>CM050522.1:74164499-75539499 GCA_027563665.1 Antrozous pallidus | reverse complement strand
GCTCAAGGCCTAAAGCTTTGGCCAAGGTTGAGGAGACAGTAGGACATCCCCTGAGGGCTCCCAGTACGTGTGAGGGGGCAGGTTGGGCTGAGGGATCGCTCACCCCCAGTGCACGAATTTCGTGCACCAGGCCCCTAGTGTTTTCATATGTCTCTAATTGTAAGTAGTGGTAAGATATTAGGGAGAGGAAGTGCTCCATATCTTCTGATTAAACCTCAGGCTTTTTTAGTGGGCTTGAGCACCTGGACTATTACCTTTACATGTGTTTCTGAGCCTCTTCTTTTTGTCCCTTTATGTGAGACAGGAAGGCTAGGGGGCTGGCATGGTCCAGTTGCCCTTCTCCCAGGGCAGACAAGTCTGTGTGATAAAGTAGTTTCTCATGAGGACAGGCTGTGTTCTGGTCTCAAAATTTCAAATGGTTACTCTCCTTCTCCGCCCCGTCTTTCCCACTGAGGCTCTTGGGGTGAAAACCTTCAAGGTGTGCTGGCTCCCCTAAGCCTGGGTCTCCAGGATGTCTAACGCTCAAGCTAGTCCACACGCAGCTTCTAGCAATTAAGCGATTACAGCCTAGGTGCTCCTGCTAGTCACTAGCTCCACCTTCCGCTCTGGTTCCCAGGGAGCTCGGTTCCTCTGCGTTTGCCTCCCTCTCCCATTTGTCAGAGTGCTGGTTTGCTCGGTGACCCCAATTCTCAAATCAAAGGAAAGTTGTTGATTTTCAATCTGCTCTTGTTGTGAGGACAGAAGTGATGACTTCCGTGGTTTTCCCATGTGAGAGCTGGAACTGTAAGTCTTCACCTGATGGGTTTTGATGTTCTCTTATTTCATGATGGTGCTGGAGGCTCAGTGCCCTTAAATTTGCCCGGAGACAGGAACACAGCCAGGGCCTGTGCATGTAATAATTTCTGCGGTCTTTCCCTTTCTCTCCTCGCTGTGCCGGGCCCGGCCAGACAGATTACAGTAAAATAGCAATTTTTCACATGTGGCTATTGAGTTCCTGAAATGTGGCTAGTCCAAATGAAGACATATCATAAGTAAAATACACACCCCGGACTGCTGGGAGGGGAAGGAATGATGGAAAACTTGTTGGGAGACTTAGAGGTAGTCCTGGTAGGGTAATGGAGAGCTGGTGTGGAGGAATCAGATGTGGGATGGGTCCTAATGGCATAGACCCGTGGTCGGCAAACTGCGGCTCACGAGCCACATGCGGCTCTTTGGCCCCTTGAGTGTGGCTCTTCCACAAAATACCACGGCCTGGGCGAGTCTATTTTGAAGAAGTGGCTTTAGAAGAAGTTTAAGTTTAAAAAATTTGGCTCTCAAAAGAAATTTCAATTGGTGTCCTGTTGATATTTGACTCTGTGGACTAATGAGTTTGCTGACCACTGGCACAGCCAATGGGACTTACCAGTGGCTTGGATGTGGAGGGTGAGGGAAAGCGGATGGCTCCAGGCTAACTCCGGCCTACATGTGTGACATGTTTTTGGAGCGTGGGTGATTGGTAGCGTCCTTGCCAGGTGGGGTGAGACTCCGGAGGAGCAGGGACTTGGGGGTCGGGATGGGAAATGGGGACCTTTAGATATGCGAAGTTTACGATGCCTCTGAGATGAATAGGGGCTGAATATTAAATTGGGAAATAAATCATCAACATCACGTGGCATTTAACTCTGTGGGGCTTGGCATAGGTCACCCATGACATGTAGGTCCAGAGGAGTCCCAAAGCGGAGCTGGAACTGGAGGAGGAACCAGCCCGGGGCCCTGAGGGAGTGGTCAGGAGGTGGGAGGAAAACCAGGAGGTAGGGGTTCCTCACAACCAAGAAAAGGGAGTTTCTGGAAGGAGGAGGAGACCAACCGTGTCTGCCAAAGTGAGGACTGAGGAATGTCCTTGGGTTTGGCAGCGGGAGGGTCAGTCCACTGGTGATGACATGGAGAGTGATTTCATTGGTGTGCTGGGGCGGGAGAGGAGTAGAATTGAAAGAATGGAGGGAGGAGGAGGAGCCAGTGAGGAGAGACGTGTTGATGAGTTTTGCTCTAAATGGGGGAGAGTGGGGTGGAGGGGCACATGGGTCCAGGTGCGATGTGGTGGGCTGTTCTGGGCTGTGGATAGGATCTAGGGAGAAGGGAGTCCCATGCTGGGGGAGACAGGGGGCGGGGGGGGGGGCGGTTGCAGGAGCAGTGATCTGATTTTGAGGAGAGGGATGGGACCCAGTGCCCAAGTGAGGATTGGCCTGTGTGGAGGAGTACATTGGGGCCAGTGTCTCAGGCAGGAAGAGAGACTCCTTGGTGCGCAGGGAGTCGCCCGGGGTGGAAAGATGAGTCGTTTTCTTCTGGTTGCTTTTATTTTCTCAGGCAAGGGGCTGTCAGCGGGAAGCAGGCTGTGTGAGGTTTGAGGAGAAAGGGGAGAGTCTCAGGTCCTCGTGCAGGAAAGTGAATCGGGGGTGGAAGTGGCTGGGCTGCTCTGAGGGTCCGCTCGAGGTTTGTGGTCGTGAACTTCATAGACAGTCTGGGTGGTTGTGTGCGTTTCTCCGGCACAGGGTGGACGGGGGGGGGGGGGGTTTGCCTGGGAGTAGAATATTATGTCGAGGGGTTTATCCTGATGGGCCTGGCCTGAGCTGGGGAAGGGTAGCAGTGAGGGAGGTGGAGGGCAGATGGGTTGGCGGTCCCCCTCGGGTGCAGACGGCGGGAGGGTCTAGGAGTCTGAGACGGGTGCTGACACAGATCGCTGGGGAGGTGGTTTCATCGGGAGGACAAGGGGTGGATGCGGGAGTGGGTCAGTGAGCTGGTGGAGTGGAGGTGAAAGGAGGGCCGGTGGGAAGAAGATTAAAGAACCGACTGGCCAGAGTCCCAGGAGCATTGTTGAAACCGCAGAGCGAGGGGCGTGGAGGGAAAGAGCGGGCTGGGGTCACGCTCTGTAGCAGACATTGCCTGTGGGTGACACCACTCCGAGGATGGGTGGCTTGGGCCATTGCTGCCATTTCCAAGGAGGCTGGAGGCGAGATGCTCTGGAGGGGCCGAGCAGTGAGGAGGGCGCCCACAGACCGAGCCTGCCCCCCCAGCCCGGACTCGGCCCTGCTTCCCATGTCGTTCCGCTGGTCAGGTGATGCCCGCTCACCTGGAAAGTGAGGCAAATCACCCACCAGCCTCTCCGTCGCCTGCAAGAGCTTGCAACTTGGAGCGAGCATGAGCCTGTTGCTTGGTGCATGGTGAGCACCAGAGGGCTTGTCACCGAAGCAGAACCGCCCTCAACGGGGAAGATTTGTTTCCAGAGAGGGATTTGCAGATGTGCTCCCCAAAGTGGGATCGCTGGAACGAGAGCGCATCCTCCCAGGGGCGCTTGGAAGAGGACACACTCTTTGGGACACGGGCATTCTGGCCCGTTGGCGAAGCTGCCGCCTTTGGGCGCAGAATGTGGAAACAGACGATGCTCACAAGCTGCATTCGGCTCATTCCCGAGCTGCGTGTGACTCCGGCGGGTGTGCGGCGCCGGGGAGACCTTGACTGCGAGGTGTGCTTGGCCTTGGTCTGTGCGTGGAGAGCCTGGGCCGCTGGGGTGTCCCGTTTGTACAGCCCTTAACGCTTTGTGAGCTCTTTTGCTACAGCAGCTCCGTGCAGGAGCCGCGCTGGGATGGAGAGGAGGGTGGGGCTCCAAAAGGTTGTCCCGCTCAGGAGCTCGGCCTGGGCCGCCCCAGGTGCAGGCCGGGCCGCCCGGCGCCTGGTTTTATGAATGGCCACCTGGGATAAGGAGAGGAGCAGGCGGCCTGGCTGGAGCCCCCGCTTGGTGGGAAGCGCTGCTCCGTGGCCCAGGCCCTGGGATGGGGGGACTCGCCTTGGCCCCTCTGGCGTTTCCAGCCGGTGCCCCTGTGGAAGCAGGTGGACTTTCCTCCCAGAGGACGCCGTGGCCAATCGCAGCAGGTTCACTGCGGGAAGCGCCTCACCAAGGTCAAGTGTGTCCTCTTAGGAGCGCCAGTGGGAGCCTCCCGGCCAGGGGCAGGACCAAGAGAGGACAGGCTGATGCCCTCTGGCCAGCTCCCCACAAGGTGCATTGGGATGAGAGTTACTCACGGGGACATGCTCTCTCTGGCCCTAGAAACACAACCGCTGTGCCCTGAGCGTGTCTTTGTCACTTCATCCCAAGGGCAGGAGCCCGGTCCCAGGACTGGAGTTGGAAACCTTGAGTTTCAGGCTCCCACTTGGTGGCTGCCAGACCTTTGTGTGCACGAGTTCCTTGTGGGCCTTGGTGTTGTTTCTGAAATAGCGGGAGGCGTGGGGGCCTCTGTGACGCTCCCTTAACCCCCGTCCGTGTCCCCTGTCCCCAGGCTGCCCCCTTAATGTCATCCGTAATTGTGGCTGGATATTCAGTTGTCTGGACTGCAAGCTCTTTGAGGATGGGCTGAAGTCGCTCTGACTCCCCGCTGTGTCCCCAGGACCTGGCACGGAGTAGCCGCACAGGTGTCAGCTGCATAGCAGCTCTGAGCACTGCCACTCGAGGCTCAGCACAAGCAGATCGGGGCTGGGCGGTGTGGCTCAGTGGTTGAGCATTGACCGATGAACCAAGAGGTCACGGTTTGATTCCCAGTCAGGGCACATTCCCAGGTTTCGAGCTCGATCCCCAGTGAGGGTTGGGGGGCGTACAGGAGGGAGCCAATCAATGAGTCTCATCATTGATATTTCCATCTCTCTCTCCCTCTCTGAAATCAATTTGTGTGTGTGTGTGTGTGTGTGTGTGTGTGTGTGTGTGTGTGTGTGTGTGAATGAAACAGATTGGGCCTGTTCTTCCTCACATCCCAGGGCCAGTGCTGGTTGGCATGAAACCGCAGGCTGGCATTCTTTCTCCTCCTCCAGCGGACGTTCCTCACACGGAACCCGGCACTCTGAACGCCCAGTAGAAAAGCTGCTGCTGCTGAGTGGTCAGGGCTGAGCAGGCTCCTGGATCTGAGCTCTGGTAGCTCTGCTCAAAAACAGGAGCAGAAAAAGTCACCTTCTGATGGCAGTGTGAGTATCACATAAAATAAGGGAGGTGCTTACTACAGTGGCAATGAAATTCAGTGACTAAAAAAATGTGCAGTAGATATTTGTTGGAAGAGTGAATGGGAATCTTCTAGAACCCTTCTAGAATCTGGTTGCTCCTGGATTGATTTTCTTCAGTTTGGTATAAGCAGGAATTGCAGAGAACTGGGGCCCTTTGTCCAGGAGCAGGGTGCGAGGATGAGAATTGGTGCGGAATTTGGAGTCTGGGTGGGAGGTGCCTTAGGCCTGTGACCAAAGGTTCTCTCTGAACCTCTCTATGTTCTGGGAGTAAGAAAACATACATCGCTGAGTTGTTTATAAGGGTCAGTTGGAATAAGATGTGTATAAAATGGGTAGAACAGAACCTGGCATATTGGTGTAAATTTTTGTCATTGTTTTACTTTGTTTTCTGAAGAGGCTCAGAAATACCTCTTCCAATATTTAAAAAAAATCTCTGTTCAGTGATTTTTTTTTTTTAGTGGTTTTCTCTCCTGTTTAGTTATCAAATCCATCTGGCATTTATTTTTATGTATTTTTCCAGGTGTCTCACTCTTATCTATTTATACATTTTATTTATTTGTTTTCGCCGCATCTGATTGAATTTAATAAAACTTCACAGAGAGAGTTGAAATCCCCTTCCCCGATCTCAATTCCCTTCCTCTCTGGAGGTAACAACAATCTAGAATTTGGAGTTTCTCATTCCCAGACACGTTTCATAATAATTCTTCATATGGAGGAAACCACAGCTTTCCCAAAGGGATCTCGCAACTTACATTTTTCCTCTTAAAAACTTACTTAGTCATAATTTTGGGCTTAAAGAAAAGTTGTAAGACTAGTGTAGATAATTCCTATATCGTTTTCACCGAAATTTCCCAAATGTTAACATTTCTCACATTTGCTCTCCCTCACTATCTTCCTCTCCTCTCCTCCTTTCTATCCCTTCCCCGCCCCTCCCTTCTCCCTCTCCCCCCAGCTCTCTCTATAAAATTCTTTTCCTCAAGCATTGAGACAAAATTGTAGGCAAGACACCCCTTCACCCTTAAATACTTCAGGATGTATTTATTGAAAAACAAGGGCATTTACTTATATAACCACAGTTCAGCGATCAAAATTAGGAAAGTAATACGGATGGAGGACTGTTTGCAGATCCGCAGACCTTTCTCCAATTTCGCCATCTGTTCTAATAATTCCTTTCTAGGAAAAGAAAAAAACCTGGATCACAAGCTGTATTCAGTTGTCCTTTTAGTCTCTTTACATCAATTCTTTAGTCTTTCTTTTGTCTTTTGTGACCTTGCCTTTTTCTCTCTCCCTGCAGTATGGGCTGGTTATTTTGTAGAATGCCCTGCAATTTGTGTCTGGATGTTTTGCTGTTATTAGATTCTGGCTAAGCAGGGATGCTGCTTCCCCAGATGTGATGCTGCGCCCTATCAGGAGGCATTGTCGCATGAACGTTCTATCTTTTCCCCATGGATTTGAAATGACACATTCACAATTTCCTAAATTCTCAAAATACAGGGTCTGCCTCTTTTAAATTGATCAGTTTACCTAATTCTGCCCCCCCCCCCTTTTTTCCTCCCAACTGGTTTGGTTGCCATACCTTTAGTCCACAGTCGGTTTGGTTCTTGGTATTGCTATAACTTGTGTTACTCCATGGGAATGGTATTTTCCATCCCATTTTATTTTTTAATATGTTTTTATTGACATTAAAGAGAAGGGCGAGGGTAAGGGTAGAAAGAGAGAGAGATGGATCTATTGCCTCATATATGCACCCTGACTGGGGATTGAATCCACACCCTGGGTATGTCCATTTTATTTTTTAATTGGTGATTGTTGATGTATATAGTAAGGCCACTGACTTATGGATATTTTTCCCGCATCTGGTTACTGAATTCCAATCTAATAGTTTTTCAGTTGAGTCTCTTGGATTTTTTTAAACTGTAGACAATTACATCTGCAAATAATGGCAGGTTTGTCTGATCCTTCCCAATATTTATATTATTGTTTCTTTTTCCTAGTTCTTTTACATTGGCTAGGATCTCCAGAATAATTTTGAATACTGTGGTAGTGATATTGGATTCTTGGTTATTCCTGACTTTTATGGAGTAGCTCTAGGATTATATTAAGTGTTTGAGGGGGTTCTAGAGAGATACTCTTTTTTTTTTTTTTTTTGGAAAGATACTCTTTATGTGGAGGCTTCAAAAAATTCCTAGTGAATTATATTGATCTTTGTAAGTCTCAGTCTGTCCTAGGTGACTTAAGTTGAAGTTTAGTTTTTTAAGGTGTATTACTTTTGAAATTCAGTGGCATGTCTTGCTAACATTTATGTAGGACTTTGGGATCTGTATTTATATAAGGTTTATCTATAATTCTCTCCCTTTTATTATTCTTGCCCAGGTTTAATAGGAGTATGCTGGCTTTTTGTAGCAGGAATTGGGCTGCTCCCCTCCCCTTAACAATTTAGAAACATCGATTTTATCTATGAGGTTTTGGTAGAAATTGCCAATAAAATTATTTGAACATCTCAGTAATTTTATAATTCAAATTTCTTCCTCTGATTATTGGTGTATTCAAGCTTTTTATTTCTGAGTCAGTTTTGGGTAACTTATTATCTAGAAACTGATCTATTTTGTATACATTTTAAAAATATATAAATATAAAATTTGAAATATATCGTTGTCTTCTTTCTTCTTCCTTTTTCCTTTCTTCTGATTCTTCAGTTATAGTCACCTTCTCATTTCTCAGTATTTTAAATTGTATTTTTTGGGAGGTGAGGGTGGTGAGTAGCTATTATATTGGTAATTTCAAAGAACTTGATGCCCTTGCTTTTATTAATCAAATTTTTGTTTTCTATTTCTTTAACTTAATTAATTTTATTTGTTTTCTACTTTCTTTTGGCTTATTTTTATTTTTTTCTTCACTTCTTTACCTGACTGTTTTTAAAATATCTAATGATTTTTGCTGTATATTATTCTCATTGTGTGCTCTCATTGTCCATTTTAAAACAGTCTGCAGTTTATCTTAATTTCTTTTAAAAAACTTCTCTAACCTTTGGGTTACATTTCTACAGGCTTAAATTTTTTTATGGTTCTCTTTTTTTTGTTTAATTTTTAGTGTTATTGCTTTATTGTCAGAGAATACGGCCTGTGTCATTTCTAATTTTAAAAATTATTGAAATTTTCTTGGTGGCTTATCACATGATCAGTTTGTAATTGTTCTCAGGGTTTTTGAAAAAAAAAAATGTCCATTACTTTATAAGTACATTTAAAATAAAGACTTCAGCCTAGCTGGTTTGGCTCAGTGGATAGAGTGTCCGCCTGGGGACTGAAGGGTCCTGGGTCCAGTTCCAGTCAAGGGCATGTACCTTGGTTGCAGGCGTATCCCCAGTAGAGCGTGTGCAGGAGGCAGCTGATAGATACTTCTCTCTCATCGATGTTTCTGACTCTCTATCCCTCTCCCTTCTTCTCTGTAAAAAGTCAATAAAATATATTTTAAAAAATAAAATAAAATAAAGACTTCACTAGGAGTAGCAGATATAATGTGCCCTTTGTCCAGCTTTCCGGACTGCGGACTGAAGGGTCCCGGGTTCGATTCCGGCAAGGGCATGTACCTTGGCTGCGGGCACATCCCCAGTAGGGGGCGTGCAAGAGGCAGCTGATCGATGTCTCTCTCTCATCGATGTTTCTGACTTTCTATCCCTCTCCTTTCCGCTCTGTAAAAAATCAATAAAATATATTTAAAAAAAAAAAAAAAAGATCTAACATTAGTATAATACCTTCTGTTGTAGCCTGTCTGGGTCTTTTGCTTTGCTGACCTTCCTACACCCTCCTCTTCCTCCCTTATTTGTGATACCATGTGTTCTTTGTTTTTTTATTTTTACATTTTTTAATTAAAATTTTTCCAATTATAGTTTACATTTAATATTATTTTATATTAGATTCAGGGGTACAGCATAGTGGTTAGACAATCATATACTTTACAGTGTTCCCCTGGTATTTCCAGTACCAAACTGCCACCATACATAGTTAGCAGGATATTATTGACTGTATTTCCTGTGGATACCATGTTTTTAAATGAGGGGATTTATATGCCATTCATCTTTATTGTGATTACTTGTCTAAGTTTCTATTTTCTTGTGCCATCTTATTTTGTTTTTGGTTTTCCATGATGTTTTCTCCTGCTTATTGTTGTACTGCTCAAGTTTTCTTTAGTTCTCCCTTTTCCTTTTTTCTTCTTCTTTCCCCCTGCTGCTTTACTCCCCTCCCCCTCTTCCCCCCTCCCCCACATTGCTTTGGAATTTCTCATTTCTCATTCATGGCTAAACTTTTAACAAACATTTAAACTTGGACAAGAATAAATTACCCTCTAATTACCCTCACCCACCCACACAAATATTTAACTTTTGAATTCACTTAAAATGTTCTTATCCTTCATAATCAGTTCTTGGTTAATATGAAGTGGAATTTTATTTCCAGCGTTCAAAAAAATCTGCATTATATTTTTGGGAATTATGTAGCAGCTGCTTTGAGGCTATATTTTCAGTCACTGTTTAGAGTTAACTTGGCTGTGTTCGTTTTCTTTCTCTTCCTTTTAAGATTCTGTCAGCTGTCTTCTTTCTCAGATTCATTTTCCTTGAAGTTTTTCAGAAAAGGTGCTGGGGTAGCTCCAGAGTCTTCATAGCTGAAGAGGTCATTATTTTTTCTCATACTTGAGTGCTGGGTTGGTTTGTGATTGAGTTAATAGATTCAAAGTCCTTTTTCTCGGATCCTTGTAGCTACTAGTATTATACTCTTGTCTCCTGGCCCTTGATCTTGCAGGTAAGTCTGATGCTAGACTAAGTCTTATTTCAGTATTGGTGTGTGAGCTTTTGTTTTGTTTTGTCTTTACCTCTAAGAATCATTTAGGATTCTCCTTTGTTCTTGGAGTTAGGAAATTTTATCAGGATGTGTATGGGTGTCTTGTTTCATTTCTCTTTCTCAGTTAGCAATGAGGGTTTTTGCTCTGAAAACACCAGCCTTTATTTCTGTTCTGTGCTCTGGAGCGATGGGTTAATATTTGTCAATATCCGGACTTCAGGGTAGAGAGGCAGTGAGGTCCCAGCAACCACAGTGCTTGTGGTGCAAGTGCCGCCGGACAGCTGGTCAACCCTCTCTAAGCCTCACATTTCCCTTCTGGAAAAGGCAGATGACAACAGCTCCTACCACACAGGGTTGTTGGGAAATGAAATAGGACCCACTAGCACAGTATTTAGGACAGTGTTTGACATGGGTAAGTCGACAATAGTGGGAGCTTTCTATAATTCCTTAGAGATTCAGAAATGGAAGGAAGGAGTGGGTGTTTGAGCTGGACTTTAGGGTAGACAAGGTAGGACTTGTTCTGAGCCTTAATCTCCTTTCTCAAAATGATGGAACTTGATAACATTCATTAATATAGTTTACCCCCTCCCCCTTTTTTTAAAAGTTCACACATAGGAGTGGCTTGATGGGAGATAATTTCTCACTTCTATCTGAAGTCTGGACTCTTGTCCCCTTTTCTCCTTTCTCTCCCCATCCCTCCAGTCTCTCTCTCTCTCTCTCTCCCTCTGTCTCTTCTCTCTCTTTTTCCCCATTGTATTTGGTCCTTCTGGTTAATGGGATTTTGTCAAAGGCAGGAACCAGGGTTCAAATAGAGCTTTATGTTGCTGAAGAGAAAGGTCTGCAGACTTGCCTACCTGAGCCTGGTGGGACGGAATACATGGGAAGCTAGACATCCCTGTGCGTGGTCTGCGTCTGCCATGCCCTTGGATGTCTCCTCTGTAGCTGTGGCCACTTCCCTGGGCTGCACACTCACCTCTGTGTCCCCAGGCCTGGCCTCCAGCAGGTGCTCAGGAAATGCTTATGGAGCAGGTGATGAATCAGAGCTCCATGTCTCCTGCCCGGAGAGATGATTGCTTCTCGCTGGGCTGGGCAGGTCTCCTTGCATTTGTTGTTTTATAAACGATTTTATTTGTGTTGAATGACAGTCAGTTCTTTCAGGAAAACTAGAAGAACTGGTTTAGGACCATTATGAAACTTCATTTTAATAGCAACAAGACAGGGCTCTGGCAACTTCAAAAAGGGCAATCAAGATTTTCTTGTTTGCTCAACAGAAAAAGCTATTTAGGATGGTTACATGGGTTCAAAGTCACTCCAAACTCCATATAATTTTCAACTTCTAATGATTTTTTTTGGGGGGGGGGCTCTCGGGTAATTGGTGAAAGTGTAATTTATTTAGAGGGGTGTTCTGGGTTGGTTTCGCTAAGTTGATGACTACCCCAAGAGCATCTTGAAACATCACCAGAAGAAATCCTTCGGGGGAGGAGACAAGGTGGGGTGTGATTTCCACCATGTTCTCTCTCCTCTTGGCATGGCTCACCAAGCGAACGTTCTGGAGCCTCTTTTCTGCCGGGCAGTGATGAGACGGGAGAGAAAAGCAGGATGTGATCCTTGCCTTCAAATGGCTCAGCGTCTGGTGGAGGAAGCAGGAGGGGAATGAGTGGTCACGGTGGAGTGTGGTAAGTGCAGACTGCAAACAACCCCAGAGAGCTGGAGGACCGTGTGGGGTGAGGAAGAGCTAGTGGGGATGAGAGACGGAAGGGGGTTCTGGGCAAAGGTTACCACAGATCACAGAGGTTCCAAAACGTGGGATATGCTTAGCAGCTTGAGTATAGTGAGAGGGCAGGGCACAGACCCACACGTGATGGGGATGGGGAGCACCTCTCTTCCGTCTCAGGGAAGCCATTCTTACTCAGCCACAGCTGGTCATGGCCATGCCAGCACATGGACACAGTGTGGCCAGGTTTGATTTTTTCAAAGGAGAAGCTTTGAATCTGGAGTATTATGTACATATTTCTAAATTTCAAGGTAGAGCAACTAATTATAACATAATATGTCTCTTACCCCTTCCCTCCCCCAACCATTCCAGGCTATTAGTTTGTGAAATCTGTTTAGGGGATGGGGAGAAATGAGGATGAAGAGGGCCTCGTTCCCCACCCCCTTCCTCCTCCCCACCTGGCTTGATTGTGTCCCTCCCATTGCCAATGTCAGGAGAGAGAGTTTGGCCTTGAATTTTCAAGTGGAGTCCAGGTAACTCTGGAGAAGACCTTTGCTGTGACTTAGGGAGTGGGAGTCCCAAGGGTCTTAGGTTTTTAGATTTTTCTTCTTGTAACTTTTTTTTTCTTATTAAATCTGGATGGGGAATGTGATGGTGGTTGTGGGGGCTGGTTTGCCTCTTAGAACCTCCAGCCTTCTCTGCTCCTGCCCTGCACAGTTCTGATTCCCTGTGGGCTTTCTACCATTTCCACTGGCCTTGAAGACAGGATGAGGGCCAGATTCATACACTCTAGCACCATGGCCACGAATGCTCATAAATAAATATTTTATTTAAAATTTTTTGTTTTTAAAAACAATGCAGAGTTGGCCAATAGACATGTAATTCACACACACACACACACATACACTATATATATATATATATATATATGTATATATATGCACATATATATATGGTTTACATCACATATATAGTATATATGTGTATGTGTGTGTGTGTATGTATATAACTTTAAATTTTCTAGTAGCCACAATGAAAAAAGGACAAAGAAATGAGCAAAATGACTGTTAGCAATATATTTAACCTAATTTGACATGTAATCTATATAAAAATTCTTAAGCAGTTAGACGTCTTTTATTTCATATGAAATCTTAGAAACTGGTGTGTGTTTCCCACCGATAGCACCTCTCACTCTGGACTATCATTTCAAATGCTCAGTCCCCATGTGGCCACTGGCAGATGTGCTGGGCAGTAATGGCTGTCACAGGTGCACAGGGTGATATCCCATAGATACAGAAGAGTACATACTGTGTAGTCCCCCCTTATCTGCTTTCTGTGGTTTCAGTTAATCATGATCAACCATGGTTCAGAAATATTAAATCGAAACTTCCAGAAATAACCAATTCATAATTTTAAATTGTACACTCTTCTGAGTGCTGTGATGAAATTGCAGGCCACCCCGCTCCGTCCTCCTGGGATATGAATCATCCCTTTGTCCCATGTATCCATGCTCTGTGTACGGTAAGGTATTGAGAGAGAGAGGGGGGGGGGGAGACCACAGTCATATAATCCTAATTACAGCATATTGTCATAATCGTTCTATTTTACTGTGACTTATTGTTAATCTCTGTGTCCAATATAGGAGTTAAACTTTATTATAGGGAGGTCTGTATAGGAAAAACATAGTATATGTGCAGTTCGGTGTTACCTGTGGTTTTCAGGCATTCACTGGGGGTCTTAGAATGGATCCCCGTGGGTAAGTGGGGACGCTGGTATTCAGGCCAGCCGGAAGCCCATTATTGAAAAGGATTCTGCTTCTTGCCTGCTTGAGCCTTGGTCAGCTCTCCCTTCTCAGGATGGAATTCCGCCGGCGCCGTCCTCTGTCCAGCCCCACCTCCCCCCCTCCCTCCCTCTGCCCCACCAGGCTGACCTTCCCTTCCTTCCCCAGACATGTCCCACACCTGGATTCCAGCCTCTGAGCGCCCGTGGATGCTGTTCCCATGGCTCCCTCCTCCGCCCCTTCCCTTTGCCTGGCTCACACCATGCCATTTCTCAGGTGAAATGTTAATTTTTTCAGGGTCCTGACCTCCCTGCTGCCAACTGCAGACGAGGTCGTTTTTCTGGTTGATGCTGGTGGAGAGGAGTCTCTCTCCTCAGCACCCACCACGATCACAGTGATGTCGTTGTCAGTGAGATAAGGGGCCAGCGGCTGGCGTTTCTCTGTCCCAGGGCAGGCTGCGCTTCAGGAATGCAAGGGATGTGAATGCTCTGTTTGCTTGTTTTAGCCACAGTGGCTCATACAGCGGCTGCAGAAAATAGATAATCAATAAATATGAGTGATGCAGGGCTGAGGGTCCATCTTGTAGAGTAACCGGGACCCTGCCCCCCGCCGAGGACTCAGATCCCTGACAGGGAGGCCGGAGGGCCAGCCCCCCAGTCAGAGCTGGATCTCCTGCTTTCTCTTCACCCAGAGTCAGCCTCTCCCCGTTTCTCTCCTGACTGGCTTTTGGTTGCCTGTAAATTATATTTTTTGGTGGCTGTTAATAAAAATATAGGGCTGAGGGAGAAAAAAAAAAGTCTTCTCCTAATAGAATTTTATTAAATGGCACTAGTTTAAAAATGTCTCGTAAAAAGTTAATTAATTTGGGATTTGGGGATGAAAGGCGTGATATAAATGTCAGTTATTATTATTACAATTTCAGCCTCACGCTCACACTCTTGATCCAGCCCCTGATCTGGAGTCCCTCCGACATCGGGGGACTGGCAGCTCCGCCGAAATGCCAGAGGCGGGCCTGAGCTTTGGGGCTCCATCGGGGACAGAGGGGGACTTTGCCGGGGTATGCTGTCCTGCCTTTTCATCCAGGAGAACGCAAGACCTTGAGAAGCTGGTGCCGCCGACGTGGCGCGAAGCTGCTCGGAGCAGGATGGGCTGGGGCGCTCTGGGGAGCTCCCTCTCTGCCGACGATGAGCCAGGAACATGAAGGTCGTGTGCCTGCCCCGGGCCCGGTCACGGGATCCTGGGAGGGACCAGCCGTCGGGGCTCGGAGAGAGTCAGCAGAGACAGAAACTGCGTTCGGAGAGGGGCTGTGGCTTGCCTCACCCAAGGTCACATAGCAGGTTAATTAAATTTATGGAGAAAAAGGCAATGAAAGCCATTAGTGAAGTAGGGAAAACCGTCCAAAAAAAAAAAAAAACATTTAGGAAATTTATAGGTGACAAGTCTAGAAACTGGTTTCCAGGGAAATGGAGTCCTGGGATTTCCTGAGAGTTTGCAGAGACAGACAGCTCTTCCCACCTTCAGGATATTTCATCTTCCTTTCCCTGACCGCAAACCTGACCCGGGCGGGGTGTGTTAGTCATGACTTCCGAGAGGTGGGGGGCAAGCTGGGATGCTGACGTCCCCACAGCCCCTTACGTTTCTCTGCCTGTGACGGGCCAGGGAGTAAGGACCTGTGCGTGTCCCTGGCCTCCTTTCGTAAGTGGGTATGAAAACACCCCCCGCAGGGCTGTGATGGGGTCCAGGTGGGTGGAAGGGGATGTGCCGTGGAAATGGCAGTGTGCAAGCTGGGGGGCTCACGCTCTTGGACCGATCCGTACTCACTGAGCTGAGAGAGAGACCAGCATCTGGTTGTCAGGGCAACCTTCCTGGACACCCGCTCCCACGATAGGATTCCTGACCAGGCTGCTCTGTCCAGCGATAGGACCCCCCTGCTTCTTCCCTGCAGCCCGTTCCTTCTGTTTCGCGTGGCTCTGGGAGGCCTGCCTTCTCCTGACCGTGGCTCTGGAATCCTGGTTCTGTTCTGAGGATCCAGCGATGGTGTTTCTCTCTCCTCTTCCAAGCGGAGGAGGCCTGCTGTTTCCCGCACCACGTTTCGCTCGTGTAGTGTAGGTAGAGGGCCTGGTTCAGGGGAAGGCGTGGGGGAGGGAGGACTTGGGAGGGATCGTACAATGAAGGGAGGAAGCAAGCCCACACCCATTTGTCCTGAAAAAGATCTTTCCCGGGGCCTGTTGGTTAGGACTGTCCAGGGAACTTGTGAATTAGATGGAGCTGGATTTGAACCTGGGCTCCTCCCCTTGCACAGACATTTCATCTCAGGAATTGTGTCCTCATTTGGACAGTTGAGATGTGAAATGCCTGCCCCACAGCATTATGGTTAGGATTAAAACAGGTGATGCGTGCAAAGTCCTTTGTACACCGTTGCACACACACTGGACGCTCAGAAGGTGCCCGTGACATTGAAGGGATTTCCATGGGACACCATCTCGACTGTCCCAGGTAGCAAGTACTTTGAAGTGTCCTTTTAATCCCCAAAGTCTAGCACTGGGCTTGGCACATAGACTCTGTCGAGAAACTTCCAACTCCCACAGCCACATGCCGCCTCTGAGTACTCGGCAACTGTGGAACTGAGCTGAACCGAATTGGGCGCTCTGGCCTGCGTTTCCAAGCTCAGGGTCAGGCCCTCGGGAGACGCTGTTTGGAGCGAGGCCTGCCTTGTCTCCCTGGCTGCTGTCTGCAGCTGGAACAGCCCTGATGTGCATGGAGGCTTTTGAGCAAGTGCAGTGTCTCCCAACCATTTAGAATTCGCAAGCAGCCAATAATCCTCTTGACTGGAAAACAAGCGCTGTAGCTCTATTTTTGTGTTTTGTGATACATAAAACTGTTGTCCTGGCCAATGGCTCAGTTGGTTGGAGCATCGTCCCATGTACCAAAAGATTGTGGGTTTGATTTCCAGTCAGGGCACATACTTAGGTTGTGGGTTCGATCCTAGTCAGGCCATGTATGTGTTTCTCACATCGATGTCTGCTTCTCTCTCTCTTGCCCTCTCTCCCTTCCTCTAAAATCAATAATGCATCCTCAGGAGAGGTTTTAAAATAAATCCTATCTAATAAAAGAGTAATATGCAAATTGACCATCACTCCAACACACAAGATGGCTGCCCCCATGTGAACACAAGATGGTTGCCACAAGATGGCCACAGGGGAGGACCATTGGGAGGTTCCAGGCCTGCAGGGGAGGGCAGTTGTGGGCAATCAGGCCAGCATGGGAGAGCAGATGGGGGGACCAGGCCTGCAGGAGAGAACAGTTAGGGGTGACCAGGTAGGCAGGAGAGGATAGTTGGGGAGAACCAGGCCTGCAAAGGAGGACAGTTAGGGGTGACCAGGCCTGCAGGGGAGAACAGTTGGGCGTGACCAGGCCTTTAGGGGAGGGCAGTTAGGAGTGATCAGGCCTATAGGGGAGGACAGTTGGGGGTGACCAGGCCTGCAGGAGAGGACAGTTGGGCGTGACCAGGCCTTTAGGGGAGGGCAGTTAGGAGTGATCAGGCCTATAGGGGAGGACAGTTGGGGGTGACCAGGCTGGCAAGGGAGGGGAGTTAGGGGTTACTGGGCCAGTAGGCAAGGGCTGTTGGGGGCGACCAGTCCTGCAGGGGAGGGCAGTTAGGCATTGATCAGGCTGGCAGGGGAGTGGTTAGGGGGTCATCAGGCTGGCAGACAGAAGCGATTAAGGGCAATCAGGCAGGCAGACAGGTGAGAGGTTGGGAGCCAGCAGTCCCGGATTGTGAGAGAGATGTCCAACTGCTCGAGCATTTGGACATTCCTCGAGGGGTCCCAGTTTGGAGAGGGTGCAGTGCAGGCTGGGCTGAGGGATACACACCCCTCCCCCTCCCTCTGTGCACGCATTTCGTGCACCAGGCCCCTCTAGTAAATAAAGAAAATGGTGACTCCCTTAGTCCCATGTCCACTCTCCCTAAAGGAACCACAGCTGCCTCAGACTTTGGGAGGCCTTTTCATTGAGACCCTGTAAGAATGCCCGAGAAAAGGGTGAGTCCAAGACATTTTGGGGGGCCGTCTTATTGCTCCTGACAGAGAGCGTCAGAATGGCAGCCTGTTTCCCCTCGTCGGGGGCAGAGCTGGCGGATGGCAGGGAAGGCGATGCTATTGGCCGCGCCGGGAACAGAGCACCTCCCCCGCCCTTGTCTTTACTGGATTTCCATGAGCCTCCCTGCCCCGGGTCAGATGTGCAGTGCAGCTGCATAAACGGCGCTGGAGTTCCGCTCCCTTTGTCCTGAGGGCCTCCAGCACACTCCATCGCCACGGCCGACCTCGAGTGGAGGAAATGCAGACAGCCCGGCAGAACCCCTTTCTCCCAGCAGCCCTGAGATTTGGAGAGAGGCACGAGCCAGTCAGCAGGCAGGCGGGGGAGGGAAGTGGAGACCGCCTTTGCAAACTCCATGGCTCCTCTGTGGCTGTCTTTGCCTGGAAACCCAAATCCTCACACTTTTCCATGGAGTGTTTCAGGCCCCAGGAGTATTGCAGGGCCTCATGGCTTTGCAGTTGTCAGATCCGAAGAAGGGTCCCAGGAGACATGTGGCTGTGGGACCTGGAAGGTTCTAGAAGGAACTTGGAGACCCTCTCTTCTGACTCTGAAGCTAAGGTGTTTCAGGAAAAAAATTGGTGGATTAAAAGGACACACGCCATTTTATCAGGCCCTCTTGGTAGATGCCAGTTAAGTGCTCTGTCGGCACCCTTCATCCGTCCGCATCATTTTGTTATTTTATTTTATTTTTTTTAAATCTTTATTGTTCAGTTTATTAATTACATTGTTCCCTTTTTTCCCCCCTATAGTTCCCCTCCACCTGGTACCCATCCCACCCTCCGCCCTCAGCCCCCTCCACTGTCCTCCCCCATAGTTGCATGATTTTTGTCCAGTCTCTTGCTGCACTTCCCACACCCCCGTTCTCCCCAAGAGTTGTCAGTCCATTCCCTCTCTATGTCCGGGATTCTGTTACATTCACCAGTTTATCCTGTTCATCAGCTTATTAATTCACTTGATTTTTAGATTCATTTGTTGATAGATGTGTATTTGTTGTTCCTAATTTACACGTTTATCTTTTTCTTCTTCCTCTTCTTAAAGAATATCTTTCAGCATTTCATATAATATTGATTTGGTGGTGATGAACTCCTTTAGCTTTTTCTTATCTGCGAAGCACTTTATCTGGCCTTCAATTCTGAATGATAGCTTTGCTGGATAGAGTAATCTTGGTTGTAGATTCTTGCTGTTCATCATTTTGAATATTTCTTGCCACTCCCGTCTGGCCTGCATCGTTTCTGTTGAGAAATCTGCTGACAATCGTATGGGTGCTCCCTTATAGGTAACCAACTGTTTCTCTCTTGCTGCTTTTAATATTCTCTCTTTGTCTTTTGCTCTTGGCATTTTAATTATGATGTGCCTTGGTGTGGTCCTCTTAGGGTTCCTTATATTGGGGTTTGGTGCGCTTCTTGGACTCCTAAGTCAATTTTTTTCACCAGGTGTGGGAAGTTTTCAGTCACTATTTCTTCAAATAGGTTTTCATTGTCTTACTCTCTCTCTTTTTCTGGCAACCCTATAATTCGGATGTTGGTATGCTTGAGGTTGTCCCAGAGGCCCCTTACACTATCTTCAATTTTTTGGATTCTTTTGGTTTCTTGCTTTTTCAGCTGAGTGGATTTTCCCTCTTTGTATTTCAAATCTTTAACTTGGTTCTTGGGGTGCTCCAGAGCACTTTTAGGTCTTTGTATACTATTTTTTATTTCAGTCAGTGTATGCTTAATTTCTGGTTGGTCCTTTTTCATATCCTTGAGAGTCTCCTTTATATCCTTGAGGGTCTCCTTCATTTCCACGTTGGTCTTGATCATTTCCTTTGTAGTCTCGCTTATTTCCTTATAGGCCTCGACCTTTTGTTGGAGCCTCTTGAGAAGCCCTATAACCGTGGTTTTGAATTCCATGTCCAGTCGTTTTTTTCCCTCCATTTCCATGTGAAATCTGATTTCTTTCCATGTTTCTGCATAGTGGCTGCTTCCCTGAGTTGGTCAATTAGCTTTGTGTGGTAGACTTCCTACTAGGGACAGTGGCTTAGTCTCCCCAGTTACCTGAGGTGGATATGGGTTGCACAGTCTTGCTGAAGTTAAGCTCAGGTTAATTGTTGTTAGCACTTGGGGGGGTTGACCTCCAGGCCAATTGTCTGTGAAGCTCAGCTGTGCTCAGGTTGGATGGGCGGAGTCTCCGGGCCAAGCATACAGCATTAGCTCTGCCCTATGCAGCCCCAGGGACTCTGTGCCGGGGGCAATGGCTGCCCAGCACCTCTGAGAGAGAGCCGCTGTGGAGCTCCACCAGCTGCCGGGGAATTCAGACTCTCCCCAAATGAGTCTGCACGCCCAATGTCTCACCCAGGGTCGTAAAACAAAGCAGACTGACGGTTTTCCGAATGAGAGAGCAAGTTGCAGAGCGCTCTCTGCGCGGTCACGCAGCCGAGCTGTTCGCGCAAGCTGCCTTCTCCACAAGCCGGCAGACCCCTGCAGCGCCCGAGTTTCGGCGTGCCCTCCCACTGTCCAGTTTTCACCCCGTATGATAGTGGGTTCCCTGGACTTCGCCCAGAGCTGGAGAATCAGTCCAGTGGGACGCCTTTGTCTCCCCGTTCGAGAAAACTGGCCGGTTTTCAGCCGCACACCCTCTCCGCTGGTGCGCGCTCCAAACCTCTCTCCGCACGAATCTTCAACGCTGTCCGCCGCCACTCCTCCGAGTCACAGTGTCTTATTTTCACTTTTATTTGTGGAATTTTCACTCAGCGGGCTTTCTGGTGATTCTGGAAGGTGTTTGTTCTTTCGTTAAGTTGTAGTATTAAAATTGTTGAGTATGACGTCAAGGTAGGTGATTTACCTATGCCGCCATCTTCCGTCCGCATCATTTTGCGTGCCCACTGGGTGCCAGCATGTGCTTCGGAGCCGGCTGTGCTGGGCTGAGCCGACGGGAGGCCCTGAAGGTGCAGACACTTCAGAGAGCAGTGTCCTCCTGCAGGTGAGGTGTGCACACAGCGTCAGACCTTTCTGATGAGGTTATCTCTGCACTCTCTCCCCCTCACCCCAAGAAGGGACGCTAAGGGACCGTGGGGCAGGGGATCTCTGCCTGTTTCTGAGCCGCAGAGTGGCAGGGATCAGGCCTGCGTCAGGCTCTCCAGGCCCCGGTGCCGATGTGCTCCCGTCATAGGAGACGATGGAGACAGTGGTGACCATGACTGCCTGTGAGATTGCCTGGCTTTGGACTTCTGCATTGGAGCTCCACATTCCCCACATGGAGGCAGCTTTTGTGACTGCAAATTGCTGCCTGTAATTGGGGGGGAAAGGCCATTAGAGAAGGAGCATTTCTCAGATACGAGGGCTGGGTCTGCAGGATGGAAGGCCCATAACTCACGGGGTCAGTGGCTGGGAGGCGAAAGGGTCCTCTGATGGGAAGAGAACATCTCTCGCCCTCGCTGTCCCTGTAGACCCCGTAAACCCCACTCCTCTGAGGTCTGGAGGCAGGAGTTGTTTGTACAGTCGCTCAAAGGCATTGACTTCGTCCTCATCCCGTTTCCTCTGTGTCCCCACCCCGAGCTCATCCAGCTTGATGCTCTGTTGTCAAGATGCTCACTGTCTCTCCATGGGCCCCCTGCCCTGGAGGAGGAGGTTCCCCTCCGTCCTGAGCTCAGAGCTGCCTCTCCCTAACGCCTGTCCCCAGGGGTCCCCTGGCACAGGACCAGAGTAAAGGGGCAAGTGCAGCCACGCTCGCCCCGACGAGGAAAAGACTGCCCGCCAAAGTGTAACTGTGTCACTGCCAATAACAGTGCAAAGGCTCCAATCCGAGGGCCTTTCTAGGATCTTCGCCTGATTAATTAGGTCAGCGTCTCCGAAATCAATTTCCAGTGACACCCCGCCGCCTGGTGGGCCCTTCCCGCCAGCCAGGCGAGGGAGGTGGCGGGGACGCGGCTCCCTGGCCTCTGGCGCAGCCCAGGCCTCGTCTCCACCTGGGAAGAAAGTCCCATTACACGTCTCTCCTGTGATCCTCCTGACTTTTTATTTTCTATGCCCTCCCCCTCAAATCTCCCATTAAACCCCTGTAGATCCCACTTCAAACAGGCAATTAGACTAACAACGTAATTATATCCCTCAATGCTAATTGTAACTGGTTTAGGGGAAAAACAAAGAGAAAGAGGCATCAAAATCTCTGGAAACTAGAAGCAGCTTTTATAATTTCCAGGTATTTCTCGTCCCTGTGCCTCTCCCAATAGCCCTGGCTGCCGGTGTGTGGTGTCTGTGTCCGAGTAGCTCTGCAGGTGGCCCAGCTCACCCTTAGGACAACATTGGCCCTGTGTCCACTGTCATGGGCATGTGCTGTGGCCCCCTATTCCTGCCCATCTGTGGTTTTCTGTCCCTCGCTCTCATTTCTCTGATCCTTTCTCAACCACCTTTATCCTTTGAGAAAAGAATGAGCAGGCGAGGAGGTTGAAGGAAACTACATTTCTTCCATCCCCTGTCAATGCTCCATCACCCCCCATGGCCATGGGCTGCTGGCCCATGTGATTCTCCCCCGTGGAGTCTGGGTGCAGCTGGACCTGGTCCTAGGGTTTGAGCCCGTTGTGTGACAAAGATGCCACAGGAAGATATCTCCTGGCACCCCACCCATTCTGAGTCCCTGCCGTGGGGCTGCCCATGGCCAGGGAAGGTGGCAGGCAGGTAGGTAGTTGAGCAGTGGACCGTTGGGAAGAGAATGTATCAGAGGAGATCCCGCTCTGCCCTGGTTGGTTGCCAAGGGCGAGATGAGAGGTGGAGTAGGACAGAGTGGGGAGACTGAGGAATTCCCTGGGAGTAGTGATGTCTAGGATGGGACTTGACTGGAGGACGGGGAGGAGAGTTAGCCAGGAGCAGGTGCAGGAAGCCTGGTGTGGCCAGAGCATTAGGCGTGAGGACTGTGCCGTGGCCGCTGGGAGGCAGTATCGGTGTTACCTTGGCAGGAGAAGGGGACTCTGTGAAGGTTTTAAACGGGGAATGACCGGGTCAGACTTGTATTTTAGAAAGACCAGAGAGGCTGCAGGTGGGGGCTGTTGGGTTGAGGACTTTGAATGGAGGCTGGGAGGCCTGATGGGGGCTTTTGAAGGAAGCTTGTGTCATTTTTCATGGGTGCTGACGGCCAGCCTCTGGACCTGCCGTGACGGGATGGACTAGCTGTGTGACCCTGAGGGGTCACTCCTTTGACCTCCCTTTCCCGGCCAACTAAAGCGAGGGTAGGCATGTCACCTTTCCAGGCTGGGGGGGTGGGGGTGGGAGTGGGGCATATCAGAAAGACTCAAGTCTGTAAGATCTGCTCCAGGCTCGACATAGAGTAGACGTCAGAGCAGTACTTTTGAATAGGGAGCATGTACCAGAATGTGCTTCCCAAATACGCCTGCCTCTCTCTGTGGACTCCAGCGTTTCCAGAGCAGGGGAGCTCAGGGCCTCACACTGTTGGTGAACTCCTCTTGGGAGCCCGAGCAGGGTCGGTGGTGTCTTCTCCCTTCTTTGGTGTCAAGCCCCAAACCTCGGCCTCATGCCTCAGTGCAAGTGCGGCGTTTGCTTTTCCCCAGGAATGGGGTTTCCCAGCTTGATCGTGGAATGTGCCGACAATGTTGCCCTGGGGTAAGTGTCACTCATGTTGCCACCCCGGACGTCCAGGAGCTTGGGACCGCCCTGTCTTTCCGTAAAGGTTCTCAAGTTCCCATGGCACCTGGCGTGGGCCACGCAGTGCCAGGTATTCTGTCCCTGGACTGGCCATCAGTTATGCAGATGGGATGATTTCATTAAAATTTCCATTAGCTGGTGTGTTTCTTTTTTCTTTTTCATTTTTTTAAAAGCCAGTGAGCAATTTATAGATTCATTAACTTTTTACTACACTTGTGAAGCCAGGAGAGGGGAATAAAGGAAATGAAATATTTGGTCCACAACATTTCACTGAAAGATGGTGGCCTTTAAATACGGAGGATGACAGGATGACGCGCCGGGCCATTAAGGCCAATCTGAAGGAGTGTTAGGAAAGTCTGGCATCTTCCAGAAGGATCCAGAACCGGAATATCCCGGCAAGGATCTCCACCACCCTTTCCATCCCCTGCTCTCCCATCCCTGCCCCAGTCATAGCTGATCCGTCCCTTTGCCTGGAGCCACTGATTACTCTTTCACCAGGTGGCTGCCATCCTGTGATGACACAGCTTCCCCGGGAGCTCACTGCCTCTGGGCAAACGCTGTACCTCCGAGCACACTTCCTTATCGAGGGGTGCCATTGGACTCCTTATAGCGCTCATTTCCTTTCCTTTTGGGGGTGGGGGGTTTGGTATGGCGTGTGGCTGGTATGGCACAGGGGCTCTGGGGCCAGACAAGCTTGGGTGCTCATACTAGCCCTGTTCCTTACTAGCTGTGTGATGTGGGGCAAGTAAAGTGGACCCCCCTGAGCCTCCGTTACTTCACCTATAAAATTACAATGTGTTAGGAACTCTGGGAAGGCCCAGAGAAATGGCAGCCATGTTCGTCACTGCGCGGTTAGCTGGGAGGAGAAAATGGGATGGTGCATTCCAGACCGTGCATTGCGGTTGGACCGCTCCTCTCCCAGCCTTCTTACTAGGATCGGGTTCCCCACAACAGCAAGTCGCTTTGCCTGTCAGGACCTCAGTTTCCCCAGTCATAAAGCAGATGGATAATTCTTAGTGAATGAGGATGTTGGATGAGTTCAGACACCTTGGGTGAGCCTGGTAGAGTCCCTGGCCCGTAATAGTATCTCAGTACACTCAAGCAGTCTGCAATTATTGTGGTCTGTTGTACTAAAAAGGCAACAGGCTTAAAGATGACCCCCTCAAGAGCCTCTTAGAAAGTCTCAGTGCTTGAAGGTCTCAAGTTCATCTTTGCTCAGCTCCCAGGTGCAGCTTGAGCAGCCTGGCTGCTGAACTTCCCAGTGGATGGTGTGCTTGGGTCCAGCCACCGTGTCTACTCAGATGGCTGCCTTCCTGAGGACAGACTGTAAATACCGGTCTTCCTCCTGGAGAAGGATGTCATCCAGGAACTCACCTTCTCCCGAAACCTGCCGTTACAGATGTGCAGTATGTGTCAACTAGAGTGAGTTTTCCCTCAAAAGTCGTCACAATAGAAAGCTAAGCAGGAAGGAGGGGAAAAGGCATGTGCTTTGGAGCCACCCTTTTGGGGATATGACACCTGTGCATGTATCGTTTGTTTATATGAAGGTATATGTATATCTAGTTTTGATTCTGACTTTGTCATTCCACTTTAGCACTTAGGCATTTTTTTTTATTTCGCTCCCCAATTAGTGAGCATCCATCCTAATGGCTTTCCAAGTATATATTTGTTCCCACAGCTTTTATGATAAATAATGCAGTGGACATCTCTGTGCATGAATCCTTTTTCTTCTTTGAGGCGATATTCAGAGAATTTGTTCCTCAAAGTGGATTACTAGGTCAGAGGATATGAGGGTTGGTGAGTCAGTTGCGATAGTGCCAACTTCACATTAGAGAAAGGTGGCAGTGGATGTGACAGCTGACGGCACACAGTGCTTTGGAGATTCTTGTGGAAGAACTCCATTTGGAAGTGCTGGCAGGGTAGAATGCTGCCTTCCTCCTCATCCTCTGTCTTAGCTGGGTTGGTAGTTGCTGACTTGTTTTATTTGCATTAAACACTTTGGGTCAAGCAATGAGATGGTACCTGGAGTATTGACTTTTTAAAATTTTACAAAGAGGAAGAGAGAGGGCTAGAGAGTTAGAAACATCGATGAGAGAGAAGCATCCATTCGCTGCCTCTTGCACACTCCCCACTGGGGATGTGCCTGCAACTAAGGTACATGCCCTTGTCTGGAATCGAACCTGGGACCCTTGAGTCCACAGGCGAACACTCTATCCACTGAGCCAAACCGGTTGGGGCTGGGATATTGACTTTTATGTGCCTAAAGCACATAGTGCCCATGATCGCAGAGCCTCACATTGGGCCTGACAAGGCAGTAAGAAAGCTAACATTCGTGAAAGGAACTTGAAGGATGTGTTTGAACACATGTGACCTTGAACGTGTTACCTCTACTCTGAGCCTTTATTTTCCCTCTGCACAACAGGCTTTCTGGCTCAAAAGACAATGAGGAAAATACTGTGTTTTGTGCACTAAGGTGTTGTCCATGAAGTCAATCAGGAAGGGAGAGTCTAGCGTAGTTTTGATTAGAGTGTTGGTGGTTGCCTAGTACCGTGAAGCTCAGTGCTTTGGGTAGACTTCTGAGAATGATAAAATATCTTCAGGTGTCTCTTCTTAACCGTGAAGTCATTTGACTTTCTTTAGTTTTAATTAAATGTGGGCATTTGCCGTGTTCTGCTGCTTTGGCCATGAGGTATGCTAACTGTTGAGATTGTGGTGAGTTGACGTTTTGAAATGAGTTTTACAGCAACGAAGAAATTACGATGGTAGCAATGAGGACAGTGGTAGCCATCACTTACATAGCACTTAGTCTGTGCCAGGCATTCTTCTAAGAGCCATACAGTTATTAACTCTCTTCATCACTTAATGATTTCATTAAATCAATTCATTTCGTGAAAGAGAAACAAGACCTGGGAGACTGGAGCCAGAGAGGGAAGGAACTCAGTGTTTGTCTGGAAGAACTGGGCTTGATTCTCACCCCGGCCAGTACCTAGTGATTTTGAGCGAAGTCACCGAACCTCCACTCCCTTCTCTCTGAAATGGAAATCACGACTCCCACCGTGTAAAGAATTAAATGCAGAAATGGATGTAAAAATCTCATCAGTTGCCCCGGCCCATTTTTCTAAGTGGTTAGAGCAGTGTTCGGCAAACTCATTAGTCAACAGAGCCAAATATCAACAGGACAAGATTAAAATTTCTTTTGAGGGCTGAAAACTGACTTCTGTGCAAGGGCCATGAAGTTTGTGCGCGCCCGCACGTGGTATTTTGTGGGAGAGCCACACTCAAGGGGCCAAAGAGCCGCATGTGGCTCACGAGCTACAGTTTGCCCACCACTGGGTTAGAGCATCAGCCTGCACACTGAAGAGTTATGAGTTCGATTCCTGGTCAAAGACATGTACCTGGTTGTGGCTTCACTCCCCATCCCTAGTTGGAGCACCTGCAGAAGGCAACCAGTTGATGTCTCCCTCACATTGATGTGTGTCTCTCTCTCCTTTCCATTCTCTGAAAAGTCAACAATAAAAAATAAAACTCGTCGATCTCTAAACAAATCTGGGGCATGGATAGAATGTGGTATTGCTACCTCGCCCCACACTCAGCTCTGGAACCCTGGGTCATCTTCCCCTTTAAGGATGCCGTGTAGATGCTTTCTATGTGCCGGACCATGTGGTGGCACTGGGGAATCCAGAGGCACAGCCCTTCCCAGGGAAGATGTATGGTCCAGCTGGGAAGACAGGTCATAAAAAAATGACTGAGTATACCAGCTGGTTGATCAATACCATTTGAATGGTCCAGGCAATAAGTGCTTTAAGAAAACAGGGGAGGGAAGCCGGCGGTGTGGCTCAGGGGAGGGGGAATGGTGCTCGCAGTGAAGGGGGAGGGCAGAATGTAGTGTGAAACACGGCTTCCATCACAGCAAGGACAAAGAAGTTTACGGGATGGGACATGAGTGCTCTTGTCTTTTATGACATGGTTCATAAAACAGCGCCATAACGTTCCCGCGTGAGTCTGGAGTGGCAGTCCTCCAGGTGGAAAGCCCTGGGTGCGAGGGGTGTTCTCCCCTCAGCCGGCCCTGCTGGCATCAGACTTTGGTACCGCAGAGCCTCCGCTCCTGGTCCTGATGAACAATGAGTGCTGGATCTGCTTAGGAGATGCTTCTAGAGTGGCCATTAAACGCTTGGGTCTTCTGAGCAGCAGCTTAGGGACAACCAGCCTTCCACGTTGTGAATTTCCCATCAATAGCAGATTTCGGTCAAGGAAGTAAAAATATGCGGGCAGACTATCCGAACATCCCGTGTGTTGGGAGACTGGGACTGGTTGGCCAACTTTCTGTTTCTCAGACTTTCAGGGCCCATGTAGTGGAGCTGTGTTTCTACTGGGGAGTGTGGAAGAAGATACAGCTCGAGGGAAGATAGTCCTTCCCTGTGAGGAGGTTACAGTCCATAAAGGGAAACTGGACTCTGTGGACCCCTTTGGTGAACTGTGCGGGAGACAGCCATCAAGTGGTTGCAAATCTCCAGGAGGTTCCTGATCGGAGCTGATCTCCTGTCTGTTGGACCTCACTCAGCTCCATCCCTGCTTTCCTTTACTGTGTGTGCTCTGTATGACAGGGACTGCATTTCCCAGGTACCCTTGCTCTCTGGACTTTAAACAGTGTAGCAAGGATGTCAGGTGGAAAGAAGGGCCAAGCCCAGGGAATTTCTCCCTTCTCACGGTCTGCCTCTCATTGTTTCCTGTGTAGTTCCAGCCCCGCTATGATCTATTTCCCTCGGGAAGGCTTTGCTGAACAGCCCGACTTCTGGTAACACCCTCTCTCCCCTTTCCTCCCCAGGCCTAGAGGTGGGAGCATCAGCTTCCTCATATGGGAATCCTTGGTTGCCTTCCTGTCCCCTGTGTGACTTCTCAGCCCATTCATCACCCGTGTACTCAAATCCCTATATTAAATCTCCCCCGCCCCCCAAAACACACACCTCCCAGTTTGAAAGACTTAGAGTGGCTTCTGTTTTCCTGGTCCAGATCGTGTAGGACCTACCACCCAGATCAGGCCCTTAGAACATTTGGCTGCTCCCACCCTGAGTAATTCCGTGGAAGTCATTGTAAGATCGTGGCTGCCCGAATAAATTCAGGCTAGCAGATTCCCCCCATCCCCCTGCAAAGGAAACAGAATTGTAAAAGAATTTCAGAATTGTCTGGCTGTCTGGATTTCTCAGCAGGTGCCCATTGGGATGTGTGGAATTACAGTCTTGTCTTTTCTTCATGGTTCTCTCATTTTGTAGGGAAATGGGTGACTCCCTCCTTTCCAACTGCGAGAA
This sequence comes from Antrozous pallidus, assembly GCA_027563665.1. Classification (NCBI taxonomy): domain Eukaryota; kingdom Metazoa; phylum Chordata; class Mammalia; order Chiroptera; family Vespertilionidae; genus Antrozous; species Antrozous pallidus. The sequence continues at coordinate 75,511,117 of CM050522.1, read as the reverse complement.
CTATTTTGATGTTTAAAAAACTCATGCAGTCATCCTCCCCCTCCCGCCCCCCCCACCCCCATTTGCCTGGGCTGTTGATCTTGTGATATATTTATAGAGATTGTGGTTGGCTGACCAGGAGTTATTTTGCAATAGGAATTTGTAAGATTTCTACTTTGAGCATGTGTGGCAGACTTTTCTTTAAAAAAAGAAAAAAAGAAAAATTCTTTCTTAGAACATCTACTGTGTCCTTCTGTAATAATTTCTCTTTCAAACCAAAGTGAGCCTGTGTTTTATATGTAGTTTTCTTCTTGTGTGTATTTCATTGTCTCTGGTGTTCTCTCTTCTTTGAGATCTCTTTACGCTGAATTTTAAAAGGCCACAGCTCCTCCTTCATGTAAGGATGTTTTTACAAATGAGAATGTAATCCTTAGAAAAACAGTGCTTTGGCGGTCAGGAGCCCTCAGTTTCTCTCTCTATCAAAGGATGGTGTTGAACTAGGTTTGAGGGGGCAAGCATGCTACCATCCCCAGCTTTACTGTGCTCATTGCAGACATCAATAATCAATCACCACACTTCCTTAGCTGAACTCTGATGTGGCCTCAGAATCCTTGTCCACACATTGTCCCAGGTAGCCATGACTACTTGATCAGAATTAGCACTGAAGCCAAAACCGGTTGGGCTCAATGGATAGAGCATGAGCCTGCAGACTGAAAGGTCCCAGGTTCAATTCTGGTCAAGGGCATGTACCTTGGTTGTGGAGGATGTGCAGGAGGCAGCTGATTGATGTTTCTCATCGATGTTTCTAGCTCTCTATCTCTCTCCCTTCTTCTCTGTAAAAAATCAATAAAATATATTTAAAAAAAAGAATTAGCACTGAAAATGAAACCTGATTGCCATGCTTGGACTAGATGATTTCCTAGACCATTCACCTCCATGGTTCTCGAAGTATCGGCAGGACAACTCCTTTATGTTTCAACAGTTGACCTTTAGTAAGCCCTGTTGTGTGCTGTGGAGTCGCAGAGGAGCTGTATGTAAAAGCTGGCCATGCCTGTAGAATGTGCAGTTTGGTTGGGAGCGAGCCTGCAGAGAGTGGCTGTGTCCCCAGGTGTGCTCAGGCCCGCCCTGGGGCCTCTAGGAGGTTGTCCTTATGTTCCGGGAAGGCACTTAGGATCCAGCTGGTCAGGGAGGACCGCAGTCTACACAGGGGGACAGCATAAGCAAAGACAGACACAACAGCACCAACCAGTTTCTGAACTTGGGGAGTCCTCAGAACCCACCCATCTGGTCAACATTCACCAGTTAATGGCTGGGGAAACCAGCTGAGGTTAAAATAGGAACTTGCCTGAATTTTAATACATGATATAGCTAAAGTTTAATAAATTTTATATGGCGTTTACTATGTGCCAGGCGTTATTTTGAGAGCTTTACATCTGTTAACTAATTTAGTCCCATGTGACTGTGTGAGATGAGAACCATTGTTATCCCCGTTTGACAGATGAGGAAACTCAGAGGGTTAAGTGCCTTTACCCCGTGTCACATCTCCTGAGTTGTGGAGTCGGGACGTGTCTAGGTTCTGTGCTGGGAACTGTGCCAAGTGCGTCCTCCGGGAAGGACCCGGATATCGTGGGGGCTCTCTACAGTGTATTAATTTTGCTCACGGCCATCAATGTGATCATGACATCCTTAAGATCTGTGGCTCATGTAGTGCCGTGGGCACTCGCTGAGAATGTTACAGACTCCCAATCTGTTTATCCACCCAGCTGCTGGGCTCTGGGTGGCTCTCCCCTCCATGTTACATCAGAGGAAACTGAGGCTGAGACGGGTGGTGTGACCGGAGCCACATCACCCAGCTCCTAGTGGCCCCAGGTCTGTCTGACTCCACGCCTTATAGTTGGGAGTCCGGCAGCCTCACTGGAAGGAAGGGCAGAGGTAGCCTCTGACAGGAGTCAGAGGAGGGGTCTCAGGGCTGCCCGCCACCCTGTGGGCATCACCGTGGCCATGTCACCGGAGCCTTGACTTTGTCTCTTGAAGAAGTTTGAAGACCCACGTTTTCTTCCCACTGCTTTACTAACAATACCTCAGGGGTGACTTTTACAAACTTTGTCCCCCAATCCTGAGTTCACTAATGTGGATCTTATAACCCTCTGTAAACCTGTTTATAATAGATTTTTTTCCTTCGTGAAGCAAAAAAGTTTCCCCCTTTTTTACATCCCCCCCCCCACTTCCTGCTGATCTGAGGCGAATATTTATCACATATTTAATGAGTAATCTGAGGCCTGGCCTAGTGAGGCTGCACCAGGACATGGTTTATGGCTGATCTGGTTTTAACTTGCTCCAGGCGGTTTTCCCTGGAGTTTTCTGTAAAATCATAAACCTGGAGAGAGAATTTTTGTGGAATCCAGTCACATGACTTTCTCTTTTGTAAATTGAGAGATTAACTGTGTGACGGAAGAACTGAGAAATTTTTCGTGTTTTTTTTTTTGCTTTTTAAAGAAAACAAACGGCGGCATTTATGCCCCCAGAGGAGCGTGTCCACTCTTAACGACGGGGAATGTCCGTCGCCAAGGTCACCCACCGGGCCTTTCGGGCAGCATGGCATAGGGTTTGAGAACATGGACTTGGAATCAAGCATCTGAGCCTCTCCCCAGCTGGTCCCTGCGAGCCTCTAGCTCCTGTATCCGAAGCGGGGCTGGGGACAGTCCCTCCCACTTAGTGTGGCTGATGTGGGTACAGTGCCTGAGCCCAGGCCTGGCATACAGGAGGTGCTCAGTAGACGCCAGACGCTCCGGGATTGCTAGTATTATCCCCATCGGAGGCCTTTGATGCTGGATTAATAGCACAAGCTGATATAAAATCCCTGAAATAAGCAGCTGATTCACTCAGTCCTCATGCCAGGCTCTGAGATGGACACTAGCATCATTCCCATTTCACAGAGGAGAGGACTGAGGCAGTGAGAGGTCAAGTTACTCCCTGAAGTCCCACTAGCAAGTGTCAAGGCCTGTGCCCCACCGGACTCCCAGGACCACCACCCCTGCTCTTGGGATCCTGCATGGTTTGGTCCGGCAGCCTGAGGCTTTGTGACTGGTAGTCCTGGGGAGGGAGAGCCTCAGCTGACCGTGGACTCTGACACCTAACTAGTCTTTTTTTTTATTTTTAAAATATATTTTATTGATTTTTTTACAGAGAGGAAGGGGGAGAGAGAAAGAGCCATCAATGAGAGAAACATCGATCAGCTGCCTCCTGCACCCACCCCCCACTGGGGATGTGCCTGCAACCAAGGTACATGCCCTTGACTGCACTTGAACCCAGGACCCCTCAGTCTGCAGGCCGACGCTCTATCCACTGAGCCAAACGAGTTCCGGCCCTAAATAGTCTTAATGACTCTTCGTATTGCCCCCTCCAGCAAACCATTTCTGGACAGAATTCTGATTATGTTTCTTCCCTGCCCGAAGCCCTACATGGTGGGTGAAGGGTAGAAGAAAACTGTCGTTTCTCTGCAACTCTTCTATAAATGTAAAATTATCTCAGTATAAGAAGTTAAAAAAAACAAACAACAGACAACACAAAACAAAAATACCCCAAACCTTTGCCGAGCCCGGCCACAGGAATAACGTCACAGTGTTTGATGCCAGCGTAGAACTCTGTGATCCAGTCCGGCTGGGCGTTTAGAACTTACACACGTTCAACACCCAGGAACTATCTCGGGACCTTGGGATCCAGATGTGGACCGTGGGCTCCAGCTGCAGTGGCATCTGGCATCCGGGGAAGGAGAACGAGGCCCGTGGTCCGGGTGGTGCAGTCCTCACCGCAGCCCAGCAGAGGCGACTGCCCCTCCTCTCCGAGGCCAGGACCCCTGCTCTCCTAAGGTTTGTGCGTCAGGCCCCCGGCGGGGAGATGGGTCCGCCTTTTCCTTCCATCCCTCCCAGGTGCCCAGGTCTGTGCTCGGAGGAGACCAGGCCCTCCACACACCACAGCTGCAGCCGCATATTTTTTAAACCTGCCATTTATTGAGCAACTCCTGTGTGCCAGCTCCATCCTGGGTGCTCCCCGTACTCTGTCACCCGTGATCTCTGTCCCACCCAGTGGCTCTCATTCCTGGAGTTTCCTCTTCTCCGCTGCCTCCCCCGACCGTCATCATCTCTCTCCTGGAAGGTGACAGTGCCTTCATGTTGGGCTCCCTGCCTCCATCCTGCAGCCAGCAGAGGCCTTCAGAGGTACACGTGCCTTCTGGGGTGGCTGATGAGCCTGGGAATAAAGAGACGCTCCCCAGCCTGGCGTACAGGTGTTCATTAATTACTGGCGATTGGGTGACAACAGAGACAAGGCGGGTGGTGATAGTGTCAAGCTCCAGGGTCCTGCTCAGTCTGCATGGCTGCCCGCCAAGAGAGGAGAAGAAACAGTCCAGACCCACAAACTTAAGTGAAATATACAAGGCCTATGCTGGTTCCATTGCTAGGAAACCTGATTTTTTTTCTTTTTTCTTTTTTAAAATATATTTTATTGATTTTTTTACAGAGAGGAAGAGGGAGAGATAGAGAGCTAGAAACATTGATCAGCTGCCTCCTGCACACCCCCTACTGGGGATGTGCCCAAAACCAAGGTATATGCCCTTCCCCGGAATTGAACCTGGGACCCTTGAGTCCACAGGCCGACACTCTATCCACTGAGCCAAACCCATTAGGGCTGATGTATTTCTTGGCACTTGACCTCAGACAGCAAGGGCTTGGGAAGAGACAGAAGGGTGTAACGTAAGCAAGAGGAATGAAGATGTTGGTCATTTCCCATGGGTTTCCCCTGTAGTCGGAACCCTGGCCAGTCGATGATAGCATCTCTGGGGCCTCTCTTAGCCTCTGGCCTCTGCCTGGAGTCTAGGCAGGAGCTCTCTGGTGAGCCTGGGTGTGTCAGGGGGCTGGTCCCCTCCTCTGGAGGTGAAGGCCCTCCAGAAGTCTGCGCCCTGTGGGGTTCGGTGCCCGGGGCTACCCAGCTGGCAAGATGGCACCCTTCTCCTTGCTCCCTGGCACCCAGCTGGTGTTTGCTTCGTTTGCGTCTGGGTTTTACATTTCCCTCATTGAGCACGGCTCTGTGAGCCCTGTTCCAGCATCCATCCCTCGCGCAGCCCTTCCCGAATCTGCCGTTTCACTGGGTCCTGTTGTCAAAGATGCTCGTGGCATCCAGACTTCTCTTCAGAGTGCACATCTCCGTTGGAAACTATAAATCGATAGCATGCTGTAATGAAGTAATCACTGCCCGCCTCCCTCACGATTCTTGTTGCTGTTGTATCCCCGGTAATTACCCCGGTGGCTGGCACATTGTAGGCACCTAGTGGTTAGTATCTGGGTGAACCATGTCTGATTCATCTCACCGTCAGTCTCCCAAGGCCTTGCTCAGAGTCACACACCTCTTATGGACTATAGCAATATCTATTGAAAATCTATCTGAGTTCCAGTTTTGTTTCGTTTTTGTTTTCGTTTTTAACTGAGAGCCTTCTCTGGCAGCTTCCACCACCCCCAAGCTTGGAACCCAGGGCCTGCAGTGTCTCTGAGTAACTGTGTTCTCTTGGGAAAGCAAATATATAAAATTAAAAGCCAACTACCACATGCAGAAACATATTGCTGAGTGTGATCTAAGAAGCAAGGACTAATTTGGGATTTTATACTATATTTAGTTTCCTGGGAATAGAATCCTCTTTGTAACTTGCAGAGCTATTGTTCAGGGTTGGCACAGTCACCCTGAAGAGGTGTTTCAGGAGCACCGGGTGAATAAAGCGGGGAGTGCTGGCGCTCGGGTTGGGGCCCCGCGGCGGGTAGAAAAGCAGCTCACCTTCACTGTGTGGGGCCGGATTTGATTTCTTGGTCTTAGAGAATGAAGGTGTATGGAACACATGTGACCCCTGGCCATGACGTGGATCCGCTATGTGACCTTGGACAAGTTACTTGGCCCCTTTCGGTGCTTGATTGGTTCTTGGTCAGAGGGGGATGGTTAAAGTGCAGTGGCTCCTTCTGTGGGTTATTGGGAGGATGCGATGCAATGTAACCATCTGGGAAGTGCTGGCTGTGCTGGTGACGAATGTTTTTATGCACCAGAGAGGTGCAATTCCATTTTTCTTGATGCTAAGACACAAGATTTTTGGAATCTTCCTTGACACGCTCTCAACCATCACTTCCAGTTCATCAGCAAGTCCTATTGGTTGTATTTTCTGGTATATCCAGAACCCAGCCCTTCCTCACCTGCTCACGGCCACTCCCCAGGTCCTAGCCCTCCTCATCTTTTACCCGGACTGCAGCAACCTCCTCCTCGGCCTCTACCCTGGCCCACGGTCTGTTCTCAACACAGCAGCCAGAATGATCTTTGAAAAACAAAAGTCAAATTATGTCACTTTGCCAGAACCTTCCAGTGGCTTTGCAGAGGAAACACCAAAGCCCTTCGGCGGCCTGCAGGCCTCCCGTTCCTCTTCTCCTCCCGGCCTCACTCCTGCCCTTGAGTCTCCGCACTGGCCACCCCCTTTCCCAGACACCACATGGCCACCTCCTTCCATTGTTTGTCTACTCTGATCACTTCATTTAAAACTGCCACCCCCTCCTCCTCCCTCATTTCCAACCTTCTGATTATCCCCTGTCTTTCTCTGTTTTCCTCCTACAGTACTGATTACCTTCTAGCATACATATTTTTTTTTACCAGCGTATTATACTTAATGTTATCGTCTCCCCTGTTTGCATGGAAAGGTGGGAGCAGGGATGTATCCCAACGCCTAGAACGATGCCTGGCGCATAGAAGGAGCTCAGTCAGTGCTTGTAGGATGAGCATGGAGTCCTGTGCCTCAGTGGGAGGGAGGGAAAGTTCAAGTTAAACTTGAGGATCCACTGGATATTGGGAAGGAAAGAGAGAGGTAGATGCGGCTTGTGTTGTTTGGGACACACTCGTCCTCCTGGCCTCTGGCAGGTGCTTCTCACAGGTGTGCCGCCTCCTGCAGGCCTCCAGGTCAAGGGCACTTGGTTTCCCTCCTGAGGCAGAGCACCTTCCTGCAGGCATGGGACCAACTGGTCATGTAAAAACAGAATGTATCGAACTAACATACATATATATGCGTGAAACCCACACACATGCCATGGAGTAACATGCATTTGATATTTGTGAGTGTGCCATCCACGTAAGTGCCATCCACGTAAGAAAGAAGACAGGACTCCAGGGGCACATCTACTCTTCCCTCCCGAGGGTGGAGGCGGCCCCAGAAGCAGGGAGCTGGAGGATTTGGACTCGTCCACCCAAAGCTGAGCACAGTGCTCAACACATAGTAGGCTTTCAAGGAAACTTTATCTGTTGAACGAATGAAGGAGTGATTGATTACTTCAGATCAATTGCTGTATTTCAACCAAGTATAATTGCCAATGCAGGTCATCATTCATCTAAGCAACCTCATTATCTCTATTTCCTGAGAAACAATAACTAACGGATTTGACCCGGTTTGCTGGGTGCTGGGCCCCGAGCTGGGTGCTGGAGACATGGCCACATGAGGGCTGTTGGCTTTGGGCAGGAGGAGGGCACAGTCTGGGGGCAGCAGGCGCTGCAGGAACCGTGGTCCCGGTCCGGTTGAGTTGGTGAAAGGCACTGGTGGTGGTGAGTGAGCAGGGTTGGCGAACAGGGAACAGGATAGATCCAGTCTGGTGTGGGAGCTGGGAGTCACTGTCGTCTCCAGAGAGGAAGCAATTTTGGAGTTTCGGTGGGGGAGGGAGAAGGCAAGATCCTAATTAGATCCCGTGGAAAGGTGTTGTGCCAGGCCCTGGGCTTGGCTGGCCGAGGTGCCATGTTGGAGAGGCCCCCTTCCAGCATGGTGGCCCCCTCCATTTCCTCTGAGCTTGGGGAACCGCGAGCCCCCACATCCACTGTGGCACCCCAGCCTCCCTGGACCTCTGGCTCAGCTCTCTTTTCCAAGAAAGGCATTTCATTCTTTGAGATCAGGCAGCCAGGACCCAAGGAGCTGTTTTCCTCCATTGTGCAAGCATGACAAATCATTAATTTTTGATTGATTTGCTTAGAATTATGGGCGCCCCAGCATTCTTTCCGCCGCTGAACAGCTGTATAACAAATGAATATATCAGTGTGCACAAAAGATTGGAGATCTAAGAGAAGCCATTACATTGGCCACCCTCCCCCACTCTCACCCCTTCCGGGGCAGTGAAGGGAGGAAATTTTTACCAGAAATTCCTCAAGTGGCTTAAAGGGGAGAGAGAAAAAAAAAAGCCTTTTTATAATTGAATTAAATCTTTATCTCTTCATCTTGTGCAGCAGATTTCCAAATACACACCAGGTCCCCACGTGCTTGGGTTTTATCCATCCAGGAGGAATCTTTAATAATGAAATTTCAACTTGTGAATTAAAACCAAAAAGAAAAAAAAGAAAAAAAGAAGAAGCAAATTCTGCCCCTCCTATTTGCTTTTTTTCTTTTTTGGTCGCTGCTATTCCTTTAAGATTTTGGAACCGTACCAGTGCACTAAATGTGACCTCCATAACTTTTAAATTAAGAATTTATGCTGGCTTGAAATTTATGAAATATTTCAGCATGAAAGAAAGCCTTTTTCCCTCAGGAAAATTGAGCAATAAATCACAGCACTGTGGATTTACTGCCCCAGAGCCAGCGAGAGATAGGATTTTTTTTTTTTTTGCTTCATTCTGAAAAAAAAAAAAAAATGTAATCATATAAGACAGCTTAGCTGCTATCCTCCCACTCTCTAGAATTTTTAATTTCAGCTGTTTCTGCTTGGATTTATTTCCAATATTCCTGCTCGGCTTTTCAATTTCCTCAGTTATTAAATTTTAATTCAGTGCATTAGCATTTAAATTAAAAAAGGGTTTATTTTATCGAAATCGTTGGCCAGCCCCCACCCCGTAGCACACGAATTGCCTGTTTCTGCCAGTTGCACAAAATGTGAAATGCAGCTAATGTATTACAACTTACATTTGCACAAATTTAGAAATAAAATTTCTGGGTTTGGAATAATATTTTCTTTCCAAGAAAATCCTTAATAAGAGAATGGAAAAGAACAACTTACCATTCATTTGGGGAGGGACGAGGAGGGTTGAATGAAACCAAAAATAGCCTTGCTTGGGTTCTGGGGAGAAGCCGGCATCTAAGGAATGGATGGGGCTAGGCAATGGGGACAGGTACCCTGATGGGGATCTGGGGGGGTCTGGGTACCTTTACCCCCATCTCTGTGAGAGTGAGCAAGGAGGGTCTGTCATGGCCCACTGTCCCCAGCACATTTCATTGGCCGTCGAGGGGTTTGGTTAAGGTTGGGTCAACTCCACATAGAATGACAGAGATCTGATTTAGCTCTCCTGCTCCTGCTCCCATTCTTGCCTCTGGGCAAACTCAGGTCCAGGGAAAGGAGCGCTTGTCCAAGGTTCAAAGCGAAACCCAGACAGAGCCTGGGTCGGAAGCTGCATATCCTCTAGGAGCACATGGCCCAGGAGGAGTGGCGACAGCAGGAGAGTTTCCATTACTCAAGCGATGGAAACACATGCCTGGCCTGCGCTTCGTGCTCTATCTGCACCACCGTGCTCAGTGGCGGCGGGTCAGGTGGAAGCTCATGAGATGCTGACTTGCAGCATGGGGTTCAGATCAGGCCTGAGACAGGCTGGGGAGACCCCTGGTGCTGTCCAGGCCGGCCCTGCGCTGAGCCCTGCTGCGTACTTTTACCTGCGCCACTCTGTGTAAGTTACCTGGGTTTAAGTCTCATGCTAGCCCCGGGATGGAGGTCCTGGGATTACTCCTCACTTTACAGATGAGGAGACTTGCCTAGAAGCATACAGCCAGAAACTGGCAGGACCAGGACTCGAATACAGACTGCCTGAATCTAAACCCCGTCCTCTTAAACTTCAGTTCACATTGAGACCAGCTCAGATGACGCTTAGTTGGCTGTTCAGGTTGGATCACCTGAGTTTGCTGGTATTTGGATCTTTGGGCGAAGGAAAACCGGTGTCCGCGGTGCAACTGATTCGAACCGTAGGGGTCGCTGTGAGGTATTGATTGGTGAGGACACACAGCAAGCTGGCTGGCATCTCAGGGAGCTCTACAACTGAGAGCTGGTGCCTTCAGCACTGCGGGCGTCGATGGGGGCTAGGAGGGCCCGAGAGGCTGTCCTTGTCTTTACGACTGGGTCTAGACGTGGGCCGCATGCTGTGATTGACAGCTGCTGTGATACTGACAGGTGCTCTTTTCAGCATCCCTGACTTGGGCGCGTTGTCATCAGCTCTTCTCCTGCCAGCGTAGCACTCTTCCTCCATCAGTTTGTTTTCCCTTGTGCCACCACCTTAGTCTCTGCAAATGGGTTTGTTTAGGCAACGGTTTGAACATTTTTATCCACACTTTATTTTAGAAAAATGGGTGGAACACGAAAATGAGTGTTGCTAGCAGTGATACAAAGCTCTCCAGTATCATAAGCATCATAAAAGGACAAGGTAGCTGGGGATAATCAGGTGTGCAAAAAAAAAAAAAAAAAAAAAACAACAACCCGGAATCTCGTACCCAGCTACATGTTCCCTGTATTTGAACTCGTCAGCGCTGTGTGAAATGATGAAGGAAAGGGATAACAAACGACAACATCAAAAATATGTATGAAATGCTAGACATCGATGGCCAGTGTTGAGCCTGGGAGATGAGAGGTCATTTGGGGCTGTAGTTTGTTTAGGCTCGCTGGGGCAGAATTCCCGCCCCCTGCCACTCCTGCCTCTTAGGATATGGACGTGAAAGCAAGTGTCTTCCCGCTCGTTTCCGGACAAGTTTGAGGACTGCAGTGTCAGAGAGGGGCTGTAATTGATCCTGTCCTTCTGCTCCCAGTGAAATGATATGCAAACCATTTTCTGCTTTGTTTCTTCTGCTGAAATAATACACCGGCATCCCATTAATTTCTCCTGCCCAGGCCTCCTGCTCCTGCCTCCCCTTTTGTCCTTCACCTTTCTACTTCCCTCCGGTGGACAGTCGGGGCGGTGTAGGCTCACCCCGTTTCTCCATTAGCTCTCCTGAATGTTGGGGGACAATAAAATATTACAGAGCTGAAAAGGTAGGCGCTGGAGTCACCTGGACTTGGGCGTGTAGCCACGGGGTATTGGATACATGGCTTAAGGACCCTCTGTGAAATGGGAATATTGTGTATGTGTGTTGGGGGACCTACGGAGAGGATTAAATAAGCGGCATTTAATGCCATACACTAGCACCTGCTGGGAAGTTCTCCAGGGGGAGCCAGTCTGGATGCCCACAGGGCGGGGCCAGGCTGGAGGACTGTATGAGGCAAGAGGGAGAGGCGGAGACTGGAGAACAAGGTATGTCAGCTGTGGCTGACTATGGCATGTGGGGACTGTGTTGCTGGATTAACTGGTTTTTAAAGAGAAGCTGAAATGTGGCCTTTGTGTGTGTGTGGTGCGGGGGGGGGGGGTGCGGATGAAATGTCTTTATTTTTATATATTTACACTTTGGATTGAAGTCCGCCGTCTGGTTTTGCCAGTTTGCCACTTCCCGTAAGCACTCATCAGTCGGTAGCTGCTGCTGTTATTTTAGGCCACCAGTCCTTCCTCCGCAATGCTGAGACTCGAAAAGTTTGAACACGAGAAAGCTTTTTCGTAACCTGTGGAGCGGCAGAACTTGACCTAAGGGGGGAGAGGCCAGGTGCCCTCCTCACGTGTCCCGGTGGGGCCCCCGTGTCGGTTTCACTGTGGAAACATCAGTGTGCTTGAGTCCTGGGGGCTCCCGAGACCCCGCAGGGTGGTTTCCCCATACAGAACACACGTGGCTACGCTACCTTTCGAAAACCGGAAGGATTCTGAATCTGGAAACAAATGTGTGCCAGCATTTTGAACCTACATAATTTTTAATGTTTGCACAAAGCTAGGGCTGCTGCTTCCACCAGGGGTGGTGGAGAGTCTGGGCCTTTCCCCATGTCTGTGGCCTCCGCATTGAGGTCCCCCCCCCCCCCCCCCGCCACTGGCCTGGGAGTCGGGATTCTCAGGTCTGTGTCCCTCGGTCCTCATGAGACTTCAGGCAGCTTCCTCCTCCCTCAGGGCCTCAGTCTCTCCATCTGAACCAGAATTTTATGATTTCTGAAAATTTAATTTGGTCAGCCTTACTCCCCCCCACCCCCCCACCCCCAATAAAGAGATTAGGAACCAGCACTCTCTTGCCTCCCTCTGCTCAGAGGGTTGGGGGACAGAATATTTTAACATAAATGAATTTCCCCCCTCCGATTGGTAGGAATAAATCTGCGGCTACTGTTTTATTGGAAATCCCAGCAGAAAATAAAAATGGTGCAATTCAATCTCGGATTTAGCTGGTTACTTACTTTTCTCCGAGTCCCCAGGGTTCTGTGGTTGCTGGGTTTGTGTTGGCAATGGGTGCTTCTGCTGGATTTAAAGGGCCAAGCGAATTTGGGTTGGGGGTGTGCTGACTCCCTCTCACCACTGGGGGCAGAGTTTTCCAGCCTGAAGGAATGGAGCAGGGGACAGGGCCAGCTCACGCCTGCGTCTGAAGGCTGTGCGGAGCAGCAGCCTGGTGGGGTGGCGGAGGGTGGAATGCCGTGTCCCCCCCTTTGGCTAATGCAGGTGTCTGGGTTGCTTTTGCAGGCTGACGGAGCCAGTGCGGCTGGGCGGAAAAGCACGGCGAGCAGGTAAGTCCACCCTCACCTCACCACGCCTCCCTCACAACCAGCAGCCCCCCAGAAGGTGTGCCTCTTCCACCTGAAAGGATGGGTGATGGTCCAGGGCCATCCCCTTTGCTGAGAAGTATCCGTACTTCCCTGGAGGGTGTACTGTTGTGGGCAGCACTTTCCAGACCTCCTGGCGCCCTCTGTGGGCACCTGTGCCTGGAACCAGGGGTGGCTCAATCCTAAATTGTCCTTTGGCTGCTCAGGTTGGGGAGGAAGGTCCTGCTCAGGGTCACGTGATGAGTGAGTGGCTATGTCGAGGCCTTGAACCTGCCAAAGCTGGGTGCACTCTCAACTCTGAAATAGTGAGCTCAACTGAGGGTCGAGCAGGCCTATCCCACCGCCCTCCCTCATTCATCGCGCACCTGCTAGGTTAGGCCCAGTGCTGTGTGCTGCGGGCTCTGATGTATTTGATGCTAATTGATTCATCCTGCGGGTGTTTGAGGGTCTGCTGCGTGGCAGGTACTACTGTTCAAAGTGCTGGGTCCACAGCAGTGAACAGACAGTCAAGGCTCCATCCATTTCTCATAATTCTCACGCAGAAGTGGTCTTTGCCTTCATGCATCAATCTCCCACACCAGCATATCTGCCTGTTGTCAGGGGACAGCAGGCTGGTTTCCTCATAGTCCTAGTGGCTGCCTGGAGCTCTGTATTGAGCCTGAGCAGCCCATGGCTACAGGGGGAGAAGAGTGCTGAGATCGATTAGAGATGCCTGCCCAGGCAGGGGAGCGGGTAGGTGGCATGTGTGCCATCTCTTTGCTCTCCTTGACTAGCCTAGGCTTGAACATACTCAGTCACGGAGCCCCATATTATTACCACGATGCCAGAATATACCCCAGGAACGACCAATCCAAACCTCAGGGTCATGTGTAACTTGAAGAAATTTCTAATGATGATTACCATTGAGTCAGCACTTACATGTCAGCTCCCGACTACGTGACTCACATATATTAACTTACTATAAATTCATGTAATCTTTATAACAACCCTAAGTGGGAGGTGCTCTTATTCCCACTTTACAGATGAGGAAACTCAGGCACAGAGATGTGTTTGGGGTTTAGGCTGCCCAGTTGGAAGTGAGTAGTTCTGCCAGGATGCTCACTGAGGTCTGACTTCTCCAATGCATATGCATAATGCATAACCATTGTGCCCTCGCATTTCTTGATATGAAGTGATCGGTTAATAGGTGTTAGCGGAGACTGTTAGGGGCCAACGGCTCTGCCATAGGCTGCGGGCTTGTCAAGAAGGCAAGGTCTCCAAAGGAGCTAACAAGTGAGTTTCTATTGATTCTGTCAGTAAAGCTAATAGTGCATCTTTGAAAGACCAAAGCAGTAATGTTGTACAGTGACCCAGCATTCCATCTGAGACACGACTTATGCCTTACACATCAAGAGAAGGCCTTAGTTGATGCTGGTGAACTTGACCCTGGCCTGGGTTAGATGGGCCAAGTGGGGTTTAAACTTGTAGGCACTTTGTGGAGCATTAGAACCCCCCTTAGTTCCTGTTTCAGATGGGGAAACAAAGGCCCAAGGTTCCCTGGGGTCAGAGGTAAGCTAGATGGAATGACCTTGAAAGACCTGTGACCCTCTGACATGGGCTCCCACTGAGCTCTCAGCTGTGCCACAGCACGCTCTCTCACACACCACAGTCTGCTTTCACCCCAGAACCTTCCTTTTGGTCCAGAACACCCAATTTCAACACTTCTCGAGAGGGCCTCTGGCTAAACCCCAAAACCAACAGCATGGGCTGCTCAGAAATCAGTGTGAAATTGAGGGGGACAAGGAGAGATGGTGTTTCCGATCCTAAAAGACAACCGAATGTGGTTTGGTTTATTTCTCTGTAACCAAAACTGGGTCAATTTTACAAGACCAGTGATCCCAGCACTTGAGGCCTCACTTATTCTCAGGGCATGGGGGCAGTGGGGCCTTGGCTGGGGAAAATACTAAAGGAAATGTGGTTTCTATAATCAAGTAAATGAAGCTACGGGCTTGCTGTAGTAAAGAATTATTGTCAATGAAGGTTTTCAGGCATGGAAGGACTCTGTAGATAACCTATTCCAACCCTCTAATTTGGAGATGAGGAAACCAGGGATGGAAGAGGTTAAGGGACTCATTTGTTGATTCCCTAACCAAGTGATCAGAATTGAGTCGACAGGGAGATTATTGGGGTGGAGGGGAAGATGGAAAACCACTCTCAGTCATTCATTCCACAAATACTTATTGAGTACCTGCTAAGTGCCAGAGTCTGACCTATGACCTAGTGCTGGATATATAGTAGTGAACACAGCACTCAGCAACCCTTGCTTTATGGAGTTGATGTTCTAGTGGAAGTGGGGGAGACATAATCTACATGAATAAAAGAGAAATATGCAAATTAATGGTACATCCACGACAACCAGCAGCCAATCAGGAGTGAGTATGTAAATGAATACAACAAAGCTGGTGGGTTAATTTGCATACACAGGGATGGAGTGAAGACTGAAGAGGCTTGGCTTCTCTGCTTCGGCCGCAGTGAAGGCCTGGGTCCCAGGTGCTAGAGGAAAGCCAGTGCTGGCAGCCAGGGGAAGGAAGGCCTATTGCACGAATATTTGTGCAACGGGCCTCTAGTAAATGCATAAAATATGTGGTATGTCAGGTGGTAAAAAGTACTATGGGGGAAAGCAGGGAGGGGGATTAGTGAACCAGAGGGAGTAGTGCACCCACAGGAAGGTGGCATTTGAACAAGTATCTGAAGGAGATGAGGGACTGAGCCAAGCAATCATGAGAGAAGCACATTCCAGGCAGAGAAAATAGTAGGTACAGGAATAGTAGGTGCAAGGCCCTGGGGCAAGAATTTGTATATCATATTGGAGCAACAGCAAAGAGGCTGATGTGGCTCTTTAGGGCCTTGGAGGTGGGGAACCTCTGGGGATTTTGGACAGAAGAGTGGCATGAATTCGGTTTTAAACGGGTCATTCTAGCTGCCAGGAGGAGAGTAAATGACAAGAGACAAGGTATTGTGAGAAGTGTTGCTAATGATCAGAACCTTGGAAGGTAGGCTTGGAAGTGAGTTTCTTAAAGGTTATTTTAGGCCTAAGAAATGCAGCTTTGCAAAGCTGGGTTTTGTGAGTCCTGCATCCAAAGGGCACAGTGTAATAATGAGATATATACCTTAGCACAGTGTCTGGCCCATGGTGGATGTTCAGTAAATGCTTGTTTTATCACCACATCTCCCCCATGCTCGCTTCCATTCCTAGGAAAAGGTAACAGTGAGTGGCCATTGATTTCCTGTAGAGCCTAGACGTTGGAGAGAGGGCAGGAAGGGGGGGTGCGGGTAGGGATGGAGCTTGTATTTGTTGAGGGCCTACCATGATCCAGCTACTGTGTCATGCAGTTTATGCATAACTCATTTGATTCTCCCAGAAGCCCTCTGAGGCAATGATTGGCATCCCTCTTCCTTGGAGGGAATTGAGAAATAGACTTGTCCAACGTTACCCAAATAGTCAAATGGCTTTAGGCAAGGCTGAGTCTTGTCCTTTTCAGCCAAGATTTTCCACAGGTGGACCATTTAATTTGATAACCACATGTGTGTGGCTGCATCTTTATTTTTTGAATGACATAGTCTTGTTGTTTAGCAGTTTGGATTTCAGCAGTAAAAATAAAAGTAGCCCCAAACTAACTTCGTTTGCACAAAATTCCACAGCAACAGTGGGCCCGATGCTCATCGGTGGCCAGTGCGGGGTTAACAGAGTGCATCATTGGAGGACTCGGGGTGTATTTCAGGCTGTGTCTTCCATCGTGATGTAAGGTGTATACTCCTGTTAATGGAGCTTGTTTAATTTCCAGAAATGTGTATTCTGGAAATCTTTGGGCAAAGTTGGACCACAAAAATCATAAACATTGCTGGCTGACTTGGAAAGTTAAATTCCCAAGGGTGACAAGGAGAAGGAGCCATTGCTTTTTTGGTGGGGAGAGTTCACGGTGCTTCATCCGTGACGGTTAAACCAAGGTGCTGTAAATAGGGCAGATTCTGAAAATTCAGAGACATCTTAGGTTTGCTTTGTGGAGACAGCCACAGAACGCAACTCACCTATGCACATCAAAATCAGTGCATCATTTCTGCCAAATGGCACTGTGGCTCTCGAACTAGGGGTGGTCCTGCAGAGTGAAGTGACGCGCTTTGAGGGAACCTCTGCTCGGTCCCCCCCCCCTTCCCCCGCCCAGCTCAGATCTCCCATTTGGGCTCTTTGAACAAGTTAAGAAACTTCCCGTGAAGCTGTGACTCTCGGTTCAGAGCATCTGCACGTCCTGCCTTGTCCTGAAGAAGCACAGGCTTGGGAATTGTAACTAGGATGACCCGACCTGTTCATTTCTTGAGGTCCTTCATGACAAAGGCCCTTGATCTGAGAAAGCAACTGAGAAAATTCCCAGATCCTCATCCTCCGTCTGCCTCCCCAACGGAGGAGACACATCCTCACCCTTGGTTTCAGCTTTCTCCAGGTCCCACGCAACACATGATGGTTAAGGATGCCAGTGACTGCCAAGTCCACCTGGATCACCCCGCCTTCCCCTCCTGTAGGGAGGGTCTTGGCTGTCCTCTCCATTGCTGCTCCTTTTGTTTCAATCGGGCCTGGAAACCCCTCCTACACTCATTTTTATTTATTTTTTATTTTATTTTATTTTTAACCCTAAAATATGGAAAATAAACTTTATTTATAGAATTTCTGTGTAGAAAGGCTTTATTTTTTTATTTACAATATAACTTATATTTAATAGTAGTCCATATGTTTCCCCCCCCCTCCAATATCCTCCTCCCAGCCTCCCTTACCCCCCAGCACATGTCCCCACCTGCCCCCCTCCCCGCCCCAGTGTCTTTCATTCATTGGTTATGCTCATAAGCATGCATACAAGTCCTTCGGTTGATCTCCCCCAGCATCTGCCTCCCATCCACCCCAGCCTTCCCCCTGTAGCTTGACAGCCTGTTCGAGGCCACCCTGCCTCTATATCAATCACTTCCCCCTGTTTCTTTTCTTCAAAAATATCTTGCCTCTGCATACTAGAAACAAACGTATAAGAGCAAAAAAAGTTTGAGTGTCAGTTTCAATGTCCAACTGTTCTGAGTCCCAGTTTCAATGTCAAATAGTTCTTCATGTGTACATGTCAGCAATGGTGTCCAGACGGTGGACACATCGTGGCAATGCAAGATCCATCCTGTCTGGTTTGGTCCTGGGCCGCCTGCAGCCACGCACAGCTGCCAACTGCTAGCATGGCAAGGTGTCATCAGTGTCCCCCATCTCTGGACTGTCCTCGTGGCTGGAACAGACCCGTCAGTTCCTCACAGTCGCAGGAACCCACATGGTCTTGGAGTTGTTCTCTGCAAACATACAAACACATTCTTGACCGAAAGTTAACAAAGGGATCCTCTCTGCAAAATAGACTTGGGATTCTTTTTATTTTTGCCTAAATGATTTTCCTTTGGCTTATTTTGACACCATGTGTGTTTTCTCATGAGTGTCCTGCAGTTGGTTTTACAAATGGAATTTTCTTTTCTGGAGTAAGAATTTTCTACATGTATTTTATTTATAGGATATTTTTCCTTACATGATATTACCCCACTGTCTCTCCCCCACCCCTACTTTTTTTGGTTAGTAGGGGCTTTTGGAAATTTTATCTTGCAGTCTTGGTACTTTTAAATTTTAATTTTTGCACACAAATATTACTGCTTTAGGTTCTTTGGATGTTAGGCAATTTTACAGTGAGATGAACTACTAATAGGTATTTTAGTTAATGTTTTAGAAAAAGTTTTTTGTCCAGTACACTTAGATTTTCTTGAGTGTTCACTTATTTCACTTGGCCAATTTAAATTAATCTGAAAACTTGATTACTATTTTACTGTCAATTTTAATACTCAAGCAGAAATCTTAGTTTACCCAGTAAATACTTGTGGAAAAGAATATTTGCATTTTTGAATAGGTCCTCAGCATTCCTGGTAATAAATTAAATTTAGATATAGAGCAGCTATTGCTGGCCGAGTCTCTGTCTGCCACCTGGGTCCCGGTGTGAATTGTGCGTGGGAGGCGTAGCAGCCGTGGGGGTAGGAGACCTTCCTCAGGAGGGGTGAGAATTCAAGCCCCTGTAAGGTTTGTGGATGAGGGTCTGTGCCTTACCTCTGTTGACCTTTTAGTTCTCTCCTGTTGGCCCCTCTGCGACTGTGCCTGTCTTAGGTTGTTCCTTTCCTGAAGAATCTTACCCGTCTCTGGCTAACAGCCATCCTCCGGGGCCAAACAGGGTTCCTACACTCATTTTTAAACACTCCATCCACGGCCTAAGAGCTCATCTTTTTCAGAGTGTCACCAAACTTTTTCTGTTTTGTCTGGCAAGTGCTTGGGAGGGGGGAAACCACCATTTATTGACCCCTTCTGTGTGTGTGGTGCCGTGCTGGGCATCTCTGTGCTTTAATCTTCTACACGACCCTTCGTGGTTAGTGTCTCATCCCCGGTTTACACATGAGGAGAGGGCGGGGTGGGCAGGTTAGAGAGCTTGGCAGTGGTCCACGCATCTAGTTACCATTCCGGCACCGTGGGAAGACCTGGACTATGTAGTTAGGAGTCTCATTGGTGTCAGGGGGGTGGGGTGCCTCTGATCAGTGAGGGACCAGGCTGGGTCCTCCCCCTAGAGTGTGTGGACAGAGCTGCTGTGCATTGCAAACCTCAGTGTGTCATCAGCTGGCCTCCGGGACTGGCGGGCGGAGCATGGAGGGGAGAGGCCAGATGTCATGCCAGGGCAGGGTGTGTGGGCACTGCCATTGGAGAAGAGAGGGCAGCTGGTCAGCTCCGGGCATCACTTGTGAGTGAGGGAAGCACGTTGGAGAGGAAATGGTCCTGCTGGGGCGGACCCTTCATTCCAAGGAGAAAGTGGCCAGAGGAGTTGTACGAGGGAGGGATGGGAGCGAAGTCACAGCTTCGGCAGGAAAGACTGTTAGCGGAGAGGGAGTGTATGTACATCATCCAGAGTGAGCACCAGCTTAGAGACTGCCTCGCTCTTCACTGACTGAGGTACCTGCCCTCGGGGGTCTGCTTCGGACCCATGGGTGCCCCCAGAAGATGCAGAACTGTGGGTATGGGCCCCCCTATGACCTGTGAGTGAGCAGGTCCCACCTGGGCGAGAATTCTTGAGTCTGCAGGGTCCTTGCTAACATTTCAGTGACCCGGGCCAGCCTCCCATGTCCCAGGACACCCGTGAAAGAAACCTCCACCTTTACCCAGTGTTGCTCAAGACTCCTGCTTTCCTCTGTGGTAGGCTTCAGTTAACCAGGGAGTTCGCTCTTCATATTTAAATCCTCACGCTGTCTTTGCCAGCTGCGGCGTCGCCCAGCGCTGTGGCTGACTGACACCAACATGGAGACAATTAAGTCCCTAAGACTGATCTCAAGCTAATGGTATATTCATGCGTTGTAGGTTGTTTTGAATTTCTAGACTGTTAAGAGTTGTTAAGTAGGTTAATAGTTTTAATCTATTAATCTCAGCTCTTCTCCTTGACTATTTATTAAAATATATCAGTGACACATGACAGAAATGGAGGTGCAGATAATTCTGGGGGTTATTAAGGCCCGTGTGGTGGCGTGAAGATTTGAAACACGGGAAGAATAGTAAGTACAGACCAGGCCTCATTACCGAGGTCGTGAAAAATGGGGGTTTTGCTGTAGATTCCCTCTTTCTGTCCTTCCAGGAAAGTGGACGGACATTGTGCTCTTTCTCCCCATTCTGACTTCCGTCCTTGGGGCTGAAGACAGGAGCCTCTTTTTAGCCAAAGGACATGTGTGGGCACAGCGGCCACTTTCAGACACGCCAGGGAGAGCTGGAGGTCAGCAGTGAACACGGCGCCCAGTCCTTTCTTCCGTGGCAGAGATGATCCCCTGGATTTCCGCTCCCAGCACATGCCCTGTTCTGTCAGGATACTAATGGTGCCGTAGGGGCTTCGGGAATAGGTTCTCCATCTCTGGGAGCTTCTGGTCATTTGTTAATTTATTAGTTCATTCATTCAACAAGTTGTTGAGAAGAGAAAACAGAAATCACCCAAACGATCCAATGCCCAAGAGCTGGTTGGATCGCACTTTTGTCACTAGAAGGCTGTGCGATCAGGAAAAGTCACTCTGCTTCTCTGATCCTAGGTTTTCTTATCTGAAACAAAACTGCCTACCTTGAGGCGTTGTGGAGTGAGGCACCGTAGCCAGGCAGTACGCCTCAGCTGCCCTTGTTCTTGTTTGCGTCATCACCACCACCATCACCAGCAGCACCTCTCACCCTGCGCGCTGGAGTGTTTACATCGGGCTTTTTCTGTTTGTTTGTGCCACTCAGCAGACGTTAACGGACATCATCCAGGGACCAGCCACCGGATACAAGAAGCAGGGGGGTGGGGCCCTTGCCCCTGGAAGTTTCTCAGAACCAGGCGGAATTAGTGGGCACATTGGGGGCAGGAGCCTGTTAGAAAACAAAGGGGCATTCCCGGAACCCCTGGTGTGAGACGGCAGGCCCCCCCCCCCCCCGAGACCTCAGCACCCCACCCCGTGCCCTGAGGACCCAGGTCTGCCGATTGAGGACGGCGACCCTGCACCCTCAGGAGTTGGTGTCACCGTGCAGTATCAGATCCTCACGTGGTACAGTTCATACGTGCATGTGTCGTGTGTCAGTAGTATGTCAATGAAGCTGGAGGGGGGTAATCTGGTGTCCGCATGTTCCCAGGCTACTGGCATTTCAGGAAGGAGGAAGGAAGAGTGTGCTGCATTTGCAGGAATTTCTATTGGGAAGGAAATAAATAAGACTTTGACACTTCAGGAATAAGAATCACTCTTTCTGTTGGCTCCTGGGAACATCTCTGACCCATGTCCCACGAGGGAAGGTGGGTGGGACATGGCTGCCTTCAGTTCTGAGCAGTTAAGCATTGGCATTTGGCGGGCGATGTTGGAGGGAGACACCGCGGAGGCTGCACTGGCATTGACCTTTCCAGAGCACATGCGTTGGGTCCTTAAATGAACAGGGTGCTCACTGATCACTTCCCGCCGGCCAGGCACTGCTGTAGGTACTGAAATGTGACCATGAATGACAGGACAAAGTCCCGCCCTCTTCTACCTCATGTTCTCGTTGGGGTGACAGCGAAGAGGGTGAGGGGTAACAAGTGTGTTAGGCAAACCCAGGGCAGATACTACCGTTTCCCCCAAAATAAGACAGTGTCTTATATTAATTTTTGATCCCAAAGACACGCTAGATCTTATTTTCGGGGGATGCCTTATATTACAGCGAGTAGGTCTTATTTTCGGGGGATGTCTTACTTTCGGGGAAACAGGGTAAGCAGAACACATCAGGCAAGGAAGGGCAGCCTGCACATCTCCAACAGCGCTGGGATGTTGGAGTCGAAGACCTGAAGGAATGGAGAGCTCTAGCCATGGAGGCACCTGGGGGGTGGGAGGGTGGAGAACATTCCAGACAGGAAAGAGCAGGTACAGGGTGATGCAGGAGCGTGCCTGTGTGCTCAGTGGACAGTGGACAGCATGGAGCAGCATGGAGACGGTGTGGCCAGTGAGGAGGAACGGGGGGATGGAGAGGATGTTAGCAGACGAGGTCAGTGGGCACGTGGGGCCCGCTACAGAGCCTGAGGGTCAGGTGAGGACGGTGGCTGTTGCTCTGGGGGAGACACAGAACTGTAAGTGGATTTTGAGCCGAAGAGAGACACGACCTGGCTTATGTTCATAGGCTCGCTCTGGCTGCTGTGTTTAACATTGATGTGGAAGCGTCAGACCAGGGTAGGAGCAGGGAGATTGGCTGTGAAGTTATTACAACAAGACAGGAGGAAGGAACGTGGCTTGGACGAGAGTGGTGACCGTAGTGGGTAGGAGTGCTCAGGTTTCTGGACATATTTGGAAGGTGGAGTGTATAGGATTTGCTGGTAAATTCAAGGCAAGGATAATTCCAGGGTCTGGGCCCGAGGAGCTGGAGGGGTGGAATTGCTAGTGAAGGGAATGGGGAAGATGACAGCTCTTTGCTGGGGGTGTTTTAGACTCAGGTCAGTCGGGGAGAGCACTGGGGTAGGAGTCAGAAGAACTGTTCATCGACTGGGGGGAGGGCCTTGGCAGCAGCTCAGTTTGGACCTGTTCCTTGTGGATGCCGGTTAGGCAGTTGGTGGTGCAGGTGTGGAGGTCAGGGGGCAGGTGCAAGCTGGAGATATAGTTTGTTATTCATCCTCACATAGTTAATATTTAAAAATATGAGTCTGGATGAAGTGCCTTGGGGAGTGAGTGTGGATAAACATAGAAGAGGCTCTAGAATGGATCCTGGGGGCATGTGGAGGTAGAATGGTGGGCTGGTGAAGAGGAATCAGCAGAAGGCACAGGAAGGGCCCACCAGCAAGCACAGAACAAAGTGAGGAGAGAGTTGGACAGAGGAGAGTGGGGGGCTCTGATTAAAGGACAGGTTCAGTGAGGCATGAGAAGGGACCATTGGATTGAGGAGCATGGCTGCCCCAGGAGGTCTTGGGAAGAACAGAGTGGGGGAGGCAACAACCTCATTGGCCTGGAAGCATTGCCAAGGCGGGAGTCCACCGACATCTACAAACAGGTAACCATTTGCATTTAGATCCTTGGGAGGCAGGCTGCTGGGTAGAGGTGGAGCACTTGGCCAGTGGTCAGCCCCTGCAGCAGCGTGAATACAGTCCCCGAAGTCGTGGTTGGATGTGCATTCGTTCATGGAACACCCACGCAGCCGTGTGTTCATGGAGAGTGTGCTTAAGCACAGCTTGAGACCAGTTAACCCTCATTCCTAATGACTGGAGTCTTTAATGAAGTTGCGTTCTAGAGGGAGTTAACCGAGTCATTATTTACACACTGTGATTAGAGACTTCCCCCTCTCCATTGTTCCAGGTGGTTAAAGTAGCACTCGCCTTCGGAGGGAGTGGGGCGTCCTCAGGCTGAGTCTTGGGGTTCGATGGATGCACTGATCCCCATCCTGTGCAAGGAGACAGGCATACCAGCTGAATAGAGGTCCAACCCACTCATGAGAAAACTGAGTCCAGCAGGCTTTGGCGTTTTTGGTGGAACGATGTGGACATTGTACCCGGTCACAAAGTTGTCTGACTCCTGGGCACCTGGCATCAGCTGGGACTCTTCCTCCAGCGTGGCCAGAAATGACAACTGTCCTTGGGCCTCAAATCTACTGGTTTGTTATTTGGCTGCACTGCCTCTGGCTGCAGAGTGTTGTGGGCCTGGTTCCCATCTCCGAGCTGGAAGAACGGTTTCCAGAACAAACGCATCGCTGGAAGTGGCGTGACCTCAGGCATGCCGTTTGCTCCCTGGGCTGATGGAGTCCCTGCTGTGCGCCAGGCCCGTGCACACGGAGCGTGTGGGTGGGAGGGGGCTGTTCTGTGCTGCGGCTTCTCCCTCTGGACCACAGGGCTCTTGTGAGCGCCAGATGGGCTGGGGTGGGTCTGAGCTCTTGGAGGGCCATCTAGTGACACCCAGCGGAAGAGAGTTGCTGAAACCGCCCCAGACAGGCTCTCTGGGTACGTTGGACTGGGCAGAGGCAGGAACAGGGACGAGTCAGAACGAAGCAAAAGGAAACTGAGGGTGGTGGAGGGCAGTGGTTTACAAACTTAACCACTTGGAGCTGTTTCTTCAAATGTAGTCGGATGTCGTGTCTCCGTTTCCTGCTGTAACAAATTACCACCAACCGAGTGGCTTAACTCAGCAAATGTTTGTTCTCTCACAGTTCTGGAGGCCCGAAGTCCAAAGTTGGCTGGGTCAGGGGTTGCCAGGCTCTGGGGAGAATCTTGTCTTTGCCTCTTCCAGCCTCTGGTGGCTGCAGCATTCCTGGACTCCCAGCTGCATCCCCCCCCACCCCCATTCCTCCTTATGGCCATGCTGCCGTCGCCCCTTCTCTGGGTCGTATTGTCTCTGTGTCTGTCTGCTCCGCTGTGTGTCCCTTTAAGGCAGAGGGGGGAACCTTTCTTCTGCCATGGGCCATTTGGATATATATAACATCGCCAGAGGGCCACACAAAATGATCACCTTAAGAATTAGCCCGTGCCCGGCCGGCGTGGCTCAGTGGTTAGCATTGACCTATGAACCAGTAGGTCACGGTTCGATTCCCGATCAGAGCACATGCCCCAGTTGTAGGTTCGATCTTCAGTGTGGGGGTGTGCAGGAGGCAGCCGATCAATGGTTCTCTCCCATCGTTGATGTTTCTCTCTCTCCCTCTCCCTTCCTCTCTGAAATCAATAAAAATATATTTTTAAAAATAACCTGCTATAGTTGGTCAAGCATTTAATTAACTCACCCCTAATGCGTTGGCAGGGCCAGACCAAATCATTTCGCAGGCTCAATGCTCCCCACCCCTGCTTTAAGGATTTCTCATTGCCTTAGGACCCATCCAGATAACCCAGAGTTATCTCATCTCAAAATCCTCAATTATTTACATCTAGAAAGAACCTTTTTTTTTTTCCTAAATAAAGTCTCATTCACAGGTTCTAGGGATTAGGATGTAGGCATATATTTGTGGGTGGGGGGCAGGGGCACATTATACCCCTCTACAGGGAGAAAGAAGCCCAGATATATATATATTAGACCAAGCTATACATATTAGAGAGAGAGAGGTCTTGGAACCCTGTTTAATACCACCCTCCTCATTCAGACCTCATGAGTGCTTTAGGGTCCACTGCTGAGGAACCCCTAGGCCTTTAAGGAACACACTTTGAGAACCATCACCTTAGTGAAAGGCGAGGGCTCTTAGGGAATTCCTTGGGCAAGAACCCGCTTGGTCATGGCATTCTGGCATGAGGAGTAGCCAGCGACCACAGATGCTATGTACTTGCTGAGAAATGGCCGCTCGGTGCCCGGCTTTAGATTTTATGTTGAAGTGTGACTCGGGCTAAATATAAAATTCATAGCATATCTTGAGCAACTATTTTGTAGTTATCTATATATAAATCTGTTTTACAGAGACACAAATAGAATAGATTGTGGAGTGTCAGCGTGCAGATAGATTCCGAGTGCTTTTCACTAATATACCTAATGATTCGTGCTGAGAATATCCAAGGGCTCCACTGTACATTTAAATGGATATAATTAAAATAATGAGCTCTATTTTAAAAAATGATAGATGAAAAAAAAATTTTTTTGCAGAAGTTAGGAGCTGCGCCACTAATTCAAAGTGATGTAAGTACTCCTGCGATTCCATTGTTATTAGGACGCCTAATTAAATGCAAAGCAGCCGAGAAAAGCAACATTTGTGCTTGTAAATCTAAAGCATGAAGCCGTGTCCTCCGCGCAGCAAGGCCTCAGGGGTGTCACATGTAAGGGAGCGTATGTTGTGTGCCATCGTGCCTGTGGGTGAGAGGATGGCTCACGGGGCTCCCACTGTCAAGTGCAAGAATCGCCTGTGCGGGGATCGCCCGTGCAAGGCGGATGGGACATTGAGAGAGAGGTTCTAACTGCACCTCCCGGGAGCAGGGCAGGCTCCCAGAGGTGGGGATGTCATCCTCATAATGACACCCATGGAAACCTGCACCCTGCCAGCTCCCTGGCTCATCTGCCCCCATCCTGACAAGGATTATGGTCCCCCTTTAATAGAGAAGGAAACTGAGGCTCAGAGAAGGGAATCTTTTGCTCGAGGTCACGGGGTGTGTGGATGCCCAGCCTTTCTGACTCCCAGCAGCTCCCCCCCTCCCCCTCAGCAGGACGTCATGATGCTAGTGAGGTCTTGCAGAGCAGAAAGGGACAGTCCGTTCGGATGGCACCATCAAGTGCTCACAGGACTCAGGCTGAGCTTCCAAACACGGCCAGTGAAGGAAGGGCTGAGGTAAGGGGGCCCTGCCCTGCCCATGACCTCTGCTGTGGGGAACATGGCAGGTTGGATGCCCGCTCCAGTGGGCCTTTCTGCTGGTCTTGGGAAGCTGTGCTCGGGGCGGCCAGGGTTGCGACCAGCGAGGGCCAAGTCAGGGAGAGTCCTCAGCTGCCTGCCCAGCATCCCACCCACCCCTGGACCTGTGGGCTGTGTTCTCGCTGGACTGGTATTGAGGGTCAGACAGACCCTGGCTTCCAGCCTCAGAGAGGGCAGGATTGTCTGTCCATGAGTGCCCACGTAGTCTCAGCTAGGGGATGGGGATTTCAGCCACTTCTTTCACCAGTTTCCACCAGCATGATCATCTCTGGGAGTCTATTTAGACAAGGTCCTGGATCGTCATTTTTGCAGCTGGTCCTCACAAGGCCTTTTGGGTGTGGGGGGCCCCGCTTCATGGATATGCAAACAGGCCCAGAGAGGGTCAGGGGCTCGCTCAGCGTCACCAGCCAGGAAGTGATGGAGTTGATATTTTAACTCCTATCTATCTACCTCCCCAGCCCTGCACTATAGTCTGTGCCATGTAAGAGCCTGCATTACATGGCATAGACTCAGCCCTTCCCCTAAGACAGTAGATACCCATAGAACATCTCCCCTGGACCACTGTCCCAGGCCCATACATCACATGTCCTCTCTGTATCACAGCACTGAGGGGTGGGTGCTGTGTTTACCCACTGTGTGCATGTGAAGACTGAGGCTTGGGGTGGGGATGAGTGCGTGTGAGGTCACTCATGCAGAAACCCACTGCTTGGGAGGGGCAGTGCCGAAATCTGGCCCCCCAGGTGATCTGACTACAAACCCTGATGCTCTTTCCATCTCAGATCATCACATCCCACCCTGCCAGGCCTTGAGCCAGCCTCTGCTCCAGTGCCTGAGGGCCAGGGAGCCCCCCACCCCAAGCGTGCCCCTCGTTTGGCTGGCTGGCTGGCAGGAATATTCCCCTCCCTAAAGCCATAGCTGTCCCTTGTAACTTCTCAGACCTGTTTGGTCCTGGTTATGCTCCTGGGACTCCCTGAACTTAAAGGCTTTGTGTGTGTGTGTGAGGTGGGGGGGTCGAATAGGTATGATGCCCTCCCAAAGGGGGCTTTGGACCTTAGCACCTTAGCAGAGGGGCTGTAGCTCAAGATATCTGGGGAGGCAGCAGCAGCCAAAAAGCCAGGAGGCTCCGTCTTCCTGCACACTTGGTCCTGACTCTGTTTGGATGCTGAAGGGCAAGAATGGTGACATGGGGCTGCCACGGAGCGGGTAGACAGGGTCCCCTCCGACAGTTTCTCGCCCAGTCTAAGTATGTTGCAGCTAAGAGCCAGGTTGCATACATTAGTTCTTGATCCCACTTCTTTGTACCCATGTGACTTGGGACAAGTTATTTCACCTTGTGCCTCAGTTTCCTCAACTGTAAAATGGAGCTAATACCAGGACTTACCTCACAGGCTGTTACTGAGGATAAGAGGAGTCCTGGTCCATAGGACACTTTATTGAAGTGTTTCTTAAATAAATAAAGGAAATGAACACTGAGGATTGAATCATCCAGGTTTACGTTTCCCACTGAGGAGCAGGGCATGAGGTCAGGCAGTGTCTGGCTGTGGTGTACCAAACACACTAGGAGGCATCACTGGGCTCACCGGGTGCTAAAGATGTTCTAACAGTTTGCCATCTATAATAATAAAAGTGTAATATGATAATTAGACCCGACATCCTTCCGGATGTCCTTCCAGATGACCTCTGGACAACGCTGGGGCTGCAAGGGATGCCCGGGGCCCCGGGTGCCAGAGGGAAGCTGGTGAGGGCAGCCAGGGGAAGCAAGGCCTACTCTTGCATAATAAAGATAACTAGAAGATTCATGCAATAGGCTTTCCTTCCCCTGGCTGCCAGGACCAGTTTTCCTCTGGAACCTGGGACCTAGGCCTTCCTTCTGGCTGTTGCCTTCCGTTTTTGCTTTGGCCGCTGGAGGCTTCACTCCAGCCGGAGCCTTCAGTCTCCTCTGCTCTGGCCGGAGTGCCACGCTGCCGCCGCCTCGTCTCCAAGCCCGGGGGCAGGTGCTCTCCTCCACCGCTGGCCGCTGCAGCTTTGTCCTTGCCCCCAGGGCCCTGCGCTCTAGCCGCTTGGCCCTGCCCTCCGCTCCTAATTGGCTGGTAGCATAGCCAATCAGGAGCCAAGGTATGGTCACATTTGCATGTTACTCTTTTATTAGATAGGTTAGTAATGGCGGCCGTGTCTTGAGAATGGTTGAAGGCAGGCTCTGTGCTCGTGTTTTTCAAGCCTTAGGTGATTGAAACCCATGTGAGAACCATATTAGCTCCATTTTGCAGATGTGAAAACTGAAACTCAGAGGTTCGGTAGCTGGCTCAGGTCCACTGAAGTGACTGACTCCATAGCCCTTGGCAGTGGCTGGTGTCCCCTTTGCCTACCTTTTCGTTCCTAGCCAGTTCTTCTGAGTCCTGGCCTCCTGTGTTAGTCAACTCAGGCTGCCATAACACAGTACCGTATACTGGATACTTTCTCCCAGTTCTGGAGGCTGGAAGTCTGGGATCGGGGGCCAGCAAGGTTGGGTGCTGGTGAGGACCCTCTTCCTAGCTTGCACACAGCCTACTTCTCTCTGTGTCCTCACACAGTGAGGACAGAATCAGAGAAAGAGGGATCCCTCTGTCTCTCTCCTTCTGAGGCCACAGTCCCATCAGATTAGGGCCCCGCCCTTATGACCTTATTTAACCTTAATTACCTTGTCAAGACCCTCTCTCCAGATACAGTCATGTTAGGGATTAGGACTTTACCATATGAGTTCAGGGGTTGAGAGACACAATTTAGTCTATAGCGCCTCCAATGGCCTTCCTTTGCCCCCTTGTTAGTTTGGGGGTCTCTCTCTTTCTCTCTCCTCTCTCCTCTCTCCTCTCTCCTCTCTCCTCTCTCCTCTCCTCCTCTCCTCCTTTTCTCCTCTCCTCCTCTCCTCCTTTTCTCCTCCCTCCTCTCCTCCTTTTCTCCTCTCTCCTCCTTTTCTCCTCTCTCCTCCCTCCTCCCTCCTCCCTCCTCCCTCCTCCCTCCTCCCTCCTCCCTCCTCCCTCCTCTCTCCTCTCTCCTCTCTCTCTCTCCTTACTTTCTTCGCCCTGGACAGAGCTGGGAGGGACAGCAGATGTGATGACCCAGGCTGTTGTGATATGTGAAGCTGGAGCTCAGGGAGGAGAAGGGTCTTGTCCAAAGTCACACAGCAAGTCCACTCTGAGTCCTGGGTCAGAACCTGGGTCCCTGCTTCCCAGTTCGTGTGCCAGTGGGTCTTGCCCGGTCGGGCCTGGAGTCTGGGCCTTGACGACCGGCCTGCAGATGCTTGTCGGGAGCAGTGGAGAAGGCTGGGCGCGGCCAGGACAGCAGCCCCGGGCCTGGACTATGACTTGATTTCCCAGTTTGTGCACATCTTCACTTCCCTCCTCAGAAACAGGAGCAGTGGTGACAGTCTTCTGCCAGAAGCCTGAGCGAGTCCTTACGATAGCACCGTGCAGGAGCGAGTCGCAGGGGCCGGGCTTCATGCCTGGACCTGCCCCCGATCTCGTGTGTGGCCCTGGGGCAGTCACAGCTCCGCTCTAGGCCTCGGTGTCCACATGTCCTGCCCGCCTCAGTTCTGAGCTCTCACCTGGAGCGTGTTTTCCGATATTTGAAGAGCCACCGAGAGGCCAGCGTGTTGGGCGCCAAGTGTTGGCTCTAGGACATCTCCACCAGGGAGCCTCTCTGGCTTCTCGTGTCCCCATCTGTGACACTGAGAGGGAAGTGCCTGGCTGAGGTCTCCGGGCCTCCTGCCAAGGAGCGAAGAGAATAGCACCAGACGCTTCGCACTTGGAACTGCGTACACACTTGCTGCTGCACATGTGGAAGGAAGGGTGGCGGTGCGCTTGTTAGAAACGTAGAATCTCAGGCCAAACCCAGACCCTGTCGGGGGGCGCTTGTTAGAAACGTAGAATCTCAGGCCAAACCCTGACCTGCTGAACCAGAATCTGGGTTTTGCCAAGATTCTCAGCTAATGTAAGTGACGCTTGAGCCAGTTTCAGGAGTTCCTGGGCACAGGTAGACCTCTTTAGACCCCGGCTTCCCCATCTGTAAAATGGGTGGTGGTGGTGGTGGAGCCTGGCTAGCTCAGTATTTTCAAACTGTGTTCCTGGGAGCCCCAGGGTTCCCTGGAGGACCCTCAGGAGCAGCCATGGCCATGTGCTTCAAGGACAGGTTCATGTGACAGGTGGGTGTGTAGCTAAAGATTGTACCACCCCCTGGGCTGGTGGGCTCCCAGGTGAGCCTGGAAATGGGCACAGGGTCCACGCTGAACACACTGTCTCCTTTCCCAGGGAGCGCTTGAAGCGCAGCCAGAAGAGCGCCAAGGTGGAGGGGCCGGAGCCCGTGCCGGCCGAGGCCTCGCTGAGTGCCGAGCAGGGAACGATGACGGAGGTGAAGGTGAAGACGGAGGTGCCGGATGACTACATCCAGGAGGTGATCTGGCAGGGCGAGGCCAAGGAGGAGAGCAAGGCTGTCGGCAAGGACGGGACGGGTGACGTGCCCGCCGAGATCTGCGTGGTGATCGGCGGCGTCCGCAACCAGCAGACCCTCGGTGAGTGCTTGCCCCGAGGGGCTTGGGGCTGTGTCCTGGACGGAGAAGGCCCCCAATCTCTGCCCCTCCTAGCTGAGAGCCTGTGGTGGCTGCCCTCTGCCCTCAGCGAAAGAACTCATCTCCTTAGACTCATCTCTGCCAGCACAGCTCTAGTCTAGAGCTCTCCTCTTCCCACCTGACAAAACACCTCGCGTCCTTTGAGCCTTTAAGTCAAATGCCTGGAACATTCATTCTGCAGACCGGTGAGTCCCTCGTGCGGGGGGCTCCCATACCCCGGGGGGGGGGGGGGGGCGTCTAGCGCAGCCTGCATGGCCTGGTGTCCTAAAGGCCTGTCGGTATTTCCACCTCCTCTGCTGGACCGGAGACGCCCCGGGCAGCTCGCAGAGCAGATCCTGCTCACAGCAGATGCAAAGTCAGGATCGGATCGGGGACGGACTGGTGATCCCTTCTTCCCCCGCCTCTTCTGATCTGGGCCAGGCTCGGAGGAGCTCTGTGGAAACAAGCTTCTTCGACATCGTTCCTCCCCTCACTTCCCAGCGTGAGCCGGGGGATACCCCTCGGGCTGCCGGCCTTCCTGCCAGGTTCCGGAGGCCCGGCAGACATGTTTATTTAGCGCGAGGAGGGATGAGCCAGGCAGACAGGTGGCGGGGACCGCGTCCAGCTGGAGCGCCCACACCCGACGTGCAGCGGGGGGCTCTCGCCTCAGCTGCTGCCGACTGGAACTGGTGGGGAGACAGGCTCAGGGTGGCCAGCTCTCTGGGCACGCCGCATGCCAGAAATGAGAATTTTCACGTGGATTCCTTTGGCTGTAAATGTTGGCAAGTGAAGGTTCCAAACAAAACACGCCTGTGGGTCAGAGTCATTCCATGGGCCCGACGTTTGCAAGCCTGCGTCTGTAAGGTCAAGTCCACAGGCCCCGGCCTGGCATCGAGGCCTGGCATCGAGGCCTTGCCTGGTCTGTTTCGAAACACCTTCCTACTTGCTTCCCACACTCAGTGTGTTCTTAGAAGTCCTTAGGAACTTCTTGCCGTCTCTCTCTCCTCTGTCAGTCCTTCCTGGTCCAGCTCTAACTCATTCCTCACTTCTAGGCTCACTCCCAAGTTGGGGAACTTCCCCTGAGTCTGTTTTCCTAAGTTTGGCTCAAGTCCTGTTGCCTTATCTTTCCAACCTTGGGAATGAGCCTCGAGCTCCCTATTCTGCCTGTTTCTCCGTTGGCTGCGGCCACCGTCAGCCCCGCGTGGGTCACTGTGGCATCCCGCTAACAGCCATGCCTCTGTGTCTCCCCGCCTTCACCTGCTCTCCTTTCTGGCTGCCAGGGGCCTTGGCCAAAGCAGGACACTGAGCATGTCACGCCTTGATTCTAAACTCGGGCTTCGGATAGCACCAAGAACCTCCGTAATCTGAGCCTTTGCGCCTCGTTTCTTATTTCTGATCTTCCCTGGCCTTTCACTCCAGTGCCGTCTGTTCTGCATTTCCTGCCCTTTCCCCTTGCTGTTCCCTCTCCTCGAATGCCTTTTTTGCCCATTTCCTCGTGCCCCAATCCAACTCATCCTTCAAGGTCAAATGACATTGCCACCTCCTCACAGAAGCCTTCCTCGATCTCTACTGGTCAGAAGTGGTGTGTTCCTGCCCAGTCTCTCGCTGGGGCACTTCTCGTTAGAGGTGCCCGGTCCATGCTCGTCTGCCACAAGATTAGGAACCCTTGGAAGTGGACTCCAGGACCTGCCCCTGTGCTCTCCTAGCCACGTCCTCGCTTCTCGGAAACAGGGTTGACGTTGGTGCTGAATCTGTCAGGATGGGGCTGGGTGATGCCTCAGAAATGAAGATCCCAAAAGTGAAAAAGCAATCTTGGTAGCTAGAACCCACAAAAGTTTATTTCTCAGTCACATGACATGTCCATTTTGGGTAAGCTGAGGGGCTCCACGCTGCTCTGGACCCAGGCTCACAGCAGCCATTGTAGGGAATGCTGCCACCCTGTGTCAGAGGGAAAGAAAACACGAAAGGGACTCACACCGGCAGTTAACCTGCTGCAGCCCGAAGTGAGAAGTGCTAATTCCATGCAGTCGTGGACCAGAACTAGTGACGCGGCCTGCCCAATCTCGGGGAGGCCGGGCAGTGCCATGCTAGCGTGTGACAGAAGGAGGGTGAGCCCGAGTTACTCGGTGAAGAGCATGAGGGACTTAGCCCAGGGCCACATGAGAGAAGACTCTTTTCGGGGGCCCGTGTCTGGCCTCCATCCATCAGTATTCATTCCCCCAAGCTGAGGACCATTAGCCACCAGATGTGTTAGTCAACCAAGGAGAAGACATGTCCTTGTTCACAGGGGGTGGGCGTGGGGGGTGTTTTAAGACTCGTTGGGCCCAGTAGCTCTCTATGCCCTTCACCAGGAGCTGCCCAGAAGGGCAGCTGCATTTGAATCTCGGGGTGGAGCTGGCAGTCCGGACTGAGCAGGGAAAGCCTGGAGCGGCCATGCTGGGGGAATGTGGGGAGCCCTCGCTGGGCCAGCCGCCTGCACAGTGAGAGGCCTCCGGGCCTTGGCCTCAGGCCAGTCACCGTGCTGGCTTCCCTCGGCCTCGCTGTGCCTGGTGTCCTCTCCTGTTAAACGAGGCGTGCTCCCTGTCCTGGCTGCCGGAGGGGTGTGGGAATCAGAGGAGGAAGCGGAAGGGCACACTGTTGTGCCAGGAGAACGAACTCGTCTCCTCGGATTGGGAGTGAGTCTAGGCTCTGTGACTTAATAGCTGTTCTACCTCGGGCAAGTTACTTGACCCCTCTGTGCCTCAGGTTTCACTCTTGCGGATTTATTGGGCTATTTGAGGATTCAATAAAAATGATCTATGTAAAGCGCTCAACGTTGTGCTTAGTACCTGGTTAGCTATTGTTAGTACTGGCATTGATAGTAAAAAGTACCTCTTCAAGGGGAAGGAGTAGCAATACTTCTGCTCTCGCCCCCCCCCCCCCCCCAAGTGTAAGAGATAAGCCAGTGTGACAGAAAAGATTGGAGAAGAGACTTGCGGATGAAGTATCAGAAGACAGGGGTTCCAGTGGAGCCTCAGTTTGCTCATCTGAAAACTAACTGATCCAGTCCCTCGCGCTCCTTCCAGGCCCGCCTCCCTAGAATTCAGGAGCTTTGAACATCTTGTGACATTTCTGAGTTACCTGCTTTTGGCACAGCCTTGGGAAAAGGTGTAAAAGCCACTGGCAGGTTAGAAATGGAACCACCTTTTTATTTTTATTTTTTTAAATATATTTTATTGATTTTTTACAGAGAGGAAAGGAGAGGGATAGAAAGTCAAAAACATTGATGAGAGAGAAACATCGATCAGCTGCCTCCTGCACACCCCACCTAGGATGTGCCTGCAACCAAGGTACATGCCCTTGACCAGAATCGAACCCGGGACCCTTCAGTCCCCAGGAAGACACTCTATCCACTGAGCCAAACCGGATTTGGCTGGAACCACCTTTTTAATGGAACTTTTACCGAACAGGCCCAAGGCGCCCCCTGCTGGTCATGGCCCCTCCCTTCGCATCCATCCAGCCCAACCCCAAGGGTCAGGCTCAGGGAAATGCGGCTTGGCCTCCGCACCAGGAAAGAAAAGCATTCAGCAACAGCAAAACACAGACACACACAGAAACCAACGTTACAATTGAACCTTTCGAACTCATCTAATCACAGGATGGCAAGTGCATTTTCTCTTGCGGGCCAAGTCCGAGTCATTGCAGCTGGCTCATTGGAGTCTGTGTTGAAGCTTGGCACGATTGATTGTTGATGTCTGCCATGGCTGTGGACGTGGGCGGCGGGGCTGCACGTACTGTCGATGTGGTTCCCTTGTCCCCTTGGTTTTGGAGAAGGGCAAAGGAAGGCCTGCGGGGAGAGAGAGCCACCCTGGGGCACTCAGCAGGTCGGTGACGTTTTCTCCCACTTTGTGGAGGCCCTGCTCCACCTCACAGCACCCCGCCCACTCCCTTCTGGAAGGGAAGGACCCCCAGGGTCTCGCCTGGGGTGGAGTGCTGGGGAGAGCCATCCCTCCCTTTAAATGAGCCTGTGCCGTGAGGCCAGGCATCGAAGAGCTAACACGTTCCCAAGTCAGTCGGCAGGGGAGAGCCGGGCTCTGGGGGGCCAAGGGCCTCCTGAGTGCCACGCTCAGGGCTCGGAGCTGGGCTCTGTTGCTGAATAGAATAGTCCTGTTTGGTCACCCGTGCTGTGTGCCATGAGGGAACCTCCCATTTGCCTTCTCTCGGAGCTCCACCCCCCCCAACCCCCCGCATGTCCTCACCGGCCTTTTAACAACCATCAGACAAACAGTGCCCCCAATGACACATATTATCCGAGGCACTTCCCATGGATGAGTGCAGGTCACGGACACGTGGGTGGCATTTGGCAGCTTCTCAGGCTGGGAGAGTCGGAAAGGACATCAGTGCCCGGGAGGCTGGCTGGCTGCCAAGCCTGTGGCGGTTGCTGCTCCCTCCCTGCTGCCCGCCTTGTGCTGAGAAGGGCATCCCTCACTCTTAGAAAGCACGTCACTGCCACTGGCATGGGGCTCAGAGGCCAGGCCTTGAGCTTCCCTATTTAGCGAGAAGAGCAGGGATAACACTGACGGTGACAACTTCGTTGGGCAAAACCGGAAGTGAGCTGACAGCTGCCCATTCCCTCCTGACGAGCCACAGGCAGACGTGTGCACAGCAGCCCCGAGGAATGGCAGGGCCACACGGGAGGTCCCCAGAGCTCCTCTGGGAAGAGTGCTCATAAATAAGGGGCGACCACGCTACTCCCCAGTTGCACGTCCATGGCATCGCCAGTGGGTCACTGCACACCATCCCGGAGAGGCACCTCAGCATCCTTGTTAACACAGGGCGCCAAGAAGTCACGACCGGTCTGCCAGAATTGAAAAATTGAGGTAGAAAACCGCTTGCCCTCCTTGTCTTCGACGGTGAGGACAAAGCGAGCTGGGTTTGCAGCGACCAGGACTCCAGCCCACGGAGCGTTTTCTGGCTCAGAGAGAGAAGCATGCCCAGGTGCCATCGTGGTGGTCAGAATGTCTGCCAAGCAGTGGGTGCTCTTCTCTGTGAGGCTCTTGGTCCCTCATCCAGAGCGGTCACATGGGAAGGAGCCCCGGGAGAGTCTGGTGCCGGGAGACCTGGTGGGTGGTCCAGGGCCTCTGCGTGCAAGTGACCCAGCCGGCTCTTCCTCAGCGGACGGGTGTGCGCCCACAGATTATTTCCAGAGCGTTAACTAACTCGCTGTCTAAGGGCTGTTTGAATGGGGAGGGGGGCTGTGGGCCGGGGAGATGATAGAATCTGTAAGTATTTCAGTGGAAGCGGGTGGAGCGGGCACATTCTAAGCAGCCCCAGCCAATATGAGGTAGTTACCAGGAGGGGATTTCATCTCAGTAAAAGGGAGGACTTTGTGATTATGGGACCCAGAACTGGATACAGACCTCTGCAGGAGTGAGTTCCCTGGAGGTGGGTCAGCAGAGAGGGTCACTGTAGGGGTGCAAGACGGGGAGTCAGCGATCTCCTGGGAAAATGGCTCCTGCGAGGATGCTTCTAGGCAGCGAGCAGCGAGCTGTGAGCACCAGGGAGTGGAGGGCTGCCTGGGGAAGAGGGGGAGGATGGCGGGGGGGGAGGAAGAAGAGGGGGGAGGAGGGGGGGCTTCAGCTCTGGAAGGAGCAGCAGAAGACCAGACAGCCATTCAGACAAGGCCCCATGGGTTCGGTCTGTGACAAACCCAGCAGCCAAGGTGCCAGGTCCTGCTTCAAAGTGCCAGCTGCTAGTTAGTTTCCTGTTTCAATAGGCTGTTGGCAGGGCTTGGCGCCCGAGCTTGCCAGAACCAACGCTCAGCTCTTTGCTGAGCCGCCCAGAAAGGAGGGGTCTGGCCACCCTCCCAGGTGCATTGGTCTCTGCTGAAGACTCTTCGGTGGGGTGTCCAAGGTGGGAAGGAGAGCCCAGTTGGGGGGGTCCCCGTTGGAAAAGGCCCTAAAAGGCTCTAAGCCAAGAGACTGAGTATCTGCCCTGCTGTGGGGCCTTGGCCAGGCGCCCCCCCCCTCCCCCACCTCTCTGAGCCATACTGCCTCGGTTGATCAGTGACTGTAACAGAATCTGCCGGTAGCTTCACTGGGACAGAGTGAAGTAACGGCCATGAAGTGTTTTTTAAGGGGGACAGGGGAGCATTTGAGATCTTGCTTCTCGGCATGTCATCAGGTAGCTCAAATAAACTCAAATAATCACTTATTTAAAGGGGGGGGCAAAAATGCAAAACCTATACCAGTGGGATTAGCCGAA
The DNA here is from genome assembly GCA_027563665.1 of Antrozous pallidus. NCBI lineage: Eukaryota > Metazoa > Chordata > Mammalia > Chiroptera > Vespertilionidae > Antrozous > Antrozous pallidus. Next base: position 75,473,721 of record CM050522.1, on the reverse strand, counting down.
GCCTCAGACACATCTGGGGTTACCGCTGGAATGATAAGATTCTAACGTGCCTACGGCTTCACACCTTTTTTGTTCAGTATCTCCTACAATAATTTTGAGAAGCGATACTCTTTGACACCGTTGTGTTGATATCTAACCCAGCATTTACGGAATCACAAAGGGCACAATTTCTGGCATAGCGTGTAAAGATGCGGCCTCTGAAGTAAAGCGGTGAACCGCTCTTTAAACGTAGCCAGCACAGCCCAAACCCCACTGCTCCGCGATCTGCCGCCATCCGTTTCGGAAGCCTGTGCACAGGCCCGGTTTAACAGTCAGTCCCTTTTTTCTCCTTGAACTTGTATTTCCAGTCCACTTCCCTCACAGAGTTTTACCCTAATGTAATATATTTGTTATGCTTGAGAGTCTTTTATTGATCACTGCTTCACACTCATCTCCCACAACAAGATGTATGTAAATTGAAATTTCTAAAAAATATGTTGGGATCATAAAGCTCCCTATTTTAAAACATATTTTTTTCTACCTCAGATCGAGTTGTTATCAGCGTGCAATTTGCAAAAAACAAATTTAGAGCGATCGTAAATGTACAAGCAAAATGTTATCGAAAACACACCTTTTCATAAAACGGTGGGCTTTTTCTGTTTCGATTGGTTCGTGTTTCTGTGAATTAACATTTCTTATATGTTGAATGAGACAGGATTCCGCATTAACTTAATTCCCCTGTTTCGGTTTTCATCAGTGCGAGTGCTTAGGAAGCTTGGGCATATCCATCAGGAGGCAGGAAGGAGTGGCGGTTTGTATTCGCCGCGTCACTTAGTTCTTTAACTCCAAGGTATCCGTCCAAAATGACGTTTGGGCGTCTCATCAGACGTTATTTTTAATGGTCTCCCCCCTGACGACTCCATTAGATCTTCAGTTTTGTTGAGAGCTAAGACGTGGAACGCACTGGAATCACAAGAGGAAACTGTTCCCCGTCCCTAGACCACTTCCTAAGTCCGATATCCGATGTTTCCGATCTCGCCTTTGCTGGGAGCCCTGGGAGGATCACCGCCCATAGGGGACACACGAGCTGGGATTGGGTGGATGACAGAGCTGTCATGTCACCCAGCTGGTGTGGCTCAGTGCTTGAGCATCGACCTAGGAACCAGGAGGTCATGGTTCAATGCCAGGTCAGGTCAGGGTGCATGCCCGGGTTGCAGGCTCCATCCCAAGTGAGGGGTGTGCATGAGTCAGCTGATGGATGATTCCCATTATTGATGTTTCTCTCTCTCTCTCTCTCTCCCCCTTCCTCTCTGAAATTAATAAAACATTTTTTAAAAAAAAGAGTTGTCTTTCCTGTAATGTGGGGGGAGGTAAAGGTGAGAGGAAAGGAGGAAAGAGAAGCAGCGGAGGGGGCCTCTGCCTGCTGCCACCGCCCTGTCACGCTGCTTTGAGGAAAAGGACATTTGGAAGTGTGTTAAACAGCCTGGGCTCCCATATCCTCAGGGGACTTGGACTCTCCTCGGAAGACCCTGGTTCAGAGGACATGTGGTCTGAGGCCGAGCCCCAGAGACCCTCTGGAAACCCACACGTCCTCGACTTACCCCTCCAGGTCCCCTGTCCCCCGCCTGCCCTGGGCCGGCTCCTGTTGCACCCTAGAGCCCAGCGGCTGGCTCCTCCTCTGTGATGCTCTGAGCTAAATACAGGCCTGCCCGTTGTGAGGGGCCATGCTCTCTACTACCACTCATGGTTTTCTTTCCTCCTTCCCCTCTCTGGAGTTCTGCCTGCTCCATCTTGTGTGCCCCGAGCCGTGTCTGAGCTTCTCTGGAGTTGGCTGGGTGCACATGATGGCACTGAGGGTTGCTCCACATGTTCTCGTCCTCAGGAGAAATCGCCCTCGTGATCACCACTTCTCCTTCCATGGCCTTCGGATGTTTCTGTGGGGCCCCGCTGCCTCCTCGCTTACTGGGGACAAGACGCCAGTGGAGCAGCCCTGCCCCCGGAGCAGAGCTAGCAGTCCCCGGAGGCATCCCCGCAGGCACGGGGCCTCCGGCTGCCTGCATTGGGTGCTGGCTGAGCCGTCCCTTTCTTGCCTGTTTTCCAGGGTCCTATGAGTGTGGAATCTGCGGCAAGAAGTACAAGTATTACAACTGTTTCCAGACCCACGTACGCGCACACCGAGGTGAGTGGGGTGCCCCTAGCAGTCAGGGGACTCTGTTCTCTGCCTGGTTTTCCACCTGGGCCCCTCCTGGGTGACTTCAGAGGCCCTGTGAGCCCCCTGGCTTCTCGCTCTTTCTGCAGTAGGAAGGAGACCCCAGGAGGAGAGGGGGAGCTTCCTTTACTTGGAGGGGGAGGCAGCAGGATATGCCATTGGACTTCTGACTCCCGTGCCTCCTGCCTGTGAGGCTCCTCACAGGCCTCATTTTCCCCAGAATGCTTCAGTGCTGCTCAGTGTCATCTCATGTGCTCCCCACTACAGCCCTGGAGTGGGGGCGGGGTGGCCCTAATCATTCTGAAGTTGAAGACAGTGGCGCTGAGGGGACAGGGGGCTGATGCCTGACACTCCTGAGCCTGGCAGATGGGGGGAGAGGCTGGGTCAGGGCCTTGAGTGATGGGCAGGGAAGAACGGAGAGGCTCAGTTCCTTGCATTCTGCATTGGAGGGGATGCCCCTGGGCATGTTGTAGTGAGTTCACCAGCCGTGCCATTGGTCCGGTGTACTCACCTCCTTCTCATTCATTCTCTCCCCTCTTGCCCCTCCCCCTACCCTTCCTGCTCCTCTTCTCCCTCTCCCTCCTCCCCTTCCCCCTCTCCCTTTCCTTTTACAGACACCGAAGCCACCTCAGGGGAGGGAGCCTCCCAAGGCAGTGAGTATTTTTCCCTTCTTGTGGGCTTCTGGCTTCTGGGGAGAGGGGGGCGAGAGACCCAGGGATGGATGGAAGGAGATGCTCTTATCCCTCCAAGCCCCCACTGCCGGAGGTCCATCCCACATGGCTTCTGGGAAAGACATTTCTTATGGTCCAGGCTTCGGGGCCAGCGGGTCCTTAGGAAGTGGGATGCACCTCAGAACAGCCTTTCCCAAAGTGTGTTCCCAGACATAATCGGGGTTCTGTCAGGAAAGGGTTCTCTGGCCAGACAGCCCTGGGAAACCTTGAACCTTGGGAAGTGGGACATGTTCTTGCTCTGGACTTCCCGGGGCCCTTCCCTGGCAGGCACCCCCAGGCACTTCCAATAGCAGATGCGGTTGACTCTGTTCTGTGGCACCCACTCGAGGATCCGGGGCTCCATAGCCGATGTTTGGGAGCTCCTGCTTCAGAGAGTTACCTCATGAGCACCCGTGGGCACCAGTCACCGGGGTGCGGTTCTGCTTTGCTGCTCACAGACCCTGCTTGGCCTCCCTCCACATCTAAACCCACGGGCCTGGTGACAGCAGCCAGAAGGCTGTGGGCTGGGATGCAACGGTCCCTACCCAACAGCTCTGAGCCCAGGAGCCCAGCAGAAATGTGGGCGCATGTCCACCCGGAGATGGGAACTGGGGTGCCCTTCGCAGCACTGCGTGTGACAGCTCCAAACTGGAGACCTCCGGAGTGAGCGCCCAGTGGGTTGAAGGGATAAGTGAGTCGGTGTTCCCCTAGAGGACTGCAGCACAGCATTGGGAGCGGAGATACAGACCTACACACAGCGGCGTGCGTTACCCACAGACAGGATCCGCACAGGAACCCGGGACAGGGGTCCCTCCTTAGGTCTGCCTACAGGAAGTGCAAAAATTGGGGACTCGAGTTCATGCGGGAAGAGTCAGCGTCCTGATCACCTTTAGGACGGGCTTCTGGGGGTGACGTTTGAGCTGGGCACTGGTCACACAGGTGTTGTGGGTTTGTGGGAACTGAACAAACTGCACACTTAGGATGTGCACCCCATCTTTTGTAGGGCACCATGTAGTAACCACTTTAGACTTTGCAGGCCACCAGTCGCCTTCGTCACAACTGCTCATCCCTGCCTGCAGCTCAGATAGGAGGAACTCCTGTTCTGTTTGTGTATTTGTTAGACCACCATCAAAAGCTTCTTAAAATATAGACACACCCCCAAGAAAAAAATCCAAAACAGGCGCCTGGGGCTAAAGCCCTGGGTCCTAAGAACACGCCCCCTGAGGCACTTCCGAGCTCTCTTTGATTCTTACCTGTGATAGGCAGGCAGGCCTGAGGCTACTCTTCCTTTTATTGGAGGAGAATGGGGGCTCAGGTAGGCCAGCACCTACCAGAGAGCCAGGGCTGGGAGGAGGCGAAGGCCTGGCCCTCCTCCCCAGCCCCGCCTTGCCCCAGCCTGGCCTCTGGTTCCCTCTCCCTCAACAGCTCCCTTCCCCTCCGGCTCCCATGGTCGGCCTGTGGTCAGCCTCCCATTTAAAGCACTTCCCCGGTTATCTGTCCTCCCTCGGCTATTCCGGGCCCCTGGCCTCCCTGGCAGTCCCTCAATGATACGTTGTGTTCCGTCCGGCTCCCGCTGTTGCCGCGAGTTGTTAAGAACTCTGTAGCCGGAGCTGTTTTTAGTCCTTCCCTCACTTTTCCCTTCCTCCCCATGGCCAGTGAGCTTTATTTCATTTCCAGCGCCGCACCCCTACCCTGAGCCAGGCCAGCAGTGTCTGCTCACTGGCTTCCTCACACGCCAGCCTCGTCCCGGGAGCCCGGCCGGGGTCCGGCAAAATGGCAAGCCCAGCCTGCCCGTCCCGCAGAGGAGGCTCCTGAGGCCCAGAGAGAAGTCACCCCGCTTTTTGGGGGCGGAGGCGGGCACAGAGACCAGGCTCCACGCCTTTAGTCCAGGCATCTTTCATTTGTTGGTTAGAAAAGTTGTACAGTTACACATAGAGGCGTCCACCCACTTACCCGTCTCTCCGCTAAGAAATAAGAGCTCAACTCCACATCCAGCTCTCCTGCACACTCCTGGCTGTTCGCAGGACTGAGGGCCTCGGCTGCTCCTCTGAGGCCGCCCCTGGTCTCTGTGGGGCAGCGCCCAGCACCTCTGCTAATGAGAGCGAGGTGCTGTGCCCGGGTCATGTCCTCTGGTCGGCAAACTCGTTAGTCAACAGAGCCAAACATCAACAGGACAACGATTGACATTTCTTTCGAGAGCAAAGTTTTTAAACTTCTTCTAACGCCACTTCTTCAAAATAGACTCGCCCAGGCCGTGGTATTCTGTGGAAGAGCCACACTCAAGGGGCCAAAGAGCCGCCGCATTTGGCTCTCAAGCCGCAGTTTGCCGACCACAGCTCTGGCTGATCTCAGAGTAGTTCCGTCGCTTCACTGCGTTCTCTTCATTAGAAGCAAGTGGCTGGGCCCTGCCCAGGCTCCGGGGGGAGGAAACACACAGGACATGCAACCAGGAGGCCAGGGTCATTGGGAGCCGTCTCTGAAGCTGCCTGCCACGGGCCCGCTTAGCTGTGGGGCTTGGGGCAGGTCCCCCTGAGCCTCAGTTTCCCTGTGAGGACGTACTAACCCTCAGATGCAAAGCCTAGTGGATATGGAGGGAGGTGGGGCCATTATGACCCAGCCCTTAGGAGCTCAGCTCCCAGGAGGTGGGATTGGGGGTTGGTCTGAAAGTCACCTCGGAACTTCCCGGTCTCCCTGTGTAGAGGACCCCTGACACCCCAGAGCTGATTCTCTGTGGAGTCACCAGTTGGAGCCAGTCTGAGCTTGTCCTTTCTTTGGTTCCTGAGGCAGATGAGCTGGCCCCCAAAACTCCACCCCACATGACTGAAGCCCTGGGTGACCCCATGTTGTCTTTCCATCCCTCACAGACAATTTCAGGTACACGTGCGACATCTGCGGCAAGAAGTACAAGTACTACAGCTGCTTCCAAGAGCACCGAGACCTGCACGCGGTGGATGGTGAGCCAGGCCCCTCCCTCCTGGGGGGAGTGAGCCCCACAGAGAGATCCTGTCTCTGGCTCCTCCCCTTTTCTCAGCCCCCCCATTTCCCCGCCTGCCCAGAGGAAGGTCATGCAGCAGCCAGACCATGAGGGACGTGCCCAGCCCCTGAGGATCCTGGGAGAAAAGGTCCCCATCCTGCTCCATATATACGTCTGAGGAGGGGCACCCAAATGAAACTGCCAGCTTTGTAGATCAAAAGCAGTCAAATACCCACAATTTTATATCAATTTATTATGCGATTTCATATTGAGTTTTCGCGTGCTCTGGTGAAATTAAACTAATTTTTAAAAATGAATGATGGTATTTTAGTATCTTAGATTATAGAGTTAGGAATTAGATCAGTAAATTTAGGTAATTTGTTTTTGGGAACGGAAGAATCCTAGAAATAGGGTCTTGGGTCCGAGAGGATCTTGGGGGCTCTCTCTGGAGCCGCACCCCCCCTCCCCCAAGCCCATCTCCAGCTGAGACAGCCTGGCTTCCCACCAGGCTCATCCTCCTCACCTCCTTTTCCCCCTCCCAGTCTCTCTTTTCCTCCCGCCCTGGCTCTCAAAGGGGTGCTAGGCCCTGCCGTGGGAGGGAGAGGCGTGGAGACACAAGCTGAGTCCTGGTTGGGACGCACCCTCCTGTGGCTGCTGGTTTTCTGGGCCTGAACCCTGACCAGGGCCGCGCCCCCAGGCCGGAAGGGCACGTGCACCTGGACAGGCTGCGGGCAGCGGGCAGAGGCAGCTGTGGGTGGGAACTAACAGGGCTCCTGTTTGCTTCCTTTCTCCTGTGGCTGCTGCCCCGGCGCAGTGTTTAGTGTGGAAGGGGCCCCCGAGAACCGGGCAGGTAAGTACTTGGTGGCTGGCCCCCTCCCTGGTCCCCAGCTGGGCTCCGAAGCCTGGTGACCAGGTCACTAAGGGCCGTGTGTTCTCCCGCAGACCCCTTCGACCAAGGCGTCGTGGCCGCAGAAGAGGTGAAGGAGGAACCCCCGGAACCGTTCCAGAAAATCGGGCCAAGTATGCGGGCCTCTCCTTGGGGCGGGGGTGGGGCTGGTGGGGACACAGGGGGAGGGGGGCTGGGTGAGGGTGGCAAGGTGGGTGCCACTGCTGGCAGACGGTGGCATTGCTCCTCCGGCAGTAACGCCTGGCTAGCGAGCCACTGGCCTTCTTGCACCTCACTTTGCCCACCTGTCAAATGGGCCAGTCCGTGTGGAGAGTTAGCTTTTGAGAAGCAGGACAGCACAGGGTCAAGGTCAGAGCGGTGAAGGCAGCGCCCGGTTGGTGCCCTGGCAGTCTGTTAGCCGTCCTGCGCCTCGGCTCCTCACCTGTGGCCTGAGGGTGACATTTCCCCCACAGGGTTGTTGGGGGGATTAAATGAGGTTGTGGCTATCAATCACCTGTTCATTAGCACAGTGCCTGGTACATGATAGGTGTTCGGGAAAGAACTTGTTGTTGTCCCCCGAAGGGGTGTATCCGCCAGGGGAGCTATCTAGGGGAGCCATATGCAGATAGTCTGTCCTTGTCTTAGACACCCCGAGGGCAGGAGCCCCGCACGTGAGCTGCCGGATTCCGCACACCTGTACTGAGTGTTGTGGGGGCGCAGCCGTGAGCAAGACAGATGGGGCCCTCCCTGTGGGGAGTACGGGAGGGAGCCCGCGGGTCAGGAAGGAATAGTTACGGCGTACCTAGAACCTAGAAGCACGGGCGGCTTGGGGGTGCCGGGGGTGCCTGCCCAGCCTTGGGGATCCACGAGGCTTCTGAGTGGGGACCAGGGTCGGGGGTGAGCCCCTGCATCCCCCTCGAAGGCAGGAGAGCAGCACTCTTCTGGGACTTGGGAGGCCGGTTGGTTCTGAATGCAGGTCTCGGAGAGGCTCGAGTACGGGACAGAGTTATTCAGCCCTAAAGACCTAATCCCGAGGGGAGTGAGCTGAGCGGGGGACGCGTGCTGAGGGGAAGGGACTTAACGCAACTGCATGTTAGGAAGGCCGTTTTGGCTGCGAGGAGAATGGGCCGGTGGTGGTGGCAGAGTCTGCCATGTGGGACTGGTCCAGCTCTTCAAAAATGCACATTCGCTTCCTGTGCCTGTCTCACCGCCGGCGAGGGAAGCCTCCGTGGACTCTGCCTCATCACGCTAAGGACGGAGGCAGCTTGTGAAGATACACAGACATAGAATGAAAGGATGTGGAAATCTGCAGGAAGGGAATCGAGGGAACGACCACGGTGAAGCCACTTGGTCCCAGGCCCTTCAGAGGCATTGCTGGGCCCCTGGATGCCTTTTCTTCCTCCTTCCCCAGAGGGGTTCATTCCCGGCTTGGTTTTTGCTCTTAAACTCTCAGGAAACTGCAGATGTGATCGTATCTGTAAAGTGGTTAACACCGTGCTTGTCATAGGCATAGTAAACATCCAGTGAACCGTGACATTAAAATAATCTTGAAGATAAAATGATGGAAATCTCAACCCAAACACCGCCAGAAGGTAGATTGTGGGAGATCCAGAAGTGACTCAGACGTGTTACAGGACAGATACAGGACAGGGCACAGCGTAGCGGTACCCTCCGTGTCTGTCTAGCATTATCATTATGAAAACTGGCTCTGGGATCCACAGGCCCCCGTTTGAATGCTGGCATCACCAGTTTACCACCTGCTTACCCCCTTACCTCTTTTGGCTCCGTTGGGACAAGAACGGCGATCTGTTCTGCAGGGCGCCTGGGTCGTGTGTCTCGCCAGCACCTGGCTCATACGCAGGGCGCCACACTGAGCAGTGCTGCCAAGGGGTAGTTGAGAGAGAGAGCCGAAGAGCCATCCCCCGTATGAACCCGGCTCTGAACCTAATCACCCGGTGACATCCTGCAAATTCTGTAATCTCTCTAATCCACCATTTCCTTAATTCTGAAATGCGGTGATGACAATAAATCTCCCCTCTCAGGATTGCCATGGAGATTAGCTCAGATTATACTTATAAAGGGATTAGTCCTTGACACTTACATGGAAGCGTTAAATAAGTGGTCCCTATTACCCGGAAGGTGCAGAACAAGAAGAAACTTGTTCTATACATTGGTGACTAAGCCTTACAACAACCCGTGCTAGGACGGGAGGAATCGTCACAGATGATGCCGAGAGAGTACCGAATTGCACTGAGAAAATGGAACTGAGTTTGTCGTGCCCATCCCCCGTCTGCCCCACTGCTCCCAGCTTGGCACTATGGAAGTGAGGTTGCTAGAATAGTGTGATGCTGTCCCTTGTTACCACTCAGGAGCTGCCTTGTGAATTAAGACTGCTGCTGCTTGGGCTCCTGACACTTCTTACAAGCAGGCCAATGCCCCAGAACCCTAAAACCGATGAGGCGTAGAGTAAGAGGAGCCAGTAGCAGCATGGCACGCTCTGAAGGGGCTAGTTGCCACAAGTACCGGTTGTAGGTCTGGCAGCAGTGCATGCTGGGAAGTATGCCTTCCACATGCACATCAGTTGAGCAAATTAGAGAGTTAGGTACTTGAGGAGGAAGCCAAAGCCATGGCAGAGCAGAGGCGCCTTGCTAGGGGAGGGAACTGGTCTAAGGGGTCCTGTGTGTCAGCTTGTTCTCCAGCTCCAGATCAGAGAATTTTTCCGTGGTAATAATGGTCTACCATGTTAATGAGAAGATTCAGAGCAGTGCATTTGTGCTGGCGGAAACAGAGTAAGTCTGGATTTGCCTTTAGGTTATTTGATTTTTATATGTGGATAAGGGAGACTAACTTGGAAAACAAACAAACAAATAAAACCATGGGGAACTATGCAATTCCATATCACAAGAGAAAGATAATTTAGGAGACTCGGGAAGAGCATACCTCTGAAAATGATGTGCAAAATCTAGATCATTTAGACTCTACAGCCTAAGACCATCGGAAAACACATATTTACATTATAACTCATTACAGTAGCAAAATTACAGTTATGAAGTAGCAACAAAAATGATTTTATGGTTGGGGGTCACCACAACATGAACTGTATTAAAGGGTCGCAGCTTTAGAAAGGTTGAGAACCACTGCTCTAAGGAGTGGAGCACACTTAAGGGCTCCAATATGAGGAGATAATTCACAGTATTGAATACTACCAATACAGCCAGATAAACTAGAATTTTAAGCTTAAAATGTTGCGCCTGGCTGCGCGGCTCAGTGGTTGAGTGTCAGCCTATGAACCAGGAGGTTATGGTTCCATTCCCCGTCAGGTCACATGCCCGGGTTGCGGGCTTCATTCCCAGTTTGGGGTGTGCAGGAGGCAACTAATCAACGATTCTCTCATCATTGACCTATCTCTCTCTCCCTCTCCCTTCCTCTCTGAAATGAATTTTAAAAATATGTGTATAATGTTGCAATTCTGATTGTAAAAATCAATGCAAAAGACAAGAATGATTCTAAAATATTAAAAATTAGTTTAAAAACACAAGAAGGCAGGTATGGTGAGGGATAGAGTAAAGGTCGGTTAAGCCAGTCCTACTCCTAGTGTGGTCCCCCCGAGCAGAGCATCTCCTAGAAGCTTACTACAAACAGAAATTTGTAGGTCCCATGCCAGGCCTATGGAATCAGAACCTCTGGGTGGGCCCAGTGATCTGTGTTGTTAACAGTCTTTCTAGATGAATCTTATACATGCTCAAGTTTGAGGAGCACTGAGGTAAACTTGCTTCTCAATGGCAGTAGATATAGAAATACCACTTTCTGCTTGATTACAACATTTAGAGACATACATCTTATACACCGTCTAACGCAATGGAGAATGTTGGGGGAAATTTGAATATTGGAGGATAATGGAAATGCAAAGAAAAGAGTCCATGCATCAAACAACTGAAATTTTGTGTTTGATGAAGTTGAACAAATAAGAGGGGTGGAGCAAAGGGAAAAAAAATCATAAAACAAGTGAAACTAAGTCTTCTATAGCCATCAAAGCAAAAGGCATGATCTCCTTTATTAAAAGATTAAGGTTCTCAGGTGAATTTAAAATAATCCAATTATTAATGCCTTATTAGAGACATGCCTAGTTAATTCATTATCTTTTCTCTTTCTCGGGAAACTCTTTGGTGCTTCCTTAACTAAATTGATTTCCCCGTTAGAATTTTCACAGCCCTGTGAATGTCTCCTTTAAGAGCACCCACTGCCGTGGTTGCAGTTATAAATTTGCATGACCATTTGATTTTTCTGTCTCCTTTTCCAGACTGTAAGCTCCTTGAAGGCAGGAACCATGGCTTTTTGCTCAGCATTTTTGTGCCGGCATTTGGCACAGTAACTGTTTAAAGCACAGGGACATTCAGGGAGATGTCTCTAGGCACATGCAAACATGTAGGAAGGAGAATCTGATGAAGTAATTACCAAGAATTAATAACATTAATGCCAGACAAACTAATACAATGTGGTTCTTAAACGTTTCTGAGCGTTAGAATTTTCTAAGGGGTCTATTAAAACACGGGTTGGTGGATCCCATTCCTAGAATTCTTCTTTCAGTCTATTTTGGTTAAATCCTGAGAATTTGCAACAGATTCCCAGGTAGTGCTGCTGCTGCTGCTACTGCTGGCCCAGGGACCTCACTTTGAGAAGGACTGTGCTACAAAACAGGGCAATCTTAACAAAGAACACCATTTGCAGTGAAGATTTGGATCCCTAAGACTTTGTGCATCAAACAACATTATTCTAAACCAGAGGCTCGGTGCACAAAATTCATGCACAGGGGCCGGGAGTCCCTCAGCCTGACTTGCACCATCTCCAATCCGGGAGCCCTCTCTAATCTGGGAGCCCTGACCGCTAAGGCCCACTCCCCGTGGTTCTCTGCTTTCTAGGGGGCCTGGCTGCTCCACACCTGGAGCCCAGAGGCCCTCCATGGCTGGGATGGAATGCTTGCCTCAACGCCATGACAACAAAGCAAGCATTCTGCCAGGCCACTCACGTTGCCCGCTCTCAGCAGCTGCCCCGCCCCCCCTCCCCTCCCCCCCAGGACTGGGGGACTTCAGCAGGGCTGAGGGGACTGGGCACTGCCATCTTGTGGCTATGGGCGCCTTCATCTTTGTGACAGAGTGACAGTTAATTTGCATATTATCCTTTTATTAGATAAGCTACACAAAATAAATGTAGAAATACCCTGAAATGGGAGGATTTCTTAGAGTGAGTCTTTGGCAGAGCAGGTAGACAAATGAGATTACATAAAGATGCAGGTGACCTAACAACTTTGAATCCTGCAAATAGCAAATAGATCTTTTCCAGTGTTCATGACTCAGTTACAAAAATCATTTAACTACAGGCAAATTTTAAGTTTCTATATTGAGACAGAAATCCCATGGAGTAAAAAGCCAATTTGAGCAAAAATACTTGTAACTAATATAAAGAACAAAATGTTGGTATTCTAATCTACGGAGTCTTAGCCATTTAAAAAAAGGTAAGTATACCTATAGAAACATTGGCGGTAAACACAGAAAAGTCATGAAAGAAAAACTGCAATTAAACATGAAAAACAGTAAATTTCCTTGCAACTCAAAGAGGTGGAAAAGAAAATCAGCAGTGCATTATGGTTTCCCCTCTCAGCCACAGCTTAAGAAGATACTATCTAATGCTTGCTACCATGTATGGAAACACCTTCCCATCTTTCTGATTGAGATACAAATTGGCCCAACCTTTTAATAGGTAACTGGTGCTTTGGTTATCAAAAGCCTTAAAAATGCATACCATTCATTTATCCCGTGAAAATAATCTTGTGCAAAGATGATGCACAATAATCTTTTGTTTTGCAGCGATGTGCAAAAATAATGAGCACATATGCAAAACTTTCTACAAGGATGTGGACCATAGCATTATTTTTTTATGTATTAAGGGAACATGTTGGGAGACATTCTGAATGTCCCCTAATGGAGGAGACCAGCACAGCAAATTCTAAAGTCCAGTGGGAACCATGCAGCCAATAAGTGCAGTAGAGATCAAAGTTTATTGATTAAGCAAGATGTCCACAAAGTATTGTCGATTGAATGCACCAGGTTACAAAGAGGATATAGATCGGGGCCGCCCATTCAAGGCCGGCAGCGGCCAGACAGGTGATGTCAGTGTAAGGGGAGTGAGGGTCAGGGTCTGGGGCAAGTTGCAAGGTGCACGTTCTACCCGAGGGGTAGCTGCTACTCTTTGTTTTGGGGATTACAGATGATTGAAATTTCTCTTTACTTTTAAAAAAAATTTTGTATTTATCAATATTTTATAATTTTCCCCCAGTGAACAATATTACATCAGAAATTTTTAAGAAGAAAGAAGTTAGGCAGACCCAAAAGAGAGGTAAAAATAAAGTCTGATGGGACCTGAGAGGAAGAAGTGACCTCTTCTGCTGGGGGGCATGGGGTGCTTGGGGGCAGGGAAAGGTTCTGGAGGTGAGGGGACCCTAGTGGGACCATTGCAAAGGGGCTGGCAAAGAGATTGGCACTGGAGGTCAGCTTGGGTCACCACGCATTCCCAGAGCACTGGGACCTGAGGATGTAGCGATGAGGGAGAACAGAGTGTGCCAGGTACTGTCCTAAGCACTTGACATAGAAATTTAATCCTCACAGCAATCCTATAAGGTGGACCTATTATTACCCCCGTTTTACGGATAGGAAAACTGAGGCACAGAGAGGTTAAGAGATTTGCCCAAGGTCGCACAGCTCCGAACGGCAGAGCTGGGATTTGAACTTAGATAGCAGTCGATTCAAGCAGGCTCCCCATTCTAGTCTGTTGGCCCCGAATGAGGAGGAGTTTGGGGGGGAGGGAGCACGCTGCTGCTTCTGGATGGGAACCAGGCCCCTGTTCCCACAACTCGTCTCTCCTTCTTGGACAGAAACCGGCAATTACACCTGTGAATTCTGCGGAAAGCAGTACAAGTACTACACCCCCTACCAGGAGCACGTGGCCTTGCACGCCCCCATCAGTGAGTACCTTTTGTGGTTGGGGGAGGGGTGGCAAGCTGTAGGGCCAGGCGCCTGCGGTGTTACTAGGGGAGGGTGAAACTCAAGGTGAACTTGATCTGGGCCAGTCTCTAGGTGTCCAGGTGTGATCTGGGGCCACCGTATTTGAACAGCTGGGAGAGCCCCACCGTTAAGCCAGGAAAGCCCGAGTCTTCCAACAGTGGATTCACAGGGTGGGCACCATTCATCCAAGTCCTTCAGTGGCTCTGTCCCCATCTCCTCTAAGCACCTCCGAATTATGTTCCTGAATCCCCAGCCCCAAAGCCAGCACCGCATGGAGCAGCCCCAGTCTGAACCCATGCAGAGCCTAACCCAGGCAGGAGATGGCCAACTGGACAGGACAGCTCCTCTTTGTCCTTGTTGGTGGAAAGGGTGCGAAGCCAGAATGCTAAGCCAGGACTAGGAGCGCTCCGTGTTAATCCCCATGGACTCATAGGCTTGCATGTGACCTGGGGCAGGCCCCTTCCTGTGTCTGGCCTCCAGTCTTTCCATCCAGAAGGGAAATGGTTCTCAGGGCCCTTCCCACAGGGACGTAGCAGCCTTCCATCCTCCTGATGCTGCTGATTCCCCAGTACCACTTCCGGATGTGGGAGCGGGCTCCATCACCCTTCCGTCCCTGGAATATGAGCTGGAGGCCTTCTCCGACCTCAACCAAAATCCAGATGGAGGCAGGGCTTAACCACCTTCCCAGGGCCGGCAGGATCTTTAGGAGCGAATGTACCCCGATTTTGTTTCTTAGAACAGAACTATGCGAATCCCTCTCCACAATCTCTAAATGGGGATCCCAGGTCCAGAGACAGGGAGAGGTTATGCAAGGTCAGCAGGGGTTTAAGCTGCCTAAGGTCTGGGAGGCCCGTGACCTTTTTAAGACCTGAAAATAGCTGCACAGGCACGTGGCCCCTCCCAAGGCATTCAGGTGGGCAGGAAGGTGTCCAGAACTTAGAGGACGGGGTAGGCAGCTTCCCCGGAAGTCCTCCATGCTGGGCAGAGCGGCAGAGGCGGAGGGTCTCCCATGGGCGAGAGCTCCCATCCTGAGAGCCATAACCGGGTGAGGGTTCTTGGCCTCCTCAGCCTCTGACCTGTGCCTGTCACTTCCCTTTTCTGGGTTCAGGTTTCCCTGCTGCGGGAGCTCTTGAGGTCTTTCCAGGCCAGAGGTCTGAATTCCAGGCATCTCCAAACCCTCAGACAGGTAGACCAGGTGGCCCAACTAGAGGAACCTATCCTGCCAGTGAGGCTAGGGGTCTATGGGCCATCCGTGTCCCACCACATGTCCCGCTCCCGGTTGGAGGGGGAGGATACAGTTTCCGCTTGGTGGGCACGGCCCATCCATTTGACGAGTGCTGCTGGTGCTGAGTCATCAGCACTGTGGCTGGGCGTGAACTCCATGGCCTGGGCCCTCTGAGGATCCCTCTTTCCATGGGCCGGACTGGCATCCGTGTGTGGACATCTGTCCTGCTGCCTGGTGCCTGGAGAGGATGCTACCCAGAATGCACTTAGACAGTAGTTGCAAGGCCAGCCTGCAACCACGGTTTCAGCCTTTGGAGAGCACCTTCACCACTGCCTCTGTTCTCCCAAATTTCTGGGATAAGTTGAATACAGTCATGGGGTGAACCAGAGGGGGAGCGTGGCTTTGAACCTTGGGAAGCGATTATGAACCTATCTGTCACTCCCAAAACTTTCCTTGTGCCCTTTTAGAATTCCTTGATCACCACTTCCTCGTTCACAGGCAAGCACTGATCTGCTTCCTATCACTATAGATTACTTTGCATTTTCCAGAATATTGCATATATGGAATCTTATTCTTTTATTGTGTAAATAGGGGTGCCTGGCTGTTTTCACGCACCATAACTTTTTTTTAGATTCTTCGTGTTTGCATGTATCCGTACTTCATTCCTTTTCATTGATGGGTAGTCATATTCTGTTGTCTAGATACAGTAAGTTCTCACTTTAAGTCGTCAATAGGTTCTGTAATTTTAAGTGAAATGATGTATAGCAAAACCAGTCTTTCCAAGGGCTAATGGACAAAAGAGTTAAGTTTCTGTAGCATGTCATCAATGTTATAATGACATGGCATTGAACAAAATTACATTATTTAAGGACCTACTGTATAGATATCATAATTTTTTTTAATTCACACATGGGTTGTTCCAGTTTAGAGCTAATATAAATAAAGCTGCTGTGAACATTTCTGTACATGTCTTTGTATAGACAAATGCCCTCATTTCTCTTGGTTAAATACCTGGGAGTAAAATGGCTGGGTCATATAGTAGGTGTATGTTTAACTTTTGAGAAACAGCCAAATTGTTTTTCGAAGCGATTATGCCATTTTACATTCCAATCAGCCGTGCCCTTTTCTTTTCCCGTAATGTTCTTGTCTAATCTGGGTGTCAGAGTAACACTGGCCTTGCAGAATGAGTTGGAAAGGGTATTTCCTGCATGGCGTGTCAGGTTACAGTGACTGACAATATTGTTTAAATCTCTACACCTTTCCAGGCTTTTAAAAAACATGTGCTTGTTCTACCAGATACCGAGAGAGGAGAGTTAAAACCTACACCTTTCATTCTGGTTGTGTTGTTTCTCCCTTGAGTTCTGTCAGGTGTTGATGCATGCATTTTGAAACTTGTTTTTAGATGCACGCACGTGGGATCATTGTGTCCTGAAGAATTGACCCTTTTAACGTTGTTCAATGCCCTTCTTTATATCTGGGAATACCCCTGACTGAAATCCATCTGATATTAATATAGCCGCTACAGCTTCCCCAGGATTAGTGTTTGCATGGCATATCTCTCTTCATCCTTTGCTTTTTACTTATGTGTGTTTTTATACTTTAAGTGCACACATATAATTGGTTCTTACTGCTTTATCCAGCCTGACAATCCCTGCCTTTTAAGGGAAGTGTTTAACCCATTTTTATTTAATATATTATTTTGATATGGTTAAATTTAAGTTTTTTATCTTGTATTTATATTTGTTTTATCTCTTCTTATTCATTTTTTGTCTTGCCTTCTTTAGTTTTAATCAAGAATTTAAAAATTTTTCTCTGTTAGCTTTCCACCTATACTTCTTTTCCTTTAGTGGTTACTTTGTGGTTTATAATATATATCGTTAATGTATTATAATCTATCATAACACATTATACGTTGTGTGAGAGCTTTATCACAGTATCCTTCCATTTACTACCCTCCTGTCCTTTGTGCTATTCTTACATCCTATAAGTGTTAACATATATATCATACATAGTCTAAATAAGTTACTATCCCAACAATTACAGTCAACCCTTTGTTAAAGTAATTAAGAAATGAGAGGAAATGCCTTTTATATTTGTTACATATTTACCATTTTCTGTACTTTTTCTTTATATAAATCTGAATTTCCTCTAGTTTCCTTTTCCTTTATTCCCTGAAGAACTTCCTTGAACATTTCTTACATTGTAGGTCTGTTGGTGAAAGATTTTCTTACCTGAAGATGTTTTTATTTCACCCTTTGCAGGACATCTCTGGATATGAAATTCTGGGTTGAGAAATTTTTTTAGCACTTTAAAAAAATGTCATCATTTTATCTTCTTATGTTGTGTCTTACGAGGAGACAAAGGTCATTCTGGTTGTTATTCTGTACTTACTGTATCTTTTTTCCTGTGGATTATTTTAAACATTTCTCTATAATACTGGCTTTACTAATTTGATTATGGATCTCTAGTATTCTTTGGCTTTATCTTCTCTGGGGTTTACTGAACTTTTTGAATCAGTGGGTTTATAATTTTCATCAAGGAAAATTTTCAGTCAGTGTTTCCATAAATACTTTTCTTCCCCATTTCTCTTTTGCCTCCTATTGAGACTTTATTTACGTGTATGTTACATTTTTTTATGATGTTCACAGATCAGTTGAAGCTGTGGTCAGTGTTTCAGCCTTATTTTCCCCTCTGTGTTTCTGTTTGGATTGTATCCAGTGCCCTGTTCTCAAGTTTGCTCATCTTTTCTTCTATAATGTCTTATTTTTTTCATTGGAAATGCCCTTAAAGTGAATTTTCCACGTCAGCTATCATATTTTTTATCTCTGTAATTTCCGCTTGGTTCTGTTGGATATCACTTTTTTCTTCGTTATGTTCATGTTATCCTTTAAATCTTGGGTGCATATTTATAATAGCTGCTTTAAGGTCCTTCTCAGCAGATTCTGTGGTTGCTGTCATTTTTATGTTTCTGTTGACTGGTTTTTTTTTTTTTTTCCTGTTGAGTATTATTCACGTTTTCCTGCTCCACCTGATGGCACCCTCTTTCATTCTGTGCTGCCTGTGGTGGACGCCGTGTTGTGGTGCTTCTGGATTTTATCTCCCTTTGAAAAATGTCGACTTCTGTTCTGTTCTGTCGAGTTCATACAGATTAGCTCGCTGCTTCCGAGGCTCGATTGTAAGCTGTGTTGGCCTGGGTCTGGAACACAGTAGCCTCTCCTTATCTACGGTTTCCCTTTCCATGGTTTCAGTCGACCGCGGTGTAAAAATGTTAAGTGGAAAATTCTAGAAAAAAACAACGTATGCATTTTAAGTTGCACACTGTTCTGAGAAACAGGCTGAAATCTCACGCCATCCTGCTCTGTCCCTCTCGGAACAGGGGCGATCCCTTCGTCCGCCTTACCCAGGCTGTGTAACTACCCACCCCTTGGTAGCTGTCTCAGTTATCCGATTGGTTGTCACAGGACACAGTGCTTGGGTTCCAAATAAGCCGTATTTTAATAAAGGTCCCAGCACCATGTACATAACCCCTATGACAGTCTCTTATAACTGCTCTATTTTATTATTAGTCCTTATTGTTAATCTCTTAGTATGGCTAATTTAAAAGTTAAAATTTGTCACAAATATGTATGCCTAGCCCAAATCCTACCTCTAGGATTCGATCCTATCTGAGGTTTCAGGCATTCGTTGGAGGTCTTGGAATGTATCGCTCCAGGAGAAGAGTTAGCCTAACCCCTCTAAGGCCTGGCTCTTCTGCATCTCAGCTGAAAGCCCAGCGTATTCAGCAAGGTCTCCTCTCTGGCCAGCGGGAGCTCAAACATCCTCTAACCTGGCCCACCTCTCACCCCTCACTCACTCGCAGCCACAATCGCTGTTGGCTACCAGGCTTTGCAGGGGGTCCCTGTGCACATTTCAGGAGCTCTTTCTTCCTCCCTTCTTGTCATTCTGCCCTTCAACCTCCAGCCGTCTTGGGAGCCCTGAGTTCTGATCACCGACGCCTCACTTTGGGTGACTGGGGTGCTTGCGTTGGGCGTCTCCTCTGAGTTAGGATCCAGGAGGGCTCCCCAGCATAGAGTGGGAGTGGTCACGGGGCGCCTGGGAGGTCTTCTTTCATGATTCCCGGGAGCCCTGCGCCTCCCTCTGTTCACGGTCTGGAAACTGCTGTCCCGCGTGTCTCGTCCAGCTTGGCGTGGGATCTGGAGGAGGGCTCGTCCTACACCAGCGGCTCCATCGTGGCCAGAAGTGTGAGGTCTCCGTTCTCTTCCTCGGACTAACATCCACAGGAGGATTTCCCAGACCAGACCCTGTGGCTCCCGGCTCCCACTCATTTTCACCTCCAGCCTTCGATCCCACGATGCCCGTTTGCTGCAAATTCATTTCCACTCCCCTCTCCCTCGGGGAGTCCCCCGGCCCTCACCCCTGTGCCCCCATCTCTTCTCCTTCTCGGTCGCGTGGTTACTTTTTTCAAATCCCTATAGTCTCTGAATATTTTGCTCCAGTTAAACTTTCAACTTCACAGGAAGGATGGATCACTGTGTTTTCTTATTATTTTTAAATAGCTCTTTTATGTGTAAATATCTCCCGTGTTTCTTTGAAGAGCAATCAGCCAGTCTGTCTAAAACTCTTCCTTTCTCTGCGAAAGCACAGGTAGGCATTCCATCTTGACAGCGTTTCCCCCGAGAAGGTCAACAGACGGTGTGAACGGCGGGACGGCATGAGTTAGGAGCCCGGGAAATGTACCGCGGCTCACTCCCAAACGGCTCTGTGACCCTGGGGTGGTGCCTGTCCCTCTCTGAGCCTCTGCAACCCTGTCTGCCCATACCCTTGGGGCCCATGGAGGGTCATGTGTGAGATAGGCTTGCCTCGAGGAGAAGCCGGGGAAGGTTCTGGACTCCCAGGTTTTTCTCAGGCTCCAGGTAGGAGCGAGAGCCTTTGCTTTCTGTGGGCTGAGAAGAGGTGTCAGCCCTCGAGCGTGGGGGGCGGAGGCGGGGGCTGTGGCTCGAGAGGCCACTCACTGGGCCAGCCCCGAGGGCTCTTGGGGACTGAGAGCGTGACCCTCTCAGGTACCGCCCCCGGGTGGGAGCCGCCAGACGATCCAGACACGGGCTCTGAGTGTTCGCATCCAGAGGTCTCCCCGTCTCCACGCTTCGTGGCCGCGAAGACCCAGACGAACCAGTCGGGGAAAAAGGCGTCGGCCTCTGTGGTCCGATGCTCCGCCCTCTTACACCGCACTCCTCCAGCCGCCCAAAGCCAGACATTCCGCACGCCAAGCTCGGGATCTCCGGCCAACAAGGCGACCTCAGGTACCGACCGCCTGTGTCACCCCGCGCGCCTCCATCCCCTCCCCCACCTGCCACAGCCGGGCCCGGGGTCCTTGTTCCCTCGCAAGAAGAGCAAGAGTGGGGGTCCCATCGTCGTGTTGGACGCATCTGGGTCCTGGCTCTGCCTCTGCCCGGCCCTGCGACCTTGGCGAGCCACCCAGCAACCCTCTCTGAGTCTAAATTTTCTTATCCTGAGTCAGAGGGTTGTGCAAGACAGTTTGCAAAAGTTTCTCTAAATTTTAAACGAAGACTATTCCCCCCCAACCCCCGCCAAGACATGGCCTCAAGGTGTTTTTAAAAATCACTTTAAATTCATCGCCAACATTTGAACGTGAGGAGGGAGGTTTAATGTGAAACCTGATTTCCAGCTGACGTTGACGAGTCAGCTCCGGCCGTGTGGGCCCACAAGCCTGCAGGGCAACAATTGGCTTGGGCTCTCCACTTTTCCACAGTCCCCACCACTCCCTCTTGCCCGCCCAACACAGTAGCCATGTGGCAGGTGCCGTGTCTCATTGTGGTCACCCGTGTGTCTGTCCGACATCCAGCCCGGTTCATCCATTTATGTCACCTGCCTGCAAACCCCTGGCCATGCGTCTGCACCCCCATCTTTCAGAAAACCCAGACTGAACTCATTTCTTGAAGCGGCAGGCAGGGCTGACCTGCCCGAAGCTCTGTTCTCTTGGCCTCTCTCTACTCATGAAACTGCTCCGGGGGACCAGGGCCCAGCAGGAAGCCCATGGATGCCAGCGCCAGTGTGTTCTCAGTCCCTGCAGAGTGGGGCTCAGACCCCAGAAGGGTGAACAGCAGTATTTCTCCCAGGAAAACTGAGAAGACGCACTGTGTGCTGACCGCCAGTTATCAGGAACCCCGATCCGGCCCCAGCTGGAACGAGCCGTGGGCCGCCTGCCTGTGGGCGAGGGGCAGAGGGATGGAGGGCAGAGGGAGGATGCGGTCCTTCTGGGATCATGGACCTTTCCGTTGCTTTCAACGGGCCCCCGGCCATCCATTAAATGCACACGTGATCAGACGGAGTTCGGTGGCCCAGTAGGCTGGACTGGTGGTTGACGATGGTGCCTGCCAGTCCGGGGGCTCCTGTGGGGCGAGCTTGTGTTGGTAAGAAATGTTTGAAGAGAGGCCGATGACATTCAGTTGTCCCAAAAGGAGAGTGAGTACTTAGCCTTGAACATCATGGATTTTGAGGTGCCAATAGCCGTTGTCTTTTTCTGGAAACAGGCTGGACCTCGTGGGCGCTTTGGCGGTAGATGTTGGCTCAGCTAAATAGTGGAGTCACGCGTTTCAAATGTTTGCTTTTTATTCTTGACCTATGGCTGGGAGTTTCTCCATCTGCACTTCCTGGAAGGGGCTGTTTGGTCTGCGGCAGCTCTTGGACCTCTGTGTCCCCAAAGGTGCGTCCCAGGAGCGATGGGACTTGCTGTTGGCTGCCTCTCTGTGACCTGGAAGACTTGGGGGCGGGGGTGGGGGCAGAGCAGGGGGGCCGAGCGGAGGACATGGCAGAGGGAGAAGTGGCCGCCACCACCGCCGCCGTGTTGGGACGGGCAGCTCTTCCTGGGTGGGGGTTTGGGCCTCGCCCACCGTACAGCCCACTGGTTCGTGGGCAGAGGTGCCCGGGGCAGGGAGAGCTGATCAAAATTTCCATTATGAACTGAGTGCTGGGAAATGAATTATGACCTCAGTTGTCCTAAATTCTGCCGATGAATTGGTGAGGCTGCATGAAAACCCTCCGCCCCGGGGGGAGGGGGGGATCGCCCTGCAGGCAGGAGGTTTCAGATGCAGAAGGGAATCGCTGGTGAAAAGGGAAGCGTCTGCCTGTGCGAGAAGGAAGTCTTATTCTGCCGTCTGAGAGGATTAGCAGCATGTTCGGCCCCGGGACCTTGACAGGCTCGCTTTTCTGTGTGTGTGTGTGTGTGTGTGTGTGTGTGTGTGTGTGTGTTCACCTGTAAAGTGGAAGTGACGGTGTGGACCTCATAGAGCTATTGGGAGAAGGAAGAGAGACCCTGGGTGTAAGGCATCTAAATCAGTACCTGGCACATAGTAGGTGCTCAGTAAATGAGTGCCCCTCGCTTTCCTCTAGGCCAGCGGTTGGCACGCTGCAGCTCTCGAGGCACATGCAGCTCGTGAGCCATGGTTTGCCGCTCTGTTGACGAATGAGTTTGCCGACTACTGGTCTAGACTAAATGTTACCGTGTAGTTGGAAGCTGTGAGGATTGGGCAATTGTGGCCTGGTGTGTGCCAAGAGGTAAAGGGTACTATATGACAGTGGTCGGCAGACTCATTAGTCAACAGAGCCGCAGTTTGCCGACCACTGCCCTAGGCAAAGAATTGAGGGGCTTTCGTTGCCCACTGAAAGATGATTTCTTGAAGGAGGCGGATCTGTGGCTCTCAGCGCTGGCGTTCTGTAGGTGCGTTTGGAAGAGAGGGTTATCCTCGCGACGTTATGGACAGCCTCTGCGGAAAGGAGACGTTGTTGGGGTCAGGGAGGGGGGCATGGAACAGGACCTGCGGGAGCCCCTCTGGCCTCCTTTCCTAACGCCCGATGGTCGTCCAGAACCCCGGCCCCCACAGCCTGAGCAGGAGCCCTTCTGGCCCGGGGTGGGCTGGGTGACGGTGGCATTTCCCAAAGGGAGTTCCTGAAACCACCATTTTTTGAAGAATAGTGAGGAATCTATCTGATAATTTTAAAATAGGTGCCCTGGCTGATTTGGCTCAGTGGATAGAGCGTCGGCCTGTGGACTGAAGGGTCCCGGGTTCAATTCCGAGCAAAGACACATGACGGAGTTGCTGTCTTGATCCCCAGTGGGGGACATGCAGGAAGCAACTGATCAATGATTCTCTCTCATCATTGATGTTTCTATCTCTTTCTCCCCCTCCCTGCCTTCCTGAGATTATATATATATATGAAAAAAAAATAGACTTCAGTGGCCAAATTCATGTGGGAAGGCTGGATTAAATAAAGCCAGATGGGCCTCTTCTCAGTAACCTCAGAGCCTTTGACATCCGGTGCAGTGGTCAGCAAAGTCATCAGTCCACAGAGCCAAATATCAACAGGACAATGACTGAAATTTCTTTTGAGAGCCAAATTTTTTAAACTTAAACACCTTCTAAGGCCACTTCAAAATACACTCGCCCAGGCCGAGGCATTTTTTGTGGAAGAGCCACACTCAAGGGGCCAAAGAGCCGCAGTTTGCCGACCACTGCCCTAGGTGCAAGTCGCTTCTCCTTAAGAAAGGGGCTGGCTCGGCTGTTCCACCCAGTGACTTGTTCCCAGGAATCTTTGTCTCCTGGCACATCCGGCACCCTTTGTGCCAGGAGCTGCTTGGAAAAGCCGAGTCCCCTCCCGGCCTGGATATTGCGTGTCGGTGCCTTCCACAGGCGGGAGAGGTGGGCGCTGAATCGGTATTTCTCACCGTGGATGCTCTCTGCCACTGGGGTTACAGGCAGTGCCTGGGAGAAGGTGAGCCGCTAAGAAAAGTGTCCCCTGTCAGCGGAGACGCCCCAGACATCTTCAAGAGCTGGTCCTTCCCCCGAGTGAACTCTGACCCCACCTCCCCTGGTCTTTGGCTGCCTGGGGTGTGAGCTGCCCCTGCTCTGCCTGGCGCACCTTCTCTCCAAGGCGCCTCCTTGCCACGCAGGGACCACTGGGCGTGTGGAGCCGTCTGGCCTGCCTCCTCTGCCAGAACTGCCTTCAGGAGACAGCCTGCCCTCCTCCCTGCTCTGCTGTGGGGCCTGAAGCGGGGGGATCTGGCCCAGGGACCGGTGGGGGCAGGTCCACATTCCTCAGTGTCACACATGTGGCCAAGGGGCCAAGATGGGAGAGCCAGGCCCATTTGCCATCTACCCCCTGGGCTGGATTTCATCTGCGTGGTCCTGACAGGGCACCCACTCATGCCCCTAGGCCTGGACTTCCACCCCCTAGGCCTGGACCTCCACCCCCTAGGCCTGGACCTCCACCCCCTAGGCCTGGACCTCCACCCCCTAGGCCTGGACTTCCACCCCCTAGGCCTGGACTTCCACCCCCTAGGCCTGGACCTCCACCCCCTAGGCCTGGACTCCACCCCCTAGGCCTGGACTCCACCCCCTAGGCCTGGACTCCACCCCCTAGGCCTGGACTCCACCTCCTAGGCCTAGACTCCACCCCCTAGGCCTGGACTTCCACCCCCTAGGCCTGGACCTCCAGCCCCTAGGCCTGGACTCCACCCCCTAGGCCTGGACCTCCACCCCCTAGGCCTGGACCTCCACCCCCTAGGCCTGGACTCCACCCCCTAGGCCTGGACTCCACCCCCTAGGCCTGGACTCCACCCCCTAGGCCTGGACCTCCACCCCCTAGGCCTGGACTTCCACCCCCTAGGCCTGGACCTCCACCCCCCTAGGCCTGGACTCCACCCCCTAGGCCTGGACTCCACCCCCTAGGCCTGGACTCCACCCCCTCTAGGCACTGTCTGCAGGGTCTCTGGGGGGCTCTGACAAGGTATCAGGCAACTCAGGTGAGCTTGAGGAGCTGGGGGTTCTGGTTTGGGATCCTGGAGCTCCTCATTGTGCTGATCCCACCAACATAAAGCCCTGGGCCCGCCTCAGCCCAGGTACCCCAGCCTCGAGCCACCTCTGGCATGCCCCCCCTCCCCTTTGGGCCTAGTGCTGATCAGTCACCATCGTTTTCTCCGCTCTCTCCTGTCCCCACCAGCAGAAAGCGCTTTCAGTCGGAGAGTAGAGAGCAAAACACAAAACCACTTTGAAGAGACGAACAGCAGTTCCCAAAACTCCAGCGGTGAGTGTGGCCCTGTGACAGGTGCCCTGTGCTGAGGTTGCCAGCTTTGTCTGCCCCCCCCCTCCCCCCCGCCGCTATGGGCCGGGGTCTCTGTGATGCAGGCTGATGGTGATGAGAGGGGGCTGAGGATGGGGGTGGCCAGGGCTGGGCAGAAACCCAGGGGCCTCCTTCTGGGCTGCGGAGGCATCTCGCGGGACTGTGGCCCTTCCTGTCCCTTCCCCATGGACAGAGGAACTCCTCCCTCCCCAAAGCCTGCAACATCTACTCGCATGGCCCCAGAGAGTTGGGCCTAAAAGAGCCATTTCTACGTTTTTAGGGGAAACATCGTAGCCATTTTCTTTCCAGTAGAGGCACCAGGGTTACAGCAGAGAGAGCTGTGGCCTGGTAAGCCAGAGAGGCCCAGAGTTCTGGCTCCACTTTGGACCTGGAACCATCCAAGCATTCCCTTCCAGGCCCTGCCAGCCCAAGGTTTGCCTGGAGTTCCTGGTAGTGTTTTGGCGCCCCCTGGTGGCTGCCTCCGCCAAGGCCCTGGCAGAACAGAGAGAGACTTAGAACAGAGCTGCCCAAGGCCCCTCTCCCCAGATAGACCGGGGTCAGCCTGGAGGCGGGGGTGGGGGGGTGGAAGCGGTGTCACCAGTGGCTTCTGTCCGAGAAAGGCATAGCCAGGCGGTCTGCATAGCGACAGCCAGGGCAGGAAGGGGAAAGAGTTCTGACACAGGTTATCTTAAAGCAAGGCACCCCCTCCACGCACAGTTGAAGTTCCATTCGTCATACTCGGTTTCCACGTGTGCCCAGCATATCCTGGGCACTGCTTGTGTATAGACAGACGCTGGACACAGGCTGACCGTCCATCAGGGACTTTCTGAAACGGTTGGGAACAGGATTCGAATGTGGAGGCTTCTGCGTAGGAGTCTGAGCTCCAGCGCTGTCTCCGGCCAAGGTTCGAGCCCCAGCTCCGCCCCTGTGAGCCGGTGGCTGGGCCTGGATTCTCCGTTGTCCCCCCGCTGTAAAGTGGGAACAGCACAGAGGTCCCTGCGTGGTGAGCACTCAGCAAGCGTCCTGCAGAGATTACGGACTCACTCACGTAATCTCGTTACGTAAACCGAGTTATTCCACCAGTGCCCTGAGCAAGGGAATGAGGGGTGCTGGGGGGGTCCTGAGGATGCTGACGGATCCCTTCACAGAGAGCGTGTCAGCTTTTCCGAGGCGCTTCAGCCCTTTTGGAAAATGTAACCCGGTAGCACCCCCAAGGGGTGGGCTTAAAAGTGGTGGCGTTTTGCCCAAGGCCACAAGGACTAAGCGTGAGGACAGGAGCCCTGGCCTCCCGGGAGCCTCTGCTCTGAGCCAGCCGGGCTGCACCCCTGCCTCTCCTTCCACCAGGGCCGATGCTCAGGGACTGGGAACTGGCTGTGTGAAGGGCAGACACCGTTTATTGAGCGCTTACTCTGTGCCTGGCATGTGTTCAGAGCTGTGTGTGTCTTTCCTGTCT
Source organism: Antrozous pallidus (assembly GCA_027563665.1). Taxonomy (NCBI): domain Eukaryota; kingdom Metazoa; phylum Chordata; class Mammalia; order Chiroptera; family Vespertilionidae; genus Antrozous; species Antrozous pallidus. The sequence continues at coordinate 75,447,090 of CM050522.1, read as the reverse complement.
TCATGCGTGCCCCAACCCCAGGAGGAGAGTTGTCTTTCTTTTTGGGGTGAGGAAACAGAGGCTCGGGAGAAGGGGGTGGTTGCCCCAGGTCCCCAGCTTGTAAGTGGTGGAGCCAGGACCCCTAGTCAGCCTAGTCCACCTGCGCTACTCTGCCATCTCCTGCATCTGAGGCTCACCGGACAGCAGCAGGCGGGGGGGGGGGAGGGGGGGTTCCGGCAGGCAGAGCACCTCATAAGCACAGCCCTCCCCCCACTCGAGGCCAAGACCTAGAAGCAGCCCCCTGTCCTGAAGCCGAGTGAGGACATGGCTCCTTTTGCTCTGGGGTCTCACCTAGGGAGAGCTGAGTGTGCTCTAGAGGGGTGGCCCTGTCTGCTATTGCCCTGCCCAGTGTCCCAGCCCCACCCCGGAATCTGAGCCTGGCTCCGTGCTCCCCTCTCTGAGGGCCCATCTGGCTCGCCACTTGTTCACAATGGAAATAATGACAGTCACCTGAGAGCACCAGACCTGGAGGAGACCTAGCTAAACTGTTTCTCTTTTGCAGAAACTGCAAGTCCCCTGATTTCCAATACTTTCCCTCTCCTACAGAGTAAGTGGTGGTCCCACGGGTGGGGGGCTGGAGAGGGCGAGGCAGGGCAGGGAATGAACTTGGTGGCCACAGCTCTCGGAGCCTCCCCAGAGCATCTGACCTGGGGCCGCCCTCCAAGGCAGACAGGGCAGCCAGCAGAGCAGGAGTGCCCAGCCCAGGCGGGGGAGGCGTTGGGATGGGGGACGAGGCAGACCCCCGACAGTGGCAGCCGCCTAGGTCCCCCAGCCCTGCGGGAACCCACACCTCCCCATTCCTGCCCCGTGTCAGCCATCCTCCTCCTCTCTTTCTCCTTTTCGCCTTTGTATCCCTTCTTCCTCCCTTGACCCTCGGACATTGACTTGAGTATTGGGAACAGAGATGGAAGATAAAGGCCCACTTGTTCCGCTCCAACGTGCTGTCATTCTCCCTTCTGTCCCGCCCTCTGCTTCTTCTCTGCCCTTTCCGCGTCTTATCCCACTTCCTGCTTTTTCTGTGGCTTCCTCCACTTCCTGCCCTGTTCTGTTTCTCCTTCCTCTCCCTTTCCTCTGTGTCCATGGCCTTGTGTGGGGGTTCCTTCATGCATTAACGCGTTCGTTTGCTCGGCCTATGTGCCTCTCCAGGCAGGCAGATGGGCGGGGGAACCAGTGGGACACGGCCTCTGCCTGAGGGTCCTGGTCCCCCCGCCAGCCCATCCCCAGTGCCCGGCACAGTGCCCGGCACACAGTAAGCACTCAGGAAATGGCTGCCTCACCCGTCAGAGGCTCTCTGAGGCGGCCCGCCTTCCTCTCCCCATCCATCCTTCCTGTCCTCAGCCTCCCCCTCACCCGTTAGTGCCAGGGGCAGGTCAGGCTGGACCCAGAGCCCCCACGTGTGTTGGGGTTCCCAGTTCCACATCTGCCCACAGCCCAGCAGGAAGGCGCCCGGGGTCCTTCTGCCCCTAAAACTCTGCTTCATTTCTCCCTGCAGAACCCTACACCTGTGGTGCCTGTGGGATCCAGTTCCAGTTCTACAACAACCTGCTGGAGCACATGCAGTCCCACGCGGGTGAGTGGCCCACAGCCCATTGGGGCGCCGCAGCACCCCCCACCACCACCACCACCCAACCTAGGGAAGCCATTCTTTCCCGGGAAATGGTCACAGGACATGGGACCTGCTTGGAGGATCCCCGGTCCATCTGCTATAACACAGGGAGGGGCTGGGGGGCCAGCAGGCTTGGGAGAGCACGGGGAGTGAGCACGGGGAGTGAGCACGGGGCTGAAGGAAGGCTTCCGGAAGGTTGCGGCTCCCGTGTTGAGCCTAAAGGCCAGATAGGAACTGAGCAGGGAGAGATGTGAAGATGGACGCTGAGTGTGGCTTGAGGTCAGGGTGAGCAGAGGCCAGAGATGGGCCCAGGGCAGGCCTTGAATGCCAGCCTGGGGCCTTTAGACTTGACCTTACGGGGAACAGTGACAGCAGTGGGAAGGCTGCTCAGGGACCACTGCCTGAAACTCCCACAGCCCACTCCCTCCCTCCTCTGAAGCCCCAAGCCTCCCCCTGCTCTGCCAGCCTCTGGAAGCTGAGGCTGATGGGGGAAGAGTCTGGGGCAGTGGGGGCAGAGGCCATTAAAATGCAAATCAAGGCTGCACCTCCTGGGGGCCCCACCTCCTCCAAGCACCTCCACTTTTTCCAGGAAGAGCCTTGGGCTGCTTTGTTCTGGTCCAGTGCTGGCAGAGAATGCGGGAGGCAAAGCCAGGCTGAATCGCAGCCAGGCTGCGTCGGGATTAAAGGCTTGACTCCACAGAGAGAAATTAAACGTCATGATCTGCGCAGTTCCCAGCGCCGCTGATAAGGGGGATCAGCCTCGAGTAACACCAATCTCATTACGGGGCTGCCGAATGGCGCAGGGTAATTCCCGCTAATAAACTCCCTTGCTGTGTGGGGGGAACCCTGTCTTGCTTTGTAATAGGTCGGGAGCCCGTTTGGCAGGGATAATACAAAAGGCAGCTAACAGGTAGTGAGCCGATTAGTGTGTGTCAGGGTGGTTATTTCGTTCGATCTGAACAAGCCTGTTAGCTGGCTGACATTATCCCATTGTACAGATGAGGAGACTGAGGCTCAGAAACAGAATCACTGGTCCAGACAGCTGCTAATATGATTGGAGCTCTTCCTTGGTGCCAGGACTTATTCTAAGCGTTTCACACATATTAGCTCCCTTGACCTCAGAGCAGCCCTCTGAGTTAAGTGTCTGTATTAGCTCCACTTTACAGAGGAGGAAATGGAGGCACAGAATGGCTTCGTAACTTACTAATAAATATTCTGAAAAGTCCAAGGCTCTGCAGTCACCATGTTAGCCCCATGCTCTCCTCCTTCCTGCATTGGGCCCTCCCTGGGAGACAGCCTTGATTCCAGCCCTTTGAAGACCAGAAGTGAGTGTGAGAGAGAGGGAGGGAGGGAGGGAGAGGGAGAGGGAGAGTGAGAGGGAGAGGGAGAGAGAGAGAGAGAACACTTGTGTACATAGGGATAGCTACACAGGGTAAATGTTAAGTCCAGCTCAAGCTACAAAACAAGCCTTTTTACAGAGCATTTACAGTACCTCACCCATGCAATAGCAGCATCTGAGACATGGAGAGGATCATTTTTTTTTTTTAATTCAACCAATACCAGACAGTGTTATCTAATGCTAGGCTGAGGAATTTTGATTCCAAGTCCTGCAGACAGTTAGAATGAGGGAATGACCCTGCAGCTTGTCCAGCCCCAGCCTTTTGGAGGGAGGAGGGGAAACTGAGGCCCAGAAATGACGAACTCATGGTCACACCCACAGCCCTGGCAGAGCCGGGTTCGAACCCACTAGAAAGGCAGCTGGTTTCCATTTTAAAGCCTGCGCTTCCCCTTTTTAAATGGAAGATCTGTTCATTAAAAGAAACTGGGAAAGTGCAGAGGCATTGGGAAATGAAGAACAGGCCATAATCCCGAAGTTAACCACTGTTACTCTTCCAGCGGGTTTCTCTTCAGTCGTTTTAACCTCGGATTCGTTGCGATGTGATTTGCAGAAATGAAGGGCACCGGTTTTAAGAGGACAGTTTGATGGGTTGACCATCAGAACGCCCCCTCCTGCCTCCGTGCAGCCCCTCCTGCACCCCAGCCCTGGAAACCACTATTCAAACTTGCTGTTTGTTGAGTCATTTTTGGTAGTTTATGTCTTTCTAAGAATATGTCTCTTTCATTCATGTTTATCTAATTTGTTGGACTACTACTGTGTGTAGTATTTCTTTCTAGTCCTTTTTATTCCCATCAAGTTTTCTCTGATGTCCTTTGCCAAGTAGATGTTTTCTTCTCCTCCTGGTTTGCTCAGAGTTGGCTGTTAAGTTTTGTCACATTTTAATGTGCCTTTGTATCTGTGGGGATGATTTTTCTATTTTTTTCCCACTTAGGATAGGGCATTACACTGATTTCTGGGGTACACGCCGTAGTTGTGAGATGCTGTCCTTTCTATAGATCGCTGTATCTAAAGCTGGCTGATGTTTTGTTAAGGACTTTCTGTGCATATGTTCACAAGGGAAATGGGTTGTCGTTTCTTTTCTTGTAATGTTTTTGTCTAGTTTTGGATCAGGATAATGCCAGCCTCATAAACTAAATTTCTAATAAATATACTGAAAAGTCAAAAAAAAAAAAAAACCACACACCACACTTTGAAGACATGAGAGTATGAGATGCTTTAGGTCACTTGGGGTGTAACTGGAATCCCTCCCCCGTTTCAGAGCTAGAATTCTGGGGTTGTGTTTGGGGGAAGGGGGATCCCAGCCAGACTGTGATCCCTGTGATCCCCATGTGCTCAGCACTAACTCCACGCTAGGCACTGCACTCCGCCCTTTCCCTGCGGTATCTCTCCTTAGTCCTTCCAGCAGTTGTGCCTCAGCTGTGTGATTATCTTCATTTTTCCTAATGCTGAAAACATGCCAGCTGTGTGAGGAGGAGCCAGGATTCGGCTCCAGGCCGCAGTCCCAGAGGGCAGGCTTGCCCTCACCCGCCACGCTCTAGTTCTCGTCTGTTAGCCCGCGAGCCTCTGACACTTTAGGGTAACACGCTGCCCCCTCGGTGCCCACAGCGGATAACGAGAACAACATCACCTCTAACCAGTCCCGATCGCCACCTGCTGTCGTGGAAGAGAAGTGGAAACCCCAGGCCCAGAGGAACAGCGCCAACAACAGTAGGTCTCTTCCGGGCTGGGGGGGGGGGGGGGCCCTCAGGGAGGTCTGCCCCACACACCTCCAGCCCCTGCTCTGCTTGCTCCCTTCTGCCCGCATCCCCACCACCTGTGTCTCCCACGGGGATGGAGGGCCATGTGTAAGTTCCCAAAGCACTTCCACAGTTAAGACCTCGTAGGGCCGGCAAAAGGGGGACCGGGAGAGGAGGCGACCTGTTTGTGGTCAGAGAGTCCAAGTTAGCGACAGGATCAGAACTGGAATCCGCTCTCACCGTTTCTGTTGGTTTCTCTTTCCTGACATTTTGGCTTCCTGTGTTTTATCCACTGGAGGTGCCTTTGTTAGCAGCCACTGCTATACCGAGGAAGGGGGTTAGACCCGTTGGCTTCCAAAGTCTGGATAGACCCCATGCAGCAAGTATGTTGCACACATACCACTATGTCCTAGTCCCACGCCCATGGCAGGCATTACTAGTCCATCCGTCGCAGAATGCTATTCTCGTGCAACTCATTTATAATTTGTGTGCCAGACGAAATCCGCTCATCATGTCTCATGCTGGGAGTGTGAGTCTGCGGCCGGATGGAGGAGCCTCCCTCGCCGGGGGTTAACCAGCTCTCTCCTTGTGTCCCCCGCCAGCCACGGCCAGTGGTGTGCCGTCCAACAGCATCATCCCCGAGAAGGAGCGGCAGAACATCGCCGAGCGGCTGCTGCGGGTCATGTGCGCCGACCTGGGGGCGCTGAGCGTGGTGAGCGGGAAGGAGTTCCTGAAACTGGCCCAGACGCTGGTGGACAGCGGCGCCCGCTACGGGGCTTTCTCCGTCACCGAGATCCTGGGCAACTTCAACACGCTGGCCCTGAAGCACCTGCCGCGCATGTACAACCAGGTGAAGGTGAAGGTGACCTGCGCCCTGGGCAGCAACGCCTGCCTGGGCATCGGCGTCACCTGCCACTCGCAGAGCGTGGGCCCCGACTCCTGCTACATCCTCACCGCCTACCAGGCCGAGGGCAACCACATCAAGAGCTACGTGCTGGGCGTGAAGGGGGCGGACCTCCGCGACAGCGGCGACCTGGTGCACCACTGGGTGCAGAACGTGCTGTCCGAGTTCGTGATGTCGGAGATCAGGACGGTGTACGTGACGGACTGCCGGGTGAGCGCGTCCGCCTTCTCCAAGGCCGGCATGTGCCTCCGCTGCTCCGCCTGCGCCTTGAACTCGGTGGTGCAGAGCGTGCTGAGCAAGCGGACGCTGCAGGCCCGCAGCATGCACGAGGTCATCGAGCTGCTCAACGTGTGCGAGGACCTGGCGGGCTCCACGGGCCTGGCCAAGGAGACCTTCGGGTCGCTGGAGGAGACCTCGCCGCCGCCCTGCTGGAACTCGGTCACGGATTCGCTGCTGCTGGTGCACGAGCGCTACGAGCAGATCTGCGAGTTCTACAGCCGGGCCAAGAAGATGAACCTCATCCAGAGCCTCAACAAGCACCTGCTCAGCAACCTGGCGGCCATCCTGACGCCGGTGAAGCAGGCGGTCATCGAGCTGAGCAACGAGAGCCAGCCCACCCTGCAGCTGGTGCTGCCCACCTACGTCCGGCTGGAGAAGCTGTTCACGGCCAAGGCCAACGACGCGGGCACCGTCAGCAAGCTGTGCCACCTCTTCCTGGAAGCCCTCAAGGAGAACTTCAAGGTGCACCCGGCGCATAAGGTGGCCATGATCCTGGACCCGCAGCAGAAGCTGCGGCCTGTGCCGCCGTACCAGCACGAGGAGATCATCGGCAAGGTGTGCGAGCTCATCCACGAGGTCAAGGAGTCCTGGGCGGAGGAGGCCGACTTTGAGCCCGCCGCCAAGAAGCCGCGCTCCGCCCCCGGCGAGAACCCCTCCGCCCAGGAGGACGATCGGCTGGGCAAGAACGAGGTGTACGACTACCTGCAGGAGCCCCTCTTCCAGGCCACCCCCGATCTCTTCCAGTACTGGTCGTGCGTTACCCAGAAGCACACGAAACTCGCCAAGCTGGCCTTCTGGCTCCTCGCGGTGCCGGCCGTGGGGGCCAGGAGCGGGTGTGTAAATATGTGTGAGCAGGCGCTCCTCATCAGAAGGCGGCGACTGCTCAGCCCGGAAGACATGAACAAACTCATGTTTCTGAAATCCAACATGCTTTAAGACTTCTACCCCCGAGCAACAGGGGAGCAAGAGAGGACGGTAGGAAAAGAATACACAGCGCTGTCGCAAACAAAGGAAAGGAATTTTAAGTTCTAAACACTGTGGACCTCATTATCAACGCCCCGCCCCCGCCCCCCCCCCCCCCGCCGGAAACAAGTGCTTTTTTTCAGCGTGTGCGTGCGCGCGCGCGCGCGCGCGTGCGTGTGTGTCCGAGCACGCGTGCCGTGGGTGCGGGCGCGAGGCCTTCTCGCTCATCGGCGTGGCCACCGTGGCTTTGCGCCCACGTGTCCACACATCCTGCCCTGGTGCATGCCCACGCCTGCGCGTGGGCGCGTGGGCATGGGACTGGGTGTGTCGGGAAAGCCGAGTGTGTGGGGAAGGGAAGACGCTCGCCTCGTTTCCTCGGCAAGGGGCTCCGCGGACTTCGTTTTCAGGTGTGCAGGTTGGGAGGACGCCGGCGTTGCAAAGTGTTCAGGCAGCTGAGATCTGAAGTGACTTGACGCTCTCTGTCCTCAGCCCACGGTCCGTCCCCCTTCTCCCTTCATGCCGCTCCCCCCACCCCAGCCCTCCTCCCCCTAATGCGCCCGCCCGCCCTCCCCGGCTGCCCTGCGATGGACTCTCCGGTCTGCACCGATGGACAGTTTCTGCACTGGACTTTGTTCTCGTTCACCTTCAGGGCATTGAGCAGCTGCCTCTGGGCACTCCCGGGTCCGGGGCAGCCGCCTTAGAAACACACCTAATCTATCTCCCCAAATCAGGAAAGGAGACTTTTAAGAATAGAAAGCTGACTGGTGGCTTTTTAATATAAGAAAAAGAAAAAAAGACGTATTTCAGAGAAGTATAGATACTATCTCCACTCCTTAACTCTCTTCCTAACATGTTAGCCGTTTTTACCTTTTTTTTTTTTTCAAGTTTGATTTAGACTCTGCTAGGAGGCACTGAATGTCTATAACTTATGTTTTGAAGGTTTTTTTTTTTTAATTGCCTTTTTTGTTCCTCAAGTCACACTGTAAACTAGCTCATCTCAGTGGTATAGTCGCTCTCCTAAGGTTCGCATCAGCCTTCCCCATACAGTCCCGCGCCCGTGTGTTTGAGCAGCGGAGGCCACGCACTTGTGTGTGCTGTGTGGGGACCAGGAGCAGGGGTGGGGTCGCAGGCTCCCCGGGGGGGTGGGGTTCGGTGGAAGCCATAGGGACGCCTGTGGTTGGGGACTGCTCCTGAATGTAAGCGAAGGCCCGCCCTCCTGGCTCGCCACGTCCGGCCCTGCGAATGTCCGACTTCTATACCCAGAGTGCATTACACTACTCGCCACGTCACTGACACCCTCAGCTCAGCAGGGACTCCTGAGCGGATCCACAGTCACGTCCGTCACACCTCAGACCCACCGCCTCCCCACCCCCTCCCCAGGACCCCCGGGGTTCCGGTGGGTGCGTTGCCCACAGCCCTGGGGTCCCCGCACTCGAGCCTCAGCCCTCCCGCCGGGACAGTGGTGAGCGCGGTGCCTTGTGGGCCAAACGGTGGGCGTGTGGAGGGTGGGGTGGCGCTAGGCCACCCTGAACTTGATGCTGTGAAAGATGTCTGTAGGCTTTCTCTCCTCAAGCAGTTCCGTTTCTACACACTCAGTCCGAACGCCGAGGGTGGTGCCTCCCCAAACCCCCCCAAGAGGTGGTTCGGTCAGGACCAGTGGTCAGCCCCGGCCCGCCTCTCTGTGAATAAAGTGCCGGCGGCCTCCCGTCCTCCGGTGCCCGTGGCTGTGGCAGGGAGGTGGCCCGACACCAAGGGCTTCAGGCTGAGGACGGCCCTGTGGCTTCCACAAAGGCACATTCTCCCGTCTCAGGGGCTAGGGTCCCGCCACCCCTTCCTCCTCAGAAAGCGTTACTCAGCTGCCAGATACCTCGACTACAGAAAACACTGCGCCCTGCCCTCTCCCAGTCCGGGGGGGGGGGGGGTAGGGGACAGGGGGGCAGGTGACGCTGGTACAGAAACACTGTCCGGGGGGCCTCGCCCGCTCCCTTTGCCTCATGAGACCTACCCCTCCGCGTCTCGGATGTACGGGAATGTCTGAGCACGGGCCGTGGGCACGTTCTCTCCAGCAAGCCATGGCCTCAGCCTCCGCCGGCCACGTCCTCGCCCAGAGCAAGGCAAGGTGCTCCCTCACGACGTCTCCGGCTGGGCTCACGCCGTCAGAAGAGCCTCCGCTGGCCGATCGCCTGCTGTCACCTCTCAGAGCGTCTCTCCGGGGCCTTCCGGAAGGTGGCTGCAGGGGTGCTGAGGAGTGACCAGTACCTCCAGTCCGGGTTCCTCCGGCTCCGCTCCGCTCCGCTGCCAGGGACGGGCCACCCCGGGAGGTCAGAGCTGCTCCCTCGGTGCGGTCGGTGGAAACGGCCTTGCAGCCCGTCCTCCCTCTGCGTGCGTAGGGCAGAGCTGTGTGCCGGTGTTGCCCCGTTTGGGGGCCAGTTCGTTAGGAAATAGGCATTCCGTGTTCTTGCGAAGCCATCAGAAACCCACTTCAGATGTGCATTTAGAGTCTTTGGACCACGGACGTCAGCCCTCCGGAGTGAAATTCGAATCTCGCCAAATTCTAGGCGCCGAGTCACGCGTTGCCATCTGTTCTTCGGTTCCCGCGCAGCTTAGTCCTTTGGGACAGGCGCTGGAAGCTCTCCCCGGGGCCGCCGCAGGCACCCGTGGTGACGAGGTGGCAGGCAGCCATCTCTCTCTCGCAACCTCTGGTTCCCCAGAAACGGGTGTCGCCAACAGCAAAGACGGGACCCGGGTGCCCCTCTTGTCTGCATCCTCACGCAGGCGGCTCCCGTAGCGCAGACTCCGCTGCCACCAACCGCTGAACAACCCAAAGATCTCACAGGTCCAGCCCCTGGCCCCCAGTTTATAGCAATATCCACCGTGTTCAGATTCTAGCGCAGCCAAAGGGCAGAGGCAGGCTCTTCCACGTGATCTCCTGGCACTGACCTACGGAAGGGTCTTGTCTCCTGCTTCCGACCCCTCTGGCCGCTGTGGGACTTCCCAGCATCGGCCCGCAGCAGCGGGCGGACCAGGGAGCTCCGGGCATGTTCTGGGCAGCTCCAGGGGTTCGCCTGCTGACTTGGAAACAACGCATCTCAAGCCATCTGATTCCCAGGATGGAATGGGTCTTTGCTTTGATGTACACGGACCCAAGAGGAGACTGCAGGGGGTTGGCCCCTCCTCGGAGGCCAGCCGGCTTCACCACCCAAGCCCAAGCCAAGGACTGTGCCTCGTGGGTGGTCCTCAGGTTTGGAGTAGCTGGGGGAGGGGGAGGTCTCGACTCCCCCAAGAGTAGCAGTGCCATCCCAGTCATCGTGAGTGAATGCTCCTGTCCCAGCATCGTCCTCCCTCCCCTGCGCCTCAGTCAGCCAGCCAGGCCTCCCCCGAGTGGTAGTTGGAAACCAGGAAACAAGGGACGGGCCACCTCTTGCGTCTGCCTCCAGCCCACCTGGCAGCGTCTGCTGGGCCTTCAGAGTGACTGTGGGCTGGGAAAGGCCAGAAGGCACCTGAGGAGTGTGGGGCTCCATCCCGGATTCTAGGAAGGACTGTTTACACCAGGTCCATAGGCTGCCGGGAGTCCTCGCCGTCCGTTTGCACCTGTCCTTCGCTTTCAAGAAACACCGGAGGGAAACTGCAGGGCTTCTGTCTTTGGGAGTCTCCGTGCTTGCAGGAGGCTGTCTGCCTCCTCCTGGACCTGGACTGGGCTCCTTGGAGAGAGAGTGGGCCCCTGGAGGGGTGTCAAGGATACAGCGCATGCCCTTCAGGCTCCACAGGGTCACGAGGAAGGTTAGAAATGGAACTGGGAATGTGGATGGAGAAGGAGGTCCCATGAGAAGTGGCCCCGAGGGGACAGCACCTGGATGTTGTCATCGTGATGGACATGCTTGCAGAGATGGGAAGAGGAAGTGCACAGGGCACGTGGGTGGTCTCCTGCCCCTTTGAGCTGGACCAAGTTCATGGCTCTGCCCTGGCCTTGAGGACAGGCCGACGCCTTTGTCCCTGGGATGTACCTGAAGGAGGGCTCCTAGACAGGCTGCTGCTTTAGACAGAACCAAGAGTTTGCTAAGGAAGGCTCAGGCTGTCCCCTGGAGACAGGAGATGAGGGCTCCTGTCTCGGCCCCGCCTGCCCTGGCCCAGCCCCCTGTATCCACCTGGGCTGGTGGGAGCATTGGGATGGGGCTGCCCCTCTCTCCACTGTGGCTAATGTTTGCTAGGCCAGTTATGGTGAACCAATGATGCAGTGTTTTCCCGCTCCTGTTTCCCTCCTGGCTCCCCCTCAGGATTCTCTGGAGGATTTGTTTCTCGTTGGCTCTCATTTGGGTTTGAGGATCGTAGTCAGTAGAGGCCTGCCTTTCCCCGAAGGGCCCTGCGCGCTCCTTGCGGAAAGGCACCTGCTCCCGCGTGGACGAGGGTGGAGATCCTCTTAGTCTGTTCATGCCCCCGCCGCCGCCGCCACCACCCCGGTGTCGCTTTAAAGATTCGACTCCTGTTCCGAGGAGGACCTGCTGGGTTTGCAGTTGGGCGTCAGCGTTGGACCCCTGAGGGTCCTCCCCATCCACTGGGCACCTAGACTCTTCAAACCAAAGTTCCTTACAGGGGCACCACCCAGCCTCGCCGGCAACCTCAGGGGCCTGGGATCCTCGTGGCGCTTCCTGAAGTCCAGGTTGGCAGAGACCTTGGGGTCTGAGACCAGCTGGAAGGAGGGGCTCCTCCCACAACCCAGGTGCCAGCCAGTCCCTGCCAGGGACCCCCTCCCGCCCAGCCAGGGTGCCCCGGTTCCCAGGCAGTGAGCAAGCTCGTGGGCTGGCCTGGGCCTGGGACTCACCACCCAAGAGACAGAGGGACCTGCGGGACTGAAGGCTCAGCCCCACCGGGCCGCGTGTCCCGGGCCGTTCAGATCCCACGCATCAGGAAATCATTTTGTACAACCACCCGAAGCAGAGATATTTTTTAAGAAGCATAAATTATTTTCCGTTCTCTTCCGATCCCACCTTCGTCTCTCCCCCCACAACTCCCCGTCGGTGATTCTTTCACATCAGGTAAATCTCGAGAAAGCCTTGGTGCCCCTCCCTCCCGGGCCCCGCTCCGTAACCACGTGCGTGCACCCCCATCCCTTCTCAGTAGCGAAGACGTTCTAGGCAATACCATAGGCACATCTGACTGTGTCTCTCTCTCTCCGAGTGCAAGAAACTCAAGTCATCTTAAAGAAAAAAAATTACAAAAAAAAATTTACAAAAAAAAAACAAACACAAAAAAAATATCTTTTTTAGGCCAGAGTTTTCTACAGGTATTAATGAATATTTTTCTTAATCCTTATAAGTTTTATGTGTTTAATATTTCTTAATACCGGTAGCATTAATTTATACTTTTGTAGCAACACAATATTTTTATAAACAGCCAGTGCTTGGCTCAAGTCTCCACGAGGGGTTTATGCAGGGCCATCTTGGGACCCTGTGCACCATGTACTGTATTTAAAAAAAGAAAAAAGTTACCTAGTGTCACCCTTGCTGTGTTAATTAACAAAAGACATTGTTTGCGGCCTCCTGTGTCCCGTGTGGATCTAACAGCCTGTGGGTCCGGCGGCTCTGCAGGGGGTCGCATTGCATGGGGGTTGAGTTGACGGTTCTTATGTGCTGTGTGAGCCCCCCCCCCCCAGAGACCAAACTTGTGGGTTTATTTAAGGGTTTTCTGTTTGTCCCTTTGGGTTTTTTCGTTTCGCTTTGTTTGGGTCCCTGGTACCGTTTCTCCATTCACAGCCAAAATCAATTCCGTGGTGTTTCCCCCTTTCACTGATGTCAAATGGAGGGAAGGAACAGAAAAAGGAAAGATTTTTTTTTTACCGAGTAATAAAATTTAAAGCTGAGCTGTTTAAATGTTGCTGTTTTTAACTGTCTGTTCTTGTCCAAACCTGGGACATTCCCAGGGAGAAGAGGAAGGTTCCGCTTGGTTCCTTAAACCGCCAAAAGCCCCCCCCACTCCCCCCCGCCCAGAATTCAGAACCCCTCGAGCCCATGAATTCTTGCAGCGTTATTTCCCAGCTGGTCGATGCCAAGGCAAAAGACATCCTTTTAATGGTTAGAGAGGATCAGTTGCTTCAATGATTTCATGTCGGTGTTGTATTTATGGTTTTACAATAAAACGACCTTTAGGAAGATGGCAGCGTGTGGTGGTCTTTCTTGGGTTGGGGTTGGGCTGTGTCATCCAGTTAGGAGCTGGTGAGTCGAGATGGGTCAGAGGCAGGGCCCCTGGGGTCACAGCTGGAGTCCATCCAAGGTCAGCGCTGCTAACTCGTCGGAGCTCATGGCTTACCTCCAGCACCAGACCCGCTCGGCCAATGTCTGATAAGTGATGGAGGGACATGGCCAAGGGGACACGTGGTCCCGCCGGGCCTGGCTCACGGACGTGGTCCTGTGGAAGAAAGGATGGCTTTCATCTGAGTCCCACAGACCCGGCACCTAAGGGACAGATCCAAGTTCGCCTTGCCTCTTGTGAGCCTGTGGCCTTGGCCTCCCCGGTGACGTGTGCGCTGTTCCGTGTTGTGTGTCACATTTTTGTTTTCGGAGGAAGAGTAACTGGGACTTGGCCAGATTCCTGATGGCATCTGCCAGTGCCCTCCACAGTGAACTGCTGGGTGGACTCGCCCACCACAGGCCTCGCCCAGAGCCCAGAGCCTCACACGACAGGCACGGGCACAGCAATGCTACGGGCACAGCAATGCTCCGGTCGCAGTGATCGGCAAACTCATCAGTCAACAGGGCCAAATGTGGACATGTACGACGATTGGAATTCCTTTGGAGAGCCACATTGTTTAAACTGAAACTTCTTCTAACGCCACTTCTTCAAAACAGACTCGCCCAGGCCGTGGTACTTTGGGGAAGAGCCACACTCCAGGGGCCAAAGAGCCGCATGTGGCTCGCAAACCTCAGTTTGCCGACCACCGTCCTGTTGACTAGAGTCCAGCCGTTGGAAGATGCGCAGATGCACTGTGGCCTGAGTGGGCGGAAGGTTGATGGCCCTTCGAGCAGGAACACCTGTGCAGAGGTGACATCGCCGGCGGATGTCAAGGTGGGCGGATGCCGGCCACCCAGTGCCTCTCTGTCCCCTGCTCCAACCAGATGCGGCTGCTCTTGAAGACAGCGTGCTACCTGGGTCGCACGTACAACTGCTCCTGTGGGCTCCAGCGGGGCCGGCTCCCGGGGGTGTCAGCCCACCCTCCGAACCGTCCTGTGGGGGTTTCCTACTGTTGCTGGTGTGGACAGCCCGGGGCCAGCGGCTGAAATGTACCTGAGGAGTTTGTGTGTGGTCTACAGTCCGGAGTCCTCCCCACACCTTGGAGCATCGCCGGTAAGACCAGGGCCCGGCCCAGACCCTCTACAGCCCGCGGGCCAGCCTCGGGAGGTGCACGTTTAAAAAAAGAGTGCGTGTAAAAACGGCCACATCTATTCTGTGTCAGAAATGAGGGGCTACTTGAGAGTCCAGTGAGTCCCCAGGGCAGCCACTTTGCCAACCAGGATTCTGGGGCCTCCGGCGATGAGCCTCCCGGACGCCGCACTCGGGGGTCACGGGTGTGCATCAGCCCCACCGCACCCCTGAGGGATGGAGTCAGGATCCAGGGGGATATTTTGCTGGGAAGGCTTTGGCAAATGTCATGGAGACCGATGCCTGGGGCCCGGGCCGGGTGGTGAACCTCAGGAGGCCCTGTCTCTAGGGGGCTGCTCAAGCCAGGCCCCCCTGCCCCCAACGACATCCCCCTTCAGCCAGCAGGGTGCAGGCCCTGAGCTGCTGGGACTTCCTTTTCTAGAGAATTGAGAAACCGGGATGTGTATATGGAAGCCTGAGTTTTAAAGGGCGCATTCAGAGCTGTACAAAGCCCCTTCCCGAGCCACACACCCCATCCGTCAGCTGGCCTGCCCTGTGCCCCTGTGGCCGGTGCCCTCTGGCTTACACATCTGTTCTTCAGGTCACTCTTCAGAGTGGCACCTTCAGCCGCCACCGGTGGCTCTGCTGTGCCCGGCCTGTGTCGGGGCAGCAAGGTGTGGACACGGTGTGATGACATTTGATTGTTGCTTTCCCCTGAACCCCTTGCCCAGGCCCCACCCACTTGTGTCCAGCGAGCCCTGGTCATGACCGCTGATGCCCCTCAGGACAGCCCTCTTCCAAGCGCTAGGCTTCGGAGGCGACGGCAGGAGAGGGACTCTGTGTGGTCTGACCAAGAGGGTTGCAAAGATTTCTACACCTAAATCCATGCTCTGGGTTCGTCCGCTCAGCAAGAGATGGGGATTCCCTTCTTCTTGATGGGTCTCTTAAGCGCATGGGCTGATGGCGTGAGAAGCAGCCTTGACCGAAGGAGCCCCGGCCCTTGGCAGGCTCACCCCAGGGGGAAGCGGCCCTGCCTAGGCTTCTGCTGCCCGGCGGCTTCCGCTTCAGGACGCGAGGCTGGGCTCCAGCAGCAGCAGCCGCATCCCATCAGGCTCTGGGCGGATGGAGCCGGCGAGAGAGCTTCAGAGCCCGGATGTTTGTCTGTTCCGTGTGTCTTATCTGGAGGTTCCCAGAGGCGTGCTCTTGGGCCAGGCTGGTGCCTGAGTCCCTGGATGGCCTACGAAGGGAGGAGAAGCCAGCCGGACCGAGGGCGGCCAGTCCTGGCCCAGAGCCCTGCTGGTCGTCATGGGCAGAACGCGAAGGTCAGTGAACATTCTCTTTCTGCCGCAAAGGGCTGGGGAAGGGCTCCCAGGAGTTGGGAACTCGAGGGCCTGGTGGGGAACAGCCCAAGGCAGCTGGTGCTGAGGACGCAGCTGTAGCCAAAGAAACTGGAGGGGGGTCCCATGCGGTGAAGAACAGGAATTATTTCAGGGACTGACCCCCACACCCCCAACCCTGGGCACATTAGAGCACATTATTCTGACCCTGGGTCTCTGGTGACCCGTCAAACATCCCCCAGAAACAGTACCCAGAGCCGCCCCCCTCCAATAGCTTTATGAAAACAAAACAATCCTATTTCATACTGTTGTCAAGCAAAGGGAACTGTATTCTATGTGTCCTAATTTGCATAGCCAGTTTGACACAGGGAAGACAGTTCTGTTACATTTCCTCCATGCACATGTCCCACTTCTGGGGCGGCCAGGCTGCTCCTGCCTGCCAGGTTCGTCTCCCCGTCCTGCCCCCATCCCGCTACTCTAGGATGACAATGAACAGTCGGGACACCGAACTTCAGGAGTCCATGATTGGGCTTTTATTTGAACCCAGGTCCCTCAGCCCAGCCTGCCTGATGTGGAAGCTGGGCCAGGCGCTGTCCTCTGGCCTGGGACCGCTGGCCTGGGACCCGTCAGTTGGCGAAGCGCAGCAGCTCCTCATCTCCTGCGGACATAGAGGCTCGGGGAGTAGGTGTGGGGCTCGCCTGAGGGTCCAGGGTCGGGAAGGGGTGCTTCATGGAGGAGGAAAGGCAGCTGGGGCCGAGCTGGGGACTGAGGCGGGACCTGAGGCCAGGAACTCCCGCTTGTTGAGTGGCTACATGTCCCCACAGTGCCTTCCACGGGATGATCTGATTGTCTGCCTCTTCTGGCTTACTTTAGGTGCCATTTCCCAGCGGGGAGAGAAGGCACTGTGATCTTAAATGGCTGCTGTTCCCGCAGTGCTATGACAGGCATGCCTCGGAGATATGGCGGGTTGGGTTCCAGACCAGAATAGCAAAACCACTGCCACAATGAAGTGAGTGGTAATATCTGTGAAGTGCAATAAAGCGAGGTGGACCTGCCCTGACCTCCTCATCGCATCACCATCATTATCAGTAACAGGTGCCGTTAGCTGAGCACTGCCAGTGCCAGGCACTGGGAAGTCTAGAAACTAAGTGCTTTGTCCCATTTCTCAACAGAAAACTGAGACCAAAACTGGCACTTGTCCAGTGTGGCCAGCCCGAATGTGCCAGCACCGGAATCAGCCCAGTTCTGCCAGCTCCTCAGACTGCCCTGCACACCGTCTGCCTACCCTAGTACACCCGGTACCCCAGGTACCGCATCCGAGCTGAGCTAAGGCCTAGGGCTTGGCCACACATGAAAGATGGGAAACTGAGGCCCCAGGAGTGGGTGGGTGGGCTAGTCATGTGGTAGAGAGTCCAGAACTCAGCTCTCCAGGCCCCCACCTACAGGGTTCTCCCACCTGGACCCCAAGAGCCCCTTGGCCCAGCCTGGGACCCCACAGGGGCTCCTACCATCGCCAGGGACGCCGCAGTACTCCTTGCACTCCTTCTCGGAGTAGAACTTGTTGCCGTTGCCTTGGCAGCCCCCGTATTGAAAGCGGATGCACTTCCCCTGGACCGCATCGAATGCCCAGAGCTGGACGAAGGCTCGGCAGGGGCCGGGGACGATGGGGAGATTGCAGGCCGCTGTGAAGGGGAGGGAGGCACAGCATTAGTAACCCTTCTGATTGGCTAACGGGAGGCACAGGACCTGAATCAGGGGAACTTGCTCATCTAGAACATCTAGTCCCATTCTAGACTGGGAAGCTGGGGCCTATGAGAAAAAATCACTTGCCTATGGTCACCCATATGCAAATGGCACTTCCTACGGCTTCAGGAAACTCACCCTGGATCTCCACCCAGGAACACCCTCTCAGCCTGGATCTCCACCCAGGAACACCCTCTCTCAGCCTGGATCTCCACCCCAGGAACACCCTCTCTCAGCCTGGATCTCCACCCAGGAACACACTCTCTCAGCCTGGATCTCCACCCAGGAACACCCTCTCAGCCTGGATCTCCACCCAGGAACACCCTCTCAGCCTGGATCTCCACCCAGGAACACCCTCTCTCAGCCTGGATCTCCACCCAGGAACACCCTCTCAGCCTGGATCTCCACCCAGGAACACCCTCTCTCAGCCTGGATCTCCACCCAGGAACACCCTCTCAGCCTGGATCTCCACCCAGGAACACCCTCTCTCAGCCTGGATCTCCACCCAGGAACACCCTCTCTCAGCCTGGATCTCCACCCAGGAACACCCTCTCTCAGCCTGGATCTCCACCCAGGAACACCCTCTCTCAGCCTGGATCTCCACCCCAGGAACACCCTCTCTCAGCCTGGATCTCCACCCAGGAACACCCTCTCTCAGCCTGGATCTCCACCCAGGAACACCCTCTCTCAGCCTGGATCTCCACCCAGGAACACCCTCCCTCAGCCTGGATCTCCACCCAAGAACACACTCTCTCAGCCTGGATCTCCACCCAGGAACACCCTCTCTCAGCCTGGATCTCCACCCAGGAACACCCTCTCTTAGCCACCAGTTCAATTGGCAGGTGGCCCACCAGGAGGATGGCGTTTCGAGCTGCAGTGTGCACAGCAGCAAAGGGCCGTACTCACCCACGGTTCTGCAGGTCTGCAGACACCCCTTCTCTGAGACAAAGTTGTTGCTGTTGCCTAGGCAGCCGCCATAATGGAAAGGCTCACAGGCCATGGACGTGCCATTATAGAAATACCTCCTGAACATCCCAAGGCAGGGGCCTTCTGCGTAGTCCAGTTGGCAGGCATCTGGGTGGAGGGGGGGAACAGCAGCACTTACTGAATGCCAGTGTGCAGGCTGGACACTTCCCATGGGTCCTCTCAATTAGTCTTCACCTCTGCACCACGAGGAAGGATTGCCAGCTAATTTTATAGATGACATTCATGCTGAGAGGTAAAGCAACTTGCCCAGGGTCACACAAAGCTGAGGTTCAAAATCATGTCTGTTGGACTCCAAAATCAATGCTCATTTCACTCCAGAACACGGGGAGTTACCAGCGACCCACAAGCCCATCATCCCAGGTTGGTCCCGTCTGCCCAAAGCCTCTGTAATAGTGGAAGTTGATAACACACTCACCAGCATGCATGCCAGACAGCCTGACCTCTTCACCGAACCCCGCCCCCATGCCTTGATGGAGCAAAACCCCACCTGGATACCTGGACACAGCATGCATTCCCCTCCAGCCAGGCAGTCCTTGATCTCACCCCTGCATCCCCGGAGCTACTCCAGCCTCTTCGCTGACCCTCCCTTTGGGGTCCATCTCTTTCTTCCCTGACTGCCTCTCCCACTTGCCCAGAAGTTCCCAAAAGACCTGGATGCTTTGTCTCTGGGACTCCAGAGCCCACCCCACGGCCTGGGTTAGAGCAGGTTTTATGTTTGCAGAGGGAGTTGTTGCTAAATATGTCAACTACAGGAAGCCTCCCTCCCTCCTTCCCCACCTTGCCCACAGCCTGGTGGCCAGCTCAGCAGGTGGCTATGCTGTGGTACAGATGAGGAAACCGTGGCTGGGAGGCCACTCCGTGAGACAGGAGGAGCACTGCCTTCTTATCATGGAGCCAAGCCCATGCTCTGTCTCCTCTCTCCCCTCACACCCCCTGCACAGGGCAGAGGATTTGATTTGCCTTTCCTAGGCCTAACCCTGGGCTCTAGTAGGAGAAAAAGGGGATTTTATGGTCATGAGGGCAGCCAGGGGGAGGCAGCCATGAGCCCTTCCTTTCTGGAGGATGACAGAAGAGGGTGGAAAGGTGCGTGATCATTACCTTCTTTCTTCATTAAACCAGTTACCGGTTGCCCAGCCCCCGAGCCTTCCTGTTCCTGGGGCAGCACAGCCCGCCGGGCTCTCTGGGGAGACACAGAAGAGAAGCTGTTGTAGGGACCTTGTCGCTATTGCTCACCTGTACCCCTAAAGGACACACACCATTTGCTTTGGGAATCAGGCTGTAGACAGAAGCACAGATATTAGACCGGCCAATGAATGACCTGTTTCCCAGAAAACTTCAACCTGAATTCCAGAATGGGCATCCCGGGGCAGGTTTCCGGATTGAAATGAAAAATTAGAACCTCGCGGTGTAACAACACCTCGCAGCCAGCCTCCAGCTGAAGTGCCAGAAGACTATCATTATGGAAAAGGAATCTACCCCACAGTGGGAAAGCAAGGAAAGGGAGTGCTCCCACGTGAGAAGCTGGGATACTCCTCAGCCATAAGAAAGGAGGGAGTAGCACCATAGCAACACCCGGGATGGGCCTCGAGAACATGACGCTGGGTGACGTAAGTCAGAAAAGGTGAAGAACCATATGATTTCACTCATAACACTGAAACTCGTGAACACAAACAGCAGTGTGGTGATGACCAGAGGGAAGGGATTGGGGGGAACAGGGGTCCCGATATATAGTGACAGGAGAAGATTTGACTTTGGGGGGTGGGCACACAGTGCAGTATACAGATTTATATCATATAACTCCCACACCTGAAACTTGTATGTTCATGTTGAGTAGTCACCCCAATAAATTGGATAAAAACAAAACATCATGCATTTACAAGTTGTATATTGGCCGTAATACATAGCATTTTTCTAATCATCGTCATGTATTGTTTAAGAAATAATAAGTACTAGGAATAGAGGCACAAGAGACAATGAACCAGCCCCCACACAATTTAGCCACTTAGGGGGAGAGAAAGAGCATGAAAAAAAATGTAATACACATTAAAGTAAACTCATCTTAATGTAAAATTAAAATTACATTTTTAATGCTGTAATTTTATGTATCAAAACTTTCTTATGAAGAGTTTCATCTTATTTTAAAGCAGCTTTATATTTATTGATATAGAGTTTGACGCACAAAAAGACTCACCTTTGAGTAACATTAAAGTCTCTAAACCCTCGCAAAGATCAGAGAGACTAAATACTAGTACATAAATATACCCCTTAAGTGCTGCTAATTAGGAAGAAGCTCTCTATGAAAGAACAACTTACAAAGTTCACCTGCATCATTTTCCTAAAAATTAGATATCCAATAACATTTGAATGCTAAAACAATAGAACTGAAATTTGTCATTTTAAAAAAAATACAACTTTGCCAGAAGAGGATGGAATGTGCATGTCCAATAGCTGTAATCCAGATTTTTAGAAAGCTTGTCACCACGTTCTACGCGTCATACTTTTGAAAACAATGGTCTGGTGCCATCGAAATCCTGAGGTGAAATGGTCTGAGTGGAAGGTGAAACACAATCACTACTTTCCTTGAAATCAGGGAATCTCAGGATTCCACAGCCTCAGCACACCCCAAGGAGCTGAAGCCTGGCCCTCCTCTTTTGGGAGGACAGCATTTGCTAGAGAGGGGGGTTGTAAACAGAAGCAAAAAGAGTTAAAAGCCTTACTTGTCCTGCAGGCTCGCTGAGGCCGGTGAAGGTGCCAGTGCCAATGGCCATGGGAAACTGTGAGTAGGAGGCATATCTTAGAATCACTTGTTGCATTCGACCAGTTTGCATCCACCAACACGACATAATGCCAATGCTTAAAGGAATCACAAAGCAATAACTACTCCCTGATTGAATCGTGGGCATAGGCAAGGTTCATTCCTAAAAGCAATGGAGAATCCAGGGCTAAACACCAGCCTAGAAATCAATCATCAGGATCCTCCAGGAGCAGGAAAAGGTCTGGAAGGCTTGGGACTCAGTGTTTGATGGGGTCATTAACTAAGGAGATTTGGAAAATGTAGAAAGTCACTAACTAGGAAAATGAAATCAATCCAAGTGGCCTTGTTCAGTATCTATAATCGCTCAGCACTGATCTTGGCACTGGGGGGAGATTCCGAAAATGTGGGAGGGGACACCATCTCCATCTCACTGGGTAGACAAGTCTGTACACATGGAACCGTAAGCCAAGAAAAAGCAACATCATAATAACAATTAATTGCTAAATAATAATAATAATAATAATAATAACACCAGCCCCTGAATGACTGGGAATTATGGCGACAGCAATGATCTGGAGAACGTAAAGAAAAAGGGGACAGGGAGTGGTACATTTGTCCTTCAAATCATAGAGACAACAGCGTGCTCTAAAAGTGCTTTCTCCTACCCTTGACATTGCCTGGAGGCTTCTTGAAGAAATAAGTCTCTTGTGGTAAAGAAATATCTACTTGGAGTTCAAGAAGCCCACTTCATTTTCTTTAAAAAAAAATCATGTAAAACTATAATGAAAGCTTTTAAAATGAGAAGTAGCATCTGCAATATAATCCCACTTAACAAGAGTATATCTAAACCTGTGCCTCTGTCTACTCCAGTGGTCGGCAAACTACGGCTCACAAGCCACATTCAGCTCTCGAGCTGTGGTTTGCCACTCTGTTGAATAATGAATTTGCCGACCACTGGTCTACCCAATCTTCCTGCCGCTTGGCCTGTCCACAGGCGCGCACATCAAGATTCCTGGAATGATGTGAATGCCCGCAGTTTCCGGGTGGTGGAATTTTAAAAGGACTCGGATTTTGTTAATACTTTCCCGCATTGTTTGAATTCTTGGTATATGTTAGTTTTTATCAAATCAGTGGTAATTTTTCTTTGAAGTGTAGAAGCAAACAATATGTTAACTGTTAATTCTATGCAGGAATAAGGACATTGTCCTTTTTTTTTGCTTTCTTGTAGTTTTTCAATTTTTAAAAAAATATATATTTTATTGATTTTTTACAGAGCGGAAGGGAGAGGGATAGAAAGTCAGAAACATCGATGAGAGAGAGACATCAATCACCTGCCTCTTGCACGCCCCCCACTGGGGATGTGCCCGCAGCCAAGGTACATGCCCTTGCCGGAATCGAACCTGGGACCCTTCAGTCCGCAGTCCTACGCTCTATCCACTGAGCCAAACCGGTCTCGGCTAGTTTTTCAATTTTTAAGAATAGGTTTCTAAGGAAACATTATATATATTTTTACACATATATGTAGATTTATACACACACCAGCAGAATAAATTAGGCTATATAGTTTTCAAATAATCAGAGAGAAAAGGATGGATAAAGCTCAGTCAATATGGCAAAAAGCAGGAGAATAGAACAGAGGCGTAAGGAAGCCCCAAAGATCAAAAGGCAGCTGAGGCATTCTGCCCGATGGTTTGAGAAGCTGCTTTGCTCTCAAGTTTGCTTTTTTTTTTTAAAGATAATTTTATTTTCATTTATTGAGTATTGTTATTACATTACTGGAGACCCGATGCCCGAGATTCCTGCACTGGGGGAGGGGACCCTCAGCCCAGCCTGTGCCCTCTCGCAGTTCAAGACCCCTCGGGGGATGTCTGCCTGCCTGCAGTGGAGGTGGGAGAGACTCCAGCCATTGCCACTGCACTCCCAAGGGGCAGCTTCTGCACTGAGTGTCTGCCCCTTGGTGGTTAGTGTGTGTCATAGTGACCAGTTGTTCCACTATTCGGTTGATTTGCATATTAGGCCTTTATTATATTAGAGGCCCGGTGCATGAAATTTGTGCACTGGGGGCAGGGGATGTCCCTTAGCCCAGCCTGTACCCTCTCCAATCTGAGGCCCCTTGAGGGATGTTCCACTGCCTGATAGGATTGGGCTTAAACAGGCAGTCGGACATCCTTCACACAATCCAGGATTGCTGGCTCCAAACTGCTCACCTGCCTGCCTCCCTTATTGCCCCTAACCACTTCTGCCTGCCAGCCTGATCACCTGCTAACCACTAACTGCCAGCCTGTTTGCCCCCAACTTCCCTCCCTTGCAGGCCTGGTCCCTTCCAACTGCCATCCCCTCCTTGGCCTGATGGCCCACAACTGCCCTTCTTTGCAGGACCTGGAACCTCCCAATGGCCCTCCCCTGCTGGCCATCTTGTGGTGGCTATCTTGTGTCCACATGGGGGCAGGATCTTTGACCACATGGGGGCAGCCCTTTTGTGTGTTGGAGTGATGGTCAATCTGCAAATTACTCTTTTATTAGATAGGATAGGATTAAACACTTCACTGCTTTTAGGCAGCATGCTAAGACCTTCTGTAACCTGTCATTGAATTATGGCTCCTGGGAGGCAACTAACTGCCCCATTTCATACGTGAGAAAAGTGAGGTCCAGGTGGTGCCGCAAGAAGCCTAAATGGCAGAACCAAGATTGAGCCCAGGTGGGACTGACCTCAAAACCCCTGCCCCTCGCTGCCTTCCCCCAACCCCTCTCAAGGCCCCCCACCATCACCACCACCATCACTACAGCCGGACCTAAGCAAGGGCAACAAAATCAAGCAGGGGGTGGGGGTGGAGTAGGAGAAAGAGTACTCACTGGGCGTGAAGTGGGATCTGGTTCCTGCTCCCCAGGGACACACTCTCCTAGGCCAGAGGACAGGAGATGGAGGTGAATAAGAGGACCGCGCTTGGGGGCATTCTAAACCAGAGAGGGCTCTGCTTCTTTTAGGGTGCTGTCTGCGTGTGGGGTGGGCATGGCACTGAGAACTTTGTCGTGCAGTAGCCCACTTCATGAATGGATCCCCCCAATGGCTTACTGAAGGACATTCATGAGAAAAGCTACAGGCTGGTGGCTGGGCCATCTTCCCCATTGGCATCCTCCTCACCCCACCTCCAGCCTGTCCTCTGCACCATCACAGGGCAGCAATGGCTGACATCGGTTGAGCGCTTACCAGACCCCAGGCATGGTGCTGTTATATTTAATGGCTTTATCCCATTGACTCTCACAGCAACTTATATGGGAGACATTTTTATCCCCATTTTACAGATGAGGAAAATGAGGCTCCGGAAGACTGACCAGCCAGAAGCCAGCCACACAGCTCAGTTGGAACCTAGGTGCTCTAACTCTATTACCCCTAAGAGGTACTGGTGGAGTCTGGCTATCACCTCACTTGGACGTCACAGTAGAGTGAACATTGAACTGGTTCTAGGCCAGGCTCTGCCAAGTACACGCTGTGTGACTTGGAGCAAATCCAGGGGCCCCAGCTGTCTTCTCAGAGGGTTACAAGGCAGACCCAGGGGCTAGGGAGATGTTCTCTGGGGGCCATGAAGGATGAGGAGGCAGAGTGGGAGGTGGGGGAGGTGGGTGCCTTACCTCTGTCGGCCAGGGTGAAGATGGAGTCCTCGGGGATGCCCACACCCAGGGCGACCTCCCTGAACTCCTGCAGCAGGCTCTCTCGGAGCTGCGGCTCCCGCCCTGCGAGTGGGAAACAGAGAAGATGCCTAGAACTGCAGGGCCTGAGCTGGCAGGACCTTCGAGGATTTGCCCAGGAATTTTCATTTAGGGGAAGGCTGAAAACGAGTGGTCCAGTTTGACCTCTTCAGCTTCAGAAAAGGAAGAAGGGTCCCTCCCAGCACACCACTCAGGTCTCCCCATTCCCACACAGGGTTCTTCCACGGGCTTCTTAAGGGCCTGGGGGCTCTGAAATTCTCCGGTCTGGAATGTTAGAGATCAAAAGAAGAGGATTCTGCCTTAAACGGGTGACTGAGTTCTACCTCCTCCAGGCAAACCAAATGCTGCCACGTGTCCTGTAACTGAAATTTATCAGAAGGAAAAAGCAAAACCCCCCGTTCCTCCCCACGCCACTGCCCCTAAACCATGGGTCCCCTCCCACCCCCACTCCAATGAGCTTGGCTGGTTGAGGCCTTTACCGTAGAGCTTGGCGGTAATTGTGGGTCCATGGTGGCGGCTGGTTTTCTTGCTCAGAATAATGGCGTACTCGTCATAGTTGGTGTGGACCACATAGGACTCGATGGTGATGTGCCATTCTGCAAGGGAGATGCAGGTAGACAAAGGGCTCAGTGATCAGAAGACTCCTCTGGCCCGAGATCCTTCACCTGGTCACCCACACATCATCTATTCAGCCATCCTGTCTATTCATCCCTTCCATATTCTTGTTTATCCATTTGTCCATCTCCTCCGTAGAGTTATCATTAATTCATCTACCATCACTTCCCATCCGTCTTCTCCATTTATCCATAAATGGATCCATTTTCCTTCATCCCTCCCTCCTTCCTTCTTTCCTTTCTTCCTTTTTCTTTCCTACATTCCTGAAATCATCAATTTATCTACTAGATCATGGATTAATTCATTTATCTGCCACTCATACATATGTTTATTCACTTACCAAACATTTGTTTATTCTCTCACTCCAACCATCCACCTGGCCAAACATTCATATATTCAACCGGAGCACAATTAGTTAGCGCTCAGAGCATATTCAATAAACATTTGCTGGATAAATGAATAAACTCATGTCCAAGTCCCTCTATCACATGGCACCATGCACTCTGTACATGGCAGGTGCTGGCAAACCTTTATCAGATGGTTGCAGATGCCTGACACGAGGACTGATGAAATCTTGATATTATCCTCGCTTTCACGCCATCACTCTAATTCTGGATGTGCATGTGCGAGAGAGTGAGAGAGAAACAGAAGGAGGGAGGGAAAGAGAGAGGAGGAAGAGGAGGAGAAGGGAAGGGAGGAGGAGGAGGAGGCATCTGGAAGAAGGCTAGATACAGCTCTGAAAAATAGGAGGAAAGATTGGAGGGGGAGACAAGGAAAGAGAGCTGAGGGTGTCAAGGTCTTGTTCGGGGAAGGAGAGCGCTGTGGTGTGTCCTCTGACTCAACCTACTGGCTTTGTGATAGAGGAACTTCCCTTCGGTGTCCGTTTTCTCATAGGTCCCCGAGAACTCCTCACAGACACCTCTCCTGGAAGTGAACAAATCAAAGGCAGGTAAATGCTGGTCCGGGCCATGCTCCCCCACCTCCTTCTCCTTCCTGTTCTCCCCACATGTCTCTCTTTTTAAATTGGAAAGAAACATTTTCAATTATCATCCGCTCTGGGGCACACCTCATCCATTTCACATGTGAGGGATAGAGGGACAGAGAAAAAAGGACTAAGCCATGCCATCTCTTAGCAAAGCGAGTACTAAACAGCTTCCTTAACCAAATCTGCACATGGTGTCGATTCACGGGGAAGTCCGAACTGCGAAGTAATGCCTCTGTGTCTCTCTTGCCCCAGTTCCCTTACTTGTGAAATGGGAGTAATGACAGTGTCTACCTCACATCGTGGCTGAGAGGATCAAATGAGGTTTTATATATGTAAAGAGCTTAGGGTAAGCACTATGCATATCTTAGCTGCTATTGTTACGAGCATTACTTATCGAGCAGCATCAGTGTGCCGGGCACTGTGCTGCCTGCTGGGGATACAGAGGAGGGCAAGACAGGCCCTGTCCCCGTGTGAAGCTTACAATTCAGTGGGGCAGTGGGACAGGGGGCAGGCCAGAGGCCGATGCAGTTAAGTATGCCATGTTCAGGAAGTATGAGGTGCTCGAAGAACACAAAGGAAGGTATGTAACCTGAACCCACAGTGGTCAGGTCAGGGAGGGCTTCCTGGAGGAAGTGACATAGAACCTGAGTCCTGAAGGATCCACAGAAATCAGCCCAGGGAGGTGGGGAGAGGTTTTCGCAGTAGAAGAGATATATGGTGCAAAGGCCGAGAGGTAGGAGAGGATGAAGGATTCCAGGAACTGAAAGAAGTCCACTTGGGTGGGTCCCAGAGTGCATAGGAGAGAGTGGGGCAGGGGATGGTGAGTGCTGAGGGTGGGAAGATGGGGGTGGGCTGGCAAGCCCATGTCAAAGGGGTTGAATTTTATTCCTAAGGGCAGTAGGGAGCAATGGAAATGTTCCAGCAGATTTGAGTTTTTTGAAAGGTCTTTCTGGTTGCTGGGTGAAGAATTCATTGAATGGAAGGTTCGAGATTAGAAGTGGGGAGAAAAGCAGAGAGGCTGTTGCAGACAAGCAGGAAATAAAAGGGGTGGCTTGGACCAAGGTTAGTGACAGGGAAGAGGGGAGAAGTGAACAGATCAGAGAGATTTCAGAAGAGAATGGGAGGGGCTTGATGATGGGCTGACTGACAGCAGGGAGAAGGGTCCAGGCCAGCCCTCTCGCACCCAGGTCTAGGTTGGGACCCTGGCAGGTGGAAGTGCCCTTCCTGAGCTGAGGGATACCCAAGAGCGAGAGCAGACTGAAGAACTGGCATAGCGGAGGCACTGCTCGCGAGGTGCAGAGGGCATGGTTAGAAAGGACGCGCTGTGGGTGGAGCAAAGCAGAGCAAGCCGCAGCTACGAGGCCAGGGCCTGGCTGGAAGGAGAGGTCTGCGTGGTGGTGAGTGAAGCCAGGGTGGGGTGGGCCCTGGTCCCCCTCCCCTCCAGCCCCACCCCCACGCTCACCGCCAACGAGTGGTGGTCGTGCTGATCTGCCTCTCCGTCGCTCCCTCGCTCAGCATCAGCGTGCTCATGGTCATCCTGTCCTTGAACCTCGTCAGCCAGGGGCAGGTGGAGCCCATGGCCACGTGGAACCATTTCCCGTAGAACTAGGAGGCAGCCACAGTGCTCAGGGTTTGGATTTGTCTCTGACCTTGAGGAAGACTTGGCAGATCTCTGCTCCCCTCCCTCCTCTGAATGACTCAATTTTTTGTGACGACATCTTATCATTAATTGGAGGCCACGCAGCTTCAAGGGCGGATGGAGCCCTAATGGTGGGACTCGGGCACCGTGGCAAGCTTGGAGCAAGAGGTGCAGGCGGGTCCCCTGCCCACAGAAGGCCTTCCTCTGCTGAGAGCTGAGGGCCATGCTCTTCACTTGGGTGGAGTCCACGTCCTCGTGTCTGAGCTCATCACCAACCACTGCTCTCCAAGGTGGGTCAGGGGACAGGGTCGGCTTCCTTATCAATCACTGCTCTCTAAGAGCCAATCAGGGGACAGAGCTCGCCTCATCACCAACCACTGCTCTCCAAGGGTGGGTCAGGGGACCCAGCACTCACCACCTCTGAGCGCTGTGTGTTGGAAAAGTATGGCCTGTCCTTGGGCTGATGTGGGACAGGCCTAACATCTCCTTCTCCTGACTGCGTCAGCTGACGGACTGTGCGTCAGGGAGTTAAAGAACCTCCATCCCTGCAGAGGGCGCCGAGCCTGCGACTCTTCGCCATCCCAGACCCCTCCACCCACGACCCTTTCTTGTCTCTGAAAGTTAGTCAAGTCCACAGGACACACAGGAGGACAGTATGAGAGCCCCTTATGCCCATGTAGAGACCTGGGTAGACAAGGTCCCATTCCGGGTCACCCAGTGACTGGGACAGAGCGGGGCCAGGAAAAAGTCCCAGGGCTCCCCGCACATAGCACCCTGTCCAGGCCTCATATTCCCATCATCCCCGATCTCGTCCTGCTTCTCTTTTTCCATAACCCCACATGCCCACCTTGTGCCACCCCAGGTATGTGAGGGCAGGGGACCCGGGACAGGCTAACAGGTGCTGTGGGATGCAGTGAGTGGTTAAACGGTGAGGGCTGGGCATTGTGGGGGGCTGAAGGGGTAGCAGTCAGCATAAAACCTCCTCCGGACAGGTTCAAAGGTGAGGGCATTGGACGTGGGATGTCAGATGAGTCCCATAGAATGGCAGGTGCATGGAGTTGTTGCTTCAACAAACCCCAGTGGTCGGCAAACTCATTAGTCAACAGAGCCAAATATCAACAGTACGACTGAAATTTCTTTTGAGAGCAGTCAAGTGTGCCACGTTCAGAAGTTCAACTTCAACTTCTTCTAACGACACTTCTTCAAAATAGACTCGCCCAGGCCGTGGTATTTTGTGGGAGAGCCACACTCAAGGGGCCAAAGAGCCGCATGTGGCTCTCGAGCCGCGGTTTACCGACCACTGCCCCAGACAGTCTGAGCAGGAAAAGCCTTAAGGGACCCACCCTGGAGTTCCAGATGGGGAGAGCGAGATGGCGAAGCAGGCAAGACTTGCCCCCAGCTACTCACCGCCGCCACCCACCCCCACCCCCGAGGCCAACCTTACCCTAGACACGTCGAAGTTCTCTTGCACTTGGATGTTGTCCGGCAGCGTGGGCACAGGGTTGGCACTCACCGCCAGGCAGGCGGTCAGCAGCAGAAGCAGAACCCCGAGACTCCACATGGCTCTGGCTCCTCTCCCAAGGGGGTCACTCACAGGCTCAGTGGGGACAGAGGAGCTTCCTGACCGAGGCGGCTGCAAACTGAGGCTGGGCAAGGGACCTTTGGTTTGTAGGTGACTTTGGTGTTTGCCCTGCTCAGCGGGGACCAATCAGGGCCCCGAGGCCAGGGCTGGCCGATCCCGGCAGTGGCCTGGCTGGGGCCAGGAGGTCTGTTTCAGAGGAAGCGTTGACCAAACACAACAGGCCAGCTGCAGCCCAGGCTGAGTTCAGTCCAAGGCTCCCCCAGAGACACCCCACCTGTCATGGGGCATGTGAGGGTGAAGGACCCAGGTAGCCCTGAACTTCCTGCTGGTCATTCTGCTGGGACCGCCTGTGAGTCAGGAGGGTGAGCCTGATTGAGCCCATTCTTGCATGAGAAAACTGAGGCCCAGGGAGAGGGAGTGACTTATCAGAGACCAGCGGGAAACCTATGACCTCCTGTCCCCAGGGTCCCTTCTCTCACCACTGCTTTCCCAGAGCCCCAGCAAGTTATAGTAGAAACGATGATGATGATGATGATGATGATGATAGCTTCACTGAGCACCTGCTATGTTCCAGCCCTTAACACTGACCCGGAACTGAACTCAATCCGCACAACACCCCATAAACTAGGTGCAAGTCCCCCTCGTACAGACAGGAAATGTGAGTCTCTATGAGGGAAATGACTTTCCCGGGGTCTCACGTCTGGTTAGTGGCGTTGCTGGAGGAGGAAGCGTTTGATGCGGTTGAGTGCGTGGGCTCAGGAGCGGCCTTCTGTGCAGGCTGCGGTGCGGAGATGTGGGAGCAGGAAGCCCTGGCTTCTGGGTCTGTGTGACTTCGGAGTGACTTTCCCTCTCTGCAGCCCACCTTCCTCAGCTGGAAGATGACAGTCCCCATTCTGTCTGCCAAGAGGTGGAAGGCCATGTAGGCTGGACAGTCCACTGTCCTACTGTGTGACAGACTCAGGGTGTGTCTGTCTTTGGAGAAACCAGGACTAGTATAAGAACAGCAAATGACAAGGAATCATTAATATTGAAATAGAGCCAGCTGTGGTGGCTCAGTGGATGGAGCGCCATCCCATAGACCAGGAGACCCCGGGTTCCATTCCCAATCAGGGCACATGCCCAGGTTGTGGGCTCAATCTCCAGTAGGGGGCATGCAGGGGGCAGCTAATCAAGGATTCTCTCTCATCATTGATGTTTCTCTCCCTCTTCCTTTCTCTCTGAAATCAATAAAAATCCACTCATAAAAAACAAAAAAAGAATCAATATTGGGGGGAAAACACCCCACAATGGAAATAGAGTGTCCTATGAAGGCTGCCTTCGGCGTGCCACAATGGCTCCTCGGACCTTCACAGCGGGTCTGCGTGAGACTGTCAGCCCCTCTGGCTCACGGGAAGCCCGAGGCACACGGGGAAGAAGAACCCGGGCCCCTTGGGTCAGGGCTGCTCCTCCAGCCGCACAGCCGCTCCTGGGGGAGGAGAGAGGCCAGAGGCCTGGCCAGGATGTCGACTTCTCCTCCTGACTCCAGGGCTGTTTGCTCTCTCGAGATTATTAACCAGCACAGAGGGAGCAAACGCTGCCAAGGCCCACTGGACTTTGAGCTGCTTTTAAAAAATTAACCCCGGGACTCAAAGAGGCACGGCTGGTAGTGGTCAGGAGGTGCTGACCCCTCTTCCCTCCCTGGCCATCAGGGTGGGCGATGGAGGCTCTGAACCCCTGTCCTCAGGGGACGCAAGGATCCAAGATACCTGGCCAGATCTGGAACATGTCACAGGGAAGGGCCCCTGTAGGAGGCCTCGGAGCCTCAGAGGTGTCCTGAGCCGTGGGGAAGAGAGGCCTCATTATCAGATGAAAACACGGGTTCTGGGAGGGAATGGAACTTGTTCAAGGTCATCCAGCTTGTGGCTGAGTGGAGGGAGGGGAGGACACAGATCAGACTATGTTCAACACCCTGGGTCTCCCCCCTCCCCTTATTCCAATGCACCCTGGGTGTATGGTGGTGAGGACAGGACAGGACTCAGAGCTCACTCCTGGTCAGGCTGGGATGGGAAGGAAAGAGAAGATAAGACTGGATGGTGACTGCAGTGATGGGTGAAGCTGTAGCCAGGGGAGAGGAGTCAGCCAGACAGAAGTGCATGGGGTGCGTGGTGAGGAGGGTGTTCCAAGCAGAAGGAACAGCAACTACAAAGGCTTAGAGGAGGGAGATGTGCAGCTGGAGGAGCAGCCCTGACCAAAGGGGCCCAGGTTCTTCTTCCCCGTGTGCCGCGGGCTTCCCGTGAGCCAGTGGGGCTGACAGCCTCATGCAGACCTGCTGTGAAGGTCCCAGGAACCATCGTGGCATGCCCAAGGCAGCCTTCATAGGGCGTTCAATTTCCATTGTGGGTTTTGGAATACAAAAACCAAGCGAAAAACCATAGGCCAGGAGCTTGAGGGACAGAGGGGAGGGGCAAGATGGGGCTGTGGGTGTGGCCGAGACCCAGTAGCTAGGACTGGACTGCCAGGCCAAGGGGCTTGCTGGTTATCTGGACTGTGTGGGGAACACCTGTGGGTTTTCAGAACTGAGTGGCCATTCAGATTTATAATCAGGAGAGGTCAATGAGGAGGCAGTGGAAGTGGGAGATCCAAGAAAGCAATTCTCTGGGGGGATGAGGGGGGGGGTTTCCAGAAAGAAGGGAGGAGCTGGGCACTGGGACCTGCTTTGTGTGTGTGTGTGTGTGTGTGTGTGTGTGTGTGTGTGTGTGTGTGTTTTGGGGTGGGGGGACCTGGTGATTAGACCAGCAGGGACATTAAGAACATTGGGCAGAACTAAGATCAAAGGTTGTGGTCAAGGTTCAAGCCTCCCTTTGCTCATGGTGGAAGGGGTGGCACAGAAGCTGACCTTCTTTCCCCAGGAGGAGGTAACCAGCTGCTGGTCTTGCCCCAAATGCCTGACCCTTGAACTTGGAGCCAAAGTCTGTCTGCCCATTCATGGCAAAGCTGGAGGCGAACAGAACCCCAGACTCCATGATGGGCAACAGAAGAGGAGATGTCCTCACCGCCCATGATTTCATCATCCCCCATCCTTGTCCCAAAGTGGTCTGCAAACTCATTAGCCAACAGAGCCAGATATCAACAGTACAACGACTGAAATTTCTTTTGAGAGCCGAATGTTTTAAACTTAAACTTCTTCTATCACCACTTCTTCAAAATAGACTCGCCCAGTCCGTGGTATTTTGTGGAAGAGCCACACTCAAGGGGCCAAAGAGCTATATGTGGCTCACGAGCCGCAGTTTGCCCACCACGGAGCTAGGCCACTCAGAAATCCGGGTCCCAGTTCTAGTAACTTGCCATGTGACCATGGGGCAGTGCTTCCCTCCCTGACCTCCCTTCCTCATCTAGATCTCCAAGCGCGGGTAATTATAACTCACTTGACCAGTGAGGGGCATCTGTGAAAGTGCTCCCCAAGCGTACACACTGGAGGGACCAACGTCATCACAGGCCCTTAGCCCAGCTTGTGCCCGGCAAGCTGCACCCAGGCCTCAGGAAGGCGAGAGCACCCCATGCCCACTAGAGGGCAGCAGAGGACTTGGAGAAAGATCACGGGATTGTTCACAGGCCTGGAGCCAGACGCTAAGCTTAGGGCCTAATCTTGCACAGGCCTGGGGAACTGCCCAGACCCGAGAGCTCCGCCCCGAACCTGCTTCAAATGGTGAGTGCAAAACATCCAGCATCCACCTTGTCTGTCTCCTCCCCGGCTACAGAACCTGGGGCCCCTTTACAGAGAGTTCCCTGGAGAGTTCCCAGAGATCCTCCTGGAGAGCCAGAATTGGGAACAGCCGCTACAGACCACGAGGTGGCTGTACCCCGAAAAATCACTCCGTGAGGGTCCTACATCGTTTGATGTGCTGAGCACGTTCCAGGAGCACGTGCTATGGAGCCCTCCCATTAAGGTCCTATCATTCACTACAATAGTAGTCATATTGTGCAGACGGGGAAACCGAGGCTGGGAGATCAGGTATTCCAGGGTCAAGGGGCAGGCAGCCAGTGGGTAGCAATTCGAACCCAGGTTTGTCTCCCTAACACCTGAGTCACTCTGCTCCCCTCCCCCGACACATACCTGATAGATAACAGGACCCTGGGCCATGTTCTCTCAGAGACCTGGAGTGGGAGTGGGGTGGGAGGGGGGGCTGTTTCCTTTTTGCTGAGCTCCTCACTGCGGGCTCTCCCATCCCCCAAGAGAGCATGCTCCATGTCTGCCCCCCTGCAACCTGGCCCTTCTCTCCCTCTTTGGGGCCTAGATGGTGCTGGGCACTTAGTGGGTGCTCAGTAAATACAAGCACATTGACTGGCGTAGAACTGTGAGGTCAGACCCCAACGAGGACCACCCAAATAGAAGACAGCTGGGGGAGACTGGGAGGTTGAAGCCCTGGCCAGGTCCTTGAATAATTAATTACCCGCGAGGGAGGGAGTGATACGATGAGTGATACCATTTAAAAAACAACGAGCCCTTGCTCTGCCGTGGCTTTTCTTGTGCCTCCGATTTGGAATTAGTCTGGGTATCTGGGAGGATTCCCAAGGCTGCGTCCAGCAGGGATGAGAAAGCAGCTGCGCTTTGCACCCAGACAGACCTGGCTTCTGGTCGTGGCCGTGACCCCTTTCAGCCTGTTTGAGCTTCGCTGAGTGTGGGACTTCCTGAATGTGGGACTTTCCCTCTGCTAAATGGGGTTAGAAAGAGCTCATAGTGATGTAGAAGAATTAAATGACGACCGACCTGTCCTGTTCTTGCTCTTTGGAGAGAGCCTTAGCAAATAGTAAATGCTAGGAGTCCTGGGGGAGGGCTCTGGGGGGGGGGTTGGGGGAGGGACCCTGAGGGAGGGCTCTAGGGAGGGGCCCTTAGGTGCTGCCCATTTAGCTTCCTGATTATGAGAGCTGGTGGCTGAGCCTGGAGAAGCAAAGAGTGAGGCTCTTTGGAGCTGAGTGTCCTTGAGGCCTGGCTGCCCCGGGGACAGAGCTTGTGGCCCATGGTCTGGTTCCCTGGGCACCCCTGGAGAAAGGGCTCCCAGAGAAATAAACTCCCAGCGGCCTGCCTGCCTCCAGGCAGGGCACAGGCATTTCCTGCTCAGGCTGCTCTTATCTGTCCCTAAACGCAGGGCATCCGGGCGGCCTGACTCCTGTTGGCCCGGGGTGACGTCACCCTGTGTCCCGGGAGGGACCGATGGAGCTCTTTTCTGAAACCGCGCGGCACGCTTGCCCCTTCGGAAAGTCCCGCTGGCCTTTCTGCAGTGGAGATAGATGAGTGCCTCCCCATCCGCCGCCGGGGGAGGGCGGCAGGAACCCTTCCCGGGCTGTCTCACTGGGCGAGCGTCCTGAATGGACACTTCTCTCCCTGGAAGGGTCTTTGCAGGAAGGAGCTGGCAGAGCTGACGTCATCGAGTGCATGAGTCTGTGACCGGAGTCCAGATCTGAATGCACTTCCCCTCCTGTGAGCATAGGGATGGCAGGACATTTGTGCCCGGAGCATCCATTAGTAATAAAAATAGTCATAACAACCAGCATTTAGTTAGCCCTGACCGCATGCCAGGCTCCG
Organism: Antrozous pallidus; assembly: GCA_027563665.1. Classification (NCBI taxonomy): domain Eukaryota; kingdom Metazoa; phylum Chordata; class Mammalia; order Chiroptera; family Vespertilionidae; genus Antrozous; species Antrozous pallidus. Next base: position 75,411,897 of record CM050522.1, on the reverse strand, counting down.
TCCTAAACGGTGTACCTGAATCCGCTCTTCCAATGCTCACATCAATCCCTCTGAGCGCTTATTAGCTTCTCACAGGGTAAGCCGACCTCGGCCCCACTTCACAGAGGAGGAGACTGAGGTTCAGGGACCTTAACCACCTCATCCAGGCTCACACAGCTCTCCGTGGGGCAATCGGAGGTTGAGAGAGGGAGCGGGTGATTCCAGCTCAGGCTTCCCAGAATCCTGTTGCACTTGGGTAGTTTGTAAAGAATTCCTTTCTCTTTGAGGTTGGTGAGGGTTCCCCCGCGGAGGGAAAAGACCTTGGGAAGTCCCATCCTCTGCCTCATCAAAGACCTCGGCATGGCCTGGCCTTGCTGGGTTGTGCTGGGCTCTGATGGAGACCAACTTCTCCAGCGAGGCTGCCTCATGTGCTCAGAGGTTACTGAGTTGGATAGAAACTGCTCCTCTATCTGCCCTTCCTCTGTGGTCCTACTGGGTGGCACTCGGCATGGTAGCTGAGGACACAGACCACCCCGGTACAAATCCCACTTCTGCCGCCTACTAGCTGTATGACCTTGGGAAAGTTCCTGAACCTCTTCTTGCCTTGGTTTTCTAACTACAACAGGAGGATAATAACTGGATCCACTTCACAGAGCAGTTATGAGCAATCAGCGAATTAATACATGGCGAGTACTGGGAACAGTGCTCAGCACCACATAAATGTGCTAATTGCTATTTAGTCCATGGCTACCAATTGTTGCTTTTCTTGTCCTTTCCCCCCAGTTGTCTGGAGGCTCCTTGAGAACAGATCAGGCCGGTCCAGCAGGCTGGCCTTCAGGTAGGGGCTTAGTGTGTGATGGATGAAGGAGAGTGTGATCGGAGCCCTGAGCTGAATGGAGGTTCCTGAGGAAGACGCCTCGGGCCAACTTCCAAAGGGCTTCCTCGATGGCCAGCCTGAGTAGATGTCAGTGATGGCCAGGGGGCTTGTCTGGCTCACATAGTAGGTCTGATGCAACATGCTTCGAACCCAGGTCTCCTGACTCCAGTCCTGGTCTCCAACGACAGCCCCAATCCGTCTGCAAGTTCCAGGCGCTGCTGCTCGTTGTTTCATAGCAAGACCATCCCTACCTGCCCCCCCCCCCCCCGACCTCCCCTGCCCCCGCCCCCGTGTGTTTGCTTAAAATAAAGGAAGATGAGTCCTTTGGAAGCTCAACCAGAAGGTGGAGGCAGGGGGACCAGAACATGAAAATGGAAAATGTCACCTAAGAGGACACCGAATACCCTTCAAAGCGGTTCAAATGTTGTATATAACATTTGAATAGACATGAATTTGGGGCGAATGCATCATTAAAGAGCAGAAAGTCTCTGAGTGAGAGGAAGCTGGTGCTTCTGAGTGAAGGCTGGGGAGGCCACAGCAGACAGAGACGGGGCAGGATGTGCTGGGCAGCAGAGTCTCCACGGCCTCTCACACTGACTTCCCCTCACGAGTATCCACGGGAGCGATCTTCCTGATGCCTGTGCTGTCCTACTACCCGTCCTGCACTGGCTGGGAGTCAGTCCCCAAGGATCTGGAGAACTCAAATAGGGCCCTAGACAGCTAGGTGGCTCTCTAGATTGGCCAGCATTCTAGAAACTTCTGGATGACCCTCCAGCTCTTGCTGAACATCCCCACCCCCAGCCCAAGATTCCAGAGACTCCCTCCTAACTTCTGCACAGCGTTTTAAAACCTCAGAGAGATCGTGTAAGGGTCCGGAATTCTGGGCAGTGCCTACAGTGTGTTGGGATTTCTGAGAGCTGCACACACACACACAGACACACACACACACACACACACACACACACACACACACACACACCGTTCTAATGTTCTGAGGGACCGGAGTCCATCTTCTACATCTAACTCTTCTGGAGAACTACGATCTTACTTCATGGGGCCAAAGCACCCCAAACCCCAGCGTTCTGGGGAAGGCCTGTAGCTTTCAGGGTTCCAGACACATCCTCTACAATTCACAATTCTTAGCCAGAACTACTGGGTTCGAAGATCCTGATACGTACGGGACCCACGACTTCCTCGTGCTCAGGGAATCTAAGTGGCAGTTCTAGAGTGAGCGTGGTGCCTGGGAGATGGGGGAAGAGAAGACTGATTCCCTTGCGTCTTGTGTCCATCTCTGGGAAAGTAAGAGGGAGCTTTGCTGAGCCAGAACTAGGAAACTGGAAAACCTCGGCTGGTTCCAATGGGAAAAGGAATCATCCAAACACAAATGAATCGACAGCAGCCAGGGCCCCTCTGGGTGGTCCCTGTCCATCCTCCCGAGGCGGCTAAGGAAAGTCTCACACTCGGTGCCAGGGGCTTTCCCTGCCTGAGGCCGGAGACCTCCCAGCAAGCAGGGCCAGGATGCACGGAGCGAGATAAGGCCTCTGGCAGGGGAGGAGCCCAGTCTCCAACTACTGAGCCACCCAAGCGGATGGGGCATCAAAATTACCTAGAGCAGGAAAGTGACTTTTTGGCGTGTCGGGCTCATCCTCCTCCCTTCCCTCGGCCTCTGCACAGCCGTCACCTGCATGAGACCTTTCCTGCCCCCGATTTGGAGCTGCATCCGCCCTGGCCGAGAGACCTCCCGCTGTTTTGCTCCATAGCATTTATCACGGACCTCCCACTTTTGCTTCTCGTTTTCTTTTTGTCCAGGAGGAGAAGGATTCTTATGCTTTGCTCAATGCTGGCCCAACGTGGTTTCTCAATAAATACCGGTTGGATTATTAATTTGTAAAATCCAGATGGTCAATTCCATCGGATTGCCTTGTTGGCTACAGGTTGCTTTTGGTTAACTCGTCTGCAAATAGGCAGAGCTTCGTGCTGCCCTCCTTCCACATCGCCGTGAATTTGTCCCCAGGACCATCCTGAGAGGGGCTACGATAGTGTCCGTTCTGCAGATGAGGCCACTCAGGCTCAGCACAGCTAAGTCACCTGCCCGGGGTCACCCATGGATAAGTGATGACGCCGGGATTTGACCTTGTGTGGCTCAGTCTGCGGGCTTACCCCATCCACCTCTATCGGGCCCAGCTGCCTGTGGTGTCTGCCGTTACCTCGCTGTCCTGGGCTCTGCCTCCACGGTCACTGTCCATCCAGTTTCCTCTGTTAAATACAAGTCTTGCCTTTCAATTCCTGGCTGCAGGGGCTCCAACCTGGGCTGACCCTGCTGGCCCATGTCGGGGGCCAGCCCTGCAGAGAGACTCAGTCAGAGGCCCTACATGTGGACGGCTCAGAGAGGCCAAGTAGCCTGCCCCAAGTCACATAGCATGCTCAGGTGTAGCTGCGAGGCACCTTGCTTTTGTCTGTGGGTCCCCACTTCTCTTTGGACAGGAGAGCATCATTGAGGCTGTTTCCCAGCATGGTGGGTGGGAGAACACTGGCTCTTGTCTTGTTTGGTCTTGCACTGGGCAGTGGGGTAGGAGCAATGGGACTTGTTTCCTCGGGCCATGCCTGTGGGCAAGTCTGAGCATTCTCCTTCCAGTGATGACTGCCACCTCCTCCTTAGGGCATCCCGGCTCACTGCTCCTTCTCAGTGCTCCCCAAGCCCGTGGCTGAAGCTAGCTTGCTTGAGGCCTCGCCAGAGCCCAGAGTCCAGGTCTCAGGGGACTCCGACCAAGGCCTGGCTCAGGTACCATATTTCCGGCGTATAAGATGACTGGAACTGATGATGATAGGAGGAAGATAACAAACAATAGAGAGAGAGAGAGAGAGAGAGAGAGAGAGAGAGAGAGAGAGCAAGTGCCGGGCAAGTCCCTGGAGAGTTAGCAACGCCCATCATAACTGCAAGCCACGATATTTTTATACCAGGCGTATAAGACGACCCCCAACTTTTGAGAAGATTTTCTTGGGTTAAAAAGTTGTCTTATACGCTGGAAAATACGGTACTTCTAGTTGAGGAGTTTCATCGCCTCCCTCCACTGGTCATGTTACTGTGTCCCCCCCCCCCCCCCCCGCCTCCAGCTCACCATCACCTATCAGTCCACCTACCACAGTGGCTCATGTGACCCAAATGCAAATCCAAGCTGGTGACTCCTCAAGGCCCCTCTGTGGCTCTCCTCTGTCCTCGAGACAAGCCCACGCTCCAGATGTGACCCACAAGGCCGTGCTCTGCCTGCTGCTGGCCACTTTGGAACATCAGGGTCTCTGGGCCTTCGCCTCATAGCCCCTCCCTCCATCTGCTGTTCACCTTCGGGGCCTTTATTGTAGCTCTTTGGCAAACCTTCTTGGACCCCCTCAACAGTTTCTGATTGGGGGACCTTCCTCCATGCTTCCCCTTCAAAGCACATGTGTGAGGCTGTAAATGTCTGTCTGTCCCCCAACCAGACTGTGAGCTCCCTGGTCAAAGCCAGCTTGTCCCTTGTCAATCTTCTCACCACCTTGATTTGGAGTGGATGCCGGTGGTGGTGTTCCTGAAAGAGTGAGTGTCTGAACCAGCCAAGGCATTAGCCACCAGGGTGTTAGTTTGCCTAACTATAAAATGGGACAGTTAGGTTAGCCTTGTAGCTTTTTATAATGAGGTTCTCCAATTTCTCATGTCTTGTCTGGGTTTCCCCTTAATTGTAGACCCACTGCATCCTACTGGGCATGTGCCAGGAATCCTGAGGTTCCTCACCCCTCTGACCCTCTCTAGAGCTCAACAGGACAGGGAACTGTGCCCCCATCTGACTGACTGAAAACCAGGAAGTGGTCTGGGGAGGGGGCAGGGCTTGCTGAGGACCTCAGAGCAGGCCTGTGGCACCAGAACGAAGGGCTCATGGCCCTCCAGCACCGGGCCACAGAGAAGCAAGACCTTCAGCCCGCCACCTGCCCCAGCTCAAGGCCAATTCCATTTCCTTCAGGTCTCCTGCCTGGAGGTGCTCATCATTGGGTTCCCCGTGCTATCTCATTGGCGCATAATAGTTGCTCAGTTAAAATGTGTGTCATGCATGAAAGGAGATGGAACCTGGAATATTCCTGATCAGAAGGGGACACACACTTCTGCCAAGAATCCTTGCCTTCTCTTCCTCAGACTCCCCCAAGAACCCCTTGTCTGGGATGTCCCCATGGGAAGTGAGTGACAACCTAAAGGACAGGAGCAGCCAGAGTTGGAGCTGAGGTCTCTTTATTGTCATGCACATTTCATCACCTGCTGCCTGGTTTCTCCTGAATCCAGTCTCATTACTCATAGTCCCTTGACTCCCCAAAACGGCCCTCCAGCCATCACCCCTGACCCTCAGGAATGGCTCTTGCCCAGCCAGGCTGCAGAATGGATGGGCAGCTGCCATTCCCATTTAATAGACGGGGAGCCTGAAGCCCCAGAGCAAAGAGCCCAGCCCAAGGCCACATGGTAGACTCCTGTGTTTCCAGTTTGCGCTCAGCAGGGAGGGAGGACTCGGCTGGGGCTCCGTTTGCTCTCATGTGAGGGCGGCTGGCTCCGGCCGCGTCGCAGGGAGCTGCCGATCTGGTCTCTGAGGGCCTCCAGTCTCCGGGCCAGGTTTGGAACCGTGGCCCCACCTGAGGGGGGCGGCGACACTGGAGGCCTGCACTACCCTGGGGTCCTCAGGTCCCAACACCCTCTGGGGAAGCTTCAGATGGTACCTACTCTCCCCCCACCCCCCGGCGCTCCCCCCCGACCCGGTACACCCTGGGCGTTAGTATATATCTGGGCAGGCCTAGAAAGAAGAGAATTCCAAGTTTGGAAACTAGAAAGATCTTAAGAATTACCCCCTAACCTGTGCCCTATTTCAGAAATGGAAAGACTATGTTCTGGAGAGGGTGCGTTCTGGCCTGGGATCATAGAAAACCCTAAGGGCTCCTCCCTCTTTCCCTTCTTCACCTCTTAGCACCGGCGACGATGTGTCTGGGGATCCCGGGGGCAAGGGGGGTGCAGAAGGTACCACCTTCTCCTCGGTGAGAATCTCGGCCAGGACTCGGGTCTGAGTCCAGTCGCTGTGACTCCTGGGCCAGGGGGAGTTGGGTGGTGGGAAGTGAACCTTCGAATGCCCAGGCCTCCCCAACCCCCGTCCCAGTGCCCCAGGGCTGGGCTCACCTCTCTCTGGGGCACTTGGCAGAGCCAGGGCTGCGTGGGGGTGCCCAGAGTGGGGGCCGGGCAGACAGGGGAATGCCGTCGGGGGCCTTAGGGCCAAACACCTGCAAGAAAGACCACAGCCAACACCGGTGGCCTCAGCCCTGCCTCTCTGTGCACCTCTTCCGGGAGCTGATCACAACGCCACCGGCCCTGCCACACCTGCCCCAGGGGACACCAGGACTGCCAGGTGGGCAGAAAGGGCCGGGGTCTTGCTTACTTCTTCTGTGAGCAGAATCCTCAGTGCCCAGAACAGGGGCTGATACAAAGCAAAGAGCTCAGAGGAGCGTCAGTGAAGGAGCGAGTGAAGCAGTGAATAAGCAAATGCATAAATGAGTAGCATGCAAGTGAAGGAAGGAATAAGCAAATGGCAGAGCGAGTTCCTAAAAGAAGGCAGGATGGGAAGGAGGAGGTGAGGTAAACAGTGATTCTAAACCCTGGGCAGGAGCCCCATCAGCCACTTTCCCCAGGACCCAGCCTGGGGCCTCCTGGGCTGACCCCTGGATCGAAGCCTCCGGCTCTCCCAGCCTCCCTTCTCCCCAACTATGGCCTTTCCTACCTGGGGCAGGTGCAGCTCCCTCGGTGCGCAGGCCCAGTGGGCCAGTGGGGATCGGCACAGGGGGCAGAGGTGGCAGCAGGGGCAGGAGCAGAGGGGTGGCAGGGCCTGCAAGAGGGCATGTCAGAGGCTCCCTGTCCTCCCTGCTCCTTCCCCTTCAGGCTGGGCAGAGACTCACATGGCAGGAGGGAGCTGGCACCATCGCATAGGGACACTGTGGGGCTGGGCCAAGGGGGGACTGGTGGAGGTAGCAGGCAGAGAAGAGGCGCCTGGGAAGAACAGGGGGACTGAGCCTCCAGCCCTCAACACCCCCACCAGGCTGGTTCCCACAGCCCCCGTTTTAACAAACACCCCCGGGCACTACGATGTGCCAGGCACCGTTTGCAGCGCTCACCACATGAACTCGTTCAACCCATCTTTAAAACAGCCCTATTCGGCGGGCACCGTATCACCTCCATTTGACAGCCGAGGAAACCCAGGCGGTGAGAGGTGGCCTGACTCACCAAGGTCACCCAGCTAGGAGGTGACAGAGCTGGAATTTGAACCCAGGTGGCCTGAATCCAGAGGTCAGACTCTTAACCGTTCTGTTTTCCCACCTGCCCTCTGACCCAAGGCCTGCCTTGGGCTGGTGGCCGTGCTCACCGCTCCAGCTCATGGACCTGCTGGGCCAGGACGCGCTGCTCATCCCGGGCCAGGTCCCGGCTGCTCTGCAGCTGGCTCTTTTCCTTCCTGGGAAGAAGAGGCCCCGGGGAGGTGACAGGAAGCAGGGCTGGTGGGTATCAGCCAGCCCCGGCCTGCAGTGCATGACCCCCCAGCATGAAGGGGGGGCCTGAAAGGAGTCAGGGAGCGGGGAGGGGGCCGCTTGGCAAAAGCAGCTGGGCAGTGAGGGGTGGGTACGGGGTCCCCTGGCGAGGCCCTACCTGAGCTTCTCGTTCTCCAGCATGAACTCCTGGAGCATCCCATAGAGGTTCTGCTGGGCCCAGGCCACGCGGGTCCCGCTGAGTCCAGAGGCTGCGGGGAAGGGGGAGAGGGCTGGATCCACAGGAGCCTGGATGCTCTCCATGCCCCACCTGCACCCACGGGAGCTCATACCCTTCAGGTCCATCTGGCTCAGTTGGGACCGTAGAAGCCGGTTTTCTGCCTGGAGCTGCAGGATATCCGTTTCTAGGCGCTGGGGCTGCTTGGCCATTGGGGACTGCAGAGAGAGGCCCGCAGCTGCCACCTTTGCCAGGGCTCTGGGAGTGGGGCGTGGGAGAGCCTAGAAGCCAGCCCGTTTCCCTCGTAGGCTGTGTATCCTGGCACAGGGCTAGTCCACCTGGAGGGGCACCTGATCCCAGGGCATCGAAGTGCCTATGGCCTCAGTTATGGGCCAGCAGGGCAGGGCCCCCTCTAAGCTGGACCCTGCTCCAAGTCCAACCCAAAGTTAGTTCTGTTCAAATCTTGGTTCAGACCCCAAACAAGACTCTACATCAGACCCCAACTCAACTCAGACTTAATCACGGATACCAGTTGGGATCCAGGCTACATCCTGAATCATATCCCAAATCAGACTCCCACCTGAGACCTGCCACAACTCTGACCATGACCCTGACACTGTGTGGAGGGCCCCTAGGGAAGACACCTGAGCATTCTTTAAATCATTGTCAGCTGAACCCAAGGCACCAGGCAGAACCTTGTCTTGGAAACACATCCACCAAGAAGGCTGGATGCGTTATCAGTACTGACTCTTAACTTTGCCCCAGGTGTCAGGGAGAGGGCCTTGAAATGTAAATCCAGTCTAGCCCTGGGAATGAAGGAATGAAAAGGGCCTAGGCTCACCCAGTCTCCTTTGATCCTAACTTTTGGTGTAACTTCCTGGTATTTTGGAGATAGAAATAAACAGGGCTTTGTGGGCTTGGAGATCCTGTCTCTCCATCAGAGAGAACAGAGATTCCACCCAGCCCCAGCTATTATTTCCATTTTCTGCGTCTTCTATTTCTTTTATTTCACAATCCCCAGCTCCTCTACTCAGAAACTGGACCCATACTCTTTCCATGCTGGACGTGAAAAAGAGAGAAAACCCTTATAACACTGACCCCATCCTACCCAGTCATGGCCCTATCATCAAGATTTCAACTCTAATCCTAACTCTGACTCAATCCCAGATTTCAACTGTGACACCAACTCAGGTCCCAACCACTGCCTGACCCCACCCATCGCCCCTGCCACCCCTCTGCCTGTGTCTGCCTCACTCACCTTGGGGGCCTGGGGCCGAGTGGTGACCCGCTGAGCTCGGCTGGCGTATCGCAGGGTGCTGAGGGTCTCAGGAAGGCACTGGGCTGAGGGCGATACGCAGGCCACCTGGGGAGGAGGCCCCTGAGTGTTCCTCTCTGGGAGCCCCTCCCTCAAGCCCCACTCTTCCCTGCCAGCCCCCCTCAGGTACCATGAGGGTGACCCCACGCCCCCCCAGTGAGTCCGCCAGCAGCTTGGTGAGCTTGCTGTCTCGAAAGGGGATGTGGCTTTGCTTCCGCCGTGGATCCAGCAGCAGGGAGATGCAGTGGCCTGGGTGGGAAGAGCAAGGCCCAGCGAGGTTATACCCCTGGCCCAAGGCCACACAGCTGGTCTGTGCAGAGCAGAAACCTCCACCCACACCCCAATGCCCAACACAGGTCCTGGCACTCAGCAGGGGCTCAGGAAATGTCTGGCAAACGGATTGAATGAAGAGGTGCTCCCCGCACAGCTCCTCAGCACGCGGCAGGGGAAGGCCCTCTGGGGTGGAGGTGGGGAGACAGGTGTGTCCCTTCTTTCCTTGCTGGGCCTCCGCTTTCCCAACTGTGCGGGGACGGGCTGAGGGTCTGAGGGCTCATACTCTGCACCGGAGTGTGCCTCCCTCCCGGGTTAGAATGCAGCTGTATTCTAATGGAATCAAGTTCATGGGGTTTCTAGACTCATCAGCAATGTTCTAAGAGGGGAGACACGAGTCAGGTAGGGGGCCTGTAGCCCTGGCTCACAGCTCTTCATGCACTACAACCCCCTGTCTCCTCCTCCTCCTCCTCCCCTGCTCCCCGCTTCCTGCACAGCTATAGGCCAGGCAAGTGGGGGAGGGGGACTCACCCAGGGCCAGCAGGCTGCGGTTGATGCTGTTGGCCTCAAGCATCAGCTCCCCACGGGAGCCGGTGGCTGCCACCTTCTCGCTGCCAGCCAGGTCTACAAAGCACAGCTTCCCGCCAGCGGGGGGTTCCCCGGGATCCACAGGAGGCATCTGCTGGGACTGGGGGATCAGGGCGTGGTGAGGACTTGGTTGCCGCTCCGTTCTCCTGTGCGCACCCAACATGCTTTATACACCACGAGGGGGCCCCTTGCGGAGAGCCCCACGCCAGCTCCTTCCCCAGGCTGGGCCACTCACGGTTTGGCGGCGGATATGGAGTGTGAGCAGGGCATGGCTTCGGCTGGAGGCCTGGTTCAGGGTGTGAGCGGAGCTCCTTCGACGGCTAAGACCTGGAGCGGGGAAGCAGCAGGAGCGAGGCCTGAGAGGAAGAGCAGTAACGGAAAAGGAGCAAAGGCATCCTGGGGAGGGAGGCGCCCGCTGTGCAAAAGCTCCGCGGTGGGAAAGAAAATGATGGGATGCGCCTCCGGCTCCACCGCGCGTGCGCAGGTGAGAGGGCACAGACAGAACTGAGTGGAAAACTGTCCATCAGAGTCACATTTGATAAACGTCCCTCAAACTGCTGTGTGAAGGGAGGAGAGCGAGAGGGAGATCGGCTGGCATAACGCTGACAGGAGCCTGGAGTCTCACCCAGCACCAGCACTCAGGCTTCGGGTGAATAATGGGATATCTCATAAACATTGGATGAATGAGACCGGAACAGAGGGGCCCTAGAAGCTAGGTCAGTGGTCGGCAAACTGCGGCTCTTTGGCCCCTTGAGTGTGGCTCTTCCACAAAATACCACGGCCTGGGCGAGTCTATTTTGAAGAAGTGGCGATAGAAGTTTAAGTTTAAAAAATATGTGGCTCTCAAAAGCAATTTCAATCATTGTCCTGTTGCTATTTGGCTGTGTTGACTGATGAGTTTGCCGACCACTGGACTAGGTTATAAGCGTGACCTTTGCCCTCAGGACATTGGAAGGGTCTGGAGGGGAAGAGGGACGTGGCTTGCCGCCCAGAAGAGCACAGATTGGAAGGGGGGAACTTGGGAAGATTTCTCTAGGAAGCAAAATAAAAAAAAAAAAAAGAGGCTGACGGGCAGAGGTCCTGGGCTGGAAAGAGGGTGGGCAAAGGCAGAATCAGCAGGAGGTCTTAGTGGGATGGGGGCATCCTTAGGCGGTGTCTGAATTGTTTGGCTGGCTCTTAGCTCCCACAAGGTCATCTCTGGTTATCCACAGCTCCAGCCAGGGGCCCAAATGCACTCAGTGAGCAGTAGATGGACCGGCTGCCCTAGTACCCCAAAGCTCCCCTGACCCAGCACGCACCCATCTGCAGAAGTTCCATCAGGGCCCCCAGACTCCCAAACTCCACCACTCGCAGCTGCTCCACATAGAAGCCCCGAGTCTTGTTCCAACGAACAGGGAGGGGCCGGGGGGACCCCAGGCTCAGCAAGTCTAGAACCTGGGAGATGAGGGTGGCGTGTGAGGGCAGGGGCCCGAGTCCAGCCACGCCCCTCCCAGACCTTACCCACCTCAGTCCCCTCTGCCCCCCACTCTGCCCCCCGACCCAAGCTCCTTGGGAAGCAAGGCCCCCATCCCGTTGTGCACTGTCACTCATCTCCATCCCCACCTGCTCATTGTAGATCTCCAGGTAGGAGGCGTGGAGGGTGACAGGGGTGCCCAGGTGCTGCACGCGGTCTAACAGCCAGGCGAAGGTCCTCTGCATGATGCCAGCCAGGCTGGGGGGGACAGGCACCCCCTCGCCCTGGGGGCAGAAACACTACCACAGTAATAACTACCCTTCTAGCGCCCTTGTGTACTATGCATCAGGAACCAGGCCGAGTTCCCGTATAACATCTCATTCACTTCTCACTCTCGCTTCCATTTCACAGATGAAGGCTGAGCTTGTCAGTAAAAGGGACAAAATTTGCCCCAGCTGGTTTGGCTCAGTGGGGGATTGAAGGATCCCAGTTAGATTCCGGTCAAGGGTAGGACCTCCCCCGGCCCCCCACCTTTGTGGATTCTATTCCCAGTAGGGGGTTTGCAGGAGGCAGTCAATCAATGACTCCCTTTCCTCATTGATGTTTCTATCTCTCTCCCTCTCTTCCTCTCTGAAACCAATAAAAATATATATTTTTTAAAGGGACAACATTTGAAGTCCATATTGGGCAAATCTTTTCACCTCTCTGGGCCTCAGTTGCCTTGTCTGCAAATACCTGGGACTGAGTTGCACTGTGCAAAGCCCTTCCCTGTGGGAGCCTGCCCTGTCAGTGGCTCCCCACCGACCCTGACCCTGGAGGGGAGCTCAGCCCACCTGGGGAGGAGGCCCCGTGAGGGTGTAGGTCTTCCCGGAGCCGGTCTGGCCAAAGGTGAAGACGGTGCAGGAGAAGCTGCCGGCGGCAGGGGTGTGTGGTTGGATCCGGGCTGCAGGCGTGATGGCGGTGGTGGTGGCGAGGGGAGGAAGGGGAGTGGGAGGGGACGCGCCAGGGCAGTGCTGGGGTGCGGAGCATCCCCAGGGCCTCACTCACCCGCGCAGCGCCAGCTCCCCGAGTCGCCGCACGCCGCTAGCTCGGAACACGTCCTCCTGGGTGCGCGCCCCGTCCAGCACGGCGCCGAAGCGGAACGCCACCTCCGGGCCCCCGCCCGGGGGGCTCACCTGAGGGAGGGGGCGGGTCCAGGGGGCGGGGTCTGGGCCGGGGGCTGGCCCGGGGGGCGGGGAGGGCGGGGTCTGGGCCCGGGAGGGCAAGGCCCGGACAAAGTTGCCTGGGGGAAGGGAGGTAGGATTTCTGGGTGCCGGGGGTGCGAGGGTTCTTCACCTGCAGAGTCCGGGTCCCCGAGCAGTGCACTGCGCTCTGTTCCCCCCGGCGCAGCTCGACAGCGCTCATGGGACGCACCCTGGGGCCCGACGGGAGGGTGGATGGTCCATCCGATGTCTCCATCGGTCCCTCCCTCTCTCGGGCACAGTCTAGCCAACCTACACCCACCTGAGCACCACCTGGATGGGCGTTTCCGGCCCCTCCGGGCCCTGCTCCAGGCTCCGCGCGGGGTCCCTGTGGCGGCAAGGCGCGTTACACTCTCCTGGGCCCAGCGGGCCTCGGACCGCCCAGAATCTGTGCTTACCCATCGGGAGATCCCCGTTCCTCCATGTCCTTCCTGCTTTGCTCGCGGAGTTAGCTCTGCTCCCGTCCCGTTCCTTTTCCTCCCCACCTCCCTCCCTTCTCCACCACACTGCTACTGGCTGTGCACACCTCCATCCCCCCCTCCATCCTCCCTTCCCAGGCAGTCACCCATCCGGAAAGGCTCGGCCTGCCTGGGGCCGCTAGTTAAAGATTTACCCAGCCTCACCTCTGTGGCGGAGAAAGGCTCTGTAGGCTAGGGACCCCCAGCTAGGGGGTTCTGGAGTCTGAGGATCCCTTGCCCAGTCACACCAGGAGGGACCACCCAGACCAGCCTCCTCTTGTGTACAGATAGGGACACTGAAGCAGGGATGGGAAGGCCAATGGCAAGCCTGGGCAGAGCATGGGCCAGGCTCTTCCTACTCTGTCCACATACTGCTCCAGTTTTGTAATCTTCCCCCCTCCATCTTCCTCCCTAGCAGCTCCGGCTTCTTCACTTCCCAGGGCCCAGGGAAGAGAGAGGCAGAGGTGGGTGGGAGGGGCTAGGTCTCAGCTCTAGGAAGACCAGGCTGGATTGAGTTCTTGACTGAGTTGACAGAAGGGCCCAAAGCATCTGGTTAAACATTGGGCCACCTGCTTCTCCAAGGTCAAGGCTGACTCAAGGCCAGGTCTACTGTTGAACCTGTCCTGGTCCGACGAGATGTCTGTGAGTGAGCTGGGGTGGGGCGCTTACTCATTCAATGCCACCCTCCATGCAGGGCACTGGGCAGAGGAATCCCCTAGTCTTGCTGGGGAGCCAGGTAGGTATTATGTGGGGTGCAGGGGCTTTGCAGGAATACAGAGGCCTCTGAGGTGGGAGTGAGGGTGGCAGATGAGGGCGATAGGGCCTTTTCAGCAGGAAGGATCCCTAGAGGGAGTCAGGGAAGAGCCAAGAGCTGCCTGTGCCCGCTAAAATAGCAGAGTCTTGGGCAAGTCCTTTTACCTTTCCCACCCGCTTCCTTCCCGTAAAAAGAGATGAATGATTTTACTTAGTTGTTCTGAGATTTGGATGAGACGGCATACAGACTTACAATGGCTCACCTGAGATGAGCCACACCAAAGCGATTTGGAGACAGTGCAGAGACAGGGAAGATGTGCCTATTGGGGTGTGATGAGCTGTTTGTGGGGACGTTTGCACCAGGCTCCCCACCTGAGTCAGTATGCGCACATCACCGGATGCTCTGAGCCTGCCCTCTGTTCCCAAACTGCACTTTCCATCCAGAACAGCTGGTCCTTGGTTGAGGGAGGGACAGAGGAAAGGCATTTGGGGAAACAAATTTAGAAGCTGGCTGGTGGACTGCACAGGGGTGTACCTCCAGGCCTCGCTAGAGGGCAGCAGCGTACCGCGCCTCCATGGCCCCTGGGCTGGTCACAAAGGAGGCTTTGTGAAGTGCAGTCATGCTCTTTCCATACATTTATTGCTGAGCTTGAGCACCGTGCAGGGGCCAACCAGGCTGCTGCTGTGGAGAGGGATGAGCAGGCCCACAAGAAATGCTCCTTGGGGGGAGTGAATAAAAGCCACATTGAGCAACCAGGGAGCCTCCCATGCACACCCCTGCTCCTGGTTCCAGCCCCTTCAATCCACTCCTCCTTTCAATCCCAGTTATCCTTCCGGGGAAAACCCTGCCCTGACTGGGACCTCAGAGTAAGGACTGAGTCCCCCCACTGAGCCTCCAGCTCGTTCTCTGCTGACCCCTCTGTTGTCCCTCTCCACTACCCACCACCCTCTATCCCTGCATCCTTGGCTCCAGCCCAAAGCTTTCCTGGGCTTCCTTTTAATTCTTCTAAGGCCGTGGTCGGCAAACTCATTCCAAACGATTGAAATTTCTTTTGAGAGCCAAAATTTTTAAACTTAAACATCTTCTAATGCCACTTCTTCAAAATAGACTCACACAGGCTGTGGTATTTTGTGGAAGAGCCACACTCAAGGGGCCACAGAGCCGCATGTGACTCTGGAGCCGCAGTTTGCCGACCATGGTCCTAGGCATTTGCTCCTGCTGTTCCCTCTGCCGGGAATGCTGTCTTCTGCATGGTGGGCTTGTCCTGCACGGCTTCCCATAGAAAGCCTTGCCCAGCACCCCCTTCCCACCAGGTCAGGTTGGGGTTGAGTTTGTCCCTGCAGCCTCCTGGGACTGTTCCATGTCGAATGCACTAATTGGTCTTCCTGTCTGTTGGGACTAGGGACTGTGCCGGCTTCAGACAGGACTCTGCACACAGTAGGAGCTCAGCAAGTGTTGGTTGGACAAGAGAAGAAGCCAGAAAGGAGGGAGGGAAGCTGGTCATCTCTCTCCAACTGCCATCTCTCCTCCCTCCTGCCTCATAAGGCTAACCACAAACACTTGACTTTGTGATGTAAGGGTTCCTTCAGGGACTCATTTACCGTGGAGATCATCAGCCCCAGCCACAAAGCTGCTCTCCGATGTGCCCCAAATCCGGTAACACTCTCCCAGCCCCAGCCAAGCTCCCAGAGGAGTCTGGGGCTTACCTGCCAGACAGCCTTGCACTGGACTGAGGTGGGGCAGAGATAACTAAAAAGATCAGGGAGGAAGTTCTTCCCTCCTGTGGCCCTCATCTTTCACCCTTCCACTTGTATCCCCCGGTGGAGGCAACGCCAGATGGATCCAAGGCCAGTGGTGAAAATTTCCAAACAGCCTGCTGTACTCTTTAATGAAAACGTGAATTTGGGCCATAGCATTCATTACATAAAATTCTCCAAAGCAGGGACCATAGGGAATCATGGAGTGTACTTCTCTCTGGTCCCCTATCTCCATTTTACAGATGGGAAAACTGAAAGGAGGGGCGGTGCAGGCTGGAGCAGCTCTGGCATTCCTGGTGAAGAGCAGTGATTTGGGGAAGAAATGGAGAGAGTCACAGTAACCAGTGGGCACTCCTGGGCCACTCTTGCTCCTCCGCTGCATCCTCACAAGGCTTCTCTGGTGCCTGGTGGGGGCTGGCAGTCATGCCAGGCTTCCTGCTCAGCAAGCAGCCGCGTGAAGGTGGAGGGCCTTTCCCAAGGCCCAGCTCCAGGCCTCACAGAGGCACACCCACCGACTGTCTGTCGGATGGAGGACGGTCCATGCAAGAGGAAATGGTGCCTTGAGGTCAAGTTCATCTTTTGGTGAAGATGAGCATCTATGGGGGGTTGTGGCATCGAAGGACTCGGGGTTCTTGAAACTCCCGGTTGACTCCAGGATCAGTTTCTCCCTAGAAACATATGCAACGTCCCCCCCTGAGTCAGTCTGCCCACTGATCACCAGGAATGACTTACCGACGAGCTGGATATTTTCCTCTAAGAACAATCATGTTAATGTGCGAGAATGTGAAGGGATATTCAGGACCCTCTCTTGCACAATGATGCCTCATGTGTCTGGAACCTTCTGAGTCAGAGGAATGGGGGTTGATATTTATCGGATGCTTGAGCACTTTTCCTACTTCATTTTAATTACGTTTTTAAGCAACCCTCTGGGACTGGCACTACACCCATCCCCACTGTACAGATGAGAAAACTGAGGTCCAGAGATGTTCAGTCATTTGCCCAAGGCCACGCACCCACTAAATGATGTGGGAATCTGCCCGGCGCCAAAACTTGTGCCCCGTCCTCCGCTCTCCGCAGCCCATTTCGACGAGCCATCCTGCACAGCTGAACGAGGGTGGCTGACGTTGACCTGGTAAGCACACGCTTGCCTAGTTCAGCCATCTCTGTCGAAACGTGCTCCCGCATCGGCTTTCGCACTGCCCTGCCTTCTTCCCTGGGGAACGTGGAGTGCTGCTTTAAGGCAGTGGAGCTCCACCCCTGGCATCAGCATCACCTCGGATTCCCGACCCTCCGTCCAGGGGGTTTGATTCATTGGTCTGGGGAATGGGGCCAGAGGGATCTGAGGCACAGCAGGGCCGACAACTTCAGCTTTTCCATTTTCCTTGATGACCAAAGTCATCCCATCCAGTGGGTGTCTCAGGCTATCTTCTGAGAGGGATGTCTTAGACCCCGATGGGCATTGTGAGACCTTCTGTCTGCTTTCTCTAGTACACCCAACTTTCTGATGAACCGTCTCACTGTGGTGCCTCAAGTCCCTCTGTTCATTTCTGGCTTGGGAATCTACTGAGAAATCATAGGCTGAACAGGGCAGAACAGCACACAGGTCCTGCCTGTCCTGACCAGGGGATCCATTAAGAGTTTTCCAGGTTTTTCTTTCCTTCTAGCTTTCTTCTACATGAGTGACAGTAAGCGGTCCAATGTGGAAGATACCGCTGCACATTCAGTGGGAATGTTAATTAAGCACACCCAAAGCACCCACTATATGCTGGGTTGCAAACTAGGTGCTAACAGTCCCCGGCCTTGTTTCATTGTGAGCGCAGAGTGGCTACCTCCTCTTTCAGGAAGCCCTCCTGGATTGGGATGGGACCCTCCTCTGTGGACCCACACCCTCCAACACCCACCGCCCCATGACCTTAATCCATTTGGTCATGGCGAGGAGGAGGGCATCCGCTTCTGTCTGCCTCAGAGAACTCTCAAGCTCTCTGAAGGCAGGCGCTAGTTGGCGAATAAGGCCATGCCTGGTCAAATGGACTACTGGTAGCAGCTGGACCTAAATGGCATGGGAGCACAGGCGAAGAAAGGGAATCCTGGCCAGAGAGCAAGAGCTGGGGAATCTGGGAAGGCTTCCTGGAGGAAGTGGCATTGGGCCAGGGTTTAAAAGATGATTAGAAATTGAGGCAGAGAGAAGAGAGAAGAAGAGCATTTCAGGCAAAGGGAACAGCATCAACAAAGGCCCAGAGGTGGGACAAGTTGAGGAACACACTGTTGCTTCATGGGATGGAAGACCAGGAAGGATGGTGGGACCATACCCCAAAGCCGAAGCTTTCATACAAGCCGGGGGGCATGGCCTGGGCTAGGGACTTGTCTTCACTCACTGTTCTGGAGGAGCAGAGCTGTGGGAGCCCCCTCCTGGGATTATTCTGGCTCTTCCCAGCAAAACCCACCCACCTTCTCAGCAAAGAGGACACTGAGTTCTGGAGGCCTGGGTGGGCGCCAGGCCCCACTGCTGACACTCTCCTCTGATCGCTAAGGACCTGGAAGGAAGGCAGGGCTGCGCTTCCACATCAGCCCAAGCCCTTGTGCGGGTGCGGGTGGCCAGGGAGCAGCGGGAAGCACGTCTCCGGGTTCGAGTCTTCATCCCCTGCTCTGTCCCTCAACGGAGACACCCCCCCACACACCCACACCTTTAGTACAATAGGAAGGGACGCGTTCACCCCAACCACAGCCTCTCCCGTGTGCGTTGCGCCTTTCCGTTCACAAAGCTCACACATCCATCGTGTCATTTCTTCCTCACAATAATCTTAGAAGGAATGATGAACTCCATTGCATAGATAAAGAAACCGAGGCTCAGATTATTAAGGCAGCTTTTGAAAGGCTGTTGAGGAGTCAGCAGCAAATGCAGGATTTGACCCAACCCCTCCTACCTCCTGAAGCCTGAAAGTAGGGGCCTCTCAGCTGGGAGAATCCAACAGGCCTCTCTTGGGACAGCCCTGCTGCCCTGCTCTGCCCAGCCACCCCAGCCCCTGTGGTGGGCAAGCCCACAGCCCCAAGGGGCGGGGACAACTGGTTATTTCCAGCCTGGTACTTAAGGGCTGGCCAGGCAGGGGGGTGTGGGCTGGGCAGAGGGCTCCGTGCTTCCAAGAGGGTCTGGCCTTTGGCTGCTGAGACCTAGGCAGGGGGTCAGGGAATTCTGTCCAAGCAGCCGAGGCCAGCCACAGCTGGGAGGTTTCCCAGGAGAGGGAGTGGGGGCCTCCCTTGCCCCCAAAAGGTAAGATATAGGAAGCCAAGACGCACACAGGCAGCTCATTCAACCCCCTCCAGCTCAACTGACCCTGCTCTGGGCTGTGGACTGCTCCTGCTGCTCCTGCTGCTCCTGGTGCTCCGAGAGATGGGAAGAGCAGACGGCGGTCCAGATAGGGGCCTAACGCAGCCACGGAGGCCAGTTAAGAGCAAGCATTACGCTCTGAGCATGTCCCTTGTGCCATCCTCCCCCCAGCAGGTCTGCAAGGTGGAGATTACCACCCCTCTCCCACTTGAATGAGAACTGCTATTGCCGCACACACTGACCCCCTTTCAAAGCGCCAAGCATTCCCTTTGCACATGCTGTTCCCACTGCCAGGGTGCCCTTCCTTGAGGCTGGCTCACATGATTGGCTCCTCTGTCTCCATGCTTGCATTTAAAGAGCCATCTTTCATTGGTATCTTTCCTAAGGGCCTTGACTAATAGGTTTCCCCCACTCCCTTACCCATAACCTTGTCTCTGTCACCCTCCTTGGCTTCCTCGCCAGCATTTCTATTTATAGTTTTATTTTCTTGTTGATTGTCTCTCTCCCATGAGAGGCCAAGGACAAAGCCCATTTTATGGACCATCACATCCCCAAGGTCCAGCAGAGGGCCTGGCACAGAGACGACACATGTATCACATGTACAAGGAAGGGAAGCGAAGGCGTTTGCCCATGTCCTCACTGTTAGAAGGGGGTGTCCACATTCTCACTGGGCTCTGCCTCTTCCTAAAGGCGCCCCGTGCTCCTGTGAGCATGCTCAGTGGTGAGGTGGTGACTGCCCACTCCCTGCACTGTGTCTTCCTTGGCATAGAAGCTCGCATGGGGCTCAGTCCTTCTGTGACTTCTCTCCCAGGTCCTCTGGTTTCTGCTTGCCTATCTCCAGAGCGCAGGCTGCTCACCTCACAGTCCCTGCGATATTAGAAGGTCCTGCCCCACCCCAGCCCCGTGGCTCAGTAGTTGAGTGTTGATCCATGACCCAGGAGGTCCCTGGTTGATTACCAGTCAGGGCACATGCCTGGGTTGCAGGCCCGATCCCCAAGAAGGGGCGTGCAAGAGGCAGCCAATCGATGGTACTTCTCTCTCATTGATGTTTCTATCTCTCCCTCTTCCTCCCTCTCTCTCTCTCTCAAAACCAATCCTATCTAAGAGTAACATGCAGATTGACCATCACTCCAACACACAAGAGGGCTGCTCCCATGTGGTCAAAGATCCTGCCCGCATATGGACACAAGATGGCCACCACAAGATGACCAGCAGGGGAGGGCCATTGGGAGGGACCAGGCCTGCAAGGGAGGGAAGTTGGGGGCAATCAATCCTGCAGGGGAGGGAAGTTAGGGGTGACCAGATCGGCAGAGGAGGGAAGTTGGGGGCAAACAGGCTGGCAGGGAAGCAGTTAGACATCAATTAGGCTGGTAGGGTAGTGGTTAGGGGGTGATAGGCTGGCAGGCAGAAGTGGTTAGGGGCAATCAGGGAGGCAGGCAGGCGAGCAGTTTAGAGCTAGCAGTCCTGGATTGTGAGAAGGATGTCCGACTGCCTATTTAGGCCTGGTCCCAGTAGGATCAGGCCTAAACAGGCAGTCAGACATCCCTCGAGGGGTCCCAGATTCGAGAGGGTGCAGGCTGGGCTCAGAGACACCCCCCACCCCACCCCATGCATGAATTTTGTGCACCCAGCCTCTAGTAAAAACATAATAATAATTTTAAAAGAAAACAGGTCTCTCTCTCTCTCTCTCTCTCTCTCTCTCTCTCTCTATATATATATATATATAAATGTGTGTGTGTATATGTTTGTGTGTGTGTATATATATATATATATATATATATGTATTAGAATGTTCCTCCTGATGCCATGTGACCTTCCAAACAACAGAATAGGCTGTTCTTCACCATTCTCATATGCTGAAGAGGAAGAGTTTAAACCGTGACAATGTATTTTCCTGTTTATTTCCTGGGCCCCAGCCCTAGGCTAGGCCTCTGGTCACCACGTCGAGAGCCAAACAGCCTTGGAGGAGGCCTTGGCGATGACATTGAAGGTCTGTGACAGCCTTGGAGCCGCGTGCGGCCCGGTGCTGGCGGAGGGGCACGTGCTGCAGACCCGAGGCCTCTGAAATCGCAGCGGGCATGCGCATCACCTGGGCGCTTGAGACACAGACTCAAGTGCAAGAACCTGGACCGAGAGCCGCGCATCCTACAAGCTCTCAGGTGCAGCTGCGGCGGCGGCGGCGCGGGGACCACGCTCGGAGGAACGGGGTGTCGACCCAACTGACCACGGGGGACAGCGCGGCCCGGAGTGAGTAAGGGGCTGGCCCAGGGTCACCTGGCCCCGCGGCAGGCCTTGGGGGCCAGGACTCAGGCGTTGGCCGCTCAGTGTGCCTTTGTGCGCGGCATACCTGAGTTCGCCGGCCGCCGCCCGCCCGGCCGTGGCCATGAATAGCGGCCTCTTTCCTTCCTGCGCCGGGCGGCGGCGTGCGCCCATGGCCGCCCCTCCCCTGCACACACACTCACACTCCCGGCCGGCCCGGCTGCTCCCCCTGTTTGGGGAAAGTCAACAAGAGCATTTGAAAAGTCTTTCTGTGTGGAGAATCTGTTTGTATAGGGGGAGGAAACGGCGAGCTGGCCAATAGGTAGAAATATTAATGAAGCTTGTTATAAAGGGCCCATTCACGGCTCTCCGGGTAAATAGGGCTCTTGTCGGGCTGCCACGTTATCTGCCAAGTTCAAGAATGTGGTCTGAAAAAATAGAATTTAAAGGGGGTGAGGTGGAGCCTTAAATGGCCGGCCTGCTGGCGCTGGAGCCAAATACAGAGGAACCTGGGCTGGGGCTGGGGGTGCTGGGCGCTGGGTCCTGGAGGGGGGCTGCCAGGCAGGGCCGGGGCGAGGGCTGCCGAGAGGTGGGCTCAGAGGGTCCTGCGTGCTGGCGGGAACACTGTGCAGAAGGCCTGGTGCCAACCCTTCCTCCCCTTTGTATCTGGCCCGGGGCTTGCAGCTCTGTTCAGCCCCCTACCCGGTGGTGGTGGTGGTGGTGGTGGTGATGGTGGTGGTGGTGGTGGTGATGGTGGTGGTGGTGGTGGTGGTGGTGATGGTGGTGGTAGTGTTGGTGGTGGTGGTGGTGTTGGTGATGGTGATGGTGGTGGTGGTGGTGGTGGTGGTGATGGTGGTGGTGGTGGTGGTGTTGGTGATGGTGTGGTGGTGGTGTGGTGTGGTGAGTGGTGGTGGTGGTGGTGGTGGTGAGGTGGTGGTGGTGGTGGTGGTGATGGTGGTGGTGTTGGTGGTGGTGGTGGTGTTGGTGATGGTGATGGTGGTGGTGGTGGTGGTGGAGGTGGAGGTGGTGGTGTGGTGGTGATGGTGATGGTAGTGTTGGTGATGGTGGTGTTGGTGTTGGTGTTGGTGGTGATGATGGTGGTGGTAGTGGTGGTGGTGGTGGTGGTGATGGTGATGGTGATGGTGGTGGTGGTGGTGGTGGTGATGATAGTGGTGATGATGGTGGTGGTGGTGGTAGTGGTGGTGGTGGTGGTGGTAGTGGTGATGATAGTGGTGATGATGGTGGTGTTGGTGGTGGTGGTGATGGTGGTGGTGGTGGTGGTGGTGATGGTGCGGGTCTGCAGTGGGGCCAGGCTTCAGGGGCCTTTCAATCTGAGCGCCTCCACGCATCTTGGCCCGTGGAGTGTGGGTAATGGAGGCTCCAGGTGGCAGGGGGAGGCTTTTTAGTAACTCTCAGTCATCACGCACTGCTACTCCACAAACCTTGGCTGTCGTCTGTCACCCACCATGTTCTGCTTTTCGAATTGTCACCCAAACAAGACGAGAGAAAGAGCACAGAAGATTGAGACATTCAACCCACTCACTTCCCACAGGGCAAATTCTGGGCTCAGAGAAGGAGAGTAACCAACTCAAGGCCACCCAGCAGGGCTTTAGCAGCATGGGGCCTTGCTTCCACCAGTTTCCTGTTGGGTCGGGTCCCCAGGGCTGAGGATGGTGCCTGGCAGGGGCATGGCTTGGTCACTTCACATGCACGATGCCTTATTTTTAGCCCTGGGCTTAACACAACTTATAAGCAAGGGTCCTGTCTTATCCCCAGCTTGCCCCTGGCTGGCCGTGGGGCCTTGGGCAGGTGATTTTGCCTCTCTGAGCCCCAGTTTTTCTTTCCATTGGAAAATGGGGTCACCAAGACCTGCACCTCCCGTTTAGAAGAGGCCGTCAGAGGATGTTGGTGATGTGCCCAGCGCTGTGCCAGGCTCTCGGTGGGTGGCCCAGGAACAGTGGCTGCGGGCATTTCTTTTTCTGTCCCAGCCTGTGGCACACGGTAGCCTCTCCAGGAGGCCTGGGCTCTACGCTTCAGGGGGTGGTTCCACTTGGGTCATGGAAGGCTGCCTTGTGCTGAGTGAGGGTCACAGAGGTTGGTGATTGGGAGTCAGGGGCTCTGCCCCAGAGGAGTGTAGGCAGCACAGCCACGCTGTTGTGTGAACTATCGCGAGGGTCTGCGAAGAGGCCCTGCAGCAGCTGTGGCCAGCAGCTGATCTTCCATCTCCTCCCCACATAGCTGCTCACAGTCATCTCTGACAGACAAGGGTTAACCTGTGTGTGGGGAGAACATTTATGTTGGCTTTTCTTTGCAAATAAAAGGGGGGGAAATTCCTATAAAGCAAAAAGGAAATAATCAATGCAAAAACTAAATGGAAACACTTTCTAAAAGGCTTTGCCAGGAGCTTGCTGTGTAACCTTGAACAGTGGGGACTTGGAGATTTGGAAGGCAGGAAGCCGGCAGCATCCCTTTAAGGGGCGGTGGGACAGGGGGTATTGTCACAACCATAGGGTTTGGGTCTCACAGACCAGGGCCCCGCTGGACTCTGCTCCTCATTGGCTGTGTGACCTTGGGCAATTGATGGGTCTCTCTGGGCTTCCATTCTTTGATCTGGACCAGAGAAGAGAGGGTTAAAGTGTGTGAAGGTCCTGGCACATCGTGGGTGCTCATTAAATGTCAATTTCCTTTCCTTTCTGGGCCTCTTGGCAGGCTGAGGGGAAGTGTCTGACAGGTCTCACCAGCCAGGCCTGAGAGAGACACAGCTCCGCAGGCCTCGGCGCCTACACAGCAGCTGGGCAGCCCAGTGCTGACTGTGTCTTCACAGCCCTTTGCAGTTTGCAAAGCACTTGCCTCCTCACCATCAGAACCTCCCAAGAAACCTGCGAGGTGAGCAGGGCAGTGTTTACCACCCAATGCATGGAGCCTGGGAGAAGGTAAGGCACTCAGACCCAGAGTTCTTGGACAGGGCCCAAATCTACCCCCGTCTCTTCATTTCTTCAGCAAATGTTGGCTCTCAGCTTGTTATGTGCCAGGCACTAGGGCAGTGATGGGCAACCTTTTGAGCTTGGTATGTCAAAATTCACCAAAAAGCCGAGTGTAACTCGGGTGGTGTGTCACTTTGAGAAAAAAAACCATACTTCTCCGTATGCGACTGCATGCGGCCGCGTGTCATCAAAAATGGCTACGTGTGTCAGTGCTGACACGCGTGTCATAGGTTCACCATCATGGCACTCGGGTGAGCGTGGAGGATACAAAAGCGAATAAAAGCAGACACAGATGGATGATGGATGATGGATTGGATGGATGGATGGATGGATGGATGAGTGAATGAAGAAAGAATGACAAGTTTCTTGAGGGCAACCTCCTTGTCTCTTCTTTCCACCATGGGGCCCCCCATAATGAGGATGGCGCCTTGCACAGAGAGGTACTCGCACTTGCCCTGCAAAGTGATGGGCTCAAACACCAGGGTGCCTTTCTGCACAATTTCCTAGCTACTTGATTGGGGGGGGGGGGGGAGGTAATTAACCTCTGATTACCTCAGTTTCCTCCTTTGTAAAACAGGGATGACCATATTTTATAAGTTGTCATGATAACTACGTGAGTTAATATGTGAAAAGCCATAGAACAGAACCTTGCCTGGTGCATAAGTAGCAACTAAGCATCAACTATGACTATCTTTCTGGTTTCCCTTCTAAACTCCTTCCTGTCTCCTAAAGAAGGTAGTGAACCCTCTGGAGGCGGGGCTCTGGGTACTCTGCGGGGGGCACTACCTAGTCAATGTATCGTCTCAGAGATGGGACAGTCCCGAATCCAAATCGAGGTCAGAGAATCAGGGACATGTTTCAATCGGGCCAAAGGCAGAGCCGGCCCCGGCTGAGGGAGGCAGGAGGGCCAAACGGTCAGAGCGTCGGGCTGGGCAGGGAAAGGTCACATTGCTATTCTGGGCCTGCCCTGGCCTTCTTTGAGCCCGGGTCTCCCCAGTGGGACATCAAGGGAGATGGTCTTCTGTGAACCCTTCAAGTCACAGACGAAGACCCCATGAATCAGGCAATCTCCGGCTCCTCATCCTCAATTTTCCCTTCTTTGGACGGATTTTTCCAAGTCGGAAAAACTGAGTCTTTGCTAGCCTTGGAACACACACGCGCGCTCTCCTCTCTGAAACGCTGTGTCAGCGTCAGCTCGTGGTTGAGGATGGCACCAGATGGAGCGCTCATTAACGCCCGCCCCCGAGGAGCGGCCCGGGTCCCCCCGGGTCACCGCCCCAGAGCACACAGGCTGAGCTTTCTCTCCAGGGCCGCTGGCGGTCCCACCTTGTCCGAGCCCTGCGATTTATAGGAGCCAGTGGTTGACACAAGTCCCCGCCCGGCGTGGGCTCGTGGGCCCGTGGGCTGCAGCAGATGCCAAGAGCCACAGAGACGGCTCCCGCCCGCTTGCTCCTCACTCCGTAAGTGAGTCACTGGGGTTTGGAGTGGGCCACGCTGGGGGTGGTTCCCTGTTGGAATAAGACAGTCACCCTCAAACAGAGCAGGCAAAGATGGCATGCCAAACCCTTAGCTTGGCAATGCTTCTGCCCAGAGGGCATAAGACATCTCCCTTCAGCCAAGGAATTGCAAGCACTCGGGCTAGCATAGCCCTCTGGGAGTCCGGAGCCCAACTCCTGCAGGTTGAGAGGGGACGACAGAGGCACAACCAGAGGGGGCAGTTGACGAGGCCATGGTCACACAGCAAGTCGATGGCAGAGCTAGAGCCCTGGAGACCAGGTTCATGGACCTCTGATGCTAACAGAAAGGCTGTGGCCCCCTGGCTGCTAAAGCTGCCCCCAACGTGGTCTCATGGGAGCCAGGTGGGTGCCTGAACATCTGGTTTTGGGGACAGATTCCTGGGTCTCCAGTTTGATGCCCCTTTCATGTGACAGAAAGAGAAAGGGACGTGGTATAGCAGAAAGGTCAGGACTTGACAGCTGGACACACCTGGGTACTAATCTTGGCTCTGTCAGTTACTAACACGGTGATCACAGGCAAGTTACTTGACACCTCTGAGTCTCAACTTACTCATCTGCACAACAGGCTAACATTACCACCTACATTGGGCCATTGGGAGGACTGCATGACATCAGGTGACTGGCGTACGATAGGCGCTTAATAAATGCTAGCTACCACATAGCAATGAGTTCTGCCTCAACTGGCTAGGGCAGCCCGAGTAGAGGGTGTGACTGGGGCAGGTCCCAGGCATTTTAGGCGATCGGGTCATGTGCAGGACCACCCTTGATGCACAGGCAGAAGAGCCCGGAGCAGAGAGCCTGGTGGCCTGCCTGAGTCACCAACTTGCTGGAGAATTACTGGAAAGGTCTCGCCACTCTCTGGGACTCCGATCCCCCATCTGCTCGATGGGCATTGGACCAGCGGACTGAGGTTATGGCAGCAGACTCCAGGCTGGCTCTGCTGTCGGGGCGAGGGCAGCCCCTCCATTGGAGCTGTTTCCTGCCTACAGGACATTGTCTGAGGAGGGAGAGACTCAGTGCAGGGCGTGTGGGACAGAAGTGGGTGAGTGAGTGGGTGGGAAGGAGGAACCTGGCTGGGCTGGACCGGGCAGGGCACGGATACAGTCTCAGGCACCCAGGCTGCTCACCCAAAATGCTGGGAATGGCCAGTCCTCTTGCGCTAGGTATCCTGAGACCACGTATCCTCCCAGCCCCTCCCTCTGTGCCAGGGTGTCCTAGCCTGCAGCCATCCCTCTGCGTTCCTAGTGCCTTGCAGGGTCTCCTGGAAGCAGGTGCACTCGGAGCAGCCCTGGGCCTGGTGGGCCAGGCAAGCTCCCAGTCTGCCATCCGCTCAGCTCCAAAACCCCCCATAGTTCCCCAGGGGCTGGCACCAGCTTCATCTCCTGGGGTATCGGAGGGTCCCAGAAGCCTCAACGTGGGTGCCAAACTTTGGGCATACACACTGGTCAGGGGAGTATTCTGGAGTTCCATCAGATTCACATAAAAAGCCACCGCTCTATGGACTGAAGCCCAGGCTCTTGGTCGGCATTCAAGGCTTTCCCCAAGTTGTCCCAGCCTGGGCTCCGTTCTCAGCATCCGCTCTCTTGTCCCTGTCCGTCCACTCATCCCCGTCAGACCTGCGGTTCCACCTAAAGGATCCCCTGGACATACTGTGCTAGGTCCCCTCCTCCTCTTTCTTCTGGATGTTTTCCCAACTGCTGGCCCTCCTCCCCATCTACGATCCCGGAAGCTGAGCCCTCAAGGCTCCCTCCTCTGTGTCTTTCTCATGGCCGCCCCTCCTCACCACCTCACAGCTTTCACAGGGCTCATATCCTGCCCTCTCCTCCCTGGACCTCTGTAGCAGCCTCCTGTCGTCTGCCCTGCTCTCTCCTCCTCCAGGCCCTTGGCCGACCTTCCCACCCTGTGTGTCACTCTCCTTCCCAGATCCCTTATCTCCTCCCAGGTACTAGGGCAGGGGGGGGGACAGAGAGGAGGCAGAGCAGGGGGGAGGAGGAGAGGCAGAAAGAAGGGAGAAATGGAGGGAAAGGCGGACGTAGATAGAGCAAAAGACAGGCAGAAACAGAAAGAGATACGTGGAGAGAGACCGACAGGAAAAGAGAGGGGAGGGCAAGGGAGGCAGGATACGGAGACAAAAGGACTAGAGAGAGACGGAAACAGAAGAGGAGAGGCAGAGAAACAGAGCCCACGAGACAGAGCGGGCCGGAGAGAAGCAAGGCCGAGAGAAAATGAGATGAGGCCGGTGCTAGAGAAATGGCTTTCCAGTGCCTTCCATCGCGGGCATCCTGGCCTTCCTCCCCTCCTCCAAGCAACCGATCCTCCCCAGGGAGCCAAGGAGCAGGGCCTGGCACCCGATCCTGCTGCCTGGTGCTCACCCCCCTCCCCACACTGGAGGCTCTGGCCTGGCTCCCCGTCCAAGACCCATGTGAAAAGCACCAAGAAGCCTCACCATCGCCCCCCGCCCCCCCCCCCCCCCTCGCCTGTTCCCCAAGAAGTGACCTCAGGCTGAGCCGACGTGGGAGTGTCACGGCGTTTTAGAACTAGGGGCCTCCAGGATCAGCAAGTCCATCTGGCTTTCGGATACGCTGTGTGGCGCTGGCCCAGAGCCTTAACCTCTCTGGGCCTCCGGGGGAGCCAAAGGGCAGATTCAGTGTTGTCTGGGAGGGCCATGGAGAGGGCTTGTGTTACACCCCCTCAACCTGCCCGCTCCCAACACCCTCCCGAGCCCAGCCTCACTTGCGGCGGGTCCTGTTTCGCCGTATCTATGAGCACTGCTCTGGAAGGCGGGAGAAGAAAGGCTCGGGGTGAAAGCTCTGGCCGTTTCGCTGGGGAGCACGCGGCCCAGGGCCAAGCTCGGATTCCAGCCTCACCTCGGCGCTGGCCTCCGCCTCTGCATCTGAGATGGGAGTTGAGTTACCCGTCACTAGAAAGAGTCTGGTTAACTGTTCTTTGCCCGGGAGGGGGGTCCGGTCCCCAGGAAGCCAGGGTGCTACGGGGAAGGCTGGCTGAAGTGTAGAAGAGCAACGCAGATGATGACGGTGATGAAGGCTCTCGCCAACTACCCTGCCCCGCATTGTGCAGTCTGATCTCAGTCACATGGCCACGTGACGTGGGCACTCCCAACCTTCCCAGGGCATTTAGGGAAACTGAGGCTCGGGGCCAATACATGGTGGTGCCAGGATCCAACTCCAGGCAGCCTGACCTCAGAACACCCTGATCCCATGAAAGGACACAACAAGAGTGACACTTCTGTTGGGCCACACCCATCCAGGCAGCAGTCCTAGAGGCTCAGCCCAGTGCTCAGTACCCTGAGGCAGGGACCATCAGCCCCTGCCCTTGGTGCTTGCTACCCCGTGCAGAGAGGACAGTTGCCCAGTGGGCAGAGGACATGCCCCTTAATGAGCTTCTACTATGTGCCGGGCACTGCAGGACGCAGCTTTAGTGCCAGCTGGGCACCACACTGCCTGGGCTTGACTTCACCCACTAAGGCTTATCAACTGTGTGACCTTGGGCAAGTTCCTCAGCCTCTCTGAGCCTCAGTTTCATCTTCTGTAAGACGCTTCCTTGGGTTGGGTTGAGGATAAGAAACACTGATTTTTAGAGCATGTGCTGCAGGCTTAGGCATGTCACCCACCATCATCTTCCTTGGCATTATCTTCATCATTGCCATCGGCCCTTTCTGGAGATCCTGTTTAATCGATGCAGCAATTCTATAAGGTTGGTATGATTATCCCCTTTTATGGGTAAGGGAACTGAGGCTCAGAAAGGCAAAGTAATTTAGTAAATTAGTAAAAGGCTGAACCAAGTTTTGAACTGAAGTCTGTAGAAACGTGAACCTGTGCTTTTAACCATCTCTGTTGTGTGCCAGAAAAATACTTTCTTTCTCTTTCTCTCTTCCTCTCGCCCTCCTTTCCCCTCTCCAGCTTCCCTTCTCCCCTCCCCTCCTCTCTCCAGCTTCCTTTCTCCCCTCCCCTCCCCTCTCCAGCTTCCTTTCTCCCCTCCCCTCCCCTCCCCTCCCCTCCCCTCTCCAGCTTCCTTTCTCCCCTCCCCTCCCCTCCCCTCCTCTCTATTCAAGGAGTATTTATTGAGCATCTTCTAGCTGCTGAGTTCTGTGCTCAGGCTGGAATCCTGTAGCCCCTGTGCTGACCCCGGGACCAGAGGAAGGTTTCCGGCTCCCCCCTGACCGTCTGGACCTGGGGCCTCCTCCCACTTCCCCGGCTGCATCTGCGGAGGGAAGAAAGCATTGATTAGGCCCAGACAGGAGGGTGGCTGGGCAGGCCTGGAGGGTACCCGCTCAGGCTCCAGAGGCCGGTGCCCTGCCTCCCCGCAACCGGCTCCCTTCACCTCAGTGAGAACGTGCTCTTGGTAGCCCTCAGCTAATTAGGCAAAACTTTATTTAGTGATGACTGTGAAAGGACATTGGACAGAGAAGTCAGGCCATGGGGGTCCCAGAAAGAAAGGTGATGTGAGGCCCAGGAAGCAGAGGCCTTTGCCAAGGTCCGCTTGGGCCTGTGTGTGTGTGTGTTGGGGGGGGGGGGTATCCCAGTACCCAGTGGGGACAGTGAGCAGTGCATGGGCCCATCTCATTCCTGCGGGGGCTGGGGGTCTAGGAGAGGGGTTGCCAAGTTCTCCAACATGGATCATCTTGACTCCAATCATCTCCGCACGCTCATCCCGTCCTTCTCAAACCTTCTCATGCTGGGTTCAGGATTCTCGGCTGGGTCCTCAGATGTGGGACACTTGTCATAGGGACAGGAATTTGCTAGGCATCTGCCTGCCTCTTTCTCATCTCTGGGCTTCCCACTTCTGTCCCTTTGAAGCCCCTGCTCTGCCTCCTCCCTCACCTCTCCGGGTTCTTTTTAAATGTTACCTCTCCGAGGGCCTTCCCTGACCTCCCCCTCTAACCGAGCCCTGTGGTGACATAATAACACGGCTGCCAATGTAGTGACACGGCTGACCCCCCAGCCGAGGTGGGGTCTCCGTCCCTCCCTTTGAGTCTGGCCGGGTGTGTGCCTGCGTTGAGCAGGAGCGTGCCATGAGACTGCTGGAGCTGGGTAGCAAATGGATGTGGCCCTCCTGCCCTTTTTGCTTGTTTGGGAGCCCTGATCCGCTGCGGGAAGCCCCCGTGCTGTGAGGAGCTCCATCCACACAGAGGGGTCACGAGTGGGGGCTCTGGTTTTTGCTATCTCAGCCAAGGCACCAGGCATGTTGCATGAGCTTCCTAACGCTGCGGAACGAAGGACCGCCCAGTCAGTGGCTGGAACAACATGAGTTTATTCCCTTACATTCCTGGGGGTCAAGTCCAAAATGCATCTGATGGGCTAACGTCAAGGTGCAGGCTGGGGTGCTTTCCTTCTGGGGGAGAGGCTCTGGCCTTCACCCACTTCTAAAGCTGCATTTGTTGGCTCCTGGCCCCTTTCTCCATCTTCAGAACCAGTGGTCGGCAAACTCATTAGTCAACAGAGGCAAATATCAACAGTACAACGATTGAAATTTCTTTGGAGAGCCAAATTTTTTAAACTGAAACTGTATGTAAGGCCACTTCTTCAAAATAGACTTGCCCAGGCCATGGTATTTTGTGGAAGAGCCACACGCAAGGGGCCAAAGAGCTGCATGTGGCTCGCGAGCCACAGTTTGCCGAACACTGTTCTAAACTCTCAATGATCATGATCCCCGCTTCCATCGGCCCATCTCTTTCTCTGACTTTCCCGCCCCCCTTCCCTTACAAAGACTCTCATGATTGCATTGGCCCCATCCAGATAGTCCAGGATGCTATCCCCACTTCAAAATCTTCCCTTTAACCACACCAGCAACGCCTTTCACCGTGTAAGATAGGATCGTCACAGGTCCCGGGGGTTAGGATGGGAGGCACCTGGGAACGAAGGTACTTCCAGATGATTTTAGGCCCCTGCTGTTCAAGTCACCCACAGCCATGTCAGTCTTCCCAGCTGAGGCCCCAGACTCACTATGATCGGCCCAGAACCCTGACCCACGGAATCCAGGAGCGTGACGTGGTGGCTGTGTTGTGTCTCCCAGCTCGCTGTTGTCCTTTAGACAGCGCCTGATCACTTCAGCGTCTTTCTCACCGTGTTCAGACCACTTTGCGGCGTTTTGTCTCATCGTACATGTATGGGCTTGTTTGTTTTCTGTCTCCCCCAACTCGAATGCAGGGCCCGAGGTGTCAGCGTTTGCCTACCAATATTTTCTCACCAGATAAATGCATGTCTCCCCCACAGACTATAAGCTCCCCGAGGTTAAAAACAGGTCTTGATCATCACTGGGTCCCCAGAACCCCAGCTGGGCCCCAGCACTGAGCAGGGGCTCAGAACAAGTGACCGCTTCTCATTGTCTAGGTCTGAGGGTCACTAAGTCAGGGGGTGCTAGAAGGCACCTCGGAGTTTATCTTTCCGGGGCTCACAAGCTCCAGTGGCCACAGAGCCAGCTGGGACTATGCACACACGGGCCAGCTGAACTCTAAGGCAGTTGGGAGTGCTGAGCCGGTGGCCAAGTGGAACTGGCAGGCCACACCACCCCAGGCATTTATTTGAAAGATGGGCCTATTTGGACAAGCAGTCACTATACACCTTCTCTTCTTCTCCTCCTTTCGCGCCCCCCCCCCCCCCCCCCCCCGCCCCTGTACTCTCTGCCTTTCCTTGTCTGTGCCCCGGGAGGCTGCCTCTAGAGGCTGAGGGCCTCACCTCACTTCTGAGTGGCTTTGGTCTGTGGGAGGCACCAGCAGATGGGACGGCCGGAGGGGAGACAGGCCAGGGTCCGCTCTGCTCTGCCCTGCCTTAGTTCGGGCAATGTCGGCTTTCCTGCCTGGTCCACCAGCTCATCCCTCGTCCTGGTCCCTTCAAGCTGGGATGACCAGGCTCCTCATGGCGGCCAGCCCCAGGCACTTCACCTGCCACGGCTGGTTCCCATCACCCCACCCACTCGCGTGTGGATGCCTTGCTGTGAATATTTCCATTGAGAACTTCCATTCTGATCTTTTATGTTTTATCATTAGCAGTAGCAGCGGTATCATTATTGATAAGCCTCTTGGCCCAGAGCATTCGATGCTCTCTCAGTTGACCCCTTTGGCATGGTGCTGCCTCATGCCGGGATTCTGAGTGTGACAACATCTGTAGACCTCATTTGGCCCTGGATTCTGACCCAGTCCCCTGACTGGGACAGAAGTTTCCCTCAGGCCTCTGCCAAGGAGTCACTGATTTCTGCGTGCGTTGCCCCTTCCCCTCCCCGGCCCCCTCTGACCCCGGACTGGTTTTTTAATCCCATCCCATTCTCCCCCAGCCGGTTGTTTGAACATCAAGTTTCTTTTCAGCATGAGCTGAACTCTCCCTGGCCCTTCTCCACCCCACCCCTAGAGAACCCCTGGACTCCATGGACAGTCTTACACGGGACAGACACCCTGTCATGTCCTGGGCCTCAGAGGCCCTCCTGTCTCTCGCTGCCCCAGTGCCCCGCCTAGATGCACACTGATTTGTCACCCCTGTTGATTTTGTTCTTGGGCACGGAGACCACCAGGACGGGGATGGGACATTACCCTTTTGCAGCTGAATTGGATGTTTTTGTAATAGTAACTGGCTCATATTTCCATTAACAGACAGGTTTACTGAGCTTTGGAGATAACTTTCCCATACATTTGGCTTTGATCTATAGTGATCAGTGAGTTCCCTATACCCCAGTCTTATCTACCCATTCCCCCAAGATCAAGGGTAAGGCTGCCAGAACCTCATGATTGTCTATACTGCTCTGCCACGGCCCAGCCCAAATGGGTGGGTACAGCTCTGGTTTTGGTACCCTTTCTGGGAACCTAGGCACCTTCCCCCTCCTCCCTCTCTCTCTCGGACTGTTTCTCTTTTGAAACAAGGCCTTTAGATGGGATAGTTTTAAAAAAAAAAGCCAAAGTCTACTATGGTAATCTACACGGGGCCTCCTTTTCCATAGCATGCTGTCGCAGCGGCAGGTGTCCTCCACACATGCCATTGTCTCACCGCCACCTCCCTGCTAGACCGTGGTCTGCACGGGGGTAGAAACCTTTGTTTCCTCTGGGTGTGGTGCAGCCTCTGACAACTGGAGGTGCTCTGTAAATGTTGGTTACGTGAGTGACTGCCTGGTGGAATTTTAAAATACCGTCTTGAGCTCGGTGTGAGTCGAGCCCAGCTCAGCTCTGCAGATCACCAGGGGACTCCACGCTGGCCTCCAGACTGAAACGGGACACTCGAGAGCTTCCTTGAAAATTGTTAAAGAAAATAAAGACTATTCTTTCTGCCTCATGGCCCGCTTGGCTGCCAGGCCCCTTTAAATGGCCCAGGAGTATTCCTCAGAGGCGGCCCCGGTGGCACAGCCCAGGACTCTGTGAGGAGTGGCACTGGGCTGCCTGCTTTTCCTGCTGCCTCCTAATATTAACCTGGCGCTGGGCCCCTGGCCCCCACGCCGTGATGGGAGGCCCTGCATGGAGCCAGAAAACAGATCCATCTGGAAATAGAAAAATAATCCCAACACTGGCAGTTTTGTCTGGCCTCCCCGGTGGGGTGTGGAGCAGGCCCATGAAAGGGGCTTTGAGGGCCGGTGGGTGAGGGCCGTGGGAGGGAACGCCTCTGTGCCCAGCCCTCGCTGGGTACCTGTGCCAGGGTCCCCAGGGCAAGAGGCAAACCCGCAGGGACTGAAGGGTGTGTCACAGCTGACTCTGGGAGCAGCCAGGACTCCACAGTGTGTCCGTCTGAACTTGAATCTATGTGGCCTTGAGTGAGTTGTTCAGCCTTTTTTTAGTCCTTATTACCCCAGGAATCCAAAGTGGGGTGATAAGACCTACCCCTAGAAATGGATCCCATGGCCAGAGCACCCAGCACTGTGCCTAAGGTAGAGCGAGGGCCGGATGAATGGCGGCTATCACAGTGGCTGTTATTTCTGACTTCAGAAGATACGCTGCACAAAACACTGTGCCAACCCATGGGGGGACTGTGGACAAGCCCACCGTACTCCCACCTTCCCATCTGGGCAATGGGAAATGGCCCACTGCCCTCCAGTCCTGGATCCCAGTGAGGTGAATTTCAGCAGGACAGAGGTCATGCCTGCCCCCCACCCCCACCCCCTGCAGAGCACATCCCAGCATGTCCACGGCCTGGGCAGATTACTCAGAAGGAGCCAGAATCTCCTCACGGCTGTCTCCAGCATCCTAGGGGAGCCACAGAGTGTTCTTGGGCCTCGGCCTGTGCCGATCACTATTACTATAATTCGGGGACTGGATGCTGGCAGAAAGGTGCTGGTCCCAGAGACTCGAAGGCAAAGGTGGAGGTGAGAGTTGGTACTGGCAGGTCCTCAGGTTGGAGGGAAACAGATAAAGCCCACAATGATGTTCCACGGCATCCATAGGGAGGCTGGACCCAATACATTGGTGTCCCAGCTTCCTCTGTCCGAAGTATGCTACCAGGTCTAGAGCCATCTGGCACAGACAGCAAAGGCCACATGGCCAAAGATGGAAGCAGAAGGACAGAAAGACCTCCTGGAATGTGTTACTCTACAGAAGACCCAGGGTCTTGGCATGACCAGAAGCAGGAGACGGAGAAGTGAAGTGGGGGGGGGGAGGGTTGGTAATGACCAACACGGAGCTTCCTGCCAGCCCGGAGATACATGCACTGGAAGCTGGATTTTAGTTTAGTCAAAGAAAATACAGGAAGGTCACCTTTCCTGTGCCCCGAGCTGTAGGCCGAAATTCCGCCTCTGTGGGTGTTGAATAAATGAGTGAGAGGAGAAAGAGGCATGAAGGGTCCCCCTTGCCCTCCAGCTGTTGTCCCAAGACCTTTATGCAAAGGCCCATCCACAGATGGCATTTCCGGGGGAGGGGGGGGGGGGCTGTGGAAGAACCCATTGGGAGGCTTATGGACCCTTTAGTCACCCAGACGTGGCTGTTCCGGTGCCGGCCAGGGAAATCAGGATGGAACCAGTTAGGACCGGGTCCAGGGACGAGCCTGTCTTCTCTGGCTTCTCCAATGCTGAGTCCCTGGAGGACACGCTGCCTGAAGAAACAGAGTTGCTGCCTCCCCTTCTCTCTGCCTCTGGGGATGGATGCTGTGTGTATGGGGGGCGCAATGGGAGGGGCATTGGAGCCAGCGGCGGCTGTGGCTGTGGCAGCATGCTTGCCCACACCTGGTGACGTGGGTGAGGAGGGGCAGGGCGGGCTTATGTGGGAGCCAAGTGAGGCTATGGCCGGGGAAAGGTCAGAAGGCAAGTTGGGCTCAGGAAGCTTCTGGGCCATGGAATGCTGCCCATCACAGACAGAGGAGCGCGCTCGTCAGCCTGCCCCACGGGGCTCCTCCGCACGTAATCCCTGCTGGGAATGAATGCCCCCTTGTGTGAGGTCCTTGTCTGCCCCGAAGTAGGCCACGGAGTTGAAGGATCACAGAAACCAGCCTCAGAAGCACCGAATCATAGAAGCCGAAAGTCGTTGCCAGGTAGGGTTCCAGGACTTCAGAGCCTCGGCGCTGGCATCAGCAGGCATTAGAAGCATTTATGGCTTCGGGGATCTAGGAACCACAGACCTCGAGGACCTGCACTTGGGACCCTCTGGGGTTCTCATGTCTCCTATACATCGAGATGCAGTGTTTCCTTCTGGAAAGTTTCAGAAAGGAGCAGTCTTTGTTCGTTAGGCAGGGAGGTTAGCTCCTGCAGGGAAGGACGGGCACAGGAGCTGTCTCTGAGGGATGCTCTCAGGAGTCCTGGGCCGAAATCCCAGGCCCCAGTGCCTTTGTCCGTAGCTGTCACTGCACCGTTAGCCGTGTTTTCCTTGGATCTTAAAAGCCCTTTGACCTCCGAGCCTCTGCTTTGCCGTAAACCACTCCGCAGCCTCCTCCACCCAAGCCCCGATAAGCAAGGCCACTCCAGACACTTGGGCCTCTCTCTGCCCCAGCCCCGGGCCCTCTCCCCAACCCCGAACACCATCTCTGGGTCCTCCCTGCCCTGCCTGACCACACAGCTCCGGCAGGAAACCAGCTGGCCGGGAGACGCCATTCCGACACCCCTCGGCCAGGCCCGGTGCGCATGCGGTCCCGCCTTGCACCCACCGCCTCCCGGGGGCCGCGGCGTGGGCAGCAGCCTGTAATTTGGGGGTGGGAGATGGGACGCCCGGGTCAGCTTTGACCACCCGGTCCCCGGAGGAAGGGAGTGGTCTGGGGGCTTGGAGAATCAAAGCCTTCCTCTCAGCCGCCTTGTTGACCGTGAAGATAAAAATATTTACGGACAATTTTCCTCCCTCTGGGGACATCCCGGCACAGAGCGGGGCTGTGTTTCTCCCTTGGCTATGCCTGACCCTCAGGATGGAGGGAGCTGGGACAAACACAGGTTGTTTACGACATCCAGAGAGACACGGCCACATACAGTGTCCCCTTTTCAACGGGGACGCGCGCTTCTGGAAGGCTGCCCGAAGGAACAAGGGTGGGTTTCTGTCCTCTGTTAGCTTAGTTCTTGGTGGGGTTCAAGAGGTTTTTTTTTTTTCTTCCCCTCCCCGAGAGACGGTGTGAGTGTGTTATGGTGAATAACATGTTTCCCATAATTTGCCTTTTTGCAAACACAAGGAAATTTGCATATGCGGCTGAAGCAGCCCGGGCAGAGAGCCTTCTGGAGAAGCCGGTCCCTCCTTCCCCCGCCGTGTCGGGCTGCTCGAACTCAATAAACACTTGTTGACTGAATGAATGGGTCATAGAAATGGCAGGCCGAGGCTGGAAGGGAGGCCCCATGGAGACCCTCTGGGCCAGACCGCTCAGGTTTCAGGCAGGGAAACTGAGGCCCGGGGAGGGGGGAGGGGTGGAGGCTGCCTTCCATGGGAGATTTCATAGCTGGGGATGGGGATGGTGGTGATAATAATAACAATAAGTCGTCTTTTCTGAGCAGTGGGTGTGTTTCGGTTTGCCAGAAGCCTCCACGCTGGCCAGGTTCCCAGCAAGTCCACGGAGGAGGCAGAGCAAGATTAGAGTTCCCTGTAACGCGTTTGCGCAACTTGCCCGTTTACCCAGAAAGGGGTGAGGTGGGGTCAGCAAGAAATGCGGCTGTGTTCTGTCATTCAGCTGAGTCCCCTGCTCAGAACGGAGGGGCCCGCCTCAGCCTGGGTTTCCCTCCCAGCTCTGCCATTTACAAGCTGTTGAAAACAGCTCACCGCACTCAGCCGAGCCTCAGTTCCCCTATCTGGTATTTGGGGTTTACACTCTCCGTGGACGATGCTGGCCTCCCAAACTGGTAGGAGAATGGCATCAGAGAACGGACACGAAGCCGCCTTGGAAGCTGACGGCCGAAGGGAGGCCCTGATGCTGGAGCTGGATGTGTCAGCGCATCCTCCCGTCCATCCATGGGGACAGTATTCTGATGCCGCCAGCTCCTGAGATAAAAATAGCTCTGAGGGGAGGGGGGCAGCTCCCCGGGATATCTGGGCAGGATAAAAATAGCCCTCAAGAACAGCTGGCTCCCTTTCTCCACTTTGGTATTCACCCACAGTCTTCTGATCTCTTATTTGGTTTCCCAAGTCAACCTACCATTCCAGGCGAACAATCCTCCTTGTTCTGGGGCCAGGTGGTGGCAAATTTATTCCAGGCTCTGGGAGTAGAGGCTTTGGAAGCCAGGAATATGGGACCCATCCCAGTTCTGTTTACAACTCGCTGTGTGGCTCCAAAGCAAGTTATCCTCAGAGTGCTCGTTCTTCCTCCTCACAGTGCTGTCCAATAGAACTTCCTTTGAGAATGGAGATGTTCTGTGTGCGCACGCATTGTCCGACACAGTCGCCACTAGCTAGCTGCCTGTGGCTATGGAACACTTGAAATGCGGCTAATGTGACTGGGGAGCTTAATTTTTAAAATAAACTTGAGAAATTTAAAGAGCCACGTGTGGCTAGTGGCTACCATGTAGGAGGTTGCAGGCCTTGAACATGGAGATGGCGAAAGCACATGCACCTAGTCCTGGGCTTGAGAAGGGTGGGAAATGGGTGTGCAGAGCCCGGCACGTGAGAGATGCCCACGGCTTGTTCTCTTCCTCCCCCTCCAAATGGGGACTTACATGTATCTTTGAGCCGAAGAGCCCTCTTTAGAGAGCATGAACTCTTCCTGGGAGACTGGTGGGAAGGGGCTGTGGTGGTGGGTGGGAAAGAGCCATCGGGGCTTCAGCAGCGAGTGGGCTAGGAGAGCAGGGAGCATGTCTGAAGCAGATGACAAGACATGTTCCCTGCTCCTTCCCACCCCCATTTTTAACCCCTATGTGTTTAAGCTCATACACTCTTAAAATCAGATGGTTGGTTCTAGGGTACAATTTCAGTTCCATCAATTATTAGCTGGGTGACTTTGCGCAAGTTGCTCTCTGATTCCTGTCTGTAAAATGGGTAGGTTAAGTGAGGGTCCTGGGGGGATTAATGAGCTCATGTGTGCACAAAGCTCTTTGCCATGGGCACAGCATTATCATGTGCTTAAAAATGGAAGCCACGGACAATCTCCTAGACACAGACCCCTTCGACTCCCACCCGCACCCTGACCGGAGCCCAGTGAGATGCCCATGAGGGGCACCTCCAGAAAAGCTCCTTGGTGGAGGTCCTCGGGCTGAGAGACGTCCCGGCACGGGAACAAGTCCTGGGGCGCTCAGCTGGCGGATGAACCATCACATTGTTGGGTTGGAAGTCATCCTGAAGTTTTTACTGCTTGCATCTCCTTTCCATTGACCCTGCCAAACGACAGTCTCCTGGGACCCATCCAGAGACAAGAACTCGGTTACCTCTGGAGGGAGCTGATGCAGACTGTTAGAAAGTCTTTCCTGGGATCCAAGGAGCGGCTGCCTCTCTGTGACTTCCCGCCCTGGTCCTAGTACAGTTTCCGCTTTCCAGATTCAACTTCCTTCTGTCGCTACCAGTGCAGGGGCTGGCTCACCGCGGTCAAGGGCAGGGTTAATCTTTGTTGAGTTGGAGGAGCTGAAACTCAAAACCTACGCCTAATCAAGAGCGGAGGATGTGTTTTATCAGCATGTCATTTTGTTGGCAAAGAAACTGAGCAACTGGCCCATCCATCTATTCATTCATTCTCTTACCGGACCCTAGCTATTGAGCACCTACTGGTGCCACGTCCTAGAAATGAATTCCTGGCCCCGTGATTCACAACCCGGTAGGGGAGGCAGCTATAGCAATGGTAATTATTACAGTGCAACATGGGCTATTATGTCAGGGCCAGGACCAGAGTGAGGTGAGTGAGGCATTTATCTCAGGAACAAAATTTAATGCGGTGCTAAAATTCACTATCGAGGTAAATAACAATTGATTGCAATGTTGTTGTTTTTTAAACCAAAAGTAATGGGAAAAGTAATGGGTGAGCAAAAGGTAAAACTTGTAAATGAAGACAGGGTCCATATGACAGATTTTCCTTTTGCCTCAGGCTCTCCTATGGCCAGGCCCGCACTGTATTACTGGGGGCTGCCCCAGCCAGTGGTGGCTGGAATCGACTCCCATCAGCCCACACATCTCTTCCCAACTTCACACACAAGGTAGCATGTCTGCACCTTGAAACTGGTCGTAAAGAAGAGGATATCTGCATCATGGCCACTGGCAGATGCTAAAAGACGGGCTTCCCCCTCCTTCCCTTGGAGAGCTGGACATTACATACTTACCAGCACACCACAGCTGGACATTACATATTTACCAGCACACCACAGCTGGACGTTACATATTTACCGGCATCTCCCAGCTGGATGTTACATGTTTACCAGCACGCCCCAGCTGGACGTTACATACTTACCAGCACGCCACAGCTGGACATTACATATTTACCGGCACGCCACAGCTGGACGTTACATGTTTACCGGCACGCCCCAGCTGGACGTTACATGTTTACCGGCACGCCCCAGCTGGACGTTACATATTGACGGCACTGGCCGGGGTGGTACAAGTAAGGTTTCCCAGACAAGGAGATACCTTCTGAATTTTGCAGACTAAGAACCCAGAAAAGGAGAGCAAGAACATTCCTCCAAACAAGGACCTCAGTGTGCAGAGCACCAGAGGAATGGATGAAAGTGTGCGTGAGGTCTTCCCGTGACGTTGATGAGATGCCGTAGGAGCTGAACTCTTGTTTTTATCAATTAGCGTCTCCGTAATGGCTTTACAGACCCGCTTCTTTCTGCCTTTTCTCTCTGCCATCCTCATTTCGTTGGCTGTGGACCTAGGGCTTGTTACCTCATTGTGGCAACATGGCCGTAGCCTCTCCAAGCAGCACATCTTCACCCAACAATGTTCAAAGAGAAGAAAGGGTTATGTCACCGGTCTGTGT
This sequence comes from Antrozous pallidus, assembly GCA_027563665.1. Lineage (NCBI taxonomy): Eukaryota > Metazoa > Chordata > Mammalia > Chiroptera > Vespertilionidae > Antrozous > Antrozous pallidus. The sequence continues at coordinate 75,371,085 of CM050522.1, read as the reverse complement.
CCACTTATAAAGTGAGAAAAACCTCCTCCTCCTCACCCCCCCTCCTCTTCCTCCTCCTCTTCCTCCTCCTCTCCTGCCTCCTCCTCTTTGGATATATAACTCCTCTCACATCTCAGTGGCTCAACTGTATCTTATGTTCATACCCAAACTCCTCTCTAGCCAATGCCTCTCTGGGCTGGCATTGCCTGGAGGGGCAGAGGGAGAGGACATGTGATGGGTTTAGTCCAAGTAGGATTCAATCACTGAGGCTGGGGAGCGACACAGTCTCTGCTAAAGAATGAGGCTTCTTAGAAGATGATGGGTAGAGCTAGAATTCTGTTAGCAAGGATGAAACTATAGTGTCTGCCCCTAGGATGATGGCCAACCAGCCAGCCCCCAGCTCTGCCTCTTCTCCCTCCCTTCCCTCCCTTCTTCCCCTCTGTCCCTTACCAACCCCACCCCCCCCCCTTCCTCATTCATCCACCACTTACCACATTGCAAGCCAGCAGTTTTATTGCTAGCTTCACCAGTAGCTTTATTGCAGACTTCTCAGTGGCCAGATAAGTTGCTATTGAACAAGTACAAAAAATGGTTTACATAAATGTTAAAAGCACACTTGCAAATTAAATATCCATTGCATTTTGAAGTTATTTATTACATGTTCTTACAAGCTAATGTCCTTTTTAATATCGTGATTGGCCACAAGCCTTAGAACAGAAAGCACGAGAGTTCTCACATCCTCTCTGAGGATGTGCCTCAGAGAGCAGTGGTCCAGGCTGATCTGTCCGCAGTGTGTTCCTGAGCGCCTGCTGCAGGCTGCCACCGAGTCAGTGCCAGGATAGAGCCGTGGCTTTCCGGACCTCTAGTTGAGTGCGTGCATGAGATAACTGTATACCCCGGTTGAAATGGCACGCTGAGTACCAGGCAGGGTGTGGTACAGCTGTGGGAACCCGAGGGGAAAGCCGGTGAAGAGCGGCATTCCAGAAAGAGGTGGTCAGAGGAGCGACGGCTTGAAACGCTCTCAGGTCATCAACTGCTCTGTCTCCCCCCCCCCAGGGGAGGGGCGGCCAGTTGAGTGGATGGCCTGTTTAGTACAGCCAGTGGTTCCAGACACGTCACCCGTGAGGGTCCAGAGAGCCGAACGCGCCACAGCTCTCACAGCTGGAAAATGGGTCTACCTCTTCCAAGGCCCGCTGAGCGACTCGAAGAATGAGATCGGCTTGATCTTTCCAGTTAGACATCAACCCGGGAGGCCCAGCTTCCCACTCTAGGCCCTGCACTGCCTGTGTGTGTTTCTGAGCCTCCGTTTTCCCACCTGCAAAATAAAGAAATGGGGCCAGGCGGCTCTGGGAGTCTTCCAGGCCTGCATTTCTGGTGGGCCCCCACATCTTGGTCAGTATCGGTGTGCACAAAGTACGCTTTGGTTATCCCACAGCCCTGGCCTCCCTGGCCTAGCTCTGAAGCAATAACCCTAGACTGGGGAGGAGGGGAGATGATCTGGGAGGCCCAGACAATGGGCTCATATGTCCAGAGGATGCGCCCTCCTAAGTGGCTCAGGAGCTTCCCTGGCCGCACCCCTCGTTCCTCTTGGCAGAATGATTGTTCTGGGGGGTCTTTGCAGCTGCCAGGCCAGAGTGAAGTGGCCCCACAGGCAAAATCCAGGCCCTAGGAGACAGGTCAACCATGAAAACAGGCAGCACTGTCTCCAGCCGCCTGCCCTGGAGAAAGGGGCTGGACCGGCATGGCCTGGAGGGGCGGAGGGAGAGGACTCTGTGGGAGGCTGCCTCTCTCTGCAGCCTGGACTTCCATTCGGCTCACTCTACTGACATGCTCTATCCCAGGTGCCGGGAGCCCAGCCGTGAGTGGGGTGGAGCGTGGTGAAGGCACCAGCAGCACCTGAAGTTGGGCCTGCCACATAGCGGGTGCCCAACTAATGTGCTCATGGGTGAGAGTCATGATGTAGGAAAGGGAACAGGTGGCAGGGGGAGCCAGCCTGCTCTAATATGGCAAACTTTATACCCTCATTCATGTATTCATCCCTTCATTCATTCCATCTTTCACTCAGCATTTATGAGTATATCCATGTGCTAGGCACTGTGCTTCATGCTGGTGCCAGAGTGTCAACACTGCATCTGCTCACAGCAGGGACCACAACTCCCATTTGCCTGTGACCAGTGCCAAGCTCAGGGTCCGATGCATGGCGGCATCCCTCCAAGTGACCAGGGAATGAGTGACTCCATTATTAGACCTGTATCATGTGCACACATCCTATGCCCCATGCCACGCAGGGCCCACACATGAAAGGAAGACCCATCTTGGTGTGCCCAGCAGCACAGAGCATGGGGAAGAATGGGGACTGGTCTGAGACTAAATCTAAGGTTGTGAAGACTAAGGTTGGGGACCTGAGCTCTCTTCCCAGCCCCTGACCTGCCGGATCTGTCCCTCTCCCTGCCGGCCTCGGGCAGGGGACCATCCCACCCTGAGGGCAGGAAGCACGGCCTGGCGCACAGTGCATGCTCAGAAAAAGCTTGGCGGAGAAATCGATGGGCGTTGATACCTGGGCTGTGTGCAACCCTCTGTTCTGCTGGCTAACTTCATGAGTGAATCATCATGAACATGTATTGAGCACTTACTGCTCAGGTGGCCACCATTTAGGCTGTTGAGATTGACAGTCTCTCTCAAGGCGGATGTGCCTCAGAGAGCAGTGGTCCAGGCTGATCTGTTTGGGCAGGGCCTAAACGACACTGAGTGGGCAGATTATTATGATCTCTGAATGCATACTAATCTGGCCACTCAGTGTCGATGGCCCTTGAATCTCCACCAGGCCAGAAACTCCTGTGCAGAACTGTCTGTGCCCAGCCACTGGGGCTGTGCCAGGAACCTCCCTGGCAGGAAGGTTGGGTGTAAAGAGGCAGCAGAAGCAGGAAACAAGGTCTCTTCCCAAGATTTCTTATCAGTGTCCATGTCTCCTTCTCCCAGCGAACCATGAGCTCTTTGAAGCACATGAACCTCCTTTTCCCCCACAAGCTGGCAAAATGCAGCTAGCTCTCCCTAAGCATCTACCGAGTTGGGTTTATTGTCAAACCACAGTCTCATCTTCCTGAGTTCAAAGGGCCCATGAAATAGGTGTTTGATGCACCTATTTTACAGATGGAGAAAGCAAGGCTCTTGAAAGGGACACCATCCATGTTTAAGGGCTCTGAGGGGTCTTGCATGAGTCTTTGGGCTGTTCCACAGGGGAACAGGCCTCCCTGGGGCTCCCCATTGCATATTCAGGTTTGGAGTGAGATTTGGAAAGATCTTGGTGCTCAGCCACTGACCTGCTGCCCGGCTGTTGAGGAAATGCATCTCTTGCCTGGAAATGGCTTTGTGGCCAGTGAGTCACAGACGTCACCCACACTGTGCAGTGGGGAGAATTAGATTGCTTCTCCACCGTGCTCTCCTCACTCCTCTTGCAAAACCTGCCCGAAATGTACTTCCAGCCTCCCGACCTTTTTGTGACTCTTCCCTCTGAGCTGTCTTCCTCCACCGCTGTATGTGTAACCAGCACATCCTTTAGGAGCCAAAGGTCATCTCCTCTTGGGAGCCTTCCGTGGTTTCTCTTGATCCCTTGGTCTGCTTGACAGTTCCATTCATCTGGGTCTCCCCATAACATCTAGCAGATTCTCCCTGTTATCTGTATGTGATTGCAGGAGGTTCCTTGTGGCATGGCTATGTCTAATGTCTTCCATATAGACTCTGTTCCCTGCCCCACGTTGCTGTGCATGCCTTCTGTCCACAGTACGAATATGTGTGTGCTCAGAAAGCAGGGCCATGTGTAAATGTATCTGCCTTCCCCACCCCACCCCCACCCCCAGTGGTGGGCCCTCTTCTTCCTGCTCTGCACAGGGGTTTGCACACTGTAGGAGTTGAAAGAGAATCATTGAAATCATCGATGATTTGAACCTCTCTTGTGCCCCAGGCTCCCCACTGGGTGTGGGGATCTGACAATGACAATGAGGTCTGATGTGCACGACAATAAGGTGTGAGGCAGAGGTTTGAGCTACACCTGGAAGGACAGTGAGACTGTGAACAGGCAGAAAGGGTGGTTGGAGGGAGGCAGAGCTGGGAGGAAACAGCAGTGACAAGGCAGTGAAGTATCCCAGCTTGTCCAGAGCCCGGGGCCCAGGCATCAGAGGGCGTGGTGCCTGGGGCAGGGCATGGGGCTGGGGAGGCTGGCAGGGATCTTCTCAGACCCTCTCAGAGGCTGAGATTTGGATCTTCATGCTCAGCTGTAGGAGACAGGAATCAGACGACCTCAGTTCACATCTCATCTCCTCCCTCAGCCAGTTAGTGGTCTCAGGAGAGTTACTTAACCTTTCTGAATCTCGCCTTTCACCTCTGTAAATAGAGATAACAGGCCTCCCATAAACAGTGACACTTAGCACAGGGCTGCACCTGGCTCGGGTGAGGCTGATGATGCAAAATACTAGGCGATACGAGCAAACAAACAAAAAAAAACCAACCCCTCCATATTAATGCAGTACTCTAAAAATGTCAGAATGGATGCAAAAAAAAAAAATCCACGATTAACAAAATGTCAAAAAAATGTAAATAAGGACAGAATCCGCCTAGCACAAAGCATTATGCAGCTCAAAAAATGTTAACTATGATCGGACTGGGAGTTCTCAACCTTCCAGAGCTGCGGGCTTCGGAAAACCTGCGGGAAACCCACGGCCCCTCGCCCCCAGAAGAATGCTTAATTGGGTCCACGTGGAGGTTTAGAACTCTGCTTGGAGGTGGGGATGGTTCCACGCGCCATCCTGCCGCCTGTGGGTTCTTCGGGCCTCCCTCTGGCAGCCGCGGGCGCTCTGCCCCCTGCAGGAAGCGGAGCACAGCTCTGTGGCTTCTTTTTCTTTCTTGCCTGCTCCCCCCCCCCCCCCCACTCCGCCCCCCTTCAGCTTGGGACTTTTCCTAAAGTTTGCTGAAACCAGACACCTTGCTCCACCGAGCCCGCGTGCAGCCACGGTTTAAAAGGCCGCCTTCAGCGCACCCTCCCCGCCCCCAGCGGAGACTTCAAAAGGCCCGGCGGGCGCCGCGGCCCCAGCACCTATGAGCCGCCCCCTGCGCCCAGAGCCCGCGACCGAGTCCGAGGACGCAGAGCGGCCGCAGTCCCAGCGCAGGCGGACCGGGCAGGCGGCGCAGCCCCTCGCGCCCATGCCCCTCCCGGTGCCGCTGCGCTCCGAGCGCCCGCGCCCAGTTTAGGGAAGGGGACTCCGCACCCCCGCCCCCGAGCCCGCGCCCGGGGCTGCGGGGACCCATGAATACAAATGCCGTTAGGCGCACGAGGAAGGACCGACCGTCCAGCCTCGCACCTAGGGACCCAGTAAGTGCTCCGGTGCTCCCGGAGGGCTGGGGGTACTGGTGTGTGTGTGTGTGTAAAGGTGTGCGCATGTGTGTGTGTGTGTGTGCGCGGGGGGGGGGGGGTTGCACATTCGGGGAATGACTGTGTTTGTGCCCGTTTGCGGTGGGCTCTGGCGGAGAACTGTGTGTAAGTGGGGGTGTCCCTTGCATGTGCACTTGGGGGTGTGTACATGGGGGGGGGTGCACGTGAAGGTGTGTGCGCGAGGGTGTACGCAAGAGGATCTGGCTCTGCTAGTGTGCAAGCACTAGCGTGCATGTGTCTGCGTGTGTGGAGTCTGGTGTGCGCCCTGGTTTTGTGTGTGTGTGTGTGTGTGTGTGTGTGTGTGTGTGTGAGAGAGAGAGAGAGAGAGAGAGAGAGAGAGAGAGAGAGAGAGAGGAGCGCCTGGCTGTGTTGCATGTGAATGAGTGGGAGCATGTCTGAGTGTGGGTCCGTGTGGATGTGCGTGTTCGCACCAGCGAACAAGTCGTGGAGGTGGAGGCGGAGGCAGATGGGGCTTCTGATGCCAGGGCTCCGGCTGGGGCTGTGGGTATGCCAGTTTGCTGGGTGTTTGCCAGGGAACTGAGGTGTGCAGTTCTGTGCTCCAGTGTGGGATCTCAGGGAGCCTCTTTGATAGACTGCGTGGGGGGGGGGGGGGTGGCCTGGCGTGTTAGGCTCATTTCTTACCGAATGGAGAGGGAAGAGGGCGCAGGTTGGCCAACAGTTAACAAGCACACCCACTGCACGCCCAGGAGTCTCTTCTGCAGGGAGTCTCGAATGTGGGAGGAAAGTGTGTGTGTGTGTGTGTGTGGTAGGACACTGGTTGTCGTGGGAGTCTGGACACTTGTGTCCTGGTCCCACATCTGCCCTTGGAACTCCGGGTTTCCTTCAGCCTTTTCTGTCCCGTCTCTGCCTCTATCTCCTTCTCCCAACTCCTAAGCCAGAAGTCCCAGATCTCTGAACTGCGACCAGGCCGGCGACTACCCCTGGCCGGTGCATTCATCTCTGGGAATCTCAGTTTCCCCATCTGTACAGGGGGTAGTTGTCTCAGCCGGGCTGAGGTGGGCTGGTCCGGAGTGCGCCCCCGGCCGCGGCCAGCAGGGGGCACCAGCGGGCAGCAGAGGGCGGCCCAGCTTTGGGAGGAGAGAAGGTGGAGAGCCACCGCGGACCGAGACTTTAAATCGCCTTCGTTTCCCCCAAATCCTTCCTTTTCCTCTCCTCCCCCAGGCCGGCGGGGAGGCTGCTTCCACCGCCCTCTGCGCGCTCTCGCCCGGCCTCGCTCTGTCTCCGGGGACCGCAAGCAGCCCGCCTCCAAAAGTTTGATCATCTCTCTTTCTTTTTTTCCCCCCTCTGCTTCTTCTTTTCGGTGGAAGCAGAAAAAGAGTGAGGCAGGGGCAAGCGCAGCGCCGGGACTCCTGGGACCATGGGCCTGGCGCGGGCGCTCCAGGGGCCCCGGCCGTGCTGCCTGGTTGCCCCGGCGCCCCTGGGCGCGGGGCTGTGCTGCGGGTGCGGGGGCCGCGCGCTCTGAGCCGGCCTGGCGTGGTGGGGCGGGGGGTTGGCGGCCCCATGGGGCGCGCCCACACTTGCCCCCCGGGATCGGAAGCATGAAGTAGGGGCCCGCCATGGGAGCGGGAGCGGCGCGGGGGGCCCGAGGCACAGCGGCGGCGCGCAGGGGGTGAGTATGAGCTTGGGGACGCCCCCTCCCCATCTTCTTGCTGCTCCAGCCTGGGGTTCCCTCCTGCTCCGGACGCTTCCAGCGGAACGTCAGCTTCCTCTCCCTTCCTGCTCCCCTTGGAGGCGGACGGCCAAGGGTTAACGCAGGCTGCGCCCCCAGCCCCAGGGTTGGCGAGCGCTGCCTGCTCGGGGCTGCCTGGCCGGCCCCATCGCGCCGGGGCGGGGGCCGAGCCGGGGAGGGTCCGTGGAGAGCCAGCCCGGGGTCGGGATTGGGGGTGGGCGGTGGCGCCTGGAGGGGGGGCTTTTGGGATGTTTGGGGCGGAGGGGGTCTCCAATTCTTGCTGTCTCCGTGTGTTCCGTTGTAGGTGTTCTTGGGTCCCCAGCCTGTAAGTCTCGGTTTCTGACTGTTCTTGGGAAACTGCCCCAAGTTTCTGAGGTTTCCGTGTCTCGGCTTTTGCTCCCGTCTGTGTCTGTCCCTGTGTGTCTCTGCACGTCCCCGGTTTCTGGAAAGGAAACCTTCGCGTGTGCGTCAAGTCTGTTTGGGTTTGTGTCTCAGTGTTTCCCTGCTTCTCTGGGGCGGGGGGGGGTGGGGTTGCCGTCCCTGTTGCTTTCCCGCGTGTGAGAGAGAGAAAGTGAGAGCCAGCATGTCGGAGCCGAAAGGGCCCCGGGAGAGCACCCAGGTGGAAGCCGCGTTGTGCATGCAGATGCCGAGCCTGGGGAAGGGAGGAGGGGGGGACAGGGAATTCCTCGGAGGGGCTAGTAGAGCGCGGACCCAGGGGCTCTGAGTCCCGGCCTGGGGAGTAGGCGTTGGGAGAGAGGAAGCGCGAGTGAGAGCCAGCCACTCCCCGGTGGGTAAGGGTGGCGGGGAGCTAGCATGGAAGGGAGCAGCCCCTGGGGCTTTATGGACTGTGGCTCATGCTCACTGCCCAGGGAAGCTCAGAACTTGCTGGCTGTGCGTCCTGCCCGCAGGACCAGAGGACACTCCCCAGAGGCTGGTCCAGGCTGTAGCTCCGCCCCCCTCCATGCCCTGCCCCTCTGAGCTGGAATGGAGGAGGATGGCCCCCCTTCCTTCCCATGTCTTGGAAAAAGAAGGCTGGCTGAGATCCCCCGCCCCCCCACCGCACTACACACACACACACACACACACACACACACACACACACCACACACACACACACACACACACACCACGGCACCAGTAAGCACACTGCTGACTCATTTTCTCCAGAAGACCCTGTGCCAGGGCAGATGCCAGCGGTTGGGTAGAAAAGTGGTGCCAGGAGAGCACCCTATAGTGGGGCCCAAGCTTTGGGCAAGGGGGCAGTCATGCTGCATGGAGGCCCAGCCTCTGCTTGCTCCTGTCTTTTTGCCTCCCTCACCGCTACAGGGCCCCAGCTCCTGTGCCCCCTGGTCCCGTGTGCCTCCCAGCTCTGCTCCTCCACAGCTCTCCCCAGACCACGGAAGTGCCATGTCAGCGGGGGCCGGAGGACCCCCACCGGCGGGAGGCAGGCTGCAGGGCAGAGAGAGCACTGCCACCAGGGACTGTGACAGAAATCCACGCGGCCCCGGGAGCGTGGGCAAGCCTTTCTGCTCCTTGTGCTTCTCATCCACAATATGGGCATCTTCATTCCCGACTAGCAGCTGGGGGCGGGGGCTGTGAGGAGCACGGGGGCTGTGCTTGTGGGCGATGTGGAACAGGGCCTCGCGTACAGCGAGTGCTCAGGACACGGCAGCTGTTATTTGTATTATTGTCCACCTCGTCTTCAATGGATGTGTGAGTCAACTGGAAAATTCTGGGCTTCACCCTGTCCAGACGGATGACCCATCCCGGTTTCCAGGGAAGAGGTAGAAGGTGTGAAGGAAGGAGCCCGGTTTGGCACCGTCTGGCCACATGGGGCCTGGCTAGTCCTCGGAGGCAGGTGCAACAGGCCCATCGCCCTTCGCTGTTCTGTGTCCTCCGGGCACCCTCTGTCCTGTCTTACCCCTGGAGGGCACAGCTGAGCCCAGAGTCCTCGGGGCCCCCTTCCTTGTGTGTTTCAGGGTCCCAGTACCCTGGGTCTCAGCGCTGAGCTTTCAGTGAGTGGGTGTGCAAGCCGATAAGGGTTTCCAAGACCCCGTATGTACCCAGGTAACGAGGATGGAGGGAAAGAAACCACGCCAACCAGCTACGCGTGTGCTCCAGCAGCCTGGTGGTCCAGGCGTAGCCACATTTGATGTCCTGGCAGAGGGCTTTTCTCAGGGGGGCACGAACCCCTGGGTTTCCTGGGTGGAGGGCCGTGTGGCCGGGCTGTCTCAAGGTCAAGCACCTAATGCGTGGCGCCAGTTTCGGCTGCCTCCTGCCCTCTCTGGCCCCTGCGCCCTGGTCTTCCCGACACGCTGGAGCCCTGGCTTCCCCGAGCCAAGGCCCGCGAATCCGTGGTGAAAATAGAAGTCTAGAGGAACAGAGCCCCGAGCCAGCGCAGGCACAGAACATTACTAGCAGTAGCCTGCGCAGGATTGGAACGGGAGCAAGAGGATCGGCAGGGCCTCCCTCCTGGAGCCAACTTTCCAGGCCCGGAACTCACTCAGGGCTGTTGGCTCCCCGGGCTGCATCTCCGTTCCTGTTGGTGAAGCCTGGGACTCTGGTCTCTGACAGGTCCCTGTAAGTCTCCGCCTTGTCCAAGGGAGGCAAGTCCAGGGAAAAGGCCTGTTCCTTGAGCAGCGGAGTCCGATGATATGGGCACTGATGCGCTGTGTAGCTTTGGGCAAGTCGCTTCCCCTCTCTGGGCCTCAGCTCTCCATCTCTACAGTGAAGGGACTAGAATCTGGGCTCTAGAAGAACTCCAAAGGCCTTCTCCCACTCTGTATGCCGCCGGCATTATGCTTTGGAAGTTTATGGGTCAAGTGCACACAGAACCCGGGTCTGACGTGGTCAGTGGCATTTGTCAAGGTGAAGGGATGGAGGGGACAGATACTTTTTGTAACAGATGCTGATCCTAGCTGCCTTGTCTCCCCCCTGCGAGTCTTCTTTCTCTTGAACTTGGGAGGTTAAAAACATTCCCTCCTGATTGACCCTCTCATTCTCTCCAGAGCGGTCACCTTGGCATCACGCACAGCGGGAAGTGCCCACCAGGGATGCCATGTGTGCTTGCTGCAGCTTCGCTCTGATCCTGGGCAAACTCTCTGGCCTCCCCTGAGCAGCCTGGGAAACATGCTAATAGGAGCGTTAGACTTCACACAGCGAGACTCGGGGAGCAAGTGCTGGTGCCTGGGAAAAGCTGGGAAGAGAGGAGGCCGGAAGGAAGCGGAATGGAAACTAGTGAGGTTTCAGGAACACTGGGAAGTGAGGGGCAGCGTCTTCTGAGGGAGCTTCCTCAGGAAAAAAACGAGTTCCGTGGCCTGCCGAGTGACCACATGTGCAGTCCGTTTCTTTCGGGACTTCTCAGAGCCTTTGGTGAACAGTGGGAACGGCCGAGACAGGGATACCAAAGACAGTTCTTCCCCAATACGTCTGGCCAGTGTCCTGTGACGTCCACCCGGTGGGCGGAGGAGAGAGCACTAGAGAATGGTGACCCCAGAGCCTGCCCAGGGTGATCTTGAGGAAGTACCTGCCTTCCCTAAGCCTCAGTTTAGGTCAAACAAAGATGCCTATTATTTCTTTTCAGGGACGATGCAGCTGCCATTTGGTTAGAGTGGGCAGATCATACCAGAAGGCCAGCCTGTGCCCTTCTCTGCAGGGCAGCTAGGCACTCTGACCTTTAGTCACTGCTGGAGAGGAGTGGATCCCAGCCTGTGTCCCAGCCTTGGCCTCCCCTCTTCTCCCCGCCCCCACCCCCACCCCTCCTCCCCGTCACAGCTCTCTTGGCCTGCATCCTGGCCCGCCATCTCTGGCCACGTGCCGCCCTCCCCTTTGCCTGCTCGAGGATCAGATGCCCCAGGTAGCTTCGGGTATCACCAGCGGCTGCTCCCACAGGAAGGCGAAATCAGATCACTGCCTCTGCCCATCTTGGCAGGAGCCACTGAGCCGAGCATTAACCCTTCCAGTCCTCAGAGTGCAAGGGCAGCAGAGACCGTCTACGGGGCACTGGCATGGCTGGTGGCAGGCCAGGCCCTTGACATGCATGAGCTCATTTAATCCTGGTGCCTGGCCATGCCAGCCATGGTTCAGAGGGGACAGGCTCAAGGAGGCTCAGTGACTCGTCCAGGGTCACACAGCTGGTACGCAAAGGGGCCCGGTTGCACCTGAGTCTGCCTGACTCCCCCTCTTCTCCTCTCTTTTCTCCTCCCGTTGTCTATCAGTGGAAAGCCAGCTTCCTTAGCACACACTGGTCCTGGGAAAGGGGTCTTCTGCTCCTTGTCTTGGGCCTGGGCAGTGAGTTTTCATCTCTCTAGCCCTTTGAGGATGATGGCCATCCAAACAGACCGGACTGGTCTTCCTCTCGAACTTTCAGCCCTGCCTATACTACCCGTGGGGCATCGTGATCTTAGGGCCATAGTCCCCTGGAGGGACTGATGCCCAGAAAGGGGGAAGGGCAGGGGCTGGCTCCTTGTCCCCCAGTGAGTTTGCAGCAGATTCTGAGCTGGACCCTAGGTCTCCTGACTAGGGCAGAGCTTCCTGCCCACTGCTTCCTGCCAGTGACCTTGGTTTATCATCCTGTGAAAAGGGTTATATGTGTGCCCTAAAAGCAGCTCCTGTCCCAAGGGGCTGTACCTAGAGACCCAGGCGTGCAGATTATTCTGACAGGGTCCTAGATCTGCACCTTGCCTCCCAGCCCCCCTGGGCGACCCTGGGGTGGGCCGGGGCCGGACGATCCACTCCCGGCGCCCCAGCCGGATCTGGGCCGAGGGGTGGAAGCTGATGCCGCCTCTGCTTGTGTCTCCTGGTCTCTAGGGGGTTTCTCTTCACCTGGATCTTAGTCTCATTTGCCTGTCACCTGGCCTCCACCCAAGGAGCTCCTGAAGGTAACTGTCTCTTCTCTTTGTTCGGGGAGAGATGGGGGGACAGAAGGGTTGGGAGAATGCAGGGGTAGGAGACATCCGTGCCCCTACTGCCTCAGTTTTCTCATCGGTAGAATGGAGTGGATCATCGGCTCGTTCTCTCTGGTCATGAAAGAATCGTGTTTGACATTTTGTAAGGGGTAGGAAGGGCTCGGTGCAGACATGTGGGGGTGCGGGGGAGCCCTTCGTTCCTCTCCGGGGCACAATCTGGGTCAGCCACTTGGGGTCAGTCAGCCTCAGTTGTCCCTGTTTGCACTGGGACAACTGCTGAAAGGAGACATGGAGACACGGCTATCGCTGCCCGAGCCTGTCGCCGCTCCCCGCCCCCCACTTCCCGTGAGACCCGGCTTTTTCCCAGCGATCCCCGAGGAGCTGTCCAGGGGGCCAGGGCGGCCGTGGGCTGGCTACACAGCTGCCCCGTGAAACTGAAACCTCTCCCACATCTGTTTGTCAGGCAGCCACCAGGCCTCTTAAAATAGCAGCCCTTCCCCCTTCTCCACGCCCGCCGTGTGCGGGGCAGGCCGCCGGGCACTCCCAGCGCCCCTGTGGCCTGACCTGGCCGCCCGGCAGGGATTGGGCCCCCAGGAGGGGAGGGCCATGCCCGGAAGAGACTCCCGCTGCTGCCCGGCAACATTTTGTGCAAATGTCATATTTTCCGAGCTTGCTGTTTCCCCCACAAAGTAGGTGAACAGCTGTCCAGAGTCCTGAGTCAGGCGCTGGGGGTTGGGGAGAGGCTGGAGCTGCGTGGAGCCAGGTTTATGTAATAAAGGGATCTCGCTGCGGCCAGCTGGCTGGGTCCTTCCATCTTGGCGTTGGGCTGCATTCATTCCCTGTCCCCTAGCTCCTCAGCTCTGATGGGATCCTGGATGTGTCTCCGCCCTGCGTTCCAGCCTGTCAGGGCCTCCAGCTCAGGATAGCATCGTGGCTAAGAACAAGGACCCTGGAGCCAAGTGGTCAGGGTTCCAGCTTCAGCTGGGCCTTTTACGATACGCTACATGACCTTGGGCAAGGTGTTCTAGCTAACTTTCCTGACCCTCATCTAGAAAGTGGGGCTAACAAACAGCACCTGCTTCATAGGTGATTGAGAGAATCTATCGCGATAAGGCGTGTGAAGCACTTGGTACATAGTAAGTGCTCAATAAGTGTTAGTTATTATTAACGACATTGTTTACCCAAAAGTTCGGGCAAGAACAGCCCCTGTCTCTCTCTGCGGTGGAACCCACAGTGATCAGAGGCTCCGGAAGCTCAGCAGGGACCCCCTCTGCCCCAGGAGTGGGAGTTCGGGGCTCTGCCCGTCGGGGAAGCGTGGAGACTGGTTGGTGTCCGTGTTGAAACCTACCTTGGCAGGGTGATAAGGGAAACCTCATCTGTGCCACCTGGCCTGGCCCGTTGTCATTCTCCCTGCACGAGTGCAAGTGGCTGTAAGCTGTGGTATTGGGGGAGGGGGGACAATGTGTGCAGGCCCAGAGGCCGCCTGGAGATGCTGAGGGGGAACAAGTAGCTCCCCAACAAGTGACTCCTCCATTTTAAGTTGTTTATAGTGAATAATACTTTCTGATAATGAAGCGGTTTTCAGTGATTAAAAACGTGAAATAGATGGCTACTCAGAGAATCCTTAGCAGTTTGACTTAACGTCAGCCCTGGGGGCAAACAGAGGTGGGAGAAAGGAGGAGTGTAAAGTGAAATGAAGGCCCCCAGGTCCCAGGGAGGAGCAGAGGTCTTCACTGCAAGTGACTGAAGCAGCAGTCGCAAGCTACAGAGCTCTTAGAATAGGGCCATTCCAATGCCTGACAGGAAGGGAAACTGAGGCCTGGGAGTCAGGAAGGGACTGGGCCAGAGTTTCCTGGTGCAGGGCGAGGCGAGGGGGGAGGAGATGGGAAGACTACCTTTTCATCTCCCAGCAACCCTATGATGGAGGCACGTGTAGGCCCTCTTTACAGAGGGGGAAACTGAGGCATGGCGGTCCTGCCTGGCTTTAAGGCCTGGCCTTGTGCCTCCAGCGCCTGCTGTGCAGCCATTATGCTGCCCTGTTGCCAGCACCCAGGTTCTCTGTTTCTTCCAACCCATCTAGCTGCCCATCTACCCATCCACCTGTTCATCCGCCTCAGTTGTCAATTGAGGGCCTACTAAGTGCTGAGTGCAGCATCCCAATGAAGGGCCCAGCGTCTCACTGGGTAGTGAGAGAGAGAGAGAGAGAGAGAGAATTCCACACTCAGGGGCTAGGTGCTGAGCTCCGGGGAGGGGCCCTGAGGACTGACCCAGACCCCAGTTCCGGGTGCAGCCTCTCTGCCGGCCAAGACAGCTCAGAGCCAGAGTCTGCAGACACGGCAACCCACCTGATGAGAGCGGCTGCGTGGCTCTTGAGAGGCCAGCTCAGGTCGCCTTTCCCTCAACACCCTGGATGCCTCCTCTGGCTCTGGCTCGCCCCGCTGCCGGAATTACCGAGCGGGTGCGACCTGGCCGGACCGCGGTGTGCCTGAGGACAGGCCGCAGGGGTGCCTCGATGACTCCCCGGCTCTGTCCGGAGCCACACAGCGAGGGCGGCGGCACTGGAACGGTCCCCTCCCTTCTGTGTGGAGAGAGGCTCCCCGGAGCCTGCTCCAGCCAGTCAGAGGCCTCGGGCATGGGGAGGGTCTCCGTAGGTTCCTAAAGGTGGACATCCTGACCACACTCCGGTGGCATGTCCGTTCCTGTCACCCCGCTGCCTCCCGTATGGGCCTGCTTCCTGGATGAGACAGGCGGCTTCTGAGGCAGAGAGAAAGGGAAACAGGTCTCTGATACTCAGCGCTAGCATTTGGTGCTGATCTTTATTTTTCATATTAATAGCTATTGTTTGAAAATGCTTGTTTTGTGCCAGGCACTCCCTCCTCCCCCCCAAGTGTATTAGCTTCTTTTAATCCTCACAGCATCCTTCTGAGTGTATTACTGCTGTTATCCCATTTAACAGATGGGAAGACCGAGGCGCTAGAGTCACAGGGCTAGTAATGACGGGGCTGCTATGTGAACTCAGGACGTTTGGCTCCAGAGGCTGTGTTTCCTGCCACTGTGTGCAAGACCGTGCAGCCAGACACGGAACTGGTTCCAACTCCGCACACCCGTGGGGCAGCGGGCAGTGGAGGCTGGGGGTCCTCACTGCCCGCGCCCCTGCAGGGGTCTGGGCTGGAGCAGGCCCTGATCGTGCCCTCTCCCCTCCGCCCTCCCTCTCCAGATGTGGACGTCCTCCAGCGGCTGGGCCTCAGCTGGACCAAGGCAGCGGGCGGCCGGAGCCCCCCGCCCCCAGGGGTCATCCCATTCCAGTCGGGCTTCATCGTCACGCAGCGGGCCCGGCTCCAGGCCCCCACGGCTGCCGTGATCCCCGCCGCCCTGGGCACAGAGCTGGCGCTGGTGCTGAGCCTCTGCTCCCATCGGGTGAACCATGCCTTCCTCTTCGCCGTCCGCAGCCGGAAGCACAAGCTGCAGCTGGGCCTGCAGTTCCTCCCGGGCAAGACGGTCGTCCACCTGGGCGCCCGGCGTTCCGTGGCCTTCGACCTGGACGTGCACGACGGGCGCTGGCACCACCTGGCCCTGGAGCTCCGGGGCCGCACGGTCACCCTGGTGACGGCCTGCGGGCAGCGCCGGGTGCCCGTCCCGCTGGCTTTCCCCAGGGACCCGGCCCTCGACCCCGAGGGCGCCTTCCTCTTCGGGAGGATGAGCCCGCACGCGGTCCAGTTCGAAGGTGCCCTGTGCCAGTTCAGTATCTACCCTGTGACGCAGGTCGCTCACAATTACTGCACCCACCTGAGGAGGCCGTGTGGACAGGCCGACATGTACCGGCCCCACCTGGGACCCCTCCTCCCCCGGGACTCGGGTGCACCCTTCGCCTTCCAGACTGACCTGGCCCTGCTCGGCCTGGGGAACCTGACCACTGCCATGCCAGCCCTGGGCTCGCGGCCGGCAGGCAGGGGACTCAGAGGGACGGTGGTGCCCCCCACACCTACCAAGCCCCTAAGGACTAGCGCCACAGACCCTCACAAGCGTGTCTCAGTGGGAGACCTAGCCCGGACCCCACTGCCACCTGCCAAGCTGTCAGCGAGCCAAGAGCTTCCTCCCGTGCCCCGAGCCCCTCCTGCCAGCTCCCCCACACCTGTCCAGTCCTTGCGAAAGAGCACAGCCACCCAAACCCCCAAGAGCCCCTTAACCAAGCCTGCAGCCCCTTCTCCTCCCGTTGCCCCTGTCAAAAGCCCCCGCCCCACCCAGAAGGCAGCTCTCCCTTCCTCCAGAAAGGCAGCCCCTCCCACCCAGAAGCCAGTGCCACCCGCTCTCCACCCGGTCCCTGCCCACGTGTCCCGTCCCACAGGGAAGCCGGTCCAGAGGAACCTTGTAACGCCCCGACCCCCACCGCCCAGCGCCAGGCCCCTGTCCCCCACCAGCGGGGCTTCTAAAAAGCCCTTCCCCCCGATTGTCCAGACAGAGGCCAAGATGACCAGCCGCGCCAGTGAGCCGGCTCCCCGCCCGCACCAGCACACACAGACCTCCCCAACCCGCCGTTTTGCCCCCATCCCCTGCCCCCAATCCTGGCTCTCGCAGGACCCCTCGGCCCGTAGCTGCAGCGATGCCTCCCACCCACACCCCTGGTTCCGTCCCCACTAGAAGCAAGAAACCCACTGGATCAGATGCCACCAAGAAAGCCAGACCCAAGAAGCCCGCCCCCCTCAAACCCGGGAAGGCAGCCAGGGATGTCCCCATCCGGGATCCAACCACGGGGCCCCGCCCCAGACAGCCCCGGCCCGGCCGGCAGACCACCCCGGCCCCGGCGCTGGCCCCGGCGCGATTCCTGTCCTCCAGCCCCTGGCCCACGAGCAGTGGCTATTCGTTCTTCCATCTGGTGGGACCCACGTCGCTCCCGCTGCTGACGGGACCTCCGGGGCCGAAGGGAGACTGTGGTTTTCCGGTAAGAATGGGTGAGGTGTGCATGTTGCCTGGAGCTTGAGTGGGTAGAAGGGACAGTTGGGTCCAGTGCTCGTTCCTGAAGGGCGGAGGAACAGAAGCGGCTCAGAGCAGGGAGCTGGTGATGAGCAGTCTTGATGTGAGGTGGGGGCCCCCCGTTCCTCCGCCCTCGGCCGTGTTCACGGGGAGAAGTCCTGCTCTCGATCCGTGACCCACTGAGCCAGATTCTGGTCAGGTGGAGAGAGAGCACCCTCGGGCTTCGGTTGGCCCAGGCCCCAGGTCATTCGTTGCTACTCCGGCGCTAAAGGTCAAGTGGCTTAAGGAGGGCCGTGACCTGCCCGGCCCGGGTCACGCAGCCTCCAAGGCAGCTCCTGACTCTGGGAGCAGAGCTCCTCCGGCCACCAGCTTGCCCGGGACTCCCACGTGGGCAGCCCCGATGTTTTATTTGGCACGTGCCACGTGGCTTAGACATTTTTAATAAGTTACTCACGTTTTAAAAACGAGAGATTTCTTAGAAAAGACCCAGTGACCAACTTCTCTTGGAAGGGGTAGAGACGCAGGGGCCCTGGGCTGCGGCCAGCGCAGGGTGGCCCCTTAAGGCAGGCCCGGCCCGCTCTTGTCTGCGCCCCACATCTCCCGATTGGGTCTTCCAACCCCGTCCTTTCGCCCATGTGTGTTACTCCCCTGAATCCCGTAGACATTCTATGTGTGGCTCCTAGTAGAGGAGTTTGGGGTGAGGAGGGTCAGCGTGGACCTAAGCAAGAGAAAGGGCATGCCCCGTGCAGGAGGCATTTTCAGGGTCAATGCCTCTGGCTTGCCTGGGACTGTCTCCAAGGACGGCGACCTTTCTGCTGCTGGAGGCCAATTCCTACAGGCAGGGAATGATGGGAGTTTCCAGGAAGCCTGGGCCTCGGCTCTGTTCTCCTGCCTTGGTGATGAGCACCATGGGGTTTCCTCCTTCTGGGCTCTGTATTTGATATTGGGGCTTACAATGCAGAGACAGTGGCAGATGCTGGGAGTTCCCAGGCCTTCCCAACACACTTGATCGTTTTTAATCATGAGGAATAATATTTACCCAGCCTCTCTGCAAGAGGACCGGGGGCCCATCTTTATTATAACCATATTGTAGAACGTATGGAAACGGCATGCATTGCTTTGTGATTATGTCAACATTCTGCTCACGTCCCCGCGTTCTGCAGGCGGCAGGGTAGAGAGTTGGGAGCTGAGGAAATGAGGAATCCTCCAGGTGACCCAGTCCGACTCAGGCCCCAGGTGCCCGGGGCCCTGTCTGCTCGGCTCCCAAGCGGCAGGGGTGCCGGCTCACTGGCTGTGAGGTTGAAAGGGGGTGAATTGTCTCCCTCTGACAGAGGGCAGTGAGGTTCAGGGTGTCCACTCCGCCTAGTGGAGGAGGAACCCTGCCCCCCGAGCTGTGTGCGGTGTGGAGAGAGGCCGGGTCCAGGCCAGCAGAACTGCAGCAGGAAGGGACTTTCCGGGGGTAGCCTCTGCCTTTGGGGCCGGAGGATGCCCGAGCCACACACTTCCCTCCTGGGTCTGGTGCTGTGAGTCAGCAGGAGGTGAGGCCTCCTTCCAGATCGCCTGGAGCTTCCCCGTGGTTGCAGAAGGTGCTGGAATTGTCCTGTGCGGTGGATGGGTGCTTAGGCTTCATTCCAGTTCACTCCTCCTCAGTGGGCAGGGGAAGAGCCTGGAGAATGTGCCCAGAGAGGGCCAGGACTTGCAGCACATAAGGGGCAGAGCTGAAGTGGATGCCTCAGCTCCAGACTTCAAGGCAACACATCCCCCCATGAATGTCCACTCTAAGACACCAGGGCCTAGAGCTGGGAGGCTGGGGGTTGCAGATGTGTCAGGCCCTGAACTTGGCCTCCAAGGAAGAGCTCAATGTTGAGATGCCTGTTTCTATCTCCGCCATGTGTATGAATTACTTTCACATGCGAGCATTTCCCGTTAGCACCCCACAGGGACTGGTTCGGGATGTGTATGCTAATCCCCTGTCCTGCCGATGAGGACACGACGGGGAGAGGGACAAAAGACTTGGCCAAGGGCTCTCGGCATGTTCTTAAAGGGGCCGGGATGCCATGGCTCTTCCTGCTCCTCCAGCCCCAAACGGATGAGGGCAAGAGGGAGCACAGCAGGCTGTGCAGGTGCCATCCCAACCCCACCCCACACTCTCTCTAATCCCACCCTCCCCATCTTGGAATCTAGCCTCGCTCCAATAGGAACCCAGTCCTCTGTGTGGCAGGGAGCAGACTGGTCCTTTGTATTTCACCTGATGCCAGAAATGATGAAATCGAAAGGGAGACCCGACTGAATCGTGATAAGAACTCCTGTTCCTTCTCTCCTCTCTTCTCTGCTCCCAATCTCCCTTTACATTCAGAATAGAATCTCAGCAGAGCAGAAGCTGTGCTGCCTGGGACATGGGACTTAACCGTCCCCAGATGGGGATCATGCAGACCGGGGTTCGAATCCCCGCCCCACCCCCCTGACTAACTCTGTGGCCCTGACTCCCCTCAGCCTTAGTTTCTGCAGAATGTCAGATGGGGCTCCTAGCTCCTGTGAGGAAGCAAGCTGGGTGCTCTCCAGGGCCACCTTAGAGATCTAGTTTGCTGGGTGACTTGGGAAACTGCTCTCCCCTCTCTGCAACCGTCTCCTCCTGTGACACAACATTGGAAGAGCTTCCTCCTTAGAAGTGACTGTGGGACCTTTCAGAGCCTGAGAGGGTGTGTGGGACTGGCTCGGCATGGTTCCCCAGGGACGTGGGACAGGCCGATGGAGGCTGGGACCGAGCTCTAGGCCTGGGCCTGCCAGGAGTTGTAGCCACTGAGTGAGGGAGCTCTGTGGGAGCCTCAGGAGCGGGGGGGGAGCATGGAAAAGCTGACGGGGCTGGGGAGGGGCGGGAGGCTGTGGTTCAGAGGCTGCACAGAAGCTGCACAGAAGCCCCACGCCTGGGAGGAGGCGAGTCAAGGCCTTATTTATTCACTCTCGGGCCGCTGGCATTTGCACGCGCATGCACTTTTTGCAAGCGTCACGTCACCTCGGGTAGACCCGGCTAAGGGTCTGGCCCACAGCAGATGCTCCGTGACTATCTGTAAAGGAAGGAATGTGATCCTCGAAAACACACACACACACCCCCAAAAAAAAAAAAAAAAAAAAAAAGGAGGTTGTCTTGACTCCCGGGCTGGGTTGCTTGAGGTTACCCAGATCTTTGCTGGCAGTGGGATAAGGAGGCCGGGCGGAATGCAAAGGTCTACAGACTAGATTTGGAATGACCTGGGTTTGAACCATTCCCTTATCCAGCCATCCTTTCCTTCTTTCAACGAATGTTGATCGAGGGCCTTCTTGGTGTCTGGTGCTGTGCGACCTTTGGCAAGTCGCTTAGCCTCTCTGAGCTTCAGTTTCTGCCTCTGAACAATTGAGTCTGGTACCACACACCTTTCCAGGGAGGTTGTGTGGTCGGAGTGAGATGCACCCAGCACTGGAATCGCAGTCCCAGAGGATTGCTGTGGCCCCGATGTGCTAATTGGTGAGGTGGGGCCATTGTTGCACTAAGACCGTGGCTGGCAAAGTGCAGCTCGTGAGCCACAGGCGGCTCTTTGACCCCTTGAGTGTGGCTCTTCCACAATATATCATGGCCTGGGGGAGTCTGTTTTGAAGAAGTGGCGTTAGAAGAAGTTTAAGTTTAAACATTTTGGCTCTCAAAAGAGATTTCAATTGTTGTACTGTTGATATTTGACTCTGTTGACTAATAAGTTTGCCGACCACTGTCCTAAGAGAACCAGGAGGGTTTGGGCACAGGAGGACCTTCCTACTGTTGACGGGTAGGAATTGGACCAGACTTTGAGAAATTCACCCCTGACGTGAGTGTCATCTAGCACCCAGGAGAATGGAGGGGTGTTTGCTGTCTTTACCATATTGCGTTGGAGCTCCTACTGTGTGCCTAGCTCTGTGCTAAGCAATCTGTATGGTGTATCCTGCGACTCCAGGAAGGGAAGAGGGTAACTGAGGAGAGCTTCGGGAAGGACTACTTTGCAGAGCTATGGGCAAAGGAACCTACAGGGGCTGGCATCGCACAGGAATCCAACCTGAAGGCACAAGAGGAGGAGCAGGCGTTACTGGAGCCCAGGAGAGTTAAAACATGACCAGGGTTCTTTGACTGGAGTTGGGGCCAAACTACAGCATAGCAGGGAGGGAGCAGGGAGAGGAATACCCTGCCCACTCTCCTTCTGCCATGGCCTCCTCTCAGCCGAACCCCGCCAGGGCAGAGAGCAAGGAAGCCTGTGGGGGCAGCTTCCCAGGGCTCAGAGTGGATCTTAGGAGCAAATGGGGAATGACCAGCACACACACATGATTTTGGAAGAGAAGTATTATGCCCCCATTTTACAGCCGGACAAACTGAGGCCTGAAGGCATAAGGAGATAACTTGCTCAAGGCTACACAGAGAAGCCCTGTCCCAGTAGGCCCTTTCCTAGGACAGAGACTGGGCACCCTGTGTGCCATTCTTGGGAATAATCATGAGCTCAGATAGAGATAGGAAGGCCCTTTGAGATCCCCTGACTTCTTCCTCTCAGGCTATAGGCACTGAGCACCGGTCCAGAGACAGAGTTCATTGCTAAGGGTCTCCCAACAGTCAGCAGCACACAGGATTGGATTCGGGTCTCCCAGATCCCAGGCCTGTGAAACCTCTCCTTGCTCACCACCAGGGGCCATGCCAGCCAGAACTCACTTCTTTTTGCAAGGCTTGGCAGGCGGGCCCTTGCAGCTGGACACAAGGGTGGACTTGTTCCATTGGATGGGGTTCCCCTAGGTCTGGCTGTCGGAGGCCAGGACCCTTGGGGAAAGCCCAGAGTGGGGGCTTGCTTGTTTCCATGGCTCTGTTTGCATGAGCCCTGAGCCCAGGCCTCGTCCACCTCCCGCAGATAGGCCAGCGGCCCCCGCTCCCCTCCCCCCAGCTCTGGGCCCTCTCAGAGGCCCCGTTGTTTGCATCGGGGAGTGGAAAATCCCACCCTGGCCTTGTGAATCATCCCAGAGTCACCCGCTCAGGCTGCAGGCCCTGGAAAGAAATGGCAGCGTTTTTCCACTGCATGGAGAACAGGCAGGGTCTCGGATCAGGAGAGAGAGAGGGGCGCCCCCCTCACTCGCCCCACTAACAGAGTGATTGCTAAGTGGGGCAGGGCAAGGCCTGTGGCTGTAGCTGAGCGCGGGGCAGCCCGGCCCAGGTGGGTAGAGCAGGGCTGGCTGGGGTTGCCGTGGGGGGCTGGGCTGCCATGCCAAGGAGTCAGGCTGTGGACTGACATCACCAGGCCGGCCGTGGGTCCCAGCTGGCACTGGGAGTCTGCTGTGCAGATGTTGTGAGTGAGGTCAGGTCCCAGCTTGGATGCCCCGTTTCTGGGGCAGAATACACGCCAGGAGGGAGTGTCCAGGCCCTCTGCAGGGGCGGCCCTCCAAGGTCATGAGGGAACTCCACCCACAGATTGTCCTGTCCGGGGGCCCTGCACAAGCCCTTCGCCCCTCTAGGCCCCTTCCTTGCCTTCTCTGGGACATGGGCATGGTCTCACTTTTCCTCTTCTGCTAGAAAACCTAGAGGAGGAAACCACCACCCTGGGACTCAGGAAGTGCCGGCGTTGGGAAGCCTGTGGAATGCTTACTGGACACATGCCCACGGAAGGGAGGGGTATTGTCCACGTTTGCGCAGCCGGTCAGAACACCTGGCCAGGGTTTTCTGCGTGGAAGTTGCGCAGGGGAGGAGAACGTGTCAAGCGGTTTGGGGTTGAGTGCAGGTTTTGCCTGGTAGCTGTGCAGCCTTGGGCAAGTTGCTCTGCCTCTCTGAGCCTCTCTCTGGTCTCTCCTCTGTTAAAGGGGCTTGGTGATGAGAACAACACCTACAGTGATGCTTAGGCTTAGCCTCTGCGTTTCCCTTTAATTCCGGATCACATGAAAGAATGGGGCCAAGGAGGGCCTTCTAGGAAGGGAAATCTTTTGCTTTTCCTGAAAACCAGATGTCGAGGAGGGTGGCTTAGAATTTCCCGCTGGGGCGGTTCCAGAAGCTTGCTTAGCAGAAACAACAGCTCACTTTTGGGGCATTCACTGTGTGCCAGGCACCAGGATTAGCACTTTTTACAGATTATCTGTCAGCTAGATGCTGTTCTGTCCTATTTTATGGTTAAAGCGTTGGGAGCTGGAAGTTGCTTACCCCGAGCCACACAGCTAGTAAGTGAGGATGCGCAGTGTGAACCCAGGGTCCCAGTCTGACACGGGGGAGCAGCAGGGAGCGGACCGCCCTGGATCTCAAACCTACAGAACTGGACCTAGGACCGGACGACCGTCCCTTCAACCCCCAGGCTCTGCATGGGAGACTGTCGCCAACTCGGAGGCTCAGAGACGGCTGGCACTTGCCCGAGATCACACACGAGTCCCCCTCTCTCCACCCTGGGGGGACTCTTGTGTGACCTCCGGCAAGTGCTAGCTCTTGTCAGTGACCCGGGGGCCCCGGGGCCCGCGCCCGCCTCTCTGGATCTCTCTGCTGATTTCCATTCACGGATGAGCAAGCACGCGGTGTTCGCAGGCCGGAGCTGCGAACTGAGGCTGCCCAGCGTGAGGTCTGGATTAATTACCAGCCAAACCGGACTGGGTTTTCAACACTGATTTTAACTCTGGGCAGGCAACCTGGAATCTCTGCTGTTGATGGTTATTTGAAACAAATGAATTCCCCAGGCCTCACACATCCTCGAAAGCCTGGCTTCCTCCGAAGGCTCCGTGTTCAGCTCCTCGGAGCCGGCTCTGGGTTAATCCTCACTTACTCCTCCGGGGCAGACGGGACGGTAACTATGGAGAGCTTTGAAAAGGGGGAGCCGGGGAGAGCAGACAGGCTGCGGGGCTTGCACAAAGTCCCCGGTATCAAGTGGCAGCACCAGGATTTCCACAAAGGCTGCTCGGCTGTCCCCCTTCCTGTGTGAAGGAAAGAGGGGTGAGGCCACACAGGTGCTCCCCAAGTACCGTGTGGCACAGTGAGGCCATTCTCTTATAGGAAATGGGGAGCTGTTACATGTGGGTGAGCAGGGGAGTACCGTGGGAAGGTGAACCAGGCTGTGTGGAGGACTGGAGAGGGGAGAAGGCAGAGAGAGGCAGAAGGCAGAAGGGGCCGTGACGAAGGCCGGGCCAGGCTGTGGCCGCTGAAATAGATGAGACATTGGAGTGACGACGGCTTACAATAATACTCACACATTTACCGTCTCGCATTTCATCCTCAAGATCATGCTGTGAGGAGGGTATCACCGTGCCCATTGTATAGGCATAGGCTGGTTCAGGAACTTGCCCAAGGTTCGCTGGTAAGTGGCAGTGCTGGGATTTGAACCCGGGCCTGCCTGATGTGGACGCCGCTGCTTCTCCGTGGGGTGAAGAGGCTTGGTGTGGCCTTGGGCAAGTCCCTTCTCTGCTCTGCCGCTCAGATAACTTGGCTGAGCTCAGCGGTCTGTTGCTGTTTTATTTTATCCAACATTTGGCTGAGCCCTGGGCAGAGAGAGAGAAGACTCGTATCCCGTTAGTTCCTTTGAGGAGACTCTGGTCTGGTGGGAGAAACAGGCTTCTAAGCAGACAATTCCTTGAATGACATAGTGGCCTTTTAAAATAGAGGGAGTGAGGGAACCGTGGCCCAAATTGGAGGAGGGATCAGGGAAGGTTTTCTGGAGGAGGTGACACTCAAACCGAGTTAGCTGGATACTAAAAGCTGAGAGTGTAAAAGACTGAGTGAGAACGCACAGCTGCAAAGGCCTGGAAGCTCCAAAGAGCAGGAGTTCCTCAGGCAGGGCCCTCAGGGAACCAGCTCCTTAGCTGTGGGCAGAGTTCTGGGGCAGGTTTGTTGAATGAATGCTTGCACCCAGTCTCTCATCGTACCACTTGGCACTGATGCTATTGCTTTCTCTTCAGGGTCCCCCTGGGCTGCCTGGGCTCCCTGGACCCCCTGGTGCACGGGGACCTCGGGTAAGTGATCACACACCATCCTGTGGAGCTCAGGTTGGCTCTCTGGCCTGTGTGCCCCTGGAGTCCAAGCTCTGCTGTGTGTCCTCAGGTTATTCCCCGCCCTCCCCTGGCACCCATGTTCCACTTTACCCAGTGGAATGGACCTGGGGCTCTTAGGGGCACTCTGTGGACAGACATGGCCTGGGACAGGGTCTCCGGTCTATTGTAGGTATGACTCTTGCAACCAGGGGTGGAGAATGGGTTTCCTCTGAGCTGATGGGCTTTGGTGTTTATTTAGAAAGAAAGCTGACTTGGGAGGACACGGCCCTTACATCCACTTCCTGTACCTACAGGACTATCCTAGGGGAGGGATGCTGACATGGGCAGCTAGATGGGCCATGCCAGGGACTAGGTGAACTCCAGTGCTGAGAGGTTCAGCCGGAGGCCGGAGGATGGCTTGGCAGGGCCGAGGTGGCTGATATGAGCTAGCCCGAGCCTCTGAATAAAAACAGCTCCTATGTGCCTGGCGCGTCACTTAATGCTGCCTTATTTGACCCCTTCTGCCCCAGGAACCCCATGGGTCAGTAGTTCACTCTCATTTAGGAATGAAGAAACCAAGCATCTAATAAATGTCAGAGCCAGGACTAGAACCCAGGCTCTTCACCATAGGCTGGGCCCTCCCTCTTGGAGGGAAACCTGCCCCCTTCCCAAGAGGACTCAGACGCATGGCGCCTGGCATCGGTGCCCAGGCTGAATCAACCTTTCCCACGCTGGGTGCCTGGCGAAGCCCAGGCAGAGGTAGCTGCCTGGGCATATTTTTAGCTCTGAGCCCAGCGGATGGTTCTTGTTATGCAATTACTCTAGCGAGCCCTAGTTTCCCTCTAGACCTGGCCCTGTGCTCCTGGGCCCAAGGCTCTGGAATCTGCTGTCAGCAGCAGCGTTTCCCTCCTGGATTTGGAGTCTCCATGGAGCACATGCCCAGGACTGAGGACCACAGGGGTGTCATGGACACTGCTGGCCTTGACCTTGCAGCCTGGGCCCAGGATGAGGCCCTCTGACCTGGCATTCCAGGCCCAGGCAGTCTGCCCATGCCCCACGCTGCTCCTGAGCCCTCCTGCCTCTGAGCTATTGTTGGGCTGTGCTCTCCACCTGACACACCCTCTTCTGCAAACTCCTCCTGCATCCGTGGCTCAGATGGAATGCCAGCTCTTTCGCTGATGGACACCCTTCTGGACGCTCCCGCAGCTCTTCATCGGGCCCACTGGATGGCAGGGATCACTTTCCAAAACTCACATCGACCGCTGAACCCCCTTTACTGAGCTGCATATGTGTGGTCTCATTGCATCTTCCCAACCACCCTGAGAAATAGGTTCCCAAATTACCCACATTTTAGAGGTAAGGAAACCGGGGCTCAGGAAGGTTTGGTGACTTTGGATAGAGTCAAACATCAAGTAAGTCCAGAACCGGGATTTAATCCGGATAGTCTGACTCCAGAGCGGTGATTTTAACCCTGTGGGTGCTAATTTTCTATCTATTCAGCTGAGCCCCTCGGGCCAGAGACGGCATGCTGACCTCTTTTCCTTCCACGACCCCTCACAGCGTGCCCTGCGTGCAGCAGGTGCTGGGAAAGGGTTGCTGATGAGTTCTCGTCTGGGAGTCGAGAACATTTCCACGAAAAAGTTGTGTGACCTTAGCCAAGTCCTTTCCCTTCTCTGGGCCTTAGTTGTCCCATCTATAAAACATGGGATCATAGTAAAGCATTCCTAAGGTTCCTCCCAGCTCTGAACTTCCACAAGTGAGTGAGTGACTCTGCTGACATCCTCTGTCTCTCCTGTGCTCCAGCTCCCCTCCCCCAACACACCCCTCATCATTCTGCTTCTAGACTACAAATTCCATAGATCGTAAAATTCCAAAGATGATAGAACGCTGGGATTAAACAATTCCAGCTCGCTCCTCACAGATGGTGGCTCTGGGGTTTAGGGGAGGGTGGGGCCTCATCTGAGGTCAGTGGCATGCCCCTTCCCACCTTCACATAGGCCCACAGCCCATCCGCCCATCCAGGGAGGGACGTTGGGGAATCCCTGGGCCCTGCCCCCACCCGCCTTTCTGGGCTGCAGCATTTATAGAATCGGTCTGCTTGGCTCCCACTCAACTATGTGCTTCGTTTCTAGCAAGGCCGTGGCTGGAGAGGGGTGGGGAGGAGGGGGCAGGGAAGCAGGAAGCCCCCACCTTCACGAGCTGCAGAGGCGGGTAGCTGAGTGCTCCAACCCACCATCTTGGGAGCAGCTAAGGGCACAACTGGGGAGAAGTAGCCACCCTTGACCTCACAGGGCTCACGCCTGGTTCTGGGGTGCTGGTCAGGGGCCCCTCCTAAAACATTCCCCGCACCCAACCCTTGCCCAGTTTTGGATGAGCTCAGGGGTTAGATCTCAGGAGCCAGGGACGAACATCTGAGATCTTCCAGATTCCTTGGAGACCACCGGGTCCCAGTCATTGATAGAACAGACGGGAGCCTGAGGCTGGGGGCGGGGAGGCTCAAGAGTGTTTTCGAGTCTCCACTCTTCCCTGTCCTAGCCTGTGCCAGCAGACGGCATTAAGCAGGATGTTGGGAGGGACTGATTGTTCTAGAGGGAAGCTCACCCATGACACGGCGATAAGCCCCCCAGGCTTAGTGAGCTAAACACCCTCCTTTCTAGATGTTTTCAGGGACGGGGAGAGTTCCAGTTCAGACATCGAGGAAGAGGGAGGTGCCTCGGCTGGAATGTGACAGTCTGCAGCTGGGAAGCTGGCCTCGGACAGGGAGGAAGGCGGGGGGTTCATGCACAGCCAGCCAGATGGGTCGAGAGGGGGCAGGGATGTGGCAGTGTCTGGAGGCCCCTCTCCCCACCCCCAAGGTCCCAGAGCATTGTCTTTCAGACGAAGACCCTCAGGAATTACCCGACTTCCGGGGCCCTGTTTTTATCTCTGGGCTGCAAGGCTGTCTGCAGGGCCCTTGCGGGGGAAAGTGGATGGAACTGGACTCAGCTGCTGTAGTAGATTTGGATATGGCCTGGGAAAATGCAGTGCCATGAATAAGCCCCGGACTTCAGGCCAGCGGGCCTGGTTCCGGCCCTCGCTTGGCCACGACTCTACTGTGTGACATTGGCCAAGACTCTCTGACTCTCTGGGCCCAGGCTTCCCAGCTGCCCCGTGGGCCCTGGAAGACGCCGTAAGCTCGGAGCCTGTAGCAATCCAAGGGGGAACGCTGACTCTGTGGCCACAGGAGGGCTGGGCCTATGGTCCAGAGAGACCAAGGATGTCCTTCATTGAACCCTCAACTCCAAGGGCTCATACAATGGTCCAGCGGAGGCTGAGGGTGGACGTGTCCTTTAGGCAGGACAAGTTCCCAAAGGCTCCCTGGAGGAGGTGGCGTTTGAGCCAGGTCTTGAGGGTTGAGTTGGGTTTCAGCTGGAGGGGTTGGATGGCATAGGTACAGGCATGCCAGATGATGGGAACAACATGGCAGAGGCGGCGAGGGGAGCAAGTACCGGGCTCAGGGCAGGGGAGCAAACAGCTGAGTGTGCTTTGAGCCCGAGGAAGCCAGCTGGGGAGGGCTGAGGCAGCCAGCTGGAGAGAAAAAGGGGGTAACATTCAGCTGGGAAGGGCTTGTCCTCGGAAGTCACATCTGTGGTTGAGATCTAGCTCTTGTCCCTGAGCAGCTGGGCGACCTGAGAAAGTTATCAACCTCTGCACACCAGCTCCCTCGTCTCCAAAACAGGAGTAAGGATGGCATGGAGCTGGTGGGCTAGTGGATGAAACGGGAGAGTGAAGGGAAAGGGCTTAGCCCAGGGCCAGACATCCAGGCGGCCCGTCACAGTACCGCTCAGACTTGGTGAAGAGAGAAGACCAAGGGCCCCTCTAAAACATTCTCCCTGCCCAGCCTTTGCCCCGTTCGGGCCGAGCTCTGAGCTTAGACCCCGGGAGCAATACTGCTCAGACGTGAGGGGGAAGACGCAGCGGCAGAAGGAACCTACACACTGCTGTAGGAAGCGGAATGGCCCCTCTTCCCCTCACCTCTGTGTGTCTTTCCCTCTCAGGGTCCCCCTGGGCCTCACGGAAATCCAGGCCTCCCCGGCCCTCCCGGAGCCAAAGTGAGTATTTGCTGTGGGATCTGGAGATCGGGCCGTGGAGTGGGTGCTGGAATGGGGGCCACATTGGAGTGTTTCCTAGGGGCTCCCGGTGGGAGGACCTCAGGTCCACCGGGCCCCGGGTGCTCCCTGGGGACACAGTGAGGCGTTAGGAGTTTAGCCTCTGGTTGGGAGGGACTTGGGAGGGGAGAACCACTGGGACCTAGAGCCCTCAAAGGGACTCGGAGGGAAGATCGTCTGAGGCTCAAGAGAGAGGGCCTGGCGTGTCTGACCAGGCGACTCCGGTGCGCTTTGAGCTGGGGAGGGGTGTGGGAAGATCGTGTGAGAGGGAGGTCACTGGATGACATGTGGGAGATGGGCTGGGATGGGGACCAGAGCGGAGAGACCTGGGTGGCCCAGGGGAGAGAGGAGGCTAGCCTGGGCCAGCGTGGGGCTGGGGGAGGAGGGGGAGTGTGTGTGTTCACTTGTGGAAATAGGGTAGGGAGGACTTGGTGTCGATGACCGGTGTGAGGTCGCAGCTCCCCAGTGTCAGAGACGGGACCAGGGAGGAGGACTAAGATGGTGTTGTGTTTGGAGCCTGTAGTCGTGCCAGGTGGAGACGATGCATGGACAAACACTGTGAGACTCAGGAAAGTTCTGAGCTGGAGACTGGACCATGGGAGTTGGCTGGCACACCTTCCCCAGGGAGCTGCTTGAAATGGCCCCGTTACCGTCTAGATGAGCCCACAGAGACCAGGGCGACTGGGGCCCCGAGGACTGTGGGGAACTCCAGCCTGGAGAGCCTGGGTCCGGCCCTGGGGCGTGGGGAGAGAACGGCGCTGTCAGGGCGGTGGCTGGAGTGAGAAGCGAGGGTGCCAAGAGGAGTGCCAGACCAGTGAAATTTAGGTCACGGGGAGACGTGTGGAGGAGCGGCTGGGGAAATGGGAGGAGGGGGAGGAAGAGGCAAGGCCAGGGAAGCCAAGTGCTCAGCGCCCGGGGCGGACTGGGAAGGGCAGAGGGACTCCTGGTTAGGACGCCGCTCAGCCCAGACTTCATCTGAGGGGCGGCCGGGTGAAGAACCTCTCTGGGCTTTGCTTGGTCCAGGCGCCAGGCCATTCTTTGTGAACCCCACTGTCAAGGTTGAGTGGCTTAAGTATGCTATTAACTGATTAATCCAGGTTGGGCAGTGAGTGACAGCTGGCAGCCTCCGGAGGCCAGTCCTGATTCCTGGAGCAGAACTCCTCTGGCTCCCAGCTTGTAGGGAGTTGGGGACAAAGATCATACACAGGTAGACCTGGATATATGAGCATACGGCACCAGAATGCTGGCGCAAGAGCACCAGCCTCAGCCCCTGTCGGTCCACGACTCTATGGCCAGGGCGGGGCTGGGGTCCTTCCTTTGAAGGTGTGTGTGCATGGAAGCGTCAGATGCCCAGTGCTAGCAGCTGCCCAGTGGTTTTTAACAAGGCAAACAGTGGTGAAAACACCTACCATATATTGGACCCTTACTGTGCACACTCTTTATGTAACTTATCTCCATTGATCTCCACAAAGATCGATGAGGTGGGTGGAGATACTGTACCCATTTACAGATGGGGAGACTGAGGCTCTAGCAGATGAAGACACTGTTGCCGGGGAGGACCTGCTTCTCTGCTCCAGAGGGGACCTCCTTGGAAGACTTCTGCTTTGTAGCAGCCTCAGGTCTCCCAGGTCATGGGGTGCACCAGGACGCTGAGGTCAGCAGCTGTTTTGAATGGCCAGGTTTGCTCAGGAATATACCTGTCAGGTCTGGGAGGCGAGACAGGTCTTCCCAGAGGATGGGAAGGTTGAACCGAGGTCTAAAGGGCTGCAGGAAACTAGGCAAAGGGGCAGGAGAAGGCTGCGGAGGGCAGCAGACCTGTAGGTGGTGGTAAGACTTTTGGACTTTATCCAAAGAGCAGCAGGAAGCCAATCAAAGGTGTGCAGCAAAGGTTTGATCAGATGAGGTTTGCAAAGGCTACTCAGGCACCTTGAGAAGCAGGACCTAGCTGATGGTTTGTAAAAATTATTTGTGTTTATATATTAAGGTTATTAAGAGTTAATCTACCTTATAAATATTTTCTAATTTACTCTTTGCCTGCTAAGACTATTCATGATAATTTTCACACATCGAAGTGTTACTATATATATATATATATATATATATATATATATATATATATATATTACTAACAATAATCACTAACACTGATTAGGAACTTGACACATGTCATTTTAGAGAGGGCTCCATCCATATGTAAAATGTATGGTTATTTACTTTTATACTTACACATTTCTTTCCCATCCTAAGATCAGATAGGTATTCACTTATATTTCTAGTCATTTCATAATATCATTTGTACTAAAAAAAGTTTAAACCATCTGGAATTAATTTTCAATAAGAGGACAATATGAGGTAGGGCTCTAACTTTATTTTCCCTCCAATAGTTAACCATTTCTTAAATAAACTTTCCTCCACTGATTACTGTATGATAGGTCAGAGTCTTTTTCAGTCCATTGAAGTACATTTCATTACTATTTATATTTTTTATGTCAGTAAAGTGCCATTTTATAATATGACATTTACTATCTTTATACTGTGTTCCTTCCCGCCCCTGTTCTTTTAAAATATTTCTGGCTATTTATTCTGTCAGATGCACTTTAGTAGGCTCATCTTAATAATTTCCTTATAAAACCCTCTTGGGGTTTTATTGGAATTGTATTAAATGTGCATATTAATTTATGAAGCATCAACATCTTTAAAATATTAAGTCTTCCCATTTAGTTGAGTTTTTTAAATATCTCTTAGTAACTTTTATTGTTTTTATTGCATAAGCCCTGCATAGTTCTTAGTAAGTTTATAGTTGGAAATTTTATATTTTGTTGTTGTTATGAATGGAATAGTTTCCTCATTATATTTTCTAGCTTGGCTCTCAGCTATTCAAGAGAACTGTTGACTTTTGTCTTTTTTGCATTCTGTTTATTTTATAAATGTGCTCTTTACTGAATTACCTTATTACTGCTAACAGTATTTCAGTTCTAGATTTTTCTAGACAGGCACTCATCTTTTTTCTCTTCTTTTCTTTTCTTTCTTTCTTTTTCTTTTTTCTTTTTTTTCAAAGAGGGAAATATTTTTGTCTCCTTTTCCTCAAAGGTTAGTAGTCTTATTTGCTTTTCGTGCTTTATTGCATTGGTCAGAACTTCTAAACACACGCAATAGTAGCAGTGATGGCGGAAAGTCCAGGGAATCTTCAGAGGAGGTTCCAGGCCTGGGGCTCAATCAGATCTCTTCACCTCCCACCCTACCCACAGGACAAGAGCTCAATAGAGTTCCCATTCCTGCTATGTTTGGAGCATTTACAGTATGCCTTCTCAGCCGTCTTCTAGTTGCTCAAGGCTCCATTAACAAGCCCTGGCAGTTCCCTACACAGAGAAGCAAAGGAGTTTGTCCAAGCTCACACAGGCTCTTGGGCTGGAGAGCTGGGTCTGGTGACCAGGTTCTGGTCCTCACCAGAGTGTAAACAATGATCCCTATATCTCTTCCTGGGGAATTTGCAGGCATGTGTCTGCGAAGATGTCTAGCCTTTTCCATTGTGGAAATCACATCTTCCCCTGAACCAAGGTGCTTGGAGCATCTCCTGAGCTTTAACTTCATTGGCTCCTCCTTGTCTTCCTCCAGCCTTAGCTTAGCTGTAACTCCTGTTAGGGATTTACCCCTCAGCTTGCATCTTCCTCCTGAACTCCACTTGTTATCTGCAGAGCATTGAAATGCTAAAAGCATGAGCTCTGAAACCAGGCTGCCTGCTTCTAAGTCCCACTTAATAATTGTGTGACCTTAGACAAGTTAAGTTACAAGAAGGTAAGTTACTTACCTTCCTCCTATGTGAAATTGGGAGAGGGGTAGCTGCCACCAGGTAGATTTATGTGTGGAGAGCTAAGACATGTATTCGTTAGACGCTAGGCTTATTATTCCCATTACCCAGCTCTCTGGCTTCTCCCTCAAGAGCATTCCATGGGTGCTCCCTGTGACTTGTCCCCCACTGTGGTGTTCCCTGCAGTCATTGCCGGACTTGGCTCACAGTAGATGGTCCATAAAGACCGGTACCAGTGGATGTTGTCTTCAGGCCAGGATTACATCCCAAGCACTGTGCTGCTACTGATAACTCACAGAGAATCCCATAAATAACCAAAATGCCCCAAGTAAGAGCCCCTGGCAAGGGAGCAAGGATATCATCTCTTTGAGCCTCAGTTTCCCCTTTTGTAAAATGACAGAATAGGATACATGGAGGCCACTCCGAAAGCTTTTTCAGCACAGCTCCTTTACCAGCTGTAGGCTGAGGTGGGCAAGGGCGGGTGGGGAGATGAACTGCCCTTTTTTGGCCATTGGAAACCCAGGGAGCCCTGGGTCTTGCCTTGCATCATGGACATAAAAGGTAGTGGAGTCGGGCTTGCGAGCAGCAGAGTGTGGGAGAGTGTCAGTGAGGGGCAGCCGCAGTGTGAGATCCCAGAGGGCAGGTTCTGCAGAAGTGACTGGAGGGGCCTAGGTGAACAGAGTCTTGTGGTCCTAGCAGAGAGGGGGTGCCCTTCAGCCTGGGGCAGCTGAAGGGTGTGGGAGAAGTACCCAGGCTTCCCATTTCTAAACAAGAGCTGGAAACTCAGACAGAGGAGGGATGAGTCAGACCTAGTAAGACGTTGCCTCTTACCTGCATGTCCCCCCAGGCTGTGACTCAGCCTCTCTGACCCCGCTTCGGCTTCTGAGTTGCATCACCGGGCGGGTGTTAAGAGGACGAATGGAGCTGCTGTATGGAGGGGCCTGCACAGTGTTGGGCACAGAGTGGGTGGGCAGTAGAAGGCTGCTCCCTTCCCTCTGTAGAGCCCTATCCAGTCTGGAATGCAATGATTTCTTGAGAAGAGCGATTGAGTCAGAATTTGGAAAGTCTGAGTTCTGACAAAGAAAAGAACCACATGGGAATTCAGTGAACTTGGCCAAACCACCCCTTCCATGTGTCACAGTCATTATCTCGCTGGCTCCTTGCCAAGAAACCTGAAAAGCTGGCAGGTATATGTGCGTGTGTACAAGTGTGTGTGTGTGCATGCACCCATGTGCACATGTGAGGGTGTGTGCAAATGCCAAGTGCACATATATGTACCTGTGTGTAGGTGTGGGAGCATGTGTGCACGAGCCTGTGGGCATGCATGAGCCTTTGTGTAACTGTGCATTCACCTGAGTGTATGTGTGTGCATATATGTATGTGCAGCCGTGTGTGCCCTTGTGCATGTGTCTGTGCCATGTGTGCATGCCTGTGTGTGTGTGTGTGTGTGTGTGTGTGTGTGTGTATGCATGTGTATATGCTGTACAGCCCCTAGTTTAAAGGTGAGGAGATAGGGCCCAGAGAAGTGAAATGACTTGCCTGAGTTCCCACTGTGAGACCCTGGCTTCACCCCAGGACTTCTGACTCAGGGTCCAGCTGGGAGCGGGAGCGTGGGAGTGAGGGTGAGGGACAGGCTCAGGGGCTCTTGGAAGGTGACATCAGGGTGGACCGACTTTCCAAAGGGCTGTTTGCTGAGTAATTGAGCCAGGTTGGGCCAAATGAGCGGGCCCACAGCCAGGAGCGCTCTTTCCAGCCTGTAGGAGACACAGCTGGTGGACTGGCCCTGGCCCTTTCTCTTGAGCCACATGCTCTCAGGAGCCAGCTCTGTGAGGGGGACAGTCCCAGATGCTGAACACAAAGGGTGCTTGTCTCTGACGGAGGAGCTGCTGCTGCTCTTTCTCCCTGAAGTACTACCT
This sequence comes from Antrozous pallidus, assembly GCA_027563665.1. Classification (NCBI taxonomy): domain Eukaryota; kingdom Metazoa; phylum Chordata; class Mammalia; order Chiroptera; family Vespertilionidae; genus Antrozous; species Antrozous pallidus. Next base: position 75,336,267 of record CM050522.1, on the reverse strand, counting down.
GTCCTAACTCATCTTCAGGGTTCTCATCTTAGCTGGCCAGCACCTCATGCTGGGGCCTGGCCTGTCTCTTTCTTCTCTCTTGGCCTCCATTTTTCCCGAATATGTTATGGGGGTGATTGCATCGGGCTAGGGTTAGAATCTAGTGAGGTGAGGGATAGGCCTTGTACACAGATGCAAGTGGGATTACGGCCTGACCCTGGATAATGAGGGTGGTGAGGAGGTGAACTGGAAATGGAACCGGGGTGGGGGTGGGGGGTAAGGGGATTCTTGTCTGTGTCTCAGAAGTTCTCTGAGAGCCCAGAGGGACCACCTGGGAGGCAGTCCTAGCAACTCTAAGGTCCAAGGCCATGTGACCCGTACTCAGGCACCGACTGAGGAGTACGCACTCAAGCTGCATCTTGAAGAATGTTTATGTTTGGCTAATGAGGCCTGTGGCATGGTTTCCTGGGTGGGAATGGCCACCTGGGCAGGGGCCTGGCAGCTGGGAGGGGCAGAGCATGGCTGAGGAACGGGCTGTGGTCTGGGGAAGACAGAGACGAGCCTGCCTGTGCGTTTGGCTGGCGAAGGAGAGTCACATCTGGGCAGGATGATTGGGACCAGAGGACACAAGAGTTGCACTTCGTCATCACACGATTGGTGGGGAGCTGCGGAGGGTGTCAGAGTCTGGAGTGATGGAGTGTGTGGCTGGGGGTGGTGGGAAGGTGTTTAACGGGGGACAAGGCTTAGAGTAGCGTGTGGGAGACATCAGCGGAATTGTTTTTGTTTCAGGGACAGAAAGGGGACCCGGGACTCTCACCAGGAAAGGCCCACGATGGGACAAAGGTAGGTTTCGAGGGACCCCAAGCTCCGGGAAGGGGGAGTGAGCAGCAGGGAACCGCCGGGCCCTGGGGGAGCCCTCCTGGGCTGTGCCAGACAAGTCTGGTTTGGTCAACGCTGGTTTAGTTTTCACCTTGAAGTCCTTCCGCCTTGCCCCACACCAAACCCAGAGCCATTTCCTATTGACTTCTGGGGTTGCAGCCAACCAAACCACGGAAGATTTCCCCAAGGACATTCTTGGTGAATGTCCTTTTGCCTAAAACCCTGCCTGGCTTTCTGTAGGGGACCCTTGGCATCCAGAAGCTTCTTGGTCGCACACGCTCAGGAAGCTTCCGAAAGACATTCAGAGTTCTCTCTGAGGTTCATAGACAGGCGTGAGAGTGTCTGGGCGGTGGGAAGGGAACGGGCCAGGGGTTCAGGGCTCCTTAACTTAGAGGGGCGATGAGACCAGAGGTTTCCCCACGAAGAAAAAGCACAAGCATTCTTCCCTGGTGCATCCACCCCAGCCACTCACCAAGGGACCTGGAGGGAGTGCAGGGCATTTGGGACTAGGGGTACCCTGACCTCCGGGTAAGGCCCCCCAGCATCTCAGAGCTCCAGATCCTGGAGGGAACACACCAGTCTGTTTGCCTTCCCCTGGACTCAACCTCGGAGCCCTCCTGACAGGCAGAACCCCGCTTCCCAACCTGGCCTTCCGTGCGTGGGCACAGACCAGTGGCTGCTCCCTTTGATTCCCGGAGTCTTCACAGCCTCACTGATGCGTTGTTATTGTTTTCATTCGTTACGCTGGGTGTATATGTCCACACGCACTCCCACCCGCTCCTCGTTGAAACCTGATAAGCCAGGGCAGCTGAGCCCAGCTTGCCGATGGGGAAACAGAGGCCCCAGAGGCGGCTGGCGGCCGGAGCTCACACAGCTGGCCGGAGCAGAGCAGGATGGGTACCCAGGTCTTGTCTCTTGCTCCTGGGTTGTCTGTTCTCGGGTCTCATGGTGGTGGCAGAAATGCCTCCTATGGTGACCACCATGCCCGGCAAGGATGAGGAATGCAGAGTGAGAGAGAGAGAGAGGGCGCTGATGGGATTGGGGCCGATGAATTACATGCCCCCTGGGACAGTGGTTCTCAAATACTTAGCAAAGGACCTATTTCCCAAATGGTTGGCAAACTCATTAGTCAACAGAGCCAAACACCAACAGTACAGATTGAAGTTTCTTTTGAGCGCTGAAAACCAACTTCTGTGCATGGGCCGTGAAGTTCCAATCTCACTGTAAGTGCGTGCCTGCATGTGGATTTTTGAGGAAGAGCCACACTCAAGGGGCCAAAGAGCCACATGTGGCTCACGAGCCGCCGTTTGCCAACCACTGTTCTATACCAAAGTCCAATATAGGAAATAGAGGGCTTTTCCCAAAATTGTAAACACACACTTTGAATAATGATACATTTTCTTTTCAAAACGGAGCTCTCAGCTGTTAAGTATGTCTGCATGTTTGGGGGACACCCTGTAGATGGAACGAAGAGACTGGGTTGTGTGGAGAGGGGCTGGACACCCTGCCCACTGGGCTGCCCTCACTCCGCTCAGCGGCCCCCAGTCTCTCCTGAGGCCTCCTGGCCTCCTTGAGTCCTGTTCACAAACAACTGGCCATGAGCGCTCACACTTCAATTTAACACGCACCTCTGCTCCCTTCCCCCCAGCTCACCCCTTGTCTCTGTTTCGCAGGGCGACATGGGCTTGCCCGGGCTCCCTGGGAACCCAGGACCTCTTGGACGAAAGGTACGCCTCGGTTTCGATGCTTTGCCTTGCTCGGTGGGCTTCCTATCAAGCAGGGTCATCTGGCAGGAGCTGGGAACCACCTGCCCCCAACCCCCCGCCTGCCTCTCTGAGCCCCAGCCCAGCTCCCTGGGCACAGGGAACATTGGCCGGAGGTGAGAGAGGTTTGCCAGGGTCTGTGCTTGCCTGGGGTGGGCAGCACCTGGCTTGGAGTAGGCCTCCCCTGACCACGGTTAATGAGGTGTGACAGGATGCGGCCCTGGTTCGCTGTCCTTCCTCTAGGGGTGCAGCTATTCCTGGGAGGCCTTTCTGAGGAGCACACAGGTGGTGGGAGGAATATTGTCAGAGACATGAGGATCTGCACTGGTCCAGGGCTCCACCTCCAACCTGCTGAGTGGCCTTAGGCCTACATATTGCCTCCCTGAGCCTCAGCCTCCTCCCACCTGGATGGCAGCAATAACCCCCTCTCCTTTGACCCCCTACTGCCGGGGGCTGTGGGCCTGCAGCAGAGAAAGTGGGAGAGTGGACTCTGGGGTCTGTCAGACCTGGGATCTATTCCTGCTACACTGTCTCCCAGCTGTGTGACCTTGGGCAAGTCTAGAACCTTTCGGAGTCTAACCTTCGTCCCTCCCTGGTCTGCTGCAGGGGAGGCAGATGCTTTGTGCAGGCAATGCGTGCTCTGTGCCTTCTGAGCTGTGGTCATGCTGCTCTGACCCTGTCCCTGCTTCAGCCAAATGGGGGGAGTTACTTCTCTCAATGACCTTGCAGGAAAGCCTACCATTTTCCTAGATGGTGGGTCCCTGGATTTCTCCCTAGCTTCCCAGCCAGGATCCCTCATCCTTCAGACTCAACTCTAGCTGTTCCCAGGAAGCATCCCCGCCCCCCCTCTGGGGCCCCAGCCTTCATGCCAGGAGCTTCCACTCTGCTCAAGGACCCCTGGCCCATCTTAGCTTAGTTATTTTTACCCCGAGTCCAGCCTTATCAATCGGGTCATGCAAGTCTGGTCTGTCGCCTTTCCTACTGTGCCTTGCATGGGACTGCACGTAGTAGGTGTCCAGGAAACAGGAGGAGGACAATGCAGGCCAAGGGCCAACTGCTTTTTTGCAGGGAAATCTCCCACTGCTGATGAGTTTTCCAGTAGATACATCGGCATAGATACCCATGTCTTAAGCTTCTACCCTGGCTCCCAGCTGTGGCCACAGCTGGGTTTCATCTAGACAGCTGTGGTGCCTCCTGGCTCCTTCCTGGCCTTGCCCCAAGGGTTCCCATGGCACAAGGGACTTGGAGCATCATGTCCCCCTCAACCCTTTCTCTAGACGGGAGCCTGTAGCTGGCTGTGAGCTAGGGAAACATGGACTTTTCTGGCTCAGAGAACACAGGGGGACGCCCTCTCCCCACTCACTTCCCCTCGGGCTCCAGCGCTTTCTGATGGATGAGGTGTGAGTGGAAAGTCTCCTTCCAGTCTTGGTTCATAAAGCAGCCGGCGGTGGTCTCACTCTGCATGGCGGTGGGAGTCTAGCAGAGGTGGCAGGAGACGGGAAAGCAGACGGCCCGGCTCCTGCCTGGGTTCCAGGGCTCCCTGCTCTCGGTAGATGTCCAGTGAGGCCAAGAGCCTCCAGTCAAGATGGACCAGCTCACCTGGCAGGAAGGGGTGTCTTTTGTAAATGAAGGAAGAGCTTCCATGTGGTGAAAAAACGATTTGGCAGAGCCATTCGCATCCCTGGGCCAGCCCAGGCAAACACAGAGGAGTTTGGTGTGTGGCAGCCCTGTGTCACCTGCTCACGGAGGGTGGTAGGCAGGGAATGTAGGAGCTCGGGTCCCAAGGGTGGGGGAGGAGGACAGAGAGGGTGGGCAACCGCCTGGCATCATCAGTGTTTATAGGTAGTTTGTATCTTTGGTGACAAATGTGGCCACTTTGCCTCGTCCTGTTGGGGCTTTTCTCCTTCATCTCACGTGGGAGCCTCAGGAGAGAGCAGATGCCCGGAGGTAAAGGGGGAGGTGAGCATGCTCTTTGCCCATCAGCATGTGGAATCTCCGTGTCACCCCAGAGGGACACCAAGAATCCTATTCATTCTTTTATTCGACAGAATTGATTGAATGCCAGGCACTGAGCTGAATAAATAGACAAAATTCTTGTCCCCCAGAGCTTTTATTCTTGTGGGGGGAAGGCAATGAAAAGAAAAAACAGTAAAAATATAAGGTGTGTTAGAAGATGAAAAGGCCTCTGAGATGAAACAGGCAGAGAGAGGAGCTTGGGTTGGGAGGGCTCCCATATTAAATAGTGTGGCAAGGCAGAGGTGGCGTGAAGAATTACTGTTCCTCATCACATTGTTCCCTCAAAATAGCCTCCAAGAGCCAAGGCAGTATTATGCTTCTTTAGAGCTGAGGAAGCCAAGGCCCAACTAGGTCTCATTCATTCATTCATTCATTCATATTCATTCATTTCTTTGCTCATTCATTCATTCATTCCACCAGTCATTCACTCCACCAGTCATTCATTCAGCAAACATGTACCTGTATACCAGACTGTGTGCCAGCAATGGCGTTGAATGCATTGAGATCATCGAGAGGCCTGGAGGAGCAGTGGTTCCCAGCCACACCCTGCATTAGAACCCTGGAGACCTCGCCCACCCCAGGGATCCTGGTTCTCCTGGTCTGAATGAGACCCTGGCACAAACTTCTCAGGTGCAGATGAGACAGAGTTAATGGTTTAATGGAAATACCCCACCAGAGTCACCAAGCGGCAGAGCTGGGATTTGGACCTAGGTCTCTGACCCTCAGGCACTTCCTCCCTCCCCTACGTGAATGAAACCACTTCTCAAATAAGAGTGGGCCCACCAAGTGAAAGAGAGGCTCCCCACCGGAGGTGGTTTCTCTGCATCCACTGGCGATGCTTGCTGAGGAGCTTTGCTGGGCCGATTCCCGAGAGCTGGACAGGTGCATGGAGCACGTCAGACACCTGGATGGAAGCCAGCTCTGTCCCTGTCCTGTGGGGTGAGCTTGGACATGTGGCCTCGCCTCACGGAGCCTCAGTTGCTTCCAAGACTGGTTGGGAGGGTTCCATGCAATGTTACATGCCCCGGACCTAACCTGGGGTTGGCACTTGGGAGGCACCGCATCCCTATGTGTTTAACGAGTGAGTGAACGATCCCGATGACCTTGAAGGAGAAGCGCTGAAGGTCACCAGAATACAACCTGCACCCTGGGGGGGGGGGGGGGGCGGAGTCTCATGCTGTCCCTAGTCTGAGCCTCCTCTCTTCTCTTCTGTGGGTGGGTGCTTCTCAACTGGGGGTGATGTTGCACCCCAGGGAATAGTTAGCAATGTCTGGAGACATTTTTGGCCATCACAGCTTGGGGGGGCTGCTATGAGCTTCTAACGAGTAGAAGGCAGCAGTGCTGTTAAGTGTCCTCAGAGCACAGGCCTGCTGTGCCACCCAGCCCTGACCCCGCCTCCAGGGCAGCGGAGCTCGGGCACCTGTGGAGGAGAAGTCCTCACTCCACCAACCCTGCATGCCCTCGGGCACTCCTTCCTCCGGGCGCCCTGCTGTGGCCCTCACCCTGCCCGTGCGCCCTCCCTCTGCCACCAGAGTTGTCCACCGGCTGGGAGGAGCTGTAATAAATGGGAGGACAGAGGAGCCATCTGGGAATGCTTTGGGGGTGTGTGACTGAGGCTGCCAGCGGTGGCCTCCTGCCTTTCTGCAGACCTACCGCCCTCCCTGCACGTAGCACCCCCAGTTCCAGGCAGAGCCCCTACCGAGACTGTCCTCGAGGCTTCCCTGCTATGGGGCTGCCCTGGGCCTCGAGCCCACGCCCGCTGCCATTTCTGAGGTTCAGTTCCCCTCTGCTCTCCAACCCGCTCTTCCTTCAGACCTCCGTGTGCAATACTGTCTGCTGCTATTGGGCTGTCTACACTCTCGGAGCCTCAGAGAGTGTATTGCTCTGTATTTAATACTCAAACCCGCTCCTCAGAGGTGTGGAGTGAGTTTGTTTGCTTCACCAGTGTATTCTTAGTGCCTAAGACAGATGAATGAATGAGCCACCCAGAAACCGTGCTCGCCCTGATGTCTCATTGCCCACGGAGCAGGTGTGGTGTCGGAGGCCTGGCTGTGCTTCTGGAAAAGCCCCACCTTCCGCATCCTGTCAGTTACGAGCCAACAGGATGCTCTGAGAGAGCAGCTGGGGAAACAGAGGCCCGGGAGGCGCAGGGACTTGCCCAGCATCATGCCAGGGGCCCCCCTACATCTTGGCATGTTGGTTCCTTGCTGATTCTTTCTGTGAAGTGTCCTTTTGAGTGCCCCCGTGTGGCAGGTGGGCTGCGAGGGGGTAGTGAAATGCTAAGTTGGTAAAGGGTGGTGAGTCCCACTTGGCTGCAGGAGAAGCCAGGACCTTCTGCAGGCTGAGGTGGAGCCGGGGTGGACATATTGGTCCCCAGGACCCCTGGGCAAGGGCAGGACCCCCTCCTCTCCCTGCCCAAAGCCCAAATAGCATCCCAGCCGGCAGGGAGACTGTCTGCAGCAACAGTGAGGTGATGTCTGGTTTCTCCGTGTGCATCGTAAGCAATGATTAATCTGGCTCCCAAATCAAAATATAGACCGCACTGTATTATAAACACGGGTCCTGTGGAGACCCGCCTGCCGGGCAGCTGGAGGCCCTGCAGACTCCATGGTCCCTGGAGCGTCCTGTGGCATCCGCTCTCCCCTTCTGCCCGCCAGGCACCGCTCACACACGGGGAAATCACTGCCCATGGACCCACCTTGCGGTCGGTGCCTGCCCCGTAATTGCCGGGCCCTGGAGAAGATAATGGTTTAGATTGCTGCAGGTCCCAGCGCCCTGTCATTTGAAGCTATTTAGCTGGCCCAGCTTGGTAAACACGGTCAAGGTACTTTCAGGGAGCATACGGCCTCCCACCCACTCCATTCCCAGGCATGACTGCGCTCCGTCCGCTGCGCCCATCCCACCAGGAGCAATGGGTACCCATGGCAGTGTTCAGGGCCCCTGTTTGGGACAGATCTAGGAATCTCGGTCTCTGGACAAAGCCTGGCCGAGCTTGGGGTAACTTGCTAACTGATCTTGGGCAAGTCCCTTCCCCTCTCTGGGCCAGTTTCTCAGCCTGCCCAGTGAGAAAGGAGGTTGTGAAATGGATGGCTTAGTCCTTTCCAACGCAGATACTCGGGGGTTCTGGGACTATCCTCTGGCCCAGCAATGCTGTCCTGGGAGGTGGGTGTCTGTGGGGCTCTTTCCCGGGTGGCCCTGTGGACATCCGGCCTCAGTAAGTGTGTAGATGAGAGCCACAGGCTAGCACTGCCCTTGGGAAGCTGTGCGGCCCCAGGAAAGCCACTTTGCCTCTCTGAGCCTCAGTTTTGCTCATCTGGCAAGTGTGCACACCAATTTCTCCCTCCCAGGCATGATGTCAAGGAGTGATGAGCTGATGGATTTTAGGTGTTAGGGCCGAGCCGGGCCTAGAGCAGGCCACGGTCCACATCCCTGATGGCCATTCGTTTCCTTGTAGCTGTGTCCCGGGGAAAGGGTTTACTTGAAATCTCCTCCTGGGATTTCGCTGGTTACACTTCTCTGACAAAGCATTGGTTTCCAGATGGTTCCCTTTGGCTTTAGAGGAAGTACCTTTCATGCGTCTCTTGGGATCTTTGCCCCATTATTGCATTGGGTCGTTGCAGCCACCCCTCAGAGAAGGCAGAGGATGACAGAGGGAGCTCAGAGAGGGCAATCACCTGTGCCAAGTCACACAGCCTAGAGCTTGAGGCTCAATGCAGAAGTTTTGCTTTTTCCTTCTTCTCTGCAAGCTCCAAATGGAGAAGGATAATAATGGTGATTATATGGATATTATATATATGGATTATGTATAACCACCTCCGTGGTTTCTCATCATATTACCCCCCTCCCACACACACACACACACACATACACACACCCTGGCTTCCTGCTTTGTTTACCACTCCTTCCCCTCTACCTCTCCCCTTACTCATTCTGCTCCAGTCACGTGGACCACATTCTTCCTCAAACCACCTGTGACTGTTCTTGCCTCAGGGCTCCTGCACTTGCTGTTCCCTCTGCCTGAAACACCTTTCCTCTGGAGAGCCAGACCCATGTCCAGCTCTCTCACCTCATTCATCTCCTCAGAGCGGCTTCCCTGCCTGCCCACCTGCAGCCGTGCCTCCCCAGCATGGCCACTCTGTCCTCTAACTCTGCTCCTTTGTCTTCAAGGCACTGGTCACCACACACGTTATCTCTTTTTAAAGTTTTATTCTGAGTTATGGTCTTAAAAAACATAAAACTTGGCATCTCAACCCTATTTAAGGCTGTAATTGCGTTAAATATATTCACATTGTTGTGCGGCGATCACCAGAACGCTTGCAAACCTGCAGCTCTGCACCCATGAGAACTACTCCCCATTTTCTCCTCCCCCCGCCATTATCCTTTATGTTTGCTTATTTATATATATATATCTCTAATTGGACTGTAAACCCCATTAAGGCAAAGGATGTTGTATTCCCGTACACCCCATGCGTAGAATGGTGCCGGTACATAAAACTTCAGATAGTGTTGGTTGCATGAATAACCGAGACGGGACGATCATGATGATAACACCAGCCAGTCTTTACAGGGCCCTGGAATTAATGCCAGATACTGTGCTCAGGGCTCTACACACGTTGTTCACTCAACCCATGAGCCACCCACTATAGCCCAGGTTACAGAAGTGGAAACCAAGACCCAGAGAGGGGACATCAGCGGCCCCAGGTCACACAGCCGGCCTGCAGTGAAGCAGGCAGAGCCCAAGGGGTCATAGCTGTGCTGCATGCCCGCTTCGAGCTGTGGCCCGTGCCTCAGTTTGCCCTCTGAGGGAAAACGTGCACACCCATGCTGAAGACTCTCAGCCAGCCGTGTTGTCTCCGCCTCATGGGCCCCGGGTTGAGAGGCAATCATCTCACTGAGCAGTCTGAGGCATGAGTAGGTGCCGGAGGAATGCTTGTAAACTCCCCAGGCTTCCTGGGTCAGACCGACTCTGCTGTTTATAATTAAGAGTCCCACTTCCTGGGGGTGTGCGGGGGTGCTGAGTTGTGTGTGTGTGTGTATGTGTGTGTGTGTGTGTGCGCGCGCGTGTGTGTGTGTCTGTGTGTCTGTGTGTGTATGCATGCCCAGGAAGTCTGTAAGGTTCTCTGTGTGGCCTATGGTGTCGGAAGGACACAGTGGTGAGTGTGAACCAGCTGGTCCTTAGCAATGAAACTCGGGGTGAGTGGCTTCCATTCTCTGTGCCTCCATTTCTTTCCTCTGTAAAATGGAGGTGATAATCTCTACCTACGGCTTCTATAAGGACTAGAGGAGGTCATATAAGTGCTATGCTGGGTAAACAGCCATGCATGAAGGAGTCTGCAGGTGTCCTGTGTGTGTGTGTGTGTGTGTGTACTCTACAGTCTTGTGTAGCACCCTCTGGGGGAGCCCAACACCTCTAGATCCAAATGCCAGAGCAGAAGGGGCCTCAGTTCAAACTCCCTCGTGTGAGGTCCAGAGAAAGAAGGCGGTGACCCACCCAGAGCTGCGCAGTAAGTGAGGAGCTGTCTGAGCCAAGCCCGGGACTCCCCGTGTGAAGGGCTCTCGTGGAGCTCAGGGCCACCGCCCCGTCTGCCCTGGGAGCCCCTGGACCCATGCACAGCAGCCCTAAGCTGGAAGCTGGGCATCTGGGCTTCCCTGTAGAGAGCTCCCAGCACTTAGGAAATGACTAAGGGGCACCCCAGTGCAGCCTGAAACACACACTCATTTTGATTCCTTGACTCTGAGACCTGACCTTGAACCCTGGCAGTTGGACCCTGGGGTCAAGGCTGGTGCTGGGATATTGCCAGCCTCCCTCTCCATCAGGCGTTTGGGCGCCGTGTGTCCCCTTGGAATAGTTACTGGAACCGCCGAGAGGAAGGCAGGTGGCTCTTTCGGTGAATGTACCGGGTCAGTGTGTGTAAAATCTTTTCACGCTCACGAGAAGGGGCAGGTCCTGACAGAAGGGGTGGTTGGGCATATCCCAGACCTGAAGGTCCTAATCCGCCCGCCCACCCACTGAGAAACCTCTCTACCCTGGCTTCGGAGGGCCTCGCCCTCTCTGGCTTGGGAAAGAATAGCTGGGGGGCAGCATCACTGTCAGTTCAGCTCACAAACCTGCCCAAGGAGTGAACAGTCCCTCGATGCTTCTGGTTGAAGAACTGTCGGTAGCAGAGACAAAAACACTAGGCACCTGCTAACCCTGATATACACAGTCCACACGGCAGGTGTTTATGGAACACATACTACATCCCCGCCGTGGGGCGTGGGGTGCCAAAAAGGCAGGCAGGGAGGCTGGGCTGCTGCCGTGCACAGGCCCAGATGTGTCTCCTGGCCTGATGTGGCTTCTTCCCCCACAGGGATACAAGGGCTATCCTGGACCTGCTGGGCACCCCGGAGAACAGGTGAGGACCACAGCCTCAGCCCCACCCTGCTGCCTCCTGACTGTCCTTGGCCTCCTCCCTGGGCCCTGAGCCCTAGAGCCAGGTGGTTGAGCCTCCCATCCTGCTGGGGCCTCCACCCCACCCCACCTCTCCCCCAGCCGCATCTGCCTGAAAGAGCTGGAGATCACGCCAGCCTGGCGCTGGCACGAGCTGCTGCGCTCCGTGAGAGCCATGAATAGCTGGCCTGTTCCGGGCGATGTTAGGGGATATTATCCGCACCACCATGGGGTTTGCAGGAATTTTGGCTGCCCGGGCCCAAATCAAACAGCGGCGGCTGCCAGCGTGGGGGCCAGCCAGGCCTCCTCAGTGCCGTCTTAGGCCTGGACTGCCGGCACAGGGGGTTTTGTCCCTCCGAGCTGGTCTGACCGGTTTCAGTTTCACAGAGGGGTGGGCTTGGGGGCCCAGCAGGCAGCCCGTGGCTTCCCCTTCCTCCCGTTTCATCTCACGTTCCCGCCCTTCTCTTTGTCCATTGTGAGCCCCAGTGCCCCAGAGCCCCTCGGACCTGGAGCCGGGCAGGGTCTCTCCGTTCCTCATGTTTCTCTCCGTTCCTTTGCAGGGGCGGCCGGGACCCGAGGGCAGCCCAGGGGCCAAAGGTTACCCTGGCAGGCAGGTGCAGTATATGGCTTCTGGAAGCTCTGTGGCCATGGTTGGTGTGGAGATGGCCATGGGCCCCCAGCAGAGGGAGGTGGCGGGCTGGGGGCTGAGGAGCTGCACCTGCTGGGGAGGCCCTGCGAGCAGGGGTGCTCAGTAAGAGAGCAGAAGAAACAGTTCTGGTGTAGGGGGCGTAGGTCTCCAGAGGCTCCCCCTAGCCAGTCTCCCCTTGAGCCACTTCCCCGGGACCCTGAGGCAGCTGGGGCTCAGTTTGAAGACCACGAATCTAACACAGCCCCGTGCTGCAGAGAGGGCAGCTGAGGCCTGGGTTGTTGGCAGCAAGTAGACTGTCTCCATATGTCCTTGCCCCCCTGTCTTTTATGTTTCAGGGCTTACCTGGACCTATAGGAGACCCTGGTCCCAAAGGCAGCCGGGTAAGTGGGCCCTGGCAAGTGCCATACAGGTGGGCCCTGGATGGGCATTACCTGTCCCTCCGGTGGGCTTGAAAGAGATCAGGCCTGGGAGGCCTCCACCCAGGTGGAGCTTCCCGCCTGGGTGTTCTCTGGAGAGCAGAGGGACAGCAGGACGGCCTGGGCAGCAGAGAGTAGCTGGGGGCTCAGCCACAGTCCAGCTGCTACAATGCCTAGTGTGTCCCAAGTGATGGGAACAAAGCCAGGCCCCTTTGCCTGCAGCTGGAGTCCGCAGAGGCCTCCCTCCTCCTCCTGACTGGGCGAGGGGACCACCCTTTGGGGAGCCTGTGGTGTCTGATGGGTGAATGCTGCCCAGGCTGAGAGGCTGCTAAAGTATCTATTGTTCTCTTCAAGGAGGAGCAAACCCTGAATGGTCAGCAGTCTCAGTTTACCCATCTTTACAATGGGGGCAATGTCCATTCTGCCTCTTGGCATGGTTATGGAGATACCAGGAATGTGGAAGCAAGTAGTGTTTAGAGGGAGCCACCAGGTGTAGGCTCCCGGGTGAGCTGTGGGCAGTAGAGAAGGTTCTGGGGGAACTGAATGGAAGTAAATGGAGTTTGGAAGATTAAGAGATGAACTGGTGGAGACTTCTCTGTACCTCCAAGGAGACTGGGTTCACAGTAGAGACCCCGTGGCCCTTGTTTGCACTGCACAATGAAGGTGGAGCTAAGATTAGGACCCAGAGGTCCACAGGGCTGGGCTCGCTGCCTCTCAAAGGACGCTCAGCACGTGGGTCACACAGTTCAAGGTCAGGCTAGGTTGGTGTGCGGTGTCTTCCTCTCCTGAACCAAAGCTACTTATGGCCACAGTCTCTGCTCTAATTCCAGGAACTGACAGGCAGCTGTTAGGAGAGCATCTGGGAGGTGGGCAGGGGGTGGGTGGGCAAGTTTCCCAGGATATGGTGGTGATGATGACGATGATGATGATGATGATGATGATGATCGTAGTAATGGTGGTGTTATGCAGGGGCTGAGGAGGCTCCTGTCCTGTGATCTTGGACCTCCCTTAATCCAGCTATTCCCACAAGCTGTGACCCCAGAGGGTCCCTCTGAACCCAGGGAGGCCTTCTCAGTTCTGCCACAGGGTCCCTAATCTGCCAAGAGGTCAGGAGGAAAGAGATAGGCATTGGGCTGCCTGGTGTTTGCCATGCTAGAGGCATCTTGGGGCCACAGAGGGAGAGAGAGAGCACTGGTCTGGTTCCAGCTCAACCATGTCCAAGGTCACAAGGCCCTGAGCGGCCTGGGGGAGCCGGGCCATTCCAGCTGCCCTCCCAACCCTGCCATCATGGGCCTCATATTTGTGAAGTAGGCAGAGGGCAAACTTTGGGGTCAGGGCACCTTCGAGGCCTAGGAGGAGGCCCTACCGAAGCCACAGGTGCCCAGTAGGGTCCCTGGGGGTGGGGAGCATCTTGTGCCACCCCAGCATTTAACCCAGCTGAGAGCTTCCTTCCTGCAGGTCCGGGAGCCCCGGCTCCGGGCGGGCCTCCCCCCCGAGAGCGCCCGCGCCCTTCCCTGGCGTGAGGGTATGTGCCTTTGGACTACATCGTGGAAGCCAGCACCATGCAGTCCATGGGCATATACACTTGCCTCAAGGCCTATGTCGTCGAGGAGCCGCTGGAGCCACCACTGCCGCCAGCCAGGAAGAAGAGCCGGGCGTGGGAGGGCAGCGAGGGGGCTGGAATGGGTCGGGCCAGCCACACCCCACCACTCAGCCCTCTGACCCCCCCATCTGCTCTTTCCTAGGGCTACATTGGACTCCCAGGGCTCTTCGGCCTGCCAGGGTCCGATGGAGAGCGTGTGAGTATGCTTTCTCTGTTTACCTCTTACCCACCCCACCCATCCCTCTGCCAGGTGCCAGCCTGGAGCAGTCATGGGATCCCTTCTAGAAGGTGCTCTTGAGTTACATAGGTATCCACTAAGGGGACAAGGCAAGGCAGGTGCCTTCCAGACACAGGGACCAGAGTGTGCAGGGTCAGGGGCGTATGAGAACTTGGCAAGTGTAACAGTCATGCCAGTCCAAGCGCTGATTTAGTGTCTGTGGTGGGAAGGTGGGGCAGCGGGGAGACAAGGCTGGAGAGCGCGCCTGGGCCATGTTATACGCCACTCAGAGGCCAAGGTCAGGAAAGGGCCTCTGCTCTGAGAGCACTGGGAGCTTCTGAAGGGCTTTCAGCAAATGAGAAATTGGCCCAAGTTGTATTTCAGACCAAGTGTCTGCAAACTATGGCCCGGACTCAGCCACGCTCCTTTGCTTAGGCATCATCTCATGGCCCAGAGATGAGTAATTATGACAGAAACTGCTAAGCCCACAGGCCTCTGGACCATCCTCTTCATCCCCTCCCTGCCTGAGCCCATATATGGGAACTCACATGTAACCTCATCAACAAGAGAACCTTAGACACTCGAGCACCAGCTGAATACCAGAAACACCGAGTACTTTGCGGGGGCCAAATCACCAGGTCAGATCCATGCAGACCCCAACTCTATGGAACACAAAGGCCATCCATCCTCTGTGCAAAGCTGGTGTCTACTGTGGATGTGGCCTGGATGCTAGGCTCTCGGTGACTTCCTCTTGTGGGTGCTCTGGGGCTGGTGTGCCCTGCTGGAATCCTGTCCTGACCTCTTCCCTGTCTCTTCCTCTACAGGGCCTGCCTGGTGTTCCTGGCAAGAGGGGCAAGATGGGTAGGCCGGTAAAGATTTTCCGTGTCTATTACGCAGACTCTATGGGGGAACTTGACCTCCCACTGGCCATGCTGCCCTGTCCATCTGCGGCCTGGGCATCCTCTGCTTGCTCCTCTGCTCAGCCATTGCTGTGCTTTGAGTGTGTGGGCTGGCATGCAGGGCTGTCTGGGCCTTGTGGCCTGCTTCCTGGTTGGGGCTGAGGGCAGGGTTCCTGTGGGCTCTGGGTCCCTCTTGAAGGGAGCCTCTGTGTGTGTGTGTGCGTGCGTGCGCACGCGTGCACAGACACACCAATTGCTCTGCCATGCAGTTCTGTGTCTGGGGGTGGGGGCAGAGCAGTCTGCTGTCTGGGTCATTAGTGTCCGTGCTTGGGGATCTGCTGGGACTGGGGAACCTTGGCCTGGCCAGATGTCAGTGCTCCTCATCGGAGAACACTCAGTCTCCGTGTTGTCTTGGCGTCCCCTGTTTCACCCGTGCACACACAAGACCGGAGGGCAATGGGATGCTGGGCAGGTGGATCACCAGGGGGGCTCGGCAGTAGCTCCCAATCTGTCAGTTTTGCCTGTGATTCTCCATCGTGGTAGGAAATTGTTTTTTCCCTTGCTTGGGCATCTGTGGGGCAGGAAGAAAAAGCCAATGCCCAGAGAGTAAGTAATTTGTCTGAAGTTTCACATCGAGTCAACAGCAGAGCCAGGATTCTAACTCGGTTTGTTTCCAAGGCCTCTGATCTCCATGATAGCCCAGGCCCACTGGTTGGAGATTTAAAAAATCCCCTAGAACTTCTGCTTGGAGAAAAGACATTCATCCCAATGCTTTGCTATTCACAAGGGGAAACTGAGGCTCCGAGAGGCAGAGTGTTGTATCCAGGGTCTCACTGCTATGCTGAGGGAGACTCAGGACTGTAACTGAGGCATCTTTCTCTCGGGCCCTGCCCCATTGCTGGCTTAAGGCTCCCTGCCTGTGCCTTGCTGGGTAAGGCCTAGACTTGGAACCATCATCAGTTCTGGGTGGCACCTCCCTTTGCTTGTGATTGATGGAGACGGGATTGTGAGTTAGACCTTGAGAGTCAGCTGGAAGGGAGCCAGGAGCACTCCCAGTGGCCAGAAGGGGCTGCCTGTGATGCTGGGGTTGATGGCATGGTCCCAGGGACTGACCTTGTCTATTGCAGTGTATGGACTTGGGTCTGGGGCCAAGAGGGGATTACAAAGAAAAGAAAGATCCAGGGCCTGGCTGTGAGGAGCTGACAGAGGAGCACCTCACCCTCAGACCCAGCCCCCTCTGTGCCTGAGGTCTGACACCTGACACCCTGATCTGGGCAAGGAGCAGCACCTGATGCTCCTGGGTTCAGTCAAAGATGTGGAGTCTGCGAGGGCTGGGCTGGCATTTGGATCTGTTCCTCAAACCAGGTGACTGGGACAAGGAGACTACTTCATTCCTTCATTTGTCCATTCATTCATTCATGTATTCATTCAATGGATTCTGAGTGTACACTACGGGCCAGGCACTGTGCTTGTTGCTGAGCAGTGGACAAGACAAAGCTCCCATTCTCATGGGCAGACAGACAGACAATGATGGTTTGAGGGAATGAAGAATGCATGATTGACTGTCAGGTAGAGTAGGATGGGGGACAGTGAGTACTTGGGGTTTAGGCTATTGGAGAAATTGGCCTGGGAAGTCCTCCTCTCTTTTTGAGAACACTGAATGAGGTAGGAATGGAGCCCTGTGGCTAATCCGGGTCAAGGCTACCTCCAAAGCCCCCGTGGGGGGATTGCTCTGACTCCATCCCGGGAGCCTCCCAGAAGGCCAGGCATTGCCACTGTGCAGAGGAGACCAGCAAATGACATGTGGCTTCTGGGGGTCAGAGCTGTTAGACAGCAGCAGCCAGTGGCTTCTTCACCTTCTGCAACCAGGACCGTCAACAGAGCCATGCTTCCGCTGTCCTCTTCCACCCCTCCTCCACAGCCTCCACATTTCTTTCCTATTTCCCACAGCCCCTTCGTCTGCCTCCTGCTTAGACTTACTTTCTTTTCTTGGAGCTGAAAACCTCCTGCTCACGGCAGGGAAGGCAGCGCCAGGTCTATGAGTGAGATGAGGCCTCTCATTCACTTCTCATTCAACAAAAATGTATTGAGCACCTACTGTGTGCCAGGTAGTAGAGAAAGCACTGTAGCCAAAACCGACCCCCTCAAAAGCAACATTTATTGAGGCCCCATTGCCTGCATGGGATTTGAGCTGCGTGTGATTCTCCCACTGATTCTTTGGGGTGAGATTGATTTTTCAGGTGAGGAAACAGAGGCTTCCACAGCCAAAGCCATTAGCCCAGAGACCTCCAAGGCCTGGCTGACTTGAACCCTTATAGCCGTCAATTCGTGCCGGCCTCCTCGCTCCGTGCCGTTGACTTCCTCAGATTCCATGCTCCACGATGGGGTTGTGCCCTGGCACTGGGGTGTCAGGTGTGGATGGGAGGAAGCCCCTTTCCTCCAGTCAAACCGCCCTGCGGTCGTGCAGTATGCCTGAGGCCTATGAAAGCCCCTGAATTCTATGCAGACCCAGCCGCCATGGCCACCAAACAGGCAGGGTCTGCATTGGCTGTGACAGAATATGCGTGGAATAGGACTTCATATCACCCAGTCTTTGAGCCTTTGTCTCTGCCTTGCTGAGGCTCCAGTCCCCCCGTGCCCTCCTCCCACACTCTCCCGAGTGGTCTTACAGGCCATCCCCTGTTGCCAGGGCTCCTTAGCCCTTGATCTGGCTGGTGGGGTCGGGGGATTCTTTTGTGAATGGATTTTCCTCTTGTCCAAGCCTTGGGCCAGGCAGTTTCTAGGCACTTATTAACAAGAGGAAATGTCGAGGGAACGAGCTGAGTTCCCTCATGCCAGATCACGGCTGGCCTCGTTTCTGGCGGGCCTGCGCTGATCGCGCTGTAGTCCATCTCTCTCCAGCCAGCAAAACCTCGGCCTCCTCGGCGTTGGGTTTGGAAGGAGAATGTGAGTCTTCGAATGGGAGCCGAGAAGGCGACAGTGGAGGTCGGATCCCATCAGAGCTGCAGGAACCTGGGTGATGAGCTGGCCCAACCTCCTTGTCAGGCAGATAAGCATAGCTCAGAGAGGCCGGGAGCTTCCCGAGGTCAGACAAGAAGGTGGTGACAGAATCAGGACTCGAACCCAGGACTCTTGCTTGCTAGTGAGAAGGCTGGTAAGAATCACTTCTCCTGTGCTTCCATCTTCAACCTCCAAAGGAAGACTTAGTCTATAGCTCTCATCTGCTCCTCACACCACTTGCTGGAAAGACAAATGCATTGTGATTTTCTGAAGGGTCCAGATATAAGATGTTACACACTTGGCTGGAGCTATGAGCTCTAGGGGGTTTCTTCTGGACTGTCCTGGCTTGTTCGGGGCACGGCCCAGTGACACTCGTGGCTGGGGTCCGAGCATTGCCTCTCAGCCACAGGTCTCTCCCCGGGGCTGGGAAGATGCTACAGTGAATCCTGTAGTCGGACACTCTGTGGATTCACCATCAGTGGCTGGAATGCCAGCCCCAGCCAGCCGCCACTCACCGCTCCTCTTGTGGTCTCTGGCCAGGCCTGCCAAGGCGGGTCTTGTGGAGGGGGTTAGGCCGGCAGACCCTTGAACTGAGGGCTGGAAAGACCCAGCCCTGGCTCCCACTCCCTTGGCGTGTGTGGCTTGGGGACAAGCGGGATGTGCCCGAGGCCACACGCCATCGGGGGCGGGCAGGGCTCTGACACGGTGCATTTTGGTTTCAAGCTCAGGACTCTTTCCAGTTCTCTGACTGTGGGGAGAAGGGAGCAGAGTGAGAGGGATCTCAGGTTTCCATGTGGAGAAACTGAGTCCAAAGCAGATGAGAGTTTTTAGCTGTGGTCACGCTGTGGGCTGGGGATGTGGTCCTCAGTGTCCCCAACTTGAGCTAGAGCTGTCCCAGAGCTTCTGGTGGCTCTGAGATCCTGGTGAGAACTCTGCATGCCTACCTCCTTCTTATGCCCTGCCACTCCCTTTTAGGGGGGCTTCCCTAGTGGATTTCAAAAGGACCGGGTCACGCCGGCGCCTCTGGTCTCTCCATGTGGGTGCACATCTGAAAAGAACCCGGTGCTTTGAGATGCCGGATAGACTTAAGGGAACTTCTGACTTTGGAGACCTGAAGCATTGTAAAGATGTCTTCGAGATCCTTCTGCAGGCTCTTCCTAGAAATCATGAATATTCTCACTGTTGATGCAAACCCTAACCAGCATGTGATGATGGCACATTAGAGTTTGCCAGGGGCTGGATTACAAACATCTGGCCTCTTCGGCCCAACCCTGCCAGGTGCGTTGGGCAGGGCTGACCATTTTTTAGGCCGGGGAGCTGAGCCTTCAAGACCTTGGCAGGACCACAGATCTCCCACTGCACGCTCCCCCTGCCCTGACAGCCCCGACAGCCCACCTTCTGGAACACACCATCTGGGTAGACACTGTGGGGATGTGAGGCCTCCTCAGCCCGCAGCATCTTGCCATGGATGTGGCCACAAGGACTGTCCCTGTTTCCCTGTCTATCGTCTTGTCCCAGAGCCGGCTTCTATCTTCTCCTGGGCCTTGTTCTGTTCAAAGTACGAGGCATCCAGTTCCCCAGGGACGCCTGACCTAGAGAAGTGGAGGAACCATGTGGCCGAGGCCCCGGCGGGGTGCCAAGCTCAGTGCTTGGGCCTCGGGCCAGCCTGCTGCAGCCAGGAGGTCCGCCTGCGGAGGAAGGTCCCGCTGCTGGCCAGGCGGGGAGTGCAGGCCCTGCACGAGCAGATGCAGCCAGACAGGGAAGCAAGCCATCAGGGGTCCTGGGGCGAGTGTCAGAAATGGGGTGTCACTCAGTGCTGGAGGGACGAGGCGAGTTAGCAGGGTGCTGGGGCCTGGGGCATGTGCTGGGCCTCAGACTCCTCCCTGAGGCAATGAAATGCTGAATGTCAGCAATCAGGCTCTTTTTGTCTCGGGCCATCCGTGGTTGTTCCAGTCAGAGATTGGTTCTAGCACTTCTTTGTTGTTGTTCATCTTCACCCGGGGATATTTTCTCCTGTTTGGACTGTTTTAGAGAGTGGAAGGGAGGAGAGGAGGGAAAGAGAGAGAGAGACGTTGATATGAGAGAGACACATCAATTGGTTGCCTCCTACAAGCGCCCCAACCTCGGCCGGGGATCGAACCTGCGACTCAAGTATGTGCCTTTGACTGGGAATCGATCCCATGACTCTTTGGTGCGAGGGTGGGTGCTCTAATGTCCAGGGATGTTCCAGCACCTTTAAAGCTCCAATCTCCCCCCCCCCCCCAACCATTGTGCTCTTAGTTACAAACCCTAGATTCCTAATGGTCATCTGCTGGACTCCTCCAAAGGGAGGGAGACTGAGAATGGAGACAGGGCTGGGTATTGCAGCCGCCAGGCATGTCCAAGCAGAACCAGGCCGCAGCATCAGCCATGCCGCTCCCACTTGGCCATCAGCCAGGGTTCTGAGCCCTTGGAGCGACCCAGGCTTGTAGTCCTGTCTCTGGATGCAGTATTCAGTCATAGCCAAGAGAAGGGGGCACTGGAGTCAGACTGCCTGGCTTCAGATCCCAGCCCTGCTATTCCATGGCTGTGTCACTTTGAACAAGTGGTCTAGCCTCTCTGGACCTCAGTTTCCTCATCTCTGAAATGGGCCAGTAGTGGGACCTGTCTCCTTGGGCTGTTGGAGTTTGCTATTTCTGTCAGTGTTGTCACCTCACCGTCACCTCCCACTGGCTCTACTCCGGCTGCATTTCGTCCGCCTCCCTTTGGGATGTGACCATCCTGATGGTCTCTGCCTTGCACACGCCTCAGAGAGGTGCCCTCACACACTGCCGCTGCCTCCGTGTGGCAGCAAGGGCTCGCCCCCGTGCGACCTCTCAGCTCATCCCCTCGTTACACGGCAGAGAGTGCTGAGGCTCCGGAGGCCCGTGGGTGGTAGAGCATTGGGTTGCTCTGGCTGCAAAGCCTCACCTGTCAGCTGGCCTGGCAGATGGGGCTGAGAGGAGTCCTGGGGCCAGCCTGCAGTGGCCTCTGAGAGAGACCCCTTGGGTTTGAGACCTTCCTAATGTATCAGACATGGCAGCCAGGATCGGTGCCTGGGAATGCTGTCAGGCTCTCTGTCCTGCTCCAGCCTCCTTCCTCGAGGCTTCATCTATGGGTTGGGAAGGGTTCTTAGTGACCACACACTCCAGCCTGAGC
Organism: Antrozous pallidus; assembly: GCA_027563665.1. Taxonomy (NCBI): domain Eukaryota; kingdom Metazoa; phylum Chordata; class Mammalia; order Chiroptera; family Vespertilionidae; genus Antrozous; species Antrozous pallidus. Next base: position 75,315,239 of record CM050522.1, on the reverse strand, counting down.
ATGGTCAGAGAAACATGAAATTTCCCTGAAAAAAACTATGACTTGAATTCAAGGCGAGGGGAGAACAGGTTTCTCTAAGCTCCAAGCTTGAGGGCTTTCTTTTCCTTTTGAAGCAGAATGGAGTTATGTCCTGTCTCGCCAGGAACATCCCACAGTTGATGTTTGTCCAGCTGCCCGTCTCCCCAGAGAGCATAGCGTAGGGTCAGGGAGGGGGCGAGAAGCCAGACCTGCCTGGGGCAGGCAAAATCACCTCTCCTTCAGCTGCCAAAACTCACCTGTGACAATGAGGCTGCTGTTCACTGCAGTATAACCTTGACCCTTACCCTTTCAGAGTCTCTCCGTCTGTAAAATAGGGATCATGGTTCCACGGGGTGGCTTTCGAAGAGCATGTCACCATCATACAAGGTCTGTGCTGGAAAATGCAGCACAGGCCTCCCCTTTGAACAGTGGGGAAACTGAGGCCTGCGGGGGAAAGGGAGGCTTTTATAATTCAGCAAGTCAGCAGCCGGTCTCTAGACCCAGAGGCCTGACACCCCCACCTCCACCCCTGCATCGGGACCAGGGCTCAGATTGGGGGTGGCATCTCCAGGCTGTGAAGCCAGGCACCACTTTCTTTTCGGAGGCTCTGGGGACGTGAGAAGAGGCTCAGTGTCCCTGGGCCCCACCTGAGAAATTCTCTAGGTGGAGTGTTGAGGGCTTGAGGTGATCCGGGACCTCACTGGTTGCCTAGATCTTAGAACCAAGGAGTGAGACTGCATGGACATGTCCTGTGTGTCTCCCCCCGCCGCCGCCCCCCCCCCCCCCGGGGGTCTGGATCGCAGCCACCCAGAAGTATAAACACCAACTCATAGATGTTTGTTCTCTCTTGTGCCCTCAGGGGTTTCCTGGAGACTTTGGGGAAAGAGGCCCACCTGGACTGGATGGAAACCCCGTAAGTATCTCAAGCCTTTGGGACCAGGGGAGAGGTTCAGAGGGAGCTCGCGCAAGTTTTAGGAACCCAACTTTGGGGTTGAATGGCTGTCAAACCCTATACCTCCTAGCTGATGCTCTTGGACAAATTGCCTGCCTCTTCTGAACCCCAGGCTTCTGTCTACTGTGGATGCCCTGTGACCTCACCCCTCCAGAGACCCCCCAGCCCTGAGCCTCTGGACCCAAAGCTCCAGGCTGTGCTCCATCCTCAAGGACTTGGGAAGGCTCTCGGGTCACTCCACACGGGGGAAGCCAGGGCTACTGCCACCTTACAAAGCTCTGGAGATGTCTATGAGATGGCAGCAGCCAGGAGCAGATAGTTTGCAGGCCCCCTGCGAGAGAAGAGTGAGTTGGAAGGACATCGCCAGCACAGGCTGGTTTATAGGGTTTGTAAATGGTCAGAGAAGCCAGGTCAGCTAGCCCTGCGGAGCTGAGTCTGCCTTCCCCGTCCTGTCCCAGCTCAGGCATGGCGGGAGAGCAGGCCTGGGGGGGGGGGGGGAGGGGGGAGGGGACAGGGCATGTTCAGAGGTCCTTGGAGCACCTGCCCTGCCCCTCCCCCCTCCATGGGGCTTCCCTCAGAGCAGCTGTGCCAGCTGTGCTTTCTGCAGAGGCGACTGCTGGATCCGTCCTCAGCACCTGATTCTGTTCTCACTTCAGTTCCACAAATGCTCCCTGGGCCCACCCTGGGCTCCCTTGGGAGCGGAAGCCCTGGCCTCAGAGCCAGGTGGACCTGGGTTTGAATCCTGCCTCGCCACTCGCCAGCGTGGCACTTGGACAAACCAGTTCCCCTCTCTGGCTCTCGATTTCCTTGTCTGTAAAACAGGGGGGTCAGAATGCCAGCCTCAGAGGGCTGCTGTGAGAATGAAACGAGAGGGCAGGGTTTCGGCCCATGACCAGTGTTCACCGGTGTTCCTAGTCGGGGGGTGCACAGTTCCTGTCCTTGAGGAGCCCGTGGCTGTCTCCCCATTAGCGCACGAGGCGCAGAGTGGATTGGTGGGATCAAGGAGGTCCCGGGTGCTGGGGAGGAGGGAGAGGAGGAGGGAAGACTCTTGGGAAGGTGACATTAGAACTGGGTTGAAGAAAGCAGGTGGAGGAAGGAGTACCAGCAAAGGCACAGAGGGGAGGAGCCAGGGCCTCTCCTCTGGATCTGTCAGGACAAATGGTTACAATGTGTGGTGTCCTGCCAGGCCACCTGCGGAGGGGCGGGATGCCTTCACGTCATGGCCCCCGCAGCAGGAAGAGGACCGGAAGTGTGGTCCCAGCTCTGCCACACAGCTGTTGCGTGGCCTTGGACAAGTCATGTCCCTTTCCCTGAGCCTCGGTTCCCTCATTTGAAAGCCAAGGCTGTTTCTCGCCTCCTCCTCTTCTCCGTGGGGGCTGGGGTCATGACCTTGTCTGAGCAGCCCTAGGTTGCACAGATGACAGCAGGCAAATCCCCGATGGTGTGGGCAACCCTCACAGACAATCACCATGTCTGAAGCCCCCTATTTTTATTCGCACCTTTGCATTTTGAACTTGATCCAAATCCCTCCTCTGCCTTCACTGGAGCAAGCAATTGAAGGTCCATTTATAGAGAAGAGGAAGGAGAAACTTGCCCTCGGCCCCACCCAGACACATCTCACTGCTGGGCAAGAGCTCCCCCAATGTCTCGGAGGCTTGGGAAGCAGAAACCTGTGAGCCTGTGGGGGTCCAGGGCCCAGGGTGCCTCTTAGCTGAGAGAGCGGGGAGCTAGCCTGGTGGGTGGCTCTCTGCTAGCAGCCCTTGCCACTGTGATTTCCTTGCACTTGACCTTGAGTACATTACTCAACTCTCAAGCCTCAGTTTTGCCGTCCATAGAGTGAGGGTGGAATGAGACCCGGCTCGAGCACCCTGCACATCCTTATTACCACTATCAGGATTTGGCACAGTCCTTCATACTTAACAATCTGAAGCTGCCAGACTTGGAAATCCAGCCTCCTCGTTTTACATCTGCGGAAAGCTGACACCAGAGGGGCCAAGGGTCTTGTTCAAACCTTAGACCAGGCTCTGGCGAATCACCAGTCAGGGATGAGGAACGGTCAGGGATGAGGACTCTACTAGGTACCCACGTGGAGGGGGTGGCCCAGGAGGAAGAAGGGCAACTAACCACTGTGGTCTCTTTCCATTTGCAGGGAGAACTGGGCCTGCCAGGCCCCCCAGGAGTCCCTGGCCTCATTGTAAGTACACAGGTGTCTGGAAAGGGGAGAGGCAGGAAGCAGGGTGTAGGGAACAAGCGACAAGACCCTCTCTCAAACCCAGGAGGAGCTGGTGTAGTAGGACAGACCAATCTGTGGGGGGGGGGGGGGGAGTGTCTGAGGGAGGACAGTCCTGCTGTGTGGCCTCAGGTGCATTACTTACCTTCTCTGAGCCCCTTACTTGCTGCTTGCTTGTCGCTCTGGAAGATGGTGTAGACAGGTGACAGCATGGCCATTTGACAGACAAGGTGCTTCAGGTCCAGAGAAGGAAGTGACTGGCAGAGGAGCTGAGGCTCTGGGCCACATGGGCAGTCGCCTTCTTCCTTTTCTTCAGAGCACTGACTTTGGAGTTTAAGTCACAGCTCTGCCACATCCTGGCTGTGTGCCCTGCGCCAAGTTACTTACCCTCTCTGAGCCTTCGTTCCTCATCTTTAAAATAAGGATGGGAGTAGGATTTTCTTGGGGTGTTGTGAGACTTAAATGAGGCATTGCATGTACAGTCTTTGGCATAGGGTCTACTTCTCAGTTGATGTGCAGTTAGTGGGGAATATTGTTATATCCATTACCGTTATTACCTCCTGATGTGCCTGGGACTGAGAGAGGCCTGTACACAGGGAGTGGGAGGCAATTTGACCTCTTTCTCCATCTAGATTAAGGTAGGCCTTCTGGAGTGAGTGGTTCTGTTAGCCAAAACCAGAGCCACCTCTTCAAGGATGAGCCTTGGCCTTGAGCCTGGCCCCAAGGGCCAACGAGAGATCTGAGTCTGAGAAAAGACTGCAAGAACTTCCCAGGGTTTGGTGCCCCCTATGTTCTGTCCTCAGAGTCATTCCTTGTGGGGTTTGAGTCTGGGGGCCCTTGGGGGTCACCGTAGACTGTTCCTTAGTGCTTCGGCCACTCCAGCAATTTTGCCGAGAAATTCTGTTCAGAGGGAGGCTAGAGCCCTAGCCTGTTTTTCTCAATAGTTAGAGCAACAGCCGTAGATGGAAGGGTTTGATTTTGATCAAGGGCACCTACCTCAATTGCAGGTTTGGTCCCTGCCCCTGGGGAGGGGTCTGTGGAGTCTTATTGTTCTGGGGAGGCCAGTCCTGTGAAGAGAGCCTCAGTCCTGTGCGCCTGCTCAGGTGGGTGGGGGTGGGGGGGTGGAGGCTCAGATCAACCAAAGCCTGGCCTCCCCTCCCCCAGCTCTGTGGTCTTCCGTTATGGCCTCGCTTCCTTAAACCCCAGAGACCCTGTCTATAAGGTGGGATCACTGTGCCCACGCTTGTGAGGACCACAGATCCACACATCCAGTCTAGTCTCATGGCTGAGAAGGAGCCAGATCATTTAGGTTCAAATCCTAGCTCTACCTTTCATTTAATTGCAATTCTGAGTACATTTTTTCACCTCCTTGAGTCTTAATGCCTTCATCTGTAAAATGGGGATGATAGTTAAACTTGGAGGATTGTGTAAAGAAACTAGTACATATAAAATGCCTAGTCTATAGTAAGCACTAGTTATAATAATAGGGGGTGATGATGATGATGATGATGATTGTACACCCATACATAGGCCTTTTGTCCCTGGTGGCAGCTGTCTAGACTGCTGCATCGAATAAGATTTCGAAGTCAGTTGGATTTTGGTGAGAGAGGATGCTGAGATTGACTGGTGATGCCTGCCTGGCCTGGGATGAGGACGTGTCCACCCTTGAGTCATACATTTGTCACCCGCACTGTCCTTTGCCGGACACCTTGTTTGGCACAAGGCACTGACCTAGATGCTTTGGAAAAATAAATCTGTGCACTGATTCACGGGGACTTTCCAAGGGTCCGAGTCCAACCTCTGTGCTAGGCAGAGGTCTCTGGAGCATCTTGGTCATACGGTCATTAAACTCCAAGGCGAACACCCTGGTGTTGGACGCGCCCTCCTGTGGGAGCCCCATCGTTTCCACAGAGCTCTCATTGTGCAGACGTCCTCGCACTGAGCCAAGGCCCGGTCCTGCCCAGGACAGGCTGCTGGGGATGTAAAGGGAGCCACTGTCTGCTCTTCCCCGGGCTCCTTCCTCAGGCTATACGATCCGGCCCTTGAAGCGTTCATGAGAGGATGTTTATGTGTCCTGGCTGTCATCCTTGGCACAGATTCCTGTTTGTCCTTGTCCTGGCGTCCACGAGATTGGCTCCTCAGAGGGGCAAGAAGAGTGCTTGGCCCAATACCCACCGATTCTGGAGATGGAGACTCAGCCATCACAGCCCTAGGCCCTCCTCACTCCTTACAGAGCCCTGGCCCACCTGTGCTCCCCTTTTCTCTCCACAGTTAGTGTTGCCAGATTAAATACAGGGCGCCCCGCGAAATCTGAATGTCAGCTGCGATCTTTAATCACATTTATGCTAAAATATCACTCCCTGTTTATCTGACATCCCAATTTAACGGGGGCGGCCATGTTTTTATTTGTTCTGCCTGGCAACCCTCTTTGCACGATTTCTTAGGTGCATCCCCTTTGACAGATGGGAAAACGGAAGTCCTTGGTCCAGATCACATAAAAGGCAGGCGAGGATGGAGGTCTAATCAGAGGCCATGTCTCCCAACTCCTAATTCAGGGCACTCCTCTCCCTGCTCCCTTCTGAAGGGGCTTAGCCGGGGGTGAGCCCTGGGCATCCCAGCATTTCTCGGATGATCCGCCCCCTCATGATGTCCCTTCCCAAAGAGCTGATGAGTTTTTCCTTGTGCCTCTGCTGTTTTTAAATTCCCTTTCTGCCAAAGTGACGGTCCCTTGTGGGTCACAGGGCTGGATCTAAAACCACTGAGTCATCGCTGCCCACGCCCCCCGCCACCCCCAGGCACAGCCCCCTGCAACCCAAAGTTTCCCAAAGAGTGGGAAACAAAGGAATTTTCTAACCAGGGTTAGAAGGGGAGATGGTCTGTGAGTCACCTTCGGTTTCCTAGAGGATGTGGGTTTTTAGCTGAGCACATGGGAATTCCATGTCCTGGTATCATTTCAGTGGAGATTCAGATTTATGCAGGACCTTCTGTCTGGTCAGCTGAAGCCATTTGCATGCAGACTGAAGCCTAAACTTGCCCTGTCCCCCCGGGGAGGAAGGAGAGGAGAGAACAGACAACAAACATTCATGGGACGCCTGTCAGCTGTGTGTGCTGGACATACCTTAGGCTGCGGGAGCCTTGAGCTACTTGAGGTGCTGCACAGCCTGGTCACCCGGATGGGGAGGCTGGGGCTTGGGGTCACCCCTAAGGATTTGCAGCCCAGGCCTGGGTGGCCCCCTGCAGCTCTGAGGCGAGACTGCCTCGAAGCAGCCTCCTTTGAGTAATTGAAACCCTCTGGCTGGGCCTCAAGAACAGTGTGCCTGGCTCCAGAGTCTGCACAGCAAAGAAGACTCCTGTCTTTTGCATTCTGAGTGACACAGAAGGGATTTTGGCTCCTCCATTTAAAGAGACCCAGAGAATATGCGATCTGGCCAAATCCCAGAATGTGGGGGATAGTAGACAAGTCCACCATATTCTGTCACTAACTCATCATCGGGGTTTGTTTCCTTGTCTATAAAGTGAGGCCAGGAACCCCAATAACTGATATTTGCCAAAACCTGGGCCAAGCACTTAATTGTCACAGCGAGTCTCCGAGGGTAGGGGGTGGGATCACCATTGCACACAGGTATGGAAGCCGAGGCTCAGAGAGGCTGGAGCCCCTGCCCAAGGTCACACAGCTGAGAGGGGGACCTGAGCCTGTGTGCACAGCTCATGCTCTTCAATTACACACCACAGCCAGCCCCTCAGACTTCTGTGCTGCGTGGGAACAGCGGAGGTGTCGGAGCATGCACCGGGAGTGCCCGGGGCTGTCTGGGTGAGAGATGGTGCTTATGAAGATCACCCAGGGGCCAGGACGGGCCACAGCCCCAGGTCCCTGTCCCGAAGCTGGGGACCCTCAATCAGCATTTCTGGAAAAGAGGCCTTGTCGCCTTTAAGGCAGTTCCAGGGAGCACTGCTGCAAGATTTTTTCTCCTGGGGGTTTTGTAAATAAGAGTTTGAAAGTTTTCTTTGTTTGTTTTTTCATCCATTCACTAGGCTGCTTTTAGTGGCTTCTTTGAGGCGGGGGGGGGGGGGGGGGGGAGTGGTGGCCACATGGCACACACATCAATGGCCGTCAGCTTGGAATTGGCTTGGAGTGAAAGCCGTGTCAGGCTCTGAGACCAGAGAGCAGGGCCTGACCGGCCTGAGGGTAAAGGTGTAAAGCCGTGTCTGGGAGCTTAGGCAAAGTGGAAACAGGATCCAAATTAAGGGTCACCCAGCAGGACAAGTAGGTGTTAATAGTGTGAGCACGTGGTATATAGGAAACAGGGCCGAGGGTGTTACAGCTAGAGAGACAGCAGGCACACAGGTACAAGGTGTGTGAGGGAGGGAGGCCCAGCCAGCACCTCACCATGAAGGGCGGGCATCGGAAGCACCCTGGGTTGTGTCTTCAGGGGTCCCCGGCAAACCACACGGCGCACTCCGGGGGAGTAGAACTTGTGCCTGTTTCTGCATCTGAAGCCTGTCCCCAGACCCTGTCACTTAAGGGCGATGGCAATGAGGAAGGCATCCTTGGATCTGCATGGGGTGAACAGTCAATCGAGGGGCTAGTGAGCACGGCCCGTGGGGCAGACAGACAGACCTGGCTTCCGGTTCGGCCTCTGCCCCCTACTCCTGGCTTAGTCATTGTGCCAAGTTGCTTCACCTCCCTCGGAGCCTCGGTTTTCTCCTCTGTAAAGTGGAATGGGACTGAGAGGGGTGCTGACCTCGCAGTGGTCGGCAAACTCATTGGTCAACAGAGCCAAATAACAACAGTGCAACGATTGAAATTTCTTTTGAGAGCCAAATTTTTCAAGCTTAAACTTCTACCGCCACTCCTTCAAAATAGACTCGCCCAGGCTGTGGTCTTTTGTGGAAGAGCCACACTCCAGGGGCCAAAGAGCCTCAGGTGGCTCGCGAGCCCTGGTTTACTGACCACTGTCCTGGGGTTACCATGAGCTGCCCGCACCGGGGTTCCTGGCACAGCGTAAGTGCTTGCAAACGAGGCTCTGATGAGATTGGAAGTGTCGAGCTTGGAGTCTGGCACACAGTAGGAGCTCTGTAAGTGGTTGCAGATGTGGTTGGCTGTGCTCTTGGTCGGAGCCAGCGAGATGAGGGCAAAGTGTGTAAAGCCATGTCTGGGAGCTTCGGCAAAGTGGAAACAGGATCCAAATGAAGGGTATTACTCATTGTTCTTTCCTGTGGGGACACGGCCTTGTGTGTTGCTCAGCCAGGCTGCCCGTGAGAGTGTCTAGCGCACAGCAGACGGGTGTGCTTCAGGCTGTCCTGGAGGGGGAGCGGTCTTCTCTGTTCCTCCCCCAAATGCATTGATATCCCAGCAGGGGGTCCCGTCCACACGAGGAAGACCTGCCCTAAGGCGAGCGCCACCTTCTCCCCACGTCCCTGCAGCCAGAGTTGAGGTTCCATGACTCCTTGCCCCTGGGGGTGGATGCCCATGCCGGGCCCTGGCCCACCACACACAGACCCCTTTGGAGAGGCCTGAGGGCGGGGAGGGGGGTGCTGCGGTGGCTCCCTGGGCCCGCACGGGCGTCACTCAGGCCTGTGTTGAACCCGGTCCCCCCACAACAGGCCGCTTTCAGCCTGGAGCGGGGAAGAAGGAGCCTGTGTTCCTGGAGCTGCCGCTGGTCCCGTGCCCGCCCCGGGGCCGCATCGGAGCCAGCAGAGCCCACTGTTTATTTGTGCAGCGCGGGGAACGTGGGGCGGGCCACCCCTCTCTTCCTTCATCCAGGATGAGAGAGAGAGAGAAGCCAGAGTGGCCCTGCCCAAGTGCCTTTGGCCAGGGACCCGGGCTCCGCTCGCCCTTCCCCAAAGGGTCCTTCAGAGCTGCCTAGCCGCCTGGAGACGGATGCCCGGCATAGAACCCCGCTCTGAGGAATAACTGAATTGAGACAGTAAGGTGTTGAGCTAGGGCCTAGCCGCTTGTGTTACTATTATACCCGTGACACTGACACCCGCTCCCTCAGCAACAGGATTTCTAGACGGGAACTGAAAGCAGGTTTCCTTCTCGAAGGCTCCACTAGAAGCTCTGGCTTGACCCAATCAGGTGAGGATCTTGAGGTCCAGAGAGGGAAGATGTTTTGCCCAAGATCACACATAGCAGGACCGCAGCCAGACTGCAGCATCTGCCTCCGCTAATCTGAGTCATTCCGGGATGGGGTCTGGGGTGGCGAGTGAGACTCAGCATGGCCTCAGGCAGGCCGTGCCCAGGCTGTGGCTCTGCCTCCCTCCCTCTCCCCTCGGGGTGCTCCCCTGCACGCCCCTGGGCCCTGCTGCAGGAGCCAGGCAGGAATGTGATTTTTCACTCTCTGCCCGGCCTCCCTCCTCCGGAGACGTCTCCAGCTTCGCAGCCTGGGTCCCTGGGGCAGCCTTCGTTCCTCCAATGTTTCCGGGGGCTCCACAGAACCGGACCCAGGGCTGTGGGACACGGAGGCCCGGAGAGGTCAGACACGTTGATTGGCTCACGCAGCAGCCAGACATTTAGATCTGTCACAGACAAGAGAAAAGGGGGAGAAAGGAGACTCCCTTTCTCTGGCGTGGGCTTAATATTATGGCTATGGTTGGTTGACAGTAGTGACAAGGGTGGATGGGAAGTGAGGAGATTTGAGAGAAAGATGGGCCTGTTTAGAGAAAAGACAGTCACCCCATGAACCATGGTTTCTTGCCAGACAATTCGACACACAAACAGACACACACACACACACAGACACACACACACACACAGACACACACACACAGACACACACACACACACAGACACACACACACACACACACACCACCTCCACCCACTGGAGGCCAGTAGCCCTCCTTTGGTCGTGACAACCAAAAATGCCACCAGACATGTAAGTCCATAACTCTTCGAAACAATGCCTGGAGGTACATATCCCCATTTGTTGCAGGAAGAAACGGAGGCAGAGAATGGTTAGCGCATACCCCCAACCCCCAAATCAATGTGTGGGCAGCAGAGGAGAAATGAAACCAGGGGGTCTCCAGCTAATATGGAGGCGCTGCCTCCCAGCTCTCCAGGGACTAGGGACTTGGCTGTTCCCACTGGGGACTGTCTCATCCGATCTGCAGCAGGGTCTCTAGCCTGGATCCCAGGATCTTAGGGTTCTCCTGGGGTCTTGTCTTCACCTCTGGGGTGTCAGAGATAGACAGCCCCAAGCATTCCTGGCTGCCCTCCCAAGGAGATGGCCCGGTGAGATTCTGGGAAACAGGATGCACCTCCCCCTCACCACGCGAGAGGAATGGAAGCCCCTGTTTGCAGACTTGCCCCTTCTGGCAGCCGGCTCAAGGAGAAGGATCCCGGTCCCTATTTCACAACCATTTATGCAGATGGAGGTCCAAAGAAATCAGATGAAATGCCCCGAGTCCCTGAGCTAGTAAGGGATGCAAAGAACCTAAGAAGGGAGAGAAAGGTCTGGCATCTAAAGCGAAATGGAAAGAAGTGGTGGGGGAGGGGCAGCAAGCAAGAAATGCGTTGGGAACGGGCCTGTGTAAGATGTTTTCCAGCAACGACTTCAGCAAACAGACTGACGAGCATTCTTCACTCAAGAGGGTAGCCCAGCGGGGCCGCATCCTTGGAAACCGGGTCCTGGGGACCTGGGGAACCCAGACCAGCCTCCTGGGGTCACCTCTCACGGCGTCCTCTTTCTCTCCCCAGGGTGACATGGGAACATTGGGTCCGATTGGCTACCCGGGACCTAAAGGCATGAAGGTAAACAGGGCCATTCCCTATCCCAGGCCTCGCCCCCATCCAGGCAGCCCCCTCCATTTCAGCCTGAAAGGGAGCGTGCCTGGACATGAAGCTGGGGGAGGGGGAGGCCATGGGTGCTGGGGGGAGGGAGTAAGTGAGCAGAGAGCCGGTTATCTGTAGGTCCCTCATGCCAGACGTCTTTCTTGGACAGCAGTCCTAAGTGAGCATGATCTGATCTGCTTCCAGACCTCAGGTCACTGGACATCCAGTGGGGACACAGGAGCTATAATGGCAGACCACAGAGCTTCATATATCCGGAGGAGGGCGAGCGTGCAGGAGAAAGATGGGCCAACACTGGTGGAACCTGTTAGGGGCGACCCCATTGCCAGTGTGTGTGACACGGCCATGGAGCCATCCCTCCCCATCAGCACCCCTGCCCCCTGGACCTCTCCAGTGCGGTGGTTCCTGAGTCCCCCGCCCCTTCTCACGCTCCCTCAGTCCACACCATTGCTGTAGGAACGGGGGCCACCGTCCCCTTTACAGATGAGAAAACCGAGCAAGTGGGCTACAGCAGGTCCCTGGTATAAGCCAGGGCTCCTGATGCCAATAGCTCTGAGCTGCCCTCAAGCCCGAACCCCCACCTTTGTTTTGCAGGGGCTGATGGGAAACGTGGGGGAGCCCGGACTGAAAGGTGATAAGGTGATCTGAATACTCCCTTATTGCACTGTGTTTTATCTGCATGCGACCCCCCTCCGCCTCGGCTGCTGCTGACCTCGCCAGGTCCACTCCCCTGCACTCCTCCTGCCTCCCCTCTGTGTGCCCCCCCCCAATTCTGTGCTCCCCAGCTTCTCCCTTGTAACTCTGGGTCGGGCTCAGACAGGTGGTTCTGGGGGGCATGCAGACCGTGGCAGATAGAGCATGAGGACTGTTGAGGCAGGGGCGGGGCATAAAGCAAAGCAGGTGTCTGAATGCAGAGTGCAAAGCTGAGGCCAGGGTCCGGCTTTGAGGCCCAAGCCATGGAACGAAGAGGGTCGGGGCGGGGGATAGAGAGGAGGAGTGTTGCTGCGATGATGGGTCCCAGCAGGGATGACGTGGGGTCCAGACCTCTCCAGGCACAGGAAGACACAAATTTACATGAACTGTCCGATTGGAACTGGGAACCCGCCCCAGAGCCCAGGTGGTCTGAAAACAACAGGAAAGCCGGGATGGGCCCCTGAGCCCCTGCCCTGGTTTTCCCCAGTTGCCACGGGGGCGCCACCCTTGCCACTTGACCTTTGCACAGCCCTGCCGCCGAGCTCTCGCTGTCCCCCCTGTGCCCAAGCAGAGCTGGGAGTGGTAGATGGGTCCCCAGGGACAGTCCTGACTTGGGTCCTGCAGGACCTGAGCGACAAGGTCATGGAGGCTGTTTGCTCTGCCCTGTGGCCATCTGCCTCCCTCCACCACCTGCCAGTCCCTGCACCAGCCAGGCACTCCAAAGGGAGTATGGGAGGGCTTTCGGCAGCTCCGGGTGGACCTAGGAGCCTGAGTGGAGGAGAGCGGCCAGGGGCCTTCTGTCTGCAGCTGGCTGCTCCTCCTACACCTGGGAAGCAGGAACAGGGACCAGTGCGGGGCACCATCTGGGTGCTCTGTGGGCATTAGCCCATCCATCCTCCAAACCGCCACCCCCACATCCCCCCACCCCGTGAGATAGGAAGCTTGCCTGGGGCCACGCAGCTGGTAAGTAGTGTCAGGATTCAAACCCAGGCACCTGCCCCCGGACACCTGAACCAGGAGCACGACTGAGGTCAGAAGGGCACAGCGGGCGCGGGCCTCAGAGGCCGCCTCCTCCAGCGCCTGCGTTGCACAGCAGGGAGAGCAGATCCAAAGAGAAGAGATCTGTCGAAGGGCACTCGATGGTCTAGCGCCGTGGTAGGCAATCTGCAGCTCGAGAGCCACGTGCGGCTCTTTGGCCCCTTGAGTGTGGCTCTTTCACAAAATACCGCGGCCTGGGCGAGTCTATTTTGAAGAAGCGGCGTTAGAAGAAGTTTAAGTTTAAAAAAATTTGGCTCTCCAAAGAAATTTCAATCGCTGTCCTGTTGCTGTTTGGCTCTGTTGACTAATGAGTTTGCCGACCACGGGTCTGGTGGGCCCCTGGACTCCTAGGAAATCGGAACTGCCGAGCTGCAATGGGCAAACCCAGGTTGTCTTAGCAGCGTCCCTCCCAGCCCCCCTGACAGGTCACCAGGCGTGTGATGCTAATCCCAGTCCTTTCTCTGTCTGTTTCCTCCTCCTCCTCTGTCCCCCACTGTCTTACCCAAGCCTCCAGCTGCACCCCCAGCTGCTCCTTCTGACACCACCCTGCTGCCTGCTGACACCCCTCTCCCTTCACGGCCCTCCCCTTCGAGATGGGGAGCTTTCTGTTGGAGACGGGGCCTCCCACCGCTACCTATTTACCCTGAGGTCAGAGACACGAGCAGCTGGGAAGTGGCGGGGGGCGGAATGGGAATGGGCAGGAAGCTTTTCACAGGCAGCATTGTTTCTTCGGGAACGTGGAAATAAACGTGTTCCACACAACACGGCCGGCCTGCTGGCCGAGGGTGCCCGAGACCCGCATTGGGAGATGGGAACGCTCTGGGGGGAAGAAGAGGAGGAAGAAATTACTTTTCTGCCTGTCCTGTTCAGGACAGTTAAATAACTCTTTAGGCTTAGAAAAAAGATGGAGAAGAAGAAAAGACAAAGAAGTCTCTTTTCTGCCCCCTTTGGCTGGGGAGGGGCGCTCCTGTTGGGAGAAACGGGTTATGATCAGCCCCTCTTCCCCCACACCGCCACCATGGCCCTTCCCGGGGATGGGGGAGCCATCGCCTCATGTTCCTGGCCGTCCCGTGGGGAATATGAGATTTTTCCATGATCCAGCCTGGCCTCCGTCCCGCTTACAACCACTTGGCTCCGTCCGCCTGCGTGGAGGCGCTTTCTGGATCCGAGACTCCCGCTCCAGGCCCAGCTTTCCCCAGATCCGTTGGCCCTGATTTCTTAGGTGCCTTTGAAAATAGGTTGTGACCCCCCTCACGCCTCCTTTGGATATCAAAGAAAAAAAAATGTTCCTTGGTTCTTACGACTCTGGGATGCTAGACAGGGTTTTCCAAGTTGGAAAAACTAAAGCTAAATTAAAAAAAAAATTTTTTTTTGTTGTTTTGTTTTAAATTCTGGCTTTTGTTCTGCCAAGGAGGTTCTGCTGGAGGTCACAGCCCTAGCTGCATGGCATGGGAGACGCTGAGACTCTCCGTTCCTGCACCCGCTCCCAGGCTGGGCATGTTTTCTGAGGCTGGAGCCAGCGCACGGGTGGGAATGCCCACCACCACGGAGAGCCAGAAAGGGTGAGGGCCGTGCCAGGTGGTTCCTGCTCTAAGGAGACATCTCTTTTTTTAAATATACATTTTTATTAATTTCAGAGAGGAAGGGGGAGAGAGCGAGAGAGAGAGAGAAACATAATGATGAAACAATCATTGATTGTCTGCCTCCTGCATGCCCCACACTGGGCATCAAAACTGCAACCCAGGCATGTGCCCCGACTGGGAATTGAACCTGTGACCTCCTGATTCATGGGGTGATGCCCAACCACTGAGCCATGCCAGCTGGGCTGCCAAAGGAGACATTTCTTGATTGGGTTCCTGGATAGCTCGTTTCCCAGGACGTGGCTGAACACAGGGCGCAAGCAGACGAGCCGCCCACAGCCAGAACTGGTGTCACCTCGCCCATGCAACATGCTGTCTTAGAAAAGAAACACACAGACCCAACTGGAGACCAGTGGACTCCCTACAAATGGTCTCAACCAGCCAGGCGTGCTGGTTTCTCAGCCGGGTAGGCTGGTTGAAAGCAGCGAATTAGAAGTAGACGGAAGCAAGCTGATTCCTGGGGTAGAGACATCCACAGAAGGAGGAAGTGACAGCTCCCAGCCTAGCAGCGAGGAATCTGGAGCAACAGATGCCAGCGCTCTGAAACCACAAAGCGGGCACCATTGTACCCACTGCGCTCGCCGCTGGCTGACGTCAGCTGATGAAGAGGTTCAAGGGTCCAGGAAGTTCCTTGCACCTGCAGGTGTCAGTTGTGCGGGGAAGCCAGGTGGCACTGGGCAGGTTAGCTCCCATTGAGAGAGTTCTCGGCCCCAGACAGGTCTGCAGCTGGGCCGGCTGGGTGCCCCAGGGCCTGCCTTCCCCGCCTGGGGGCCTGCCTTTTCCTCTAACAAGGCTGCTGCTGGTCAGGTGGACTTGGGGGAACAGTCTCGGCAAAGCTGTACCTTGCCAGGGGGCTGCAGGTGGGGGAGGCTTCCCAGAACCCACTGTGGTCTCCAACGTAACCTTCTTTGCTGGTGTGTATTTAGGGCCAACAAGGGGTTCCAGGTGTGTCAGGAGATGCCGGATTCCAAGGAGACAAGGTAATTGCAGCAGATTCCTGCCCCTACCCCCCATCCCAAATCCTGCTCCTCTCTTCCTGCTTCCTGCCCCAGGGCCATCACAGCCCAGGACCTACCTCGAGATCATTTCCTTCCAAACAGCCCTGTGTTCCCTGCCTTCACCCATCCTCAGCATCTCTTCCCTAGACTTTACAGGCCTCCTGAATTATCCCCACCTCTGCCTCTCTTCTCCCTGTCTGCCTCACTGTGCTCACAAACTCTCCATGGCTCCCGATTGCTCCCAGAGTGAAGGCCTGGCTCCCCGCCCTGGCACCCAGGACCCCAGTGAGTGGGCCCCCCTGACACCTTCATATCCCTCATCCTTACAGCCCTGTGCTCGGCCCCACTGAACTGCCCACTGCCTCTCTAGACTTTGCACACACTGCTGCCTCGCCTGGCACAGCCTCTGCCTGGCCTCTGCTCACCCAACCCTGCCCCTGCCTCAGGACCGGCTCCGCTGCCGTTCTCTCCATCTGCTGGGGGTGTGGCCACTTCATTTTCTCAGTGGCCCGAGCATTCTGTCTGCCCCTAACCCTTGGCAGTGCCTTTCTCCCCTCTGGTTGGTGGGACGTGTGCTTGGGCCCCTGGCAGCCATTGTGTCCCCGGGCTGCCCCGGCACAGCTGGGCCCAGGCTTCGGCCCAGAGGAGTGGACACTGAGGGGATGTTTGAGTGAGTGAGTGAGTGAGTGAGTAACTGACCTCCTAACTGATGAACTGAGGCGGCCTGCCCAGGCCAGCTCCTCTTTGCCTGTGTCCCGTACCATGTGGCTGCATCTGGACCTCACCCTGTCACTCAATGAGGCCCAGATGTTGGCCAGCTCTCCCTCTTCCCCTTCCCTCTCTCCTGGCTGGCCTATCCTGACCCAGCCTGGATGTCTCTGGGTTGCCAGACACGCAGGCCTGGCTGCTTCTCCTGCTGGGCTCCAGCCCTCAGACTTCCCTGCTGGAGCCCCAGGGTCCCAAGGTCCGGGCAGACTGGTGAGGACAGACTGCTGTCCCACCTTTGCATGCTTGGGGCCCCACCCCAGGGGTGCAGAGCGAGTACATTTCCCTGCAAGTGGGGTACGTGAGGACTCGGCAGCTGTTCATCTGGCTGTTTCTGGTCCTCACTAACCCCAGCCTGCTCTGGGTCTTTTCCAGGGGAGCCAGGGATTGCCAGGGTTCCCAGGTGCACGGGGGAAGCCAGGGCCTCTGGTAAGTACCTTCTATTCTGAGACCCCCCAAACCTCACACCCCCCAAAAGGTCATCCAGGACCTCACTTCCTCCTACGGCAGCCCTGGGTGATGAGCAGGGCAAAGCGGGAATGGAGATTCTCCCACTTCACAGATGAGGGCACTGAGGCCCAGAGGTAGGAACTTACCCAGCATCACAGATAGGCCTCAGTCCCTGGCACGCATCTTGGCTTCAGATAGCTTGTAAATAATAGCAACATAATTGATAATAGCAGTAGGTGTCACTTATTTATGGAATATCACTGGATGTCAGATACTTGTAATAACCGCAGGGGTTATAGAATTATTCTTGCTCCCCCTTTTACAGATGGGTAAACTGAGGTCTCACAGGTGAAATGACTTGCCCAGGATCCCATGGCTAGTAAGTGTAGGAGGCGGGGTCTGAACAGTAATAGCTCCTTCTAGTTATCCAGGCAGATTTCATTTGCATACTGAGCTTTCCAACTGCCCACAGCCAGGGGGATAACACAAGGGATCAGGAAAAAGTTAGCCCTCACTTACCCCTGCCTTGCCACCCCTCTTCCCATGATCTCTTCTCTTCCACAGGGCAAAGTTGGAGATAAAGGATCCCTTGGGTTTCCTGGGCCCCCTGGGCCTGAGGTATGTGATGCCCTATTTCTCTAAATCTGACTGTAAGTGGGGCTGAGTATTGTCCCTGGTAAACCAAAACCCCGAGGCAGGGAGACGCTTGTCTGAGGCCACACAGCAGATGAGAGATGGCGATCTTTTCTGGTCAGTGGCAAGTGGGACAGAAGCTGGCCTCAGGACCCTCCCTAGCTTTGTGGCCACCTCTACAGTTTTCAGGGAAAAATACCAGGTGTGTCCTCTGAGCTCCCCTGCCTACACCTTTAACGGGAGCTCTGTGCCTTCTCTCCCATCTGCACCCTGGGACCTTTCCAGCCACCCTGCACAAGTTCAAGGAGCACAAGTTCAGGGCTCAGAGCTCCCGGGTCTGAGAATGAGAAGCCACTGTAAAATTCTGGCGTTTGAGTGGAGAAGGAGAAACAATGCAGGATGATTTCACTATTAGCATAATCATTCCAGTCCTGGAAGCAGAACCCCACGAGTGTCCCTCTGATCCCTGTGAAAATTAGCATAGGTATGCTAGACATCCCTCCTGAGATGAAGTGAGGTGGCTGGGTAAGCTCCGCTGGCCCCCCTCTCTCTACTTGGGGGCCTCGCTCTGCAGAGTGGGGTGAGCAGTGCCAGAGCCGTTGTCTGTTCAGGATCAACAGCACCCAAGTCCTCTGCTGGTCCCCACCGACCTCGACGCCCCGGCCCTGGACTTGCTCATCTGCCAGGTCTCAGAGACAAAAGTCTGGCTCTGCCGGGTTCCCCAGGCCCTTTCCAGAGATCCCTCCCAGGAACGCCGAATGGATGAGGGATTGTTTCCTAAAAGCTCCACGTTCGACTTTCCACTGTTTTGACTTTGGCGTGACACCGTCCTGCCTTTAGACAAATGGAGTTGGCCTCCCTTCGTGGCCCTGATTCCCTCCCCCCAGTCACGGTGGAAAAAGCCTCTTCCTCGGGTGGAACGCGAGCTCCCTCACAGTTGCCAGGCTCCACCCGGTGCCAGGAGGCTGGGTAGCATCTCTGGGGTGAGAACGTATTCACCCGCCACCAGGATGTGCAGGAGGCATTCCGACCACCGGGCTCCACAGGAGATCAGGGAGTCCCAGAGCAGGGAGGGGCCTCCTCAGGGGCCCTGCTTCTGCAGCAAAGAAGGTCTACCTTGGCTCCCTCTCAGAGCCCTGGGAGCCGCCGGGGTCTGCTTCTCCAGCCTTGGGTTCTGTTTGGATTGGCTGACTCAGAAGATGGCTCTGCTCCGCCCAAGACAGAAGCTGATGAGCCTGTCGGTGCCTCCCTAGGCCTTTCCTCCTTTCCCAGGGACCACAGGGGGAGCTGCAGCTCCCCAGCCCCCATCAGCGGTCTCGTCCACTCGTTAGTGGGCCTGATGGATCCATGTGGGCACCGGAACCCGGTCTGCGTCCCCGTGGCCAAGTTCTCCCTGGAGATGGCCCAACTCACGCAGACTGTTTTCCTAGGAGCCGGGACCCCACATCCTTTTGGATGCAGATTTGCATTGAGTGCTGACCAGGCAGCAGGCGCTGAGCGAAGCTTTGCTTACATCACTCTCTTCCGGGCTCAGACCAGCCCTGTAAGGCGGGTGCTAGTGGTCCCATTTTGCAGATGAGGAAGCTGAGGCCTAGAGCGACTCAGGAACTGGCCTGGTCGCAGTGCATGGAGTTGGTGGCAAAGGAGCATTTTGAGCCTCTCATTTTGAAGAGGGCTTTGGCTACCTATGTTAGCTCCAAACTCAAGACCATTCTTGCCTTGGCTAGCGACAAGGGTGATAGGATATTTGAGCAGCAGTTTAACAGGAATTGCCAAAATGTCAAAGGAAGGGGAGAAAGAAAAACCACCTTATGAAGGCAAGATGGGAGGAGGCATCTTGGCTGCAGGGATTCGTATGAAAAAGGCTTTCTTTGGTTTCCAGCTGGCAGGAAAGGGAGGGAGGAATGAGGCTGCCCCGGAAGTGAATGGGGCCTAAGAGGAATTAACAGAGGTATTACACCTAAAACAAAGGAGGAGAAAAGGAAGGGATCCTGCTCCATATCAGGGAGAAGCTTCTACTGCCCAGTCATCCTCCTGGTCTGGGAGCAGCGAGCCCCATTGAGGGTGTGGGAGCCTGACACGCCGGCCAGGATGTAGTGGGAGGAGCCAAGAGCAGTTAGATCAGTGCCTTTCAAGCTGTGCAAAATCATAGCAACCCCAGAACATACACCTGCAGGATCCCTGCCGTCAGAGATGACACTGCTCAGAGCAAGAGGGGGCTGGCTCCGGGCCCCAGCTCATTCAGGCCGAGGACTTGAGAAATTCTGGGGTAGACACCCTGTGTGTGCCTGTTCCCGTGCTGCGTACACTCCTGCATTGTTTCATTTCCTTTGCTCGGCAACCCTCTGAGGCGTAGGGCTGGTACCGCCGTCCCTGTTTTAGAATCAAAGTCAGGGCAGTGGTCACGCCTGTACCGGGTGGGATGGAAACCCAGGTGGGCAACCCCAGGACCTATGCTCTTAGCACTTCTCTTCACAGTCCCCATGGGTGACCCCTGCTCTCTGCCTCCCCGCAGGGATTCCCCGGAGACATCGGCCCCCCTGGGGACAACGGCCCAGAAGGTGTGAAGGTGAGTCCCTGACAGCTCCACTGAGGATGCTGACAGTTCTGTGGAAGCCACAGGCCACCTGGGCTGGCCGCCTGCAGGGGAGTCTTGCCAGCCTGTGATGGGGGTGGAGGTGCCACCTCACTGACCACTTTTTGTTCTCTTCTCACAGGGGAAGCCTGGAGCTCGAGGCCTGCCGGGACCCCCTGGGCAGCTGGGGCCCGAGGTAAGACCACCTGGCCCTGCCCCTGCCCTTGCCCATCCTCCCCAACCCCTGGCCCACTCTGTCCTGTGTCCTGCAGGCCTTGGGCACACCCTTCAGCTCATTCCTGACAGCCCTGCTCTGCGGCCTGTCCAGGTGCCTTCTCTGCCCTGGCCTGCCCGGTGGGCCACTCCCTCACTCCGCTGCACCCTCCCCCCCTGCACCTGCCTGCCCTGGGGTTTCTTCCTCGGAGCCACTGCCACTGAGCCTGATCAAGGTGGCACAGTTTCTTGGGCATCGATATGGGAGGGTAGGAATTGTTGGCTCCATCTTACACGTGAGGCCTTATGACGCACAGGAGTGAAGAGACTGTCCGGTCCTGTGGTCAGTAGCAGGCAGGGCTGGGATTCAAAGCCAGGTCTGCTGGCACCCAAAGCCCATGGGTACCATGACATAGACCCTGTGCTGCTAACTTCCTGCTCCTGGGAGCCGCCTGGAGCGTCCTCAGAGAAGCACGTGACTAGCACTGCTCGTAGGTGGCAGAGATCTGCTATTTACTCACACGTGATGAAGGGGATTGACAGGGTCACTATAAGTCCATTGGAGCACCAGCTGGATGCTGTGCACACTCTAGCAGGCCCCACATTTGGCCTGAGGACCCTGAGACACAGCCCTGGTAGGGGTGCAGGCGGCCAGACTCAGCGCGCCCGCAGGCAGGCATCCAGCGGGCCCTGGGGCTGGCGGGTGCCGGCGCTGGCTGTGGGAGCCGCCACATGAGGCTGCTTTCCTGGAATTGGGACGGGGTGGAGGGAGGGGGAGCGAGCTCTAAAGAGGGGCCCTTGGTCAGGCCTGGCAGGCCAGAGCGATGGTCTGGAGGCTGCCTGTGCCTGCGGGAAGGCCTGGAGAGTCTCCACAGGCCACAGGCGGGAGGAGGGGTGGGTAGAGAAGAGAAGGACGGCCCTCGCCATGTGCTTCCATCTACGCTCATGTCACCGCTCAAGGAGCCCCTGGATATGCCTGCCACTTGCTCACTCTTCATCAACTCACTCATCCACTCATGCGTTCCTCTCATCACTGCCCTCCTTCCGTTCACATCCATGAGACACTGTTCATCCCCATCCAGAGCGATATTGGGGGGGGGGGGGGGGGCCTTCACTAAAGCATTAAAGGTCATCGCTGCTCTCCGGGAATGTAATTTAAGCCAGTCATGATACTTTGGGAGGATGCCCCATTTTACAGATGGGGAAACTGAGGCACCACGAGGCTAAGGTCTTGCCAGCAAGTAGATGGCAGAGCTCAGAACAGGACGCGAAGCTCTGAGCTGCGATCAGGGCTCTGCTCCCACGGCACAGGATGGGGGTTTCACCCCGCACGGCCCCGAACCCGGGCGATCACATCAGGGGACCGAGGGCCCCAACCACGAGGAAGTCCCCGTTGACCCGGCCTCTGGGCCATGACTGGTGGTGCCCCCACCCAGGGTGGGCGAGGCGGGGTGCCCGGGGGGGGGGGCCGTTCCTCTTGGTCTGGAAGGACTCTCTTCTGTCCACCCCTTTCCCTTCGTATAGGACAGGTTTCCAAAGAGCCCCCTGGATTAACTTTCTCTTTTCTCTCTCGCCTCCCGACCCCAGGGAGATGAGGGCCCCATGGGACCGCCTGGCGCCCCTGGCTTGGAGGTGAGTGTTGCTGTCCGGGGTTTTGTTGGCATTGAGCCTGCTGTGCACAGCTGGGCAACATTTGGGTAGCGATCCGAGAGAAGTCATGGCTGGGGGCCTGGGCCAGCCAGAGCGGGGACTAGGACAGACCTTACAGGAGGGAGGCCAGAGACGAACACTGACCTCCGCCCTCGCCCACCTGATGGGTGCTGGTGCTTTCCCCCCATTTTCTCATGAGTCTCCCCTGAGAGAGGCGCCCACCGCTTTTCTTAGTTTCACTGGAGGCCCGTGAGGCTCAGAGACGGAGGGGTCTAGCGTCTCACAGCCAGGAAGCGGATGCCCTGCCTGGAGCCTAACCCTGCATCCCCTGTCCTCGCCGCTGCTCACAGCGGCCTTCCGGAAGGTGCTTGTCCCCCCGCCCCCCTTACCCCCCCACCCCTGCAACTGGTCAATCAGCAGACCCAAAATGCTTTTCTTTCTGTGGGTTTTACATCTAGCAATATTGGCCATCAGAACTGAGAAAGTTGAAATGTATTACGCCGTTTAAAATTAATAACAAACCCGCTTCATGTTCACAGAAATACTAGTTTAACGGAAAAATAGCTGTATTTTTCCTAATCTCCTGGAAAGAGTGGCATTGTTTCACTATATATTTTTAATTTTTAATTTTAATTTTTATTTTTTTTGACCTATCAAATGCAGTAGTGAGATGTTTTACTATCTTTGGTACCTTTGCATTCAATCTACTGACCGCCCCACATGTCCCGTAGCCTCTGGAAACCGCCGCTCACACTCGAGAAGGGCGCGTGACGCAGGCGGATGACACCTTAGTCCTGTTGTGAAAACGATTTGACCCCACGATCGCTGGGAGGGTCTCAGGGACCCTCAGGCGCCTCTAGACCACGCTGGCAGGGCCCATCCCCATGCGCCCTTTTTCTCCCGTTCAGGCCCCTCCCTTTCCTCGCTCCTTGAAGCAGGTGTCATCTCCTCGTTGATAAACCAGGTCAGCCAGGGAAGGAGGACTTCCCCAAGGTCACACAGCTGCAGACCTTCCCTGTGTCCCCCGAACAGCCCCCTGACGGGAGGCTCTGCATCCCTGCCCCCACCCCGGGCACCTCGGCCCTCCCCGGTGCCAGGTCCTGGGACCAGCAGTGCTGCCCCACCAGGCTCCTGTCATTCGTCTCTTTCTATTGCAGGGCCAGCCCGGCAGGAAAGGCTTTCCTGGGAGGCCCGGCCCTGATGGCTTGAAGGTGAGGGGACTTGGAAGTGACTTAGGCTGAGGAACGGGAGGGGGAACACCTGGGGAGGAGAGGCGAGAGAGGAAGTCAACATACGAAGACCCAGGGCGAACCCTGGACTCCATGGCCAGTTGTGCCGTGGGGATGGGGGTGGGGAATAGTCCCCCATTTATCACCAAGGGTTGGTCATCCAAGGAAAAGGGGCATAATCTGAACGTCCTGCAGTGGGATACTCGAGTAATGGGACACAGCGCAGCCACCACAGATGGAGTGGAGGGATTTTACTTTCAGGAGGAGCCTGTGAGTGTGGTGGTGGGGCTGAGGCCGTGGCAGGGGCCGGGGGCACCGTGCTCCTGGGTACTCAGAGCAGAGGCTGGCATGTGGGCAGCTGGGATTCTAGATTTCCTCCTCCTCCTCCAGGCCCCTGTATGTCCCCATGTGTGCAATAAATGTGTAATACATTTATTTATGGTTTTATGTTAAGTTATGAGGAAAAAACTAGCTTGGGCAGGACAATGATGACACTCACTCAGCAGAGGGGCAGCCTCATTCCACAGCTTTCCAGGGACTCCCCTGGGGGCTGGGGTGTCCCAGTCATCAGGGACAGGGACTGTGGGGCCAAGTTTACAGCTGGGCACATTTACAGAGGATTAGCGCAGAGCGGGGCCTGGGGTGGGGGGCAGGCAGGTTGTCTATATTCTCTCCCCTTGTCCTCTCCCCCCCGCCAGGGGGGAAATGGCCCACATGTTCGCCCGGCCCCTCTGGTGTCATGAGCTGAGGTCTGAGGGAGGAGCCGGGGGAGGATGGGGCTGGGTCCAGGATGGCAATGAGCCACATCCATCTGGGAGCCACAGTCCTGCCTTCTGAGGTCTCGGCCTGGCTCCCTCTGATAGCAGTTGGGTTTCTGTGGTGGGAGCGATGACATAGCCCGGGCGGATTTATCCCGTGAGTCTGCTCGCCTCTGTCCCTCTGTCCAGCTCACACTGTGGGGAGGCCAGGGCGGCTGTCGCTGCCTAAGGAGTAGGAGCCGCCCCGGCATGGCATCAAGCTGACCGATGAGGCTGGGAGAGACCACCACGCTGGAGAGCTAGCAGCAGCCTTGGAGATCAATGAGTCTGATCTTCATTTTTAGCAGAGGAGGCTGAGCCAGAGCAGAGACTAGACTCACCAAGGTCATCCAGGAGCTGGAGGCAGAGCTCCGGTGGGGTCGGCATCTAGGACCCAGGGCCCTGGCTCCTAGACCATTCTCGTCCTGCTTCGAGGTGGCCTGGAGCCGGAGGAATGGGGGTTTCAATCAGTCAGACTTACGTCCCAGCTCTAGCCCTGTGTCCCAATTTCTCCTTTAGGGACGTAAGCACAGGTGACCACCTCTGGTTCCTTGTTCTTTTATGTGCTCAGATGGGGGTCTTCAGTGTGTCTTATCAGCGGGTCCCAGGAGCCTTGCTCTCTGGTCTTATATGTGGGGTACAGGCCACTTTATCGGTTTTCTACATATAGGCCATTCAAAGGTTCTTATCAGTTTGTTTACATTCCACACTAAACCTGTCTACATTGTATTTCACACTTTCAGATCTCACACTTTAATCCCACACTTCAGCACTTATTCTATATTGTATTTTATCCTTATCACTATTACTCTACTACCCTGCCTCCTGTTGGCTGTGCGGCCTCCAGCAGCTCACGTCCCTGAGCTCCTTTCCACCCCCCCCCCCCACAATGCAATGGGCTGATGAAGGGGCCACATGCGATGTAGACATCAGCGTGCCAAGTAATCCGCCCAGGGCCACTCAGAGGACACGGGGGACTCCAGGTCATCTCCAGGGTCACAGGGTCTGTCCCAGTGTCCCTTTGTCCCTGCCATTTGTTTGGAGTCTCCAGGGCCAGGCCCTGGTGATGAGGCTGCCCATCCATCCCCACTAGCAGGGACTAAGGCGGGTTTGGGGGGCGGGGGGGGGCGGCGCTCTCAGGAGGCTTGGACACGCACCGCTCCTCCCAAGTGATCCTCCTCTGTTTCTTCGCAGGGGGAGCCGGGCAACCCTGGACGGCCGGGGCCCGTGGGTGAGCAGGTAAGTCCGCCCTGGTCTCTGAGCAGAACGGCTCTGTACTGAGCACTCACGCTGTGCCGAGCCCTTTGGGAAGCACCCCACATGCACCCCACGTTCGGTCCCTTCCCAGCTTGCAGAGGTGGGTTCGCTCATCTCCCTCTTTCATTGATGTGGACGCTGACTCTCAGGGGGGGAGGGGTCTGACTGAGAGAGCCACGAATCAGTCACAATGGCCGTTCCTCACGGCCTGTCTCTGCCGATGTCTCTGGGGCATCTGCCCAAAGGGGTGACGTGACCTGGTGCCCAGAACATTAAACCTGGAAGAGCCCTTCCACAGTTCCTGCCTGCACTCGACTTACAGAGGACCAGAGGAGCGTAGCCACTGGCCAGGAGCTCTTGGTCAGGCACCCCTAAACCCGAGAGCAAGTGAAATTCAAACCAGGGGCTCTAGCTAGTTGGGAAGCCAGGCCACGCAAGGTCTGACGAAGGAGGTTCGAGGACCACGACCTTCATTCACTATCAAGGTCTTGGGCCTTGGCACTAGAAAGACGCAGCCCTGAGTGCTGGGTGAGCGGGCTGGGGGGAAGGTAGCAGTCCCCTCCACTCCCTTAAGGAAGGACCCGTCCCCCACACCCTGTAAGGAGGAATGATGTGGGAACCCAGAAGAATCTGTCTCCACCATCGATGGATGGCGTGAAAGTCGGGCATCATGGGCTCCCTCCTGCAGCATCTGTTAGGGGGGTGGAGGTAGGAATTGGAGCAGGGGGAGGACTGGGTTTTTTGAAACGCTTCCAGTGCCATTTGAGCGCATTCTGCGGGAAGCCCGGGAGTTTGGAAGGGCCGCTGTGGCCTGGACGCATTTCCCGATTGGAAAAAAAAAAAGAGAGAGAAGGCAACCTGATCAGCAAATTTGATTTCGTGGTTATGCTGATGGGAGGGCCCTCGGGAAATGATTCTCAGAACCCTGGAATGTCAGTGTCCTTTGTGCCGTGGACCCGTCGAGCAGGCTGGCGACGCTGATTCCCCTCGTCTCAGAGTAGAACGTTTAAATGCGGAAAATACAAGGCGAAGGATTACAAGGAAAGTCGATTCTACCCAACGACAGTTATGAAAATATGTCCAGATGTGGTCTACTCATAGATACGCTTCTTTATTAATAGCGAGATGTAGCCTCAGGTCTAATAATGACCTCAATTTCGAAGGGGTCACAAGACTTAAAGATCTTGAAGCATGTGCAAGAATACGACATGTCGATGTCTGTGAGTCCCCGCCTTCCAGAGTCACAGTATCGGCCACATTCATTGGGCATCTGTTCGATTCGAGGCCCTAAGCCAAACGCTTTCTACACCATCCCCTGTGATCCCGCAAGCAGCCCTCGGGGGGGAGGCGTGACCGCCCCATTTTTCGCCCGAGGCTCCAAGGAGTAACTTGCCCAAGCTCTCCCAGGCAGTGACATTACTGTCCGAGCCAGGGCCACACTCAGGCCTGCGGATCCCCGAGCCCTGCGTGCGAGAGGGCCTGGAAAACCACTGGACCTCTGGTCTTCTAACGGCTACTTAGAGGGCGGCCGGCTTGCCAGGCCCTGTCTTAGGTACTGGGGACACCCAGATGATGCCAAGGCGTGGGCCTTGCCTTAGAGAAGCTCTGGGGGGGGGGGGGGGCATGCGGGCGGGGGAAGGGAGGGAAGGGGGGCCAGGCATGGACACACCTAACTCCTAGTTGCCTCCCGAACCCGTAGCAGAATGTCACGTGAGAGGAGGGAGGGAAGGAGAAAAACTCCCATAGCAGACAGTGGCCCTTCATCTGTAGACACTGAGGACCAGGCCAGCTCCTCCCCCAAACCAAGGACTCAGATCCTGCCTGTGCAGTGCCCACCGCAGGTGACAATACCGCCTCCTCCCCGAGGCCTCCGCCAGCCCGAGAGGAGCCAGCGGGCCTGCGCTGTCAGAGCCGCTTCTGCACCCGGCCCGCCAGGGGGAAGCCATGGGCCTGTGGCACTGCCCCCCGCACCCCCCAGCCCCAACCCCAGCCCCAGCTGCAGGACGGGCCTGCCAGGATGCCCCGGACCGTGCCCCAGGGAGGTCGCAGAGGTGGGGCAGGGGAGCGGGGCGCTTGCTGTATGGCCCTTATTCATTAGGATCCTGTTTGGCTTCTTGTTTGAGGTTTATGACCTGCCTGCCTTCCAGGGCCCAACAACCCATAAATTTAAAGTAGCTATGAAATTTCTCCTTCCCTGGGCCAGTCGGGCAACAAAGCCGCTTTTCTTCCCTGCACTCCGCATCCTCTACGCGTCTGACTGCTGCCTTGTGGGAGCTCAGGCCTCTGTCGTGACCCCGCGCCCTTTTAAAACAAGTTAGAATGGGACGGGAGGGGACTCACGTGTGCTGAGTGCTAATGTGCGCCTCACATTACCTCCTGGGCTCAGAACAGCCCGGGGAAGTGGGCGAAACCTGTATTTAAAGTGCTCCATTCGGAGGGTGAGACTCAGGCCACCAGCCTGAAGATTCACTGACAATGACACCACAGTGCCATGTGCCAGCCATTGTTATTAATACTGCTATCGCCTGAAAAATGCTCTGATTTTTTTTTTAAGTGCATGGTTGCAAAAGTCAAATACTCAGTTCTTTTCTACAGCTTATTAGCTAGGACCTCACACCTTGTACCTCACTCTTTCACCGCCTACTTCAACCCCGAAGGGTCTCTGAGCCCAGGGAACTAGGGCCCTCCATGAGTAGTGATGGTGTGTGTGTGAGTGTGTGTGTGTGTGAGTGTGTGTGTGTGTGTGTGTGTGTGTGTGTGTGTGTGTGTGTGTGTGAGTGTGCGTGTGTGTGTGTGTGTGTGTGAGTGTGTGTGTGTGTGTGTGTGTGTGTGTGTGTGTGTGTGTGTGGAGGGTGTTGGGGGGAGATCTGTACCCTGCTCACAGCCGCATGCTCTGGAGGCCCCCATGGAGGGACAGGTGCTGGGCTTTGGAACCACTCGGCCCCAGGCCGCAGCAGCAAGACACACGTGGTCCTGGCCCGAGGCGCCACCCTGAAACTGGCTCTGAGACCCACAGAGCCAACCCTTCGGAACCGGGTGTCACTCTGTCCCTTTACTGGCTGAGGGCATCACTTCTGACCTATTTCTGATCAGGTTCAAGGTCTCCTCTCTGCCTGTGGTTTGGAGGACAGGGAGCAGACACCATGGGACAAACCCACTCACCCTTCCGTCTTTCCCTAAGGCTCCCAGAAACTCAACTCTTGGCTGCAAACCTGGTTCTTCCCAGGGCATTTGGACACACCCAACCACACAGTTTGAATTGTGAATTCTCGATTTGAATTTTCCTTAACAGAGAAGAGTGCAGGGTCTGGACAGGGGCGTGCCCCCCTTCCTGGGTGACCCCTCTGGGCGGCTCCCCCGCTGTGTGCCTGCTGAGGGCAGCAGCCCGGCAGGGCCCGCAGCCTCCATAAGAGCCACTGGACCTCGGAGGCGAGTTATCACCCAGCAGTGGAGAGAGCAGCGGGAAGCAGTGTGTGTGTGTGTGTGTGTGTGTGTGTGTGTGTGTGTGCCCTTTCTGAGCGGAGGGGAAGCCTTTCACAAGACGGTGAAAAGGCCTCCGCTTCCCAGATTGCAATCGGGTCCCTTGGCAGCGGCCGCCGTGGCATTTCTGTCCTGGCCAGCCAGTTGGCTGCTCTCTCTGAAACAGCCCCGGAGCCCCGAGAGACGGGGACGATTCCTCACAGACGGGCCTCTAACCAGCACCGCTCAGGGCCTCCCCGCCATCGCCGCTCCCGGGGCCCGGGGTTCTGGCGCGGGAAAAATGTGCGGCTCCCGGGGAGGCTGGCAGCTGGCAGCGGCCCCAGCCTGGCTCCCCAATGAGAACCATCTGGCGGGGCGAGGGAAGTCAGGACCGAGCCGGGAGAGGTGGCCGGCTCCGCTGGGTGGCAGCCCCATGCTGGCGGGGTTACCAGGCGCGGGCACGGGAGGGAGACACCCCCCGGGGGTGGGGGGGGACGCTGCGGGAGGTTGTCTTTGAACTCACGTTGCTCCCTCCTGTCTCTCGCTTTCGTAAACTTTTCTCACAGGGGCTCCTGGGCTTCGTGGGTCTGGTCGGGGAGCCAGGGATCGTGGGAGAAAAGGTAAGTAGTGTTGAAGGGAACATCTAAACAAACAGAGCCTGTGTTTTGCCATTTTGAAAAGATAAAGGAGCTGGTTGACTGGGGCGGGGGGGCGGGGGTTCAGACTTCTTTCTCCAGGGCTGTCCTCATTGCCCTGGCATCCGGGCCTTCAAAGAACCTTTGTCCCTTTTGCGACTGAGGCTCAAGTTGGGGAGGTGACTTGCTCAAGGTCACTCAGATGGGAAGTGGCAGGGCTGGCGTTTGAACCAGGTTCGGTGTCCAAGGCCACACTTGCCTACTGAGTCACTCTGCCTCGGGCTGGCCCAGGTGGCCCACAGGCTGTGGCTTCCCATTCCTGGCCCCCACCCCCCGGACCCTGGAGGCACCCACTTTCCTTCCTGGAGCTTATCCCATCCTCGGGCAGGTCCTCAGAGGAGCTGATGTTACTCCTAGTGGGAAGACGGAGAAACTGAGGCCCAGAGAGGGGAAGCATCTATCTTCATCTGACCCCACCTGACCCCAGGCTTATCCTGAGCCGCCCTCCTCTGCACTCCCTGCACCCAAGACCCACTGGCCCCCACGGTTTCCTCCCCTTCCTCCCCCTCTTCCTCCTCTCCCTCTCCTTTTTATTTTAACTCTTGATTTTGAAATAATGATAGATTCACAAGAAGTTGCAGAAAGAGCACAGAAAGGCCCAGGGCGCCCTTTCCCCTGTTGCCGTCAGCGCTGACATCTTGCATCACTGTAGTGCAATGTCAAGGCCAGCTCTGCCCGCTCTTATTGCTCACATGCTCCACACCCCTCCTCGCCCACACACCATGGCCCATGCTGCTCCCACGCCAGGTACATGCTTCCCCCTCTCATCCGTCCGCCCTTTTTCTGAACGACTCAGTTACCCTTTCTGTCTCAGGTCAATCTGGCTCCCCCAGGCATGTTTCCCCACCACACCCCTGCACCCAGGGGGTCCAACCCCCTGTCCAGAGGCCTTGGCACCGAGACCCTCTCCGTCACGGCTCGGCCCCACCTCACACCCGTGCTGGCGCTGTGTGTCCATCTCCTCGCCACGCTGGGTCTCCCGCCATGTGAGCAGGATCTGTCTGCGTCTGCTCACCACTTTATGTTCTGGGTCTAGCAAAAATCGTGCTGCTCACATAGGAGATTCTCGCTCCACATGTGTCTGATGGCTGAGAGGGTGGACGCAAGAAACAGGGCCTCACAGAAACAGCCAGGATTCGAACCCAGAACCCCTGCCTTTCTGCTACACTCACCCTCTCTGCTGGTCTGTCAGGATGGGTCAAGAGGAAAGCGTTTCCAGCATCTCATCTAGGTTTGGGCAAGGGGTGGGGGGAATGAAAGAAATGCCTTCCATTGCCATCTCCGCCTCAGCATGACCAGCTTAGGGCAGTGGTGGGCAAACTCGTTAGTCAACAGTATGGCGATTGAAATTTCTTTTGAGAGCCGAAAACTGACTTCTGTGCATGGGCTACGACGTTTCAATCGCACTGTATGTGCGTGCCCGCGCGTGGTATTTTGTGGAAGAGCCACACTCTAGGGGCCAAAGAGCCGCATGTGGCTCGAGAGCCGCAGTTTGCCAACCACGGAGCCAGGGGATGCCGGGCCTAATGAGGACCACGTGGCGTGGGCCCAGACCAAAGGGAACGTGCGATTAGCGTGCCCTTGATCAGGACGGTCCTGGCCTGAGAGAAGCCACTGTGTACGTGCTGCAGGGGAGCCGAGGCCTCCCTGGACTTGCCACGGGTCTTCACTTCTGTGTGAAACCCCAGACCCCACCCCGCCCCTGTCAGCACCCTGAGCGCTGTGGCCGTGAGCTGGGTGAGGACTCTCTATAGACCTTTGGCAAGTCCTTGCCCCTGTTTGGCCTCTGGAAGACCCTCTGCACCTGCCCCCACAGAGCCTATGACCTCCCTGAATTGTTGTCTCCATCACAGGGTGACCGGGGCGTGATGGGACCCCCAGGAGCGCCTGGACCCAAGGGGTCCATGGTAAGGAGCCACTCTGCATCTCTCTGCCGTCTCCGGTCACAGCCCTGGTGGCAGCTCTGCTCTCTGCCCCTCTGCCTCCTCCAGACATTCAGGAGGGCTTGCTCCCTCTCCCTCTCCCTCCCTCCGGGAGGCCTGGCTGCTGCTCTGTGTCCCTGGGCCCGGGCGGGAGGGACTGGAGGAGGAAGAGACACCTTCCACCGCCTAGCCCTTCCTTTTCTTCTCTCTGCGTAGGGTCATCCTGGAACGCCCGGTGGTGTTGGGATCCCCGGAGAGCCTGGACCCCCGGTAAGCAGAGCCCTCGTGTTCCTGAGCTCAAACCCACTGTCCGGTGAGGGTGAGGCCTCCGAGGCAGACAGACCCGGGTTCGCATCCCAGCTGCCCTGCTCCCTGACTGCCCGGGCAGGGCAGAGCACTGAACGCTGAGCCTACATTGTGCTCAGCCGCACAACAGAGAAAATAACTGTGGTCAGGAGAGTGTGACTGCACAGTTAAATGAAACCATGTGGCCGGTGTCCATTCATGCCACAGCGATGTCATTCCATAGCGATGTCTATTCCACGGGGCACCTTGGTCCTTAGCGCCATTATGGCTTTGTCCATTTTCTCGGGAAATACTGTGAAATGTGTGCCTGGGGGCTGGGATGCAGGCATTAACAAGGCAGAAAGCAGTCCCCGTTTATCCTTTAGGGGCTTCTATTCTGGCGTGAGGGAGAGAGAGGACCCCATACATAAGAATCTATGGGGAAGGGAGGGAAGAAATGAGAAATGCTGGGGATAAATGAGCTGGGGATCAGAGCCGAGGAGGCAGGGGTCCTGGGCTTCTTGTGATGACTGAGGAACCCGGGATATTCCTGAGGATCCCAAGGCAAGGAGGGATGGGAGAGGCAGGAGGGATGGGGAGGGGTGGGGTAGGAGCACCCAAATCCAGAGGCCCCTTTTACCTCCCTGGGGTGATGTGGGGGTAGGAGGGCTGGCTTTCACCTAGAACAGTGGTCTGCAAACCGCGGCTCTCGAGCCACATGCGGCTTGCGAGCTGCAGTTTGCCGCTCTGTTGACTAATGAGTTTGCCGACCACTGACCTAGAACATGGACCTTCTGGTCCCTCTGCCTCTGCTGATGGATGATGTGGAGACTGGCAAGGGCACTCGCATCAAGGCCAGGGCTCAGGGTTAGGGGTTCACTGTGGGAGATGAAGGGATGGGCTTCAGACAGGTGGAAAGAGTGTGGGAGGAAGCGCCCAACCCACTCAGGACCCCCAGGCAGGGCAGGGGGATAACTTCAGGCTGCCCAGGTCCCTCCAAAGGCCGGATTGAGGGGCTCCCTAGGGTCTGATGGTGGAGATTTGAACCCAAGAAAAGTGTGCACACACCAGATCTCTGCACCAATTAGGGAAGCAAGGCCAGCTCAGTTCTCAAACATTTGTGTGCACCTACTGTGTGCGGAGCCTATGCCCAACTCCAGGGGTGCAAAATGGTAAGAAATAGCTTTGCTCTTAAGATTCTCACTCTCTGGTGGGGGTGCCAAGTAGAATCGTTCTCTCACTCACTAACAGATCTTTACTGAGCACCTACTATGTGGCAGGCCGTGTTAGGCGTGAGAAACCCGGCCACAAGTGACCACCATCCCAACCTGGGTGACAGGCAACTGCGAGTTCTGCCTGCCCCCACAGTCCCTTTGATGAGGTAGAAAGCTCCCAGAGCGCAGAGCTGAGGTGAGGAGCCAGCACTCTGGGCCCCCAACGGCATGTTTTTCCCCAGATCATGAGGAGGAGGAGAAGCCACATCGGGAGGGGCTGTTTGCAGGCTAAGGCACCCTGCTTGGAATCCAAGGGCCCAGCTGCCCAACCAGAGGCTTCGTCCCACCTCCCGCCCCACTGGTCACAGGACCTGAGCGCCAGGGCCCAGGAAACACTCCTGGAAACAGTGATGCGAACCCATCAGCGTAGGAGGTGCCCAGGGTCAAGTACAAGGATGCTGGGGACCACGATCACATCCTCGCTCTGGCACCCCTAGACTTCGGCCTCCCCATCTGTCCAGTGGGAAGAAGAAAGCCTGGAAAGGAGTTGCTGGGACAAAATGGGAGGCCAGTGGGAGGTGGGCAAACAGTGGGGACATGCAGGGCAGCGCATAGAAGGAAGGTGCTGGCCTCCTCGGAATTCCCTGCCCCCCCCTAGCTCCTAACCTCCTCCCGCCCCATTTCCTCAGTGCTCCCATCTGTTCAATGGGTTGGCCCAGACTGAGGGAAATCAGACAGATCCCAAGGTTGCCAGTGACCCTTCACTGCTGCAGTCTGGAACTGTCCCTTGGATCCCCTGGGGCTCCTCCGCCAGCTGGGTGCCCCTGGGGAAGCCGGGGAGCACGGAGGTCAGAACACCGACTGTAGAATCAGACACATGTGAGTCAAATCCTGGGCCCCACCTACTAGCTGTGTGCTTGTTGGCAACATCCACGGCTTCCCCGAGCCTCAGTTTCCCCATCTGTAAACTAGCACGATACTACCTTTTTTATGAGATTGTTGTCAGACAAATGATTTAGTTCATGATGTAATTGCTCGACAAACTACCTGCATATGCTAAGTGCTTATGAATGGTCTTAGAAATAACTACTACTTGTTAGCTGCACTAATTACCACGATTATCAATAAGACAATTACTAGTAAAGGGGCATTTCTGGCAGTAGTGTTCCCATCTGATTGGCGTTTTCCCACTTTTCCAAACACTTTAGCACCCATGTTTTTCTGCAGTCCCTGAGGTCAGTCACGGTGATACTCCCCAGGGCTGGGGGAGGGGACACAGTCAGGTCCTGAGAGCTCCAGCTTCTGGCCTTCTCCTTTAAGAGAGCTGGTAGCTCCTCTTTCCTGGGGACCAGCCAGGTCACTGCATCTTCTCAGCAGCTCTAAAAGCAGAGGCTCTTCTTATCTACATTTTTTTTAGTTGATGAAACTGAGGCCAAAGAGTTTAAGTCACTTGCCAAACTGACAGAATGAGTAAGTGGCAGAGCCAGGATTTGAACCTCTGTCTGTGGTGGAGCAGTTGGCTCGTGTAAGCAGTTGGCTCCTCCGCCGCTAAGTCGGAGACTTGGCCCCTGAGATTTCCCAGTGACGCATCGCGTGCCTACTGCAGTCTGAGCTCCCTTCATAAAGCGGTCCCTTCTCACCCATCCTCATGGTCTCCACCAACCGGGGAGTCGGACCTGCCTCTCTATTGGGCCAAGCTGGCTTCACACCCTGCTCGCGCTGCTACCCAGAGGTCAGGTTGAGACCCAGCCCCTCACATTAGTGCTTCAGCAGCAGCAGCAGCCGGAGGGTCACACCCCTCAAGGCCATAAGCAGAGAGAGATGGGAGCTGGAGGAGTTTTTGCTGAGGCCACAAACGGAGCTGGGGCTCTCTGGTATTTGGAGGGGGCTGAGGCCACCCCCTCTTCCTTGTAAAAGGAGCACGCCCAGTCTGAGGCTGGCTGCTGGACTGCTCTATCCTCTTATCCCCATTTTTTAGTTTATGACACTGAGGCCAAAGAGTTTAAGTCGCTTGTCAGAGCGACAGAATAAGTAAGTGGCAGAGCTGGGGTTGGCAAGTGGCTGTGGAGGGGTCCTGGCCGGCCATAGGGAGCAGGTGCTGCCTGATGGGTGTAGCTGGGGCTGGAACCCGGGAACAGAAATTGGGCGGCGAGACCGCCTGCTCCCTCTCTCTGCCTCCTTTCTCTCCCTCCCCACCTTCTTCTGTTCTCTTCAGTTGTTTGCATGTTCATCATTCCTTCAGCAGATTCCTAACTCCACGCCATAGGCCTGTGCGGGGCCAGGTGCTAGGAACAAAGCCAGCCCTGTGGTCTGCCCCTCCTCCATGTCTCTCTCTCCCGTGCGCCTCTTCTTGTCATTCCAACGTCAAACCAAGATAACCGGCATCCTCCTGGGGACAGTGCCCTTCTCTTTGCACCCCTCCACTACCACCTTCTCTACCCAGCCTCCCCCACCCTTGACCCTCCCATCCCTGTGCAAGCCTCCATTCCCCTCCCTCACCTTAGGACTGTGGTCTGATTGCCCCTCCCCCCCCCCCAAGGCTCTTTCTAGGCTTTCAGGGAGCTCTCAGGTGATAGTTGGGGTCAGGTTGGGGACAGAACTTGGGTTGCCACATCCTCCTTGCTGATAGGGGGAGAAAGAGGAAATGGGCCCTGGCTGGTGGCTCAGTGGTTAGAGCACCGGCCCATGCATCGAAGGCTCAGGGGTTTGATTCCTGGTCAAGGGCACCTACCTCGGTTGCAGGTTTGCTCCCTGCCCGCTATGGGGCATGTGGGGGAGGCAACCCATCCATGTTTCTCTCTCTCCCTCCTTTCCACCCTCTCTCCGAAAAGCAATGGTGAGGATTAACAGCAAGAAAAAGAGGAAGTGGGAGTTTAAGGAGAGCCTTTTTTCAGACTGTCGTGTAGCTTCTGCTTGTTGATTCTGAGATAAGGAAGGAAATGGCTCGTGCAGGGAGGCATCCTGGAGGAGAGGAAGAGTTGAGGCCCAGGAGCCAGGCGGAGTCCTGCTCAGCGTTGCAGCTTCTCCTCTGCTTCTCCCGGTGCAGTGATACGCAAACTCATTAGTCAACAGAGCGGCAAACCGCGGCTCACGAGCCGCATGTGGCTCTCGAGCCGCAGTCTGCCCACCACTGCCCTAGTGGGACAGATTTTTCCCACGGGGCCACAGCCTTTAACATGAAGGCTGCTAAGCCTGAGCAGGGGCTGCTCCCCTTGCTGCTCGGCCTCAGTGCCGGACTCGCTCCCTGACAAAGGGCCTCTCCAAACTCTTCTCCCCACAGGGTCCTCCAGGATCTCGAGGCCCGCCGGGCATGAGGGGAGCCAAGGGACGCCGGGTAAGTGAGGCCCAACCCCCGGGAGCTGGCTCTGGTCCCCTGCTGGGGAGACCACCTCCTGTACCTCTCCCTCCGCCCCGCGCTGAGGTCTTTGACTTTCCCAGCACCGGGCAGGGTTCCAGGCTCACTGTGGGACCCCACCCGTTTTCCAACCCATTTCTGAGCCCCAAGCCTTGCCTCCAGTGGGCACAGATGGGCTCTGAGGTACCAATGCTTTGTGTGTTCTTTCGTTCGTTCAACCATCTTTTGTGTATACCTACTCTGTGCCAGCCCCTGGGACTCGGTCAGGCATGACACCTGCTTGCCTTTTCACTCCGTCAAGTCGGTCAAACAGCCAGTTTAGGGTCATTAGCGTGTAGTTGGCGGAAGCACGGGGCAGCTTGGCAGCCTGGAGGGGGCACCTCACCTGGACAGGGGACCAGGGGAGCTTCAGAGAGAGGGCAGTGCTTGAGCTGGTGCCATATTCCAGGCCGAGGGGAAGCCCACAGGCAGGAGCAGGGTGGCATGTTTAGGGATCCCCAACAGAGGGACAGGGGGAAAGGAGGGGACCAAGAACTAGCAGATGCCATGCCAAGCAGGGCCTCAAACACCAGAGCTGGGCTTATGCGCTGTGTTCCAAGGGTAGTGGGAAACCATGGAGACTTTTTAGCAAGGGCTGGTCTGGTCACGGGAGCCAGAGATAATCACTAGTACTTCCAGTGTGCCGGACACCGTCTTATCACATACATTCAATCATTTAATCTTCCATGCTACCCTATCAAGTAGGTGTTATTCTTAATTCCGTTTTACAGACAAGGAAACTAAACCAGAGGGGTTAAGTCACTTGCCTCAGGGTGCAGAGCTAGAAAGTGGCGGAGCTGGGATTTGAACCCAGCGGATCTGGCTCTTTTGCACACTGAATGCAGCCTGGCTTTCAGTCATGCAGGGAGGCTGATGGAGTGTTTTCCCGCCCCCACTGGCGTCCAGGCGCCAGGCCGTGCAGCTTGTACAAAGGAAACGAGATGGCGCAAGTAGTGCAGGCAGCCGGGCCTGCTCTCCACGCGCCATGCCGGGGATCGGTGATGATTATGCTTCCCTTGGCTGAATTTCAAGAGGTTTTAAGTTCTCCCCTGAACCAGATGGCCTGAGCAGTCAGCCTAGGAAAGGGGAGATTAAGAGGCATTCCTCGGGCGGGCAGGGCCCCTCCCAGCTGCATGTCCTGGGTCTATGCATGTGGACCAAGGCCCACTGACAGCCACTGGACCTGTGTCCCTTGCCTCCTGGAGGCCACAGTAGCTGGAGGCTGAGCTGCCTTGGCCCAGGCCCTGCCCCCTCCCTCCAGATGAAGACACAGGCCCCCTCAGCTTGCTGAGCCCCCCCCCCACCCCAGCCCTCTCCGGCACCCCTCCCTAGCAGTGAGAATGCATCTCCTGCTTGAGGAAGCCCAGGCTCCCAGCCACATCAAAGTCTCTGGCTGGGAGGGAAGCTTCAGGAACTCCGGTCCCTCCCCCCACTGGGTTTGGCAGGAATGCAAAACCTGTGGGACCTGACAAGGTTCAAAGTCAAACCATTTAAATGTACATCTAAAGGTTTATATAATTCTAATGTGGGTAAGACAGCACCTGTCTTCTGTGTGACACTGAAGAATGACTCATTTGTTTTAAAATGCCGAAGAGCAAATATAAGGCACTTTTTAAAAATATATATTTTATTGATTTTTTCACAGAGAGGAATGGAGAGGGATAGAAAATCAGAAACATCGATGAGAGAGAAACATCGGTCAGCTGCCTCCTGCACATCCCCCACTGGGGAGGTGCCCGCAACCAAGGTACATGTCCTTGACCGGAATCAAACCTGGGACCTTTCAATCCACAGGCCGATGCTCTATCCACTGAGCCAAACCGGTTTTGGCTATAAGGCACTTTTTAACAGGGAATTAGCAAAATCCTGGCCTATTATCTATTTCTAATGTAAAGGCTCATCTTTCCATAGGTGCCTCAAACCTCTCTTCTGAGGAGCATTTTTATAAAAAATAGTTTATAAAAAACCCTGTGGGATCTGCCTCCTATATCCCCTGCCTAGCAGGCCACTATTGCCCACTTCACAGATGGGATAGTTGAGAAGTTTGGGGACCCAGAGAGGTACCCACTGCGCTGCTAAAAAGCTCAGTTCTGAGCAGCCTCCAGCCCTGGGCCCTACCTACGGCTCCGGGTTGGCTCTGTGACCTTGGCAAGGCCTTGCTGCTCTCGGGGCCTCAGGTTCCCCATATGCGCCATGGAGAGTGGCCTTGGAGGTTTGCAAGGCCCTGCTGCCCACCCCAGGCCTCCCCACTCCTGCCCTGGGAAACATGGCCGCTAAGGGATGGAGGCCAGAGGCAGGATGAGGCCCCAGACCCTCTGTTCTTGGTGGAATTGCTGATGGAGTTTGGGGCCCATGGGGCCCAGTTGAAAGAGCAGAGGCTCTGGGGTCAGACAGGTAGGTATAGGGGCAAGTCTCCGTCTTCCCAGTTATCAGCTCTGGGACCTAAGTCCGGTGTCTGCACCTCTCTCAGGTGTGGTGGGTGATGTTAGGAGGAAGTTGTGAGGAGCCAGAATTGGAACTCAAGTCAGCTGGACGCCCGCTTTTACTCCCCGATACCAGTCATTGCTGATCAGTGTGGGAGTGAGCTCCCCATCTGCCAGGAAGCTGCAGGCCGGGGCAGGCTCCACTCCCTCCACACATCCACTTTGAGGGAGTTGGGAGGCTCCTGAGATTCAGGGGCTCTGCTCCGGCGAGTGGGGCTTAGAGGTCAGCAGACCTGAATCCTGACTTCCCCGCCGTGGGCCTCCACTTTTCCCTCTGTGAAATGGGCAGCAGCAGAACCAACCAACCGTGGGGATTACATCCCTTCATCAGTGCCTCACACAGGTCAGCTCCCGGCAGGCAGCGGTGTGTAGAATGTGCTTGGCCCTTATTCATTCTCTGTCTATCCCCCATCCCTTTCACACAAGAGCTGCGATTGGCCAGCTTTTCTGCCCCAGGCAGGGGCTCCTCTCAAGCCCCAGCTGCGATTTCGAACAGCTTCCTGGGAAATGACTCCCAGAGAACAGACATGTGGCTTCGATAGGATCCCGGGCCTGCCTCCAGTGGGGTGGGTCAGCCATGCTCATTTGGGGCAGGCGGGGCAGGACGGGGGACCTGTAGGACACAGGACAAGCTGCAGAACGGCCAGAGCAAGGGTGCGGGTGTGGGCTGCACAGCAGAGCTGGGGAGGGAGGGCGGCTGGGCCCGCTGCCTCCTTCTCCCTCCAGACAGGAAGCTTGGTCCTCTGTCTCCCTGGCCAGCCCCGGCTCCGAGCTCTCTGGTGCCCCCAGGGGATAGCAGAGTCCCCTGGGGAACCTGAGGTTTAGACGGGGTCTTCTCTGACACCCTGCCCAGTGCAGAGCCTTCTGGGAGGCTTTCCGAGGTCCTGACTTGCACCCCTGCTGTGATGGGGAGCTCACTCTCAAGACGGATACACAGTGACAGGTAGTGGTGGGGGAAATGGGCAACTGGTTGACTTGGGCTCAAATTCTAGCTCTTCTGCTTCCCAGTTGTGTGGCCAAGGCTGTTTCCTTACTTGTGAGGTGAAGACAACAGCTCAGTACCATGGCTGCAGCGGCTGTTGTTGTTTGTTAGTACATATCACATAATGGTTCTCCCACAAAGGCTTCGGTTCCTAGGATGAGCAGGGTGCTGTGTGATTCCGGCCCAGCCCCCGGCACTTCCGAGCCTCTGCTCCGCTCCCACAGCTCTCCCTTTCCAGGGAGGTGTCTGCCTCACCGAGAGACAGGCCAGCAGCCAGAGGATATCTCTCAGGAAGGCTGATACCCACCCTTCTGCCCGGCCTCTGTCCTGGCCTCCATGACCCAGGATGCCCCGCCCCAATCTGGCTTCATCTCCACTGGAGCCTTCTCCACGAGTCAGGTTAACACATGGTCTGGCAGTGTCCACCTGACCCTGAGGCCCAGAGAGGGAAAGGGGCTTTCCTGGGGTTGCACAGCAAGCTGGCAGCAAAACCAGCACTTGCACCACACACCGTGTAATCAGACATTGTCTTGAACCTGTGGAAACTCTCAGCCTGTTCCCCACAGCAGGATACAAGCTGCCTACTCTGAGGAAGGGACCGTGTGCGGATTCATTGAGCCATCCCCTGTGCCCTGACCCTTGGGAGCCTGCAGCTTCCTCAGGCAGAGCCAGGTTTTACTGAGCACTTACTTTGTAGACCAGCTGCTGAGCTGCCTGTGGGCGTTGCTCCCAACCTGCGGCAAAGGTTTCCCATCCCCATTTCTCAGATGAGATAACTGAGGCTGAGCGAGGGGCAGCCCTTTGCCTCTAAGACACGACATTTCCCGAGCACCACTGTGTGGAGCACTGGACCCCATGGGCTCTAAGCCTGGAGGCGCTGGGAACAAAGGCTCCCGGCCAAACCACCCAGCTGCAGCCCCCACCACTCCGGGGCCTCCCGTTCCAGCGCATTTGGCCCGGGAGACACTATCGAAGGCTGTGGTGTGTGTGGAGCTGAAGCATCCGGAACGCCGGGCAGCTGATAAGAGGAATCGTCACTTTTTCCAGCTCAGTTAGTAATTGAAAATTTCCTCGTTCTGTTTTTAAGTAATTTCTTCTTGTTCAGTTTTCTCATCGCTCACCCTCCCTCCACCCAGACACTTCTCCAGGCCTGTTTTGGGGCCGGTCCCCAAGCTCCCAGGCTACCTCCTTCACAGGGTCCTCGGTGTCTCCCCAACACGCCCTCTGACCCCTGCAGAACAGACACCACAGTTTCTCCATGGGGGCCTTTTCCAGGGGACCCCCTCCCATCTGTGTCCCAACCCATGGAGGGGGGACACGGGCAGTGGGTGGCATCCTGGAAGGGATACCGGTTGCTAATGTGCTTAAGGGACCTTAGACAAGCCGCTTCCCTTGGCCTCAGTGTACCCATCTGTGCAGCAGGTGCAAGGGGGACCTCCGCTTGCTCTCAAAAGTCCGAGAATTTTGTCTCGAGGCTCAGCCCTGAGCCCAGAACTCCAAGGAACAACCGCCTGCCCTCGGTCCTGCTCATGTCCTTGCACGTGCGAGCGAGGCCACATTCGCTTGTGCTCTGGCTGGGGCGGGAGCTGCCGGGTCCTTCTCTGTCAGTTTCCCCGAGGACTGTGGTTCATATGTTTATGCCCAAGTGCACTCTGGGAAAGCCTGAGGCAGCAGAGTCTGAGGACCTGCCTGTGGAGACCTGGCCATGTGTTTCTCAGCTCTGGCCCTCAGTCTCCACGTCTGTGAAATGGGGTGGCTGGCAGGCCGCCCAAGGTCTCCTTAAAGGGTTTCCATGGACCACCGAGCTCATTCTGGAATGGCAAGGCCTCCGCAGAGCCCGCTCTGCAGGCACACGGCACAGGGGTCCCCCACCTCAGGGTGGGAGTGAGCGGGACATGGGAGGAGGAGGGCACCTCAGGTTGCAGCAGTGAAAAGCCCGAGGCTCTAGGCAGCCCCACCCTCCTGGTTCCCAGCCCGAGGGAGACCCCTGCTGTCCGCTGTGCTAGTCCCTTCTCCCTATTCCAGGGCCCTCGAGGACCAGACGGACCAGCTGGGGAGCAGGGGTCCCGGGGTCTGAAGGTAC
Source organism: Antrozous pallidus (assembly GCA_027563665.1). Lineage (NCBI taxonomy): Eukaryota > Metazoa > Chordata > Mammalia > Chiroptera > Vespertilionidae > Antrozous > Antrozous pallidus. Next base: position 75,273,793 of record CM050522.1, on the reverse strand, counting down.
GGACCCCCATGGCCTTCCCTTCCTCTCACCTCCAGGAACCTGAGCTCACACCCTCCTCAGCACCAGACCCCTTGGGGACAGCCACGGGCCCCTGAGAGGCTGTGGGCTCGTTCCCGAGAGCCATCTGGCCACTCCTCCAGCCCCTTCTCCCCAGCGCTGGCACGGGTCAGGGAAATGGAGAAGGAGCTTTGAGGCCGAGAGTGAGCGTGAGAAAGCATGTGAATAAGAGAGAGTGCGGAAGCGTGTGAGTGAGGAGTCCCATGTGGCCTCTGGCCCCTTCCCGAGGCCCCCAAAGCCCGCCAGGGCCCCCTGAGAGCCCAGGATGCTTCTGTCCCTTCAGGAGCTCCGGGTCCTTGGTCCTGGACCCAGAGCACCTACGGCGAGCCAATGCCCTCAGTGTCCCCACCTGCACCCTGTGAGTGGGGTGGATCCCATGGGAGGGGATGCGGGTCCCTCCTCTGGAAGGGCCCCCGAGGGTCCTCTCCGCCTCCCAGTGCTTTGCTTTCCGCAGGGTCCCCCAGGACCACAGGGCAGGCCGGGCCAGCCTGGGCAGCAGGTACGTCAGGCCGAAGCTGCCAGCCCCCTCCCCGCTCCCTGCTTGGTGACACGTGCCTTTAATGAACCCAAATGTGCTTCCAGGGTGCAGCTGGTGAGCGAGGGCACTCGGGCGCACGAGGCTTTCCCGTGAGTATCCCCAGTTCTTGAAACATCGTGGGCGGTGGGGGGGGGGGGGGAGAGTAGCCCCTTTAGCCAAGTTGCCATCCTGCTGCAGAGGCTTCAAAGGTCCTGGGTACCCACTCCCCACCTTGGAGACCCTCCAGCCTGCCTTCCCCTGGGGCTGGGTGTTCCCATCCGTCACCCAGCAGAGAGTGGGGGTAGGACCCTCATAAGCTGTGATGGCTTGACTGGGGCAAGGGGACAGGCAGGTGGAGAAAGCCACCGAGGGACCGAAGTCACCTTTGCTTGTCTCTGCAGGGCATTCCCGGCCCCTCGGGCCCGCCAGGCGCCAAAGGCCTCCCAGGAGAAGCAGTAAGTGCCCTCCCCTCCCCGATCTGCAGCCCTGCTCAGCAGGCGGCATGGGCCAGGGGTCACGCTGGAGAGAAGTCGGAGAGAGACAGTGCCCGGCTGACGGGAACCTGGGGGGCTCTGGGTGGGGCCTACGCCGCCAGCCTCCGTTTTCTTGCTAGTAACGTGGGAATAACGGCTCCTCTTGCCTGTGCCATCCTGTCGTAAAGATGACAGGAGTGCTCAGCACAGCGAAACGCCAAAGGAGGGCGGGAGGGCGGGAGGGCGGGAGGGTGAGGTTAGACTAACAAGCTGCCTGGGAACTGCGGAGCCCAGTGTGGCTGGAGCGGGGGAGCCAGACACAGAGAAGGGGAGATGGGGCGGAGGGACGGCCAGAGTGTCTGGAACCCACGAGGAGGCTGTGCAGCGGTGCTGCCGGGATGGAGAGGAGAGGACAGAGCCTCCAGGGGCTCAGGAGGGAGAGTCCCCACGGGGGCAGGCGGAGCACAGGTGTTTCCTGTCCCCCAGGCCACACTGCAGCCCCACATCTTGAGGGCCAAGCAAATGCCCATTTGAACAGTGAGTTGGCCAGGGCCTGGGTGGGGGTTTCCTGAAGTGGATCTGAGGTGGAAGGGCATCCAGACAGGGAACAGAATGAGCAAGGTCCCAGGGCTGGAAGGTTTCTGAGCAGGGAGGGCCCCCTGGGCGTTAGGTGAACAGGAGAGTGCAGATGGGTGGGAGGGGTGCACGGGAGATACCTGGACCCTCAGTGTGGACCATGTGGGGTGTGGGCTGCAGAGTTGCAAGTTTTGCGGGTGCTCACCCTCACCCACTTATCCAGACTGCGTTATCAAGCCTCCGATCCCAAAGAGAGCACAGGCTGCCTTCTCCCAACGGTCTGTGTGTCTGTCTGTCTGTCTTCTAGGGCCCTCAAGGACCCCAAGGACCACTTGGCCCTCCAGGAGAGATGGGACCCAAGGTGAGTGCTGAGGGACCCTTTTTGTCCCATGATGCTGCTGAGGGGGTGTCAGCCTCTCCAAGCCTCCCCTTAGGGATCCCTGCAGAGACCAAAGGGTAGGACCCTGGCAGAGGGCAGGTGCCCTCTAATGGCATTGGGTGCCGAGCTGGACTCCGGGGGGGCAGTGGGTGGGATGCAGGGCGCCAAGACACTCGTGGGGTGGGGGTTGGCAGCGCCTCTTTTCGGCATCAGGGAAAGCAGGAGTGCCCCACCCCCACCCTGCTGGGTTTGACTGTGACCTGGCTTAGGTTTGACTGCAGAGCCGGTCTTCTTAAGACCTTAAGAAGCTGCAGGAGCTCAGAAGGAGCCTCAGACACCCCTGTCTTACCCAGAGGAGAAGACTGAGCCCCAGGGTTTATGCGAGGGCTGCAGCCATGCCAATGGCGATAACTCAGGACCGCTTCCCGCCCTGGTCCTGGCCAGCTGCAGCGAGAAGGGCTGGAATCACTCAGCCTTGAGCACAGCAGTTGCTGGCTTCCTTCCCTGGCCTTATGTGAATCACCAAATTTTCCTCCTCGGGCTTGCCAAGGGGCTCCTAATGTGGTAAACCACACTCTTGGAGAGGGAGAGGGCCCGGCATCCTCTGGGTAGCCCCAGCTCAGCGGCCTGAGCCCCGTCCCCTCCGTTCCCCTAGTCCCAGCTCCAAACTGACAGACACCTCTGTGTCTCACGCTGTGTGACGTCCGGCACGTCCCTTGCCCTCTCTGAGCCTCCAGTACCGCCTCCCTTACAGCCAGAGGGAGGCGTGGCCTTTTCCTCAATGGCATTTTCTTGCAGGGGCCGCCGGGGGCAGCCGGAGAACCAGGCCTTCCTGGGGAAGCCGGGATGAAGGTGAGGAGGAACGAAAGAGCAAAATGATTCGTTGAAACCAGCTTCGATCGGTGGCCGCGTCCTCCCCACCGAAGAGAAACGGGCCTCTCTTGTCTCAGGATAACGCGTTCTCCGTGCACCTGGCTGGGATTGGGCCTGGCCGTGGCCACCGCAGAGGGCCCAGCCGGCCCAGAGCCCCCCGCCCTGCAAAGTTTTCTCTGGCACCTGCCCCTCCCCCTCGGTGGGCGGCCCTGCCTCCTGGCCCCGGGACCACCTGCATTTCAGCACTGATGCTCCTCACCACCTGCTGGCAAATAAGCGCCCATGGGTGCCTAGGCCCTGGGGAGAGCTGCCTCCCCGCTCCGTAGTTGGAAGAGACCGCTGCCCCCCAGCAGGCCCCCAGCTGAGGAGCGATGCTATGCGGGTGGCCTGAGGGCATTGTGGAGGCAGGGCCTGGGGGAGTCCTCCAGCGGCTGTGGGACCCCCATCTGTGCTTGCATCTCCCCGCCGTTCGGAGGGAGTCGGACCAGGCCTGGGACTGTCCGCCCTAGCTCGGACATGAAAACCACGCCGTCGATAAAACAGATAGATGTGGGACCCTTTGGGTAGGGCTGAGGTCTCAGGGCTGGCTTCCTCCTTGTACCCCAGACACCAGCAGGGAGAGAGTTACAGGCAGGGAGCTTAGAAATCACTGCAGGAGAGAGAGACCCTTTTGGGGTCCCTTGGAGGGGGTGACATTGACTCTGGCTTATGTCGGGCCTCTTCCTTGTTGGGCTGCTCTTGAAGGCTCTGGGGGAGAGTAAACGTGGGGGCCCGCCGGCGTCGCCATCTCCGAGCCGTTACTCCCTGGAGCCGGACCACCTGAACTGTTCCTTCTTAGCCGTGAACGCAGGCTGGTCACTTCCCCCCGGGACCCCTCAGTGTCTGCACTTACAAAACGGGGATACCGCTCCTGGTAGCTGCCATGCGAATTCCATGTGTGAAATAAAAATGTACAGCTGACCTTGAACAAGGCAGGTTGGCACTGCGCATGTTCGTTTCTAGGAGGACTTTCTCAGTGCATGGTCCAAGGGTCAAATCTGAGGTTGGGGACCTTCATATGCCAGGCGACTAGTTATATGCAGATCTTCCACAGTGCCCCTAAACCCGAGCCTTGTTAAAGGGCCCATGGCACTTAGAACGGCGCTATAGACGTGTGAGCTGTGGCGATGGGGGTGGTGGCCAGGGCTGGCTGCCACAGGGGCTCTGGTTGGCGTGATTCAGTTTCTTGTGGGTTCTTGGGAATAAGGAGCCCCACCCCCAGTCAGAGCTAGCGGGGGCTGGGGCTGGCCCTACCCAACCACATGGAGTCATGTTTGGTTTCTCCTAGGGTGACCTTGGGCCTCTGGGCACCCCTGGGGAGCAAGGCCTCATTGGGCAGCGGGTAAGTTGAAGCAAATTGGGGTGGGGTGGGGTGGGGTGGGGGAGAGGGTCTTTGCTCAACCTCCCTGAGTCTGTTTCCTCACTTGCAGAAATTGATCATGAGCCCCCACAGCCTCGGTCAGTCTCTCTTGGGGGGTCAGTGTCTCCGCAGTGTAGAGGTGGCCTCCAAGAAAAGCATTCTGTGGTCAGCATGTTTGGGACTCCCTGCAGGCATGGTGCCCCCTCGTACATATTAGCAGTAGCATTTTTTTAACAATATATTTTATTGATTTTTCACAGAGAGGAAGGGAGAGGGATAGAAAGTCAGAATCATCCATGAGCGAAAAACATCGATTAGCTGCCTCTTACACACCCCCTACTGGGGATGTGCCTGCAGCCAAGGTACATCGAACCGGAATCGAACCTGGGACCTTTGAGTCTGCAGGCTGATGCTCTATCCACTGAGCCAAACTGGTCTCAGCAGCAGTAGCATTTCATTTTCAAGGCTCTGAGAAGGCCTGCAACCAAGAAAATTGGTTTCTTTTGGATTAATCGGGATCTGGGTATCATGCCCAAACTTTCTGGCAAGAAAGCCTGAGGGCTGGCCTCACTTTCCTCATCTGAGAAATGGGATTCCACCAAGGAGTTCCGAGAGGACTCACTCCAATTCCAGGAACAGTATCTCCAACAATTGCCATTGGTGGGTGCTCATCATTTTCACATGAGAAAACAGACGCCTATGAGGGTTGAGCAGTTCGCTTGTGGTCCAACTGTCAATGACTGGGAAGCCCAGTGGGGCCATTGAGGTCTGCCTGACGTCGAAGCCTTTCTCAGCCACTAGGCTGCACTGCCTCCCGGTCTAGCCAGCCAACCAGGATGGCTCTGGGACCAGCAGTTTCTAACTCGAGACCTCATGCAGCCTTCGCCCCAGCCTCCTCTGCAGATCGCAGGCTGTGCTTGGAGTCTGCCTCTCCTTTCTTGGGACTGAGTGGGTGCCTCAGCCCCCCTGCTCATTCACAAAGTCAGCCCCCCACTGAGTGTGTGCCAGGCCCCACTGCCCGGAGATCAGGGGTTGGGGGTCCTGCTCCAAAGAGGGGGAGGAAGGAAAAGCACATGGGGCCGCTTCCCAGTAATGTCTTCTCTTTTCCCACCACGCTTTCCAGGGAGAGCCGGGCCTCGAAGGTGACAGCGGTCCTGCAGGGCCTGACGGGCTGAAGGTGAGTGTCCTTTGGCGCAGCATCTCGGGGGGGGGGGGGCGGGGGAGGGAGTGCTGTCCTGCAACTGCCCCTCCTGTCCTCCCACTGCTCTCCCATCCAGTCCCTAAGTTTTCTCCCAGAAACACCATGTTCTCCTAAAGCCCCAAGAACAGACCTCAGGCTGTTCCCACTGAGAGTGGGTGAGGGTGAGCCCTGTCCAAGGCCCACCCCCCACCCTGCCCACTGTCCCCACCCTGTTCAGGGGGGTTTGAGGACCATCCCCACCCTCTCCTCCTCCCCACTTCCCTTCTCCTCAAAAGTGCAGCTTCCCTTGGCTAAGGGTTGTACCTGAACACCAGCCGCTTTGGTATCAATTATCTCCCAAACATCCTAAAAGATCAGCAAAATCATCACCACTACCCATGACCTGTAAGCCACTACTGATGGAGGCCTGGTCACGCGTGTACCAGGTACTCTGCTAAGTCCTTTACATGGATCACCTTGATCGACACTATGGGCTCAGTTCTGGATTTAGATAAACAGAGAGATGCAGAGAGACTCAGAGAGGTTAGCCAGCTTGCCCAAGCACACACAGCTGATAATTCATTAGCACAGCCAAGACCCAAGCCTTGGCCTGCTCTCTGCACCGTGTACCCACCCTAAAGGGGAGGAGACTGAGGCTCAGAGGGAGGTAGAGGTGCATTCGGCCAGTGTCTATTGCTGCCAGTGAAGGGTCCAAAATTCAAACCCGGGGCTCATGGGCATCAAGCCTGTGGGCCTACCTCAGACCTGCCATGCCATCGGTCAGCCGCAGGTGTTAGAACCTTAAGGAGGTGCTGGTGCTGCTCTCTGGCACCAGCCCTGCCTCCCAGTCAGGCCTGTCTCTGGCCTCCATCCCTGACCCAGGAGTGGGCTTTCCCCAGTGCTGACCTGTAACACTGTGAGTCTCCCCGACCCCCACAGCCCAGGCTCCCACGTGCCATGTCCCCAGGTTCCCTGTACCATCCATTTATTCTTCATGTGAGGTCAGATGAGTACCCCTCTTCTCTGGGTTGGATTCCCCCATCCCTACGCCTCCACTCCCATTCCCTGTCCCCACAGTTGCTCTGATCCCGAGCTTCCCCCTCTCCCAGGATGCCTCAGGCACAAGCCCCTGCTGGCTTCCATCTACCTGCCCTATATTCATCTTGCAAGGGCAAGAGCGCCCCCTGTCGGCCTCTCTCAACCCAGCTGCACCTCGGGTGTAAACCAGAGCATCCGACAGCCCCTCCACACCCGGGGCCAAGTGCCTGTTCCCTGTTTGGTGATGTTGAAGAACGTTCTGGCTAAAATACTTTGTGTACCCACCCACCATGTGCTTGTGCCACCTGCCTTCAGAGCTTTACGCGAATGCACACGTGTAATCCTCCCAGCAGCCCTGGGATCCAGAGCCCTTAGCATCCCCAGGGCACGGGTGAGAAAGCAGGCAGGATGCCAAAGCTTGCCCGGTTCTGGGCAGCCGCCTTCTGCTCCTTGGAATCGTGGCTGAGGTCGGGGGGGGGGTGCCAGGTCTGGTGCCTCACACAGTCTTTCCAGCACCTGCCGTGGCTCCTCAGCCTGGGCTGCTTCCTCTGTCACCCCCTCAAAGCCCGTCCACGCCGGTCCCTGGCCAGAGGAGCCACACCCATGTGTAGTGTCCTGGGTCCTCGCTTGAATCTCAGGAGAGAACCCGTTTTCTCTGTGGCGTTAGTTGACAGTCACTGTCATAGTGAAAACAACCCTGGGGAGGTGAATAGCGAGCTGACGGCCAGCCCATCGATGGTGCTGAGGGTGGCGGCGGTGACTCTTAGTCACAGCGAGCCTCTATCCAGCTCGTGCTTCGTTTACAGACCAGGGGGCTTGCCCAGGGTCACACAGCTGGTGAGAAGTGACAGCAAGATAGGAATGTAGGCAGCGTAACCCCAGAGGTGAGGGAGGTATTGTCCCCGGGCACTGAGCTTTGGCATGAGAAGGAACCAGTACCCTGGTGCTCGCCTGGGCTCTGCCCCTGACTTGTATGTGGTGTTGGGAAGTCCCTGCCACCCTCTGGGCCTCAGTTTCCTCATCTGTAAGTGGAGAGAGTTGACTAGGCAACTTGGAAGGCTCTCTGCACATTGGCAAATGTCCTAGAACTTTGGGGTTCTCCAGCACCCCAGAGCCCATTCTGCATGGGATCCACAAGGACTCCCTCCCCCCGCCTGCTCCGCCCGCCCAGCTGTGTGAGAGCCCAGATGTGGGGGTGTGGGAGCTCTCTGGAGCCAGAGCCCCTGCAGGGCCTGGGCCAAGGCCCTTGGCTGAAAACCAGCTCAGCCACCTGAGCAGGCTGCCCGCCTCTCAGAGCCCGGAGAATCCTGGAGCCAGGGGGTCTGCAGGACACTGGCCCAGGACACTCCCTCTGGCGAGTGGATGGCAGCTAACACTCATACAGAATCGCACCACCCATGTCTCGCTGTGTCTGTGCCAGAAGGGGAATCCTGGAGCCAGGGGGTCTGCAGGAGAGTCATCAGGCCAGCCCCTGTCCCCATGCTAGGCCCTGCTTGGGATCTGAGAATCTTAGTGGAAGGAGCCTTAGACAGCAACCTGCCTCTCTCTCTCCTGGCGCCCCGGTCTGCTCCGCGCTGACCCACACGATAGCGTGGAGTCTCCCTCCCTCATCTGGGTCATCTCTGGACCCCTCTCCACTGGGAAGTCCGCCCTACTGAGCTAGAAACTGCCCCAGAAACCCCACACACACACACCAGCCCCTGCACCCAGAGCTCCAGCCCCAGCAGGAGGGGCCTGCAGTGCGTGCTCTCCGCAGCCCCGTTCCCAGGCTCCAGCTTCATGCCCTCTCACCCGCTCTTTTTCCGGGACGCACACCAGTTTATCTGAGTCCCTCGTAAAGTGTGGCGCCAGGAAGCAAAACTGGCAAAGACACTGCTTCTCTAAGCCTGCTCCCACCCACCCTTCCTTGCACCCGTGACGTCATTCCCTCTCCCTATGGTCTCGAGCCACCTTCAGACCGGCCACAGGTCCCAGCGGGCCTGCCAGCCCCAGTGGAGACAGCGTTCTGCGGCCACTGCCGAGGCTGCACCCCTGGCACCTACTCTGCCCATGGGACCAAGGGCAACAGCCCATGCCCCTGTCTGGCACAGACACAGCGGGACATGGGCAGTGCGATTCTGTATAAGTGCTAGCTGCCAGAGGGAGTGGCCCCGGGCCAGTAAGAATGAGAGCCATACAGAGAAGACAGCAATGGGAAAACGTGCTCTCAGTAGAGGAAGATAGTAACGGAAGGTATTAGCTACAGAACAGTGCAGCCTCATCGGAGTGTGCACCTCTCCAATTGGAGTGTGCATCACAACCACTGCCTCTTCATGAATGTTGTACATGAGCAAAGCTCAAACATGCAACTCAGAAAAAGGGGGAAGTGCTGAGAATCAGAATTGGGTGAACTTTTTTCCTTTGTAAACATTTCTTTCAGCCTCTTGCGATTCTTGTCTTCCCCGTGTGCCTACGCTGGGGAGAGAGCCCTAGTCTCCTGAGCCTGGCCCCTTCCTGTGAACTTCATGGGGGTGGGGGGTGGTGGTGAGGGTCTTCTCTTTCCTGCGCCACCCCCCCCCCCCGGGCCCAGATATAGACACTGGCAACCGCCATGTCAGGAATGTTCCCTGTGCCACGGGCTGTGCCAGCACAACCCTTTGGCAGCTCAGGGAACGACAGAGAATGCAGAAGCTGGTCAGCCGTGGACGTCAGAATGAGCCCTGAGGTTTGGGCCCCCTGTTGGGCTTGATGACTAATTTATTCTTTCTCTCTCTCTCCTCCTCATACCCTTCTCACCCAGGGGGACAGGGGTGACCCGGGGCCTGACGGCGAGCGTGGCGAGAAGGGCCAGGAGGGACTGATGGGCGAGGATGGCCCCCCTGGCCCGCCTGGCATCACTGGTGTCCGGGTGAGTGTACATGGCTGTGTGCCATACAGAGGGCTCCTGGGGGCAAATGACATTCGTGCCTATTTCAGGCAGTTGTGCGGGAGGCCTTTTGGCAGCAGCGACCTCAGGGTCTCTGCTGTGGTCCTCCCTCTCCTGCCTAAACCTCCCAAGGCTCCCCAGTACCGTCAGAGTCATATCACTCTCCTTAGCACGAACCCTGCACAAACCTGCCCTCTTCCATCCCACTGATCACATCCTGACCACCTCCCTCTCCCCCCATCAGCCACACCGAATTTAATCAGGAAGGCACTGGCCCGATTCTCCATCAGGAACTTGCTGTGTGACCTCCCACACACCATTGCCCTCCTTGGGTCCTACCCTTGGTGTGATGAGAGGTTTGGGAGGAATGTGTGCTGACATCGCTTTGAGTCCCGACATTCCAGGGGCCCTTTTTAGGGAGCTCTTCCCTATCCCAACTGTGGAAAGGGCAAAAGTGTGTGGCAGAAATAGCCCCGGACCCAAAGTCCAAAGGTTAAGATCTGGCTCGTGACCTTGATCTCACTGTCTGCATGACCTTGAACAGAACACGGCCTTCTCTCTGAGCCTAGGTTTTCTCACTGATGAAGAGAAAATTTAGTATAGGAAAGCGCTTTCTAAAATTCAACAGGAATATAAAAGATTGCCTTTGTGAATTTGGGAAAGGAAATGACCAGAAGCTGGTGGTAGTGGTGATAATGGTGATAAGGCTTTAGTGGTGGTGGTGGTGATAGTGGTGATGATGGTGATGATGGTGGTAGTAGTGGTGGTGATGATGGATGGTGGTGGGGATTTTGATGGTGATGATGATAATGATAATGGTAGTGATAGTGGTGATGATGGCGGTGATGGTAGTAGTAGTGGTGGTGGTGAAGATGATGTATGATGATGATGATGATGATGATAGTGATAGTGATAATGGTGTTGTGGGGATTTTGGTGATGATGATGATAATGATAGTGGTAGTGATAATGATGATGATGGTGGTAGTAGTGGTGGTGATGATGGATGGTGGTGGGGATTTTGGTGATGATGATGATGGCAATGGCAATAGTAGTAGTGAAAGTGTTGGCGATGGTGATTGCAGTGGCAGTAGTGGTGACCGTGGACATGGAGATGCTGGTGGTGTTGGTGGTGGTGATGGTGGTGGTGGTTGTAGTGGTGATGATGGTGGTGGTGATGGTGTAGTAATGGTGGTGATGATGGATGGTGGTGGTGGTAGTAGTGGTTGATGATGGATAGTGGTGGGGATTTTGGTGATGATGATGGTGGTAGTGGTGACTATAGTGCTGCTGCTGATGATGATAATGATAGTGGTAGTGATAGTGATGATGATGGCGGTGATGGTGGTAGTAGTGGCTATAGTGGTGGTGATGATGATGATGATAGTGGTAGTGATGATGGTGGTGATGGTGGTAGTAGTAGTGATGGTTGATGATGGATGGTGGTGGGGATTTTGATGGTGATGATGATGATGATAATGATAGTGGTAGTGAGAGTGGTGATGATGGCGGTGTGGTGGTAGTAGTGGCTATAGTGATGGTGATGATGATGATGATGATGATGATGATAGTGGTAGTGATAATAGTGATGATAGTGGTGATGGTGGTAGTAGTGATGGTTGATGATGGATGGTGGTGGGGATTTTGATGGTAATGATGATGATGATAATGATAGTGGTAGTGAGAGTGGTGATGATGGCGGTGATGGTGGTAGTAGTGGCTATAGTGATGGTGATGATGATGATGATGATGATGATAGTGGTAGCGATAATGGTGATGATGGTGGTAGTGATGATGTATGGTGATGATGATGATGATGATGATAGTGGTAGTGATAATGGTGATGATGGTGGTGATGGTGGTAGTAGTGATGGTTGATGATGGATGGTGGTGGGGATTTTGATGGTGATGGTGATGATGATGATGATGATAGTGGTAGTGATAATGGTGATGATGGCGGTGATGGTGGTAATAGTGATGGTGATGATGGATGGTGGTGGGGATTTTGGTGATGATGATGATGGCAGCAGCAATAGTAGTAGTGATAGTGTTGGCGATGGTGATTACAGTGGCAGTAGTGGTGACCGTGGACATGGAGATGCTGGTGGTGGTGGTGGCAGTGTTATGTCCATATTTTGTGGTCACTGGAGCTGGAAAGAGGATCACTGGGGCCAGACTGAGTGTGTGTCGGGTGACGGCGGTGGTGAGAACCCTGCATTTGAGTCTCTTTGGCATCAGGACTGCAGGACAAGTATCTCCCACTCTGTGACTGGCAACAGTTGAGTATTTAAAAATAGAATTTTATGAGCCACCAGGGCCTTTCCAGAAATACATCTATATGGATGGGGGCCCAGTGAAAGTCCTCCTTCTGGCCCCGGGGCCTCATCCCACGGGGTGCGCCAGCACTTACTCAGGGATTCCCACACCACACCACGGGGATGCTCCCAGCTGCAGAGGGCTGTCGGAACAAGTGGCCAGCTGCCTGCCCGCCCGCCCAGGGGGATGACTCCGTCTCCCTGGCCCCGTACTGGACGCTTTGGCACTGACTCATTCTCCTTCAGACAAGGAGTCAGCCATTGCAGTCACCTCTGTCCACCAGCAAAGCCCAACAGCCCCTATATCCTTATTTCACAGTTCCCCAACCAGCACCAGCCTGGGCCCAGGGAGACCTAGAAATGGAGGGCACACATCTCATTTCTGACCCAGGCTGAAAACCGACTTTTGTGCATGGGCCGTGAAGTTTCAATCGCACTATACGTGCAAGCCCACACATGGTGTTTTATGGAAGAACCACATGCAAGGGGCCAAACAGCCGCATGTGGCTCATGAGCCACTGTTTGCCGACCACTGTCCCAGTGGAAGAGTGGGGAAGGGCAGCTGACCTTCCTGGGACAGTACCCTCCTGTGAGGAGCCCTTTGAGCCCTAGCCCCTGAGAGGGGGGACCTTGTCAGTGGGATGTGACCTCAGGCCTCAGCAGAAGTGACGCTCAGTATCTCAGAGGGCAGGGAGGGTCTAGAACATGTCTCCTGCTTGCCTGGTGTCACCAGCGGGCACCCTGGGCCCTGGACAGGAATCAAAGCCCTGCCGTGGGTCAGCAAGGGCCCTGGGCAGGTGGCTTTACCTCTGGGCACTTCGGCTGCCACCATCTGTGGGAGGGAGTCTGAATGGGGCCTCAGGCTCAGGGTCGCCAGGCAGATGGGACAATTCATGGCGCATGGACAGAGCTCAGTGCGGAGAGCAGTTTGCATTGGGACAGCTGGGCACCTAACAGAAGCCATCACAACAGCCACTTATCCATCACTGACTGTGGGCCAGGCGCCTTGTAAGCACGACACTGTATCACCAGGTTGAATCCTCAGCTCTGCCCCCACTTTGCAGACAAATACACCATCACAGGAAGTTAGGTCATGCTAAGGTCACATGGATGTGGAACGCAGAATCAGCTGGGAGCCCAGGCAGTCGGCTTCCGGAACAAGTGCTGTGACGCTGACTGGACCCGCCTAGGGGTCCCTCATTTCCCATTTTTGCCTCCCTCACCCTCCTTCTCCCTCAGGGTCCTGAAGGAAAACCAGGGAAGCAAGGCGAGAAGGGCCGGACCGGGGCCAAGGTAGGATCCCCCATCTCCTCCTGCCATGATCCACCTGTGGCCCCCACCTGCTCCCCCTCCTCTCACCAGAGGCCTGGTGATGGCCTGTCTCTCCTCCCGCTGCAGGGTGCCAAGGGCTACCAAGGACAGCTGGGTGAGATGGGAGCCCCTGGAGACCCCGGACCCCCTGGCACCCCAGGCCCTAAAGGGTCCCGGGGCAGCCTGGGACCAACGGTGAGAACTCTCAGGGTAGGGTGGGGTGAGGGTGGTGGTGTCAGTCATTGCACAGAGGGGCCAAGGGCAGAAAGGGAGGTCTCCCCACTCCAGCTGTCTGCTGAACCCCTGTTGTCTCAGCCACTCCCTTTGCATCACGGGTCCCTTTGGGGACCTGCGGAAGCTGGGAGAGCACACACAACACAGCCTGTCGGGTCCTGGCCCCCTGAAGACCCAGATGAATGAGCCCTGCTCAGTCTTAATCTTAATCAAACCAGGCTCTTGGGTGTGCTTTTCCTGAACGAGGAGATTTCCCCTGGAAACAGGTTCACTGGGATCAGGCGAAGCTGCTGCTCTCCCTGGGCAGCTCTGATGCTGTCCCGGGCCATCACTGGCCAGGGGTGACCGCTGCAGGGGAAAGGAGACCCTGAGAGGAGCAGGGGGCTGGGGGGCAGATGAGAGTGACCCACATCTGAGCTGCCAGTGTGTGTGTGGTCAGCAGTCGTGCTGGCAGGGGCACTTGCCCCGTGTCCTGGTGGAAATGCTGCCACCAGGGCTGAGTTCAAGCTGCCAACACGTCACAGAGTGGGCCGTTGGGGCAGATGTGCAGGGTGTGCTGTTAGCTAGTGTTTCCACCACACAAATGCTAACCTCCGAGCATCCTAATATATAAAAACCCTGGGTCGTAATGACCAGTAATGACCGGAGGCTGACCAACCAAAAGTCAGTGCTGGCCCTGCCCCCAAGCAAGTGGCCAGGGGCAATCAGGCAGGCAGAGTGGTTAGGGGTGATCAGGTAGGTAGGCAAGCGGTTAGGGGCAATCAGGTAGGCAGATGGCCCCTCACAGGGGTGGCCTCACCCCCCAGCAAAGAAAGAGGGAGGCCCAGGCTAGCCAAGCCATTGCTCCCCAGCCTGTCGCCTGCAGAGGGAGGCCACCAGTGGCAGGGGAAGGGGGTCAGCATTGCATAGATGGCAAGCAGTGGCAGTGGCGGGGGTGGGGCCAGCTGCCTACAGCCTGGGGAAGGAAAGCCCCGATAGGCCCTGATCTCAGGCCAGACCTAGGCACCCTACCTGAGGGGTCCCGGATTGTGAGAGGGTGCAGGCCAGACTGAGGGATACCAACCCCCCCCACCCCAACCCAGAGTGCACAAATTTTCATGCACCAGGCCTCTAGTAGGTAATAAACAGTAAACTAATTAGTGAGGAGGGAGTTTTGAATACTTGTTGCCTTTGTTTTACATATCACTGAACTGCAAATTCACATCGTTTAATTTTTTATAACCATTCTGCTCACAGAATTGGGGGAAATTGAGCCGTCGGCTCTCAGGAACCACTGGAGTTGGGAGAAAGATGGTTCTAGGGGGAGGGGAGCCTCAGGACACAGGGGACAATGCCATTGTTCTTCACCTTGACCTCCAGCCTGGGTTCTGGGTGAAATATATGTGCCAGGCTGCTGGGCTAAGCTGGCTGGAGCCCGGGGTCAGAGTGAGTCCCTGCTGTGAGAGCCACACTCATACCAACATGGTGTCCTCCTCTCGTAGGGCGCTCCTGGACGGATGGGGGCCCAAGGAGAACCGGGCCTGGCTGGTTACGAGGTGAGGCAATCTCACCTCGCCCCCTCTGCAACCCACTTCTACCACCTGCCACTGGGGGCCGGCCCTGCGGCCCTTGGAGAGTCCTAGTCTCACTGCCCCTGGGAGCGCCTGGGCCCGCACACCAGGGGTGCCCTTCGGTGGCCAGGGGGGTGGAGCGGACAGAGAGATTGTCCCTCTGAGTCCTTCCTCTGGTGGTGGGGGTCCCACGCACCTCGTCTCTGCGCTCTGTGGGAGCAAAGAGCCTTGGCCCGATTTCGCATCCCCGTTGGCATCCCTGGAGGTGGCCGAGCCAAACCCTCATTACACATCGGGGACCCCAGGCCCCCCGGCGCGGCATAGGGCTTGCTCAGAAAGGGAGCCGGAGGCTCGGGGAGGTGGAGGTGTGTGCAAGGCCTTGCAGCTTGTTCAGCCAGCGGTGGTGGCTCTGTGTGTGTGAGAGGTCCAGCAGGGAGGGGAGGAGAGCGGAGGAGAGCAGGCGAGAGAGGCAGAGGAGATGGAAACTGGAAGAGAGGGTGCTGAGTACCCGGGGGAAACCCATGTGTGCAGTCTGACCATGGACTGGGCAAGCCCTCGGGGCAAGTCTTCTGCTCTTGCCCCAGAGGACACACCAGCTCGCCCACGATCTCGTCCCAGGCCTGCTCCAGGGCACGGAGGTCAGAGTCCTCAACCACCCAAGCGGACCCACCCTTAGAGGTGTATTGGGGACCCACACGGCCAGAGAGGCCCAGGGCTTGCTCAGCAGTCACACAGCAAGTCGGGGCGGAGCCAGGGCCCAGCTGCACAGCCCAGTGTCTCCATCTCCAAGGCCCTGTCCTCATCAAGTCCCTTCCGAGTCCTCCCACGCCCGTGCCCTCACCTCATGCCTCGCCTTCATGTTTCCTGCAGGGACACAAAGGCACCGTGGGACCCCTCGGGCCTCCGGGACCAAAGGGCGAAAAGGTGGGTGTTGGGTTGTGGAAAGCAGCTGCTCCCTGATATCCGGGCCGGCAGGAGCAAGCCCCTGGGCGCTGTGGCTGGGACAGCACAAGCGTTCACAGCAGGCTCACCCCTGCTCTCATCACGGTGGCCAGGAGGCAGGAGACCTATGTCCCACACATGTACAGGGTATGATGTCTGTGCCCGGCACCAGCACAAAACACACCCAGTCTCTGTTCTCCTGGGCTTTCGGTCCAGCCAGGAAAGTAGACAGCAGTCACGCAATGACTAAAACTACAGATTCCCTCATCCCCCTGCACAGGAGAGCTGGGGAATGAGGTCACCCAGTGGAGCCAGGACGGGGCTTGGGAAGGACGCAGGAGCAGCCAATTTACTGACCACAGAGGAGCACACAAGGCGAAGGGGGACACCTTCATCCCCCCGCCCTTGGCTCCAGATGCCATAAAGGAGAGGAGTTGTGCCCTAGCCGGTTTGGCTCAGTGGATGGACTGAAGGGTCCTGAGTTCGATTCCCACCAAGTGCACATACCTCAGTTGCAGGCTCAATTCCCAGCCCTGGTCGAGCGCATGCAGGAGGCAACCAGTCGATGCCTTGATGTTTCTCTCTGTGTATCTCTCCCCCTTTCTTCCATTCTCTCTTAATAAATCAATGGAAAAAAATATCCTCGGATGAGGATTGGGGGGGGGGGGGGGAAGGAGAGGAGAGGAGTTGCTAGAAGGAACCTTGCTGATGTTGTGCCCTGCCCCGCTGTGCAGGTGGGAGCGCCAGAGGTCAGAACCCCCGGCAGCCCCACGCCAGCCCTGAGACCGCCTTTGAGTCCTATGTTAGCGGCTCTAGGTTCCTTCTTCCCTTCCTCCCTCCCCTCCCGATGGCTCAGCCGGAAGGTCCACTAGCAGGCGGCCGCGCTGTCTCCTTGCCCCGCTGCTTCCTCGGCCTTCCTTCACTTTGTCGAGTCAGCTCCCCACTAACCACATCCCGCTGTGGGTGAATCACCCTGGCCCGGCTTGCTGGCCAGCTGGCCCTTCCCCCTGCTTGGAGAAGAACAGATCTGCCATCAGAGTGAGCCACGGGCTCTGACATCACTTGGGAAACCACAGAAAGCGCCTCTCGGTGCCCAGAGTCCCTCCTGGGCCCTCACAGGCTGGTGCAGGAGGAGTTAACACAGATCCCTAAAAAAGGGGGGTGCCTCTCTGCTCTGGGCCACCTCCAGCCCCAGCTGCTGAGAGTGGAACCCAAGTCCCAAATCTGCTGTAAGTCTGCGGGGGGCCTTGGGTGGGGCCCCTGGATTCCCTGAGCCTTGATTGCCTCATCTGTTCAGTGGGCGGGTACCTTGGGAAGGCTCAGCCAGACATCACCTATATGTCAGCCAGACACATTTTCTGACTCGCATGGTATGATCCGTGTGGTCATGCATTGGCCGGCAATGCAACAGGCATGTATGGATGTATAATGATTTATCTAGTGTGGGAGCTGCGGAATGATGCCCTAATAAGCTCAAAAATAAAAATAGTAACAGCGATGAATAGTCCACCACAGGCTGAGAGGGAAGAGAGAGCAGGGTCCAGGGGAGACCTGCCCTCCGAAGCAAAAGAGTCCAAGCTCTTTCCACAAGATTCTCCCCAATCCTCGTCCTGACCTCCACACGGAGGATCGGAGTCCCACATGACAGGTGAAGAAACCCCGTCTCCCCCACGCTCAGGGTTCAGCTCCGGGTCAGAGGAGGGTGGCGGGACCAGGATTCAGACTCTGTCTCAGGCCAGACCCAGCTTCTCAGCCAGAGGCAGAGCCAGAGGCAGAGGCTTTGGTGAGCCAATATGCTGTTCACTGGGAAATTCCCTGTGGGATATGTATCTGTGAAGTGGCAGAGAGGTTGGGGTGATGGGATTAGACCCTAGGAAGAGGGAGAAGGGTGGCAGCGGCTCCCCCAGCTCTTTGCTGCTAAAAATGCATCCCCAAGCCACAGCCTCAATGGGGGATAGAGGGAGGGATCGCTATGGCTGGCTTCTGGCCCAGACCGCCCCTTGATTTCTGTGTGGCTTTGGCAAAGGCCCTTCTTCCCTGGGCCTCAGTTTTACCTCCTGAAAGTGGGGCAGCAGTGGCAGCAGCATAGGGGTGGGTTCTATGAGACAATGTATGAGGCATACCTCATAAAATACCTGGCACCCGGAACTCGCTAGGTGAACACGGCCCCTTCCCCACGTCCCCCGTCCAGCTGCCTCCCCACCACAGCGGGGCGAGCCCCAGGACAGAGCCATAGAGAGTGGGCAGGGCGGAGCGGGAATCCCCACTCCCTGGGCTGCCCTCCTGGGTACAACTGGTTTTGACCTGGGGCCAAATCCCTCCTGCCTCCATCTCTACCGGCAGGAGCCACAGAGGCCCCGGGACCGAGGTGCTAGTGCGCCAGCCTTGGGGGCTGATTGGTGCCTGAGATGGGCTCCAGCCCCGGGCACAGCTCCCCTCTCTCCTGCCTCTCAGGCCTCCCCTTCAATCCCCAGCTGGCAGTGAGGGGACTCAGAGGTGCCCTGACTTGAGTCCCCTGCCTAGAATATGCCCCATGGGGGGGTGACCCCAGTGTCGTCTGAGCCTGGTACATTCTGAGGCCTCAGGTTCTCCCACCTGCTGTTCTGTGTACACCTTCCATGTAGCTGGCATGCGGCATCAGCCACCTGTCCGACAGGTGGACCAGGACCCAGTGTGGTCTGCCGTGGCCCAAGCACCCCCGCTCTAACCTCCGCTTACATCTATACCTCTTACCACCTGCTCTTATTACTGTCAGCAACAGCAATCTTACAGCCATCGCCTGAGCCCTACTATGTGCAGTCTCCTCCCTGGGCCCTCAGAGCAACGCTGTGAGGCGTGACAGTCCCACTTTGCAGACAGGAGACTGTCTCATGGACAAAATCCCCTAAGCTGGCCCCTGCTGAGTGCAACCTGGGGCAGCCCCGGGGCCTTCTCTGGGGCTCCCATCAGGCTCGGAGGTTCATCCTAAAGCTGGTTATTGGCCCACTTGGTTACAAAAAGGGGCGCTTCTATTGAGGGCTGAGTAGCTCTGAGCAGCTCACATCACCTCTCTGTGCCTTCGTCTCCTCATCTGTTGAATGGGATAGTAACAGTGCCCGCTTCATAGGGCTGCTGGGAGGACTCGGGGAGAGCCCCTGTCTGGCCTGAGGCAGTGCCCAGCATGCCAGCTGTTGGAATTATTGTCACTCTCTGCTGAGCATCATGCAAGGATTTCTGCATCAATTCATGAAACCCCACCCCCATGGGTATTTCTGTTGCCCCCTTCACCCCACACCCATTTCTCAGCTGGGGAAAGGAACTCCAAGGTCCTGTGCAAAGCAGGGTGTGACCACTAGCTTAGAGCCACCTGGCCACGAGGGAGCTCACAGCTGGAGGAATTGGTTTGAGGGTGCTCAGGGGGGATGCTAACAAGCACTCTTGTGTGTGCCACAATCTTGGTTCCACGCTCAGGGCTGGCTTTGTCCCCACACCGGCCCCTTCCCTCTCTGGCCTGTCTCCCACCTGTAACCCTAATAGACTGGTCTCCATCTCTGAGGAAGGCCCTTCCAGCCCCAGTGTGGGTGGAGTGTCTGGAATCACCCAAATTCACCGAGAGCAGGCGGTTTGTCCTAAAGCTGCTTCTGTGTCCACAGGGGGAGCAGGGCGAGGACGGCAAGGCTGAGGGGCCCCCCGGGCCACCTGGAGATCCGGTAAGCGCCCCCTCCAACTTTCATCCGCTGGACCAAGGCTAAGGTGGACCCCGGCCTCGTGCTGTGTAGGGGGAGGGGGGTCCTGAGCAGGGGTGAGGCTGCTTGGAGCTCCGTAGAGGGCGTAACCAATGAGGCCCAGGTCAGGCATCCCCTGCACCTGGAGGCCCATTTTTGCTGTCGTCTTTGTCACTCAGGGCCCTGTGGGTGATCGAGGAGACCGCGGGGAACCAGGGGACCCTGGATACCCTGTAAGTACCGGAGCGCCCCCTGCTGGCTGCGATGGGAGTGTTACAGGGGGCGTTCCTCGCCCCAGAACAGCCTTCACCTGGACTCAAGCCCTTCCTCCCACCAGGAGTGCCAGGCTTGAAGCACAGGGCCCTGAAAGAGGGCTCGGGCTGTAATTCATGCTGAAAGGGGCAGGGCCTGGCCCGAGGCCTTTCTGAGGGTGAGAGGGGGGGGCCTGGGGGAGAAAGAGCCCTCCCTGTGAGGGCTCCGGCTCCCATCTGTATCGACAGTCCTCCCAGCAGAAGCAGGGAGCAGAGACAGGAGCCCAGCCATGGAATGCATAAGTGAGCTGAGCCCTTAGCAGGCTCTTTACCTCCCCTCCATCCTGCAGGTGGGGGAGCTGAGGCTCAGAGGGACCGAGACACAGGCTAGGAAGAGCAAGGGCTCCCCGGGGCTCCTCCTCCGGGTTGAAAGTCGCCCCCTCCACCATGGGCCCCTCACCTGTCTCTCCTTGATTTCCAGGGACAGGAGGGTGTACCCGGCCTCTGTGGAAATGCGGGCCAGCAGGGCCTTCCCGTGAGTGGTGCTTCCTGCCCTGTCCCCCCTCCTGCCCTGAGGGGGGTGGAGCCGCTATGGGGGAAATTAAAGAATGGGCCCTTTAAAGCTTAAAGGGATCCTCCTTGCAGGAAGGCCTGGGGCAGCCCATTCTGGTTTCTCTGCCCTGATCCTGGGGGCATCCCCAGAGCCTGCACCCCCAAACCCCTCCCCACCCCTCCCCCTCCAGGCGGAGACTGGCCACCCTCCCCGGGAGAGAATCCTGGGGCTGCCTTGCGTCATCTCACCTTGGTTTGCAGGGGCATCCGGGACCCCGGGGGCGACCGGGACCCAAAGGATCGAAAGGGGAAGAGGTAAGAGGGCTGGGTGTCCACGGTGGACACTGGGGCCCTGGGAAGGGGAGTCTGGCCTGAGTACCCAGCAAGGAGCAGGCAGGGCTGGAAGGGCCATAGCAAAGGGAGGGAACCGGCCAGCAAGGGGATAGGGGGGAGCAGGCTCCCACCGGGAAGCTGCCAATGCCCAGAGCCCCTGCAGGGGGACCAGTGAGAGATGCCCAGAGGGGCCAGGGACAGCCGGCAGGTTTCAAGGCCGGCTCTGCCTCTGGGCCTCCAGGCCTGGCACTCGGGCCCTTTTGCAGATCCAGATGCTGAGGTCCGAGAGGTGGAGGGCTGGGCCCATGATCCTCCAGTGTCCTGCTTCTGGAGCTCCTGGGCTTCTGCACCTCCAGGCAACCTCCATCAGGTGACCCTTGGTTTTTCAGGGACCAAAGGGAAAACAAGGCAAGGCCGGGGCTCCAGGTCGGAGGGGGATCCAGGTGAGTGACCCACAGCTTCTCCTCTCCCACCCACCGCCCTTCCCTCCCCAGAAACCCTCAAAAGCGTCTTGTGTACCCCCAGGGCCTGCAGGGGCTGCCGGGGCCCCGGGGCGTGGTGGGGAGACAGGGCCCTGAAGGTGTCGCTGGACCAGATGGGCTTCCTGGCAGGGATGGTCGACCGGGACAGCAGGTGAGCAGGACTTGGGCACCTCCATTTGAGATGAGGTGTGTGTATGGGGCAGGGGTGGGGGTGGGGGGTGCTGCCATGGGCCATGGAGCAGGGGGAGCAGGGAAGAACCCACATACCCAGAGGTTCCCCGAGTGAGCAATGGCCTCCTCCCTTGAGACCTGAGAGTGGCCCCCCCCCCCCCCGATCATCTCTCCTCCATGCCAGCACCATAAGGCATCCCCTGCCCAGTGGATAAGCTTCTGGCTTTTCAGACCCCTCCCCTTCCCTACACTCAAGTCCTCAGTTCCTCTATCCCTCTGGTCCAGCCATCTTCACACAGCGGGGGAAGGGGGTGACCTCCATGCTGGAGTTTGACCTCCCTGACCCCAGCTCCGCTAGAGTCCCCCCAGGCTTTGAGCCATCCCGCTGCCTCTCCTGAAACATGAGAGATCTTCCTTGCCCTCTTTCTTTCCAGGGGGAGCAAGGAGCTGATGGGACTCCTGGCCCCATGGGTCCTGCTGGGAAGAGAGGAAATCCAGGTGTGGCCGGCTTGCCTGGAGCACAGGGACCCCCAGGATTCAAGGTCAGACGCTTACTAATATACTTATCCCCCCTTCACCCTTTCTGCCGTGGTTCTAACAGAATGATTTTGACTATAAAGCCGACATGGGCACCCATGTCCCAGGGCCTGTGTGAAAATGGAGTCTATATTACCCACCTTTCCCAGGGACTCCTGTCCAAGAAAAGGGTAGTTTGTTCAGGTAGCTATAAGCACTGCCCTGGCCCTGGCCCTGGCCCTGGCCCTGGCCCTGGCCCTTTAATTGTTGTTGAGTTGTCCATGGGCGCCCTCTTGTGGGCCTTTGTAGAACAATAGATGTTGTTTGCCCCGGGACCCTCCTCTAAAGCATCTTTTTAAAAAAGCTTCCTTGAGGGATTGAGGGGGAGAGGGGTTCATGAGTCAGTACGAGCCCAGGGCTAGATATGAAGGAAGATTGAGATGACTGAGTCAGCATGGCTCTCGCCCTTCCTGAGCTCAAGGTGTAGTTGGGAGACAGGACAGCAGGCAGGGGAGCGGTGGCCGTGGCCCAGGGTGAGTTTAAAGGAGAAGAGGGAGGTGGTTTTCAGGCAGGAGGAGCGGTGTGAGTGCAGGTGTGAGGCGGGTACTGCATGGTCTGTTAGGAAGAAACAATATAGAGGAGAAGCATGTGGAGAGCAGAGGGAACGCCAGAGTAAAGAGACTTACTTTCCTCTTAAGGAGGCTGGAGTTTTGAGGCCCCGCCACAGATGAGCCCCACCATCCTGAGGTCTCAGCTGATCCTGGGGAGTCTCTGTGCTGTCTCCTAGGTTCCCCCTTCCCTTCCCCTGGAAATACCTGGAATCATTTCCCCCTTTGACTGCTCATTTTGGTCTGTTTCCTAAAGGGTGAAAGTGGATTACCCGGGCAGCTGGGTCCCCCCGGTAAGCGGGGGACAGAGGGCGGAACAGGTCTTCCTGGGAACCAGGGGGAGCCCGGATCCAAAGGCCAGCTGGTGAGTGAACCCCGGGAAATACACACATTCACTCGCTCACATGGGCACACAAATATGACGCTCACACCTGCGCGCACACGGACCCAGGAGCTGCCTGCCTGCTCTCTGACAGGGCAGAGCATGCTCTCTGGGTCCCAGCTGCCACTCTGCCTCCCCTGAGCGGAGAGGGTGGGAGGAGGCTGAGAGATGAGATCTGAGAGGTCCCTTCAGAATGAGGAGAGGCAGATCACAGCCAGATCAATGGCCCAACACCCATGAAAGAAATTGAATCTGAAACTTAAAAGCTTCCCTCAAAGGAAACTGTGGGAGCCCCTTTCACATCCCGGGTGATTCAAGGTCCCAGTTCAGGGTTCGGGTTTCTGGAGAAGGCCGCACACAGGTGAATAAAGACTCAGAAAAGTATTAATTTGGAAATGGGGGCCAGGTGATAGTCCAACTCTAGTGGAAGTACTACTGCCCGCTCTGGCTTTTCCTTCCCTTTATTAAGATTAAGATCATAAGATACACCGTATCCCCCAGGCTGGAAATGCCAATAAAAGCCAATCATTGAATCTATTTAGGACTAACAGGTGGGGGCTGCTTCAACCACCAATATCCAGTAATTAGCTTCGACCCTTTAGAGCAATCAAGGTTGACCAGCCCTCCAAATTCCCTGTCCACAGCTCTCTGTTGTTAAAACAATGATCGGCTTCCGGCAGAAAACCCTGAGCTCAGATGACTTCACTGGTGAAGTCTAGAAAACATTGATGGGAGAGATGATACCAAGTCTGCATAAACTCTTCCCAAAAGGGGAATGCTTCCCAATGCATTCTGGGAGGCTAACATTACCCTGATGTCAGACGAGAAATTAGAAAGAAAGAAAAGTACAGACTAATCTACTTCACAATAGATACAAAAATTCTCAATACAGTTTAAAAACTTTTATTATTTTGAGAGAGAGAGAGAGAGAGAGATTGATTTGTTGTTCTACTTATTTATGCATTCATTTGGTTGATGCTATTTGGGGCCTGACCGGTGATCAAAACTACAACCTAGGCGACCCAGCCCAGGCATCACAATACAATAGTAGGGAAATGAATGTAAGAATATATAAAAAGAATAGTGCGTGATCCATAAAAGAATTTTATCCATTTGACTTCATCAAAACTTTTGCCCCTCAACGGGCACTGTTTAGAGAACAAACAGGCCACACACTAGGAGGAGCACAAATCGCACGTCTGATAAAGGACTTATATCTAGAATATAGAAAGAACTCTCAAAACTCAATAAAACGGAAAGAAGCAGCTCAATTAAAAAGCTGGGCAAACTATTCGAATACGCATATCAAAAGAGATATACATATGGCAAAAAAAAAAGTACATGTGGAAAAAAAGATCAATATTATTAATCAGGCAAATGATGCTTAAAACCACAATGAGATGCTACTACACACCTATTAGAACGGTGAACATTTTCAAAGACTCACCATGCCAAGGGGTGGCGAGGGTGTGGAGCAGCTGGAACTCTCAGAGGCCTGTAAATTGGGACAGCCGCTTTGGAGAACAGCTGGTCATTCTCTTTCAACGCCAACATACACCTGCCACATACTCCAGGCCTCAGGAATTGTCCCCACCTGACCTGGAGCTGGTGCATCCCCAACATAATGGCTGTGTGACTTTGAACCAAGTTCTTGCCCTCTCTGAGCCAGGCTGGTGTGGGACATGCATGTATGACGGTGCACGCACAGGGCCTGGCACATAGCAGGCCCCCAGCTACCGGAGTCCTTTGAGGGGATCGTGCCTTGTATGGGTCGGGAACGGCTTGTGGGTCCTTTCATTCTCTTCTTTGAAGGGCCGGGACAGGCGTCCTGAGTGTTCTGGAGAGTTCCTCGTGGAATCCCCGAGCTGGCCTCTGCTTTCTCATCGGACAGAGGGCGCAGGCCCTTCCCCCCGGGAACCCAGGCGGACCTGGTTTCCAGTCTGCAAACTGTTCAATGCTCATCATCTCACGATGGAGTGGCTGATGTCCCTGGGAAAAGGCAGGCCCAGGGGTCCCAGGTGTCTGCGAGGGAGCCTTGTCCCGGCCCCACTCACACCATCTCATCCTGTTCTCCCCACAGGGTGACTCTGGCGAGATGGGCTTCCCCGGGATAGCTGGCCTCTTCGGACCCAAGGTACAGAACCCCACTCCGCTGCTCCTGTGGGGGTCCCGTCCGTCTACCCGCTCGGTCATTTATTCTGTCAGCAAACTTTTCCCAAGCACTGATATGACCAGAGCATGAGCCTCTTGTCCCAGGGCCCCACGTTCCAGCCAGGCTGGGCTCTAAGCCCGGTCCCGCCACTTACCGGCTGTGTGCCTCCAGCCGGTCTCTTGGTCTCTCCGAGCCTCTGTTTCCTCATCGGAAAAACGGGCATAACAGCAGTAGAGGCTTGTTGTAATAATTACGACCAGAGACATACACCACACATCCCTGAGCCTGCACAGCGGTACCTGCTTCATAATTGTGAACTTTGTTACTTTGACAGAGAGGCCAAAGGTTAGCCAGGGGTTGGGGAAGCTGCTGGGGCCCCTGAGTGGCCACTAGACTCCGACAGACTTCTTCTTTCTCCCACAGGGCCCCCCTGGAGACATCGGCTTCAAAGGCATCCAGGGGCCTCGCGGGCCTCCTGGCTTGATGGTGAGTCCCCTTCCTCTCTGTCCCAGCAGGAATAGTGGCCCCAAGTCTGAGGCTGGCCGGCCATCAACTGGGCTCCTTCAGTCCCAAGCCCCTCTGCCCACAGTCTTCCTTTCCACTCCCACACCTTTACCTATGCCGTTCCTGCCGGCTGGGGTGCCACCCTCCCCCCTTTCACCTGCTCCCCTCACCCCACTCTGTAGCCCACGCCCAGGAACATGGGAGGGGCTCAGGAGGTGCATGGCTTGGCCTTTGTCCAAGGAAGTCTCCATTCGGTTCCCTTGGGACATGCACAGTGCCCTTTGCCCTCCTGTCCAGGTGACTGTTCCCCAGTCCCGGGGACAGGGACCCACCAGCCTTTCCCTCTCCTTTAGGGAAAAGAAGGCATCATCGGGCCCCTTGGGATCTTGGGACCTTCAGGACGCCCGGTATGTGCAGGAGGTTGGCCAAAGTCCGCCGGTTCCCCTTGCCTTCCTGGTTCCAGATCGTCTCTGTGACCCGGGGCTAGCCTGGGCCTCAGTTTCCTCAGCTGGGAAATGGGGCTTCCCTCTGAGCCCTCTCTCACGGGGCCCTCGTTTATTGCAGGGTCCGAAGGGCGACAAGGGCAGCCAAGGGAACATGGTGAGCAGATGGGCTAGGGGCCCGGGCTGCAGGGATGGGGAAGGGGGCTTTCCAGGGAATGTGAGCACGGCTCAGCCAGGTCTCCTAACTCTCTCTCTCTCCCGCTTCTGTCTCCATCCAGGGATTGCAAGGTCCGAGGGTGAGTGGGCTGGGGTGTGAGGGCCGGAGGGTGGGGGAGTGGACAGGCACGCAGGGTTCCTGGGCCCCAGGCATCCCAACTGTGCCCATCTGTGCCAGGGTCACCAATGTCCCTGGATCTTCCTTAGGTCGGCTCCAGCAGTCCCGGGTGGGGGAAGGTGGGAGGGGTTTGACCAGGGCCTCACTGATCTCCTCTTTCTCCAGGGTCCTCCCGGCCCCAGAGGGCGACCTGGCCCACCGGTAGGTAACTGCATGCTCGGTGCCCATTGGATTCTGGGGCGGGGTGGGGGTGGGGGGGGGTTCCTTTGAAGGAGACCCAAGGATTTGGTGTCAGGCGCTTGTCTTGGCTCCTACTTCATAGGACTCGTGAGCTTCTGGTACTGCACAGACTTCTAGGAGAGAGTAGGCCATCCCGGGGGGCCAGGCCTCCAGGAGAGAGTAAGCCATCCCGGGGGGGCCAGGCCACCAGGAGAGAGTAGGCCATCCTGGTGGGGCCAGGCCTCCAGAGAGAGTAGGCCATCCCGGGGGGGCCAGGCCTCCAGAGAGAGTAGGCCATCCTGGTGGGGCCAGGCCTCCAGGAGAGAGTAGGCCATCCTGGTGGGGCCAGGCCTCCAGAGAGAGTAGGCCATCCCAGGGGGGCCAGGCCTCCAGGAGAGAGTAGGCCATCCCGGGGGTCCAGGCCTCCGGGAGAGAGTAGGCCATCCCGGGGGGGCCAGGACTCCAGGAGAGAGTAGGCCATCCTGGTGGGGCCAGGCCTCCGGGAGAGAGTAGGCCATCCCGGGGGGCCAGGCCTCCAGGAGAGAGTAGGCCATCCTGGTGGGGCCAGGCCTCCAGGAGAGAGTAGGCCATCCCGGGGGGGCCTGTCATGCCAAGAGCCCCTGTAAGCTCCTGACAGTCCCCATGATCAAGCCCCGAGTCCCCGTCAAATACTGACCCGGCCTCTTCTTTTGCAGGGTCCTCCAGGGAGACCAACCCACTTTGTAAGTCAGGGAGCGTTCTGTGGTCTGCTGGGGAAGGCCTGGGGCAGGGGAGGTTGGCAGCTCACCCGGTTCTGGCCACCGTGGGAGCACCCTAAGCTGGGCCTGGGGAGCCAGCGCTGTATCCTTTGGTCACTCCATACTGGACATGGGGCCCTGAAGCCGCAGAGGCAGGAAACCCAGACTTGGGCTGGGATGTGGCCCTGTGACCCCAGGCAGGCCCTCCAGCCAGCGGCTTCTGGCTCCTGGTGGTACACTTGGTGCAGACCCGCTGATTGCTGAGGATTCTCCTGTATCAGGTTCCGAGTCCCAGGAGAGAGCAGGGTGGGGGCCCCGTGTGCCTCTCTGGTGGGGACTCGGCCTGTCTGGAAGCTTAGCGCCCCCCCGCACAAGCCCTCTCATGAGTCCGCCTTCTTTTACGGCTGTGCTGAGTGCCGGTTACACTCAGGCCCTGGGGGACCAGGAAGTGGCCCAGGGGGAAGACCGAATGGAGCGGAACCCCGGGGCCCCGAGCCACTAGGAGTCTCTGATCTTTGTCATCTCCGCCTCTCCCTGGCCTCCTGCATCATCCGCACAAATGGGATGACTGCCCTGGCCTCTGCCTGGACCCCCCCCTAATCCGTCACATCAATAGGAAGCCAGAGTACAGAGATCCAGGGAAACTATTTCCCTCGGAAAAAAAAAAAGAACAAATGAGAGGAGTTTGAATTTTTTAATACATCCTGGTGAGGCCAGGCACCATTCGAGGTGTTTTTCATGTCGTAACTCATTTATCCCTCGCAACACTTCATCATTAGTGTCGTCATCAGGCCCATTTCCACGATGAGATAACGGAGGCAGAGAGGTGAAGCAATTTGCCCTAGATAGTGCAGTTAACAAGTAGCCAGGCTGGGATTTGAACTTGAGAAGTGCTAGCTCCAGAGTCCCTGCTCCGGACCCCACGCCTGGGCTTCAGATTCTGCCCCTCGCGGTTTTCACGGCAAGATGGCAGCTGTACGGCTGGCAAGCCCGGGGTGAGCGTCGGAGGCCTGGGTGTCTGTTAGACAGTCATGGTGCGAAGCCAAAGGAAAAGCCAGAGACTGTGGGGACAAAAAGGGGCAGAAGCGTTAGGAAAGCACCCCTACTGCGCCTGACAGCTATAGGGTGGGTGTAGGGCAGGGCCGCTGACGTTTGGGACTGGATGACTCTTGGCTGGAGTGACTGTCCTGTGCACTGTATGCTGTTCCGCAGCATCCCTGGCTTCTACTCACTAGATGCCAGTGGCACCCTCGGCCCTCCAGTTGTGGCAGCCAAAACTGACTCCAGGTATTGTCAAATGTCCACTAGGGGGGCATCATCGCCCCTGGCTGAGAACCACTGGACTAGGAGGGAGCCAGATGGAGCACGGAGGGAGGAAACGTGTTCCAGGGATGGGAGCAGCGAGTGCCAAGTCCCTGAGGCTGGATAAAGTGTGGCGTGTAGGACTTGGAAGTATGGCAGTGTGTTGTGCACAGAATAGATGTGGGAGAGAGGAGAGAGGCCAGGGGCCAGGGGCAATCGTGCTGAGGAGTTGGGACTTAAGCCTGAGGGCACTGAGCTACACAGTGCCTCGAGGAAGGGCGTGGAAGGGCCCCACTCTGTTCGAATTAGGAGGAGGGACAGAGTTCCACAGGGGCCTGTGCCTTAGGCAGGATCTTGCTGGGAGGGTGGGGTGGAGAGCTGGAGCTCAGACCTTGGGGCTCCTACTCGGTGGGCCTGGGGGTCCAGGATGCAAACCCTGTCTTCTCCCTGCACAGCAACAAGATGACCTTGGGGCAGCTTTCCAGACGTGGATGGACACTAATGGAGCACTGAGAGCAGAGGTACCGCCGGGAGCCCTGCCACGAGGGATCCTGTCCCTGGGGAAACAGAAACAACGGGTGCTCCTTGCCCCACCCACGTGGCCTGCACTGAGCCCTTCATAGCCCTGGCGGGCATCTCACAACCACAGGCGGGGGAGGGTGGGGCGGAGGCTCGATGGTGACATAGCCAAGGTCACACAGCCAGTCCCTGAGCCCCTTTTCCTCCAAAGCCCTCGCAGGGTGTCAGCGTTCTTGCTGGCCCGAGTCAGGAAGATGCTCGCCTGGCCCAGCACCCACAGCACCTTCCCGCGGCTCAGGCCACAGTCTGCCCGGAGCAGGAAGCTCATGGCCATCCCACAGAGCTCTGCTAAGCCCCCAGCCTGTGGTCTATCTCAACTACGGGGCTCCAGGCTGAGAAAGCTCTCGGGGTCTTCTAGTCAGACCCCTGTCCAGAGTGCCCTCTGCTGCCTTGCCTCCTTCCCCCATGGGAAACTCACCCCCATGCCCGCCAGCTCAGACCTCCTGCATGCATGTCCATTTGTCCTGAGCTGGATGCTGGGAAAGTTGATGCCAGTCTACTCTCTGGGGGCCCACAATCCAGGGCAAAGGGCAGCCTGGATGAGCCCATTGTTTTCCTTCCATGGGGGGTACGAGGGTCACGGGAAAGACCTCCCCCAACCCCTTCTGGAAGGATTTGGGGCCATTCCCCAGCGTTCTGCACCCCTGGCTGCCTTGCTCATGGACACCTGCCCACCCTGCACCAGTGACCAGGCTGGCCTCTGCTCCTCTCAAGCCTCTAAGCCCCACCAGTCCATCTCTGGACCCCAATTTCTTTAAGTAGAGTAGACCCAATGCCTGCTCCAACCAGGCCCCTGGGGCTGTGGAGGCTCAGACCTCGGGCTGAGCCAGGACCTCAAGGGGCTGATGGCTCTCTCCTCACGACAGGTTTCCAGCCATCCAGACCGGCTGGTGCTGGACCAGGGAGGGGAGATCTTTAAAACCTTACACTACCTCAGCCACCTCATCCAGAGCATTAAGACGCCCCTGGGCACCAAAGAGAACCCCGCCCGGGTCTGCCGGGACCTCATGGACTGCGAGCAGAAGATGGCAGATGGTATGGGGGTCTGAGGTCACTTCCTGCCTGGGGTGGGGTGGGACGGGGCAGAGGGGACCCAGGGGGAGCAGGGCTGAGTTTCAGTCCTTAAGAGAAATGGCACATGGCCAGTCACTCACTCAACCAGCGGTTGCTGAGCCCCAGTGCCAGGCCTTGTGCTTCAGAAGGGGGGTGTAATGGGTACCCCGAGGAGGGTCCCATCCTTCTGGAGCCTACAGATGTCAAGCAGGGACAGTCATGTCGGTGCAGGAGGCCAGAGCTTTGGCAGGAAAAGCCCCCGAGAGCCAGGAAAGGCCAGGACGGGAGGGGGCTCCGCACCTCACCCGATTCCCTTCTGTCCGTGTGAGCTAATGTGGTCCCTGGAAGGACCATGGCTCTGGAGGCAGACAGACCTGATTCGAATGTAGGCCCTGAGAGCTGGGCAACCACCACACCGCCCTGAGCACCCTTCCATTCGCTGCCCGAGAAGGTGGCCAGTGGCTGGGTGTCCCACTCTTTCAGCTGCAACACCTGTGGCTCCCTCAGAAGCTCAGTGGGGAAACCAGGTGCCAGCAGAGGGGGTGAAGGAAGTGCATAGGGGGTGGGGCAGGTGCAGAGGGGGTGGGGCAGGTGCAGAGGGGGTGGGGCAGGTGCAGAGGGGGTGGAGGAAGTGCAGAGGGGGTGGGGCAGGTGCAGAGGGGGTGGAGGAAGTGCAGAGGGGGTGAAGGAAGTGCATAGGGGGTGGGGCAGGTGCAGAGGGGGTGGGGCAGGTGCAGAGGGGGTGGAGGAAGTGCAGAGGGGGTGAGGAAGTGCATAGGGGGTGAGGCAGGTGCAGAGGGGGTGGGGCAGGTGCAGAGGGGGTGGAGGAAGTGCAGAGGGGGTAGGGCAGGTGCAGAGGGGTGCAAGCAGGTGCACAGGGGGTGCAGATTGGTGCAGAGGGAGTGGAGAGCCATCAGCCCCTTGAGGTCCTGGCCAGAGGTCTGAGCCTCCACAGCTCCAAGTTCTCAATTCTTGGGGACATCTATGGGTCCCCCAGCCAGCCTAGGAGGATCACTCGCCTCCGTGGAGAAACCATTCCACTACATCAGCCCTAAATCTCTTGGGCAAGCGGCTCAGCCTCTCTACCTCAGTGTCCCCGATGGAAAGTGGACATTTCTCAATAGTCACAGGTCTCGTGCTCAGCTGTGCCCCTCCAAGGGCTCTGCTCAGAGATCTGTGGCTCACGAATCTCTTTTCTGCTCCCCCGTCCCTGACTTCATATCCAGCCGGAGCTCAGAGGACACAAGGTGGGGGGGGCCCACCTCAGAACCAAGCCCTGAGTTCCTTCCCACACACATACACCAGCACCCCATTGCTTCCTGCAGGCACCTACTGGGTGGATCCGAACCTTGGCTGCTCGTCCGACACCATCGAAGTCTCCTGCAACTTCACGCACGGTGGGCAGACGTGTCTCAAGCCCATCACTGCCTCCAAGGTACCCGTCCGCTCCCAGCCCCCCACTGGCTGGCCCTCTCTGCCCCCACCCTGCCTGGGCCACAGCCCGGCCAGGTTTTGGTCTGGCTGCCTGGCCTTAGGGAAGTCATCTCCCATTTCTGAACCTCAGTTTCTTCATCTGTAAGTTGAGGATGAATTTTGTTTTAAATCCAAATCCTTTGGATGTTTCTCTTTCATCGATGTTTCTGACTTTCTATCTCTCTTCCTCTCTGTGAAAAATCAATAAAATATATTTTTTTTAAAAAAAAGAAACGTAACAGTAGGAATCCAAAGCACAGGAAGAGAAAGGACAGGTGACCCCACCGGTGGCCCCACCGGTCAGATATTGAAAGCAACCAAGAGCCTCTGTGTGGGGGTGGTCTGGCTCCCACCTGGCTGAGACTGGCCACGGGTTGATCAGAGACGGCATCTTTGAAGTGGGTGGGATCAAACCTTAGGGTAGGTGCTCGCATTACAGACGCACAGACCCAGCTGTCCATGCTCACACTAGAATCACTGAGGCCGTGAATCCTGTCCCGTGGTCTGTGGTCAGGTCTGGCGTTTCTGTGCCAGCTCACCCTTCAGGGATATGGAGACTTAAAAAGGGTAGACAGGGCCCTGATCGTTTCCTCTTTACTCCGAGAGCCTCTCAATCCTGGGCAAGATCCTCTTCCTCGCTGGGCCTCTGGGTCCCAGCTCAGCTCCAAGGACCCCCTCCCCCTACAACGGAGAGGGGAGCGGGTAAGATTGCATCAGGCCCCTCACAGCTCTGACTCCGGCTTTGGTTCTTTCCCTTTCTTGCTGCTCCCTGGCTCTGGACCAGCTCCCACAGACCTGTTTCCCTCTCTCTTTAGTGAGCACACGTCTGGGAGTGTGGTTGGGCTTATCCCTGAGAGCTTACCTGCCGAGAGCCGTGGGCATCCCAGCCAGACCAGGCCCCGAACCATGGCTGTGTCTCCTCCACAGGTCGAATTTGCCGTCAGCCGAGTCCAGATGAATTTTCTGCACCTGCTAAGCTCTGAGGTGACACAGCATATCACCATCCACTGCCTGAACATGACCGTGTGGCAGGAGGGCCCCGGGCAGGTCCCAGCCAAGAGGGCAGTTCGCTTCCGGGCCTGGAACGGGCAGATTTTCGAAGCTGGGGGTCAGTTCAGGCCTGAAGTGCCCATGGATGGCTGCAAGGTAACTCGGACCCCCCACAGGCCCCTCACACACAGACCAGTGGGAAACTGTTTTTATTATAAAACTAGAGGCCCAGTGCACAAAATTTGTGCTCGTGGGGGGATATCCCTCAGGCCAGCCTGCACTCTCTCCAATCTGGGACCCCTCGAGAGATATCTGACTGCTGACTCCCAACTGCTCACCTGCCTGCCTTCCTGATTGCCCCTAACCATTTCTGCCTGCCAGCCTGATCACCCCCTAACCACTCCCCTGCCAGCCTGATTGATGTCTAACTGCTCCCCTGCCAGGCTGTTTGCCCCCAACTTCCCACCTCTGCCAGCCTGGTCACCCCTAACTGCCCTCCCTTGCAGTCCTGGTCCCTCCCAACTCCCTCCTCTGGAGGCCTGGACACCCCTAACTGCCCTCCTCTGTAGGCTTGATCACTCCCAACTGCCCTCTCTTGCAAGCCTGATCTTTCCCAACTGCCCTCCCCTGCTGGCCATCTTGTGTCTTCATGGGGCAGTATCTTTGACCACATGGGGGCAGCTGTCTTGTATGTTGGAGTGATGGTCAATCTGCATATTACTCTTTTATTAAGATTGTGTATAACAAATTTATATTGTATATGTATGCTACATATCATTTTTACATTTGTAATTTTATTGGGACAGCTTTATAAAACTGCTGTTACTCACCTTCCTCTCTGGGAACCTTCTGAGAGAAGATCTGGGCTGGTAAAAATTTTACAGGCTGGTAGATATGGTCCTTATTTGCAAGGCTGCTTATAGGAGGATTTACTTCTCCTCTCTGCCCCCATCCTGACCAGGCTAATTTTCTCTCTTAACATTTTTGGTTATTTTCAAATGCCTAAAACAGAATAGGTTGTTAGGGAAGAGAGAGATATAAAGTTTTCAAACAAACCAGTGTCACAAGATTAAATAAAATTGATAATGAGCGGGTTGGTTTTCCCATATCTCACTAACATCTCTAATAATAAAAGTGTAATATGCAAATCAACCAAAGGGCGGAACAACCCATCCAGACGACCACACTATGACACCCACTGGTACCAGGCCAGCTAAGGTGGGTGCGATGCAATTGGTCAGGGGCCCAGCCATCGCCCCATGATCACCACACAGAGGGAGGCCCAGGTCACCGGCCGGCGGAGCAATCATTTGGGCAGGGGCCTCCACAATCGCATCAAAGAGGGAGGCTCAGGCCACAGACCAGTGGGCTACAGCAGGTGGGCAGGGTCTACCTCTTTGGGGCAATCGATCTTGGTGTTCATGGGCTATGAGAGGGTGCAGGCCAAGAGCCCTCAGGGGATGTCCAACTGACAGCTTAGGCTCGCTGTACTCACCAGCCATGAGCCCCCAGCTCAGGGAGCACACTGACTACCAGGGGGCAGCTCCTGCTTTGAACATCTGCCCCCTGGTGGTCAGTGCACATCATAGCGACTGGTCATTCTGCCTTTTGGTCGATTTACATATTAGCCTTTTATTATATAGGAGGATATATAAATCCAAAGCCTTAGAAACATACCTATCTTTTGATCCAGCAAGTCTGCTTCTAGAATTTGTTCTGTGGAAATAATTACAAATGTGCACAAAAGCTTAGTACAATGATAGTCATTACGGCATTGCTCGCAAGAATAAAAGTAGCAGAAGCGATCTAAATGGACCACCCCAGGTGGGGGTGCTCTGGGGAAGTACCGTGTGGCCATCAGGAATCGTGAGATAGATGAAGAGGCCCATGATGGATGTGTGTGTCCTCTTTTCCTGCTGCTCTCAGGTCCAGGATGGCCGCTGGCAGCAGACGCTCTTCACCTTCCGGACCCAGGACCCTCAGCAGCTGCCCATTGTCAGCGTGGACAACCTCCCTCCTGCCTCATCAGGGAAGCGGTACCGCCTGGAAGTTGGACCTGCATGCTTCCTCTGACCTCCTGGCTCCTTTAGGCCTGGAGGGGAGGGAAGAGGAGTAGGAGGAGGCAAAGGGAGGGTACTTAGGGGCAGGTGGGCCCAGGAGAGGCAGCTCCCCTGCCCGAGGATCCTAGGGCAGGCCCCAGATGTTGTCTGCCCAGTAGAAGTGGCTGGCAGTGGGGAGTGGGGTGACCCCAATACAGCTCCAAAGACCAACCAAAGAGCCAGCTGAGCCAACTGGGCCTGCAACCCGCCTGAGCCCCGTGGCCTGTCTCCCAGC
This sequence comes from Antrozous pallidus, assembly GCA_027563665.1. Classification (NCBI taxonomy): domain Eukaryota; kingdom Metazoa; phylum Chordata; class Mammalia; order Chiroptera; family Vespertilionidae; genus Antrozous; species Antrozous pallidus. Next base: position 75,238,926 of record CM050522.1, on the reverse strand, counting down.
TCCGCGGCCACACCTTCCTCCCCAGCTTCCTGCCCAAGCAAGAGCCCCACATTCCAGCCAGCTTGAGGGAAGGGGGTGGCTGGTCCCCGCCAGGGAGCTTCGATGTGCAATATTAGAGAGGAGGCATGAAAAAAGGAGAAAAGGAAAGAAAGAACTATATATATTTTATTTAAACAAACACAAAGAAGGTGCGTTACTATTCTTTTCACCTGGGAAAGAGGTGAGAGGGTGAGAGAGAGCAGCCGGGGGTGGGAAGCCAAGGGCGAGGAGACCCTTGGGGCTGGGAGCGCCCATGTTTGCTACCTCCCACTGTGGAATCGCTGGTGCTCGCAATCGTCTCTTAGCGTATGTGATTTTTTTTTTTTAAGGAAAAACAACAACCCTATTTAAGATGCTGAAGGTGCTACCGTTTTTTGCCACAGACTTTGAAGAAACGTTTTGATGTGGGCTTTCCTCCACATCGTTCTCTCTCCTCCAAAGGACAAAGTTTGGGGAACTTTTAGATTTTCCTAGCATCACCCTTGTGCTCATCTGGTAATCTGCTAAGGAGGGGGCAAGAAAAAAGGGAAAGAAAAAAACAAACAACAACAACAAAAAACACCCAAAACACACACACACACACACACACACACACACACAAACACAACAGAACCCTACCAGAAACAGAAGTAGTGAGATTTGCCTTTCAACTTACAGACTTTGAAACATTTGTCCCCTTAAGCAGGGGAGGCCTGAGCATGAAGGATTCTGGCCTAACCCTTCACGGTCCTGGAGGGGAGTTGGGTCAAGGGTGCACTCAGAGGATGCAATCTAGACAGAAGGGTTCTGGGAGGGATCTTGATCTTGAAGAATCGGTTCCAGGAGCAGTGGCGGGTCAGGGCTGGCCTTGGAGGTGGAAGATAAACTACGGAACCATCTCCTGAAGCCACATGCCACGCACGAAGGTCCTCCCTCCCAGGAGCCTGTCCTTTCAAGACTCTGCCATCACTCTTGCTTTTTCAGTCATTAAATCCCATAGAAACACAGCGTCAGTCGCTCCCCATGTACATGCGGGCCAATCCCGTGTACATGCGGGCCGAGAAGAAGGAATACCTACGGGAACCTCGAAGTGCAGCGTGATAGGGATATTCCGTGCCTCCGGAATCGCCCTGCATCAGCGAACCAGCCAGCACCCGGGGGCGGATTCTGAGGTTATTTTAACTGAGGGATTATTGTAATGGGAGGGGAAATTTTATGTGAAAGTCTATTTGTCATTCTCTCTCAAGTTGTGTCTCTCGGGGAATTGGATTTGATTTGCATTATTTAATACCTCACTCTGGCCCACCCTCCCCACTGGTCCTGTCCCATCCTGCACCCCTGGCCCCCGTCCCGCCCGGAGGCCTTCGGGGAAGGGCATTCCGCAGCCGCCGGGCCTCGCTCAGCTCGGTTCCCCACCCTGCCAGTCTCGCCCTGGCCTCCCTCTAGTCCTTGGGTTTTTCTGCTGTCCCCGTTTATGTCTCTGTCCACATGTCAGTGTTAAAACCCCAGTGGGTTCCGTCTCTCCTTTTCCCTTCTGGATTTTAAATAAATATTTAAAACTGAGGCAATGGAATGACGGGTCTGTGGCCGTGTGCTTCTTTGAAAACCCTAGGGAAGGTGTGTGGCAGGACTGGAGGGTGTGGGGGAAGATATTCGGGGGGAGAGCACCCTGCTTCTGCTGCTTCCCTCATTGGAGGGGGGGGGGCAGGGCGAGAGCTATGGCACCTTCGCAGGACAGCGGGCGCTGAGAGAGAGCTGTTTCTTAGGGCGAGTGTAACACTCCCCCAAATCTGGTAGCTTCAAACAGCAGGAATGCATTCTCCCAGGGCTGGAGGCTGGAAGTTTGAAATGCAAGGACTGGCAGGGCCACCACCCCTCTGCCGCCTCTCGGGGACATTCCCCAGGCATGTCAGCGCCTCAGTCCCCATCCCCACAGCCACAAGGCAGCCTCTCTCTCCTCACATCTTTGTAGAAGGGCAACAGTCCTTCGGGGGGAGGGCCCACCTGGTCTTACCTGGCTGGATTCCTTCTGCAAAGACCAGATTTCCCAGGGAGGCCACCTTGGCGGGGAACGTGGTTAGGATTCCGACAATTCCCCCTGCAACATACAGGGAGGAGGGGTGCCGAGTTTACCATAAGCAATTCCTTGTTTCATTTTTAATCTAGTACAATCAGGCATAACATCGAGCTCACCATTAATCGTGCTCCGCACGTTCACGATGCTGGACAGTTACAACACTGGGACACACCTGTTGGACCCCATGTGTCCTCACTCTCGGTTCAGCGTTTTCTTCCTTTGCTTCTTTCTCCTTCTCAGGGACCTTGCACGGAACAGAATTTTTCTGTCCTTATTTAGGAGAAAGAACAAATCACAAGCAGCTGAGTTCATATCTGGGATTTTATGTTTTAAAAACTAGCTATTGCCCCAGCTTGTTTGGCTCAGTGGATAGAGCGGACTGAAAGGTCCTAGGTTCGATTCCGGTCAAGGGCATGTGCCAAGGTCACAGGCTCAATCCCCAATAGGAGGCATGCTGGAGGCAGCCGATCAATGAATCTCTCATCATTGATGTTTCCGTCTCTCTCCCCCCCCTCTCCCTTCCTCTCTGAAATCAATAAAAATACATGTATTTAAACACACACACACACACACACACACACACACACCTAGCTATAAGTTTTCAGGTCATCGTTTACTTGCAGGGGGGTCTTCTTACCCTCCCCTTCCCGGCCCCTCCCCCAGGCAGTGAGCATGGGGAGCTGCTCAGTGACTCCGAGAGTCCCAACCCCAAAGCCCAGGATTCCTGGTCTGGAAGGGCTTGGGGACTCCCACATCTCAGGTGCACCCTCCCACTGTGCAGACAAGGCAACAGACCCCAGAGCAGTGCCTGGAGTCACCTGGTGAAGTATGGCAAAGCTGCAATTCAAGCCCATGAGGGTTGATGGCGCTGTGGAGTGCCTTAGACCAGTGGTTCTTGGATTGACAGCACCTGCGTGCTGGTTGCCTCTTTTCAGCCGCTTTCCAGCCCTCCTGAATCGCAAAACCGGAGGGTAGGATCAGCAATCTGAAAGCTTCCCTGGAGATTCGAGTCCCAAACATCATAGCCCTGCCCTATTTCCTAAAGCTGACAAAAGCTTTTCCAACAGTGGAGAAAAAAATACTTGAAAATGAGATAACAATATTTTCATTCCTTCGACAATATCACAAATGAAGCAGAAACAGAATTGCCGGAAGCCGCCCATAGTCCTCACTAGCAGAGAGGTGTGGACAGGGAATCCGGAAGGCTGGTCAGCCTTGAAGCTCTGAAAGGTCAGAGCTAACCACTCACTGTCTAGTTGAGACACACTGGTAGCTGAAGCAGCCTCTGTTAGTCTTTTGTAAATTCTTGATTGGCTGTTATTGAAATTTCCTGCCAAAGGCTATGGGATAACAAGGCCAGAGCAGGGTGTAGTCTGCTCTTGGGCTTCCACCTGGCCCCCATTTTCCGAATTAATACTTTTCTAGTCTCTTTCATTTGTGTGCAGCCTCCTTCAGAACCCAAACCCTGAACCACGCGGGATGTGAAAGGGGTTCCCACACAGAATGGCCCATTTCCTGAGATGTGAACCCTCGAAACTTAAGTCACCTTACTGCCTGGTTTTCCCACCCACGCTCTGCAAGGGCAGGCATGCGCCTGGCTCTGCTGCAGCCACAGGTGACGACACTCAAACTTGTTCAGTGATCGCTCTGCATTTCCTCACGCCCATTCCTCAGCAGCACCGTCCCCGTGCGGAGCTGCGTGTAGGGGGCTCTGAGTCTGGTGGAGGCTGAGGGAGGGGTTGGAATTTGTGTGAAGTCTGGGACGCTAAAAAGGGACACAGCTGATGCAATCTCAGCAGGGGCGGGGGGTAGTGAGGAGGTGACACTATGAATCAGGATCGTCAGAGAAACAGAACCAATAGGATGTATGTGCTTAAAGAGATGTATTAGGCCCTGGCTTAGTGGACAGAGCGTCGGCCTGCAGACTGAAAGGTCCCAGGTTCGATTCCCGTCAAGGGCACGTACATTGGTTGTGTGCACATCCCCAGTAGGGGGTGTGCAGGAGGCAGCTGATGGATGTTTCTAACTCTCCATCCCTCTCCCTTCCATTCTGTAAAAAATCAATAAACTATATATATTTTAAAAAGTGTATTGGAAGGAGTTGGCTCCCATGATTATGGTGGTTGGCAAGTCCCAAGATCTGCTCAGTGAGTTGGAAGCTGAGGACCCAGGAGAGCCGATGGGATAGCTCTAGTCTGAAGGCGGGCAGGCTGGAGACCCAGCAAAAACTGGTGTTTCCACTTGTGTCCAAAGGCAAGAAAAGGCTGATGCCATCTCAAGCAGTTTCATTAAATATCTAGGTATCCCATGGCTCAACTAAGTTGACACACAAAGTTATCACCCAAGTTGAGTTGAGAGAAAACGGAGAGAGGTTAGCCTGGTGGGGAAGGGCATTGCGGGGAGAGGGGACAGCACCTGATAGTAAAGGTGTGGTGCGCATGTGGGGAACAGTAAGCGGCCCAAATGGTGCTGAGGGTGTAGGAAGGCCTGGGGTGCTGGCTGGGTATAGGACAAGCCATAGGCTTGCCCAGGAGAACAGGGTTTGGGTTGGCCAAGTTCGGTTTGGGCTGCAATGGGCACTGGAGCAGGGCTGTCCAGGAGACAGCTGGCTGAGCTGGAAGGACAGGGAAGAGGTCTGAGCCCCTGCCTGTCCATCAGAGCTCCAGAACCATCGGGTCGGCAGCAGCTGTGTGGCTCTGAAGACACGGAGGGGAATAAAGAAACGGGGGTGGGGTCCAAACTCCAGGAGGTCCTCCCGTAACCTGGCCAGGGAATGCCAGCCCGTTCCTAGCAGGGACAGGCCCGTTACACCTGGGACATGGTTGGGGAAAGCAGGCAGATCTCCCCGGTAGGCAGCGCCTGCTGTTTCCAATCTCTAATTGCACAACCTGGTGACAGGAAACAGCCACGGTGGACTTCCCAGGCCCGGTCCACTCCAAGGGGAAGCCCAGGCCAGGGCGTGTTTGCTCTGTCCACACGCACTGGCCGTGGACAGTCATACCCCACAGGGAGCAGCAGCCTGGTGCAGGGAGAGCCAGGGAGGGGCAGGTCACCAGGGGAGAGGCTGGCAGGTGATTCCAATCCCAGCTTCCCGATCACTCCCACTATCTAGGCCTCAGTTTCTTCCTCTGCAAAACGGGGATGATAAGCCCTTTCCCGCTTGCCAATCACAGACAGGGCTACTGCTTTGAATTAATAGGGTGAGCCATATGAAATGGGATGATATTAAACAGCTTTTTGACCTGAAAAAATCCTCAGTGTCACATGGTGCAACCCGATGACAGCGGCGTTCCAAATAACAGCAGCTCCACTGCTCAGTCACCGTGAACCAGGAGCTGTGCAGATGGGATGTTTGCAGCCCATGCGTGACCCTCTGGGACACGTGTTATTCTTACCGTGGCTCTTCGGATGAGGGAGCTGAAGTCCAAAGAGGTTACGCAAGGTGCCCCACACCACAAAACAGGTCCTGAACTTCAGCAAATCTTCTTTTTGGGTATTTCCTCCGCCGAGCACAAAGTTCCTACTCAGAACAGCTGGCTCTGCCAATGCATTCACCCTGGCTGTTTGGGCAGAAGACCACAAATTAACCATCGGACTCGGAGCTCAGCCAAGGCCTTGATGAAAAAGTCTGGACGCACGGGCTTTCTCAGCAAATGCATTCTTTCAAATGGGTGGATTTCCGGGTTATCTAAACCTCCCCTCTTCATCCGACCTCACTGTTTTCTCACCTATCCGGTGATGGGGGAAAGGTCCTCTTTTCTTACTCCTCCCATAGACATATTTTTGCATTGTGATGTCTTTAGAAGTGGGATGGAACCTGCAATCCCTGAAGTAGTTATGGAATGCCAGAATCTATCTTTCTTTCCTCCCCACCCCAGCCTGTCATTAAACTGATGGTGACTGGTGTTGGAAACAGGAGGCCAATTAGAAGCACATTTGTTTAATTTAACAAGCATTTTATAAGTGTGGGCTGATTTAATCCTAACAATCCATGAAGGTGGGTATGAATGTCATTATCCCCATTTTAACAGGTGGAAAAATTGAGGCACAGAGCAGTAACTTGCCCAAGGTCACACATCTAGCAAGTGATATAGCCGAAAACACTCCATCCCCATCCTACATTGCCCTGCTGGCTTTTCCATCTCTTTCTTCCCTGTCAAACTTCTCTTGAGATTGTGGCAGGGCCGGAAGAAGGCACAGGCTAAGGTGGGCTGCCCAGAACCTCAGTCCACAGAGGTACGAAAGCATCCTTGAAATTTTAAAAGATGGAGAAAACGGCACTGTGTGGGGTGCGTGCTGGGTGCCCCTGAAGGAACTATTTGGATAGCTGCCTGGAAGGAGAGTGAGGCCTCTAGGGGGCAGCCTGACAACAGTGAGGAGGGTGAGGGGCACGCATCCTTCTGAGGAGAGGACCTCGATTGGAAGGGGAAATTGGTTTCTCTCCACTCAATACTGTGGCCCCCAAATGTGCAGATTCTCTCTCACACAAGCGATCGATTCTCCAGATGCTAGCGGGGTGTCCTACAATTCCATTCACCGGAGTCAGCATCAGACCCCACAGGGTAAGGGCTCAGTCCCTCGAGACTCTTCACTCAGAGGCCAATCACCCGTGCTGGTTGTCACCTGTGCTTCTCACCAAACCTGCCTTGGAGTTTGGCAATTTAGACCTATGAAATCCACAGCTCACAGAACTGGGGATGAGTAGTTTACTGCCTAGGCCAGTGGTCGGCAAACTCATTAGTCAACAGAGCCAAATATCAACAGTACAACGATTGAAATTTCTTTTGAGAGCCAAATTTCTTAAACTTCTTCTAACGCCACTTCTTCAAAATAGACTCACCCAGGCCATGGTATTTTGTGGAAGAGCCACACTCAAGAGGCCAAAGAGCCGCATGTGGCTCGCGAGCTGAGGTTTGCCAACCTCGGGCCTAGATCACGTGTATTAAAAAGGATATAACTCAGGAACAGTCAGAGGAGATGCAGAGAGGGAAGTGGGGGTGGGGGGGGGGCGCCAGAGTTTCCAGGCCCCAAAGCTCTCCAATCCCCAATCCCCCACGTGTAGGATGAAAGCTTCCTTAAGGTGGCAGGGTTGACTCAACTGTTGCGCATTCAATAGTGATTGAGTCAATCTCCAGCCCCAGATCCCTCTCCAGAGATCAGGCGTGGGGGCTAAAAGTTCAATCCTCTAATCACTTGGTGGTTTCCCCTGGTAACCAGCTCCCACCCTGAGGCTATCCAGGAGGCAGCAGACCCCAGGGCCATCTCATTAGCATACAAACAGTTATTCAGAGGGTTTTAGGCTCAGAGGGTTTCAGAAGACACGTACCAGCAAACAGAGGTAGAGACCAAATCCATACCTGTCCTATATCACACTCCCAGCCTGTGGTTTTGCTTCAAGAGGCACGCAGGTTACAGGAAAGACCAAGACTTGATCTTTGCCTGGGTCTCCAGTTCGCCCCCAGGTAATTCTAGTTCTCCAGGACAATAGTTCCCTTCCTGGGGCAGGTCCTCTATCCTCAATTCTTCTTCTTTTTAAAAAAATATTTTTTTATTGATTTCAGAGAGGAAGAGAGAGAGAGAAACATCAATCACAAGAGAGGATCATTGGTCGGGTGCCTCCTTCATGCCCCCTATTGGGGATCAAGCCTGCAAACTGGGGTATGTCCCCTTGACTGGAATCGAACCCAGACACTTGAGTCCACAGGCCGACACTCTATGCACTGAGCCAAACCGGCTAGACCCTAGGGCTGTGCTCAGTTTTTTAGGTGGTTCGGGGGAAGGTTCAAGGTTCTCCCCGAGACTCCTGGGCCCGGATTGTGTTCAGGTCCGAATAAGCTGCTGAATGGCACATCTTGGGGTGCTTGTTCTGAACCCCTACAGAATAGACAGCACAGGCTCCACCAATCTTTTGCTCAGCATTATCTTTTTAAGATTCATTCATATTGTTCCATGTGCCCGTAGTTCATTGCTTTTCATTGCTAAGTAATATTTCATTGCACAGAAATACTACCATTTGTTTTTCCATTTTCCTGCTGACGGAGTCTTTGAATCGCTTCTAGTTTGGGGCTATTTTAAATGACATTAAAGTCTTGCACATGACATAGGTTTTCCTTCCTCTGGAGAGGCAAGGCAATTTTAGAAAGCGATTTGGTCACTCTCTGACACCTGTCATCAGAGAACACTCACAATGTAAAACGCTATACACAATTACACCTCAATAAAGCTGGAAGCATAAAATGCTACAGAAAGATGTAAAGAGAGGGCCTGATTGAGTAAATTATAACCTAGGAAGTGAATGAAAGGTGATATGAACTTTAAAATCACAACCACTAACTACAGTGAAACATGAAAAACTATTCAAAATGTATAAAATGCCCTAGCTGGTTTTGCTCAGTGGAGGGAGGGAGCATCAGCCTGTGGACTAAAGGGTCCCAGATTCCATTCTGGTCAAGGGCACAAGCCTGGGGTTTTGGGCACAATCCCCAGTAGGGGGCATGCAGGACGCAGCCAATCAATGATTCTCATCATTGATGTTTCGCTCTCTCTCCCCCTCTCCCTTGCTCTCTGAAATCAATAAAAATATCATTTAATAAAAAAAAATTGAATGAGCATCCAAAGTTGTAAGCATACCATAATATTACTTTGTGAAAATATTACTTGTATGGGTAAAGATTGGGCCCCGTCATGGAGGAATGCAGAAGGGCAGTAGAGTTAGTGATTCTACAGGATTTCCTGAGCACCCACTGTGTGCTGAGCACTGCTCCAGGATTGGGGGCAGCTGATGAAAGAGAGCAAGCTTCCCACTTGAATAGCAGAAGATAAAGACAACACAGAAGTGATTTCCTGTTTCAGATGTTGGAGATGGTTCACATAATACATTTACTGAAAATAGACATTCAACTTAATGCCCCGTGTTGTTTTTAGTCTGTGTTTTTCTTGGAAAACGTCCCTGCCACCAGGCCTGGGTTGAGGCCTCTCTGGACTTTTGGTCTTTCTCAGTTGTTACCACACTCAATTGGAACAGAATCCATGTTTGCCTTCCTTCATCCCCTACACCCCTCCCCCGCCCATCGCCCCTACACCCCAGGCTAGCCTGGGGATGCTCCATGTTGCCTTCAGCATGTGGATGAAAGGAACCACATGCTAACCTGACAAGCCCAGGGGAGGCCTGTGTGGCAGTTTTGCAAACTCAGAGACCTAAAATAACCACAAAAGATGATTTGAAAATTAAGTATTTAACTACAAACAGGTTATAGTGGGTAGTCATATCCTAACTGCCTTCCCTGCAGGCTTGATTGTCCCCAACTGCCATGGTCACCCCCAACTGCCCTCCCTTGCAGGCCTGGTCCCTCCCAACTGCCTTCCCCTGTAGGCTTGGTCACTCCTAACTGCCCTCCCTTGCAGGCCTGGTCCCCCCACCTGCAACTGCTCTTCCCTACAGACCTGAGTTTCCCCCAACTGCCTTTCCCTGCAGGCCCAGTCACCCCCAATTTCCCTCCTCTGCCAGAATGGTCACCCTAACTGCCCTCCCCTGCAGGCTTAATTGCCCCCAACTGCCCTCCCTTGCAGGCCTGGTCCCTCCCAACTGCCCTCCCTAGCTGGCCCTCTTGTGTCCACATGGGGACAGGATTTTTTTTTTAAATATGTTTTATTGATTTTTTTTTTTTTAACAGAGAGAAAGGGAGAGGGATAGAAAATCAGAAACATCGATGAGAGAGAAACATTGATCAACTGCCTCCTGCACACTCCCTACCGGGATTGTGCCCGCAGCCAAGGTACATGCCCTTGACTGGAATCGGACCTGGGACCTTCCAGTCTGCAGGCTGACGGTCTATCCACTGAGCCAAACCGGTTTCGGCCAGGGGCAGGATCTTTAACCACATGGGGCAGCCATCTTTTGTGTTGGAGTGACAGTCAATCTAAATATTACTCATTTATTAGATAGAGGCCTGGTGCATGGGTGGGGGCCAGCTGGTTCGCCTTGAAGGGGTCCTGGATAAGGGTGGGGGTTCCCTTGGGGCATGGGGTGGCTGGGTGAGGGGCCTGTGGTGGTGTGCAGGCTGGCCACACACCCTGGTAACTCAAGCGGAGGCCCTGGTATCTGGGATTTATTTATTTTCTACAACTGAAATTTTGTAGCCTGGAGTGGAGGCCAGGACTGCAGAAGATTGGCTTCTTCCATCACCGGGGGCAACCCTAGCCTCCTGCTTTCTCCAGCTCAGTGGCTGCCACCATTTCCATTGGTATTTACTTATCATCTATCATTGAAATTTGTAGCATTGAGTGAAAGCCTAGGCTGGCAAGGGCAGGCAAAAAGCTTGGCTTCCTCCATTGACAGGGAAACCCAAGCCTCCCTCAGTGGCTTCAGCCATCTTGGCAGGGTTTATTTGCATATTTGCTCCTCATTGGCTGGTGGGCGTGGCTTGTGGGTATAGTGGAGGTTGATCAATTTGCATATTACTCTTTTATTAGATAGTAAGGATTACTTAAAAAGAGGACTTATAGTTTCATGTACAAGTCCCTGTAATTCTCCTATCTTTTCAGTAAAGAAACCTAATGGGCAAGGATGGAGATTTGTGCAGGATCTCGAGCTATTAATAGGATAATTATTCCCTACAGCCTGGGGTTACAAATCCAAATACTTTATTATCAACTATTCCTGAGGACTGCCAATATTTTTCAGTAATAAATTTATAAAATGCTTTTTTCAGCATTCCAGTAGAAAAGGATAGTCAGTATCTCTTTCCTTTCACTTGGGAAGATCCACAATTTACTTGGACTATGATGCCCACAGGATATACAGAAAGTCCAACCTATTTATCCCAGATATTAAAAGCTGAAAGATGTTAAGTTTCCTAGAGATTCCACTGTAATTCAGTATGTGGATGATTTACTTGTATGCCCTAGGACAGTGATCGTCAAATTGCGGCTCGCGAGCTACATGCGGCTCTTTGGCCACTTGAGTGTGGCTCTTTAAAAAAAATACCACGGCCTGGGAGAGTCTATTTTGAATAAGTGGTGTTAAAAGAAGTTTAAAATATTTGGCTCTCAAAAGAAATTTCAATCGTTCTATTGTTAATATTTGGTTCTGTTGACTAATGAGTTTGCCAACTGCTGCTCTAGGACATTATTAGACACTTAAAAAGACACAATTTACCTACAGAAATAGCTAGCTATAAAGGAACATAAGGTCTTGAAAGATAAGCTTCAATTTTGCTTCCCTCAAATAAAATACCTTGGCCATCTCATAACAAAGGATGAGCTACTGCTTTACCCAAAAAAACTTAGAGGAATCGTATCTTTCCCTGTTCCAAAATAAAAAGAGCAGCTTAGAAGATTCCTGGGCTTGACTGGACATTGTAGAGATTGGGATCCAATTGGTAGCCCAGCCTCTCTCTGCTCTGTTAAAGTCAGATACACCTGATCCCATTCAGTGGCACCCTGAAGGGAAACAAACTGTTGAGACTCTAAAGGAGGTACTGCCTAAAGCTCCTGCTCTGGGGCATCCAAACTATAAAATGCCCTTCTTCCTTTTCACATGTGAAAGTAAGGGCAATGCTTTAGGAGTTCTAACTCAGAATCACAGAGACCACCATAGACTTATGTCAGCAACTAGACTCAGTGGCAATAGGGCTCCCTCCTTGCAGGGGGGCCATCTCAGCTACAGCCTTGTTATGCAAACAGACAGAAGAGATAGTCATGGGCTCCCCTTTAACTGTGTATGGTCCTCATTCTGTTGAATCCTTGCTGAACTCTCATCACACTCAACACTTCTCTATCAGTCGACTGGCTTCTGATGAAGTACTCCTGCTCTCTGCACCTAAGATTACTTTAACTCAATGTAATCGCCTTAACCCTGCCACGTTGTTACCCTCTTTACAGGATAGAGACACCCACAATTGTGTTTTACTTATTCACCACCTTCTTGCTCCTAGGAATAATTTACAGGAAACTCCTATTGATAATGCTGACTTAATTTGGTTCACAGATGGATCCTATCAAAAGGATGAACAAGGACATTTCCGAGCTGGGTATGCAATAACTTCTATTGTGGATATAATTGAAAGTTCTTATCTGCCTGAAATCAGATCTGCCCAGCAAGTTGAACTCTGGCATGGATTTAGGCCTTGGGCACTCAGCCATCTTGCTGCTCAGCTCAGCCCCAGGGGTCTGTGACCACCCGGACCCAGAGGCTGGGTGCTCACAGCTGCTGCTGTGCCCCGGCAACTTCCCCTTCTTCATCTCCCCCGCTAGGGCCCTGCCCTCATGCTGCTTGACCCCACCCCTCGGTCCCGCCCCCTACTCCTGATTGGCTGGTAGTGTAGCGGAGGTATGGTCAATTTGCATGTTACTCCTTTATTAGATAGGATATGATAATATTGATACTGAAAAAACAATGTATTGGGAAATTCAACTTAGTCTTCCCCATAAAGTCATTTCTATGGAAACTAATTGGCCAGAAGAAAAGTTAGAGGTTCTAGATAATGAAATAGTAGTGAGTCTTAATTCATCTGACCCAACATATCATAACGTACAAATGACAGTGGATAAAGGAGGAAAACATATAATTACCTTAATAAAAAATGGTGATAATACATGTAAAGTGTTTTTCGGTTGGCTGGGATGCTTGTTCCCCTTAGACTTTTCCTTGTCTAGTATTAGACGTTTTCTGTTCCTAATCACTGTTATTGATTTAGTATTGTTACTTTTGTTCATGATACGTAAATGTTATATTAGATGCAGAAAAGCAAAATGTAAGACAAACAGCAAAAAGACTCAGATCATGGTGGCTCAAAAATTAGAAATGATCCAGAATACTTTTCAAAAAGCACATATAGCATCTGACTGCCTCCCATTTACCTGATGTTTTAATATATATAATATTTGACCTTAAATACCATCTAAGGTTATGGTCTAGCCCCATCCCCAGTGGTTCACCTGTTCAGCAAGACATGCTGACACTGAGACATCCTAGGAATGAGCCTTCCTAGCACCTTGGGACTCCGTTATCCAACCAAAAGGTTGGTCATCAATGCATCCTTTGAATTGATTTATGACCAAAAGGGAGATGTATGGACGAAAGGAGCCACATGCTAACCTGACAAGCTCAGGGGAGGCTCACCTGGCAGTCTTGCAAACTCAGAGACCTAAAATAACCACAAAAGATGGTTTGAAAATTATATATTTAACTACAAACAGGTTATAGCGGGTAGTCATGTGCTAGGCTGATATTTTCCCTAACAAAGATCAACTTAGATCTTTACTGAGCCCAGCTGCTTTTTTGCCTCTCAGATAGTATATCTGCGAACTATCTGGGTAATTTGTAGCTAGAACCCTCAGGGCACAACAAAGGCCACAGGGACATTCCCTCATTGTTATTGTTATCAAGTTAATTGTCAACTGTTAATTATGTTAAAGTGGTGGTCCCCAAACTCATTAGTCACCAGAGCCAAATATCAACAACTATTGAAATTTCTTTCGAGAGCCAAATTTTTAAAACTTCTCCTAATGCCACTTCTTCAAAATAAGACTGGCCCAGGCCATGGTATTTTGTGGAAGAGCCACACTCAAGGGGCCAAAGAGCCCAAGGTGGCTCGTGAGCCGTAGTTTGCTTACCATTTTGTTAAAGTATCCTGTATCCATCTCTGTAAAAGAAGCACATGTCCATCATTTCACTTTTCACCCTATCCCAGAGGTTTCCCCGCTTTGTTTTTATCCCACCTCCTTAATCCATCACCAATGAATTTCATGTAACTCACCGAGGCCTCTTTCCTTTCATTGCAATGTATGAATACAGATATTACTGTAAGGTTCTACGCCGCCGTGAGAGAAACTGCAAGCAGGGAGTCCGAATAAGTGAGTGAATTAATAAGGCTTTATTGGGGGTCCCCAGGAGGGTTCACAGGCTCAAGGGGAAGCCACGCCCTGTGACTGGGGCAGGGGCCTTTTATCCCCCTCCCGGGATGATTGGTGGGTTCTCCGTTGTGGCAGCGGTGGCGACAGTCTGTCTCGCTGGCAGATGTATAAGGAAGTTAAGGACTTTCCAAAACAGGGTGTGTAAAGGTCCCTGAAATACCAGGGCAGTCAAGCATCTCATGCCGGTCTGAACCAGCAAGGCCCTAGGACACCGGACATTCCCGGCTCTATAGGATAGGGAAAAGGGGTGACGTGATCTCATCTGGCTGCTTCCTGCTGAGGAGGGGCGACGTTAGGAGGGGCTTGAGTGGAGCCAGAGAATTCCGAGTCCGTGGGGGTGGTCAGGGGTTGGTATGGCTGGAGCATCATTTGATGTACTGCGACCCTGGTGATTTCCTGAAAGCGCGTCTGTAGAAAGCGAAGAAAACAGGGAGCTATTAGCAAGATCAAAATTATTATGAGGAGGGGGCCTAAGAGTGGAGCTAATAGGGAGAACATAGACGATTTCCACCACGATGAAGCATCCGCGGAAAATTTCTGCCTCTGGAGTTCGGTGCTGAGCTTGTGGAGGACTTTTACTCGAGTTTCCACTAGGCCTGACTCGTTGATGTAGTAGCAACATTCCTCCTGGAGGAAAACACAGGTTCTTCCTCGTTCTGCCGTCAGTAGGTCTAATGCACGGTGATTCTGTAAGGAAACTTGGGCAAGAGAAGTTATCTGCCTCTGGAGAGAGACCAGGGATTCTGCTGAGGCGTCTACAGCCATTTGGAATTGTGTAGTTAACATGTCTGTGGAAATTAGAGTATGTGCTAAGGCCCCTCCCCCAAGCCCTGCAGCCACCACGGGATGCAGTGAGGGAGAGACCAACCACAAGGGGAAGAAAGGCAGCTCACCTCTGTCTGGGATGGTGGTGGGCGTATAGCTGTTGGAGCTCCGCCGGGGTGTAGACCATGAGTTGTGGGGCTAAGGTGACCGGCAGACAGAGGAGAGTGGGGTTTAAAGGTATGGAGAGGAGAGGTTTCGGGGAGAGTCCCTTTATCAGGACCTGGTCTCCCTGTTTGACTTGCTCTACTGTCTTAGCCCCAGGGCTGGGTTCAGGGAGGGATGAGTTAGCGTGCTCCCGAAGCACAGTTCGGAGGAGGGATAGATAGGGCAAGTAGGAGGCCAACGGAGGGGGAAGAGCAGGAGGCGAGGCGGACAAGAGGAAAAGCCGACCGTAGAAGAGCTCGAAGGGGCTTAGATGGGAAGGTCCCCTAGGAGCCGCCCTCAAGCGGCTTAGGGCCAAGGGAAGAAGGTCGGGCCAGGACTGCCGGAGCTCTAGGCTGAGCTTAGTCAGCTGCTCCTTGATGAGGCCATTGGCCCTTTCTACTTTACTCAATGACTAAGGGTGGTAGGTGGCGTGAAGTTTCCACTTGATGCCTAGAGAGGTTGAGACTGCTTCGGTGACCTTGGAGATGAAGGCAGGTCCGTTGTCCGACTGGATGGATGTAGGGAGGCCGAAGCGTGGGATGATGTCTTGCAGTAGGTGGGTGGCCCCGCATCTGGTGGAGGGGAGGACAGATGTGGCAGGCCCCTTGGCTGTTTGTCCTGGAACAAACTGAACAGGAAGAATGAATATCCTGGATAGTCTGTCGGAGCTTTTTGGGGTATAAGAGTGGGGACAGGAAATGGTAAAGGGCTTGTGGTCCTATGTGGAGGGACCTGTGGATGTCAGATATGATCTGAAACCTTTGTGAATCTGGGAGGATTAGGAGGTTGTTCTTGAATGCCCACCCGTCCCTGATCTGGACCTCAGGGGAGGACTGGAGGTGTTCCTGTTCCCTGGAAGAGTATTGTGGCCTGTAAACCTTGGAGAGGAAACATATGGCAGGTGCGGAGCCTGTGCATGCTATCGATCGAGCAGTCTGGCCAGCAAAGGCATTCCCTTTGGCCACTAGAGAATTGGATGTCTGGTGGCCTCTACAGTGGATGATGGCAACCTGCATAGGAAGTTGGATAGCATTTATGAGTTTAGAAATGAGTTTACCATTGAGGACAGGTGTGCCCTTCGTTGTAAGGAAGCCTCGCTCCTTCCAGATCATACAATGGGAGTGTGCAATCAGGAAGGAGTATTTGGAGTCTGTGTAAATGTTGACTTTTTTTCCCGCTAGCCCAAAGGAGGGCCTGGGTCAGGGCTACCAATTCTGCCTGCTGGGAGATAGTCCCTAGAGGGAGTTTGCAAGCCTCAATGACTTCAGTATCCGAGATGATTGCATAGGCCACTTGCCTGGATCCCGAAGTGTTAAGGAGGGAACTACCTTTGATGTAGAGAGTATGGTCCGCATCTGGCAAGGGGTGGTCTATTAGATCGGCCCGGGGAGATCTGTGGTATTCTATGATTTCAATACAAGAGTGATTAGGAGGAGGTTTTTCTGGGATCAGAAGAAGGGTTGCCGGGTTAAGAGAGCCACAGCTGGAAAGGGTAATTGAAGGGTTTTCAACAAAGAGGAGATGGTAGAGCTGGATCCGGGACGGTCCCGTGTGAGCTAAGGCCTGGTGAGGAGAAGGTCTGTCAGGTGGTGTGGGGAGAAAACCTGAAGAGGTTGTTGTAGATTGATCTTCAGAGCCTCCGTGGTGAGTTCAGCTGCTGCCACGAGGGCCCGGAGGCAGGGCTGCCAACCATGGGTGGTGGGATCCAGCTGTTTGGAGAGATAAGCTATGGGGTAAGAGTGGGTCCAATAGGTTGTTAGGACGCCTAAAGCCAAGTGTTGTCTCTCCTCTGTATATAGGTGGAAGGGGCGTAGAAGATTGGGGAGGGCTGGAGCCGAAGCTGAGCAGAGAGCCTTCAGAAGGAGTGTAAATGCCCTGGTGACCTCCTGAGGAGAGGTCAGCGAACCATTAGAAGTTTCTTTGGCAGCCATGTAAAGGGTTTTGGCTAAGAGGGCGAAGTTGGGGATCCAGTGTCGGAAGAATCCCACAAGCCCTAGGAAGGACTGGATTTCTGCAGCAGTGGTTGGGGGCTGCAAGTTCCGGAGGACCTGTAGTCTGTCTGTGGTAATGGCCCGGTAAGTTGGAGTTACTAGGAGGCCTAGATATGTGACCGACTGGGTGGTTATCTGGGCCTTTTTTGCTGATACCCGATAGCCTTTGGAGCAGAGGAAATTTAGTAGGGTAGTGATATATTGTCTTCTTTGGTGGGTGAACAAATTAGGAGGTCATCTACATACTGCAGGAGGGTTGATGGAGTTAGGTCACAAGTAAGGAGGTCCATAACTAGGGCCTGGCCAAAGAGGTGGGGGCTGTCCCTGAATCCCTGGGGAAGTACTGTCCATGTTAATTGTTGGGCAGTATTGGTAATGGGATCTTCCCAGGTGAAGGCAAATAGGAAGTAGGAGTCCGGGTGTAGGGGGATGGTGAAGAAAGCATCCTTCAACTCTAGGACAGAGAAATATGTGGTACCTGGAGGGATGTGGGAGAGAAGAGTGTAGGGGTTGGGGAATACTGGTGAAATGGGGATTACTGCTGAGTTGATGGTACGGAGGTCCTGGACAAGACGGTATTGCCCTGAAGCCTTTTTAACGGGCAGGATAGGGGAATTACAGGGAGAGTTAGTGGGAATTAGCAGGCGTTGGGTCCTTAGTTTAGAAATGATGGGGTGAAGCCCTAGTCTATGAGTGCATGAGATAGGAAACTGTGGATGATGAGGGAATGATAGTGGGTCTTTTAACTTTATGAGGACTGGGGTATGGTGGGAGGCAACCGAGGGAGTATCTGTGTTCCATAACTTGGGGTTAGCTGCTGGCAGGAGGTGGATGACTAGGGCTGCCCGGGATGGTCTCTAAATCGGGACTGGTGACCAGGGCCATTAGTAAGGTCTGGTCGGGAAGAAACGAAATAGTGGCATGGAGTTTGGAAAGGATGTCCCTGCTGAGGAGCGGGACGCAAGAGAGCATGACCAAAAAGGAATGTGAAAAAGGACGACCCTCGAATAGACAATTAAGCGAGGTCGTTTGTCTCGGGGTTGAGGGGGACCCGTCTATCCCCATGACTGAGACCTGGGAGGGAACAGTTAGGCCCGAATGAAAGGGGAGGACAGAATAGGTAGTCCCCGTATCCACCAGAAAGGAGATGGACTTACGCGCTACCTGGAGCGTGACCCTGGGCTCAGCAAGGGTAACTGGAGTTGCAGAACCAGGGCCGCCTCAGACGTCCACCGGCCCTACAGCTCCAGAGCTGGGAGTTCCTGGTCCTCGAACCCTCTACATTGAGGTGTTGGGGGCTGAACCAGGGTCGGACAGTCCGACTTCCAGTGCCCATGCATTTTGCATTGGGGGCAAGGCCTGGTGGGTAGCCTAGGCTGAGGACAGGCTTTAGCCCAGTGGTCTTCTTTGCCACATTTGAAGCAGGTGCCTGGTGGTGCACGTAATCCTCCTTTGGAGGCCTGACGCTTTGATGGTTCCCCTGCCGGCAGTAGGGCCGCTACCAAGGCCTGCGTCTGGAGGTCTACTTTCTGTTGTAACCGTGCTTGGCGGGCCGCCTCAGCCGTCTCCTCTCGGGCATTAAAAACCTTAAAGGCCATTTTCACCAGGTCTTGTATGGGGGTTTCGGGGCCCTCCTCTACCTTTTTTAAATTTCTTTCTAATATCTGGGGCTGACTGTGAGATAAAATGGGAAGCTAGGACAGTAGCCCCGTTCCGGGATCCCGGGTCTAGGCGGGTGTACCAGGTGAGGGCTTCCTGAAGGCGGTTGAGGAAGAGGGCCCGGTTTTCATCAGGGTGCTGGGTGATCTCTCTCATTTTCTCATAATTAACTGCTTTGTTGGAGACTGCGTTCATTCCTCGGATGAGGTAACGGAGCATGAGGTTCCTGCGAGGGATGTCAGAGCCCCCGCCGGCCTGGTAGTTCCAGGAGGGATCGTCCCGGGGAACTGCCTGTTCACTGAGCGGGACGGTGTTGTCTATGAGGTGGTCTTTATCTGCCTGTTGTCTAGCTGCGGCAAAAATGCGTTCCTGTTCTTTGGGCGTTAAGGTAGAGGAGCAGATTATTTTTATATCATGCCAGGTCAGGTCATAGGTTGGAGTTAGATATTGGAATTCTTTTATGTAAAGGGAGGAGTCACCCAAGAAGGAGCCTAGGTGCTTCTCGATCTGAGAGAGGTCTTGGGGGGAGAAGGGGACATGGACTCTGACCAGCCCTTCAGCGCCTGCCACTTACAGAGGGGGGCAAGGACGGTAGGGTTCGGAGGGGCCCCAGAGCCTGTATGAGAAGCTACTGGGGAAGAGAGGTGAGGAGGGGGAGCGGAAGGGCTGGGAGTCGGACTAACTTGAGGGACGGGCAACTCAGGGGTGGAAAGAGCGAGCGGTGAAGGAGCGGTAGAGGGGTCTGAGGGGGAGGTGAAGGGGGTCAGGGCAGGGACGGAGGTCCCAAAAAGCCTGAATGTATCCCAATTTGGTAAAATTTTGGAGGAGACACCCGAGAGGGGTCTGGGGATCAATCTTGGACTCAGAGGCACCCATGACTTCCTGCTAGGACGGGGAACCTGGACCCCTGAGTGTCGAGGAGTAACATATGGAGGAGGCATCTCCCCTTGATATCTGCCTCTGGATGGAACAGCAGGCAGGTAGGCGATTGGAAGGCGTCCCCTACAATTGTCTCCTGCAAGGACTACAGGAGTCCGGAACGGAGTGGAATCTCGGCACGGCCGAGTCTAGGACGAGAAACCCTGGTGGCGACACGGGGTCCAGGGAAGGGGGTTAAGGACTCCAGGAGTCCTGAACGGAAAAATTACAGATCGAAAAGAAGTCAGTGGAGCCTCCGGGTCCAAGGTGCTAGAAGGCGGTGAGGAGAAGGAGAGAGGGGGGACTCTCGCCCCTGGTCTGAACGACCGGGACAGGTGACAAAACCACTCTCCCGGGTTTCGGCACCAAAATGTAAGGTTCTACGCTGCCGTGAGAGAAACTGTAAGCAGAGTCCGAATAAGTGAGCGAATTAATCAGGCTTTATTGGGAGTCTCCCAGCAGGTTCACAGGCTGGGCGGGGGGGGGGGGGGGGGGGGAGGAGAGCGGGGGAAGCCGCGCCCTGTGACTGGGGCGGCGGCCTTTTATCCCCCTACCGGGATGATTGGTGGATTCTCCGTTGCTGCATCCGTGGCAGTGGCGACAGTCTGTCTCGATGGCAGATGTATAAGGAAGTTAAGGACTTTCCAAAACAGGGTGTGTAAAGGTCACTGAAATACCAGGGCAGTCAAGCATCTCATGCCGGTCTGAACCAGCAAGGCCCCAGGGCTCGGCCTGGGCCCGCCCCAGGACACCTGACAGTTACCCTCCATTCTCCAGAGCATTATCTCCATTCATTGAGGTTCTGCTTCCTGGCATATGTCAACAGTTTGGCCCAAGTAAACTCACAAAAATTATTTCCAAGTGTCAATGTTTGTTTACCTTAACAAGCATCTAATTTATCACTGGGTCCATCTCAACTCCCAGCACTCAGCGAGGCACGAGATGATGAAACCCTGAGCACCTGTCCCTCTATATCACAAATTTCACTCCAGCCATTTCCACCTTGGCTTGGAACAACCTGACCTTTGGGACCTGGTCTCAAGGTCAGGAAACCAAATTAGACCCAAGGTTGGAGGCTTTCCCTGGATTGACCGCTGGGAAAGGAAGGAAGGTTCCCCGCATGGCATTTCCCAAACGCTCGATCACCAGATTGTGTCACAGCCAGTACCCGTGGCAATGCCTACAACTCCTTATTATAAAGGTCACCATACCCCTCAGCCACCAGTACCTCTGGCAATAGTGGCATCTGCTTCTTGCCATGGCGCTGCCCTGGGCCCTTGCGGTCTTGAGCCTTCCACCTCTGCTGGACGCCCAGAGCCCGGCGTGCCCCAATTTCTTGGTGCCGATCACCGATGCCTCCCTGGACCAGGTGGGTGCCCTGGCCCTGAACGCCTTGGGAGCTGGCTCCCTCTCTGGACTTCCCTTCCCCTGCAGTCCTGCAGACAGCCTCTCCTGGGTGCTGGGTGAGAAGAAGGCCAGCCTCCAGTGACCTTCCTCTGCCTCCTAGCTCAGAGCCTCCATACAAAGTTCCTTAGCAGGATAAGCTGCAGCAGGGAAGGGGCCTCAGGATGTGGGGGAGTGAGGGGAATGGGAAGGGGAGCTGATGGCTGATTCCTAGAGTGAGCTCCTGCAGGGCCCATCCCTCCTCTGGCCCCTGTCTCCTGATTTGCAAAGTGAAAAGATCTGCTGGAGTCTCATTCCAGGTGACTATCAAGGACTGAGTTCTCAGTCTCCATCACCTGCTCCTGCTTCTCCCCAGATCTCTGGCAAATGGTTTTATATCGCCTCGGCGTTCCGCTTCCCGGAGTACAAGAAGAAAGCTAGCAAAGTCCATGCATCCTTCTTTTATTTCACCCCCAACCAATCAGAAAACACGATACTGCTCAGAGAGTACAAAACCATGTAAGCCCCACAGAAGACCCACAGGTGCCAGCTCAGCCCCAAACTCACCTCAGCTTCTGACCCCTCCTCCCAGCTGCCCAAACCCCTGGAGCAAGTACCTATTCCCTCTCCACCCAGGGATTGGGGGCGGGACTGACTCTAATGGCCACCTGACTCTCCCCTCCAATATTGTGACAATCCATTTCTCCTTGCCTATCTCACTGTTTATCTCTCCTCTTCTGTCTGGCTTGAGGGAGGATCAATGCATGTATCACTCCAGCAACGTGAGGGTCCACCGGGAAAATGGGACTCTGATCAAATATGGTGAGCGCTCAGGGGAAGGGCTGCTGTGTGGAATGGGGAGATGGTGGGATGGGGAGATGGTGATAGGCCAGCACAAAGGAGGGGACCTGGGGGCTTTGGGCACAGAGAGCCTGGGAGATGCCACTTCTTACATCTCCATGGACCCGAGCCTGCACACTGAAGCAGGCAGTCATAGCTGCCAACATCTCTGAGCTCTTACTGTGTCCCTCACTCCTTCTGTGAGGGTGCTGTGTGAAGTGCTTTGTATGAATTAACCCACTTTAAGACTCATAAACCACCCAAAAAGGACGTCACAGTGATCAGCTCAGGAGATGGAGAGTCAGGGGCCCATTTGTCTCTCTCACTCATCTTGCAATTAACCTACACTCAAACTAAGGTTGGTTCCAGTCCTGCCTCCCAACCACTCTTTTTGTTTTTGTGTTTTGTTAATGCCCACCTGAAGATATTGTCCCATTGGTTTTTAGAGAGAACAAAGGGAGGGGGAGACACAGAGAGAAAGGAAACATCAATGTGAGAAACACACTGATTGGTTGTCTCCCACACAAGGGCTGGGGATGGAGCCTGCAACTGAGGCACATGCCCTTGGCCAGAAGAGAACCCTGGACCCTACAGTCCCCGGGTACATGCTCTATCCACTTAGCCCAGTGACTGGCAAACCGTGGCTTGAGAGCCACATGCTGCTCTTTGGCCCCTGGAGTGTGGCTCTTCCACAAAATATCGCAGCCTGGGCAGGTCTATTTTAAAGATGTTTAAGATTTAAAAATTTGGCTCTCAAAAAAATTTTAAATTGTTGCACTGTTGATATTTGGCTGTGTTGACTAATGAGTTTGCTGACCACTGAATTAGCCAAGGCAGCTAGGGCTCAATCACCCTTTGTTCTCTGGGACCTAAGGGTGGCAGCACACCCATGTCTCCCACCATCACTGCAGAGAAGGCACATAGTAGGAATACACAAATGCCAATGGAATTGAGCCAACACCTGAGACTCCTCTCTAAGCCTCATTTCCTCATCTGTAAAATGGAGAGAAAGGCTCTGACAGCCACAGTTCACAGGAGGCTCCTCTGATTCGACATCCATTGGGCACAGGGCCTGGTGCCCAGTAGGAGTGAGGGATACATGGCCCAGGTGAAACCCTGGCCCTCACTGATTGGCTGTGTGGGCCGGGGCACACCCAGGTTTCCTCACCTGTGAGGATGGACCCACTGTGCCATCTGTGTGGTCTCACCCAGAGGCTTTCTCTTCCAGAGAATGGCACAGAACATATTCGCCAACTGCTGCTCCCCAAGGACCCCAAGACCTACATGTTTGCCTCTTTTCCATATGACAAGCAGAACATGGGGCTGTCCTTCTTTGGTAAGCACCCCAAACTCCCACCAGGCTTCCCCCAGGGCCACCTGCTCCTAGGGCTGAGCCCCTAGATCTCCAGTCCTCCCTGATCTCTACCCAGCCTACCCCCACCACACACACACTGACATTCTCACGTCCCTTTGCTCCCTCCTTTAGCTGACAAGCCAGAGGTGACCCCAGAGCAAATGGAACAGTTCTATGAGTACCTCACGTGCATGGGCATGGACAAATCAGAAGTCATGTACTCTGATGAAAAAAAGGTGAGGGCCAGGAGGACTAGGTGGTGCCCACCTGAGGGTGCTCCTGCTTTGGGCAGGCCAGAGGCCCAGAGAGGGCCTTCTTCCAGCCAGGGCAGCACAGTGAGGCAGGATAGACTGCTTTTCTGTGCCCATCTTACTTTCTCCCCACCAACCCAGCCCTCCGCGCTCACTATGCTTTCTTCTCCCCTGTCCTGTAGAATATGTGCCTGCTGCTGGAGAAACAGCACGACGAGGAGAGGAGGAAGGAAAAGGAGAAGTCTGAGACAGACACAGAGGTGAATTAGGACCTGGGGATTTGGGGCCCATCCTGAGACCCCCCGCCCCAACCCTCACTTTGAGCCTCAGTTCTTTTCCCTAGTGTCACCAATAAAGTTTTGTATATGAAATAGGAAGGCTGTCATTGGCTCATTCATTCATTCATTTTTTAATTTTTTTTATTCTTTAAAGTATTACAAATAGTAGTACATATGTTTTCCTTTTTCCCCCATTGTCCTCCCCCGCTCCACTCATTCATTCATTTGAAGCCAGTGCCCCTGGCTGCAGAAGCCCCTGCTGTAGCCCCCAGCACTCATGCCAGGATGAAGGATGGCACATGGAGTGGGGGCCCAGCACGAGGAGGTTCCTTCTGCAGGGGGAGTCTGGGGAGTGCTGCAGAGACGTTAAGAGAGGGCATGAGTAAGTCAGTTATAATCTAGAAAGTGAATGAAAGGTGATGTGAGTTTTAACATCACAACCACTCACTACAGGGAAACAAGACAGACTATTCAAAATGTATAAAATGGCCCTCGCTGGTTTTGCTCAGTGGATGAGCATCAGGCTGTGGACTAAAGGGTATCCTATTCGATTCTGGGCAAGGGCACAAGCTGGGGTTTCAGGCTCAACCCCCAGTAGGGGGCATGCAGGAGGCAGCCAATCAATGATTCTCATCATTGATGGTTCTCTCTCTCTCCCCCTCTCCCTTGCTCTCTGAAATCAATAAAAATATCATTTAAAAAAATGGATGAACATCCAAAGTTGTAAGCATACCATAATATTACTTTGTGAAAATATTACTTGTGTGGGTAAAGATTGGGCCCTGTCGTAGAGAAATGCAGAGGGGTGGTAGAGTTAGTGATTCCACAGGATTTCCTGAGCACCCACTGTGTGCTGGGCACTGTTCCAGGACTGGGGGCAGCTGGTGAAAGAGAGCAAGCTTCCCTCTTGAATAGCAGAAGATAAAGACAACACAGAAGTGATTTCCTGTTTCAGATGTTGGAGATGGTTCACATAATACATTTACTGAAAATTGACATTCAACTTAATGTCCCATGTTGTTTTTTTTGTGTGTGTGTGTTTTTCTTGGAAAATGTCCCTGCCACCAGGTCTGGGTTGGGACCTCTCTGGACTTTTGATCTTTCTCAGTTGTTAGCACACTCAATTGGAACCGAATCCATGTTTCCCTCCCCACACACGCTCCACCTCCCCCCACCCCGATCGCCTGGGGATGCTCCAAGTAGCCTTCAGCATGTGGACCAAAGGAGCCACATGCTAATCTGACAAGCTCAGGGGAGGACTGTGTGGCAGTCTTGCAAACTCAGAGACCTAAAATAACCACAAAAGATGGTTTGAAAATTAAATATTTAACTACAAACAGGTTATAGTGTGTAGTCACTAAAGAGACAAGGACATTGAGGTCTGATGAACTGGCTATTTTGGCTGATCAGCTATCTAAAACTATCCCAAAAGAGAAAAAGATAAATTACCCAAATTATCAACTTACAGCTTCAACAATTAAGCGACTAAGCAGGTTCTACTCCAAAGTCTTTTAGAAAAGGAGAGAAAAGAGTCTGTTTTGACTGCAAAAAGCCAGGCCACCATAAGAAGGCTGTAGAAAACTGAAATGGGATTTGCAAAGAGAAAACAGACAAAGCAAGCATAGCGCTGCTCTGAGGACTATGAGAGGGTACTGCCCCTTCTCCTTACTAATACTTGAGGACAGTGGTCGGCAAACGCATTAGTCAACAGAGTCAAAGATCAATAGTATGATTGAAATTTCTTTTGAGAGCCAAATTTTTTAAACTTAAACTTCTTCTAATGCCATTTCTTCAAAATAGACTTGCACCAGGCCGTGGTATTTTGTGGAAGAGACACACTCAAGAGGCTAAAGAGTGCATGTGGCTATCAAGAGCCTCGGTTTGCCGACCACTACTTTAGGAGAAATTGAAATAATCATAAAAGGAGAAGTTACTGCTGAAACTGGTTTGGCTCAGTGGATAGAGTGTTGGCCTGTGGACTGTGGGGTCCCAGGTTGGGATTCTGGTCAGGGGCATGTACCTTGGTTGTGGGCACATCCCCAGTGGGAGGTGTGGGGGAGGCGGCTGGTCGATGTTTCTCTCTTATTGATGTTTCTAACTTTCTATTCCTCTCCCTCTCCCTTGCTCTCTGTAAAAAATCAATTGTGTGTGTATATATATATATATATATATTTTTTTTTTAGGAGAAGTTACTAAAGACTTTGTGGATACTGGGGCCACTTTATCTGTTTTTAACCCTTCCCATTTAAGTTTCCCTCTCCCTCAGAGCGAAGCTTCTGTACAAATAGAAGGGGTATCTAACCAACCAATGACTGTTTTAAAGTCAGAACCTGTCATCTTTCAACTAGGGGATGTTACCAGGCAACATATATTCTTCCTGATCAATAGGCCCCAATTCACCTGATAGGGGGAGATTTTCTTAAAACCTATGTTGCTCACATATCTTTTTCCCAAAAAGGTGAAATGTATTTAGAACTAAATGAATCAGATACTGAACCAATTGGGAAAATAATGATTTTAAAGAAAATTTCACCACAGGAAAATAATCTTGAAACTGAACATTTCGTGCAAGAAGTTCCAATGCAAAGTTGGGTCCTTTCCAGTACAGATATTGGCAAGATTGAGTCAGCCACTGCTATTAACATAACTATTGATAGCGCTTGACTTTACCTAATATTTGCCAATATCTTCTAAGACCTGATGCACTAGCTGGAATTAAGCCCATTATACAAGATTACTTAAAAAGAGTACTTATAAGTCTATGTACAAGTCCCTGTAGTTCTCCTATCTTTTCAGTAGAGAAACCAAGTGGGAAAGGATGGAGATTTTTACAGAATCTCAGAGCTATAAATAGCATAGTTATTCCCCCACATTCTGTGGTCCCAAATCCACATACTTTATTGTCAACTATTCCTGAGGACTGCCACTATTTTTCAGTAATAAATTTATGTAGTGCTTTTTTCAGCATTCCAGTAGAAAAGGATAGTCAATATCTCTTTCCTTTCACTTGGGAAGATCCACAATTTACTTGGACTGTGATGCCCCAAGGATATATATAAAGTCCCACCTATTTCTCCCAGATATTAAAAGCTGATCTAAATGATGTTAAATTTCCTAGAGATTCCACCGTAATTCACTGGAATGACAGTGCTCTAGGACAGTGGTTGACAAACTGTGGCTCGCGAGACACACGCAGCTCTTTGGCCCCTTGAGTGTGGCTCTTCCACAAAATACTACAACCTGGGAAAGTTCATTTTGCAGAAGTGGCATTAGAAGAAGTTTAAGTTTAAAATATTTGGCTCTCAAAAGATATTTCAATCATTGTACTAATAATATTTGGCTTTATTGACTAATGAGTTTGCCAACCACTACTCTAGGACATTACTAGAATCTCAAAAGGACACAATTTACCTACTGCAAAGGCTAGCTATAGAGGGACATAAGGTCTCCAAGGATAAGCTTCAATTTTGCTTACCTCAAGTAAAATACCTTGGCCATCTGACATCAAAGGATTAGCTACTGATTAACCCAGAAAGGCTTAGAGAAATCATATCTATTCCTCTTCCAAAGACAAAATGGCAGCTTAGAAGATTCCTGGACTTGACTGGACATTGTAGAAATTGGGAGTCAATTGATAGCCCAGCCTCTTTATGCTCTTTTAAAGTTAGATACCCCAGTATCCACCTAATCCCATTCAGTGTGACCCTGAATGGAAACCAGCTGTTGAGACTCTAAAGGAGGTACTGCCTAAAGCTCCTGCTCTGGGGCATCCAACTATTAACTTTCCTTCTTCCTTTTCACATGTGAAAGTAAGGGCAACACTTTAGGAGTTCTAACTCAGAAACATGGAGACCACCATAGACCTATGTCAGCAACTAGACTCAGTGGCAATAGGGCTCCCTCCTTGCAGGGGGGCCATCTCAGCTACAGCCTTGTTATGCAAACAGACAGAAGAGATAGTCATGGGCTCCCCTTTAACTGTGTATGTTCCTCATTCTGTTGAATCCTTGCTGAACTCTCATCACACTCAACACTTCTCTATCAGTCGACTGGCTTCTTATGAAGTACTCCTGCTCTCTGCACCTAAGATTACTTTAACTCAATGTAATCTCCTTAACCCTGCCACATTGTTACCCTCTTTACAGGATAGAGACACTCACAATTGTGTTTTACTTACTCACCACCTTCTTGCTCCTAGGAACAAATTACAGGAAACTCCTATTGATAATGCTGACTTAATTTGGTTCACAGATGGATCCTATCAAAAGGATGAACAAGGACATTTCCGAGCTGGGTATGCAATAACTTCCATGGTGGATATAACTGGAAGTTCTTATCTGCCTGGAATCAGATCCACCCAGTAAGCGGAACTCATTGCTTTGACTTGGGCTTGTCAATTGGCCAAGAGTCAGGTAGCCAATCTCTACACCAATAGTCACTCTGCATTTGGGGTTGCTGATGACTTTGGAATGTTATGAAAGCAGCGAGGCTTCTTAACTCTCTCTGAGCAGAATTTTTAGCTGCCATACAGCAACCAAAGCAATTGGCAATTTTTAAAATCCCAGGGCATTCTAAAGCCACCAGCATGGAAGCAAAAGGAAATCATTTTGCTGATGCTGCTGCAGCTAAGTAGGAAGCACTGAACAGTCAAGTTATCCAGACCTGAGAATGTTCTTACTTCCTATTAAATCAATAAGAGATTATCTTTTACATTTTCAACACACAGCCACAAAAGATGAAAAGAGAATATGGCAACAAAAAGGGGGAACTTTTGACCCAGACAGACAGATATGGCTTGGACCCAATCAGAAACATATTTTACCTGTAGGGGCTCAACTCCCTGTTCTTCAGCATGTACATAAGCTAACACAATTGGGTCCTAAAAAGATGATTTCATGGAGTAAACAATATTACTTGAAACCTTCTCCTACAGTAGCTCATAAAGTGTACAGTAAATGCTCTATCTGTCCAAAATATAACCCAGGAAAGCCACTCCATGGATCCCAAAGACATTTCCTACTTCCTTTGGGCCCATTTGAAATATCGCAATTGGATTTTATCCAAATGCCATCATTTTAAGGTAATAAAAACACATTAGTCATGATTTGTATGTTTTCTCACTGGGTTGAGGCATTCCCTTGCAGGAGAGCAACAGCCTTAAGAGTTGGTAAATTGTTACTAGAAAACATAATTCCTAATGGGGGAATTCCCTCTGAGTTACACAGTGACCAAGGCACTCATTTCACTGGGCAAATAATGAAATCCATCTACAACTTTTGGCCTGTACTACAGCATTTCCATTGTGCCCATCACACCCTGTCTTCTGGACGGGTGGAACATACTAATGGTATAATCAAAACTCAACTAGCCAAAATTTCAGAAGCCTTTAATCTCCCCTGGACAAAAGCTCTTCCTATAGTACTCCTCAACTTGAGATCTACTCCTTTTGATAAACATTAGCTTTCTCCTTAAGAAATAGTCACTGATTGCCTTATGCATCTGGATGTAGGGGCATATGAAGCAACTTTACTAAAGGGAGACATTTTACATGAACTAACTTCAAGAAATTGATAAATTGGTAACAGATTCATTTCACAGTGCACTCCCAGGAGACGAAGATTGCGAAGATCTCGGCTTACAACCAGAAGATTTGGAGTATGGGGAAAAATACCAAATAAAAGACTCTTCAATCTTGTTGGAGGGGACCTTACCAGGTATTACTAACTTACCCACGTACTGCTAAACTTAAAGGAGTTAGCTCATACATTCACATTTCTCATTTAAAACAGGCACCTGACTGTGAATGGACATCTTCTCCCAGCTCTGACACGGATCTCAGTCTGCAGTGGAGATCAAAGACTTTTCAAGGACAAGAAACAGCTGATATCTTTCCAGGACCAGAAATCACTGACCATGGAGGCAGACAGCTATCCCAAGATGATGTCAATAGGGCCTGAATGCTCACAAACTGATACTGCTTAAAACATTGTTTTTGTATCATCTGATTATTATTGCTTGAATGTATATAAAATGATCTTCATATCATTATTACACTTATGGTTCCCTAGTGGAAACAATATCTGCCTCCCCAGACATCTTCCCTTATTAGATTATGAAAAATTTAACTTGGATACCTACTAATCTTTCCCATCTACTACACAATGTTCTGATTATCAGGTATGATAGTGAAATTAATGTATTATTGGGTACACATTGGTCTTCTCCTACTGTCAATATAAGCTTGGGTACATTTTTTTCCCGCTATATGTACTATAAAGGACCCTCCTTAAGCAAATACCTCATGAACACCTCCCTGATAATTCCACTGGTAGAATTATATATGGATCTAATCTGGATGAATATTGCATAGCTATAGAGATGGATGATGAAAAGCTAAAAAAAGACACCTGGATATGATGGCAAAAGGCTTGCAGCAGCCTGTCCTATCTGTCATAGCATATCTTGTCCTCAGAATCACCCTCCATGCTCTGTGGCTGGATGTCTGTGAAACAAGAAAGAAATCGATGGATCCCATTTCAGAAATTATTGGCATTACTTGGTGATTAGATATGTCTGTAACTACCCCACCATCCTTGCATCCTGGATGATTGTGGGAAGCCCTATGGAATACTCAAACTCTAGCTCATTTGGGGGTCACCTCTACCCATTTAACTATGGCATGGGAAACTCAACATTTTTGGGTCCACTCAGTATTCCCTAACTGCTCCTAAGCCATAGCTACCCAATGACAACAACATTCCTGGTGGATCCAACAACATTGGCCCCCTAAAAGAAGAAAGAGGAGAATACTTGAGGGAGTAAGAGCGGGCCTGGGAATCCTGGGACAAGCTGAATTTGCAGCTAATGAAGAAAATCATTCATCAGAAAACGTCATTCTTTATCTCAAATAGGTTATATAGAGGGAATGCTGTTTCAGGAAGAAGGAAAAGGGTGGGAAGCAGCATAGAAAGACAATAAAGCCTTAGCTTCATGGATAGAACAGACTCCACAGACTATAAAAACTCATGCACAAGCTCAACAATGGGAACGTGCCTGTACCCTAACTCAACAAGGCCTATTACCTATGCTAATGCAAATGGAATCTGAATTGGCTATGAAACAATGGCCAACTATAATGGCTGCAGAAGCCCAGGTCAGACACTTGTGGGACTCATATGGTTCCTCACGTATTTGGAAAATGTTTGATGGGAAATGTAATCTATGCTGTGTGTTAAAAAGCAGGGGTCGGTTAAATCCTAAGCTTAAATTCCCAGCAGTTCAACTGGCCAGCATAGGGACCATCCTTTATAATACTATAATACTTCCAATAGGAAGTAGATGGGCCATACTTAAAAATAATGAACAATGGGAACTAATCTCACTGTCTGATTGTGAAAGATGGAAAGGTGAATGGTTATGCTTCCAATCCATATGGAATACTGAATTCACCCAGTCCTGGCCTATTGTATCTGCCCCTACGAATAGCAATATATGGTATATGGGAAAGGAGCGTTTTTGCTGAGAAGGGTTAAAAAACACTTCTGTTATACTAAGTGATTTTTACTGTAATAACCCAAGTTTACATTAAATAATATCGGAATATTTTGTAATACTGAAATTATAGGCAGAATAACTTTGCCTGAAGTTCATAAAACAATAGTGGCCTGGTGCAGGAAATTCGTGCACTGGGGGTGGGTGTTTTCTCAGCCCAACCAGCCCCCTCTCACATATTGGGAGCCCTTAGAGGATGTCCAACTGATGGCTCATCCCCAGCTTGCCCAAGGCATAAAGCCCCTGGCAAGGCTTTAGGGCTTGGGCACTCAGCCATTTTGCTGTTCAGCTCAGCCCCAGCTGCCTGTGACCATCTGGCCCCAGGGGCTGGGCGCTCACCACTGCTCCCATGCCCAGGCCGCTTCCACAGTCGGATGGCCGGGGCGCTGCGGTGCTCGCAGCTGCCACTGCTTCGTCTCCACCCCCAGTGCCCAGCCTTCGTGCTGCTCTGCCCTGCCCCTCGGCCCCATTCCCAGCTTCTGATGGACTGGTAGTGTAGTGGAGGTATG
Source organism: Antrozous pallidus (assembly GCA_027563665.1). Taxonomy (NCBI): domain Eukaryota; kingdom Metazoa; phylum Chordata; class Mammalia; order Chiroptera; family Vespertilionidae; genus Antrozous; species Antrozous pallidus. Next base: position 75,207,212 of record CM050522.1, on the reverse strand, counting down.
GTCAATTTGCATGTTACTCCTTTATTAGATAGGATATGATAATAATGATATTGAAATACCAATGTATTGGGAAATTCAATTTAGTCTTCCCTGAAGGGTCATTTCTATGGAAAGTGATTGGCCAGAAGAAAAGTTAGAGGTTCTAGACAATGAAATAGTAGTGAGTCTTAATTCATCTGGCTCAACATATAAGGTACAAATGACAGTGGATGAAGGAGGAAAACATATAATTACCTTAATAAAAAATTATAATAATACATGTAAAGGGTTTTTCGGTTGGCTGGGATGCTTGTTCCCCTTAGACTTTTCCTTGTCTAGTATTAGATGTTTTCTGTTCCTAATCATTGTTATTGATTTAGTATTGTTACTTTTGTACATGATACGTAAATCTTTTTTTTTATTGTTCAGTTTATTAATTACATTGTTTCCCCTTTTTTTATCCCCCTATATCTTCCCTCCACCCTGTACCTATCCCACCCTCTGCCCTCACCTCCCCCTCCCCAATGTCCTCTCCCACTGTTGCAAGATTTTTGTCCAATCTCTTGCTGTACTTCCAACAACACTTTTCTCCCCAAGAATTGTCAGTCCATTCCCTCTCTATGTCCATGTTTCTGTTATAGTCACCAGTTTATCTTGTTCATCAGCCTATCAGTTCACTTGATTTTTATGTTCATTTGTTGATAGATGTGTATTTGTTGTTCATAATTTATATTTTTACCTTTTTTTTCTTCCTCTTCTTAAAGAATATCTTTCAGCATTTCATATAATACTGGTTTGGTGGTGATGAACTCCTTTAGCTTTTTCTTATCTGCAAAGCACTTTATCTGATCCTCAATTCTGAATGATAGCTTTGCTGGATAGAGTAATCTTGGTTGTAGATTCTTGCTCTTCATTATTTTGAATATTTCTTGCCACTCACGTCTGGCCTACATCGTTTCTGTTGAGAAATCCGCTGACGATCGTATGGGTGCTCCCCTGTAGGTAACCAACTGTTTTTCTCTTGCTGCTTTTAATATTCTCTCTTTATCTTTTGCTCTTGGCATTTTAATTATGATATGTCTTGGTGTGGTCCTCTTTAGATTCCTATGTTTTGGGCTTCTGTGTACTTCTTGGGCTTTTAAGTCAGTTTCTTTCACCAGGTGGGGAAAGTTTTCAGTCACTATTTCTTCAAGTAGGTTTTCATTAACCTGCTCTCTCTCTTTTTCTGGCACCCCAATAATTCGGATGTTGGCTTGCTTGAGGTTGTCCCAGAGGCCCCTTAGGCTATCTTCAATTATCTGAATTCTTTTTGTTTCTTGCTTTTCCAGCTGAGTGGATTTTGGTTCTTTGTATTTCAAATCTTTGACTTGGTTCTTGTGGCCCTCTGGACTGCTTTTAGGACTTTGTGTAATATTTTTTATTTCAGTCTGTGTATGCTTGATTTCTAGTTGGTCCTTTTTTTTTATCTGTGAGGGTCTGGTTCGTATCCTCAGAGGTCTTGTTCATTTCCCTGAGGGTCTCATTCATTTCCTTGTAAGTATCATTCATCTCCTTGTAATTCTCATTCATTTGCTGGTTGGTCTTGTTTATTTCCTGGTAATTCTCATTAAGTTGATCGGCCTTTTGTAGGAGCCTCTTGAAAAGCCTTATAACCGTGGTTTTGAACTCTATGTCTTGTCGTCTTTTCTCCTCCATTTCTTTCACACCTGATTTCTTTCCATGTCTCTGCATGGTGGCTGCTTTATGTGGTGGCTATCCTCAAAGGGACAGTGGCTCAGTCTCCCCAGTTACCTGAGGTGGGTACTCTTACTGCAATCCTTTATGGGTTGTATTCAGTGTTTTTCAATTTAAACCCAGCTTTTTGTTGTTAGCCCTAGGAGGGTTTGACCTCCAGGCCAATTGTCTGTGAAGCTCAGCTGTGCTCAGGTTGGATGGGCGGAGTCTCCGGGCCAAGCAGACAGCGTTAGCTCCGCCCTATGCAGCCCCAGGGGCTCTGTGCAGGGGGGAAATGGCTGCCAGCACCTCTGAGAGAGAGCCGCTGTGGAGCTCCACCGGCTGCCGGGGAATTCAGACTTTCCCCAAATGACTTTGCATGCGCAATGTCTCACCCAGGGTCGTAAAACAAAGCAGACTGACGGTTTTCCGAATGAGAGACAAGTCGCAGAGAGCTCCCTGCGCCGTCACGCAGCCGAGCTGTTCGCACAAGCTGCCGTCTCCACAAGCCAGCAGACCCGGCAGCACCCGAGCTTCGGCGTGCCCTCCCACTGTCCAGTTTTCACCCCCTATGATAGTGGGTTCCCTGGACTTCGCCCAGAGCTGGAGAATCAGTCCAGTGGGACGCCTTTGTCTCCCCTTTCGAGAAAACTGGCAGGTTTCCAGCCGCCAGCCCTCTCCGAGGTGCGCACTCCAAACCTCTCTCTGCACGCGAATCTTTCAACGCTGTTCGCCGCCGCACCTCCGAGTCACAGTGTCTTATCTTCACTTTTATTTGTGGAATTTTCACTCGGCGAGGGTTCTGGTGATTCTGGAAGGTGTTTGTTCTTTCGTTAAGCTGTAGTATTAAAATTGCTGATTATGACGGCAAGATAGGTGTTTCACCTTTGCCGCCATCTTAGTTCTCCCATGATACGTAAATCTTATATTAGATGCAGAAAAGCAAAATGTAAGACAAACAGCAAAAAGACTTGAATCATGGTGGTCAAAAATTAGAAATGATCCAGAATACTTTTTAAAAAGGACATATAGCATCTGACTGCCTCCCATTTACCTGACATTTTAATATATATAATATTTGACCTTAAATACCATGTAAGGTTATGGTCTAGCCCCATCCCCAGTGGTTCACCTGTTCAGCAAGACATGCTGACACTGAGACATCCTAGGAATGAGCCTTCCTAGCACCATGGGACTCCATTATCCAACCAAAAGGTTGGTCATCAATGCATCCTTTGGATTGATTTATGACCAAAAGGGGGATGTGTGGACGAAAGGAGCCACATGCTAACCAGACAAGCTCAGGGGAGGCCCACCTGGCAGTCTTGCAAACTCAGAGACCTAAAATAACCACAAAAGAAGGTTTGAAAATTAAATATTTAACTACAAACAGGTTTTAGTGAGTAGTTATGTACTAGGCCAATATTTTCCCTAACAAAGATCAACTTAGATCTTTACTGAGCCTATTTGCCTTTTTGCCTCTGGATAGCATATCCGTGAGCTGTCTGGGTAACTTGTGCCTTCCCTTTTTACTCAGACCCTCAGGGCACAACAAAGGCCACAGGGACATTCCCTCATTGTTATTGTTATCAAGTTAATTGTCAACTGTTAATTATGTTAAAGTGGTGGTCCCCAAACTCATTAGTCACCAGAGCCAAATATCAACAGTACAATGACTGAAATTTATTTTGAGAGCCAAATTTTTTGAACTTAAACTTCTTCTAATGCCACTTCTTCAAAATTAGATTGGCCCAGGCCCTGGTATTTTGTGGAGGAGCCACAGTCAAGGTGACAAAGAGCCCAAGGTGGCTAATCAATCACCAATGAATTTCATGTAACTCATGGAGGTTCCCTTCCTTTCATTGCAATGTATGAATACGGATGTTACCCTCCATTCTCCAGAGCATTATCTCCATTTGTTGAGGTTCTGCTTCCTGGCATACGTCAACAGTTTGGCCCAAGTGAACTCACAAAAGTTATTTCCAAGTGTCAATATTTGTTTACCTTAACAAGCATCTGATTTATGACTGGGTCCATCTCAAGTTCCGGCACTCAACGGGGCAGGAGTTGCATGAAACCCTGATAACCTGTCCCTCTATTATCACTAATATGACCGCAGCCTTTTCCCACTTTGCCTTTGAACAGACTGACCTTTGAGCCCTGGTCTCAAGGTCAAGGAACCAAATTAGACCCAAGGTTGGAGGCTTTCCCTGGGCTGACCTCTGGGAAAGGAGGGAAGGTTCCCCACATGGCATTTCCCAAAAGCTCGCTCACCAGATTGTGTCACAGCCAGTACCCGGGGCCCTGCCCACAGCTCCTTATAATAAAGGTCACCACACCCCTCAGCCACCAGTACCTCTGGCAATAGTGGTATCTGCTTCTTGCCATGGCGCTGCCCTGGACCCGTGCGATCTTGAGCCTTCTACCTCTGCTGGACGCCAAGAGACCGGAGTGCTCCAATTTGTTGGTGCCAATCACCGATGCCTCCCTGGACCAGGTAGGTGCCCTGGCCCTGAATGCCTTGGGAGCTGGCTCCCTCTCTGGACTTCCCTTCCCCTGCAGTCTTGCAGACAGCCTCTCCTGGGTGCTGGGTGAGAAGAAGGCCAGCCTCCAGTGGCCTTCCTCTGCCTCCTAGCTCAGAACCTACATACAAAGTCCCTCAGCAGGATAAGCTGCAGCAGGGAAGGGGCCTCAGGATGTGGGGGAGTGAGGGGAATGGGAGGGGGAGATGATGGCTGATTCCTAGAGTGAGCTCTTGCAGGCCCCATCACTCCTCTGGCCCCTGTTTGCAAAGTGGAAAGATCTGCTGGAGTCTCCTCCCAGCTGACTATCAAGGACTGAGTTCTCAGTCTCCATCACCTGCTCCTGCTTCTCCCCAGATCTCTGGCAAATGGTATTATATCGCCTTGGCTTACCGCTTCCCGGAGTACAAAGAGAAAGCTAGCAAAGTTCCTGCACTCTACTTTTACTACACCCCCAACCACAGAGAAAACACAATACTGCTCAGAGAGTACATGACCATGTAAGCACCACACAAGACCCACAGGTGCCAGCTCAGCCCCAACCTCACCTCAGCTTCTGACCCATACTCCCAGCTGCCCAAACCCCTGGAGCAAGCACCTGTCCCCTCCCCACCCAGGGATTGGGGGAGGGGCTGACTCTAATTGTCACCTGACTTTCCCCTCCAATATTGTGACAATCCATTTCTCCTTGGCTATCTCACTGTTTTTCTCTCCACTTCTGTCTGACTTGAGGGAGGATCAATGCATCTATCGCTCCAGCAACCTGAGGGTCCACCGGGAAAATGCGACGCTGACTAAATACGGTGAGACCTCAGGGGAAGGACTGCTGTGTGGGAAGGGGAGATGGTGGGATGGGGAGATGGTGGGATGGGGAGATGGTGGTAGGCCAGCCCAAAGGAGGGGACCTGGGGCTTTGGGCACAGAGAGTGTGGGAGATACCCACTTCTTACATCTCCATGGGCCCGCTGCCTGCACACTGAAGCAAGCAGTCATAGCTGCCACCATCTCTGAGCTCTTACTGTGTGTCCCTCACTCCTACTGTCAGAGTGCTGTGTGAAGTGCTTTGTATTAATTAACCCGCTTTAAGACTCATAAACCACCCAAAAAGGACGTTACAGTGATCAGCTCAGGAGATGGAGAGTCAGGGGCCCATTTGTCTCTCTCACTCATCTTGCAATTAACCTATACTCAAACTAAGGTTGGTTCCAGTCCTGCCTCCCAACCACTCTTTTTGTTTTTGTGTTTTGTTAATGCCCACCTGAAGATATTTTCCATTGGTTTTTAGAGAGAGTACAGGGAGAGGGAGACACAGAGAAAAAGGAAACATCAATGTGAGACACCCAACAATTGTCTCCCACACCAGGACTGGAGCCAGCCTGCAACTGAGGCCCATGCCCTTGGCCAGAAGAGAACCCTGGACTCTTCAGTCCCTGGGCACATACTCTATCTCCTTAGCCGAGTGGTTGGCAAATGTGCCTTGAGAGCCACATGCTGCTCTTTGGCCCCTGGAGTGTGGCTCTTCCACAAAATACCGCAGCCTAGGCAGGTCTATTTTGAAGATGTTTAAGATTTAAAAATTTGGCTCTCAAAAAAAAATTTCAATTGTTGCACTGTTGATATTTGGCTGTGTTGACTAATGAGTTTGCTGACCACTGAATTAGCCAAGGCAGCTAGGGCTCAATCACTCTTTGTTCTCTGGGACCTAAGGATGGCAGCACACCCATGTCCCCCACCATCACTGCAGAGAAGGCACATAGCAGGAACACAAAAATGCCAATTGAATTGAGCCAACACCTGAGGCTCCTCTCTGAACCTCATTTCCTCATCTGTAAAGTGCGGAGAAAGGCCCTGAAAGCCACAGTTCACAGGAGGCTCCTCTGATTCGACATCCATTGGGCACAGGGCCTGGTGCCCAGTAGGAGTGAGGGATACATGGCCCAGGTGAACCCCTGGCCCTCACTGATTGGCTGTGTGGGCCTGGGCACACCCAGGTTTCCTCACCTGTGAGGATGGACCCACTGTGCCATCTTGTTAGTCTCACCCAGAGGCTTTCTCTTCCAGAGAATGGCAGAGAACATAATCGCAACCTGCTGTTGACCAAGGACCCCAAGACCTTCATGCTCGCTTCCTTCCTAGAAGACAAGCAGAACATGGCATTGACCTTCTTTGGTAAGCACCCCAAACTCCCACCAGGCTTCCCCCAGGGCCACCTGCTCCTAGGGCTTAGCCCCTAGACCTCCAGTCCTCCCTGGTCTCTACCGAGCCTACCCCCACCACACACACACACAAATACACACACACACACACACACACACACACACTGACATTCTCACATGTCGCCTTGCTCCCTCCTATAGCTGACAAGCCAGAGGTGACCCCGGAGCAAATGCAACAGTTCTATGACTACCTCACGTGCTTGGGCATGGACAAATCGGAAGTCATGTACTCTGATGAGACAAAGGTGAGGGCCAGGAAGACTAGGTGCCCACCTGAGGGTGCTCCTGCTTTGGGCAGCCCATAGGCCCAGAGAGGGCCTTCTCCCAGCCAGGGCTGCACCGCGAGACAAGAGAGCCTGCTTTCTGTGTCCATCTTACTTCCCCCCGCCCCACCAACCCAGGCCTCCCCCTTCACTGTGCTTTCTTCTCCCCTGTCCTGTAGAATATGTGCCTGCTGCTGGAGAAGCAGCACGACGAGGAGAGAAGGAAGGAAAAGGAGAAGTCCGAGACAGGCACAGCGGTGGATGAGGAACTCAAGGACTTTTGAGACACATCCTGAAACCCACCCACCCTCCCTTTGTGCCTCAGTTCTTTCCCTCAGTGTCCCCAATAAATTTCCTGCATTTGGAATAGGCAGGCTATTGGCTCACTCATTCATTCATTTTTTTTATTCTTTAAAGTATTACAAATAGTAGTACATATGTTTGCTTTTTTTCCCAATTGTCCTCCCCCCTACCACCATTCATTCATTCATGTTGAAGCCCGCGACTGTAGCTGCAGAACCCCCTTTGTAGCCCCCAGCACACATATCAGCATGAAGGATGGCACGTGGTGTGGGGGCCCAGCACAAAGAGGTTCCTTCTGCAGGGGAGTCTGGGGAGTGCTGCAGAGATGTAAAGGGAGGGCATGAATAAGTCAGTTATAATCTAGGAAGTGAATGAAAGGTGATGTGATCTTTAACATCACAACCACTCACTGCAGGGAAACAAGACAGACTATTCAGAAGGTATAAAACGGCCCTTGCTGGTTTTCTCAGTGGATGAGCATCAGGCTGTGGACTAAAGGATCTCCTATTCGATTCTGGGCAAGGGCACAAGCTGGGGTTTCGGGCACAATCCCCAGTAGGGGGCATGCAGGAGGCAGCCAATCAATGATTCTTATCATTGATGGTTCTCTCTCTCTCATCCTCTCCCTTCCTCTCGGAAATCAATAAAAATATCATTATAAAAATAAAATGGATGAGCATCCAGAGTTGTAAGCATACCATGATATTACTTTCTGAAAATATTACTTGTGTGGGTAAAGATTGGGCACCATCGTGGAGAAATGCAGAGGTGTCGTAGAGTTAGTAATTCCATAGGATTTACTGAGCACCCACTGTGAGCTGGGCACTGCTCCAGGATTGGGGGCAGCTGGTGAAAGAGAGCAAGCTTCCCTCTTGAATAGCAGAGCATAAAGACAACACAGAAGTGATTTCCTGTTTCAGATGTTGGAGATGGTTCACATAATACATTTACTGAAAATAGACATTCAACTTGATGTCCCATGTTGTTGTTTTTTTTGTGTGTGTGTTTTTCTTGGAAAATGTCCCTGCCACCAGGGTCTGGGTTGGGACCTCTCTGGACTTTTGGTCTTTCTCAGTTGTTAGCACACTCAATTGGAACCAAATCCATGTTTCCCTCCCCCCACACGCTCCACCTCCCCCCCGCCCCCCGCACCCATGGCCTGGGGATGCTTCAAGTAGCCTTCAGCATGTGGACCAAAGGAGCCACATGCTAATCTGACAAGCTCAGGGGAAGACTGCATGGCAGTCTTGAAAACACAGAGACCTAAAATAACCACAAAAGATGGTTTGAAAATTAAATATTTAACTACAAACAGGTTATAGTGGGTAGTCACTAAAGAGACAGGGACACTGAGGTCTGATGAACTGGCTATTCTGGTTGATCAGCTATCTGAAACTATCCAAAAGAGAGAAAAAGATAAAGTTACCCAAATTACGCACTTACAGCTTCGACAATTAAGCAGCCAAGCAGGTTCTACTCCAAAGTCTTTTAGAAAAGGAGAGAAAAGAGTCTGTTTTGACTGCAAAAAGCCAGGCTGCCATAACAAAGACTGTAGAAAACTGAAATGGGATTTGCAAAGAGAAAACAGACAAAGCAATCATAGGGCTGCTCCGAGGACTATGAGAGGGTACTGCCCCTTCTCGTTACTAATACTTGAGGACAATGGTTGGCAAACTCATTAGTCAAGAGTCAAAGATAAACAGTACGATTGAAATTTCTTTTGAGAGCTAAATTTTTAAAACTTAAACTTCTTCTAATGCCACTTCTTCAAAATAGACTCACCCACGCCATTATATTTTGAGGAAGAGACTCAAAGAGTACATGTGGCTATCAAGAGCCGTGGTTTGTTGACCAATGCTTTAGGAGAAAATGAAATTATCATAAAAGGAGAAGTTACTGCTGAAACTGGTTTGGCTCAGTGGAGAGAGTGTTGGCCTGCGGACTGGGGGGTCCCAGGTTGGGATTCTAGTCAAGGGCATGTACCTTGGTTGTGGGCACATCCCAGTGGGAGGTGTGGGGGAGGCGGCTGGTCGATGTTTCTCTCTTATTGATGTTTCTAACTTTCTATTCCTCTCCCTCTCCCTTGTTCTCTGTAAAAAATCAATGAAATATTTTTTAAAATATATTTTATTGCTTTTTCACAGAGAGGAAGGGAGAGGGATAGAAAGTCAGAAAAATTGATGGGAGAGAAACATTGATCAGCTGCCTCTTGCACACCTCCAACTGTGGATGTGCCCGCAGCCAAGGTACATACCCTTGACCAGAATCGAACCCTGGACCTTTCATTCCTCAGACCGATGCTCTATCCACTGAGCCAAACCAGTTCGGAGATATATATATATATATATATTTTTTTTTTTTTTTTTTTTTTTTTTAAGGAGAAGTTACTAAAGCCCTTGTTGATACTGGGGCTATTTTATCTGTATTTAACCCTACCCATTTAGGTTTCCCTCTCCCTCAGAGTGAAGCTTTTGCACAAATAGTAGGGGTAGCTAACCAACCAATGACTGTTTTAAAATCAGAATCTATCCTCTTTCAACTAGGGGATATTACCAGGCAACATATATTCTTACTGATCAAATAGGCACCAATTCACCTGATAGGGAAAGATTTTCTTAAAACCTATGATACTCATGTATCTTTTTCACCCAAAAAGGTGAAATGTATTTAGAACTAAATGAATCAGATACTGAACCAATTGGGGAAATAATGATTTTAAAGAAAAATTCACCACAGGAAAATAATCTTGAAACTGAACATTTCGTGCAAGAAGTTCCTATGCAGCTTTGGGTCCTTTCCAGTACAGATATTGGCAAGATTGAGTCAGCCACTGCTATTAACATAACTATTGATAGCGCTTGACTTTACCTAATATTTGCCAATATCTTCTAAGACCTGATGCACTAGCTGGAATTAAGCCCATTATATGAGATTACTTTAAAAAAAGTACTTATAAGTCCATGTACAAGTCCCTGTAATTCTCCTATCTTTTCAGTAGAGAAACCAAGTGGGAAAGGATGGAGATTTTTACAGGATCTCAGAGCTATAAATAGCATAGTTATCCCCCCACATTCTGTGGTTCCAAATCCACATACTTTATTGTGAACTATTCCTGAGGACTGCCACTATTTTTCAGTAATAAATTTATGTAGTGCTTTTTTCAGCATTCCAGTAGAAAAGGACAGTCAATATCTCTTTCCTTTCACTTGGGAAAATCCACAATTTACTTGGACTGTGATGCCCCAAGGATATATAGAGAGTCCTTCCTATTTCTCCAAGATATTAAAAGCTGATCCAAATGATGTTAAATGTCCTAGAGATTCCACCGTAATTCAGTGGAATGACAGTGCTCTAGGACAGTGGTTGACAAACTGTGGTTCGCGAGACACGCACAGCTCTTTGGCCCCTTGAGTGTGACTCTTCCACCACAGCCTGGGAGAGTTTATTTTGCAGAAGTGGCATTAGAAGAAGTTTAAGTTTAAAATATTTGGCTCTCAAAAGATATTTTAATCATTGTACTATCAATATTTGGCTTTGTTGACTAATGAATTTGCCAACCACTACTCTAGGACATTACTAGAATCTCAAAAGGACACAATTTACCTACTGCAAAGGCTAGCTATAGAGGGACATAAAGTCTCCAAGGATAAGCTTCAATTTTGCTTACCTCAAGTAAAATACCTTGGCCACCTGACATCAAAGGATGGGCTAATGAATAACCCCGTAAGACTTAAAGGAATCGTATCTTTCCCTCTTCCAAAAACAAAAAAAGCAGCTTAGAAGATTCCTGGGCTTCACTGAATATTATAGAATTGGGTTCCAAGCTTTTCATTGATAGCCCAGCCTCTCTCTGCTCTGCTAAAGTCGGATACACCTGATCCCATTCAGTGGGACCCTGAAGGGAAACAAGCTGTTGAGACTCTAAAGGAGGTACTGCCTAAAGCTCCTGCTCTGGGGCATCCAAACTATAAAATGCCCTTCTTCCTTTTCACATGTGAAAGTAAGGGCAACGCTTTAGGAGTTCTAACTAAGAAACACGGAGACCACCATAGACCTATGTCAGCAACTAGACTCAGTGGCAAAAGGGCTCCCTCCTTGCAGGGGGGCCATCTCAGCTACAGCCTTGTTATACAAACAGACAGAAGAGATAGTCATGGGCTCCCCTTTAACTGTGTATGGTCCTCATTCTGTTGAATCCTTGCTGAACTCTCATCACACTCAACACTTCTCTATCAGTCGACTGGCTTCTGATGAAGTACTCCTGCTCTCTGCACCTAAGATTACTTTAACTCAATGTAATCGCCTTAACCCTGCCACGTTGTTGCCTACAGGACACCCACAATTGTGTTTTACTTACTCACCACCTTCTAGCTCCTAGGAGCAAATTACAGGAAACTGCTATTGATAATGCTGACTTAGTTTGGTTCACAGATGGATCCTATCTAAAGGATGAACAAGGACATTTCCGAGATGGGTATGCAATAACTTCTATGGTGGATACAACTGGAAGTTCTTATCTGCCTGGTATCAGATCTGCCCAGCAAGCTGAACTCATTGCTTTGACTTGGGCTTGTCAATTGGCCAAGGGTCAGGTGGCCAATCTCTACACCAACTCTGTATTTTGGGTAGCTGATGACTTTGGAATGTTATGGAAGCAGCAAGGCTTCTTAACTTTCTCTGAGCAGAATTTTTAGATGCCATACAGCAACCAAAACAATTGGCAATTTTAAAAATCCCAGGGCATTCTACAGCCACCAGCATGGAAGCAAAAGGAAATCATTTTGCTGATGCTGCTGCAGCTAAGTAGGAAGCACTGAACAGTCAAGTTATCCAGACCTGAGAATGTTCTTACTTCCTATTAAATCAATAAGAGATTATCTTTTACATTTTCAACACACAGCCACAAAAGATGAAAAGAGAATATGGCAACAAAAAGGGGGAACTAGACAGACAGATATGGCTTAGACCCAATCAGAAACCTATTTCACCCAGGGGCCCAACATGAGTTAACACATTGGGGTCCTGAAAAGATGATTTCATGGAGTAAACAATATTACTAGAAACCTTTTCCTACAGTAACTCATAAAGTGTACAGCAAATGCTCTATCTGTCCAAAATATAACCCAGGAAAGCCACTCCATGGATCCCAAAGACATTTTCCACTTCCTTTGGGCCCATTTGAAATATGGCAATTGGATTTTATCCAAATGCCATCATGTTAAGGTAACAAATACACATTAGTCATGATTTGTATGTTTTCTCACTGGGTTGAGGCATTCCCTTGCAGGAGAGCAACAGCCTTAAGAGTTGGTAAATTGTTACTAGAAAACATAATTCCTAATGGGGGAATTCCCTCTGAGTTACACAGTGACCTAGGGACTCATTTCACCGGGCAAATAATGAAATCCATCTATAACTTTTGGCCTGTACTACAGTATTTCCATTGTGCCCATCACACCCTGTCTTCTGGACTGGTGGAACTTACCAATGGTATAATCAAAACTCAACTAGCCAAAATTTCAGAAGCCTTTAATCTCCCCTGGACAAAAGCTCTCCCTATAGTACTCCTCAACTTGAGATCTACTCCTTTTGATAAACATTAGCTTTCTCCTTAAGAAATAGTCACTGATTGCTTTATGCATCTGGATGAAGGGGCATATGAAATAACTCCACTAAAGGGAGACATTTTACATTATTGCCAAGGGCTTATTAACCAACTTCAAGACATTGATAAATTCGTAACAGATTCATTTCACAGTGGGTTCCCAGGAGACGACGATTTCAAAGATCACTGCTTACAACTAGGAGATTTGGTGTACTGGAAAAGACACCAAATGAAAGACTCTCTCCAACCTCACTGGAGGGGACCTTACCAGGCATTACTAACTAACCCATGTGCAGCTAAACTTAAAGGAATTAGCTCAAGGATTCACATTTCTCATTTAAAAAAGGCACTGAGCCAAAACCAGTTTAGCTCCGGGGATAGAGCATCAGCCTGGAGAATGAAGGGTCCCAGGTTTGATTCCCCTCAAGGGCATGTACCCTGATTGTGGGCACATCCCCAGTGGGGGGTGTGCAAGAGGCAGCTGATCAATGTTTCTCTCTCATGGATGTATCTGACTTTCTATCCCTCTCCCTTCCCTTTCTCTCTGTAAAAAGCAATATATTTTAAAAATAAAATGAAAAATAAAAATAAATAAAAAGGCACCTCACTGTGAATGGACATCTTCTCCCATCTCTGACACCCATCTCAATCTGTAGCGGAGATCAAAGACTGTTCAAGGACAAGAAACAGCTGAGACCTTTTGAGGACGAGAAGTCGCTGATTACAAAGGCAGACAGCTATCCCAAGATACCTGTAAGCTCACAAACTGATACTGATTAAAACCTTGTTTTTATATCATCTGATTGTTATTGATTGAATGTATATAATATGATCTTCATATTATTACCCTTATGGTTCCCTGGTAGAAACAATATCTGCCTCCCCAGACATCTTCCCTTATTAGATATAAAAAATTTAACTTGGATACCTACTAATCTTTCCCATCTACTACACAATGTTCTGATTATCGGATATGATAGTGAAATTAATGCTTTATTGGTCACACATTGGTCTTCTCCTACTATCAATATAAGCTTTGGAACATTTTTTCCCTAGCTATATGTACTATAAAGGACCCACCTTAAGCAAATACCTCCAAGAATACCTCCTGATAATTCCACTGGTAGAATTATATATGGATCTAATCTGGATGAATATTGCATAGCTATAGACATGGATGAAGAAAAGCTAAGAAAGACACCTGGATATGATGGCAAAAGACTTGCAGCAGCCTGTCCTATCTGTCATAGCATATCTTGTCCTCAGAATCACCCTCCATGCTCTGTGGCTGGATGTCTGTGAAACAAGAAAGAAATCGATGGATCCCATTTCAGAAATTATTGGCATTACGTGGTGGTAGATATGTCTGTAACTACCCCACCATCCTTGCATCCTGGATGATTCTGGGAAGCCCTATGGAATACTCAAGCTCTAGCTCATTTGGGGGTCACCTCTACCCATTTAACTATGGCATGGGAAACTCAACATTTTTGGGTCCACTCAGTATTCCCTAACTGCTCCTAAGCCATAGCTACCCAATGACAACAACATTCCTAGTGGATCCAACAACATTGGCCCCCTAAAAGATAAAAAAGGGAAATACTTGAGGGAGTAAGGGTGCGCCTGGGTATACTGGGACAAGCTGAATTTGCAGCTAATGAAGAAAGTCATTCATCAGAAAATGTCATTCTTTATCTCAAAAAGGTCATATAGAGGGAATGCTGTTTCAGGAAGAAGGAAAAGAGTGGAAAGCAGCATGGAAAGACAATAAAGCCTTAGCTTCATGGATAGAACAGACTCCACAGACTATAAAAACTCATGCACAAGCCCAACAATGGGAATGTGCCTGTACCCTAACTCAACAAGGCCTATTACCTATGCTAATGCAAATGGAATCTGAATTGGCTATGAAACAATGGTCAACTATAATGGCTTCAGAAGCCCAGGCCAGACACTTGTGGGACTCATATGGTTCCTCATATATTTGGAAAATTTATGATGAGAAATGTAATCTTTGATGTTGTGTTTTAAAAGCCCAGGTGCCTCGGTTAAATCCTAAGCTTAAATTCCCAGCAGTTCACCTGGATGGCATGGGGACCATCCTCAATACTACTACAATATTTCCAATGGGAAGTAGATGGGCCATACTTAAAAATAATGAACAATGGGAACTAATCTCACTGTCTGATTGTGAAAGATGGAAAGGTGAATGGTTATGCTTCCAATCCATATGGAATACTGAATTCACCCAGTCCTAGCCTATTGTATCTGCCCCCATGAATAACAATATATGGTATATGGGAAAGGGGAGTTTTTGGTAGGAAGAGTTAAAAAACTCTTCTGTTATACTAAGTGATTTTTACTGTAAAAACCCAAGTTTACATTAAATAATACCGGAATATGCCGTAATACTGAAATTATAGGCAGAATAACTTTGCCTGAGGTTCATAAAACAATAGTGGCCTGGTGCAGGAAATTGGTGCACTGGGGGTAGGTGTTTCTCAACCCAACCTGCCCCCTCTCACATATTGGTAGCCCTTAGAGGATGTCCAACTGATGGCTCATCCCCAGCATGCCCAAGGCATAAAGCCCCTGGCAAGGCTTTATGGCTTGGGCACTCAGCCATCTTGCTGCTCAGCTCAGCCCCAGCTGCCTGTGACCACTTGGTCCCAGGGGCTGGGCACTCACAGTTGCTCCCATGCCCAGGCCGCTTCCGCAGTCGGATGGCCGGGGCACTGCAGTGCCCCCAGCTGCCACTGCTTTGTCTCCACCCCCGGGAGCCCATCCCCCGTGCAGCTCCGTCCCACTGCTCGGCCCTGCCCCCTGCTTCTGATTGGCTGGTAGTGTAGCGGAGGTATGGTCAATTTGCATGTTACTCCTTTATTAGATAGGATATGATAATAATGATACTGAAATACCAATGTATTGGGAAATTCAACTTAGTCTTCCCCATAAAATCATTTCTAATTACTAATTGGCCAGAAGAAAAGTTAGAGGTTCTAGACAATGAAATAGTAGTGAGTCTTAATTCATCTGACCCAACATATCATAACATACAAATGACAGTGGATGAAGGGGGAAAACATATAATTACCTTTATAAAAAATTATGTTAATACGTGTAAAGGGTTTTTCAGTTGGCTGGGATGATTGTTCCCCTTAGACTTTTCCTTGTCTAGTATTAGACGTTTTCTGTTCCCAATCATTGTTATTGATTTAGTATTGTTACTTTTGTTCATGATACGTAAATCTTATATTAGATGCAGAAAAGCAAAATGTAAGACAAACAGCAAAAAGACTTGAATCATGGTGGTCAAAAATTAGAAATGATCCAGAATACTTTTTAAAAAGGACATATAGCATCTGACTGCCTCCCATTTACCTGACATTTTAATATATATAATATTTGACCTTAAATACCATGTAAGGTTATGGTCTAGCCCCATCCCCAGTGGTTCACCTGTTCAGCAAGACATGCTGACACTGAGACATCCTAGGAATGAGCCTTCCTAGCACCATGGGACTCCATTATCCAACCAAAAGGTTGGTCATCAATGCATCCTTTGAATTGATTTATGACCAAAAGGGAGATGTGTGGACGAAAGGAGCCACATGCTAACCTGACAAGCTCAGGGTAGCCTCACCTGGCAGTCTTGCAAACTCAGAGACCTAAAATAACCACAAAAGAAGGTTTGAAAATTAAATATTTAACTACAAACAGGTTTTAGTGAGTAGTTATGTACTAGGCCAATATTTTCCCTAACAAAGATCAACTTAGATCTTTACTGAGCCTATTTGCCTTTTTGCCTTTGGATAGCAAATCTGTGAGCTGTCTGGGTAACTTCTGGCTTCCCTTTTTACCCAGACCCTCAGGGCACAACAAAGGCCACAGGGACATTCCCTCATTGTTATTGTTATCAAGTTAATTGTCAACTGTTAATTATGTTAAAGTGGTGGTCCTCAAACTCATTAGTCACCAGAGCCAAATATCAACAGTACAATGACTGAAATTTATTTTGAGAGCCAAATTTTTTGAACTTAAACTTCTTCTAATGCCACTTCTTCAAAATAAGATTGGTCCCAGACCCTGGTATTTTGTGGAGGAGCCACAGTCAAGGTGACAAAGAGCCCAAGGTGGCTAATCAATCTCCAATGAAATTCATGTAACTCACAGAGGTCCCTTTCCTTTCATTGCAATGTATGAATACGGATGTTACCCTCCATTCTCCAGAGCATTATCTCCATTTGTTGAGGTTCTGCTTCCTGGCATATGTCAACAGTTTGGCCCAAGTGAACTCACAAAAGTTATTTCCAAGTGTCAATATTTGTTTACCTTAACAAGCATCTGATTTATGACTGGGTCCATCTCAAGTTTTGGCACTCAGCGGGGCAGGAGTTGCATGAAACCCTGAGAACCTGTCCTTCTATTATCACTAATATGACCACAGCCTTTTCCCACTTTGCCTTTGAACAGACTGACCTTTGAGCCCTGGTCTCAAGGTCAAGGAACCAAATTAGACCCAAGGTTGGAGGCTTTCCCTGGGCTGACCTCTGGGAAAGGAGGGAAGGTTCCCCACATGGCATTTCCCAAAAGCTCGCTCACCAGATTGTGTCACAGCCAGTACCCTGGGCCCTGCCCACAGCTCGTTATTATAAAGGTCACTGCACCCCTCAGCCACCAGTACCTCCATCGTTAGTGGCATCTGCTTCTTGCCATGGCGCTGCCCTGGGCCCTTGCGATCTTGAGCCTTCTACCTCTGCTGGACACCAAGAGACTGGAGTGCCCCAATTTGTCAGTGCCGATCACCAATGCCTCCCTGGACCAGGTGGGTGCCCTGGCCCTGAACGCCTTGGGAGCTGGCTCCCTCTCTGGGCTTCCCTTTCCCTGCAGTCTTGCAGACAGCCTCTCCTGGGTGCTGGGTGAGAAGAAGGCCAGCCTCCAGTGGCCTTCCTCTGCCTCCTAGCTCAGAACCTACATACAAAGTCCCTCAGCAGGGCACAATGCACCAGGGAAGGTGCCTCAGGATGTGGGGGAGTGAGGGGAATGGGAGGGGGTGATGATGGCTAATTCCTAGAGTGAGCTCCTGCAGGCCTCACCCTCCCTGGGCCCCTGTCTCCTGATTTGCAAAGTGGAAAGATCTGCTGGAGTCTCCTCCCAGCTGACTATCAAGGACTGAGTTCTCAGTCTCCATCACCTGCTCCTGCTTCTCCCCAGATCTCTGGCAAATGGTTTTATATCGCCTCGGCTTACCGCTTCCCGGAGTATAAGAGGAAAGCTAGCAAAGTCCATGCATCCTTCATTTACTGCACTCCCAACCACACAGAAAACACGATACTGCTCAGAGAGTACACAACCATGTAAGCCCCACACAAGACCCACAGGTGCCAGCTCAGTCCCATCCTCAACCCAGCTTCTGGCCTCTACTCCCAGCTGCCCAAACCCCTGGAGCAAGCACCTGCCCCCTCCCCACCCAGGGAATGGGGGAGGGGCTGACTCTAATGGCCACCTGACTTTCCCCTCCAACTTTGTGATAATCTATTTCTCCTTGCCTATCTCACTGTTTATCTCTCCTCTTCTGTCTGGCTTGAGGAAGGACCAATGCATGTATCACTCCAGCAACTTGAGGGTCCACCGGGAAAATGGGACCCTGACCAAATATGGTGAGCCCTCAGGGGAAGGGTTGCTCTGTGGGATGGGGAGATGGTGGTGGGCCAGCCCAAAGGAGATGACCTGGGGGCTTTGTGCACATCTTACGTCTCCGTGGGCCCGAGCCTGCACACTGAAGCAGTCATTCATAACTGCCAACATCTCTGAGCTCTTACTGTGTCCCTCACTCCTACTGTGAGGGTGCTGTGTGAAGTGCTTTGTATGAATTAACCCACTTTAAGACTCATAAACCACCCAAAAAGGACGTTACAGTGATCAGCTCAGGAGATGGAGAGTCAGGGGCCCATTTGTCTCTCTCACTCACCTTGTAATTAGACCTACACTCAATCTGAGGTTGGTTCCAGTCCTGCCTCTCAACCACCCTTTTTGTTTTTGTGTTTTGTTAATGCCCACCTGAGGATATTTTCCCATTGGTTTTTAGAGAGAGTACAGGGAGGGGGAGACACAGAGAGAAAGGAAACATCAATGTGAGACACACAGCGATTGGTCCAGGGGAGCCAGCCTGCAACTGAGGCACATGCCCTTGGCCGGAAGAGAACCCTGGACCAGTCAGTCCCTGGGCACATGCTCTATCCACTTAGCCCAGTGGCTGGCACACCGTGGCTTGAGAGCCACATGCTGCTCTTTGGCCCCTGGAGTGTAGCTCTTCCACAAAATACCACAGCCTGGGCAGGTCTATAATGAAGATGTTTAAGTTTTAAAAATTTGGCTCTCAAAAAAATTTTCAATTGTTGTACTGTTGTTATTTGGCTGTGTTGACTAATGAGTTTGCTGACCACTGAATTAGCCAAAGCAGCTAGGGCTCAATCACTCTTTGTTCTCTGGGACCTAAGGGTGGCAGCACACCCATGTCTCCCACCATCACTGCAGAGAAGGCACATAGTAGGAATACACAAATGCCAATTGAATTGAGCCAACACCTGAGGCTCCTCTCTGAGCCTCAATTCCTCATCTGTAAAGTGGGGAGAAAGGCCCTGACAGCCACAGTTCACAGGAGGCTCCTCTGATTCCACATCCATTGGGCACAGGGCCTGGTGCCCAGTAGGAGTGAGGGATACATGGCCCAGGTGAACCCCTGGCCCTCACCAGTTTCTGTGTGGGCCTCGGCACACCCAGGATTCCTCACCTGTGAGGAGGGACCCACTGTGCCATCTCCATGGTATCACCGAGAAGCTTTCTCTTCCAGAGAATGGCAGAGAACATATTCGCCACCTGCTGCTCCCCAAGGACCACAAGACCTTCATGCTCGTTTCTTTCCCAGAAGACAAGCAGAACATGGGGGTTATCTTCTTTGGTAGGCATCCCAAACTCCCCCAGGCTTTTTCCAGGGCCACCTGCTCCTAGGGCTGATCCCCTAGCCCTCCAGTCCTCCCTGGTATCTACCCAGCCCACCCCCACCGCACACATACACACACACACACACACACACACACACACACACACAGAGAGAGAGAGAGAGAGAGATATTCTCACATATCCCCTTGCTCCCTTCTGTAGCTGACAAGCCAGAGGTGACCCTGGAGCAAATGGAACAGTTCTATGACTACCTCACGTGCATGGGCATGGACAAATCGGAAGTCATGTGCTCTGATGAGAAAAAGGTGAGGGCCAGGAAGACTAGGTGCCCACCTGAGGGTGCTCCTGCTTTCGCCAACCCAGAGGCCCAGAGAGGGCCTTCTCCCAGCCAGGGCTGCACAGCTAGGCATGAGAGCCTGCTTTCTGTGCCCATCTTACTCCCCACCAACCCAGCCCTCCCCGTCACTGTGCTTTCTTCTCCCCTGTCCTGTAGAATATGTGCCTGCTGCTGGAGAAGCAGCACGACGAGGAGAGGAGGAAGGAAAAGGAGAAGTCCAAGACAGACACAGTGGTGGAATAGGACCTGGGTACTTTTGGGACCCATCCTGAGACCCGCCCACCCTCCCTTTGTGCCTCAGTTCTTTCCCTCAGTGTCACCAATAAAGTTCCTGCATTTGGAATAGGCAGGCTATTGGTCACTCATTCATTCATTTTTAAATTTTTTTTATTCTTTAAAGTATTACAAATAGTAGTACATATGTTTTCTTTTTTTCCCCCATTGTCCTCCCCCCCTCCACTCATTCATTCATGTTGAAGCCGTCGTCCCTGGCTGCAGAAGCCCCTGCTATAGCCTCCAGCACACATGCCAGCATGGATGATGGCACGTGGTGTAGGAGCCCAGCACGAAGACGTTCCTTCTGCAGGGGGAGTCTGGGGAGTGCTGCAGAGATGTAAAGGGAGGGCATGAGTAAGTCAGTTATAATCTAGGAAGTGAATGAAAGGTGATGTGAGCTTTAACATCACAACCACTCACTACAGGGAAACAAGACAGACTATTCCAAATGTAAAAATGGCCCTTGCTGGTTTTCTCAGTGGATGAGCATCAGGCTGTGGACTAAAGGGTATCCTATTCGATTCTGGGCAAGGGCACAAGCGGGGTTTCAGGCTCAATCCCCAGTAGGGGGCATGCAGGAGGCAGCCAATCAATGATTCTCATCATTGATGGTTCTCTCTCTCTCCCCCTCTCCCTTGCTCTCTGAAATCAATAAAAATATCATTAAAAAATAAAATGGATGAGCATCCAAAGTTGTAAGCATACCATAATAATACTTTCTGGAAATATTATTTGTGTGGGTAAAGATTGGGCCCCATCGTGGAGAAATGCAGAGGTGCGGTGGAGTTAGTGATTCCACAGGATTTCCTGAGCACCCACTGTGTGCTGGACACTGCTCCAGGACTGGGGGCAGATGGCGAAAGAACAAGTTTCCTTCTTGAATAGCAGAACATAAAGACAACCCAGAAGTGATTTCCTGTTTCAGATGTTGGAGATGGTTCACGTAATACATTTACTGAAAATAGACATTCAATTTAATGTCCCATGTTGTTGTTTGTGTGGTGTGTGTGTGTGTGTGTGTGTGTGTGTGTGTGTGTGTGTGTGTTTTTCTTGGAAAAAGTGCCTGCCACCAGGTCTGGGTTGGGGCCTCTCTGGACTTTTGGTCTTTCTCAGTTGTTAGCACACTCAATTGGAACCAAATCCATGTTTCCCTCCCCCCACACGCTCCACCTCCCCCCACCCCGATCGCCTGGGGATGCTCCAAGTAGCCTCAGCATGTGGACCAAAGGAGCCACATGCTAATCTGACAAGCTCAGGGGAGGACTGCGTGGCAGTCTTGAAAACACAGAGACCTAAAATAACCACAAAAGATGGTTTGAAAATTAAATATTTAAATACAAACAGGTTATAGTGGGTAGTCACTAAAGAGACAGGGACATTGAGGTCTGATGAACTGGCTATTCTGGTTGATCAGCTATCTAAAACTATCCCAAAAGAGAAAAAGATAAAGTTATCCAAATTATGCACTTACAGCTTCAACAATTAAGCAACCAAGCAGGTTCTACTCCAAAGTCTTTTAGAAAAGGAGAGAAAAGAGTCTGTTTTGACTGCAAAAAGCCAGGCTACCATAAGAAAGACTGTAGAAAACTGAAATGGGATTTGCAAAGAGAAGACAAAGGGCTGCTCCGAGGACTATGAGAGGGTACTGCCCCTTCTCCTTACTAATACTTGAGGACAGCGGTTGGCAAACTCATTAGTCAAGAGTCAAAGATCAACAGTATGATTGAAATTTCTTTTGAGAGCCAAATTTTTTAAACTTAAACTTCTTCTAATGCCATTTCTTCAAAATAGACTCGCCCAGGCCATTTTATTTTGTGGAAGATATACACTCAAGGGGCCAAAGAGTGCATGTGTCTATCTAGAGCCGTGGTTTGCTGACCACTGCTTTAGGAGAAATTTAAATTATCTTAAAAGGAGAAGTTACTGCTGAAACTGGTTTGGCTCAGTGGATAGAGTGTTGGCCTGCGGACTGAGGGGTCCCAGGTTGGGATTCTGGTCAAGGGCATGTACCTTGGTTGTGGGCACATCCCCAGTGGGAGGTGTGGGTGTGGCAGCTGGTCAATGTTTCTCTCTCATTGATGTTTCTAACTTTCTCGTCCTCTCCTTCTCCCTTGTTCTCTGTAAAAAAAATGAATGAAATATTTTTTAATATATTTTATTGATTTTTCACAGAGAGGAAGGGAGAGCGATAGAAAGTCAGAAAAATCGATGGTAGAGAAACATTGATCAGCTGCCTCTTGCACACCTCCAACTGGGGATGTGCCAGCAACTAAGGTACATGCCCTTGACTGGAATCGAATGGGGACCTTTCAGTCCGCAGGCCGATGCTCTATCCACTGAGCCAAACCAGTTCGGCAATATATGTGTGTGTGTGTGTGTGTGTGTGTATATATATATATATATATATATATATTTTTTTTTTTTTTTTTAAAGGAGAAGTTACTAAAGCCCTTGTGGATACTGGGGCCATTTTACCTGTTTTTAACCCTACCCATTTAGGTTTCCCTCTCCCTCAGAGCGAAGCTTCTGCACAAATAGTAGGGGTATCTAACCAACCAATGACTGTTTTAAATTCAGAATCTGTCCCCTTTCAACTAGGGGATGTTACCGGGCAACATATATTCTTACTGATCAAATAGGCACCAATTCACCTGATAGGGAAAGATTTTCTTAAAACCTATGATGCTCATATATCTTTTTCACCCAAAAAGGTGAAATGTATTTAGAACTAAATGAATCAGATACTGAACCAATTGGGAAAATAATGATTTTAAAGAAAATTTCACCACAGGAAAATAATCTTGAAACTGAACATTTCGTGCAAGAAGTTCCAATGCAGCTTTGGGTCCTTTCCAGTACAGATATTGGCAAGATTGAGTCAGCTACTCCTATTAAAATAACTATTGATAGCACTTTGCCTTTACCTAATATTTGCCAATATCTTCTAAGACCTGATGCACTAGCTGGAATTAAGCCCATTATACAAGATTGCTTAAAAAGAGGACTTATAATTCCATGTATAATTCCCTGTAATTCTATATTTTCAGTAAAGAAACCAAATGGGCAAGGATGGAGATTTGTTCAGGATCTGAGAGCTATAAATTGGATAGTTATTCCCTGACGTCCTGTGGTTCCAAATCCACATACTTTATTGTCAACTATTCCTGAGGACTGCCACTATTTTTCAGTAATAAATTTATGTAATGTTTTTTTCAGCATTCCAGAAGAAAAGGATAGTCAATATCTCTTTCCTTTCACTTGGGAAGATCAACAATTTATTTGGACTGTGATGCCCCAAGGATATATAGATAGTCCTACCTATTTCTCCCAGATATTAAAAGCTGATCTAAATGATGTTAAATGTCCTAGAGATTTCACCGTAATTCAGTGGAATGACAGTGCTCTAGGACAGTGGTTGACAAACTGTGGTTCGCGAGACACGCACAGCTCTTTGGCCCCTTGAGTGTGACTCTTCCACCACAGCCTGGGAGAGTTTATTTTGCAGAAGTGGCATTAGAAGAAGTTTAAGTTTAAAATATTTGGCTCTCAAAAGATATTTCAATCATTGTACTATCAATATTTGGCTTTGTTGACTAATGAATTTGCCAACCACTACTCTAGGACATTACTAGAATCTCAAAAGGACACAATTTACCTATTGCAAAGGCTAGCTAGAGAGGGACATAAAGTCTCCAAGGATAAGCTTCAATTTTGCTTACTTCAAGGAAAATACCTTGGCCATCTGACATCAAAGGATGGGCTAATGAATCCCCGAAAGACTTAAAAGAATCGTATCTTTCCCTCTTCCAAAAACAAAAAAGGCAGCTTAGAAGATTCTTGAGCTTCACTGAATATTGTAGAATTGGGTTCCAAGCTTTTCATTGATAGCCCAGGCTCTCTATGCTCTGCTAAAGTCGGATACACCTGATCCCATTCAGTGGGACCCTGAAGGGAAACAAGCTGTTGAGACTCTAAAGGAGGTACTGCCTAAAGCTCCTGCTCTGGGGCATCCAAACTATAAAATGCCCTTCTTCCTTCTCACATGTGAAAGTAAGGGCAATGCTTTAGGAGTTCTAACTCAGAATCACAGAGACCACCATAGACCTATGTCAGCAACTAGACTCAGTGGCAAAAGGGCTTCCTCCTTGCATGGGGGCCATCTCAGCTACTGCCTTGTTATACAGAGAGAAGAGATAGTCATGGGCTCCCCTTTAACTGTGTATGGTCCTCATTCTGTTGAGTCCTTGCTGAACTCTCATCACACTCAACACTTCTCTATCAGTCGACTGGCTTCTGCTCTCTGCACCTAATATTACTTTAACTCAATGTAATTGCCTTAACCCTGCCACGTTGTTACCTACAGGATAGAGACACTCACAATTATGTTTTACTTACTCACCACCTTCTTGCTCCTAGGAACAAATTACAGGAAACTCCTATTGATAATGCTGACTTAGTTTGGTTCACAGATGGATCCTATCAAAAGGATGAACAAGGACATTTCCGAGCTGGGTATGCAATAACTTCCATGGTGGATATAACTGGAAGTTCTTATCTGCCTGGAATCAGATCCACCCAGTAAGCTGAACTCATTGCTTTGATTTGGGCTTGTCAATTGGCCAAGGGTCAGGTGGCCAATCTCTACACCGATAGTCACTATGCATTTGGTGTAGCTGATGACGTTGGAATGTTATGGAAGCAGTGAGGCTTCTTAACTTTTTCTGAGCAGAATTTTTAGCTGCCATACAGCAACCAAAACAATTGGCAATTATAAAAATCCTAGGGCATTCTAAAGCCACCAGCATGGAATCAAAAGGAAATCATTTGCTGATGCTGCTGCAGCTAAGTAGGAAGCACTGAACAGTCAAGTTATCCAGACCTGAGAATGTTCTTTACTTCCTATTACATCAATAAGAGATTATCTTTTACATTTTCAACACACAGCCACAAAAGATGAAAAGAGAATATGGCAACAAAAAGGGGGAACTTTTGACCCAGACAGACAGATATGGCTTGGACCCAATCAGAAACCTATTTCACCTGTAGGGGCCCAACTCCCTGTCCTTCAGTATGTACATGAGCTAACACATTGGGGTCCTGAAAAGATGATTTCATGGAGTAAACAATATTACTAGAAACCTTCTCCTACAGTAACTCATAAAGTATACAGCAAATGCTCTATCTGTCCAAAATATAACACAGGAAAGCCACTCCATGGATCCCAAAGACATTTCCTACTTCCTTTGGGCCCATTTGAAATATGGCAATTGGATTTTATCCAAATGCCATCATGTTAAGGTAACAAATACACATTAGTCATGATTTGTATGTTTTCTCTCTGGGTTGAGGCATTCCCTTGCAGGAGAGCAACAGCCTTAAGAGTTGGTAAATTGTTACTAGAAAACATAATTCCTAATGGGGGAATTCCCTCTGAGTTACACAGTGATGTAGAAACTCATTTCACTGGGCAAATAATGAAATCCATCTATAACTTTTGGCCTGTACTACAGCATTTCCATTGTGCCTATCACACCCTGTTTTCTGGACTGGTGGAACTTACCAATGGTATAATCAAAACTCAACTAGCCAAAATTTCAGAAGCCTTTAATCTCCCCTGGACAAAAGCTCTCCCTATAGTACTCCTCAACTTGAGATCTACTCCTTTTGATAAACATTAGCTTTCTCCTTAAGAAATAGTCACTGATTGCCTTATGCATCTGGATGAATGGGCATATGAAACAACTTTGTTAAAAGGAGACATTTTACATTATTGCCAAGGGCTTATTAACCAATTTCAAGAAATTGATAAATTCATAACAGATTCATTTCACAATGGGCTCTCAGAAGATGAAGATTTCAAAGATCACGGCTTACAACTAGGAGATTTGGTGTATTGGAAAAGACACCAAATGAAAGACTCTCTCCAACCTCACTGGAGGGGACCTTATCAGGTATTACTAACTAACCCATGTGCAGCTAAACTTAAAGGAGTTAGCTCAAGGATTCACATTTCTCATTTAAAAAAGGCACTGAGCCAAAACCAGTTTAGCTCCGGGGATAGAGCATTAGCCTGGAGAATGAAGGGTCCCAGGTTTGATTCCCCTCAAGGGCATGTACCCTGATTGTGGGCACATCCCCAGTGGGGGGGGGGGGGCAATAGGCAGCTGATCAATGTTTCTCTCTCATGGATGTATCTGACTTTCTATCCCTCTCCCTTCCCTTTCTCTCTGTAAAAAAACCAATATATTTTAAAAAATAAAATGAAAAATAAAAATAAATAAATAAGGCACCTCACTGTGAATGGACATCTTCTCCCATCTCTGACACCCATCTCAGTCTGCAGTGGACATCAAAGACTTTTCAAGGACAAGAAACAGCTGAGACCTTTTGAGGACGAGAAGTCGCTGATTTCGAAGGCAGATAGCTATCCCAAGATGATGTCAACAAAATCTGTAAGCTCACAAACTGATACTGCTTAAAACTTTGTTTTTATATCATCTGATTGTTATTGATTGAATGTATATAAAATGATCTTCATATTATTATTATCCTTATGGTTCCCTAGTGGAAATAATATCTGCCTCCCCAGACATCTTCCCTTATTAGATATGAAAAATTTAACTTGGATACCTACTAATCTTTCCCATGTTCTGTTTATCGGATATGATAGTGAAATTAATGCTTTATTGGCCACACATTGGTCTTCTCCTACTATCAATATAAGCTTTGGTACATGTTTTCCCTAGCTATATGTACTATAAAGCAAATACCTCCAAGAATACCTCCTGATAATTCCACTAGTAGAATTATATATGGATCTAATCTGGATGAATATTGCATAGCTATAGAGATGGATAAAGAAAAGCTAAGAAAGACACCTGGATATGATGGCAAAAGGCTTGCAGTAGCCTGTCCTATCTGTCATAGCATATCTTGTCCTCAGAATCACCCTCCATGCTCTGTGGCTGGATGTCTGTGAAACAAGAAAGAAATGGATGGATCCCCATTTCAGAAATTATTGGCATTACGTGGTTGGTAGATATGTCTGTAACTACCCCACCATCCTTGCATCCTGGATGATTCTGGGAAGCCCTATGGAATACTCAAGCTCTAGCTCATTTGGGGGTCACCTCTACCCATTTAACTATGGCATGGAAAACTCAACATTTTTGGGTCCATGGGAAGCCCTATGGAATACTCAAGCTCTAGCTCATTTGGGGGTCATCTCTACCCATTTAACTATGGCATGGGAAACTCAACATTTTTGGGTCCACTCAGTATTCTCTGACTTCTCCTAAGCCATATCTACCCAATGGCAACAACATTCCTGGTGGATCCAACAACATTGGCCCCCTAAAAGAAGAAAAAGGGGAATACTTCAAAGGGGTAGAGGCTGGCCTTGGTATCCTGGCACAAGGTGAACTTGCAGCTAATGAAGAAAGTCATCCATTAGAGAAAGATTATCTCAAGTAGATCATATAGAGGGAATGGTGTTTCAGAAAGAAGGAAAAGGGTGGGAAGCAGCATGGAAAGACAATAAAACCTTAGTTTCATGGATAGAACAGAGTCCACAGACTGTAAAATCTCAAGTACAAGCCCAACAATGGGAACGTGCCTATACCCTAACTCAGCAAGGCCTATTACCTATGCTAATGCAAATGGAATCTGAAGTGGCTATGAAACAATGGCCAACTATACTGGCTGAAGAAGCCCAGGCCAGACACTTATGGGACTCATATGGTCCCCCAGGAATTTGGAAATTTTTGATGGGAAATGCAAACTATCATGTTGTACTTTAAAAGCCCAGGTGCCTCAGTTAAATCCTAAGCTTAAATTCCCAGTTGTTCAAGTGGCCAGCATAGGGACCACCCTCAATAATACTACAATACTTCCAATGGGAAGTAGATAGGCCATACTTAAAAATAATAAACAATGGGAACCCATCTCACTGTCTGTTTGTGAAAGTTGGAAAGGTGAATGGTTATGCCCCCAATCCATATGGAATACTGAATTCACCCAGTCCTGGCCTATTGTATCTGCCCCCACGAATAACAATCTATGGTATATGCAAAGGGGGCATTTTTACTGAGAAGGGTTAAAAAATTCTTCTGTTATACTAAGTGATTTTTATTATAATAACCGAAGTTTACATTAAATAATACTGGAATAAGGTGTAATGCTAAAATTGTAGGCAGAATAACTTTGACTGAGGTTCATAAAAACATATAATATTGATATTCAAAAACCAATGTATTGGGAAATTCAACTTAATCTTCCCCATAAAGTCATTTCTGTTAAGTATGTTAAAGCAGTGGTCAGCAAATTCATTAGTCAACAGAGCCAAATATCAACAGTACAATGATTGAAATTTATTTTGAGAGCCACATTTTTTTTAATCTTTATTGTTCAGTTTATTAATTACATTGTTTCCCCTTTTTATCCCCCTATAGCTTCCCTCCACCCTGTACCTATCCCCCCTCCACCCTCACCTCCCCCTCCCCACTGTCCTCTCCCATTGTTGCTAGATTTTTGTCCAGTCTCTTGCTGCACTTCCCACAACCCTTTTCTCCCCAAGAATTGTCAGTCCATTCCCTCTCTATGTCCATGTCTCTGTTATATTCACCAGTCTATCCTGTTCAACAGCCTATCAATTCACTTGATTTTTATGTTCATTTGTTGATAGATGTGTATTTGTTGTTCATAATTTTCATCTTTACCTTTTTCTTCTTCCTCTTCTTAAAGAATATCTTTCAGCATTTCATATAATGTTGGTTTGGTGGTGATGAACTCCTTTAGCTTTTTCTTATCTGCGAAGCACTTCATCTGACCTTCAATTCTGAATGATATCTTCGCTGGATAGAGTAATCTTGGTTGTAGATTCTTGCTGTTCATCACTTTGAATATTTCTTGCCACTCCCATCTGGCCTGCATCATTTCTGTTGAGAAATCCGCTGACAGTCGTATGGGTGCTCCCTTATAGGTAACCAACTGTTTCTCTCTTGCTGCTTTTAATATTCTCTCTTTGTCTTTTGCTCTTGGCATTTTAATTATGATGTGCCTTGGTGTGGTCCTCTTAGGGTTCCTATATATTGGGGTTCGGTGCACTTCTTGGACTCCTAAGTCAATTTCTTTCACCAGGTGTGGGAAGTTTTCAGTCACTATTTCTTCAAATAGGTTTTCATTGTCTTGGCCTCTCGCTTTTTCTGGCACCCCTATAATTCGGATGTTGGTATGCTTGAGGTTGTCCCAGAGGCCCCTTACACTATCTTCAATTTTTTGGATTCTTTTGGTTTCTTGCTTTTTCAGCTGAGTGGATTTTACCTCTTTGTATTTCAAATCTTTAACTTGGTTCTTGGGGTGCTCCAGGGCACTTTCAGGTCTTTGTACAATATTTTTTGTTTCAGTCAGTGTATGCTTAATTTCTGGTTGGTCCTTTTTCATATCCTTGAGAGTCTGCTTTATATCCTTGAGGGTTTCTTTCATTTCCTTGTAGGACTCATTCATTTCCACGTTGATCTTGATCATTTCCACGTTGGTCTTGATCATTTCTTTGCAGCTCTCGTTTATATCCTGGAGGGTGTTGTTCATTTTCTTGTAGGACTCATTCATTTCCTTTGTGGTCTTGCTTATTTCCTTATAGGCCTCGATCTTTTGTTGGAGCCTCTTAAAAAACCCTATAACCGTGGTTCTGAATTCCATGTCCAGTCGTTTTTTTTCCTCCATTTCTTTCACTTCTGATTTCTTTCCATGTTGCTGCATGGTGGCTGCTTCCCTGAGTTGGTCAATTAGCTTTGTGTGGTAGACTTCCTACTAGGGATAGTGGCTCAGCCTCCCCAGTTACCTGAGGTGGATATGGGCTGCACAGTCTTGCTGAAGTTAAGCTCAGTTAATCGTTGTTAGCACTTGGAGGGTTGACCTCCAGGCCAATTGTCTGTGAAGCTCAGCTGTACTCAGGTTGGGTGGGCGGAGTCTCCGGGCCAAGCAGACAGTGTTAGCTCCGCCCTATGCGGCCCCAGGGACTCTGTGCCGGGGGCAATGGCCGCCAGCACCTCTGAGAGAGAGCTGCTGCGGAGCTCCACCGGCTGCCAGTTGCCGGGGAATTCAGACTTTCCCAAAATGAGTCTGCATGCGCAATGTCTCACCCAGGGTCGTAAAACAAAGCAGTTTGACAGTTTTCCGAATGAGAGGCAAGTCGCGGTGCGCTCTCTGCACCGTCACACAGCCGAGCTGTTCGCGCGAGAGCTGCCTTCTCCACAAGCCGGGAGACCTGGCAGCACCCGAGCTTTGGCGTGCCCTCCCACTGTCCAGTTTTCACCCCGTGTGATAGTGGGTTCTCTGGACTTCGCCCAGAGCTGGAGATTCAGTCCAGTGGGACGCCTTTGTCTCCCCGTTCGAGAAAACTGGCCGGTTTTCAGTCACCCGCCCTCTCCGCAGCGCGTACTCCAAACCTCTCTCCGCAGCTCCTCCTAGTCACAGTGTCTTATCTTCACTTTTATTTGTGGAATTTTCACTCGGCGAGCTTTCTGGTGATTCTGGAAGGTGTTTGTTCTTTCGTTAAGTTGTAGTATTAAAATTGCTGATTATGACGGCAAGATAGGTGTTTTGCCTTTGCCGCCATCTTAGTTCTCTCGAGAGCCACATTTTTATACTTAAACTTCTTCTGATGCCACTTCTTCAAAATAAGACTGGCACAGGCCATGGTATTTTGTGGAAGAGCCACACTCAAGTGGTCAAAGAGCCTCAGGTGGCTCGACAGCCGTGGTTTGCCGACCTCTCGCGATAAAGTATCCTGTATCCATCTCTGTAAAAGAAGCACATGTCCATCATTTCACTTTTCACCTTATCCCAGAGGTTTCCTCGCTTTGTTTTATCCCATCTCCTTAATCCATCACCAATGAATTTCATGTAACTCACCGAGGCCCCTTTCCTTGCATTGCAAGGTATGAATACAGATGTTACTCTCCATTCTCTGGAGCATTATCTCCATTCATTGAGGTTCTGCTTCCTGGCATATGTCAACAGTTTGGCTCAAATTCAAAATTTCTTTTCAAGTGTCAATGTTTTTTTTGCCTTAGCAAGCATCTGATTTATCACTGGGTCCATCTCAAGTCCCGGCACTCAACCGGGCAGGAGTTGATGAAACTGTGAGCTCCCGTCCCTCTATTATCACAAATATCACTCCAGAAATTTCCACCTTGGCTTGGAACAACCTGACCTTTGGTACCTGGTCTCAAGGTGAGGAAACCAAATTAGACCCAAGGTTGGAGGCTTTCCCTGGACTGATTTCTGGGAAAGAAGAGAAGGTTCCCACATGGCATTTCCCAAAAGCGAGTGTTCACCGGATTGTGTCACAGCCAGTATCCGGGGCCCTGCCCACAGCTCCTTGTTATAAAGTTCACCGCACCCCTCAGCCACCAGTACCTCCATCGCTAGTGGCATCTGCTTCTTGCCATGGCGCTGCCCTGGGCCCTTGCGGTCTTGAGCCTTCTACCTCTGCTGGACGCCCAGAGCCCGGCGTGCCCCAATTTCTCGGTGCCGATCACCAATGCCTCCCTGGACCAGGTGGGTGCCCTGGCCCTGAGCCCCCTGGAAGCTGGCTCCCTCTCTGGGCTTCCCTTCCCCTGCTGGCTTGGCAGACAGCCTCTCCTGGGTGCTGGGTGAGAACCAGGCCAGCCTCCAGTGGCCTTCCTCTGCCTCCAAACTCAGAACCTCCGTACAAAATTCCTCAGCAGGGCAAGCTGCTTCAGGGCAGAGGCCCCAGGATGTGGGGGAGTGAGGGATATTGGGGAGGGGAATAATGGCTGATTCCTAGAGTGAGCTCCTGTAGGCCCCACTCCTCCCTGGGCCTCGGTCTTCTGATTTGCAACGTGGAAAGATCTGCTGGAGTCTCCTCCCAGCTGACTATCAAGGACTGAGTTCTCAGTCTCCATCATCTGCTCCTGCTTCTCCCCAGATCTCTGGCAAATGGTTTTATATCGCCTCGGCTTACCGCTTCCCCGAGTACAAGAAGGAAGCCAGCAAAATCCATGCATCCTACTTTTACTTCACCCCCAACCACACAGAGGACAGGATACTGCTCAGAGAGTACACAACCATGTAAGCCCCACAGAAGACCCACAGGTGCCAGTTCAGCCCCAGCCTCAGCCCAGCTTCTGGCCCCTCCTCCCAGCTGCCCAAACCCCTGGAGCAAGCACCTCCCCCTTCCCCACCCAGGGAATGGGGCCGGGGCTGACTCTAATTGCCACCTGACTCTCCCCTCCCAAATTATGACAGTCCATTTCTCCTTGGCTATCTCACTGTTTATCTCTCCTCTTCTGTCTGGCTTGAGGGAGGACCAATGCTTGTATCAATCCAGCAACGTGAGGGTCCACCGGGAAAATGGGACCCTGACCAAATATGGTGAGCGCTCAGGGGAAGGGCTGTTGTGTGGGATGGATAGATGGTGAGATAGGGAGATGGTGGGATAGATAGATGGTGGGATGGGGAGATGGTGGTAGGCCAGCCCAAAGTGGGGGACCTGGGGGCTTTGTGCACAGAGAGCCTGGGAGATGCCCACTTCTTACATCTCCATGGGCCCGCTGCCTGCACACTGAAGCAGTCATTCATAACTGCCAACATCTCTGAGCTCTTACTGTGTCCCTCACTCCTACTGTGAGGGTGCTGTGTGAAGTGCTTTGTATGAATTAACCCGCTTTAAGACTCATAAACCACCCAAAAAGGACGTTACAGTGATCAGCTCAGGAGATGGAGAGTCAGGGGCCCATTTGTCTCTCTCACTCACCTTGCAATTAGACCTACACTCAATCTGAGGTTGGTTCCAGTCCTGCCTCCCAACCACCCTTTTTGTTTTTGTGTTTTGTTAATGCCCACCTGAGGATATTTTCCCATTGGTTTTTAGAGAGAGTACAGGGAGGGGAAGACACAGAGAGAAAGGAAACATCAATGTGAGGCACACACTGATTGGTTGTCTCCCACACCAGGGCTGGGGAACCAGCCTGCAACTGAGGCACATGCCCTTGGCCGGAAGAGAACCCTGGACCAGTCAGTCCCTGGGCACATGCTCTATCCACTTAGCCCAGTGACTGGCAAACCGTGGCTTGAGAGCCACATGCTGCTCTTTGGCCCCTGGAGTGTGGCTCTTCCACAAAATACCACTGCCTGGGCAGGTCTATTATGAAGATGTTTAAGTTTTAAAAATTTGGCTCTCAAAAAAATTTTCAATTGTTGTACTGTTGATATTAGGCTGTGTTGACTAATGAGTTTGCTGACCACTGAATTAGCCAAGGCAGCTAGGGCTCAATCACCCCTTTTCTCTGGGACCTAAGGATGGCAACACACCCATGTCCCCCACCATCACTGCAGAGAAGGCACATAGTAGGAACACACAAATGCCAATGGAATTGAGCCAACACCCGAGGCTCCTCTCTGAGCCTCATTTCCTCATCTGTAAAGTGGGGGGAAAGGCCCTGACAGCCACAGTTCACAGGAGGCTCCTCTGATTCCACATCCATTGGGCACAGGGCCTGGTGCCCAGTGGGAGTGAGGGATACATGGCCCAGGTGAACCCCTGGCCCTCACTGATTGGCTGTGTGGGCCTGGGCACACCCAGGTTTCCTCACCTGTGAGGAGGGACCCACTGTGCCATCTGCATGGTGTCACCCAGATGTTTTCTCTTCCAGAGAATGGCACAGAACATATTGGCCACCTGCTGCTTCCCAAGGACTCCAAGACCTACATGCTTGCTTCCTTCCCATATGACAAGCAGAACATGGGGCTGTCCTTTTTTGGTAAGCACCCCAAACTCCCACCAAGCTATCCGAGGGCCACCTGCTCCTAGGGCTGAGCCCCTAGCCCTCCAGTTCTCTCTGGTCGCTAGCCAGCCTATCTCCACTACACACACACACACACACTGACATTCTCACATGTTCCCTTGCTCCCTCCTGTAGCTGACAAGCCAGAGGTGACCCCAGAGCAAATGGAACAGTTCTATGAGTACCTCACGTGCATGGGCATGGACAAATCGGAAGTCATGTACACCGATGAGAAAAAGGTGAGGGCCAGGAGGACTAGATGGTGCCACCTGGGGGCGCTTCTGCTTTGGGCAGCCCAGAGGCCCTGAAAGGGCCGTCTTCCATCCAGGGCAGCACAGCGAGGCAGGATAGACTGCTTTCTGTGCCCATCTCACTGCCCCAGTTTGGAGTGCACTCCACCTTCCCCCCCACCAACCCTGCCTTTCCCCTCACTGTGCTTTCTTCTCCCCTGTCCTTTAGAATATGTGCCTGCTGCTGGAGAAGCAGCACGACGAGGAGAGGAGGAAGGAAAAGGAGAGGTCCGAGACAGGCACAGCAGTGGAATAGGACCTCCAGGACTTTTATGGCCCATCCTGAGACCCCCACCCTCCCTTTGTGCCTCAGTTCTTTCCCTCAGTTGCACCAATAAAGTTTCTGCATTTGGACTAGCCACGTTGTCATTGGCTCACTCATTCATTCACTCAGACATTCGTGTTGAAGACATTCATTCTGCCCCAGGCTGCAGAAGCCCCTGCTGTAGCCCCCAGCATACATGCCAGCATGGATGATGGCTCGTGGTGTGGTGGCCCAGCACAAGAAGGTTCCTTCTGCAGGGGGAGTCTGGGGAGTGCTGCAGAGATGTAAAGAGAAGGCATGAGTAAGTCAGTTATAATCTAGAAAGTGAATGAAAGGTGATGTGAGCTTTAACATCACAACCACTCACTGCAGAGAAACAAGACAGACTATTCAAAATGTATAAAATGACCCTTGCTGGTTTTGCTCAGTGGATGAGCATCAGGCTGTGGACTAAAGGGTCCCAGATTCGATTCTGGGCAAGGGCACAGCGGGGTTTTAGCTCAATCCCCAGTAGGGGGCTTGCAGGAGGAAGCCAATCAATGATTCTCATCATTGATTTTTCTCTCTCTCTCCTCTTCTTCCTTCCTGTCTGAAATCAATAAAAATATCATTAAAAAAATAAAATGGATGAGCATCCAAAGTTGTAAGCATACCATAATATACTTTGTGAAAATATTATTTGTGTGGGTAAAGATTGGGCCCATCGTGTAGAAATGCAGAGGGGCGGTAGCAAGATTTCCTGAGCACCCACTGTGTGCTGGGCACTGCTCCAGGACTGAGGGCAAGCTTCCCTCTTTAATAGCAGAGGATAAAGACAACACAGAAGTGACTTCCTGTTTCAGATGTTGGAGATGGTTCACATAATACATTTACTGAAAATAGACATTCAACTTAATGTTCCGTGTTGTTTTCAGTCTGTGTTTTTCTTGGAAAATGTCCCTGCCGCCAGTCCTGAGCTGGGACCTCTCTGTACTTTTGGTCTCTCTCTGTTACCACACTCAATTGGAACGGAATCCATGTTTGCCTTCTTTCATCCCCTACACCCCTCCCCCGCCCATTGTCCCTACACCCCAGGCTAGCTTGGGTATGCTCCATGTTGCCTTTAGCATCTGATTTATGACTGGGTCCATCTCAAGTCCCGGCACTCAGGGGCGCAGGAGTTGATGAAACCGTGAACACCTGTCCCTCTATTATCACTAATATCACTGCAGCTGTTTCCACCTTGGCTTGGAACAGCCCAACGTTTGGGCCCTGGTCTCAAGGTCAGTGACCCAAATTAGACCCAAGGTTGGAGGCTTTACCTGGGCCAACTTTTGGAAAAGGAGGGAAGGTTCTGCGCATGGCATTTCTCAAACACTCACCGGATTGTGTCACAGCGGGTCCCCAGGGCCCTGCCCACAGCTCATTATTATAAAGGTCACCGCACCCCTCAGCCACCAGTACCTCCATCGCTAGTGGCATCTGCTTCTTGCCATGGCGCTGCCCTGGGCCCTTGCGGTCTTGAGCCTTCTACCTCTGCTGGATGCCCAGAGCCCGGCGTGCCCCAATTTCTCAGTGCCGATCACCAATGCCTCCCTGGACCAGGTGGGTGCCGGGCCCTGAACGCCTTGGGAGCTGGCTCCATCTCTGGGCTTCCCTTCCCCTGCTGGCTTGGCAGACAGCCTCTCCTGGGTGCTGGGTG
The DNA here is from genome assembly GCA_027563665.1 of Antrozous pallidus. Taxonomy (NCBI): domain Eukaryota; kingdom Metazoa; phylum Chordata; class Mammalia; order Chiroptera; family Vespertilionidae; genus Antrozous; species Antrozous pallidus. Next base: position 75,170,988 of record CM050522.1, on the reverse strand, counting down.
AGAACCAGGCCAACCTCCAGTGGCCTTCCTCTGCCTCCAAACTCAGAGCCTTCTTACAAAGTCCCTCAGCAGGGCAAGCTGCACCAGGGAAGGGGCCTCAGGATGTGGGGGAGTGAGGGGAATGGGAGGGGGAGATGATGGCTGATTCCTAGAGTGAGCTCCTGCAGGCCCCACTCCTCCCCTGGGCCCCTGTCTCCTGATTTGCAAAGTGGAAAGATCTGCTGTAGTCTCCTTCCAGCTGACTATCAAGGACTGAGTTCTCAGTCTCCATCACCTGCTACTGCTTCTCCCCAGATCTCTGGCAAATGGTTTTATATCGCCTCGGCTTACCGCTTCCCCGAGTACAAGGAGGAAGCGAGCAAAATCCATGCATCCTTCTTTTACTTCACCCCCAACCACACAGAGGACAGGATACTGCTCAGAGAGTACATGACCATGTAAGCCCAGTACAAGGCCCCTGGGTGCCAGCTCAGCCCCCGCCTCAGCCCAGCTTCTGGCCCTTCCCTCTTCCCAGCTGCCCAAACCCCTGGAGCAAGCCCTTCTCCCCTACTGTGCCCAGTCTTCTCAAGCAGGGAATGGGGGTGGGCTGACTCTAATTGCCCCATGACTCTCCCCCTTCAAGATTATGACAATCCACTTCTTGGCTATCTGACTGTTTTTCTCTCCTCTTCTGTCTGCCTTGAGAGAGGGCCAATGCATGTATAACTCCACCACCCTGAGTGTCCACCGGGAAAATGCGACGCTGACCAAATATGGTGAGCCCTCAGGGGAAGGGCTGCTGTGTGCGATGGGGAGATGATGGGATGGAGAGATGGTGGTGGGCCAGCCTAAAGGAGGGGATCTGGGGGCTTTGGGCACAAAGAGTGTGGGAGACCCCCACTTCTTACATTTCCATGGGCCCGAGCCAGCACACTGAAGCAGGCAGTCATAGCTGCCAACATCTGAGCTCTTAGTATGTGTCCCTCACTGTGAGGGTGCTGTGTGAAGTGCTTTGTGTGAATTAACCCGCGTTAACACTCATAAACCACCCAAGGAGGACATTAGAGTGATCAGCTCCGGAGATGGGGAGACAGGTGCACACTTGTCTCTCTCTCTCATCTTGTAATTAGACCTCCACTCAGCCCAAGGTTGGTTTCAGTCCTGCCTCTCAACCACTTTTTTTAAATCTCACCTGGGGATATTTTCCCATTGATTTTTAGAGACTGAAAAGGAGGAGGAGACAGAGAAAGGAAAAGTCTATATGAGACACACACATTGATTGGTTGCCTCCCACACCAGGACTGGGGAGGAAGCCTGCAACTGAGGTACATGCCCTTGTCCAGAAAGAACCCTGGACTCTTCAGTCCCTGAGACGATGCTCTATCCATCCACTTAGCCAAACTGGCTAGGGCTCAATCACTCTTTGTCCCCTGGAACTTAAGGGTGGCAGCACACCCATGTCCCCCACCATCACTGCAGAGAAGGCACATAGCAGGAACACACAAATGCCAATGGGATTGAGCCAACACCTGAGGCTCCTCTCTGAGCCTCAATTCCTCATCTGTAAAGTGGGGAGAAAGGCCCTGACAGCCACAGTTCACACGAGGTTCCTCTGATTCGACATCCATTGGGCACAGGGCCTGGTGCCCAGTAGGAGTGAGGGACAAATGGCCCAGGTGAACCCCTGGCCCTCACTGATTGGCTGTGTGCGCCTGGGCACACCCAGGATTCCTCACCTGTGAGGAGGAACCCACTGTGCCATCTCCATGGTGTCACCCAGAGGCTTTCTCTTCCAGAGAATCAAAGGGAACATTATGGCCAACTGGTGCTCCCCAAGGACCCCAAGTCCTTCATGCTCGCTTCCTTCCCAGAAGACAAGCAGAACATGGGGCTGTCCTTCTTCGGTAAGCACCCCAAACTCCCACCAGGCTTCCCCCAGGTCCACCTGCTCCTAGGACTGAGCCCCTAGACCTCCAGTCCTCCCTGGTCTCTACCCAGCCTACCCCCACCACCCACACACACACACACACACACACACACACACACACACACACAGATATTCTCACATGTCCCCTTGCTCCCTCCTGTAGCTGACAAGCCAGAGGTGACCCCAGAGCAAATGGAACAGTTCTATGAGTACCTCACATGCATGGGCATGGACAAATCGGAAGTCATGTACTCTGATGAGAAAAAGGTGAGGGCCAGGAGGACTAGGTGCCCACCTGAGGGTGCTCCTGCTTTGGGCAGCCCAGAGAGGGCCTTCTTCCAGCCAGGGCTGCACCACGAGGAAGGAGAGCCTGCTTTCTGTGTCCATCTTACTCCCCCCCCCACCCCCCCCGCCAACCAACCCAGGCCTTCCCCTTCACTGTGCTTTCTTCTCCCCGGTCCTGTAGAATATGTGCCTGCTGCTGGAGAAGCAGCACGACGAGGCGAGGAGGAAGGAAAAAGAGAGGTCCGAGACAGGCACAGCGGTGGAATAGGACCTCAGGGACTTTGGGGGCTCATCCTGACCCCCCACCCTCCCTTTGTGCCTAAGTTTTATCCCATTAAAGTTTCTGCATTTGGACAAGGCAGGTTGTCATTGGCTCCCTCATTCATTCACATTGAAGCCGGCACCCCTGGCTGCAGAAGCCCCTGCTGTAGCCCCCAGCACACACTCCAGGATGGAGGATGGCACCTGGTGTGGGAGCCCAGCACGAGGAGGTTCCTTCTGCAGGAGGGGGAGTCTGGGAAAGATTCCTGGGAGGGGTATCTGAACCAGCTTAGGAGCTTGGTAACACCTGCTTTTCCTGCTGCCAGCCAAGGGTCTGAGAGGACACGTTTGAGAAGCATAAGGCAGAAGACTCGAAGCGGGAGTTCAGGTGGGTAAGGTGGAGAGGACTCAGGCACACGGCATGGTGCCAGGCCTGAAGGACCTTAGGGCAAACATCACCCTGGCCATCTGGGTGGTGAGCTGGGCGGGGTCTGATGAGGTGAGCACCCGGGCCAGGGCCAGGGCCAGGGCCAGGGCCAGGGCAGAGACCGGGGAAGCCACAGAGGGAGGCAGGAAGAGTGGGACTGTGCACCCAACAAGCCCACGGTGGAGAAGGGGGGGATGGCTGTCAACCTCCCACCCCACCTGACTTTAGAAACCACAAATCAATTGGCATACACTACAAACACCAGAAACTTTGGAAATGTTTTGTTGGTTTTTTTGTTTGTTTGTTTTGTTTTGTGTGTGGGTTTTTTTTTTTTTTTGGCTTTTCTTTCTTTTTTTATGATCAATATTCATTCTTCTTCATTTGCCTCATAGCAAAAATAGAACTTTCCAATGCCCCAAATATACAAATATCACTGATGCACACACATTCCAGAAAAGCTGAGGTACATGGTGCCACGGGGTGGGGGATAGGACACAGGCTTGGGGCAGGGCCAAAGGTAGCTGGCCACCGGCCCATTTCCACAGGGATCTCCAGGGCAGAGCAGGGGTCTCAAGATGAGGTACAGAGGGGCGCCATGGAGGATGGCTTCTCCTGGGGTGTCTCCATCCCAGCAGGCCCATGGGAAAGGCTGCTCCCATCACAGAGGAGCTGGGCTCAGGTCATCCTGGGGGTCGGCACCCCAGGACATTCCAATGGTCCCAGAGTGTCCCACCACCAGCCACATCTTTCCAGAGATGCCCACTGCCAAGCGGCAGGTCATAGGCCAGGATTGTGCCAGAGCCCCTGGCCACACCCCTTCTTATCTGGCTTCCTGAGGACGGTACAAGCCCAGGAACACTGCTCCGGTTAAGAACTGTCCACCCGTACACAAAATACATATTATTAGCTGGAGGTGGCCGTGTGCAGGCGATGCCCAGAGACTGCATGTGTCCCAAGGTCCCAGCCTTGGTCCAGGCACCTCCTTCAGGGGCCGGTGCCCCAGCAGGCGACTTCTCTGGATGAGCAGAGCTCTCCCGATTTGCAAACACCGAGACTGAGCAGCAGGGCCTGTGCTGGAGGGAGAAATCCTCGTGAGGGGTCCGCAGGGCCTTCAGGGGAGACGGCAGCAGGCTGCACGCCCGCCTGTCCGCCATCTGTCTCTGAACCCCCGGAGCCATCAGAAGAGGCAGGAGCCCCGCAGGCTGTGGGCCTGGCGCAGGTCGGCCGACAGGGAGCGGCTCATGTGCTTGGTGGTGGAGCGGATGCTCTCGGCCGCCTGGACGGCTCGGCTCAGGGCCCGGTTGAGCTCCTCCAGGTCCTCCAGGTCCAGCTGGACGGAGCGCCGGTGTCCTCCAGCTGCCCGGGAGGAGGCTGTGGGGGGCTCCTCGGCAGCTGGTCGGGCTGAAGGGGTAGCGGGGGCTGAGGTAGGTCCTCCTCGAGGCGCATAGAACCTGAGGAGAGGGAAGTGGGCCATTAACCGCAGAGAAGGTTGGATGCAGCCAAGGGGCGCCGGGTTGTAACCAACCCCGTCCTGAGCTAGGGCACTGGCCCCTACGCTCCAGGTCTCAGCTTCTTCGCCTCTAAAATGGGAACAACAACCTTGGTTGTGGGCACATCCCCAGTAGGGGGTGTGCAAGAGGCAGCTAGCTGGTTCGACGTTTCTCTCTCATCGATGTTTCTGACTTTCTATCCCTCTCCCTTCCTCTCTGTAAAAAATCAATAAAATATATATCTTAAAAAAATAATAAAATAAAAAGGGAACAACAGGAGTTGTGGAGTAAAGTGTGTCAGAGAGAGGGGGCTAAAGGAGCATTTCACTTAAATGAAACAGGAATGAGCTCAGCAGGCCTGGGCCTGAGTCCATTTGCTGATCCCCTGTGAACTTTGGTCTCACTCCCGATCCTCCACTTTCTTTTTTTCTTTTTTAAATATATTTTATTGATTTTTTTACAGAGAGGAAGGGAGAGGGATAGAAAGTCAGAAACATCGATGAGAGAGAAACATCGGCCAGCTGCCTCCTATACACCCCCTACTGGGGATGTGCCCGCAAACAAGGTATATGCCCTTGACCGGAATTGAACTTGGGGACCCTTCAGTCCGCAGGCCGACACTCTATCCACTGAGCCAAACAGGTAGGGCCCAATCCTCCACTTTCTAACTTGCATTGTTGTGCAGTGTGCAAAGGGCTTTGCTGACATCTGAATGGACTGCTCTCCAAAGAAACACATATGGCTGTCAAGCACCTAAAAAGATGCCCGGCATCATTAGCCATCAGGGAGATGCCAATCCAAACCACATGAGGTGCCACTTCGTCCAGTTCGCCCCCATGTGGATGGCTGACGTCAAAAAGGCAGGATAAGTGCTGGCAAGGGTGTGTGGACACTGGCACCAGCACACTCTGCTGTAAAGTGGTGCCAGCACTTTGGGAACAGTCTGACAGTTGCCCAAACGGTTAAGCAGTGCCCTGCCCGGGACTGGATCCTCGTCCTCAGGACCCAGGTGCCAGGTTCAGAACAGGTGGTTTATCAGCACTAGCCCATTCACTCTCTCAGTCCTCTGATGCTTATTTCACAGACTAGACGCCCACTGCACCGAACCCAACCAACCCTCCTGGCTAGCAAGCAGGTGCTATAAGGCAGTAGACCACTAGGGGGCAGCAGAGGCATATGCAGTTTTCTAAAGAGTGCACAGGCCTCACCCTCTGAGCGTGCTCAGTCTTGCAGCTGGAGAACATTTAGTGTCCCTCAACCCAGCCTGCACTCTCTCCAATCTGGGACTCCTCGGAGGATGTCTGACTACCGGCAGTCAGACATCCTCACAATCCAGGACTGCTGGCTCCTAACCGCTCACCTGCCTGCCTGCCTGATTGCCCCTAACCACTTCTGCCTGCCATCCTGATCACCCCCAACTGCCCTCTTTTGCCTGCCTGGTTGCCCCCAACTGCCTTCCCCTACAGGCCTGGTTGCCCCCAACTGCCTTCCCCTACAGGCCTGGTTGCCCCCAACTGCCTTCCCCTATAGGCCTGGTTGCCCCTAACTGCCCTTCCCTGCTGGCCATCTTGTGGCTGTGGTGCCACCATCTTTGAGGGCATGGCAGTCAATTAACATATTCTCTCCTTATTGGCTGTGGGCATTGCCATCTGTGGGACAGTGTGAGGGTCAATTGGCATATTCCCTCTTTATTAGATAGGATGAGCAAACGAAGTTCAGAGAAGCTATGTGATGCTGGGGGCTGCCCCAAATCTCAATCTGCTTGTCCAGCCACAGAACCCTGGCCAGGCCACTTCACCTTTTCGGAGCTCGGTTTCCTCACCTAAACCACCTCCCAGGGCAGGTCCAATAGGACAATTCCTGTAAAAAGCTCTGTGAGCTGCCTGGCCATGGCGAGTGCTCTGTAAATGTCGGCTCCGGAGGCCCAGGGTCCCAGAGCTGAGGGGCCCGTCCTGGATTCACATCCAGGGCTAATCAGCACCCAGTGACCAATAAACGAGCTTCTTCAATCCAATTTTCCCCCTCAGGGACCATCTGGGTTCATTACTCCGTGCCCACACACCCTTACCTTCTGAGAATTTGGGACCAGCTTGGCCTGAAAGTTATCTAAAACATCCCCCAGGGCAGAAGCCACAAACACAAAACCCAACCAACCCTCCTGGCTAGCAAGCAGGTGCTATAAGGCAGCGGACCACCAGGGGGCAGCAGAGGCACATGCAGCTTTCTAAAGAGTGCACAGGCCTCAGCCTCTGAGCATGCTCAGTCTTGCAGCTGGAGAACATTTAGGGCCCCATCAGCCCAAGTGGCAGCAGCGTTAGAAGCACTATGGCTCCTGGGCGCCCTCTATACATTACGGCTGTCCATACATTTATTACTTCACTTACTCCTCACCACGGCCCATGTTGCAGGGGAACAGCGACCTGCCCTAAACCAGGACATGGCTATGCTGTCCAGTGCTGTCGGGCCCTGAGCCCGGGGCCTTTCTCCTCCCCCGCTGGCCCATCCACGCCTGGGGACAGCAGGCTGGTTAGTTCTGTCCTCAGGTGGGAGCCTGGAAGGACAGAGAACGGCCGCAGAAGTAGAGACCCCAAGGTCACAGCGGGCATTCGGAGTTTCTGGGGGGCCACCAGAGTCCAGGTGAAACCGTTCCTGCCCAGTGAGTGGGAGCACAGGCAGGGGTCTCCGCCTGTGCCTGAGGCCTGAGCACGCAGCATGGCCTCTCAGAGTTGCCGGAGTGGAATGTTCCGGAACCACTTTGTCCAGACTCGACTGCGAGTGACAATGTAGCTGGATGCCCGCCCCTGCAGGCCATCTTGTGGCTGGCTCCCAACTGCTTGCCTGCCTGCCTGCCTGATTGCCCCTAACTGCTTCTGCCTGCCAGCCCGATCACCTGCAACTGCCCTCCTCTGCCTGCCCAATTGCCCCCAACTGCCCTCCCCTGCCGGCTGGGGGCTGGGGCTCGATGGTACACGTGGGAGAAGGCAAATGGGGACACCTGCCCGGGTGCTCAGCTGCCTGACATGGGCGCCAGGCTCCTTATGAAGCATTTCAGACAGACGGAGAGGCCGGGAGGGTGGGAAGGGGGTGCTTACACAGTGGCTGGCGGGTAAGGTATCACGGGAACCGAGGAGACGTAGGCAAACGCGGGAGGGGCTGGTCCCGAAGGCGCAGCAGCCAGATACCACAGGCCCGGGGGTGGCCGGGGCGGGGACCCCACCGGCTTGCTCCTCTGCTTGGGGCTGCAAGCGGAAGGGGTGTTTCTCCTTGTGGACTTTCCTGCCCCTGCCAGATAAGGAGGACACCAGAGAGACAGTATGACCACCTGGAAGATCTAGCAGGGAACACAGCATCCGCCCAGGCCCTGCCCTGTGCTAGCTGGACACGGGGCTGGCTGTGCTGGGAGTGCCCGAATTTGGGAGGCGAACCTTGTGCCCACTGTGCTCCCGGACAAGGGGCGGGGGAGCAGCCACCCTGCACACCCCACACGGGCCCCAAGCCCCCACTGGCAGAGCTGAGGGAGGAGCCTCAACATCTGTCCCTACCGGAGGTGGCTGGGTCTGGGCCATCGCCCTCTGCAGGGGATCTTGGGGACCCAGCCCGACCACACAGGGGACATCTCGGGGCATCCGTGGGAGATGGTCCCGGTGGGTCCTTGGCGACAGCACCACCTGGAAGATCAGAAAGAGATGTGGGGTTGGGGGTTATGTCTGAGGCATCAGGCCTGGAGCCTCCTAAGCAGACCCCCCCAAAGCACTGAGCCTCCCTCAGGAACGGTGCAGAGGAGACCACACTGATGGCAACCATGACGGTGAGAGGCCGCACTGAATGAGCCGGGCCGTCCGCTCAGGGCTTCATGCATTATTTCATCAAGTCCAACAAGCCACTGGGCCAGCTGCTCCTGCCACTCCCACTCTACAGATGGGAACGCTGAGGAAGGAGAGGTTGAAGAATTCGCCAAGGTCTCAAAGCGGCGGTCCTCTGTCTGACCCCAAACCCAGCTCTCCTGACCGCAGCCAGTGCCTGTGGTCCTTCCTCCACGGTGAGACAGGCCCCTCCTCCATGTGGGGGCGGCCCACCATGGTCCGGGGCACCAGAGGGTCAGCGGAGGCCTAAACTTGCCCAGTTAGCAGGAGAGTGAGCGCCTTGTTCTCTCCCAGGCAAATCCTGGATGCCCCCTCTCGGTCAGTTCCAGGGCCAGTCCACTTGTTCTTCAGGCCTCAGCTCCGCCATCGCTCCTTCTGGGAAACCCTTCCACACACCAGGCTAAGCTACATGCTCCTCAGCCACCCTGTGCTGCCCCACCCCAGCACTGCCCACACCCTGTGTCATTGTCTAGAATTCCTTGGGGACAGGGCTCAGGGCCCAGCACCGGAAGGTGGTTAGTGAATGAATGAATGAATGAATGAACCAGCAAATGGAGAAGACAATTGGAACTCCAACAAAGGAAGAAGGACATACCAGACTGCTAGGGCATCACAAGGACCTGGGTTCAAATCCTGTCTCTACCACTTGTAAGCTGCATGCCCTTAAGCTTCCTACTCATAAAATGGCCATAATAACAAAGTAGGCAAAACCTACTTCATAGAATTGCAAGGATTAATGTTTGTAAAACCCTTAGCATGATGCCTGTATACAGAAGGGGGTTAATAAATGTCAGCTCCATCATCATCATCATCATCATCATCATCATCATCATCATCATCATCGTTTGAAAGGCTCCAGAGCCCATCTTCACCCCTTTCATTATGGATGTGGAACCTGAAGCCCAGAGAAGTTAAGGAACTTGCCTAACGTCACACAACAAGTCAGTGGGGAGAGCTGGGACTAGAACCCAATGTCCACATTCTCAGGCCACTACTCTCTCCACGACTCTTCCCTGTTGGGTTTGGGGGAAAGAATGGGAGTGGAGGGAGCGGGGAGGGGAGATAAGATGGAATCGCTCCTCTCAGTCCCCCTGCTGGCCGCAGCCTCCTAGTAGGACTCTTCAGGAACTTCTTAAATCATGCTCATGGTTTCTCCATGTCAAGGTCAAGGAGGGTGGCTTTAGGCTGCAGCACCTGGAGCAACAGGTGTGAAGGCAGGACATCCTGGGTGGCTTGAGAATCCCAGGAAAATCCGGTTCCCTGGTCTGTACCTTCGACCTGCCTCCAAGCTCAGGGCAGGCCACATCTGGCCAGACATTGCCTCCCCTCCATGCCCTGGCTGCTTCCATCCCTCACCTGTGTCCTGGGTCTTCACAGGCTGGCAGTGGGGACAGGAGACTGTGCTATTGCCTCTTGGGACGGTCTTGGGGGGCAGAATATGGTACTCCTGGCCTGGGGGCAAACACAGAACAGTCGGTGTTGGCTCTTTACATGGCTGCAGGATTGAGGGTGGTTAGTATAATGACCTGTCTCTTTCTATTGTGTGGGTACACATGATATACGTGCATAAATATGTATCCAATATAATAAAAGCCTAATATGCTAAGTGTCCAGTTGTCCAACCAATCAAAGCATAATAGGCTAATGATATGCTAAGGCCCTCAAACGCTTGCTATGACATGCACTGACCACCAGGGGGCAGACAATGCAGGAGCTGCTGACTGGTGGTTAGTGTGCTCCCACAGGGGGAGCACCGCTCAGTCAGAAGCCAGGCTTACAGCTGGCAAGCGCAGCAACTGTGGTAGGAGCCTCTTCTGCCTCTGTGGCAGTGTTAAGGACTCCGACTGATGGCTTAGGCCTGCTCCCCAGAGGAGCAGGCCTAAGCCATCAGTCAGACATCTCCTGAGGTTCTCCCAGGCTGTGAGAGGGTGCAGGCTGGGCTGAGGGACTCCCCCCCACCCCAGTGCACGAATTTCATGCACCAGGCTTCTAGTATTTATACATACATACATACATACACACACACACACACACACACTCTGAGTGGCCAGATTATTATGATCTCTGAATGCATAATAACCTGGCCACTCAGTGTAGACTGACCACAGAGCTGGGATTTTAAAATAAGGTTTTTCCATGGATAAGAACTGCATTATGGGTAGTTAGAAAGAAGCAGAGGGCTTACTAGCCAGAGGCTGGGGGCCACTATCTCCTGGTCCCTTGACATATCAAGATTTGCAAACTTTTCCTTATACATAAGTACACTGATTGGCCAGATTATTAGCATTCAGAGATCATAATAATCTGGCCACTCAATAAATATATATACACACACACACACACACACACACACACTAGATGCCCCGTGCACAAAATTCATGCACTGGAGGTGTGTGTCCCTCAGCCCAGCCTGTACCCTCTCCAATCTGGGAACCCTTGAGGGTTGTTCGACTGCCAGCAGTTGGACATTGCTCTCACAATCCAGGACTTCTGGCTCCCAACCACTCACCTGCCTGCCTGCCTACCTGATTGCCCCTAACCGATTCTACCTGCCAGACTGATCACTCCCTAACCATTTCCAGCCTGATTTATGCCTAACTGCTCCCCTGCCAGCCCAATTGCCCCCAACAGCCATCCCTTGCCAGCCCGGTCACCCCTAACTATCCTCTCCTGCCAGCCTGGTCACCCCTAACTGCCCTCCCCTGTAGGCCTGGTCACCCCTAACTGATCTCCCCTACTGGCCTGATCGTCCACAACTGCCCTCCCTGCCAGCCATCTTGTGGCTGTGGGTGCTGCCATCTTTGAGGGAGGGGCAGTCAATTAGCACACTCCCTCCTTATTGGCTGTGGGTGCCGCCATTTTTGCAATGGTGTGAGGGTCAATTAGCATATCCCCTCTTTATTAGATAGGATATGTGTATGTATACATACACAGGTACATAAAGACACATTGGTCTTTCTGATTATGGTGAGCTCTCTCAGATTCGTTTCATCTCAGTTCCTATTTAGGTACCACCTGCCTAGTTCTCAATATACAGAAGCAATCAAGTAACCCCGGCTCTATTAGGCTCCAAGAGCAAGCCAGGCAGATGTGACAAGCAGTGACAAAGAGCATTGTCACTCTCTCCAGGCCCAAGTGGCTGGCTGGGATGGGCATGGCTTATGCATGGGGGTCATGCATCTCGGGGAGCAGGTGTAGCTAATCCCAGACCCGGCTTAGAGTACTAACAGCTTGTGAATGGGGCCCTATCCGGGAGGCAGGCTGCCCAGCGCCTGGCAGTTACAAAGGACTCGCTGTTACCGGAAGGATGGTCAGACTCTCAGATCCTGACCCATCCCCTGCCCTGTCCATCTCGGAGTCTCAAATAAGGTCTTCTGAATGTTGCCTGATTACTCCTCCTCCTTCCCTCCTCTGCTGCATGGGGTGTCACACAGGCATCCCCTGGACTCACTGTTGCTCTCACTTCTACCTCCTTGGCCTCTGTCAATCCGGGACTGTTAGCTCCCAACCGCTCCCAACTCTTGCTTCCTGCCTTGTCCCCAGCACCCAGCATATGGGTCTGAGGCTCACCCCTCTCCCTCCTAGGGAGGTGAGGGTGAGAGCCATGCCTGTCACTCATTCACTCACCATAACCGTCAACACACTTGCTGTAATGCCTGCTTGGCAGCGTCTTCTCCACGGGCAGTCAGAGTCATGAAGGCCGGTGCCCTATCCGTATTTGTTCTCACGTTAAGCACTTTGAACTCCTACCGTGTGTCACCTCAAGCTTTACTAGGTGCCGGGTGCCTACCTCATAAGAGGAGAGGCCTGGGGAGTCAGACCTGAAGGTCCGCCGGGAGCAAACGATTCAGGTCCTGCAAACAGCAGGCACCTCATAAACCTCTTTCCCATTGAACGGCCGAAAGGCGCCTCATAAACCTCTTTCCCATTGAACGGCTTCCCCACAACCAAGCAAGGGCCCAGGCAAAGGGGAAACTATCTGCCTGAATGAATGCGTGGACAAATGCACTGAGATTCAGAGGCGATGCTCCCTGAAGTTTTCTGTATCACAGGACTCATAAACAGGTAATATCTGAACGGCTAAAGGGCAGAGGAGACCATCCTGGGGGCCATACCCTCTCCGCCCTCCCTTCTGCTCACCTGTATATTGACCCCGGAAGGTGACCCTGTCTGGCCGCCCGGTGCTGCGCATTCCTCTTGTTTTGTCCCGAGCTGCCCGGGGGCTGTCCTTGGTGGTCCTACCCTTCTGAGAGGACAGCCGGGGAGAGGTTGGCTCAGATTCGGAACCTGGGGCGGAAAAAGGGGCATCAGAGAGGGCAGGCTGGGGGGAAAGGGGGGGGGGCTCATGCAGCTTATCCAGATCCACCCTTGATAATGACAGCTGACACATTCAGACCCCTGCCTTGGTGCTCAGCACTGGTCCAGACACTGCCCATACAGTGTGCTGCACCCCCACAGCAACCCCAGGAGGCAGATGCTATCATTCCTGTACCATTAGCTGTCCCTTTAATTGCACGGAACAGGCAAACAACCCGGTCAAGGTCACATGGCCAGGAAGGAGTGACCTGGGGCTGACCCCAGCCACGGATTCCAGAGCTGTGTGACTGCAGGCAGGTCCCCTGCACTCCTGGGCATGGGTGTCCTTATCTGCAGGCCCTATCTTGCAGGGAAGGTGAAGTGAGATTGTCTAAAACAGATACCCAAAAGCCTTCTCCAGGTTGTGTCTAAGCCTGTTGCTAGGGTCCCCGACCACTGAACAACAGGCCCAGACTGGCCTCCGGAAATCAGCGCTGGCAGGCGGTCACTTACTCAAGGACAGTCGGGGCACCTCCCGCGGCACCGAGGAGGACCTGGCTCGCCGCCTTCCTGCGGGGACAGGTGACGCTGACCCTCCAGGCTCACGGGACAATCTCTCTGTGGATTTACTAGCAAAAGAGAGAGAGAGCTGGTGTCACCGGATGAAGTTTTGTGCAATGAGAAGGCCAACAACGCAGAGAACTATTTGTAATGGGGGGAGGAGAGCACGGTCCAAGCTAAAGACCCTGCAGTTAGAATCACAGACAGTGGCTTTACCCTCAGTTTCCTCATCTGTCAGATGGGAATAATCAGAACAATTGCTTTGGAGGATTGTTAGAAGGATCAGTGAGACAAGGTCCATACAGTCCTTAGCCTAGAGCCTCCCAGAGAAGCATTCAAAGTCAGTTGGTCTCATTATCAACATGAATGTCTGCTGAGGCAGTGGGCGGGAGTCCTGAAAATATTCACTAGTTAGGTGGTGAGTTCAGAGATATTGATTGTATCACTTTATTAACACATACATTTACTATATTTTTATGCATCAAATATGACATGGTAAAAAAAAGAGGGAATGAATGATGGAGTGAATGAGTAGATGAGTGAGAGAGGTGTATGGCTGCGGCTGTGTCCACATCTCTGGGGGGAGCCAGAGGTCAGCCACGTCTACCTTCCACGGCTGCCGCCGAGGCACTGGGGTAGGAGTTTGGGGGCACCCACCTGCCATAGTGGATGTTCCAGGAGGCTGGGGAGTCGGCTGGCCGGTCCCGAGCCCAGACAGGGTGGTTGAAGGTGGACTCTGGCTGTGTGGGGCTGCCCTGGGGCGGCTGGTGCAGGCTGTCCTCCAGCTGCAGCCGGAGCCGGGACACCTCCTCTTGAAGCTCTCGGATGGCCTGGCTGGGGTGGGGCGGAGACAGATGCAGATGAGGGGAGCTCAGCCACCCCGAGCTCAGCCTTGTCTTTCCTAGGAGGCACAGGGTCCAACTCTGCTGCTATGTGAGCCTAGAACTTCCCTGTGTTTCACTTTTCCTGCCACCATCTTTATTTACTAACTTACTTACTTACTTATTTGTTTGTTTGTTTATTTATTTATTTATTTTGAAGAGAGAGGAAGACAGGCAGAGGCAGGGACAGAGAAACACCGATGTGTTGCTCCACTCACTTGTGCATTCATTGGCTATTCCTGACTAGGGATCGAACCCGAAACCTTGGTGGGTTGGGACGATGCTCCAACCAACGCATCTGCCTGCTCAGGGCCTTGCTGCTCGTCTCGAACCTCTCCGAGGTCACGCCTCGAACACTCGGTGAGCAGAGCAGAAAAGTCTCTGAGGTCCCCCAGTCCTAACATGCAGGGCCTCTGAGTGGCAGTTCTGAACACTGGTGACCAGGCCTCGACAGGGACAAGGGTGCAGGATACAGAGGGCATGGGCTGAAGTCTCCCTTTAACACCTGATTCTGACCGGCCTCAGGCCCCAGCTGCCCTCCCTCTTTCCACCTCTGTCTGTAGAAATCCTCAAGATCCCTCAGGCCTGGCCCCTCCCCGCCCTGACCCGGCCCCTCCCTCCTGGCTTCCCCCGGATGCTTCCTACGTGGTCCAAGCCTATGTCTCCGCTCCTGGCTCACAAGGCTTGTCTACCTGCCTCCCCGGCCAGAGAGTGGGCCATGGGCAGGCAAGGAGCAGACCTCCTGTCTCACAACCCAAGACCCTTAACCGCATAGGAGCTCTGGGGACGTTACTGACTGGGACTCGGGGCTCCAAGAGGGAGCAGAGCAAAGGGGCTGCTGGAATCCCTGAGAACCCCAACCCCAGCACACCTCTTATTGGAAGGCGTCTCAACGAGCCCCCAGCATCGAGGGAGTAAGTCTGCATTTCTCTCCAGCTGGTCCCCGAATCTCCAGTCTCGCTCTCAGGGTGTCACTGGCACCTTGGCAGACAGTCCCACCCAATACTCCCACTGCCTCCCACACACGACCCCCCTGCCCACTCTAACCCCAGCGGAGTGTCAGAGTCTGGGTCGGTATGACCATCCTCAGGGTTGATGCGGCTCCCCTCAGGGTTAGCACTTGCCTGGTGGCCCCTGGACCCATGGGTGTCTCCTGGCGCCCCCGCCAGCAAACATCAGCGCTCAGGTGGATGAGTGGAGGGAGTGGGCGGGCTCTCTCCAGCTCCTGCTGTGACCCCGCAGTGCGACCAAGGGCAGCTGGTCTCCCTGGCAATCCCCAGGGAGACGCTTGTTGGGGTTTCCAAGGCCAACTGTGAGGGAGGCGGCTGCAGGAGAGCCAGATTCTGTCACCAGTTAACCCCTGGGAGGCGGGACCGGGCAGCTCCGGCAGCCTGCCCCTGCCCACGGCCTCGGAACCAGGGTCTGGGAGTTGGAACACCCACCTGGGTGTTGCTCTCTCTGGCTTCTTTCTATCAGGATCTCAATTTCCCTGACAATTCTTTAGTGGCTCAGCTGATCCTTAAATTCATCTTTCCCTGCCAACTTACTCCCCCTTATGGGGTCCCCATCTCCATATTAGCATCCAACTGTATGGCCAGCCAAAAATCGGGAGTCATTCTACACTCTACTCCTTCCCTGAACACCCCCAAAGTGACCCAACTACCAAGTCCTGTGGGCCCGACGCCTAAATATCTTTTCTCGGATGCATCTCCTACCCCTCCCGCCCCCACCCATCGCCTCTTCCGGGCGAGGCAGCCTCTCAGCCTCCAGGCCTCCATCCTCACACACGTAGTGGCCAGAGAACTCTTTCTAAGACATCAACCTGACCACACCACTCCCCTGCTGAAGACCCCCTCACTGTGCTCAGGTGAGTCTGTGTGCATTCATGAATATTCAGTGAACACCTCTGAGCTGAGCCACCATCCAAACCTCTAACCACGGCGTCTGAGGCCCTCCAAGAGCCCCCACCCAGGTCTTCCCATCAACCTCCCTGTCTTTAGTGCTCAACACCCATCACCTCTCACTCACGGATCTGGCTAGAATGAACATCTGACTCCTCAAAGATGATGGTGCCCTCACACCTCGAGTCCTTTGCACATGCTGTTCCCTCTACTGGGATACTCTTCCATGACTCTTCCTCTGGTCTCAGCTGAGATACCGCTTCTTCCAGGAAGCCCCCCCACCCCCACGAAGCCTCCGACTGAGTTAAATGCACCTTCTCTGTGTTTCAACAGCCCTTCGAGCCGCTCCAATCACTGCACTTACCACACTTAGGGGGGTGACCTGTTTCTTTGTCCATCTTACCAGATGGGGAGCCTCATGAGGCCAAGTACAGTCTCTCGTCCACTATTCTATTCCTATGCCTCTAATTCCCAGGCTAATGTCAGGGAGACTGCAGGGGTACGCTTACTAAACTCAGGCCTGGAAGCCCAACGCCAGCAGCTGGACCTGACTTTGCAGAGACAACAGGACACCTGGCCCCATGATTGCACAAGCAGGATGGTTTCGTTCGGGTGGTTACTGCACAGCTAACTCCCTGGTGCGCCCCGGATTCTGGGGCAGACACCCCATCCTAGCCAGGCATGAGGTGGATCACTGGGCCAAAACCAACTCAGGGGAGAGCCAAGAAGGCCGACCAACCTATTTTCCCGTTTCTGCTCCACCAAGCAAGGAACCACTTTCTTAGTAGAAAATCTGCTTGGATTCAAAGAAGAGAAGTGACAAACAGCCTCGCCCGGCCAGGATGTCTCAGTGATAGAGCACCAACCCCTGCACCTGAGGTCACCGGTTGACTCCTGGACAAGGCACATGCCAAGGTTGTGGGCTCGATCCCCAGCAGGGGGCGTGTAGAAGGCGGCCTATTGATGTTGAGGCATCCATGTTTCTATCTCTCCCTCTCCCTTCCCCTCTCTCTAAAAAAATCAATAGGAACATTTAAAAAAAAGAAAGGAAGGAAGGAAGGAAGGAAGGAAGGAAGGAAGGAAGGAAGGGAGGAAAAAGCAAGAAAGAAAGCAAGAAAGAAAGCGAGAAAGAAAGAAAGAAAGAAAGAAAGAAAGAAAGAAAGAAAGAAAGAAGAAAGAAAGAAAGAAAGAAAGAAGGGAAGAAAGAGTCTCTTCTGAGTTCATACAATGAATGCATAAACTCAGAAAACATATCCCTGGCTAGTGCAGACCTATCTTGGGAGGGAAGAGTTGGGGGGCAGGAAGAGAGGTTTCAGCACCAGAAAGGTGACCTCCACATCATTTCCCACTGGTGGAGACGTGTCTTCAAAGTCTGCGTCAAAGAGGTCCCCCAGCAACAGCCTGGGAGGCAGGAGCCACTGCGGGCTGTGAGGGCTGAGCAAGCCCCTGCCTCCCTCCCTTGGCTTGAATCTGCGGTGCCCAAGCACCTGACTTACTCGCGCCCTGTCCTGGTGAGGAGGGTGGAGGCGGTGTCTGCAGGTCCGTGGGGCAGAGCCGCCGCTGCAGGGCCCTGGGTGGAGGCGGGGCTGCTTCCCGAGCTGGGGCAGTGCTGCTCCGAAATCCGCTTTCGCCCCTCCAGCTGCGAGCCAGGGTCCGCTGGGGAGGCAGGAGACCAAAGTGAGTTACGTGGAGAAGACCCTCACTGTGCAAACTTGTATGGGTGCAAGAATGGGGGGTGCAGAGAGAGTGCCCGGCTGGGGTCACAAAGGAAGTTCCTGGTGAGGTCAGGAACTAACCTCAAAACCAGAAGACGTGGTCTCTGCTGGGAGTTTGGAGCGCTAAGCTCGGCTGCTAAGCTCAGCTCCTTGTAATTAGAATGCCCCTCACAGCCCATCTTTTGGCATCACAAGCCTCAGGACCACCCCCCCTCCCCTACAAAGAGCTCATTGCTCCTCACGCGGGTCCCCCAGACTCTGCCGTGCATCTCACTGTCCTTCTGGAATTGGCTTCGGAGCCTCCACCTCTCTCCACCTCTCTCTGAAACGAGTCCCACCTTTGCCCACGGGCGTGTTTTGGGGAAGGACGTTCACCAGTTTAGCTTCCCAAAGGGAGGGGCGACCAGGGGTGAAGCGCTAATCTGGCTGTGAGAACAGGTGAAGGAACACACCACAACGGACAGTCCAGATAACCTTTCAGGCAGTCATGCAGAGGGAAGAAGCCAACCCCAAAGGCTGAATAGTGTACGACTCCATTTACACAACGTTCTGGAAATGACAGTTACAGACAGGGAGAGCAGACTAGGGGTTACCAGGAGCTGCTGTGTGTAGCGACGGGAGGGAGTGGGCGTGTCTGTGGCACCTCTATCGAGGGGGCCTGTGTGTGGAAGGACTGGACGCGTTAGCATCTGGCTGTGACACGGGGGGATCCCGGGCAAGGGGAATCTCAGTGTATGACTTCTATGATTAATTAATAAAACTTTAAGTTTCATTTTAAAAAATTGTAAGTGATGAACCTTAAAATGAGGCAAAGCTAATCTGAGGTTTTAGACGTCGGAGCGGTGGCTCCCCTTGGGAGGGTAGGGGCGACGGAAGGGCCGGAGTGGGTGCTGAGGCTCTGACCAGGCCTCGTTTCTTGGTCTGTGTTCACTTTGGGAAAACACATCCATTTGTGCTCTTTCCTGTATATTTTATTTCAGTAAAAAGCCCACATGATTTTTGAATGTAAAAAAAATTGAGATAGATTTGATAGACATGGGAAGTGTTCATGATAGAGTGATTAATGGGGGGAAAGGTTATCAAACATTCATGTATAATATGATCCTATTTCCATTTTAAAAAATATATATATTTTATTGATTTTTTTACAGAGCGGAAGAGAGAGGGATAGAAAGTCAGAAACATCGATGAGAGAGAAACATCGATCAGCTGCCTCCCGCACGCCCCCCACTGGGGATGTGCCTGCAGCCAAGGCACATGCCCCTGACCGGAATCGAACCCGGGACCCCTCAGTCCACAGTCCAACGCTCTATCCAAACCGGCTTCGGTGATCCTCTTTCCATTTTAAATGTATATAAATCAGTACACATACATGCATGCATAACCCCCCCCCCCACACACACACACACACCTGCATACACACACTGGCATAGAAAGTCCACAGATTCTACACAAAAATGTCACATATATGCACACACGCACGCACGCACACACACACGCACAAACTGGCATAGAAAGCAGCCCACAGGTTCTACACCAAAATGTCAGCACGGACAGTTTTCAACGTATTTTTTTTCTTTTGTTCCCTTGTGTCCTTCCTGCCTGTAATTTCACATTTTCCTACAATGAACCTGTATGATATTTTGTATCTTAAAGGGTAATACAAGTTTTTTGTTGGGTTGATTTCTTTAATCCAGGCAATCCGGCCACCGCCAGGCCTTGGCCAACTCGAATACATCCACTCACCCATCTCGGCTGCCACCGCCCGCTCCAGGAGGAAGCTGGGTGTCCTCTGGTGGAGAGGACTGTCCTGGGTGGAGGGGTGCCTCTGGGCTCGACTCCTGGGCGTTCTTGGCTCAGTGGCTCTTCTGGGGACCGGAAGACCCCTGGTGTGGGGGTGGGAGACCGCATCCCGGGGCACAGAAGCAGTGAAGGGCTGGGCTAATGTGCCTGGGGTACTAAGGGATCACGGGGGGGAGAGACACGTTGAGGTCACGTAGAGAGAGGCCACAGCCTCAGAGCCCCTCCACACCCTAAACCAATGGCTCTGGACTTTAGGACTGTGCACCCCAGAGAGGTCTTTCTGAGGACGCACCCCATTAAACATGCCTTTATCACCTGCCAGCTGCCCACCTGCCCACCCACCTATACCAACTTAAAAAGCTCAATTTTACTTTTGGAGATATACAGAGAAGCAGAATTTCTAACCCTTTCTTCCCCTGCAGTCCCGGTTGCCATGTGGGTCCTCGTGGGGCCAGCTCCATCACTCCCCTTTCACCTGAGTCCCTCCACCCCCTCTCTTCCCTCTGGGTTCCCCAAGCAGCCATCCCAACTGCCCTGTGTCCTGTCTTTTGCTCACCTCACGCCACCCTCCCAGTTTTTATTATTCATTCACAATCGCTCAGTTATTTGCTCAACACATCCTTATCTCCCGCTCTGTCGCTAACTGGCTGAGTGACTGCAAGTCCCTTTCCCTCTCTGAGCCTCAGTTCCCCCCATCAATAAGAGGGGGGCAAGGAAGCATTGTTGGGGAATGAGAGAAGGCTTCAAAAAGGCCCAGACCATCAGCCCTTATTCTGGGCTCACAGGCCCCTCGATGCCCAGGCTATCCCAGGTGTGTGGCACTGATGGGACAAGGATGGGGTCCCCTAGATACCTGATGTGGGAGAGCCGATGCTCTGGAGTCTGGGTTAGGGGCGACACTCTGCTGGTTTCTGAGCCCACAAAGCCACTGTCTGTCTCGGGGGATGCCATCCAGGACTCCTGAAAGAGGCAGTGTCCCTTTAAGTCCCAGAATGTCCCCGAGGCAGACTGGGAAGACTTCCGAGTCCTGGCCAGGGGCTTCACATTCCAGGGGCTGGCAGATTGGACTGGGCCAGTTCCCATCAGCCAGGCCCAGGGGTGAGGGTCCCCCAGGTGTGGAGTCCCATGAGCACCAGTCCAAGAGCAAGGACACCACACCCTGAGAGGACCCTGAGGGAGTCCCCCCTCCCTGAGCAGTGGGAGCCATGGCCCTGAGGAGGGACACTGCGGACTTCCCGAGCTGAGGGATAGAAAGAGGAGAAAGCAGTCCCATCAGGGAAAGGAGATGCTCATTTTTGTGTCACCTGGCCTGGGCCTGGACACCATGGTCCTCTCTGACTGCAGAAATGCCCAGTGAATCGGAAAAGGAAATCCATGTAACTCCCTGCACACCCAGGCTCACATGCAAGGCCCAGAGCACACACCGAGTGAGCTAGAGGCTGCCCTCACGCGCTAGTACAGATTCCTTACCATGGCGTTAGGATGACGTGTGCTTGTGTGTGTGTGTGTGTGTGTGTGTGTGCGTGTGTGTGCGATTCCCTGGGAATGAGTCACATTTCCATAATGATCTGTGACCCCGTTTAAAATCCCTGCTCCAATGGCACACAGAGGGCATGGAGTCCAGAACAGTCCCCCAGCTGTGCTAAGTGGGGTGAGGGGGCTGTAAGCTCAGGGGAGGAACAGGAGATGCTGGCAGAGGGACAGGGCTGGGGGAGGCCAAGGCAAAGAGGTGGCATTGGGCCTAAGCCCCATCTGTTGGGCAGGATTGTGAGTGGCAGCGACAGGAGCAGACATTCCCAGAAGGATAGGAGTGAGCAAAGGCCTGGGGGCAGAAAGCTCCCTGAGGCTCAGCCCGTGCCCCCTGGACACCTACCTCCAGGTGACCACCAGCCTGGCAGAGAGACTTCGGGGCAAGGCGCTCGGAGATGCCGCTTCCCTCCAGGCTGGTCAGACTGCTCTGGTGGGACGCCGCCGGCTTGGAGCCCCGAGAGGGGGGTGGCCGACCAGGGCCCGGGGGAGCTGCCTCGGCCTTGCCCAGGCCTAGCTGGTGCCCATCTCCGGCCGTGGATACATGGAAGCCTGCTGGTTTCATGGACACCGACTGCTCCACAGCCTCCCTGGCAGAGAAGGAGAGGGTGTCAGGCACTGGCGTGAGCCGGGCAGCCCTGCCCTGGGGGTCAGCAGTCCAGGGCACAAGCTCTGGTCAGACACCCCTGCGTGCCCACTCCAGCTCTGTCACCTCCTAGCTGTGTGACCTTGGGCAAGACGCTTCGCCTCTCTGAACCTCATTTTTCTCGACTGTAAAATGAGATGCCAAAAAAATGCACGCACCACACCGCAGGGGAAATAGTGTGGAAACAGATGAGTGAAAAGCACCCCATCTTCCCTGTCAGCCATGGCCACAGACGTCAGTTTACTCAGACTGTCCCCATTATAAACGGAAGACCAATATTTTGTGTTGCAAATAGAAACTAACTTTAAAACCAATAGGAAGACAATATTGTATTCTACCGAATTAGATCCTGTTGCCTGCTGAAGGCTCAGGCCCCAGACCTGCTCTCTCTCTCTCTCTCTCTCTCT
This sequence comes from Antrozous pallidus, assembly GCA_027563665.1. Lineage (NCBI taxonomy): Eukaryota > Metazoa > Chordata > Mammalia > Chiroptera > Vespertilionidae > Antrozous > Antrozous pallidus. Next base: position 75,149,019 of record CM050522.1, on the reverse strand, counting down.
CTTTCTTTCTCTCTCTCTCTCTCTCTCTAAAGGAAGTCCAAGAAAGACATGCCAGCACTCACTGAGGCTCTCCTGGATGCACTTCGATGGTTGGACCAACAAGGAGAAGACTGCTGTTTAATGCTGCATCTCACCTCCTAAAACTCACACCCCACAAAGCCATGCCAGGCGCTGTCAATGGGCACGTTCCACATTCCGGGGAGATGCTAAGCTACAGGCCGGGAAAGCCATGTCCACAGCGTGAAGAGCGGTCTAACTCACTAAGACAGTCAGCACCCTTGTCGTCTCAGAGTGGGTCTGGGACAAGGCGGGGGGCCCACAGACATACTCGAGGGGGGTCCCGTGACTTCTCTCCGCCCGCACCAGGAGCTGCCGTGCGGGAAGCCTGGTGGTCTGTGCCTTCCCCGGAGCTGAGGCTGGCCCGTCCACTTCCAGGGGTCTGCCCTGCTCCTCCTCCTCCTCCTCCTCCTCCTCCTCTTCCGCCCTCATGGCTTCTGGGAGGGTCTTCACACTGAGGTACCTGCAGAAGAACACACACAGGGGGGCATGACCTTTGCCCAGCAGGGACAGCCAAGACCCAGCCATGGGCCCACTACCCGGCTCCCTCCTGCAGGGCACTCACCGCTCCAGGAGCCCATGGAAGTCTTGCTCCATCTGCAGCTCCTTGTGCCTGAGCGCAGCCGGGGGGCCCAGCAGCCTGTCCTCCACCTCACTGCCTGCGGGGCTCACCTCCACGTCCACGTGCAATGCGCGGGGGTCAATGCCGGGAGCGTCAGGCTGGGGGCCAGCAAGGAGGAGGGGCAGAGATTCGGCAGATCCCGAAACATTACTTTTAATAATATATGTTTTTTAAAAATACCAAACGATCTCACTCATTTGTGAATAACAAAGAACATTATAAATTGATGAACAAAAAGATAGATACAGAGGCAGCAAAGCATCAGACAGACTGTCAAATTACAGCGGGACGGTTAGGGAGAGGTGGGGGAGATGAGAGATCAACCAAAGGACTTGTATGAGTGCATATAAGCGTAACCAATGGACTTAAGACACTGGACGGTGAGCGCATGTATGGGAGCAAGGTGGGGGGTGGGGCAAGGGGAAAATATGTAATACCTTAATAAAAATGGAAAATAATAATAAAAATATATGTTTTTATTGATTTCAGAGAGGAAGAAAGAGGGAGGGAGGGAGAGGAAGAGAGAGAGAGAGAGAGAGAGAGAGAGAGAGAGAGAGAGAGTGAGAGAGAGAGAGAAACGTCAATGAGAATCATTGATCAGGAGCATCCTGCACGCCCCACAATGGGGAACAAGCGTGCAACCCAGGCATGTGCCCTGATGGGGAATCGAACCGGGATCTCCTGGTTCCTAGGTCAACAATGCTCAACCACTGAGCAATGCTGGCCGGGCTAAACTTTACTTTTTTTTTAAAGGACCTTCCTCATGCTGGTGTGGGAGAGTAAAAAATAGGTCACACTCACCACCACCCTTTCGGTGTGTGTGCAAAATGTAGGGACTGGATCATATGATTCTCAGCAATAACTACCATTAACTGAGCACCTACTACATGCAGACACTGTACAGGTATCACCTCACAACAATCCCACCAGTCCATACGATTATTCTGACCCATTTTACAGACATGTAATAAGGCGCAAACGACTTGGCCAAAGTCACGCAGAAGGGGCAGAGCTGAGATTTCAACCCCAAGTTCCTGCCAGAGCATTTCTCCCGACCCGTCTCCATCCCAGGATGGACAGCCAAGCCCCCACAATACCTTCCCTGCGGGAGCATGGAAGTCCCTCACGCATCCGGGCTTTTACCAGCAAGTACAAGAGAGAGCGCCCGGGAATAGTTTCCTACCAACTGGGGCAGAGCACAATGAGAGCAGTGCCCGCCCTCCACCGGCCCCCGCCCCGCCCCGCTCAGCAAGCAGCATTCTCCTGCTCCAATCCCATCAGATGTTCTTGCAGCACCGGTGGCGGCCAGGAGCACAGACAGCGAGGCAGAGACTCCACCTCGTCACCTGTGCGACCACCTGTGGTCGTCTCTCGGGGGCTGGGACGTGGACTAGAGAAAGGTCTGCAGAGCCCCTTCCATGGACAGCCCTTGTCCCAGGACGCCTGTCTTAGTGAACGGTCCCCAGATCCATCCAGCGCCCAAAGCTGGAAGCCTGGAGTCATCCTTGGCTCCCTCCCCTCTCAGGACCATTCCAAGTCCAGTTAAATGTGCCTTCTAAACCTCTCAAGTTCACGTGCATCTTTCCATCTGCTCTGCCACCTCCCTGTCTCTGACTGGCCGACCTGCAAATCTTCTTAGGCCATGCAGGTCCTGTTGAAAAGCCTAGCAGGTTAGCCGTGGCAGGGCGGCGTAGTTGGTTAGAGCATCGTCCAGCTACATCAAAGTTGTGGGTTCCATCCCCGATCGGGGCACATACAAGGAGCAACCAATGAATGCATAAATAAGTGGAGTAACAAATTGATGTTTCTCTCTTTCTCTCAAGTCAATAAATAAAAATTAAAAACCTGTCAGTTTAGGACCAAATGCTTGCTGTGAGCCACCAGCCCCTACATTATGGAGCCCCTGCCTGCCTCTGCAGCCACCTCTCTCAGAGGCTCCTTCACTTCCCACTCGCTAGCCACAGGCCCTTTGCACAGGCTGTGCTCCCTGCTGGACAGCTTTTCTTCCGCTGCTCCTCGTAATTCCTCCTCACTCTCAGATCTCACTTAAACATTACTTCCTCGAGAAAAGTTTCTCTGACTTCCTCAAACTCATTTACGCTAGCCTGTTATCTACTCTCATAGAACCCCGTAATCCTCCTTCAGACCACTGATCAAAATTACAACAAAATAACTGTGTAATTGGTTCAACTAGACGGAAAGCTCCGTGAGGGTAGAAGCCACCTGTTTGTGTGTTTCCCCCTGATTTCCCTCCATGTGTCGTGGGTCCTGGCCTAGGAGTGCACACTCCATAAATAGGTAGGAAGGAAATCAATAAATGAAGAAATGAAGGAAGGATGGAACGGACTAATACGATGGGCAAAGAGATACCTGAAGGCAGAGGGTCTGGAGGGCCGGCGAGTGGGCTTGTCCTGAGGGAGAAGGCGAGCACATTGGCCCGTGGCGGGAGGGCGTGGCCAGGGGGCTGTCCAGAGCTGAGTCTGCCCCGGCTCGCTCAGGCTTTTGCTGGTTCTGTTCCATGTGGTCCTTCAGTTCTTCCAGGCGAACGCCCAGCTGGAATATCTCCGCCTCCAGCTCCCTGGAAGGGGAAGCACGGCGCTGGGCACTGGGGGCGGCAGCTGCATCAGGCATGTCTGGGAGGCATGTCTGGGAATCAAGAGGCCTCCGCCCGAGTCCTCCTCTGCCACCAACAGACTATGGGAGTAAATCCCCCCTCCACTGGCCTCAGTTTCCCCGTTCTCCAACGAGGGAACGTTGGAGAACGTTCTTATCTCTAAGGTCACTGCCCACTGTAGGGAGACCAGAAGACACAAATCTCAGCCTTGACTAGTCACCATTGGGATATGTGTCTAATTACAATAGGACTTTGCTGTTCCCCTAGTGCAGTGGTCGACAAACTCATTAGTCAACAGAGTGGCAAACTGCGGCTTCCAAGCTGCATGTGGCTCACGAGCAGCGGTTTGCGGACCACTATCCTAGTGTATGCACTCTGAGAATGAAGTGTGCCCCTCCTGGTGACTGAGAGAAGGGAGCCTGCCCGCTCTGTCCTCCTGGGCCTCCCTCCCCAGCAGTACCTGCCAGGATCAAACTTCCCAGGAGGCCCCTCGGAGCCGGCAAGCCACGGCGCCGGGTGCTGCTCCCGGCAGGCCTTCAGGTATTCCTCCTCCAGGGCCGAGTGGGCAGCCTTCAGCTGCTGGAAGACCTGAAACCACACCAGGTGAGGAAGACCGGCGTGCCCAACCCCTGTGAACTCCCTGCCCGAAGACACAGAGGGCGAGACCACCCATGGGAGAGCCATGGGGCTCAGCCTGGGCCTGCGGAGGCCTCTGGGCCCGAGCCCCTGGGAGGTGGTGGTGGGGACCCTCTGGAGCCTGCCCGCCCTGGCTGAGCGATCTGCCATCAGGCTGGCGCTGCAGAGGCATGGCACGGAGCCTCGGCGCCAGCTCCAGAGGCACCAGTCCCTCCTGGATAGAACTGTAAGAACCCCAATGTTCCATGACAGTTGTAGTGTCAAATACGCTATCACAGTGTCCCCCTGAGGACCTAGTACTTGAGAGACCACGGTCTTCATTCTTGATTTGCTGCACTGAGGGTTTTGGAACATTAGTTACTCTTACCCGAATCCTTACGGATCATCACGGCGGACGAAGTTATTATCATCACGCCTCTAATAATGGTAAGTAGCATCACCAAGCATAGAGGCCCTGTGCTAAAGCACTTCCCATTGCCCACTGAACCTTAAACAAACTCTAGAGAGGGGGCTATGTTACCCTCTTCATTTAAAGAGGAAACAGGCCCAGAGAGGTTATTGGTGATGGTCACACAGTGAGCAAGTGAGCCATCAGGATTCGAACCCAGGCCCTCCGGCTCCCCAGCTCATGGGCCTAACACAGTTAATGTGTAATAGCAAACACATAGCTAAACCTACGGGAGGTGGGCTCCATATCCCTGACTTAGTGTCATCCCTTCCACGCACTCTATGCTGACGACAGACTGAGGCCAAGGTCAAACTAGTCTTCATAGTCCCCAGTCAAGCTTGCTCTTCCAACAGCTCCCAACCTCCCTGTATCTGGAGGAATTAGGGTAGAGATAAAGAAGATTGATGCCAGTTATCTGGCATTCAAGGTCCTTGATCATCCACTCAATGAGATAACATAACACATACCCCACGTTCGTAACTGATAAATGCATGTCTCTACAACAGCAGAGGGAAATACCCGCACATTATGTTTTCTATATACTAGCTGTGTTGCATCTGTCCCTCCTGCCCTCTCTCTCCCCACCCTGTTCTATGCCTGGAGCTCCCTACACACTGGCTTCTGTGGGGTCTGTTCAGTGGGAGGCACCCATGAGAGGTCACGGGGTGAGAGGAGAGACACCCGGGAGGGAACAGCTCTGAGCAGGTGCTGGTCGCTGGACTGCCCTGTTCCTGGGCAGGCCCCTGACACTGCCACAACCCTGCTAACTGCCCCTTCATTGTCCTCCCTTTCTCCCTCTCCCCCAGCTCTGAGAGCTCTGCCTGCCCCTCTGGGACGCTGGCAGATGCAGCAGAAACCCAAGTTTTACATAGGACAGTTACCCAGAAATACCAAAGTCCATAATGGTTAGATCAGGGGGTCTCCCCCATCCCCCTGCTCCCCAGCTAGTTTTCAGTTTGGGGCAATATATATATATATATATATATATATATAGCTAATATGCAAAGTGTCCCCTCGGGAGTTCAACCAGGAGACCGGGATTTCGATCGCTCGCTGTGACATGCGTTGACCACCAGGAAGTGGCGCGGAGTGAAGGCCCCACCTGGCAGCTAGAAGGCTCTGATTGGCTCTGATCACCCACCAGGCCTAGGGATTCTAGCCGTGTACAAATTTTGTGCACCGGGCATCTGGTTACTACTATAATAAAGAAAAGAAAAGGCCTCTTTCTGGTGGCCGAGAGTGGGGTAATTGGTGGGAAGCCATGCAGGGCAGTGATGATGACCCCAGACCAGGCTCCGCCACCTATCAGCTGTGTGACCTCCAAGTCACCTCTCTGGGATTCGGCTGCATCCCAGCCACATGTTGGTGAGGACTGTAACTGCCCTGCTGGGTTTTTATGATGATAAAATGAAATCATGTGCTGAACCAGCTTGCCACGGCGCCTGGCACACCACCACGGTTGCTTAATAAGTGGTAGCTATTGCGAGATAATGATCATTATCATGGGAAGCTAGGCAGGGGCCGTTGCTTCTGAAAGGAGACGCCGCGTCTGGATTCTCTGGCCCGTCTTGCAGCAGATGAGGCTTCCGAGGCTTGGACATGGGGGACAGAGCAGTGATCTGGCAGCTCTAAGGGTATCTCCCCAAGGGGACGGTACCTTGAGCTGATCCTGGGGCGTCAGCCGTCCTGCCTGCATCAGGCCCACGAAGGACTCCACCTGCACACGGGGAGGAGGAAGCACGCCATGAACCCGGGTCCTGGAAGAGGAGCCCTGCGAACCCCCGCCCGCCCGCAGCCACATTCGCGCTTTGGCACGAGGAGCCGGGTCCCGCCCCCGGATGTGTGTTTTCTGCCAAGCCCGGGGAGGCGTGAGCCAGAAACTGACTTCATCCCCGACCTCGGCATGGCACCTTGGGAAAATTAAAGGAACCTCCGGGAATTTACGGACAGAAAAGCACACTCATGGGCACGAAGACCTGTGAGGCATCGTGGTCCGGGTGGGGCGGGGGGTGGGGGGAGGGGGACTATAGATGCCTATCTGTGGGATAGTGTGCAGACAAGGAGAGGAAGGCACGTGTGTGTGTTCTGATGTATAAACGCCTCCAAGACCAGGGCAGTGTTTCTCGTGTGCTACCATCTGTATAAAATATGTGGCAAATAAAAAAGGAAAACTATAAATGCAATTGCTTGTATATAAGCTCTCTCTCGAGAAGGATGTAAGACACGGAAACATTAATTACTTTCGGGGAAAACTGGGTGGTGGAAGGGCAGGGATGGGAGGGAGGTTTTCTACTCTCTGTCTCCTTTGAACTTGGAACAGAGTGAATTTATTGCCAATGTGGGACATTAAAAACGTCAAGGTACCCTATACTTGTGTGACCGTTTCTATGAATGCATGTGAGCGTGTTGAACATTTCTGCCTGGAATGAACGGAAAGGGTGAGAAAGACTTTTCACTGAGTATACCTGCGAACTGTGTGCATCCATTAGCGTTATAATAAATGTTTTCATCAGAACATACACACGTGTCTTCTTGTCTGCACACTATTCCACACTGTCCCCCTCACCCCCACCCCACCCCACCCCACCCGGAACCATGCTACAGCATATGATGATTCGGGGATCATTTCTGGGAAACCTCTCTACCTAGATCAGAGTTGAAAAGTAACACAAGAAATTTATATAATATGATTATATCATCAAATCTACATAACAAAATAAAAGTGTAATGAGACCTACATATCTAATTTTAAATTTTCTAGTAGCCATATTAAAAATGTAGAAATGGGTGAATTAACTTGAAGAATACATTTTATAAAGCTCAAATATTACTTTGACACGTAATCAACATACAAAATTATCAGTGAGATATTTTGTGTCCTTTTTGTCACAGGGAGTCTTTGAAACCCAGTGTGTCTTCCACTTAGAGAACACCTCGATGTGGACTGGCCACAGGTCCAGGATTCAGTGGCCATGTGACCAGTGGCTGCTGGACCAGACAGCACAGCTCTGGATCCTCAGGGCTCAGCCAGTACTCCGGCTCCAGATCGGTGTGATGACCTTGGCTTTGCTGCACCTTACAGCACACGGGACAAGGAGAAATGTCCCCAATTACAGGACTCAGACAGTCACATTCATGCTGACAATAGGGAGAAGCCTGAAAACATCACGCTAAGTGAAAGAGCCAGACTCCAAAGGACAACTAGTATAAGAAATGTCCAGGTCAGGCAAACCCAGAGACAGAATGTAGATGAGCAACCAGCAGGGGCCGGGGCAGGGGGCCTGGGGAGTGACTGCTTCATGGATGTGGGGTTTTCGTATGTCTGATGAAAATGTTCTGAAGTTGATTGTGGTGGTGGTACACGACTGTGGACATAGTAAAAATCACCGAAGCATTCCTTTTAAATTATATCTCAATAAAGCTGTTACAAAAAAAGAATGCTGGTGTGTGTCTGAAGAAATTAGTGTTCTGAGCGTGGTCATGTACATAACTACTCCATTGCCCTTTTCGCACTGACAGCCAGGAAGCTCAAAGCCAAACATGAATCCGACAGTGTTCAGGGTCCAACAGAATACTTTGTTTACTCATTTCGCCCTAAGTTCATTTTAACTTTTTTTTTTACCCTTTCTTCCCCTTTGCCCCAGTTTCTCACTTCCGTTTGTATAACGTGGTTATAATGCACGCATTTTCTAACTGCTTCTGGAATAAGGCCAAGGGCGAACTTATAAACACACCTGCAAACAATTCACTGTTATTTGGACTGCTTGGTGAAAATATGAAGGCCTTTTGAGGGATGACTGAGAACCGATTTCTGTGACGAAATGAACTAACAAGCTGGGTGAGGTGGGAGTGAACCCCAGCTCAGGGTGACAAGGAGGAAGCTGGAGCCACATGGGAGGCATGGTCAGGGTAGCTCTGCAGGGGAGGGACAGGGAGCCTCACAGAGCCCCTCCGCTAAGCAGGCAGAGCCCCACTCTCTCCAGGTGACTCATGTCCCACAAGGCAAAGCTGGGCTTCCACTCACCTTGGCCAGGAACCGTCTGGCCTGAGAAGCCAGCGCCTGGGTCCGCTCTGCCGAGGCCTGGTCCGGGGCGATGTCCGGGTTCTCCGGAAGACACCCTGGGGTGAGCGCACTGGAGGACGAGGAGGGGCTTGGGTCTCCTTGAGCTGACGACCCCCCTGGAATACACAGCCACGGGCCACTGGAGCCAAGGATGGTCCTTCCTGGGGCGGAGACCCTGACGCTGCACCTCCACACCACTGCCTCCAACCTCACTCATCTCCTGGCCACGCCCTCTTCACCCAGGCCCATGGGAGTGGGCTGGGCAGTGCTGCTCCCATCGACCCGAGAGAACAAGGTCTAGTTCTGCCTCGCATCCCACAGCTGGAGCCCAGCCAGGCTCGGGGCTCCCAGGAACAGCGTGGGCTCTCCCTCAGGAGGATGCGGGTTCCAATCCCACCCTCCCCTGTGCAGCCGCGTGACCTTCAGCACAGGCTCGCCCTCTCCCGAGCCTTGGTCTTCTTAACTGTCAATGGGCAACACCCGCAGGTACCCAGCCATGGTGATGAACGGGGGATTAAGTGGGATCATGCATGGCACGGCTGAGCACGGGGCCTGGTCCCCACATGGGCTCCACGGTGACAATACTCTTTGTTGACATGCAACTCGCCCAAGAGCACCCAACTGCCAAGAGTGAGGGCATCCCGGCTGCTCCAGCCTACAGCGAGACACTTCCCACTTCCCATTTCACCTCCTCGCGTCCAAGGCCCCAGGGAGGGGCCGCACATTCCTCTCTCCCGGGCCTGAAGCCAGGGCCACCAGTGCCACCCGAGGGCGAGCCAAGTGCCCGCGGAGCAGAACCACAGGCAGAGGGAGCCCTTGGCCATGACTCCTCTCCGAGACTCACCTGAGGCCTCGGAGGTCTGTGAGACCTCAGCAGGCCCGGGCCACCGCTCCACAGAATGGGGATGTGAGATGGTGAAGGTCAGGACCTTGGTGCCCTGGGACACCATCCCTGTGTGGATGCTGTGGCTGGGCGTGGGTGGGTCCGAGTACAGGTTTACCTGTTAGGGAGAGAGGCACAGGCAGAGCCAAGTCAAAAGGTCTTACCCTCAACCACACCGTCACGCAGACACTCAACAGACATGCATTTGTTATTCCCTAGGGTAGGGAAGCCAAACATGGGGCGAAGGGCTTACATTTCATTCTCTCTTGATGGGAGTCCCCAAAGGGGAGCAGGGCAGGGACCATCCGCCCGATTTTTCAGAAGAGGAAACTGGGACTCAGAGAGGTTAAGTCATTATTCAAAATCCCCAGCAGATAAATCCTTGGGCTGGGATTAGAAACTGGCTTTGACCCCAAAGTCCGTGTTTTCTTACACTGGTAATTTTAAAATAATATGTTATAATAATTTATACTCTAACCATAATAATCTATTAATATTTAACATAGAGAAAGTATAATTATATTATGATATAATATTTATGAATTAAAACTTTCTAATAATAATGATCAGCAATTAATGGCTGCTTTGAGTAAATGAGCAAACCAGCAACTCAATGAACCGCTCTCTCTGTTGCAGCAGATCGCCATCACTGAGGATAAATGCGACACAGTGAGTGGCCCAGTGTGTGAGGGGGAAGTCTGGAGTCAGGCAGTCAGCCACGGAAGACTTCTGAAGCTCAGGATTAAAGGAGACCCGTGCACACCGTTCAGTCGTTTATAGCAAGGCTGGCAAACTATGGTGTGTTGTGAACACGGTTTTAGTGAGGACAGACATGCGGGTTTGTTTAGGTGTTGTGTCTGGTTGCTTTCATGCTACAACAGCAGAGGTGAGTCGCTGCCATGGAGACTGCGTGGTCCACAGAGATAGGCACTGTCTGGCCCTCAGCTGAGAAAGTTCGCTGATCCCCGGCTTTGCGTGGGAGCTCTGCAGAGCCTGGGTTCACCTCCACCTTTGAGTCCCAGAGCAGCTGACTTAACTGACCTCTCTGTGCACAGTGAGTGTTCAGTGAACTGCAGCCTCCGCCTTCACATTCATCATCACCTTCATCACCACTGTTACCACTGTCACCATCCTGCTCACCATCATCACTAAATCCCCATCACCACTGCCATCATCATCATTTGTACCATCATCATTTATCGCCGTTATCACCATCATCATCGCCATGATCACCATCACCACCATCACCATCATCACTGTAATACCTATCATATGGCATCATCACCATTATCACCATCATCACCATCATCATCACATTCATCTCCATCATCACCGTTATCCCCATCATCATTATCCCAATTATCACCTTTATCATCACCACTATCCCCCTCACCTTATTCACCATCAGCACCATTATCACCATCATCATCATCATCACCTTCATCTCACCATCATCATATTCATCACCATCAGCACCATTACCATCATCATCATCATCACCTTCATCATCACCATCAACATCATTATCATATTCATCACCATCAGCACCACTACCATCATCATCATCACCATAGATCACTCCCCATCCAAGGCAGGTCCCTGGAAAAGCTACTCCCATGTGTTGCCTCAGTGCCCCCTGCTCCTCAAGACCTCAGGCAGCTTATCTTCCTTCCCTGAGCTTCCCCAAGGTCAGGAAAGGGCAGTTCGGGGTGGGCTGGGGGAAGGAGCTCCCTAGCCCCCACACAGCCTCTCCCTGCTTAAGCTGTTCTTCCCGTCCTGGCTGCGCCAGAAAAATCTGCTTCAAAGTGAGGGACAATGGCCCCGTATCATCACTTGGGCATACTCCCCCCCACCCCACACTCCACACTCCACACTCCGCCTCCAGCTGCCTCCTCCTCTTTCAGGCTCAGCCTCAAAGAGAACAAAGCTGGATTTTAATAATCCTCTCAGCCATCTGCTCAGACCCAACTGTGAGGCCTTGCCCACCCGAACCCTTCTCCTCCCAGGGTGAACCAAATCTGGGGGAAGCCCAGCCCTCTGTGCCCCCCCATCTCACCTGTCCCTCCCCAACCTCAGACCTGGCCCACCAAGGCCCAACCTGAGGAGCAACAGGAACCGAGCAGCTTCCAGCATCAGAGCCCATTGTTTGGGGATCAGAGGAGCTTGAAACAGAGGGGACAAAGGCTGGTGCAGATGCCCTGGGGCAGGGGGAAAAGGGGGGAGCTGAGGATGGTGTGGGCAGCTACTGAGCTGTCTCCAGAGCACAGCAGGAACCACCCCTGGGCTCCAAGGTGCCCCTTAAAGGCTCGGTGTCCCATGGAGCTCCCCCAGGCTGTACCCCTCCCTCAGGGGGGTTAGTCCGGCGAATGAGGAATCAGTGAGTGTGGGAAACATTGGGTTAAATAACTGACTACACTCCGCACAGATGGGTTTCTCCCAGCCTTTAAAATGCTAATGGGCTTTATGAATGGGGTGAAGAAGGGGAGAGAGTGGAGAGAATAGAGCGTGTTCTCTCTATTCCTCTGAACATGGAAACCTCTCTTGCTCCAACCCCCACCACATCCCATGTCCACCAGGGGCTTTTGGACCAATTAGTGGCCTTCAAACCATACACTTTTAGAGAAGGCAGTTTTCTGCCATTCCGCCATTCTTTTGAGAGGTTATTTCTGGTCTCCCCAGCCTCCTACACCCTCCCCCCCCCCCCCCCCCCCCCCCCCGCAGCTGAGAGGCACTGAGACAGAGACAGAGGCTGCAGGGAGGTGGCCATTGGACATCGACTATGTGAGGTCACCATGAACTCTGGCTCTCCGCAGGTGTAGAGAACAGAGCCAGGCAGGGGCTCCTGACCACCCGGGCTCCCTGCCCCGACCCAGTCCCGATCCAGGGATGGTCCCAGGCCTGGCCATGGCCTTCCTGGTCAGCTGCCCAGTGGTAGAAGCCAGAGCCTGGTTCTGCTGTGGTGGTAGACGTGGGGTTTGGGACCAAACTGCTGGGTCAAACCCCAGCTCTGGCACCTACTGATTGAGTGATTTGGGGCAAATCATGTAACCTCTCTGCCTCAGTTTCCCCCATGGTAAATTCCCTAGGATGGTGGCCATTAACCTCACTTATTATTATTATTATTTTAATTTATTGATTTTCCACAGAGAGGAAGGGAGAGGGATAGAAAGTCAGAAACATCGATGGGAGAGAAACATCGATCAGCTGCCTCCTGCACACCTCCAACTGGGGATATGCCTGCAGCCAAGGCACATGCCCTTGACCGGAATCGAACCTGGGACCTTTCAGTTCGCAGGCAGACGCTCTATCCACTGAGCCAAACCGGTTCGGCCTCACTTATTATTATTGCTATTATCACTCCATCATCATCATTCTGTCTGGCTCCACATGTCTGTCATGCTGCTGGGCTGTTGCTGCCCCCCTCCCAACCCTCCCACCCCCACCCCCCACCCAGCATGGGGAGAAGCACCCACTTTGGAACAGGCAGGCTTGGGGTTAATCCCCAGCTTTTAACCCCTTGCCAGCCATAGACCTTGAGCAAACCCCTCCACCCGGCTGAGCCTCGGTTTCCTCTTGGCACCTTCCACTGCTCAGCAAAGGCAGTCTCCTCCCCTGGGCCCCCGCTATTGCTGGCTACCCACTGCCCACCCAGGGCAACATCCCCAGCCTGGCTCCCCTCCACGCCCCACATAGGTCCAGCCCTCCCCAGTAAGACTTGGAGCAGAGGGTAGGGGCTCAGCAGGACCAGGGGAGGTCACCAGGGCTGAGGGGCCCGAAGGAGCAGAAACACCTCCACCTCCCAGCCCAGGGTGGAGTCTATGGAGCTACAGAGCTCTGGGTGGAGCAAGAAGCCTGGTTAGAAGCCCTAGGCCCCGCGGGACCTGGCCAGTCCCCTCCCTCTTGAGCTCCGTGTCCTCAGCACACTGAGATGAAGAGCCCTGCCTTCCTGCTGCCCAGGTCAGCTGTGAGACTGGGTGTCCAGCTTCTAGAAAGTTCCAGCGGACAGGGCCCACCCTTCTCTTGAGGAGAACCCACAGGCCAAGGAGGCCTTTTCCCAGAAAGTGGAGCGGGAGAGCTGGCACCAAATCACTCCCAGCAGCCTCGCCTGGCTTCCCTCCTGGTGGGTCTCAGGCACCAGAGGTGACTGCAAACAGGCAGACCCAGTCCCCACTGGGTTGGGGATGAGAGGAGGCGCCATGGCTGTGCTCCCCCGTGCCCACCCTGCCCGTGTTTGCGCTGTGCCTGGCACCTGGGCACCCAGTACACACCTCCACAGTGACACTATTCGTAACAGTAATATTCCCTGTCTCTCTGGAAGAACTGGCCGAGTGCCAGGTCCCCTTCCGAATCCTCCCCTTCATCAGTAAAGGACAGAAGGAAAGGTGGGAGGGAGGAGATGCCTGGGGCCCCTGTCCCTGACCATGACCTCTGACAGCCTCTGACTCTCCTGGGGCCCCAGGTCCCCAATCTGTAAGACAGGGCACTGTGGGTTTGGACCGGATCACACCTTCTGGGGTCTGCAGTCATGAGAATGTGGCCCCACCCAGCCCCTTTACTGTCCTCCCAGCACCCCTCCCTCCCACCCTTGAGTCTGCTCAGAAGCTCAGAGCTGTGAGGAGGCTTAAGATACAGGCAGAGCCGACTGACTGCCCAGAGGCAGGTCTGATGAACACCCTGTACAGACATGTTCGAGGAGGCTGGGATGGGAAGGGCCTGCCTGTGTGTGAGGCCGGAGTGGGGACAGAGAACTGCTCCAGAACAGGCTCCTTCCGCTGTCTCATCTGGCTGCTTCCGCCTACACTCGGAGCACTTCTAGAAGGCCAGTGCAGCCCTGTGGCAGGGGGAGGGCCTGCAGCATGTGGGGGTCTGGAGAGGCGAGGACATGGAGGGGAGGGTCAGCACCTCTGCCCCTCAGCTCCACCCCCTCCTCCTTGGCTACCTGATGGGGCAAGAGGTGGGAGGGGGAGACAGGAAACCACAGAGCTGCGGCAGGTCTCACTTCCTGCCTCACCCCAGAAAAGGGGAAGGTCCCACAGCCTCCTCCCAAGTTGGGGTGGGGGCTGGGCGGGCTGGCAGCCAGCTCTGTTTGGGTGGATGGGTTTCTACCTCCATGCTCCCCTGCACACACTTGGCACTCACTCAGCATGCAGAAAGGGGTTGAGGGGGGAGGCTTGTGGTCAATGGTGGGGAAGAAGGAAGGCAGCGTGGGGACCCAGGGAGGATCAGGCCCAGGAAACAAGCACCAGGGGCTGAGAAGAAACTCTGAGCTACTTCCTTGAGGCTCAGAGAGCCCAAGCGTCTTCCTTCAAGTCACACAGCGGAGCAATAATGGGTTCAGGAATCGAGCCCAGGCGATCTTGACCCAGAGCTCATCCGGAAGGAGGGAGCTGCTGCAGTCCCTGGGGACCCTGGAATCTGGGATTCAAGAACGTCAACTAATAAAGGAGCCTGGGCCTGCAGACCTCTGGTCAAGGTCACAGACCAAGTGACCTTTTGGTCAGACAAGGAAGGGCTGGGCTCCACTGTGGCCAGGAGGCAGGTCTTGGGAGGCAGGAGGCAAACTGTGGGAAAGGGTCATCTCCCAGCAGAGAGGGCCCAACCCTCCCCCCAGCTCCCCCGCCCAGCCGTACCTTGGCCCCCAGGCGCAGCTGGTCGATGGTGTTTTCCGCCTCTGCATACTTGGTGAGGAGCTTGTGGTAGTCCTCCTGCAGGGCAGGGACAGCAAAGTGGTCACGGCCCAGGCTCCTCCGCTCCTCGCCGCCAAGCCCCCACAGGGAACCCACCCCCAAAGGGGCTTCTGGGAGACTCTTCCAGACTCACGTGTAATGCAGACCCCTGTGGCCGAATCCTGAGACGGGAGAGGCAGCAGGACAACTCAGCCAACAGCCCTTCTACCGTCCCGACCAAGAGTCCGGGAGGAGGGCCCTGGGCTGTGGTCCCAAGCATGCCATAGGCCCATCCCGGAGGAGCATAACACTCCCATCCAGACCCCCCGCCTGTCTGTGGGCTCTGAGGGTAAGGCCCACATCTGTCCTCCCCACCGCCCACTCGCAGCTCATGCAGTACGTGCTTAGTAAGTACATTTTAATGGCTGAATGAATGAACAATCAAGGGTTCCCTTGGTAGAAAAATAGAGGACTTGAAAGTGACCTTGGCGTCTACTCAGAGTCACTATTTTTCATAAATGAAACAGAAGAGCGTCATTAAAACAAGTCTTGCTGGAGGGGAAAGCAAAAGCAGATGTCACCAGTCACCTTTGCAGGATGCTGGGGAAGTGATGCGTTGTTCTGAAAACAGGTAATGAGGGCAGAATCAAGCATCGCTCCCGTCTATCCCATGGGAGCGAGACCTTGGTGGCCAAGTAGTGGATGAGGGAAGGTTTTACTTTACAGAAAACTTCCATCACATAAACACAGAAGGAACAATAGCCTGAGGCTGCCACCATTTGTCACCCCAAGTGAAGGACTTGATCAAGGCAATGGCATCAGTGGCCACTCACACCACAGCCCAGAGGCCAGCAGGCCTCCCCTGCCTCCTAAAGGGACCACCCCTGGTGTGTTCTTGCCCCAAACTCCCTACCTGTGTGGTGCTCATGGTCTGGAGGGGAAACAAACGGGTAATCGCAACCCCAAAGACTCACTGGCCAAATGCAATAAACGAGCTGTGTCTGGATCCTAATTCGAACCCACTAAGGCAGTGGTCGGCAAACTCTTTAGTCAACAGAGCCAAATATCAGCAGTACAATGACTGAAATTTCTTTTGAGAGCCAAACTTCTTCTAACGCCACTTCTTCAAAATAGACTCGCCCAGGCCATGATATTTTGTGAAAGAGCCACACTCAAAGGGCCAAAGAGCCGCATGTGGCTCGCGAGCCGCGGTTTGCCGACCATTGCACTAAAGCAAACAAGCCATTTATGAGACACAAGGAGAGAGTTGAACATTGACTGGGTATCAATAATATTAAGGAACTGGTGTTGACTTTTAGCCATGATAATGGTATTGTGGTTATGTTTAAGGGAGAAGCCTCATCTTTCAATGTAGGTACTAAAATATCCTGAGTGATATGCAAATTGACCGTACCTCCGATCAAGCCACGCCCACAAGCCACACACACAGCCAATCAGGAGCTTGGGTGGAGCCAGCCAGCGAGCGCATGGCCCCTGAGGCCGGGTGATTGCTGTCGGGGGCAAGGCTGGGGTCGGGGCGGAGCCAGCCATGGGCCCCATTGTGGGGCGATGGCTGGGTGCCCAAGGCCTAAAGCCTCAGCCAGAGGCTTTAGGCCTTGGGCAGGCCAGGGGTGAGCAGTCATTAGGACATTCCCTGAGGGCTCCCAGTATGTGTGAGGGGGCAAGTTGGGCTGAGGGATCACCTACACCCAGTGCACAAATTTCATGCACCAGACCCCTAGTTTTTAAACAAAATGATCTGATGCCTGAAATTTGCTCCAAAATACTCCAGTAGTGTGAGTGGGGAGGTAGGGGGCACCATAGATGAAAAAGGTTGTCAGCAGCTGGGTGATAGGTAAATGGGTAGAAACTGGGTGATGGAGACGGTGGGGGCTCCTTTTACTATTTTTACTCTTGTATGTTTCATATTTTTTCACAGCCAGAAGTTAAAAACAAACAAACACAGACCATCCCTGCAGCATGAGTGTGATCACTGCTCTTTTTGAGCAAAAGGCTTGGGACGATCGTCATGGATCAGGGTACAACCCTCTCTCCAGCAGCAAGGATGCCCTCAACCCTCCCAGGCTAGCAGCAGGTGCCTTGGCGACACCCCTGCCGACATGCGTTCAGCTTACCTGGAGCTGATGGACCAGCTTGGTGGCTTGCTCAGGCGTCTGAAATTCTTGGGGTACCCTGGTGATGGGGTGGGCAGGAGGTGGCTCCTTTCCCGAGCAAGCTTCCTCACTGCTCAGCAGTACCTCCCGCACAATGTCGGCGGGTGACTTGAAAATCAGGGGTCTATTGGGGTCCTGAGGCTGCTTGCTATGCCTCCTGGCCTTGGGCGGGTGGTAACTCTCCTCTTTGGGGAATCTCACCCGGGGTCCCACCTTGGAGAAATCAGGGAGCGGGTAGTTGAGCCGCCCCCGGCCGTACTTGGGGGCATCAGAAGGTGAGTGGCTAGCCACAGTGGCTCCCTGCCTGGATAGCCTGTCCTGCCGGGCTGGCCTGGGCGGAGGACTCGGGCAGCTGATGGAGCCAGTGAATCGTGAAGGGAGCGCCTTAGGTGATATCCGTGCACGCTTCCAGGTGTGGTCCCCCGGCTGAGGGCAGGAGAGACTGGATCCTCTCCTCCATCTATCTGCAGGACCCTGGAGGCTCTGGGCTGGGGGTCCTGAGGAGTCCTGGAATTCCGTGTGTGTTGCCACAGCAACGCTTCCTCCAATTCTGTCATCTGGATTTAGGAGGTGGCGGCAGGGGCTCTGGGGTATAGCTTGCTCCAGGGCAGTGGGCTGGGGGACATCCGTCTCTCCTTCCCAGGGAGAATCTAGGCTGTCACTAGGGTGGTCGAGGCTCACGGTCCCACTGCTCCAGGACTTAGCAGAGCTGAGGTCAACAGTCGGGTTGACCTCAGAATGTTCTGGAAGTTTGTCTCCACTGGCTGGTTTGCCCAAGGCCATCCAGCTTGTGGCCTGACCCCAGCCCAGAGCCACGGGGCTGGTGGTTCCATCGTCCCCGGAGCAGAGACCAGCCTCATTCTCTGACGTTGGGGGGCTCTGTCCGGCTTCCTCGTCTCCGAGGGCCTCTGAGGGCTCGTCCTCAGTCATGCCCGGCGGGGGGTCCTGCTGGGGGAGCCAGTCGGGAGGCGAGTTGGAACTTTCTGGGCTGTCCACATCCTCTGCTTCAGACTCTGGAAAGACAGGTCCCCTCTCAGCACCTTCGGGTCTGGACTCACCGTGGAATGTTGCCTAAGTCATTTCACCCCTCGGGCATTCGTTTCCTCATCAGTGGGGATGGCAAGACGCCCAGAAAGCCCCCACCCACCTATGGCCACGTACTTACCTCACCTCCTCCGGTTGTCTCAAAGGCCCTCCAAACTCAAACCTCAAACCTGACTCAGCAAATGGCAACACCATCCCATCCAGCTGCACAAGCCGGAAACCTGGGAGGCATCTTGTCATCACCCGCCGCCCACCCTCGACCCCATAATCCAATCTGTCTCCACCACCTCCTATAGAGCTGTCACCGCACCCACTGCTCTGAAGTCCGGCACCACCACCTTTGCCCAAGACATCCTCTCACCTGAAGCACTGCAGGAGCTACCTACTCCTCTCCTCAGTCCTCACCCTCGTCCCCTCCCCACTCCCCTCTTCCCCATCAGAAAACTCATCAACACCTTCCTGTTGTTCCCAGGGTAGAGCTGAACCTTTATAAGGTCCTCAGGTCCCTGCCTCCAGCCCCATTAGCTCTCCTGATCCATCTCTCTCCAGAGTCCCCTGTCTCTCCCTGCTGTAGTCCTGCCTCACCCTCTCCCACCACATGCTTGTCCTCCCACCCTTTCCCTCCCTGGGCCTAGTAAACTCCTATTAGTCCCTCGGGCATTAACTCAACCTTGACCTCATCAAGGAAGTCTTATCACATCTCCCTAACTAGGTCAAATTCTCCCTTCATATGTGTTCACAAGACTGAATACCTTTACTTTGAATACTTATCACACCTTCAGCTTTGCACTTACATATGTGGTTATAGCATTAACATTCCCCCACACTATACGGTAAGCTCCATAAGCGTAAGGACCCCCTGTTTTTATTTACTATTGCATTTGCAGAGTAGGTGCTCAATACTTGTTGGCTTAATGGAAAGAAGGAAGGGAAGGGAGGGAGGGAGGACAAAGCTCCAGAAAATGGACAATTGTTGTCATTGTTACATAATGACAACATTGTTACATAGGTGCTCAAGAAATATCCACTCATCCCACCCACCCATCCATCACCCACTTATCTATCCACCTACCTATCCACCCGGCCACTCACCCATCCATTACCTACCCACCCTTTCATCTATACTTCATCCATGTGGTCAGTGTCCATGGAGCACCGTCTCTGTCCTCGACATGATGAAAGCCTTTGCGATAGAGCCTAAGCTCCCTGAGACACAGTGTGTCTTCCGCCAGGCACAGACTCTGCTCTGGTTAAGCACCTTTGTCATAACCCTTGTACCACTCTCTGCCCCCCTATGCTCTCTCCTGCTGTACTCTTGGAATCTCTACATCGTTCAACTCCTTAAATCTCCTTCAGCAAGTCTCTCTTGCTTACGGCAGCACATGCAAAGTACAGAGAGGTTAAGCATCTTGCCAAAGATCACACAGCAGTTCACAGCGGGCCTGGACCTTTTAAAAACCCAGGTCCCAGCCATGCAGGCAAGTTAGCTTCTGCCATTGGGGGTCATGCAGTGAGAGAAGAGTGAGCTTTGGAGCCAGGGAGCCCTGAGTTGGGCCCTGGGCCCTCAGATCCCTTCCAGGGGGCCATGGGCAAACAGTGGACCCTCTGGCAGTCCTTACTCAGACTAGAGGCTGTCCCTCCTACCCGAAGGGAATGAGACAAGTCCCAGGCTATGCCTAGCCCAGCACCAGGCACACAGTAGGGGCCAAGGACATGGCAGCTGCTGTTACATCATAGCAGGGGGTTACCACATCACCTAGGAAGAGATGCCTCTGCCCTTTCCTCCCAGTGCATCCCAGTCACCATTCCGAGGGAGAGCTCAGAAACAGATCCTGAGTGGGTTGCTCTGGGCAGATCTGGCATGAGGAACTTGAGGTCATGGCACAAAAAAAATCCACTACCAGTCTAATGGTTCCTCTACCACCCACAGGGGGCGGGAGGCTACCTGATCCACAGAGTCCTAAGACAGGGGTGTTTCTTTCACACTTGAAGTCTAATAGATCCCATGCATCGAGCTCTTGCTATTCCCAAGGGCATTATTACCTTCATTTCACAGATGGGGAAACTAAGACTCAGAGCGGAGAAGGGCCTTGCCAAGCCCTTCTTGGCAAGTTGGCCTCAGTGCAAAGGGAAGACTTACTTTAGAAATCAAGGGAGGCCAACATTCCCATTGCTAAATGGGATTTTACAAAATCTTCGAAATGGCCATGACCCCTGGACCAGGCCATTTCAATAACCAGAGTTCTTACCAAAGTGAGTGAGCAGAGATGTGCTAATGATACCCGTCTCTGCATGGTTTATAAGGACAAAAACTAGCAGTGACCTAAGCGTCCAGCAGCAAGAGACTGGGCCAGCATATTTCACAATATCCACACCACGGAATTCCCGGTCAGCCACTAGGAATGACTCGCGGAAGACTATTTGATGAGCTGGGAAAATGTTCATGTCTATTAACTCACAAAAAAGCAGGTTACAATATCGTTATATTACATTTGCATGTATAGACACATAAGGAAAAATTTATCTGGATATATCATTTTTAGTTTTACCTCGTTTTCTATTTTCTGCAATAAACAGTATCGTTTATGCAATTTAAATCTTTAACATTTTTAAATTATAGACTTCACAGATTTCAATTAAAATAGGTTCTAAAACTCCCTCCCGCTCCCCGCCTCCCGCCAGAAGGTAGGAAGGACGTTTGGGGGACACCGGTGTGGGGTTGGGGGAGTCGGGCTCACCTTCCTCCGCAGACTCTCCCGATTCGGATCCTTGGTGCCCATCCGGTTGCGGCTCTGAGTCCCACGGCTGAGGCTGCAGGTGCTGCTGGGCCGGGCACAAGTCCTCCGGGAGCTCGGGGCTGGTGGCGCTGGGAAAGGGCTGCTCTGCTCCCCAGCTGTGTTGGCCGCCCCCACCGGCATCCTTTTCCTCCTCGGCCCAGGTCCAGCGCCGCCGTTGGGGCCCCTTGCCCAGGCCCGGCTCGGACCAGTGGACCTCCGTCCCCGAGCTGGCCATGGGGCCCGGCCTGCCCGTCACCTGGACCGCTTCACCTGGGCCACTTCATCTTCAGGACGTGGAGCTGCCACCAAGGGCACCAGAGTCACCGGCTCCTCTCATCACCAGCCATCCTGCCTGCAGCCTGTCCCTGTCGGGGACACAATCGAGGGACAGCATGAACGCTCAAGTCCCCTTCTTTCTATAGAAATAGAAGTTACCAGGAGGAACTCTGGAATCAAAAGCCCTGGTTCAGCTCCTGGCTCCATCCCCATGAAGCTGTGTGGACCGTGGGCACGTCACCTGGCTTTCATGTTCTTCATCAGTAAAATTGGGATAATAATTCCATCTTCCTCAAGAGTCGGGGGAAATGACCTGAGATGCATGATAAGGGGCCCAGCGGCCAGCACTGGCAGGGGTGGGATGTGTGCTAGGATTGTTACCAGGTGCCAGGCTCCAGGCTCCGTGCATGGGCGTTGGGCACAGGACAGAACCTGGGGGGCAGGGGCCCAGCCCATTTAGAAGCCACTTCCTCTCGGAACCTTCCCTGACCCCGCTCTGGTAAGAATTCAAATCGGGAGTAGGGGGATGGAGAAAAGAGCATTCCAGGACCCCAAATAATAGAAAACAGATAAACAAAATACATGCACACACACGCTCACGACAGCACTACTTACAAGAGACCAACAGAGGAAATAACCCAAACATCCATCAACGGAGACTATAAACACCCATGATCTAACATACAATGTCCTATGAACCAGCCATAAAAGAATGAGGTGCTGACCCATGCTACAGCAGGAATGGACCTGAAATATTTTGCTGAGTTGAAGAGGCTAGTATTACTGTGTGTGGCCATATTGACATGAAATATCCAGACCAGGTCAATGCAAGAAGGCAGGCTGGTGGTGACCAGGGCTTGGGGGACAGTGGGGCTGGGAAGTGAGTGCTCAGTGGCCTCAGGTTTCTTTTTGGGGCGATGAAAACGGTTTGGACTAGATAGAGGTGGTGGTTGCACAACATTGTGACTATACCACAAGCCATTGAATTGTTCACTTTAAAATGGTTAATTTTATGTTATATGAGCATCACCTCAATTTTTTAAAAAAGTATTCCAGGCAGGGGGACCAGCCAGTGCAAAGGCCTCGCGAGAGGCAGGAGGGGATGACTGGTACAAACCACTGCCAATTGGCTGGCAGAGAGGATGGGCAGGGGGGTGGTGGCCAGACTCAGGGGGGCCTCCCAGGTCCGGGAGAGCACACCGAGGGGTGGCTCAGAAGTTCCTCTGTGGCTGCTCAGGGGGGATGAACCAGAAGTTGGGAGCCAGGCTGCAGGGGGACCTGTGGCAGCAGAAAGAGGACTCCTCTCCACCTGCCTTCTATCCTCTTTTTTCCCTCCCCTTCCCACCCTCTCATCTCCTCTTGCCTTCTTCTTTCCCTGCCCGCCGACTCTGGCCAACACTCCCCAGCGCCCGCTCTGGGAACAGAGTCCTGGGAACAGAGCTGACAGCAGCAGGCAAGGAGCTTGGCAGGGCCTCCAGGCCTGGCTCTACAGGTGGGCAAACTGAGGCCCAGAGAGCAGAGGGGCCTTGCCCAAAGCCCAACAGCCAGGACCAGACTGGGGTGAAAGGTCAGGCTCCTCCTTCCAGGCAGCGGAGACGACTGAGTGTAAAAACCTCTGGGCCTCCGCGGACAAACAGGCCTGTGTTTGTCTCCGCAGCCTCGTGAGTGCTTGGGTCTCGGCCAGGGTGATGTGCACGGCTGAGAAAAGTCAGCAGGCAACTATTTCTGGATAGAAAGCTCCCCTGGGAACATGCGCCCGAGAAAGGCTGGAGTAGGGACAGGGAACATTCTCCCCTCTGGCTGCAGCGCTCCTCCCTGGACAGGGGCTCAGGGCCTCCTCCCCTCCCTGCCTCTATCCTCCTCTCTCCCCCAGAATGTCCTCCAGATCACCCTGTGAGTGATCCCGGGACCCCACACCCCAGGCTTCTCTCCTCTTGTAGGTTCTCAGGTGAATGGGTCCTGGGAAAACTGCTTTTCAGATGAGAAAACAGAAGCTCAACATGGGAGGGACTTGGCCAAGATCACCCAGCTGCTTAGTGACGGAACGAGATTTGAAAGTGCCCCCTTTGTAAAGCCCAGGAGTCTTCAAAAAATTTTTTTAATCACACAGCTCATCAGGAAAAATATAAATTTGCTTGTATACCCTATATTTAGGGTGGGGCAAAAGTAGGGTAAAGTTGTGAGTATGGAAAACAGAGTTTATTCTTGTATTACTATTGGTTAATTATTATATTACTTTCTATATGGACAACTGTAAACCTACTGTTGCTTAACCCTGTATATTTCTTATAGCTTTATAGACATGTAGTCTCATGCTAATATATTACCTGTATTAGGAAAAATATATCAAAGATGCAATAGGAAATAAATATTTTAAAGGAACATTCTAATCCTTTCCCCATGCCCTCTGGGGTGTCTATATCCCTCTTGGAAATCCCTGTTGGCGGGCCTTAAACCTGAGTGCTCTTAAGAATCCTCTAAGAATGTAGACTCCTAGGCGGACCCAAAGAGCCGAACTTGGTGGCCTTGGGGACAGGGCCCGGGAGTCTGCGTTTTAAACCAGCATCCCCGGCAAGGCCAGCCCTTCAGGTTGACTAGACCTCCCGCCGGTGGTCTAGGGCAGGTGTGACAGGTGCCGAGAGCTGCTGCTTTTCTATTTCTGAAACATCCGCCTGAGGAAGGGCCTGAGGAGGCGTGTGGTTTTCTGACTTTTTCAAGGGCTTTTTGCCCAATCACAGAGGCCTGTGGGGCCCAAAGAGGAACATCCTGTCTCCCGGGATGACTCAGTCAGCTCAGAAATCTCACTGTGACCGGGGGAGGCTGCACGCCGCAGGCAGCTGCGGGCACCCGTTGGGGGTGTGCACAGGCACCCCAGGCCCTGAAAGCTGTGAGCCTCTCTGAGCAGGGACTCTGTCCTCCAGGCCAGGCCCAGCCCCCGGTGCCATGGAGCTCAGGACCGGCTGGCCGGCTGGTCAGTGAACATCACACACGAGCACCAACCACATGCCAGCCTCAGGCTGCCCAAGGACACGGGCTGGCTGGGCTGCCGTGAGAGAGAAGCCAGCCGGGCGTCGCGGACCAGGTTCAGTGGTGAACGTTGGCGGGTTTTCCTCACTCTACAACGAAGAAACGCCACCTGCTCTTGTCACCACCAGGCGTTATGGCCCTGGGAGGTGGGCGGAGAGGTGGCTAAATGAACTTCAGGTGCCTGCTTGTCTCGCTGGCTTCTGAGGGCACCAGCCTCAGAACTGCTACTCCCCTCCTCTCTGGGGTCCCATTTCACTGTCACAAAGATATATATTGAGCAAGTTAGCTTTAAACAAAAAACCTACGACCTCCTGCTGTGTGCCAAGCACGACCAAAGACACGGGAATAGAGAAATGAGCAGAAGCATTCCAACAGTTCAAATGAAGGCAAGGTGGGGGAAGACAATGCAGAGTTATTGAAGAAGCATCAAGCTGACAAAGAGGATCTGGGCGAAGAACAAGAGGGAAGGGCATTCAGGCAGGAGGGACAGCATAGGCAAAGGCACAGAGGGTGGGGTGAAGGCTCTAGCAAGTGAGCTGAGGCCTGAATCCAGAAAAGCCCTGTTAGCATTAAGTCCCCCCAAAGTCCCTGCCAGCCCCACAAGGAAACACCAATCACTACCCCCTCCTTTTGTACATCTCCCCAACTTCATAGCACTGCCCCACCCCTAGCTCTCTCAAACGTCTATGAGACCCTGTGGCCTCTCTCTCCAGGTCCCGAGCGGGTCAACCACCCCCACTCAGCGGCGCCTCTGCCCCCTCAACTGCTATGCAACTCAGGATCCTCCCCTTTATGCCCCCTTCTCCCCATCCTCTCTCTCTTCTGGCCGAGCAGCCACACAGCCCACCTCCACCTCCCATGCCTTCTCCAACCAGGGCTGTTGAGGGAGGGGCAGACGCCCCCACCCCCACCCTGACCCTGACATCTCCCAGATGTGAAATGGAGCAAAAGAGAGGCTCTCGTCAGACCCCACAGCTGGCAGTGCAGCCTGGGATTCAAACCCAGGGCATGAGACTCTGGAACGAAGTCTATCACACTGTGGGGTAGGGGACAGGAGGAAGGGAAAAGAAATCTCCCATATCAAGTGGCTGGGCTCCTCCAAAAAGGCTGGGCTGTTGGGGTCAGAGCCCCAATCTTGGCCCCCCTCTCTGACCAGCAGGCAGGGCACCAGCCACTCCCCGCTCCGGAGGTCCCCCTCCAGCCCCCAGCTCCCTGGAGAAAGAGGGAAGCATGCTGGCTGCTACAGACTCTCATCCCATCAGCCCGGAACGCTGCGCTGGGTCTGCCGGACCACCCCCCCCCCCCCCCCCCCGCTCCTCTCCGTGCCCCAGGGCAGCAGAAGGGGCCTCTCTCTCTGGGACCCTCTGTTGCCTCCGGGTCTGCTCCTCATCCGTGCATCATGTGTGAGTCCCTTAGCAGACGGGGGACTAACTCTCCATGCGCACAGAAGGCGCCTCCAGCACAGAGAGGAGCCAGCCCTTATCCAAGTTCACAGAAACCAGAAGCAGAGCTCTGACTGGAATCCAGCACCAGAGGCTTGAGGAAATCCCCCTAAAATCCACCCTTGCTGGGGGGCAGGCTCCCCTCAGCCGGGAGAGAAGTCATACAGCTGTCGCAGCAGCTGCAACTTCCTGGCTGGGCTGGTCCAGCCTCCCGGATTGTCCTGGGTCTGTGACTGGCCTGTCCGGAGGGAAGGCGGCCTCCCCGCCCTCCTCCGCTCGCTCCCTTACCTCTCCCGGGGCTCACCATCCTGCCGGCCCAGGCTCGGTGGACCCGCGTGGGAGGTCTTTGTTCCAAACCTGGGGAGCCCCCTGCCTCCACGGCGCCCTGGCCCGCCTCCAGGCCGCTCTGCCAGCCCGGGCTGCTGCTGCTCACAGACAAGCATCGCTCCCCACCTCTCCCCGCCCCGCTCGCTGTGGCTGAGGCCGCCTGGCCGCCCGAGGCAGGAAGCGCCCAGCCTGATTTCCTACAAGTGTTTGTCAGAAGGAGGGGGTTTGTCTGAGTGCAGATTGAGACAGAGCAGGAGGAGCTTAACCCCTTGCGGGCCCTCTGTGGGGCCCTACTGCCCAGGAAAGGACTCCTGGGACCTTCCGAAGTCAGGGCTGGGGACCATCACAGCCAAAACGCAGACTGCGGAGATGAGGGCCCCGAGAAGGGCAGGGGATGGGCCAGCGAAACTCAGCATGCAGAGGCTGGAAGGAGCTTTCTCCGATGTGCCTACCCTCTAGGGTGTCGCCTTGGCCAAGGCCTCTCTCTCATTGGGCCTCAGTGCCCACCTACATATACAATGGAGTGCAGACTGGATGCTTGCTGGCATCCTTCCAGCTCTGGCTCTCCATCCTGTCTGCCAATATACAACCCCACATCTCAGGGAGGCTGCAAAGATTCCTGCCATCCCACCCACTGTCCTTACCCCAAGCAGGGCCTACGGCTACATAGGATTTTCCAGGCAGCAAGCAGCTAAGGGAACTGGCTGATCAGGTGAATTTTCCCTGCGGTTCCCAGGGCTCATCCGCCCTTCCCTAAGCCCCCTCATTCCATTCATTCATTTGACAGGTACTTACTGAGCGTATCCTGTGTGCTGGAAGCTTTTCTTTTCTTTTTAAAATATATTTTATTGATTTTTTACAGAGAGGAAGGGAGAGGGGGGAGAGAGCTAGAAACACTGACGACAGAGAAACATCAATCAGCTGCCTCCTGCACACCTCCCGCTGGGGATGTGCCTGCAACCAAGGTACATGCCCCTGATCAGAATCAAACCTGGGACCCTTGAGTCCGCAGGCCGATGCCCTATCCACTGAGCCATACCGGCCAGGGCTGGATGCTTTTCAAGGTACTGGGAATAGGGTAGGGCACAAGACAGGCCAAGCATTGGCTCCACTCTGATAGAGGGACAGACAACAGAGAGGGGGTAGGGGAGAAGAGGTACGAACAATAAAGAGAGGATAGGATGGGGCAGTGATCCATATCCCAGGCTCAACAGAACCTGTCTCCAGGCATCAGAGATTTTACAGGGTCTCAGTGACTGTGATGTGTGTCCTGACAGAGAGCCCGTGGCTCAGAGAGTAACAGGTTGAGAAGCGTACGGGGCTGGCCAGAAAGGTCTCTGTGAAAATGTGACATCTGACCAAGGCATTGGAAGGAAGAATGGGGCAGGAGCAAACCACGAGGAGGGCCGATGGCAGAGTATTCTGGAAGGGCAAGGGCAATGGGTAAGGTGAGAACCAGCTGGGCTTTCCCTGAGAACAGCAGGCTGTGTGCCCAGAACAGAGAGAGCCAAGGGGAGACGGGGGAGAAGCAGGACCAGGGTGGAGGGGCAGGCTCAGCACCCAGTCTGGCCTGGCTTAGGACCCAGAGATTCTGACTAAGGAAACAAAGAGAAAAGTGGGCGGGGAGGGCAGGAATGGTCTCTGTATTGTCCCCAAACCCTCCCAGGTAACTCTGATGAGCAGCCAGGTTTGGGAACCACCAGTGTGGAGAGGGAAATGAGTCTTACAGTCAGTGCAGACCGGGTTCACATCTTCTGCTGGCTCTGGGACCTCTGAACCGTCGTCTCTCTAAGCCATGGCTTCTTCATCTTCAAGCATCCAAGAGGAGGAGCCTCCCCACAGGGCTGCTGCCAAGATCCAATGAGGTAATGTCTGCAAAGTGCAGAACCAGGAGCCTGGAACATGAATGAATGAATGAATGAATGAATGAATGAACGAACGAACGAACTTTCTCAAGATCAGCCTTGAGTATATGGCAAAACCAGGCTAGAACCAGGTGCCCTCATTCCAGTTATCACTCCCCTCCTTCCCTGCCTTTCACCCACATCTGGGTGATGGGGCACCCAGCCTATGGAGCACAGCCAAACCCTAATGAGGCCCCCTCCCTGCCAGCTCTGGTGGCCATGTGGCCCATTGTGCAAGGGGCGGGGTCCCCTGACACCCTGTCACTCACTCACTCTCCCTCCCCGGTCATTAACCCGGCAGCACCCGCTATCAACGCCAGGTGGCTGCCACTGCCAGGCACACCCCGTTGGCCCTGGATAACCCTAAGCCATGTTAGGGGCATCTGCCTAACACCGAGGAAAACACCCTCTCATGTACTCTGTCTGGCCCATCTCCTTGCCGCCTCCGAGCCTTACCAGAACCCCCCCTCCCCACCCCGCCTCTGTGCACAGAGTGCCTGCCCCCTGCTCCCACAGGCCAAATTAACCAGTGCAACTGAGCTCCTTCTCCCCCACCCTCCAAACTCAAGCCTCCCCAGTTTGGTCCACCTTCCACCCAGGTGCACATCTTGGACAGTTCCCTCTCCCTCACACCTGTACCCAATCTCTCAGCAGCTCCTGTGGATTTTATTTCCTTGCTCTCCCCAGAATCTGTCCCCTTCTCTGTATCCCCACGTGGCCTCCTGCAAGAGCTCTTGGTCCCTGCAGTCCATACCGAGCCCGCACCGGAGGATCTTGCCAGAACAGAAATGTCCACACCTGGCCCCTCTGTGCTTAAAACGCGCTGAGAAAGCAACTGAAACTCCAGGTTCCCAAACCTGGTCGCTGCTCCTGCTCCTCCTCCCTCTATGCCCCCCGTCCCTCAGCGGCGCCTGCCACACAGGGCTCCTTGCTGCTCCTGGGACAAATGCTCTGTGCTCCGGGACCTCACCCAGCCCCATGCCTTCTCCCTGCCAACTTCCAGGCACCCTGTAGGTCTCGGCCCCATGTGCCCTCCTTGGGGACTCCCCATTTGGAATTAGAAGCGAAGTCTGTCTGTCTCTGACAGAGGAGTGGGGTGCTCAGCAGTAGAAGCACAGTAATAGAGGATGGATGAGCTACCAAGTCTAGCCAGTGGCCCCGGCCTGGCTTGTATCCCTCACAACAACCCACTGAGGCAGGTGTGACACCCTCATTTTACAGGTGGGTAAACAGAGGCCTGGAGGGTCAAGCCACTGGCCCATGGTCACAGAGCAGGTGAGTGCCGGGAGAGGTTCAAACACAGGAAGACCCGCCTCTCAGTGGCTGAACTCGGTGCTCTCACCATGGCAGCCTCTGGAGGTAATGAATGCCCTGGGCACCACGGAATCAGGAGTGCAGCTCATTGCCAACGAACTGCAGCTCACCAAGTCCATGTTCTGGCTTTAGAAGGAGACTCTAGTTCTGCACAGAGCCCTTCTGTTTTCTTTTTCTTTTTCAAATATATTTTATTGATTTTTTTTTTTTACAGAGAGGAAAGGAGAGGGATAGAAAGTTAGAAACATCGATGAGAGAGAAACATTGATCAGCTGCCTCCTGCATACCCTCTACTGGGGATGTGCCCGCAACCAAGGTACATGCACTTGACCGGAATCGAATTTGGGACTCTTCAGTCCACAGGCTGACGCTCTTATCCACTGAGCCAAACCAGTTAGGGCTCTTCTTTTGTAAAAAAAATATATTTTATTGATTTTAGAGAGGAAGAGAGAAGGAGAGATAGAAACATCAATGATGAGAGAGAATCATTGATTGGCACACCCCCTACTGGGGATCGAGCCCACAGCCCGGCGTGAACCAAAAAGAATGGATGGAAGCCTGCCTTGGGAAGTAGAGACCCAAGTTCCAGGCTGAGTGACATTGGACCAAGTGGCTTCCCCTCTCTTAGCTTTGAACCTTTGGCTTCATGAGATCATCCTTGAGGTTCTCAGAAATGACCTTCTAGCACTAAATCTCCTTGGTTCTTTGACTGCACTTGCCCACACAGGCAGAAACGCCATGTATATGGGAGGCTGACGGGCACAGGGGTTTGGAAACATAGACTTTTTGGGTAGTCAGACCTCCAGGTTCTCTCTTGAAAGCTGTGTGCCCTGAGCAAATGGCTTAACCTCTCTGAACCCCAGATTCCTTATCTGTCAAGTGGGAATAATACTGATTTTATAGCATCCTTGGGATGATACATGAGACCATGTGCCTGAAGTCCTGGCCCAGGGTCCAGCTGGCACAGAGCTCACCCATAAATGACTGGCCATAGCTGTGAACCGCCCAGATGGTCTGCTCCCTGACAGGCTGAGTTTAACTTTCCTGGCTCTGGGGCTTCCCCAGCTCTAGTTTTGGGTCCTGTACACAAAAAAAACAAAGCCAACCCTCCCAAGGGGAGAGAAATGCTGCCATCCCCCTTGACCCTCTCCCTGTGACCCCCAAACCAGTTCTGGGGTCACTGACACAGCTAGAAACTGTGTCCCCACCTGGAATACTTAAGAGGAGGAAACAGACCAACTGAAACCTGGGTTCTGAGGAGGGTGTGGACACATGGGTTTTGAGGAGGGTGTGGCCACATGGGTTCTGAGGAAGGTGTGACCACACACACGCGCGCGTGCGCACACACACACTCCTAAACTCATGCCGCATGAAGAGTCAAACAAACAAAAGTGTGCAGGCACTGATAACAGCACACTTCACTGAGCACCTGTTATGTAAAGGCCTTCCTATAGGGTAGGGTCTCATTATTTAACCTTCACACCAACCCACGGAGCAGGAATCCCTGTCCACTTCACAGGAGAAGAAGCTGGGTTTGAGCCAAGCTGTCTGGACCCAGAGAGTAAATGATAATCACGTTGCAATGAACCTCGCAGTAGGTGGAAAGGTTGGAAACAACCGCAGTGTCCAATAATAAGAGGCCATTAAGTTAAATTAGGATATTCCCACTCCATAAAATGTTATGCAGCTATTGATGGTCACATTGTAGACGAATATGAAGTGATACAGAAATGTGATATGTTAAGTGAACACGCCAGTTATAGGAGAATATATATGTAGTTTGAGTCCATTAAGGAAAAAAAAAACAGTAAAATGTGGAGGAAGGGAAGGGGAAAGGAAGGGAGGAAAAAGGGGGAAAAGAAGGAGAGAGGTGCTCCAAATTGTTTCAATAATTATTACTAAGTAGTAGAACTAAGGCCAGCTTACTCTTTTCACTTATTGTATTTTCTAAAATAAGTTGAGTTTAAAATAAGAGTAAAAGGGGCATTTACTATTCTTTTGAAAATATATATTTGTATTGGTTTCAGAGAGGGAGAGGGAGAGATAGAAATATCAATGATGAGAATCAATGATCGGCTGCTTCTTGCACACCCCCTGCTGGGGATCGTGCCCACAACCCCAACATGTGCCTTTGACTGGAATTGAACCCAGGACCCTTCAGTCCACAGACTGACGCTCTATC
The DNA here is from genome assembly GCA_027563665.1 of Antrozous pallidus. NCBI lineage: Eukaryota > Metazoa > Chordata > Mammalia > Chiroptera > Vespertilionidae > Antrozous > Antrozous pallidus. Next base: position 75,117,563 of record CM050522.1, on the reverse strand, counting down.
CACCGAGCCAAACCAGCTTGGGCAAAAAGAAAAAACAAAAGCCACCACCACATATCTGTGTAATGCCTCCTTCTGATGAGACCGTGGACCCCCTGCCCCACCCCCTGCCCACCCATGCAAGCTGGGCAGAGTGGGTGGGCTCTCTGAGGTCCTTTCAGCTCTGACATTTTGTAACCCGTCCCACACCTTCTCTCTTCCTCTTTTTAAACTCATACTATGTGTTCTTTCCTGCACACACAGCCATTACACAACATGTTAGAATATGTGAACATCACACGAAGGAAAGGAAGCAATCCCAGCCTTAACCACTCAGCATTGTGGGGCATGGCATGTGTTGTCCGATTGAATCCTCACAACCAGGCATTTCATAGATGAGAAAAGACACAAAGAGGCTACACAACCTGTCCCAAATCACACAGCACTTCAGAGGCGGAGCCAGATCTGCACCCATAAGTAAAGGGTTACCGTCCTAATGAAACCCTGACCGGGAGGGGCTGAGTAGTCTCCGGGACACTGACGGCCTTCCTGGTCCGTGGGCCTTGGCTGTGTGGTCCCAAGATTCCAAGAGACTGACAGGTAGGCATCCCACTCTGGTCTTGATCTCGGCCCCTTCCCCAGAACAGGCTCAGCCTCAGGGGAGGGCCGGGGGAGGGAGAATGCTGGCTAGGATGTAGAGGCCAGTGCTGGACCACCCCTGGGAGCAGGGGGTCTCTCTCCACAACCATGGCGGAGTTTGGCTGGCACCCGGAAAGGGAGATCAGAACCAAGATGGGACTGTAGGTTAAAAGGGAGGCGGGGGAGGCGGGACCGAAAAAGTAAAATGCAAAGATCTGCCCGACCACGTGGCTCAGTGGTTGAGCGTTGACTTATGAACCAGAACCAGGAGGTCAAAGTTCGATTCCTAGTCGGGGCACGTACCCAGGTTGTGGGCTCAATCCCCAGTGGCGGGCGTGCAGGAGGCAGCCAATCAATGATTCTCTCTCAACGATGATGTTTCTATCGCTCTCCCTCTTCCTTCCTCTCTGAAATCAATAAAAATCTAATTTTTTTTAAATGTTGAGGTCTGGGGGCAGGAAGGCCTGGCTCCAGATCTGTTAGCTCTGACTTTTAGATAGATTTCGGAACCTCTCTGATATCTTCATCGACAGACTGAGGTAGCCCTTTCTTCAGGAGCATGAGTATAGAGTAACAGCACAATGTGCTTGCTCAACTTAGCACATGGGGCTGCTCAGAAAACCCAGGAGGGAATGCCGTTAGCATCCTCCTGGCTCCCCTGCCACTCAGAGCCTCTTCCCAGCCACCCTGCCCCTCCAATCCCTTGGGCATATGCTGCCGGATAATCTTCTCAGAGCATCATTGTGGTCAAGCCGTTCCCTGCTTAAAGACCATGATTGGTGCTATCACTTTAAGGTTAAAGGTCAGATATTTTGGCCTGGAATTCAGGCTTACACAGACCTGTTGCCAAGTCAGAGGGTTGCTATACTGCACAACTCACAGAATAGACTAGGACAGTGGTCGACAAACTCATTAGTCAACAGAGCCAAATACCAACAGCACAACGATGGTAATTTCTTTTGAGAGCCAAATTTTTTTAACTTAAACTTCTTCTAACGCTACTTCTTCAAAATAGACTCGCCCAAGCCGTGGTGTTTTGTGGAAGAGCCACACTCAAGGGGTCAAAGAGCTGCATGTGGCTCGAAAGCCGCAGTTTGCCGACCACTGGACTGGGAGCCTCATCCAGAAAAGTTTCCTTTCCAAATTCACGGGATCAGCAGTGGGGTGCGGGCATTTGGACCTGGCTCCCCTGGCTCCCCGCCTGGCCTGGAAGTGGTCCACTACAGGTGATTACCAATGTCCTAAGCACTTACTCTGTGTAGGGTTCTGTCCTGGGCTCCATGAAGGAGACTAGTAACAAGATAGACAAGGGCTCCCGGCTTTCTGGACCCCAATCATTGCAGTAAAACCCTTGGCACAATAGCTAGAATACAGCCGTCAATAACCATTAGCCATTATTACCAATAATATTAATGCTGCTATTCCTTCCTTTCTCTGGGCTTCAGTTTCCTCATCTCCAGACTCAGAACGTAGGCCGCACAAAACTCTCTAGGATGCCCCCTCACGTGAGCCTTAAAGTGGCGCTGAAGTGGGCATTACTGTTCCCATTTTACAGATGGGAAAACTGAGATGCTCAGAATTGAAGCCAGGCTGAGGATTTGAACCAAGTCCTTTTAGCTTCCAGTCTCCAGATCTGTCCCACATCCCAGGACTGAGGAAGAATAAAAAGGATGTGGAATTCAGCTGGTGATTCAGCTGGATGCTCTAAAACATTTTTTCTCCACCCCCTCCCTCTTGGAAATGTCCTTGGTATGCACCAGTTTTCAAAAAAACACTCTCCGCACTCAGTGTGACAGCCTCAGTGCCTGGACCATTCCCAGGCTCTCTGGAAACCCCAACCCTGGCGCCCCTGGTGGACTGGGCAGGCTGATGGGAGCTGATGAAATTTCCTTGCAAGAAACAGCCCAAATCACATGTTTCAAATGCAAACCATTGGACTTTGGGAGGCAAAACCACATGAGTACCTTCTCCCTCCTGCAGAAGAACTGAGATGGTTCCTGGGAATCAACCCAAAATAGTCAACACGGTGGGGTTCATCCCCCGACTGGTAAATAAGCCAGATTTAGACCCCCTCAAACGGACGGGCAGAAATTGTTTTCTTGACAAAACAGGACCAAGGGCCAAAAAAGTAAAACCCCTCAACTTTTGAGGAGGCGCCTGGAAAGATTTCTTGGGAAGTCCCTGTAAATACCTAACCTCAGTCCTTCATGCTTCAGTTTCAGCCATTTCTTTCCCTTCTGTTCTAGAGGACAGGAACAATGTCTCTTTTCACTGCAGCCTGTCTCAGCTTCTCTGCTCAGCTCCAAAATAGCCCCAGTTTGTTATCAGCAACTTTCCTTCCCAACTTTCTCACTCAGAAGCAGGAGCTTTTTAAACGTAGGTAATGATCCGCTCCACGCTGTCATTTCTCTCAACAAAAGCCGGGCAAAGGAGTCTTTTCCAGGTCGCACCAAAAAACTGGCTCTGGCTCTGCGGGCCCCCACCTCCCACCCCGCCCCAGCCCCAGCCCCCTGGGGAGCTACCAGCTCTGCACCTGCCCTGCTGAGCCGTGCCCCATTTCCGAGTCTCAGTCCCCCCATCTTGTACCAAGAGGGGCTGGTCTTACATGTCCGCAGTCCATTCCAGTTCCTAGCACTGTCAGAGCTGCCCACCCCCATGCTGGCCCTCGCTCTACCCCTCTCCCCGCCAAAAAGAGGAAAAGAAACTTGCGTTAGGCGTCTGGGGAAGGCGCGCGGCTCCGGGTTGTCAGGGTGCGCGGTGGTTGCCTGGTGAGGGAACCTCACACAAATCCCAGGACAGAAAAGTCCCACCTCCCCGTAACCACAGCTACCGGACCACACCTCTAACCCAAACACAGCCCTGGGCCGGGCCAAGGACCACCTCCAGATTCCCTCGGGACCCCTCCCCTCCCTTGGACCCGCGCCAGCCGCAGGCAGCGAGAAAAAGCCAACGCCCCCATTGCGCGGAGGTGGAGACTGAGGCCGGAAGGTGGAGACGGCCGCGTTTGGACCAGGAACGGACAGCCTCTCCAGGACTCCCACTCCCAGAGCGGCGATGGTTTCCACGTGGGGGAGACCGAGATCAGCACCGTCCCCGTGGACCCCGGCCCATCGGCGCTGCTCAGCCTCCCTCCCCATTCCCCCGACAGAGAAACTGAGACCCAGCGCGGGGGCGAGCACCCGCCCCGGACCCACCGCGAGTCCCTCCCCGCTTCTCACCTGCTGGCCGCCGGTGCCGGGTGGTTTCCTGGAGTTGAGCGGCAAACAAAGGCCTCCAATCCGGGCGCGGGGCGGGGCGGAGGTATTTTGCATAATCCCCGAGGCCGGCCTCTGACGGGCGGTGTGCGGCACCAGGAGGCGGGGTCTCGAAGTTGCACCAATCACAGAGAGGCGGTAGCCTGCGGCCCGCCCTCACGGAGTCAGACTCCACTCCACCGGGGAAAAAATCTCAAATCTGAGAGGTTGCGTGTACTAGTACCTCGGGTAACCCGTCTGGCTGCAGACGCGAGATTGAAGTCCAGGGTTAAGATACTTGTGCAAGGTGGCAATGAGGAAGAAATAACACTTTCATAGTGGAAACCAACTGCTTCCCAACAGTAGTAATATTACTGAATAAACTTTTTTTGAGCATTTATGTGTCAGGCACCCTTGTAAGCTGTGACATTGGTATTATCATGAATATATTCTAATCCAGAGCAAGTGGGGAAACCCAATCCATGAGAGAAACAAGAATTTGCCCAAGGTCCTGCAGAGAATATGAAATGCACCTTGAAGAATAGCTGTGTACAGTGTCAAACTGGCCTAGGCACTTGCCACTGGCTGCCACTGAGTTTCAGATTAATGGGATTTGTAGCTCTTGCCTCACAGTGTAGCTGATGAAAGTAACTAAACATGGCACTAGAGCTATCTATGATAATAAAAGCATAATATGCTAATTAGACCGGCCATCCTTCCGGACAAAGCCAGGGCTGCGTCGAGGGGAGCCCAGGTCCCGGGTGCCAGAGGGAAGTTGGTGCCGGTAACCGGGGGAAGGAAGATCTACTATACAGCACGAAGAAATGAAACAATGGACCTGATTTAAAGAGTTCCTAGAAGAATTGTACTTCACAGGGGAGAGGAACAGCCTGGAGACAGGAAGTGACTCCCAGGGACTTGCATCCAGCTGTGTTGCAGCCCAGTTATCAGTCCCCCCAGATTGCCAGTGAGTCCCTGTCCACATCTCTAATGGGAATTACAATAGCAGCTCCTGTTCACGAAAGGCCTCCTCTGTCCAGGGAAAAATTTTAGCAAACCCTCACAATAATTCACAAGTTAGGTTAGTATTATGCTTCCCATTTAAAGATGAGAAAACTGAGGCTCAGTTTAAGGGACTTGCCCACTTACACAGGCAGAAGGTGGTGGAGGTGGAGCATGATGCCAGGTTTTAGAACTAGGGTGTGCACTCTGAGCTGGGCCTTGTTTGTCCCTTACTCCCCACCCTGGGCTGCTCCACCCTCTCTACCCCCACCCTGCTTTCTCCCGAGCAGAGAGGGCTCCAGGGGATTTAAAGGCCAGCTTGGCACTTGAGGCGATCTCAGCTCAAGCCAAAAACTCACCTTCTGTCTTCTTCTAGAAACGCACTCTGAGATTCTCTAGCCATACCTCCCCACTCCAGTTGTGGTATCGTGAGTAAAGATCTTAGGGCCACAGGTACATGTGTCCCAGATGGACTTCTGGCCCCTCCCTCTTTACAATATTCAAAGCTGTCTTTGCCTATGATACTGGATTTTTTCAAAAGACAGCATGACGTGTGCTTGTTCTGGGGGTTCATGTTGTGGAAGCCAGGCTAAATTAGTCATAGGTCTAAATTAGTCTTCTAACACTCACTAGTGATGCAACTTTGGGCAAGCAATTTGACCTTTCTAAATCCACTTGCAAATGAATTTTTTAAAAATATATATATCTTTTTTTTTTTTTTTTTTTTTACAGAGAGGAAGGCAGAGTGACAGAAACATCGATGAGATAGAAACATCGATCCGCTGCCTCCTACACACTCCCTATTGGGGATGTATCTGCAACCAAGATACATGCCCTTGACCAGAATTAAACCTGGGACCCTTGAGTCTGAAGGCCGACCCTCTATCCACTGAGCCAAATGGTTTTGGGTGCAAATGAATTTTTTAGGTTTTAAAATACCACAGCTCCAGAGTCAGTTCTAGCAATTTCAGAAGCAATGGCTCTAGAAATTCATTCTCAAGTTTTTTTTTTTCTTTTCAGATTACAAACTTGGGATCAGGGGCTGCAGCTGCTGGGGCTCTCTGTCCCCTGGGCCTGGGAAAGGAGTGACATTTATAAGATCAGAGGGCCCCTTTTTCCATTCACCATCACCCTGACTGCAATCATCTCCATGGGCTGACTCTGAGCCTGGTCCATACACAGCGCCCCAACCTCCATCGGAGGCAAGTAGCAGCATCCCCCTGCATTGTCTTCCTGTGTCTGCTGTAACAAATCACCACCACTTCCTGGCTTAAAATACCACTAATTTCTTCTCTTACAAAGAGAGGTCAGAAGTCCAAAACCAGTCTCACTGGTTCAAGCCAAGGTGTCAGCCAGGCAGGTTCCTTCTGGAGCCTGAAGGGAAACCCATTTCCTCATCTTTTGCAGCATCTAGCGGCAATCTGCACTCCTGGGCTGGTGGTCCCTTCCTCCATCTTCAAAACACACCCTTCCAACCTCCACCTCCATCATCACACCTTTTCCTGTTCTGTGTCCAGCCTCCCTCCCCCTGCCTCCCTTTTCCAAAGACCCCAGTGATCATGTTGGGCCCGCCCAGAGTCCAGGATAACCTCCCCAGCTAACCGCCTGAATCACATCTGCTGAGTCCCTTTGCCATATAAGGTAACATTCACATGTTCCAGGAATCGGAATACCTTTAGGGGCCGTCCTTCAGCCTACCACACCCATTTTCCAGATGGAGAAGCCGGGCTCAGAAAGATGCAATCACTTGCCCTTGATCACACAGGCTTTAGAGTCTGATGCCAGCTCTGGGGCCTGGCAAAGCTCTCCGGCTGCCATGTCAGGGTTCTTCCCTGCAGGGGTGTTAGGACTGGGGCGGGGCTAGGACCTTCCAGGATGGGCTGTTTCAGAGGTCTAGTGGGATCCAGGGCTCCTGTCTCCAGGTGATCTCTTTGGCCTGGGAAGGGGACAGGGGAAGCCAAGAGCAGAAGCTGGTGCAGGTCTGTGGAATCAACTGCCCCAGACCCATTCTGGCAGGCGCTGGACACTGGGCCGGACAAAGCAGACCTTCTCAATCTCTTCTTGCCCCAGAGGAACCCTGGGATGAAGGAAATGGGCCTAGGGACTGGGAAGCCAACCATCTCTTGCCGCCCTCTCCTCTTTCCCCTCCGTGTATTACTTGTAACAGCCCCTGCCCTGGGCTCCTTGAACAGCTGTGGCCTGCACAGATAGAGGGTGAGATGTGATTGGGAGTTTACCGTCTCTCCCTGCCCTCTCCCTCAGGCCTTGATCAAAGACTGAGAGCATGAAAGCCCTGGCCCCTGGCCCTGAGGGGGGACAACTCATTAGGTATACCTTACACCCTGGTGTCCCCTTCCCCTCCTGCGCCCCCACTCCTTCACTGCCTCTCCTTCCTTAAGGAATCACTTGCATACAAATCCTCACCTCGGAGTCAGTTTCTGGGACCTGCCATAAGGTGGGCCCTCTCTCTGTAATTCAAAACATCCATGCACACTGTGCATTCTGCCCCATGACATACCAGTGCCTTTTAATCTAAAAGTGTTATCTGTAAGTAACCTTCAGGGAGGGTGTTCCAAGACGCAGGTGTGGTTTCAAGTGCCCCTGCACTTCTGATGTGTGTGTGTGTGTGGGGGGGGGGGAGGGGAGGTTGGTGATGTCTGGTGCTCTGATGCCTCCAACTGCCCTACCCCCATCTCCACGTTGGGCAATCAAGACCCCAGTCACACGGGCAGGCCACACAGCACACTGGACCCCAACCTTGTTCAGATCTCTTTATTGAAAAATTAAAGTCATAAGCTCTGTATATAAATACACTGACGTCGCTGGTCACCTGCAAGGCCTCTGGGATAGGCAGGGGGGTGCGGTGGGAAGCTGGGGTCTCGGGTCCCCAGGGTGTGGAGAGGGAAATAAATAATAAATACCATGGGGGACAAGGAGCTCGGAGGAATGGGGGGGGACGTAAATGGGAAGGGGGTGCTTGATGCTTATTTGTGGCACTAAAGGTCCTGCAAGATGCCCCCTGGCTGGGGGGCCGTGTCCATGAATTCTCATGTGACCTCACTCTGGACAAAGCCAAGGCATCTGGGGATGGCCAGGCTCTAGGTGGCCAGGGACACAGTGCCCGCCCCCCAGTCAACCCAGAGGAGCGGGCCCCGGCAGACCTCAGGTGGACGTGCCAAGACACTGTGTCCTTCCCCTTCCTGAAAGCCACACTTGTAGTGAGTGCCTGCTGTGTACCGCACACGGCACCAGATCCTGACCTGACCTGACCTTCTGTTTGCTCCGTCTGGCCCTCCTCTCCCGGTTCTGGTCCAGCGGGCCCGGAAGGAGGGGAGGGGGGTGTCTTCCTGCTACCCTGGCCACGCAGCCCTGGCCCCTCAGGGAGCATAACAGTGCCAGGAGGGAAGAGGGACGGGGCCAGGGGCTGGGGGGCGGTGGGAGGCCCTCCGGCCTCAGCCCCTAGAGCATCACGTTGAATTCGGTGACCAGAAAGTCGATGTGGTCGCTCTCCTTGGTCTTGAAGGCCTCGGCGATGATGCGCGCGGCCTCCCGGTGCTCCTTGCCCCGCAGCGTCAGCCCGTTCACCTCCAGGATCACGTGGCCCACCTTCAGCTGCCCACAGTTGTGGGCCGAGCCACCTCGCTGTCGGGTCGGACACAGGTCGGAGGCACCGTGAGGCGCCCGAGGACTAGGCTGGCCTGGCTCTGGCTACCCACAGGGTCAGACCTGACACTGCCAACCTGGCAGCCACCACCTGGGTGTCCGTCCGTGGCACGGATGAGGAAACTGAGGCTCAGGGAGAGCCAAGGTCGCATGAGCCCGGGTCTGCCCTTCGGGGTTGGGTCGCCCGTAGGGGGCGGCACAGCCCTGGGATGCCCAGACAAAACTCCCAGGGGTCGGGGGAGACAGCCAGCGGGGGCCCCGGGGAAGTACCTGAATAGTGACGATCCTGGGCAGGGGCTGGCGGGTGTTGGCACCACCCTCGATGGCGATGCCCAGGGTGGCCGCGCTTTTCTTCACTCGGACCAGGGTGGACGTGGGCTCCAAGAGCCCAGGCTGTGGGTAGGAAGGAGACCCGGTGACAAAAGCCTTCTCAGTGTCTAGGCCTGGGCATGACAGCTTCAGGTCAGCAGGGCTCAGACGCCAGCCCGGGCGGGGCGCCTCCAGTACGCCAGACAACAAGTTAAGCGCTTGGTGTTCTCAGCTCCTAATTGGAGCTACAAAAATCCCTGAGGCTCGGGAAGTTAAAAGGCAGCCAAGGCTGCCTGGTGGTGGCACCAGGTCTCAATCCAGATCTGCCCCCCCCCCCCCCCCCCCCCCCCGTCCCCAACTCCCTTGCCACCTCGCCACGTCAGGACTGAACTTTCAGATGCTCAAGACCAGCACTCAGGGCTCGGCCGGTCAGTGTCACAGCAAAGGTAGGACTTGAACTGGGCCTCCAGCTAATACCCTTTCCAGTGCCCACATCCTTCCAGCGAGGGGCTCGCTCCATTCCCTGTGGTCGCTTGACAAGCTGAACCCTGGCCGGGGACTTCCTGTGCTTCCCCTCACCCTGTGTGACCCCCTCCTCCTCACTCACCGGTTTGGTTGCCCCTTCTGTGCTCCTCTCGTTCCGAGGTGGCTCCTTGCTACTCCTGCTCTTGGTGGACGCCATCTGTCTGCCTCGGCCGGGGGCGCTGGCCTCCACCTCGCCCGCGTCCACACCACTGTCCTCACTCAGGGTCTGCCCGCTGTCTGAGAGCTGAGAGAGCGTGGAGGCTGCTGGGCGGGGGGGGGGGGGGGGGGAGACAGGAGGAGAGTGTGATTTATACGGTTGGGATCAGGGAGGGCTTCCTGGAGGAGGTGAGACACTGCAGACCTGAGGGTTTGGGGGGATTCCCTGGGCAAAGACTGGGCAGTTGGGGATAGCTGGAGGGCAACACCCCTTTTACCCACTGAGACCTGCCCTTCCAGCTGGGCCTGGCCCCAAGCCTGCCACGTCCAGGATGTCTGCCCTGACTGCCCCTGGTGTAACGATTAGAACAGAGATCAGGAAGCAAACCCAGCCCACAGAAGTGGGGCTGATGTTTTTTAAACACATACAACGCTGTCAATTTTTAATGGTGGATCAACTCATTGAAATTAGGAGATCTCACATAAAATTTAAATTTCTAGCTTCTTAAGAAAAAGAAAAAGAAAAAAAGGACGTTCTTCCATGCCTGGTCTATACGCCCTGCATGACCCCAACTGGCCTGAGCTGAGTGTGGACACATGCCCCTCTGGTTCACGGTCAACTCCAGCTGCTTCACCATGTGTGTGATGGCCTCGTCTCTGAGTCCGAGACCCTGCATTAAGAACACACACTCTTACGTCTAGCTGAGACAGTGGTCGGCAAACTCATTAGTCAACAGAGCCAAATATCAACAGCACAACGATTGAAATTTCTTTCGAGAGCCAAATTTTTTAAACTTAAACTTCTTTTAATGCCACTTCTTCAAAATAGACTCGCCCAGGCTGTGGTATTTTGTGGAAGAGCCACACTCAAGGGGCCAAAGAGCCTCATGTGGCTCGCGAGCCGCAGTTTGCCGACCACGGGTCTAGCAGGCTGGACAGAAATTCCCTCTGACAAGCTGTGCGACGCTGGGCAAGTTACATAGCCTCTCTGAGCCTCCATGTCCTTGTTCTAATCAGCAGCAATGACGCCTCTCCGGTGGGGTTACCATAGAGACCAGCAGGCATGGCGTACAGAGTGAGGCAGTCAAGAGGGCAGACTTGTGCTAGACCGCCTGGCTCCACAATTACTTCCTGTGCCTCTTCATCTATAAAATAGGGATGACAACCGTACCAGCCTCACAGGACTGTTGGGGGTGATTGGACGAGTTGCTAATATAGGCGAGGTCCCTAGAACAGTGTCCAGCGCACAGACAGTGCCGCACAATGGTTAGCCCTCATTATCATGCGTGTCCGGCTCAGTGCCAGGTCTCGAAGCAGCAGCGATCCAAGTATGACAGCTCAGGTTTCTCACCACATCCCGCCTGCTCTCCCTCAGCGGCTCCCCTTCACCAAGCCTCTGTGCGCAGGAACCCTGCACTCTGCATCCTAGTCTGCCCACTGCATAGTATACAGCAGACACTCAGTAAGGGGTCACCTGACCGGTCCAGCCCCTGCCAGGCCACAGCTCTCCCCACCCGCTCCCCCCACTCAAATCACTTTAACCACAAGATGGCAGCAGAATCCAACAAAATGTGCCCAACTCTGCAGGAAGGGAGCCGGCCCGGGGCTCAGGCTTCCTCCCCTCCACCTCCTGGGCTGGCTGGCCCTCTGGAAACTCCGGGGTTGCAGCCTGGGGCTGGCTTCCTGGGGTCCTGGTAGGTCCATCCTGCGCTCTGACCCTGCAGCCCCAAGTCAGGAGACCTCCAGGGGCCCACCTTCCCCCAGCACCTTCTCCGTGCCAAGTCTTGGGGGACAAAGACCGCAGGAGCCACCCCGGCCCTCAACAAGCTCAGTCTCTGGGGAGGCTGGTAGGTGAATGCAAGGTGATGGGGTTGGAGGCTCGGGGAGGGGAGGGGGGACGGGAGGGGGAGCCCGACCTTCAGAGCAGCCTGGCAGGACTGCCACTGCCACCTCCATTGGAGGATGGGGGAGCGGCTCAGAGAGGCACAGCAGCGGGCCCGCAGTCACACAGCCCGTACACAGCAGAGCGGGGACTCACACTCGTGTGTCAGACTCCAAAGCCCTCAGTGTGGGCACAGGACCCTGTTCCCCCAGCCACCCTCTCCCTGGGGGGCACACCTGGGCTAGGAGACCCCTCGCTGGGTGAGCACCTGTTTACCTTCACTGTGCTGGTGGGTAGATCAACCCAGAGAGGACGAACCCCCAAAATCACACAGCGGGCCCCCGAGCCCAGCCCCCCCCGTGTCCGCTGGTACTCACTGCGAGCCTGGGGCAGCGCCCTCACTTCGTTCACGTCGGGCTCGCTGTCCGGGCGGTGAACCTCCACCATGACATAGTGCTGGTTTGTGCCCATCTGGTCTGGGCGCCCCGAGGGGGAGGGTGGTGGGAGGCAGCCTCCCGACAGCATGGTCTCTGCGGGGGCACTTCTCAGGTGCGGGGGGGACTGGACCCGTGGGAAGGGGCCAATGGGGTGCTGGTTGACCAGGGCCAGATGGGCATCCAGCGGCCGCTTGGCGCCAGGGTTGGCAGGGGAGATGGAGGCGTAGATGGGGGAGGAGGGCGAGTCCTGGGCCGAGGGGGCCTCTGGGGCGGGGGCGGTGCCAGCCGGCGGGCTGCGGGTCTGCGGAGCCGAGAAGACGATGCCCGAGTGGGAAGAGGCGGAGGAAGGTGGCTTTTGGTCCTGACTTCCGAGCTTCTTCGGCTGGGCCAGAGGCGGTGGGGGAGGAGGCAGCTTGTAGCCAGGCAGCCCCTCGGCCGTGGCCTTGACCTCGTCCTGCCAAAAGACCCAGCAGGAGTAGAAGGAGTCAGAGCCCATTGCGGCGGGAAGCGGGGAGACGGGACAGCCGAGTGGGCCCGGCGGGCTGGAATGCCGTCCCCGCTCTATGAGCTCTCGCCACACTGCGCTGAATAATGCAACACCGGGTGGAAAATGCTCCCAGCATCTCGGCAGCCGATCAGCACGGGACCCGGGCTGTCTCTGGGGGCGGCGCCGTTACCTCTGGGAATTGCGGTCCTTGGCACGGGACAGGGCTCCTCGCCGGGAACGAGACACAATTAAAGCCGGGATGCGGAAAACAATAAAGGCATTTCCCTGGCTTTTCTTTTGAGGGGATTGTTTTGGCAACTGGAGATGGAAGGGGAGGCGGATGGGGCTGGAGGCAGAGAGTGCGGACAGGAAGCAGACAGACAGAGATGGGTGCTGTGTGGTCCTGGGCAGGGCGCTGTACCTCTCGGAGCGCACCCCAGGGCGGTGGGGGGAACCCCGCACCGGCAGGCCTGCGGGATGTGAGGGGAGGCAGAGCTGTGGGACGCGAGGGGAGGCAGAGCTGCGGGATGTGAGGGGAGGCAGGCCTGCGGGATGTGAGGGGAGGCAGAGCCGTGGGATGTGAGGGGAGGCAGGCCTGTGGGATGTGAGGGGAGGCAGAGCTGCGGGATGTGAGGGGAGGCGTAGACTGGGTTAGCAAGGGGCCCGCCGCCCGGCAGGTGCTGGGTGAGTGGCAGCGATGGATACTGCCATTACTCTTCCCCCTCCGCCGGTGCCAATACCCGACACTGCAGCTCCCCGGCGGCACGGGCCTGGTTCCAAAGCTCTCCCGACAGTAACTAGTTTCCCCGGCGCCGCAGACTTACGGGTTAGGTACACCTTCTCACCCCGTTTTACAGGTGGGGAAACTGAGGCACAGGGCGGCCCAGAAACTTGCCCGGAGTCACTCAGTCGGTGGCAGAGGCGGAACCTGGACCCAGGCAGTCTGGCCCCAGAGCCCAAGCCGTTCAAGAGCTACTTGGGTCGGAATCACAGAGTGATCCGGGCTGCTGCTGTGTGCACCCGGGCAAAAGGTCATGTTTAACGTCCATTCCCATCCCAGTCACATGACCTCTTCAGGGAGTTTCGGTGTCTGCCACGAGAATGTTCAGACAACGCAGCCAACCAGCCCGGCGAGCAAACAGTCCCTCTGCGCCCCACCCCCCCCCGAAAAAAACAACAAACACCAGATGGGGCCATCCCGGGGCGCCGGAGAGAGGGCAGGGACCCTGTGCACAGGCCTGGGGCTGCGTCTGAACACCCAGTCCTCTGTCCTCCCCCTGGCTTTTACCAAGAAGCCAGCCCCGGGGTCTACACAGATGGAGGGCATCTCAAGGCGAGGGCCAGGGAGCCCCTTACCAGGGAAACGTCCGGGAGGGCGTTCATGCTGCCCTGGACGGCCAGGCCGGTCTCCTCCAGGTCCAGGGTGTTCTGGAAATGGAGAAGGAAACGAGGTGAGCAAACACAAACCGAGGGGGGGAACCATTTGCTCTCTAGGCTCCAGGTCTCTGGCCCCTGGGAATTCCTGAAGTTCAGCACCTCCAAACCGAGGCTTCTCCCTACTGCTCCCTCACAATCCCAGGCAGGTGTGCAAGTGGCAAGGTGCAAGAGAGGTGGATGGGGAAAGTCTCTCCCCGCCCTCCCCCCCCCACACACTCACTCCCTCCCTCCCTCTTCTAATTCTAATGGTTCCAACAGCAGGGGTGGTTAGGGTGTCAATGGATGTTACTTTGCAAAAATGCCTGTTCCCTCCTTCCTTCCCTAACTCACGGAAGAAGCCTCACGCTCTCTCCGCTCTCTCCGCTCTCTCCAGAGACACTGAGCCGGCTGAAAGGCCCTCTCTAGGCCTTTCCTGGGAGGCCAGCAGTGCTCCTCTCTAAACTGGGCTCCCCTGAGGGCTCTAGGGGCCATTTCTCCACCTCACAGAACCCAGGACGGCAAAGCCTCCATGACCAACTCCTAGCTCAAGTCTCAAGTGCAGAGATCAATGCCGACCCAGCCATCTCCATGCTCCACACAGACAGGGCCTGGGACACAGAGGAGGTTAGACATGACCCCCGCCTTCGGATGCTTAAAGACAGCGGGGCTGACACCAGCAAGCACGGGGGACACTGTGCACAGAGTGAGGAAGCACAGGCAGATGATGCAGCGGGGGAGGAGCTATCAGGGAAGGCTTCCTGGAGGAGAGAGCACGGATAAACGCTGAGTCTTGTGGGTAAGCTGGGCAAAGGCGGGAAAGATGGGTGTTCTAGAGGGTAGGACATACATAAAGCAGAAAGGATAGAGGGTGTTTGGGAATCTTCCAGCGGTTCCACAGGAGTCAAGCACGGAGCTACTTGGACCTGAGGGCAGTGGGTTGCCAGGGAGACACAGGTCAAGTTTGCCTTCCGTGAAGTTCCCCTTTGCACGATTCCTCTCAAGCCACACTAGGACGATGCAGGCACGTCGGGCCTCCATACAGCCGTTCCTTCTGCGTGGAACGTTCTATTCATGAAGCACGCGCAACCCGCTGGCCTCCTTTAAGGCCTTACTGAAATACCACCTCCCACTGAAAACCACGAGCCCGCCCCACCCTGCTTAATGTTTCTCCTTTGCACTGACCACTGTTCTTCACCCAGCGGTCAAGACGTAATCACTGAAACACAAGTCAGATAACGTCCCTCCCGGCTCAGAACCCTTCAGGCCTTTCCTTCCTCAGGAAGGAAATTCCAAACTCTGAACTCATCCTGCTCCTCCTCCTCCCAACCGGATGGAGCCGTCCTGCCTCAGGGCCTTTGCACTCACTGCTCCCTCTGCCCACTGGCTCCTGGCTCCTTCCCTCACTTCTTTAGTTCTGACTCAGCGAGGCCTTCCTGGACCAGCCTGTCTAAAATGGCACCCTGACCCTCCCACCCGCCACACACACACACACACACACACACACACACACACACATGCTGCACACGCGCGCGCGCACGCACACCCACGTGCCCCACTCTAACCCCTGGCCCTGTTTCTCTTTTCTAATTTTAAAAAAATATTTTTATTGATTTTTTACAGAGAGGGAGAGGGATAGCAAGTCAGAAACATTGACCAGC
Source organism: Antrozous pallidus (assembly GCA_027563665.1). Lineage (NCBI taxonomy): Eukaryota > Metazoa > Chordata > Mammalia > Chiroptera > Vespertilionidae > Antrozous > Antrozous pallidus. The sequence continues at coordinate 75,102,180 of CM050522.1, read as the reverse complement.
TGCCTCCTGCACATCCCCTACTGGCTATGTGCCAGCAACCAAGGTACATGCCCTTGACCGGAATCAAACCCTGGACCTTTCAGTCCACAGGCTAATGCTCTATCCACTGAGCCAAACCGGTTTCGCTGCCCTGTTTTTCTTTATAAGACTTACCACCACCGGATGTTATCCTATTAATGTGCTTACTGTCTGTCCGTAGGATAAAAACTCCTAAGAGGCAGGGTTTGTAACTACCTGGTCCCTCCTCTGTCCTCAGTGCTCAGGTCAGTGGCTACTTGATAAATATTTATTAAGCAAATGAATGCATCCACTAGTGGGCTGAGGAGTAAATGAATCAGCAATCGCTCTGGCTGTCACGGGGAGGAGGCCTAAGCAGGTGGGGAATGGAGTGAGGTGGCGATCGCTGTCACCCTGGGCAGCGTGCACAGTGGCTTGGCTGAGGGTGAGGGGCAGTGGGAGGAGATGGAAGGCGCCCGACCCGACACCTCCTGGGGCAGAGGCTTCTGGGTCACCCTTACTGATCCCCATCTCCAGGGACCCTCCAGGAGCTTTGAGCATTCTGGGTGGGCCGAAGGCTCACGATCACGAAGGCCCCTCACGGGAGCCCACCAATGGACGAGATGCTCAGCCCTCCTGGCTCTGAGCCTCTCACTCCCAGGGCTCCTCACCTGGTCCCATGATGCCTCTGGTGCAAAATCAGGCTGGAACAACTGGCCCATTTCCCAGTAAAGCCGAGGCTCCCCTGATGGGCGCCTGCTCTCCCCAGCCCCGTCCCCCGCACACCGCCTCCCAGGAAGATGCCGCTGGCAGCCTCATTGGTGCCAGGACAGCTGGGGGTTCCCCGGGGATGTGGAGTGAGGAAGTGGCTCTCGCGCCCACTGACCAGTGACACCGGCTCTGGCTTCTTCGAGATCACACCCAGCCCTGCCGCTCTAGCTGACTGGTGGTGGGCAAATCACTGAACTGCTCTGAGCCTCAGTCTCCTCATCTGTACAAGCAGTCCCTCCCTCGTGGGGTCGATACATTCACACCTAAAAACCGCGCAGAACTGAGCCTGGCACACTCTTCAAGGGGAGACGGCTGTTTCCCCAGAAGTCTGAGATCTTGCAAATGTGCCTCAGAAACTGAACGGCTGCAGGACACGGCCTGGCCCCATAGGAACACCTCGACGGGACGGGAACCGCAGCCTCCCACACAGCCCCCGCCAAACGCCGGAGTGTGACGCGTCCAGTGCTCCCTGGAAACAGGCCAGCGGGCACCACAGCCCCAGCAAAGGTGAACGTAGAGCTGGGTGGGGCTGGGTACGTGCAATGACTTTCCGAGGGTTGGCAGTCACAATCCTGACGTCAGCAGGAGACACGAAGGGGCCCCCACCACCGTCCAATGTAGCACTGTCGCCTGCAGCCATCCCCTGGAGACTCAGGGGACAGTCCTGGGGGGACCAAGACTCAGGAGTCTCTCGGGTTCTGATACATCCGGAACTTGGGGCTGTTACTTAGTCACCCAACAAGTATTTAGCAGGCAGCCTTGACTCATGCAGAGAGGGCCGTGGAGATGAAAGGTGAGTGGGCCACTGCGTCCCCAACACCAAGCAGGGGGCCACACACATGGGAGCTGCTCCAAAATTCCTGTTCAGGATCCATGGTGAGACCGGCCGTCGGAAAAGGCCCGTGAGAGGGGGAAGGATCCAGAGCCTGAGAACAAGCATGTGTGCTGAGTATACAGGGACGGCGTGACTTCCTCTGAGAAGGAGACCAGAGAACTACAAGCCGGAGGACCTACTGTGTGCCAGGCACTTCAGTTACTGGGCACTTCACTTACAGGATCTCATGAGAGTCTGCGTGAGACAGGCACTAAGATTTCCCCAGTTCACACCTTCTAGACTTAAGTCCAGAGAGGGCGGTGGCTTGTCCAAGGTCACACAGCCGTTTCACAGAAGATCAGGTTTCTAACCCAGGTCAGGGGGACCCCGAAGCCCAGGTGCAGCCGTCACCTGACCCAGAATTGGATACTGCAGGAACTAGAGGCTCCAGGAGTGGCTCTCTCTGGACAGAGAGAGAGCACAGCCATGGCTGGCCCTGGTCTCAGCCATTCTCTGCTGTTAATGGGATCCTGGAGCAAGGCTGAAGGCAAGGATGGGAGGCGGGAGGGGAGGGAGGAGCAGGACAAATGGCCAGCTCTGGGAGGGAGGGCTGAGTGGAGCAAACGGCAGACGGGTAGGAGCCCTGCCCTGCCAGACTCCATCTGCCGAATCCAGACGCTCAGGAGCCCCGAGTCCCCGAGCCATGTTCCCGGTGCATCTGAAATAGCTGCAGACAGCAGGCTGAGAGCCCGAGGGTGTGTCAGCAGAAACGCTCAGGGAAGAGGCTTCGAGAGGAGGATCAAGGTCAGAGCTCACAGGGAGTCGGCATGAGCATCTTGGCCAATGCACCCCCGCCCCCCCCCCCAGCTTCTTGGGGCCCCTTTTCTCCTGCACCCACTGAGGCCAGTACCCAGCTGAAGGATTAGACCCTGGGGGATCTTTCACCCATTCCAATCGGAGGTGCCTGAGGCTCAGAGAGGGAAGGCCACCTGCCCAAGGTCACACAGCCAGGATGGGGCAGGAAGCTGAATCTTATTTCGGGTCTGTTCTCCAGACTGCTTCCCACAAGGGCCAGGACGCCCTCAGCCCCTGCTGCCCCATCTCTTTCGGCCTCCAATCTGTGGCGGTTCCAAAAATTCCCTTCCTTTCAGAGAAAAAAAACCCACACCTTTGTGTCTGAGCTGGCCCTGTCAGGGCCTGGCTATCCCAGGAGCCGGGTTTGCAGGAACTGTGGGGACAAAGTGAAAGGAAGTGATAAGAGCACTCGCCCGTGCCAGCCTCCGGCGGGTGGACTCCTGATCCTGGAAACGGAGGTGCGCATGGCCCAGGTGCCACCTCAGCAAAAGGAGGCCCTCCCTCGCCTCCCTTCCCTCCGGCCCAGTTACCTGGTTTCTAAGCCTCCTTCCCCTCCTTACAATGGGGGGGAGAGGGGGTGGCAGATAGGTAGGGCTCTTATATAAAGGTGCTATTTTCAGCCCTTTGTTCTTCATGCTGCTTTACTCCGATGTCAGGACCACAGGCTGCCCCACGCCTGCCCCAAAAGGCACAGGGAGAGGCCTGAGGCGGGTGGAGAAGCTGAGCACTAAGCCACAAAGGCTTCTCAAGGTCACAGGGGAACCAGAGAGGGCGGAGTGGGAATAAGGGGAAAAAGAGCCGGGCGGGAGCGGCTCAGTGGTTGACCTATGATGCCCCAAGTTGGTCAGGGCCCCCATCCCAGGCTCTCACACCACCTTCCACCACGTGTCGGTGTGAATTCTGTAGGTGATTGGAGGCCGCCTCCCCCATGGACTTGCTAAGCTTCAGGAGGGCAGGCGCGGCGTCTTGCTCAGGGCCACAGTGCCCGGCCCGCTCGGAGTCTGGCACGTAGGAAGCGCTCCCAGAAGCCTGCTGAGTGAGTGAATAAATGGGTTTCTTCTGCTCTCCTCCGGGGCCGAGACAGGCCTGAGCTTCTCCACCCTCCACCCTCCTTCAGCCTGGATGAGGAGGGGCATGGAGGCCATGAGCAAGGAGGCCGATGCAGCAGAAGGCTGACAGCCACCCCTGCACCCCTCCCTTTCTCGCCTTCCTGCAGGGGGAATAGGGCAGGAAGGCATTGAGCGGCAGGGCTCATCTGCGCAAACTTAGGCAGGCCCGGGGAGCCCCTTCCAGGCAGAGGCTGGGCGTGCAAAACCTCTCAAATCCAGGGGAAAGGGGGCCGTGGTCAAGGCTGGTGCAAGTCCCAGCTGCGCCCCACACGCCCAGTGGCATCTGCTCCATGCGTGCCAGGCTGGCCGTGACCTCTGTAACCCTTTCCCTCTGCAGGGCCCTTTGCCGGCCTGTAGAGTATCAATGAAATCAGCTTCCATGAACTGCTCGCCTGCCAAGTCCACTCCTGATCTCGCCGAACCCTCAGGACAATCCACAGAGACCTGGGCTTTCCGCCGAGTACACACATGTGGAAACTGAGGCTCCCAAAGCTGACGCGGCTGCTGGCCAGGAGAGTCACGTGTGGGACTGCAGGTCCCATGCACTGGAGGCCTCTGCCCGGCCGGCCCGCCCGAGATGAAGAAGTTGGAACTGCCGGGCAGGCCGCCCTTCTCGCCTCGGCTCTACGGGCCGACTTCTTGGTGGGAGAAGAAGGATATTGTTCGGAGGCGGCGGAAATCCCCAGGGCTGCGTCTCCATTAGGCTCATGGGAAACAAACACCATCTGTCGAGGGGGGAGGGCTGTGTCTGGTTCCCATCGATCGGCTGCCTGTGGCTGAGGGAAAAGGCTGCAGAGGGAGCCACGTCTGACCTGGGATTGATCAGCGGGCAGCATGAGCCAGGGGCTCTGGGCAGAATGGAAACTGGCTCCATGTGGGGCCACCGTCTGGGGCATCTGGGTCACCGAGAGCCAGTTGCCTGCCACCCTGCCTGTCCGAGTGCCAGGCGGAGGACATTTTCCTAAGACCAGGGAGAGATGGTTAGGAGGCCGGGATGTTAGGAGAGAATCCTGAGTGGCCGGGAGTGCGGTTTCATGTCAGTGTCTGCTCCACGTATCCTGGGCTCCCACTCTGTGCCAGGCCCTGGGCCGGCACTGGGGACACGCACAGGAGAAAGATGTGGTCCCTGCCTGCACCCCACCACCTCTCCCTGATTACCTGGGGAGACAAACTCCAGAGGAGGCTGAAGCACCTGACAGACTTATAAATGGAGGCATTAATGTGAGCTCCATGAGGCCAGGGACTCGGGCCGTAAGGAGGAAATGTGTTAGGCAGCTGTGTGTCCAGACTGGGGGGCTGTGTGTTACTCAGCGTCGCTTCAGCCAGAGCTCACTAATGCATGCCACTGCTGCAGACCCGGGCCTGGCACTTACTCGGTGGTGAGTACACATTACTTTTCAGGCTCCGTCCCTGGAGCAACGAATGTTGCAGTCCTCGGTGGAATGCACAGAGATGTGATGGGAATATACACTGAGTGGCCAGATTATGATGATCTCTGAACACATAATAATCTGGCCACTCAGTGTATAGCCTATATAATAAAAGGCTAATAATATGCAAATTGTCCCCCTGACCAGGAGTTCGACCTGCAGGCAGGCCAGCTAACCACCCATGTCCCCTCCCCCTGGCCAGGCTGGCCGGACTCCACCCATGCATGAATTCATGCACTGGGCCTCTAATCAATCAATCAATCTATCTATCTATCTATCTATCTCACCTAGTGGCCACATTGTCATGCGTTCAGAGATCATAATTATCTGGCCACTCAGTGCAGAGTTGCCATTCCTTTCTGTGCCCCCCCTTCGAGTGTTTCCCAGCATCTCCCAACAGAGAGAGGAATCTGAGATAGAGGAGCCCTGGGGTGGGGGTGTCTGCCTTGGTCAAACAGATAGGGAGACTGAGGCCGAGAGTGGGTAAAAGGCACAGTGAATGGTAGGGACAGAGCAGAGGGACTGTGGGGCTCCTGACACCCAGGATGGGGCTGGTGCTCTGTCCTCCTGCAGGAGGACTTCCAGGAGGAGGCGTTTCTATCCTGTGGCTCCACACACAGGCAGCAGGAGGTGCCCAGTCCGAGCTCTGCCGTGTGTGGAAGGAGGGGGTTCCCAGGAGACACCAAGGCCAGGACTAGACAGTCAGCAGAGGGAGCTGTGCCTGCAGAGCTCGGCATCACACCCCTCAGCAGCTCAGGCTGCACAACCTCCCAGGCCCTTCCAGGGACTGAACCTGTTCTTGGTAGAAACCCACCCTCGTCTATTCTCTGCCGTCAGAGGCATCTGTTCAAGCTAAGTCAGACCATGTCAGCCTCCACGTGTCTGCCAGTGGCTCCCATCTCAGAGTCAAAGTCAACGTCCAGTCCTCCTCACCATCTGCCACGGCCCTTCCCTGCACGCACCCTGCTCCAGCCTCATGGCCCCCTGGACTTTGCCCGCTCCTGCCTCAGGGAGCACCCGCTATTCCCTCTGTGTGAGGTGTTCTTCCCAGCAGGGGGCGATGGGCATGGATATCTCCCCCATCTCTTCCCTGTCCGTCCGTACTCAGGTGTCCCTTTCTGATCACCAACCCTGTCCCAAACCCCCTTCCTGCCTACTTCTCCCCTTAGCACGTTTACCACCTCTACTGTGCGTTTCAGTTGTCATCTCGCTTACGGCCCAGCATGACCCCAAATTCCACTGTGGAAAGTATCTCTTTGTTGTTTGTACTGTATTCCAGCCCCTAGAACTGTGTACAGCACATAGCGAGCTGAGTCAGCACTGTTAACAGAACAGAGGAAGAGGAGGAGGGAGGGAGGAGAAACAGACAGACAGACTGACAGACAGACAGATGGATAATGTTAACAAGCAGCTGGTGGGCTCCTCCAGGCAGGCATTGCAGCCAGGCCACAGGGGTTAACAGCAGCAGCTCAGAGGCCAGCAGGCCCGGGCTGAATCCTGACTCTACCATTCACTGGCTGAGCAATGCTGAGCAGCATGGAGCAAGTCGCTCCTCCTCTCAGAGCTTCTCTGTCAAAAGGAGATTGTAGCAGTGTCTGCTAGTTACTGGGAGGGCCAAAGAAGATATGACCTGGAAAGCATGATGCCAGTGCAGAACTCGCGACAAATGCCAGCTACTATTATTAAGAAAAGTCCCAAGTATGGGCCAGGCTCTGTGCTAAGCACCTGGGACACAGTCGCCACCTTCAAGCAGCCCAAGGTCAAGGTGGGTAACAGGCCAGGCAAGCACAGATTATATGTATAAAAACCTAAGCGACCAGCTGACCAACCCATAGCTATGATGTGCAATGACCACTAAGGGGAAGGCGCTCAATGCAGGAGCTGCTGAGCAACAGCAACTTTGCAGAGTACCCCCTCGTATTCCAGGACCCCTGGGGGATGTCAGACTGCCGGATTTGGCCCGATCCCTGCAGGCCAGGCCAAGCAACCCCACCTGTTGGAGGGACCTCACTCACTCTGCAGACGCCCTTGGAACCACAGCACTGCCTCAGGTGTAGCTGGTCCAGGCGGGACCATGGAAGGTTGGCTCCGGGGCGTGCCTGACCCATCTTGCCCAGTCCTGCCCCGCCGGCCACCTTCTAATTAATTTACTTTCAATGTGCACGAATCCATGCACTGGGGCCTCTAGTTAGAATACAATGAGACAAGAGCCATGACAAAGGGAAGTCCAGGGTGCTGGAGGAGCCAGAGGCTAAAAGTCTGGAGAGAATCAGGGAAGTCTACTCAAAAGAGGTGGCAGGTGAACGAAGGGCCAAATAACACACAGGAGGCAGCCAGGCCGTGTACAGTGGGAAGGAGAACATCCAGGCCGACAGAGTGCCTGACAGATGAAAGGCCAAGAGGCCTCTGCACAGCTGCACAGCACAGCAACCACCGCCTCCTTTTACATATCCTAAAGCAGAGCTCAGAGAGGTGGAACCACTTCCTGAGGTCGCACAGCAAGGAATGGCAGAGCCTGAGAAAACCTGGGGAGAGAGAGTGAGCACCAAGAAGAACCCCAGAGCCCTCAGGGGCTGAGCGCAGACATAAGGGGGTGGCAGGTGGGAAGGGCTACCGCCCCTCTACCTCTGCCCCAACTAAGGGACTCCCAAAGCCCCACCCGGCCGAATGGACGGTACCTCCATCAGGTCTATAAGCCACAGCAGCCGCTCCTGGGGAGAAAGGATGGGCAAAAGGCAAAAAGAAAAATACATCAAATAAATATTAGGGGTGGGGTGGGCACAGAAAGGCCCCCAAACCCATGCAGGCATGCACACACACACACACACAGAGGCAAAATAAACACGATTCTCCTTTTTCACGTTGAAGGCTCTGGACAGAGATAATGGAAGGATGGGGAAGAAAAGGCCCTGTTGCTACATTCATTCTAACTGTCTGCTTGAAGGAAACCTCACTGCTCTGCAGAAATGACACTTGTCCTCAAGAAAGACCTTCAAGAGACGGTAGTTGACCTTGGGGCAATTCTATGACTTTCCAGCAGGTGGCGCTGCGATCATTATTCCCATTTGGCAGATGGGGGGAAAAAAGAGGAGGCTCGAGAAGGGAAGTGACTTGTTCAAGGCACACCTGCTAAAGAGAGGGAGAGCCCAAAGGAGGACCCTGTTCAGAAGACTTGATCAGAGGAAACTGGATTTCCAGGAGGCCGAAGCTTGTGCAGCAGGAAAGCTCAGAGTCTGAGAAAAGGAGCCCTGGCTGTGCATGTGGAGGGCCCTGGGTGGGATGCAGATTAGAGAGGGTGTGGCAGATCCCCAGTCCAGCGCTTTCCAGAAGCCTCCGTGTGTCCTCAGGGCCCTGGGTGCAAATCCTCAGGGGGAGGGGGTCTTCCCCAGCCAGGTTGGGAAAAGATGGAAAGAACCGAGGCCTCACCTGCCCTCGGGCTGTGGCTGGCTCTAGCAGGGGGGTGCTCATCACTGCATCCTCCAACAGCTGGGGAAGCAGCTCCAGTGCAAGGGGAGAAACTGAGGCAGAGGATGGATGAAGTGACCTTTCCACGCTGCCTCTCCTGCCTGGGCAACCTTCCTCTAGAATCCACCTCTGAACCTGGCGGTGCAGCTCAGTGGTTCAGCATTGACCCATGAACCAAGAGGTCCCCGGCTCCATGCTGGTCAGGGCAGGCGCCTGCAGGCTTGATCCCGAGTAGGGGGCATACAGGAGGCAGCCAATCAATGCCTCTCTCATCTATATTTCTATCTCTCCCTCCCTCTCCCTTCTTCTAAGCTCAATTAAAAAATATAAAGAAGAATCCATCTCTCAGAGCTCCGTCTGGCTTTGGTTAGTCCTAATCTGACATGCACGTGCTACCTGGTGGGTCACAGACTTCCATAGCTACTCACATCTCAGAAGCTTGGGGACCTCTTCCATCCGTTCCCCCAAAGCTTCCCGCTCAAAGTCATCCCATGGCCTTTCTGAAGAAAGGATGCCCCAGGATGCCCCTTCAGTAGGATGCCCCAATCTGCAGGATCGGCTCTGGCAGGGCAGGGTGAACTGCCACACCTGTGGTTTAGACCGGCCAACGGCAGCAATTCTCCGGGCTGGGACAAAGGTCACTGCCAGCCAATGCTGAGCTGGGGCTGGGACCCTAACCCAAAGCCCTTCCCAGGCATAACAGTCACCCTGGCTCCTCTGAGTCCCGAAGACTAATCTGCCCACAGGACCTCGGGCTACTGTGGCCAGCGCCAGCAACAACGTCAGACCATGTTACACGTGGGAAACTGAGGCCCAGAGAAACCAGGGCTAACCCTAAATCTTCCGCCTCCCAGGCTAGAACACACTCAATCCCAGCACCCCAGAATTGGAGCCTGCAATCCCTGGCCTCGGGTTTTAGAGCAGTGACTCGTACCCTGAAGCCTCCTGTGGACATCATCAGGGCACAGGAGAGAGTGTACACAGGGGGGGGACAGCTCCCCTCTGCCCCAGAGTAGCCTGCTCACCCCAAAGTGTGATATCACCCCCCCAGAAGCCACATCCACAGCCTACGGGAATGCACAGCAGCTTCCGGGGTCACCCCAGCAAGGGATAAGGACCCCTGGGGATAAAGGTGACTCAGTGGTAGGGGTAGGAGCTGGAAGCTGGGATCTGCAAGGGGAAGGTATGCCCACTGCAGGCTGCTTCCCGGTGGCTGCAGGCCCCTCTGTGCCCGCTAACCACCTGTGTCCGCAGCCCTGCACGTCCCTGCGCCCGCAGAGCTCCAGCTCCTGCAGCAGGACAATGTCCCAAGTCTGACAGACTCTACCTGCAAGAGTTGCCATTTTGCCGTCTGGGAACAATACGCGTGGGCAACTCAGCCATCCCCTCCCTTTCCACGGAGAGTGCTGAGGAATGACCCAGACAGGACAGGGGAGTGTGGAGCCCAGTCAGGTCTCCCGACCTCCCTCCTGGCTCTCCCGCTCGCCCCGACAGGGACAGCAACGACTGGATTTCCCCTGTAATGGACAGCAATCCATTGCCTCTGCCCCTTCCTTGCTAGGCCTCCTGGGATGAATTTGCCTCCGAGTATCCTAGCGGCAGAACCACGCCCTGAGATGGATCACTCTTGGGGGGGCGGAGAGAGAAGGGGGGTTGGAGAGTGTAGGAGAAACTCAGGCTGGGTGTGGGGCTTCATGACAAGAAGGCGTGTCTTGGGGAAAACCCAAATCACCACACCTCTGCTGTGAGTGCCCCCCTCAGTTTCTCCTGGAGCCTCCCTAGGATTATCATTATTTTTCCTACCTGTCTCATTCATTACCTTTGATCTTTTCTTTCTCCTCCAGCCCAACCCCCTGCCCCCTCCCCCCGCCCCCAACTGTGGGCCCCATGAGCCAGGGCCGTATCTCTTCTCTCCTAGAGCCCGTGCTTGGCACGCAGCAGGCCCTCCACTATGATGAGATGCTTTTTTGTTTGTTTTTAATATATTTTATAGATTTTTTTCCACGGACAGGAAGGGAGAGGGATAGAAAGTCAGAAACACCGATGAGAGAGAAACATCAATCAGCTGCCTCTTGCACACCCCCCACTGGGGATGTGCCCGCAGCCAAGGTACATGCCCTCGACCGGAATGGAACCTGAGATCCTTCGGTCTGCAGGCCGACGCTCTATCCACTGAGCCAAACCGGTTTTGGCCACTCTGCTGAGGTCTCTACAGGTGAAGACACTGAGGCTCAGAAAGGCAGGCAGGGAGCTAGCTGGGAAGTGGCGGTGCTAGGATTTGAACCCGATGGGTCTCACTCCAAAGCCAGTACAGTCGCCCCTCAGTATCCGTGGGGGACTGGTTGCGGGACCCCGCATGGATGCCAATCCTCGGATGCTCGAGTCCCTTATATGAAAGGGTACAGGACTGCACATGGGCTCACGACAGGGTGCGTGTAGGCATCCCTTCATTCACACGAACCCAGCCTAGTGCTCGATGCACGGCAGAGTCAAGTTTTGCATCTGGGGGCTTTTTAGGATTTCTTTTTACCAAATTATTTTCCATCCATGGCCGATGAATCCACAGGTGGGAAACCCACGGATACGGAGGGCTGACTGTTACTTTCCCTCTGGCCCCTGTGCCAGGGGCGGGGCGGGGACACTCACCCTGGCCGAGCTGACGGTGGTGGAGGTGCCGTGGCTGCCTGTGGACGAGCCTGTGTCGCTGTAGGAGACCATGGAGTAGGTGTCGCCGGGCCCAGGGCCGGGGGGCTGCCGCGCCTTCATCGACTCGATCTCCCTCCTCAGCACCAGGTGGTCAAAGCGGTCCAGGTCGTGAGGGGAGATGGTGCCTCTCACCTCGGAGAGGAGTGAGAACTGGAGGCAGGGACAAGGTGGGGGCGCATTCAGCAGGGAGCCCCACCAGCAGGTGGGATGGCTCCTGCTACCTCAAATGACCTGCATGCAACCTTGACCACTGCCCTCAGGAGAACGTCCAAACACCTTGGCCTGGTGCTGGGCCAGCATCCTCTGGCTCCTCCCTGGCACCGTAGCATGCATGACTGCAGCAGCCTGAACACACCGGAAGCCCCTCCCCCACTTCTCTCCAAACTGCACGGCCTCTGTGAGGTCTTCCCAAAGGCAACCCCTCCCGGTGGGTTCCTCACTCTTCCTCCGTGCAGCCTCGGGACTGCAGACTCCCCCCAGCGGGTTCTCAAGGCCGGCAGCATGGCAGGCCCCGGCCTCTTAAGGACTCAGGGCCCCGCCCACCCACAGATGTGCATGCAGAGCGAGCCAGCCCAGGGACAGGGGGTGGTGGTGGTGGGGCCCAAGCGTTGCTTTTTTCTTAAATCCTCACCCATGGATACTTTTCCCATTGCTTTTTCAGAGACAGTAGAAGAAGGCGGAGGGCGGAGGGCGGGGGGGAGAGAGAGACAGAGAGAGACGGGGAGAGAGGAATCGAAGCGAGAGAGATAACACATTGACTGGTGGCCTCCAGCGTGTGCCCAGAACAGGGGGAGGGGAGCAAACAGGGTGAGAATCGCAACCCAGGTACATGCCCTTGACTGGGAATTAAACCTGCGACCCTTTGGTGTACAGGCCAATGCTCTAACCACTTGGGATGGTGGTCGGCAAACTGCGGCTCTTTGGCCCCTTGAGTGTGGCTCTTCCACAAAACACCACAGCCTGGGCGAGTCTGTTTCGAAGAAGTGGCGTTAGAAGAAGTTTAAGTTTAAAAAATTTGGCCCTCCAAAGAAATTTCAATCGTCGTCCTGTTGATATTTGGCTCTGTGGACTAATGAGTTTGCCGACCACTGGTTAGGACACGGGCCGGGGCCCAGCATTGCTTTTCAAAAGCAACCCAGATGATTCCGCATGGGCATTCAAAGCCACTGTGTTGGTCAGGGCCCCGATCGCAGGAGACTTTAACTGGCCGTCTCCCCCCCGCAGTCCGGGCTTCCCGGGCAGGGGGCCATCTTGGTCACCAGTCTCTGCCCAGAGCTCAGTTAGGCCTGACTCCTTGTGGGTCCTCAGTAAAGGCGAGGGGACCCCGGGAGGCAGGGAAGGATGCAGAGCCCTTGAGAGCTGCAGCCAGGCCCCAGCAGCACCCCGCACGCACACCAGCCTCTCCCTTGCCCAAGGAGGGGTGCAGGCCACCTTGGCGTGGGTGTTGAGCAGCTCGAACAGGGCCATGACGAGGGCCTCCACGGAGACGCTGCCGCCGCGGTACTCCTCCAGGTAGTAGGCCATGGTGGCGCGCTCCGGCTCGTTCAGCAGGTGCCGCGCCTGCTCCTCCAGCAGCACGCGCGTCTGGTTGCCCAGGCTGCTCAGGGTCACCTGGGAGCCGGCCGGCCCCTTGTAAAATCCCAGCTGAAAGACAGGAAGATGGAGCTGCCCTGAGCCAATGGCCAGGCCAGGCCAGCAACCACACTGCCAGGGAATTAAGGTCGGTCCCTCCATGGTCTTGTCCCCTGCGTCCCCCCTCCTTCTCCCCGCCCCACTGCAGCTAACCTGCAGGACACGTTACCGACACAGGCTGAGCGCATGTGGCCTCCTGCAGCTTTATGTATGTCTTACATGCTTTTACATGTATGATCCAATCCTCGTGACCGTTCAGAGGGAAGCAATATTATTAGGGTCCCCACTTATTCCTCTGGGTCTCAATCTCTCCCTTATTAAATTGGGGGATAATAGTGACTTTATTTCCAAACTACACTTGGATGGCACTCACACACTCCCGCCCCTCCCGCCACCGTCTCTACCATCATCAGCGTCTGGGAAGCCACCGGGCTCCCCTCTGCCTCTCCCTGCCACCACGCACGGCAGCTGAAACGATCTTGTAAGAACACGGGTCTCCTCATTTTGCTCCCTGCGTACGCCCTTCGCCGGCATGCCATCATTTTAGGTGAGAAGCCAAATCCCGTGTGATCTGGCCGCCCCACCTGTCGTCATCCCGTCCCCACTCCCCTTTGCTCACTGCACTCCCAGGCTCTCCTTTCTTCCAACAAGCCACGCCCGCTGCCTGCCTGGGGCTCTGGCACAGCCTGCTGTGGCCTCTGACTAGGTCAGCGTCCCCCCCTCCCCCCGCCACCCCACCCCCTGCACCAGACTTGGCTCTCTCTCACTCCCATCTGACATTCTGTTCACAGCCTCAATATCGCCGGTCCCTGCCTCAGGCAGCCCTTCCCTGTCTAAATCAGGTGTCCCGTCTGTCATGCTCTGTAACCCCCGGCACCATGTCTTGATGGCAGAGAGCATCTTCAGTGACTGGATATGGGCACAGTTTGTTTTGGTTTTTCGTGTGTCTCCTTCACCGGGGGTGACCTCCTCGAGGGGAGGGACCGGATCTGTTCTGTTCATGGCTGTTAACCCCAGTGTCCGGGAAGGTGTCGGGGGGAGGGGAAGGTGGTCCCCAGATCCTGGAGGCACTCTCAGGCAGGTGTGGGATGGAAGATGGACAGACAGACTGCCCAAATGAGTGAGCTCATGTGTGTGAGTCGCTGGCACACATGCTAGGTCCGGAGCTCCCCCTACGGGAGCCAAGAAGCTGCCAAGGATGCCTGGGGACAGAGAGCACCCTACCTTGTCTGCTCCTTCCGTGGTGGGATTCCCGGGAAACCTGTGGAGAAAGACGAGCACAGTCAGCCGCACGGCTGAGCAGGTCAGACGGGCACAGGCTGGGAAAGGGTCGGTCGGCAGCGGGGTGAGCAAAGCTCTGAGAGAACTGCAGCCTCCACTCGCTGGGGCTCCTCAATGGCCCGTGAACCCCTGGGCAGATGGGCGGTTCCCAGCCCCTCCCAGTAGGGCACGTGGACAGCAATTCTAAAACCGGGCAAGGTGGGTTTCTGGCACCTGCAGTCCAGGCAGGAGAGGAGAGAATAAGGGGCAACTGAGCCGTGGCCTCGGGGTCAGGCCAGTCCTAGAAAGGGGGTGGGGCAAACCGGAGCATTGGAGATGCGACTCAGCTGCAGCTGGATTTTGAAGCAGCAGCCAGAAATCCAGCTGTTGTTGTTTTAAATGGGAAACCCGAGACCTTTCTAAATGTTTGTAACTAATTTTTAAAAAATTATAATACTGTGTAGATGAAAAGGGAGAGGGAGAGAGAAGGGAGAGAGAGAGACTCTGGATATGCTTGGCCTGGGAGGGGGAGCACCCAGTCTGAGACTTCGGTGGAAACCCAAAGGTGACACATTCCGATAGGCGACTAACTGCTCAGCCGTCAGCAGCATCTCATTTGAGACCCTTTCACCCAGGTAACGCCGGAGATTCTGGAGAGGGGCAGGGTTTAAGCCTCACTTTTCAGACAAACAACTCAGGGCCCCAAAATAAGTAAGTGACTCGCCAGAGGCTGAGAAAGAACAAGAGAGCTGCACGGTGAATTCAGCTCTCCCTGGGAAACGGGCCGGGAGAAGAGAGGGGACCGCTCAAGGTCATGGCCAGAAATGAAGGGGCCCTGGGCTGAGAACTGGTGCAATCTTCACAGACTGGGACGTGGTGCAGGGGCGGGGGGAGGGCACAACTGGCTCTCAGAACGGCCCTGGGGTCCTGAGGCTCAGCGCACGCAGTGGGACCCGACCCTGCCGAGTTCGTGGCGGGGTCCCCAATCCGGGAACTGGCGATCCACTTGGTCTCGTCCACGGTGGTGCGGGCGTGGGGCAGCCTCCCGACGTCCTTCACCGTCAGGATCAGGTGCTGGGACGACTTGAGCAGCCTGACCGCCTCGTCGTGCAGGATGCTGAGAAAGCTCCGCCCATTCACCTCCAGGATCTGGTCCCCGACCTGCCGAGGCCACAGCACAACACAACGCAGTCACCTGGGCTGTTGGCAGGACGCGGACTCATGCCGGGGGGGGGGGGGGGGGGCGCCGGAGCCCTGATCCCAGCTCTCCTGCCGGCCAGCCTGCCCAGGGGGAGGTCGCCGAGGCTCAGAGAGGTTGTGGGGATGCCTGAGGGATACTCAGCAAGTCAGGGGCAGACAACCTGCCAATCCGGATCCTGAGCCCATGCTCCTGTCACTAAAGGGCCACCTCCTCTTGGCACACGTCCACCGCTGCCCCCTGCTGAGCGCTTCACCTCCAGCACGCGTTCTTACGTCACCTCCAGACATACAGAACACTCTCATTTACTCCAGAAAACAGGCAGTAAACGAGGAAGCCAGCCTCCCGTTAAAGCAATAACATACTGCTGGGATTCCTACGACACGCAGGGAGTTTTATTCTGTAATGCAAAAACACGTTTGTAATGAAAGGGTTAAAAAAACAACCAATGCCTAACCTTCCAATAAAAATAAATATGTGACAAAAAATAGCAAAGGTTGATGGGCAGATGCTATGAGATGAGCACATGAGAAGACTTTTGTCTTGTTTGAACTCCGGGGAGGGGGGGGTTCTGGTGCTCCCCTTCCTGTGATGCTGGGGGGTCTCCTTCCTGTGATGGCCGGGAAGGGGCTGTCACCCCCACCGAGGCCTGGAAGGGCAGCCTCGGAAGCCAGTTACTCCAGTTATTCGTGGCTGCTCTGTCTTCTCCCAGCTCCCCAGCCTGCCGATGGCCCCGGTGGATTTCCCAGCATTTTTCAAAGCGGGATTCGGTGAAGGCGAGGAGCCAAATGGAATTTGGAAGAAGAAAAGGAGGAAAACAGATATGATGTCAAGGCTGAGAAGCGACACCCTGGTGCCCAGTTTTCAGCCTTTAACATCCCTCGCTCAGACGGGGAGTTTCCAATACATAGTGGTCGCAAAGGCAGGCCTTCCGCGTCCCCTCGGTGCCAGCATCGACGGGTACGGAGGGCGCCCCTGCCTCCGCGGCCCATCCTGCACCGCTCACTGTTTACACCTGGTCAGCACAAGGCTCACCGGGACGCCGCGTGAGCCAGGCTGACCCGCTCCTGCTGCCGGGTGGGGCGTGGGCTCAGTCTTGTGCTCGCAGTGGGTTTCCCGTCAGCCTCTCCACGCTGTATCCCCAGGGCCCAGAACACAGTAGGAAGGAAAATTCATCGAATGAATGAAAAGCCAGACACCCATTCCCCCTCCGGGCCTGGCTCTGGGACCATTTCTGCCACAGCCCCGGGGGGGCGGGGGGTGCAGCACATCACACCAGCCCGGAGTCCCAAATTTCAAACCACAATAGCCCAGATGCCGACTGTGTCCCAGGCTCCTTCTCTGTCCCTTTACATGTTCTTTTTCTTATTTAATACTAGAGGCCTGGTGCATGAAATTCATGCACTGGGGGGGGGGGGAGGGTGTTCCTCAGCCCAGCCTGCACCCTCTCCAATCTGGGATCCTTTGGGGGACATCCCTCTCACAATCTGGGACTGCTGGCTCCCAACTGCTTGCCTGCCTACCAACCTGATCACCTCCTAACCACTCCCCTGCCAGCCTGATGGACACCTAACTGCTCCCCTGCCAGCCTGATCACCTCCAACTGCCCTCTCCTGCAGGCCTGGTCACCCCCAACTGCCCTGCCCTGCAGGTTTGGTTGCCCCCAACTGCCCTGCCCTGCTGGCCTGATTGCCCCCAACTATCCTCCCCTTGCTGACCATCTTGTGATGGCCATCTTTGACCACATGGGGGCGGCCATCTTGTGAGAGGGTGTGAGGGTCAATTTACATATTACTTGTTTATTATATAGGATCTACAGCATCCTGAAGAGCAGGTATCATCTCTCCATCTCACCAGAGAGAACATGGAGCCTCAGAGAAGTTAAGCACACAGGGTGTGGTCATAGAACTAGTGGTGAGGACACCGAGGATGCAGACCCACAGGCTGGCCCCAGGGCCCTAATGCTGTCAGGAGCTCTGCCTGGGGACACGTGGCATCTCTTCAAATCCAGCATGTCCAAAGCCACCGACGTGCCAGCAGCCCTGGCCTTGCCCTCAGCACCCAGCTCTGACAACCCACCCTTCATTCCCCTGAGCAGATTCTTCAGGAAGTTGCACCAACCTTCGCCTTCTTCCACCCCTCCAGCCCCCGAACCTGGGTCCCTTTCTCCTTGCACCTGAGCTCCTGAGCCAGCACCCCACCTCCAAGCATTCACATCCAAAGTGGCCTCAGACCTCGCACCAAGTTAACAATTTTCCTTCCACTTTTTACTTTCATGACATCCCTCCTTTCTTAAAAACTTCCAATGACCCCCCCACCCCCGCTCAATCCAGGAGACAGCAAAGCATCATCGTTAAAGGGTTTCAAAGACCATCAGAACAGGGTTCAAACACTGACTCTGCTCCCTCCATGCCGTCTGAGCTCAAGCAAATCCCCCAATAGCTTTTGTGCCTCCGTTTCCTTGGATGTAAAAAGGGGGTGTTGGTCCAGGACTGTCCTCCAGTTCCCTAGTCATCAGCACCTGTTTCCCCGGCCACCAACAATATCACACACAGTTCCCGCTCTTTCTGCCTCCCTGAGCTCCCTCGTTGAGAATCCTGGGCCCCGAGAATTTGGGCAGCCACAGGTGGACTCATTGGGAAGGGCTGGGCACATGGCAAGTGCTTCTGCATGAAGGAACGGGCTTTGCCACTTCCCACCTCGCCTTGGCAGCCCCGCCCAGCTTCTCTCCAGTGGCTTTCTCCATGCCAAGCAGCAGTGCCTGGTGAAAGTGACTGAGAGTGAGGGGAAAACCCACGCCTTGCTGGGCCCACTTGCACTCAGGGCATGGCAGTGGGTCCTTGCCTTCCCTCCATCCCTCCTGAGTAGCAGAGGCCCCACCACTCCCCTCTGTACAGCTGCTCCCCCAGCCGAAGCCCAGGCCACACTTCTCATCAGGCCACACTTCTCAACAGTCTTGGCTTTTGCTAAGCGAAGGGAATCCATTTTAATCTTCCCCACACACGTGACTTCATCCCAGTTTGATTTGAAAAGTAGCCTCGGAGATGGGATTGACCGTGTTTCCGGCGTATAAGACGACCGGAACTGATGATGATAGGAGGAAGATAACAAACAGTAGAGAGCGAGTTAGCAACGCCCATCATAACTGCAAGCTACGGTAGTTTTACACCCGGCCTATAAGAAGACCCCCCGACTTTTGAGAAGATTTTCCTGGGTTAAAAAGTCGTCTTAGACGCCAGAAAATATGGTAGTATATGCAAGCCTCTTCCTGCAGGGCTGGGCCGGGAGGGGGGAGCAAAGAAAAGAGCAACCCCATCCCATGAGCATCCACCTGGCCCTGCACGGCGAGGCTGGTGGGGGCGGGGGGAGTATCCCAACAAACACTGCATGGCACACACGTCTGCTACAAAAACGTTGTTCATCTGGAATCAGATGTAAAAGGCGTCCTGTACTTTTATTGGCTAAGCCTGGCGAGCGTGTCAGCCACCTCGGGGCCAATGGTTTGTCGGGTGGGGCTGCATCTGCACTATGGTTACCAAACCTCACTTCTCGTCCCTGAGCCCGCACCTGTCCTGTGTGCGATCCCTGAGTGCCCAGCACACCGCGTACTCCTGCCTCGTCCTGAGCGTTAATATCTGAGAAGTCACAGGTTTGGTGTGCTAGTCACAGTTCCCCCTCAGGCCTGTCCAATAAACACAGAGTTGAGTCCCCCACAGCAGAGCCCATTCCAGAAGGGCAGAGCCTCGCCCCAAAGATGGAGCCTCGCCTCGTCTGAAACAGCCTCGCCTAGCCCTGGGAGCCAGCCCTGGGAGCCAGCCCTGGTCTGAACACCTGAGCCCATCTCCCTCTCCAACCAACAAACCAACCAACCAACAAACACAGATTTGTGAGAGGCAGCTCACATGTGACCCACCTGGGGAACCATACACAGGAAACCCCAACTGAATAGGGGTACGTGAGCCCATCTTCCTCATCTCTCTCCAATCCTCTCTTCTCTTTCTTCTTCCTCCAGGGCCTGTTTTAAACCTGAAGCTCTGGATGGGGCTGGCTGTGGGATCCCCACACAGCCCTCGACAGCATCTGGGTTGGTCTGAGACTCCCATTTCTCCGTGTCCAGTTCTCTCTCAAATTCTCTCCTTGTTGGGGGGCTTCCCGAGGTCCCGGGACCTTGTCGGTACAGCTGCCTGCCTGCTTGCTCCCTGTCACTTGGAGCCCACAGACGAGTTTCAAGTAAACCCGGTGTCCCCTGTTGCTCACAGCAGCCCCGTGGGGCCAGCGGGCTATGAAGCCCCATCCCTAGGGTGCAATGGAAACATGCCCCTAGGTCTGAAGGCAGGCCATGTGGCCCTGCACAGCTCTCAAGTATAGCCTGAGACTCAGTGTTCCCATCTGTAAAGTGGGCATGACATACTTTTTGTGAGAATCAAAGGGGACCACTCGCTACAGAGCCTGGTACCACAAGAGAGGCTTTCAATAGCTTGTCCTTCGCTTCCCTTCCCAGTGCAGGCAGCAGGGTGGGATGTCAACTGATTTGCTCAAGGTCACTGGTCACACAGGAAGTGAATAAGGAGCCAGCAACTGAGCCCAGCTTTCCACAGTCTCCGTGCCACCCTCATCCAGCACGTGCCTGGCACGCAGGAGGCATTTAGTGACTGGTGAAGGGATAGGAGAGGTCTCCCTTCCTCCTCTCCAATCTCTTCCATTCGTTTCCCCTCTTTCCTTTGGTTTGTGAACTTGGATTTGGCATGTTTAATGGTCTGACTTCCCTGCCTCTTCTGCTCCCCCACCTAAAAAAAAACACAAAAAAACTAAGAGGTATATGCGTCGATTCATTGAAATGTTATTTTTTCTTACCGATCGAAACATTTGAGTTAGATGACGTGGATCAATAAAGCAGAAAGCAAAAAGGCAAAGAGGCTGCAACCACCAGCCATGCAGATGGGGAAACCGAGGCCCAGAAAGCACGGGGCGGGTCTGGGGCCAAAGCCTCAGGATAATTAGCCAAGAAAAACTCACGCCGCCCAGAACTCATCAAGACACGACCCTCCGGAGGAAGGAGAGACAGGTGCAAGAGTGATGGAGTGTCCAATATTGCTCAGCCTGCCATCGGGCGCCGATGGGGAGGACATGGAAGGATAAACGAATAAAGGCGGCTTAATTTTATTTGTCACCACTGCCTCCTATTTATCACCAGCACTGGAGGAACGGAGGGCGGACCATGGGAATGCCCTTCATTTCAAGGCAGAAGAAAGACTCCTCCATCATCCACAGCCCAACAAGTGACAGGCTCCGATCTGGGATGCTCTGAGGAGAGCATGCGGGGACAGCAGCAAGGACAGGACACTGGTCTCCCCTAAAGCGGGCCAACCACCAGCAGCAGGCACTCACTTCCTCTGGGCCTGAGGTGCATGGGGAAAGTGCTCTCAGGCTTGGGAGTGACCCCACTCAGGGGAGGGTCCCCCGTTTCCCTGAGACCCAGGGAGAATAATTTTACCACGCGAAGCCTTCCTTCCCTCAAAACTCAGGAACGAGACCACCGACTGTTACACTGTTATGCAGGCAAAGTGAGAGGCCATCTGGTATGTGGCTGTGAGCACAGACCCAGGAGTCTGCCCTCAGGTCTAAACCCAGACTCTGCCACTTGCTCTCTGTGTGATCTTGGGTAAGATCCTTAACCCCTCTGTGCCTCAGTCACCTTCTCTCCCACGTATGAAACCTGTCAAATACTGACAGCCACCTAAATGCCCCCAGAGGAGGGTGGCTGAATCAAGTCAGGCAGAGCTGCACAGTGCCACACCAAGCAGCCACAAAGAAGATTAAAGACTTCTGTGCATGGACATGAAGTGATTTCCAGGATATTCCATTTTAAAAATTAAGGTGCAAAATAATACCTATAGCATACTGCCTTTCGTAGGCAAAAGGAGAAAGAATACATGTACCTAATTGCTTTTGCAAAAAAAGAAATAGGAATAAACCCAGAACTAGTTTGTTCAGTTACCTGCAGGGAGTGGGAGGAGTGAATAGAAGGGGTGTGGGGAGAAGGGATACTGTGAGTATAGCTTTTCTGCATAATTTTGATGTTTTAGTTGCTCAAAGTGAGAGTAAATCAATAGGGGGAAGCCCTATTGAACGCCAGTGGGAACTAAAGGACCTGTTGCAATTAAGTAACAGGACCAAGCTGAAGAGGAAAAGAAACAACTAACCCAGCACAATACTTTTGACTCTAAACCCTTAGTTTAAAGACAAAATGAATTGCTAACACATCAGAACCTCAACCTAGCAGGCTCACTTTCCACGGTGGAAAGCATGAGGCAGTTCTGAAATGACTTCTGTCTCTAAGATTGGGCAAATGAGTAAAAATGTTGGACCTTCTAGATGAGAAGCAAGCATCCCCTAAGAGCCAGCACTATGGTTGGCAGTGGGGTGACAGTAGGTACCATATCGGTTTCTATAGCGGCTGTGACAAAGTACCACACACTCAATGGCTTCAAAGAACACAGACTTATTACCCTACAGGTCTGGAGGTCAGAAGTCCAACGTGGGGCTCTTGTGGGCAGGAGCCTAAGTGGGAGCAATTATGACCAGGGGTTGGGGGAGCTTTAAAAGCCAGGCAGTAGGACTAAAGCAAACAGAAGGTCTGCAATTTATTCAGCTCCCATTCAGAGGCCAGTTCACAAGTGCAGCCAAGACAGCAACCGAGGAATGATGGGGACGGTGGCTCAGCCAGGGGAGAGAGCCTGAGACAGTTGCCCAGCGTGTACGGGTTTCTCCGGGGAAAGCTGTCTGCCCTCTGTGTGGACTCATCGGCTCCCCGAGACTTCCAGAGGCCTTCACCCCCCAGTCTTACCCACCAGCACCCACACTCACACAAGTAGGGTTGCCACTTTGGGATGCTTATCATCCAGGCACTGGATTTTACGTGCAATAGTTCATTGTGTCCTGACATCGTCATTATTATTATTACTAGAGGTCCTGTGCACAAGTTCATGCACAGGCGGGGTCCCTCGGCCTGGCTGGCGATCAGGGCTGGTCGGGGTGTCTCAGCCAGTCCAGATAGGGGCTGATCGGGAGGCCAATGGGGGCCAGCTAGCCTGGGGGAGGGACCAGAAGAGGTTGGCCGTGGAAGCACACTGCATTGAGTGTCTGCCCCCTGGTGGTTAGTGCACATCATAGCTGTCATCTGGTCATAAGAGGCACTTAGGCTTTTATATATAGAGATTATTATCCTATATAATAAATAAAACCCTAATAGGCAAATAGATTAAACAGCAGAACAACCGGTCGCTATGATATGCACTGACCACCAGGGGGCAAACACTCAACACAGGAGCTGCCCCCTGCTGGTCAGTGTGCTCCCACAGGGGGGGCACCACTCAGCCAGAAGCCGGGCTCAACGCTGGCCAGTGCAGCTGCAGTGGTGGGAGTCTCTCCCACCTCTGCGGCAGCGCTAAGGACCCCCTGGGGGACGTCCAACTGCAGCCGGCAGGAGGACATCCCCCAAGGGGTCCTGGACTGTGAGAGGGCGCAGGCTGGGCTGAGGGACCCCCCCCCTGACCCCCTCAGTGCACGAATGTCATGCACCAGGCTTCTAGTTATTATTATGAACAGTAGTGGAGAGCCTGGAATCGACCTGCAGCACAGCCCCCGCTCCACAGTCCCTGGGAAGGGAAGCAAAATGCCGTCTCTGAGGTTCGGGGCTCGTGGCCCCTCCCCGGGAGCGCAAGGTGGTGCCCCTGCACCTCTGGGAGAGACAGCCCGTCCTCTAAGCTGGAGCTCAGTTAACATGAAAGTTATTACCCGCCTCTTGCTTAAAGAGCGAGGGGATTTTCAGGTCCCCAAAGCAATCAGGGGCTGCTGTGTCTTCTGAGCTGGCTCAGTGGGGCCGTGCTGGCACGCCGGCGAGGAACCGAGAGGAACAGCCTTGGGTTGCTTCCCTCCCAGAGGAACTCTGTGTTATATGTAGGAGCTCATGGGTACACACATCTCTGTTTATGTATCTGCCTGTGTGTGTATCTGCATGCCTATTTTTTCTTGTATATAAAGGAGTCCACACTGACTCCAGCAGAAACCAAATGGGCCTCCCACCCTGGGGTAGGGGTGCAGGTCGTGGGGCCAGGCGGGATCTGGGAGGGCCACACTGGGCTTCTGAAGCTGGCTTGCTGATTTGGGGGACTAAATGTCCTTTATTTCCTCTCTTTGTAGTCTCTTGACATTTGGTCAAATTAGGGCACTAAGGAGGTGACAGGAGAAAGCACGTGGCCTTTGAAGGGCCTGAAGGGCGAGGCCCTCGATCCTGAGCAAGTGACTGCCCCTCTGCGAGCCCCACCTGCTCATCTAGGAAACGGTGCTGTTAATGCCAGCCACGGGGCTGCTGGGAGGAATAAATGAGAGTATATCTAAAGCGTTTGGCACAGCACTTGGTCCATAATAGCTGGTTAATAAAGAGCAACTGTTCTCATCATTATTCTTTTTAAATGCTAGTCGATCTTGGCTGTCCTTAAAGGAACAAACAAGGTTTTCCGGCCCATTCTTTGGCGGGGGGGGGGGGGGGGGGGGGGGGGGGAGTTTGAAGCTGTAGGGGAAGGTGCACAGGAACAAGAGAGGCTGAAGGAGGGGAGCCAGCCCGCACCTGGAGGGAGGGTGGGAGAACTCCCAGTTCCAGGGCTGCTCACAGGGTACACACTGGGAGGTGCCTGCCCCGCTCCGAGGAGCTTTCCTTCCCACAGGGGACCTGCCCTTTCCCTGGACCCATGCGGCTCTGAGGAGCTACGTGCGCGCCGGGAGCCAGGCACAAGGCAGCACTTGCTCCCCAGGGAAGCTCTGCGCGGCCACAAGGAGCCTTGTTTACAAATAAAGCCTGTTCTTGGCTCCGCCACCCACACAGCCAAGCCCCTTTCTTCCACTTCAACGTGCCTAATTCCACTGAAAACCACCGGCAATAAATGGAACTAATCGGTCCTGGGTGCCGAGTGGGTGTAGGCAGGCGCTTGTTAGCCCAGGGGCCGTGGGGGGCGAAGTAGAATACCGGCAGGGAACGCAGAGTGCTTTCCTGCAGTGGACACTGGAGATGGAAATGCTCCACCGAAGGCGGGCATTTTTGTTTTTTGGTTTTTTTTAATGCTTTTTGTTGATTTTTTATGCATATATTTTATTGATTTTTTTACAGAGAGGAAGGGAGGGGGATAGAAAGTCAGAAACATTGATGAGAGAGAAATACCGATCAGCTGCCTCCTGCACACTCCCTTCTGGGGATGTGCCCCAAGCAAAGGTACATGCCCTTGACCGGGATCATACCTGGGACCCTTCAGTCCGCAGGCCGACGCTCTCTCCACTGAGCCAAACCGGTTTGGGCAAGGCGGGCGGTTTTAGGAGCAAATACCTAAAGCCTTCAATAGCCTGCAACGGAGAAGCGGCCAGAAAACCTGTACGGAATACTTTTCCTCTGCCTTGTCTCAAAATGAAAATCGCCTACCGAAGCCGTTCGCATGATTATAAACGTGATTCTCCGTTCAGACACTGCGCAAGGTCGTGAAGAAGAGGGAGCGTCATCACAACCTCTTCCCCGCAAGACCGCCGCTGCCGCCACGGTGGGAGAGGTCTGCGCGTCCTTACGAACGAACGCCGTTCACACGCGTGAGGCCCCGCTGGGCGTGTGATCCTGCAGCCTGCGCTTCCCCGTTAGCGACAGGCCATGGGCGACCCCGAGCTGGCCCGGTCCCGTGAGGCCAGAGCCAGCGCGTCCTCTCCGCACACTCCCTCCCCCCCTTCGCCCCCCCATCTTAGCAAGGGCTCCATCAGAACGCATCCGTCACCAGCGCGGTATCGGCCCGTTCCTGTGTCTCCTGTCACTGAGGACCCTGCGCATGTCATCACACAACATCCCCCCTCAGAGGGGCCTCAGGGAGAGAAACAACCAGACTTCTCGAGCACAGCTGGTTTGCTCTCGTCTTACAGCTGTGTCCCCCCACGCGGCCCTCTTTGCGGCGGCTGCCAGGAAGTCCAGAGCCAACTGCGTCCGGCCTGTGGCCGGGTGTGCCACCCGCATCCCAAGTGTTCCCGAAAGATTCTCACTCCGGCTTTATCTCTTCCCTCTGCCCCACTGTTCTTCCTCCCAATTTTCTCACTCATTAAAATAAAAAAGGCATCTTTACTCTGTGTTTTGAAACTACCTTCAAACTCTTTTTTTTTTTTTTTTTGCAATGGGGGGTCGGTGGGATAAATGGAATTAAAACTGCATACAGGCTAAATGCAACGTGGTATGCTGGATTAGACTGTATTCTAGAACAAAAGTGGGGAAACTGTGAACTCTGAATATGAAGCTGCAGGGGTTTAGCAGTACAGTACCAATAATGTCAGCTTCTCAGTCTTGGCAAATGCACCCCGCTTATACAAGATGTTCATATCCGGGGAAGCTTTGCAACTTTTCGGTAAAGCTAAAATTATTTCAAAATAACACATTTATTGAACACAATCTGCATACAGACTACCAGGAGACTGTTTCCTCTTAGAGACCCAACAAGGTACCATCTTAACCGGCCGAGAGCACAGAAAACACCCAGACCCGGGGCATTTCAGAACCACCTAGAACCAGCCAGCCTCTGTGGAGCACCCACTGGCCTGGTTCCGAGCACAGTTCAGAACCAGGACCCCGATTCCCAAAGGCAAATCCTGGCTTTCCCTCTCACTAGCTGTGCAAACCATCTCAGAGGCTGTGCCCGCGCAACGGGCCAGCGAAAGAAGGCACTTAACAGAGGTGCTGGGAGGCTTAAAGCACTTAGGAAAGAACAGTTTGTCTCAGTCAGTCCCAGCTGCGCAACAAAGCAACTGGGTGGCTC
Organism: Antrozous pallidus; assembly: GCA_027563665.1. NCBI lineage: Eukaryota > Metazoa > Chordata > Mammalia > Chiroptera > Vespertilionidae > Antrozous > Antrozous pallidus. The sequence continues at coordinate 75,076,108 of CM050522.1, read as the reverse complement.
AGAAGCAACATTTATTCCCTCTCTCCTCTCTGTGCTGGAGGCTGCAAGTCCGAGATCAGGTGCCCGCTGGTCGGGTTCTGGTGAGAACTCTCGCCCAGACTGCAGACCACCAACTTCTCCTGACGTCCTCCTAGTGGAGAGGGCGAGAGGGCTCTCGGGGTCCCCTTTTTTAAGGGCAGAATCCTATTCATGAGGCTCCACCCTCAGGACCTAAGCACCTCCAGAGGTCCTACCTCCTCGCACTACCAAACTGGGGGTTAGCATTGACACACGTGAATGTGGGGGGAACACATTCAGTCCGTAACTTAGACATTCAATAGTTAACCTCTGTTATTAACGTTATTGTGAGTTCAGTAATCCTGAGAAAGACATGTCATTTTTTTATGCTTCCCTGGGAAGAGGATGGGAATCCCAGAGAGGTGAAGGGGTTCTCCTCCAAGGTCACACAGCTCTTAAAGCTGAAGCGCAATCTGGGATGTGAATCCAGTCTTCCTGGCTCAAAACAGAGAGCTCTGCCCGCTACACTGTATTGCCTAAGAGAAGCTGACAGAACAGGGGCCTGTCTGCCCACCACTCCAGCCGGACCCCACAGCATAGCTCTGGAGGATCCCCAGAACACCGCTCTGACCTGCAGAGAGGATCAGGTCCCCCTCCCCCTCCCCCCATTATGGGGCATCCAGGCCCTTAGTTATGGAGACACAGTCTCACCTCAGGCTGCGCTCCAGGGCCTCACATGGAATCAAGACTGCCTGGGCCCCTCTGGCTGCGCGACCTTGGGTAAGCCTGCTTAACCTCTCCGTGCCTCAGTTTACCCAGCTGGAAAACGTGGGTAAGAAGGACCTACCCTACAGGAGAGCGTGAAGGTCCCGGGAGATGGTACCTGTGAAGTCGATTCCGAATGCTGGGCACACAGTGAGCCCTCTTTAAGGCGTGAATTACTACTATTACGTCAATAACTGCTGGTTGCCCTGGATCCAATGCCAGCCCCGAAGCTGCCCCGGTGCAACCCCAGCCCAGCTCGGGCTCTCTCTCCTCTTCCCGCTCCAAGCGCCATAATAAACTCTGAAGTCAGGGCCGCCGCAGTCCGTCAGCAGTGTTTGCAAAACAGCAGCCACGAAGCGCCTGGCTGGCCCGGTGCCCAGCACCACGTGGGAGGCACCCTGCGCCGAGGCCAGCGGGAACTTGGGGTGTGGGAGAGGGGACAGAGCTTCTACGCTCGCTCTGCGCGGTGAATGAGAGGCGTGCAGCCGGGGAGGGGCTCCGGCTGGGCCCGTCCCTAAGGTGGAGGCTGACTGCACTGCTGGAAGTCTGACTGCAGTCAGCCTCCGAGAGCTCCCCGCATGGCTCAGGCGGTCCCTTCCTCCCCCATGCCTGCAGCCCCGCACCCCCCATTCCTTCTCATGGGAGTCGGGGGCCCCTCACCTTGAGCCCGCTGCTTTCTGCTTCAGAGCCCGGGTCCACGCCCGTGATGTAGATGCCGAGGCCGTACTCTGCTCCCCCGCGGATGGTGAGGCCCAGGGACCGGCCGTCCCCCAGCACCAGATTCACCTGCAGGAGGGACAGGACACAGTTGAGGGCCATGAACTTCGGGGGGGCAGCAGGCTGCGGTCACTTCCGGTCTCTGAGGGGCACATGGATTCAGGTCTGCAAGATCCCGGGGACGTGGCAGTTTCTGCCCCAAATCCGCCTCCCACGTGCAGAGGGACCTGGGGAAGCCCCTGTCCCCTGGGCCGCAGTTACACACGCAGGCAAAGGAAGGCGCTGAGGGAGATGACCGCTACGGATGCCCTGATGCTCATCCTAGAGTTCCTCAGCACTCCAGGTGCCACTCCTTCACACCGCGGGCCATGACTCCCTGCCGCCACTGGCTGCCCTTACCCACATCCTTCCATCAGGGGGCCCTGCTCGGGGCCTGGGTCTCCCTCATCTCCCAGCTCCCCACTCAGGATCAAAGCTGAGTCCAGGCTTGGGGTGCCACAACCTGCCACCCCAGGTTCCCCTGCCTCCCCAGGGCCTTCCGCCCCTGCCATCCATCCCGACATAGCAGAGGGGTGCGGCTTCAGTAGCCCTTAATTCTACAAACACAGGCGGTGCCCAGGCCCAGTGTGGGCCGGGGGACCCACACATGCCCCAGACAGTCCTGCTCACAAGGGTCTCAGTCTAGAGGGACAGCGGGACCAGTCAACAGTGGGACAGAGCGTGGTGGTGGTGGCTCGGGGACCGTGTGGGTGCAGAGAAGGGACAGTGGTCCTGACGGGGGGGGGGGGGAGGTGGTCAGGGGGTTTCCTGGAGAAAGGGACGTCTCTGATTAGATGGGAGGGGGAGCCTCCCGGAAATAGGGACTTGGGATCCTGGAGACTGCGGGGGCCTGGGCAAGGCACAGGGGGGGGGGGGGCAGAAGCCCCAAAGCTGGAAACTGGGCAGTGCACAGCCCCTGGGGTCACCGCAGGAGTGTTTGTAGGGAGCGCCACAGGGAGAGAGAGGGAGAAACAAGACCAGCCTGTGTGCCCGGCTGGGAGCGAGGCCACACCTGGGCCTTACGCAGGGGAGGAGGCTCAGCCTGGGGTTTTAGAAAGACAAGTCGGGAGGAAACAGGAGAGAGGGCCCCTTTCCGGAGATCCCACAGGGGAGGCGTGCACTTCCAACAGGCCAGAGGGCAGAGGCAGGACTCAGAGCAGGTCACTTGCACAAGGTCACCCGGCTGGTAAGTGGTGGAGGCAGGACGTGGGCCCAGGCAGCCTGGCTCCAGAGTCTTATCCTTTCCGCCAGGGGGACACTGGTCTGTTTAACCCCCAGCGGCAATTCTGTCCTTGTTTGTTGCAGCTGTACAAGCTGAGGGTTAGCCTAGAATGGGACTTGGAACACGGAGCCCCCTTCTCCTCTGGATGTGTGACGGCGTCCTGAGAGCAGAGAGGTCTGATTGGCAGAGAGCTACGTAAGTCCTTCCTCCCTCCTGTGCCTCCCGGCCGCCCCACCATGGTGCTCACACTCCAGTGTGGAAGGAGCATCGCTGAAGGGCTGAACTTCAGAGGGAGCTGGGAGAGTTTTCAAAGGCCATTTTGTTCCACGTGTGATTTTTATGTCACGACTTCCCTGAGCACTCATTCCCTAGACCAGTGGTCGGCAATCATTAGTCAGCAGAGCCAAATATCAACAGTACAACGACTGAAATCTCTTTTGAGAGCCAACATTTTTAAACTTAAACTTTTTCTAACGCCACTTCTTCAAAATAGTCTCGCCCAGGCCGTGGTATTTTGTGGAAGGGCCCCATTCAAGGGGCCCAAGAGCCACATGTGGCTCGAGAGCCGCGGTTTACCGACCAGGGCCCTAGACGGTGCGTCCCCACTGGGGCTGTTAGGATTTCTGAGGTTTGGGCGGGAAGTCCGCCCGGGAGTCTGGTCACAGCTCTTTGGGATATTAGAGGAGACCAGGCCACTGGACAGAAGCGTCAGGCCCAGGGAGCCGGAGTAAGGGCTCCAGAGCACTTCCCCGGGGGCCCTTCCCAACAAGGACGTGGGGGTTCCATATGTATCAGCGAGAGGAGACACGAGGACGGGGCGGCAGCTGCCGTCGGGAGCGCTGCAGTTGGTGAAGGCCTCCTGGGGGTGGCCAAGGGTCTCTGCTGCCTCCTGAAGCAGTGGGCCTCCGGGGAGCACAATTCCCTTAGCCTCTGTCTTCCGCATTCCCACGATGTCACCCCTGGACTCCCAGAGGTCCCCTTCCCTCCTCCCCGCCCTCCGTCCACCCAATTCCAGGAGCAGGGTCCTCCTCGCTCAGCCCCGAGATGCCACTTCTGTTCCCACCTCAGGGCCTTGGTACGCGCTGTCCTCGCTGCCTGGGGTTTTCAGCCCCCAGACGGCGCACGGTGGCTCTCTCTCCCGCTCTCGGTTTCACTCAGGAACCATCTCCTCGGAGAGGCCCTCCCTGACCCCCTCATCCCAAGCAGTGCCTCCCTCCCCGTCGCTCTCGATCCCCTCTCCTGATTTCACTCCTTCCACCTGTCTTTACCACTTTAATCCTTTTGCTAACTTGTGTTCATTTTTGGATTCCTGTCCACTCCTCCCAGGCCTCCTGTTCCCACCTCCCACCGCAGCCTCAGGCACGCTAGGACCTCACTAAGTACAGGGGGCCTCACTGCTTGAGTCCCAGTTGGAGTGCTGAGTCTCCGATCCCTCATCTGTAAAACGCGGATGAGGATACCTGCCCAGCAGGGCAGTCCGCGGATTCAGTAAGAGGCTGTAAGTACAGAGCCCAGCACCCCCCGGCCAGCCCTCTACCAGCGAGAATTCCTACTCTAAGATTATGTCCTTCCCCGAGGGACGGTGCTGGAGAGAAGGATAAAACAAGTTCTCTGCCTCACCCTGCAAGGACAGACTTGGAACTGAGTCAAGGCCACAGCTACCGCTGCTTTCTCAAGACAGCCAGAGAGCAAGGTTGCCTGGGGGACGAGGGGGCTGACCCCCACCCAGTGCTGCCCCCCAGGAAGCAGCCCAGGCGGATCCAGTGGTGCCTACCAGCTGGCTACCCACTGCCTCTGGCCTGGCAAAGAGGTGGCTGCCATCCCTGTCTCACCTGCAGATCGATGTCTGAGCACAAAGAACACACAACATTAAATAAATGTTCCAGTCCTCTCAGCAGAAAGGAAAGCTGAGAAAGTCTCCACAGGGAGGCGCTCTGTGGCCTCCAGGTGGCCGGCATCAAGGTCCCGAAAGACCAGGTGTGACATCCCTGGTCCCAGGAGTGACGTGTGTGTGTGTGTGTGTGTGTGTGTGTGTGTGTGTGTATGTGTGTGTGTGTGTGTGTGTGTGTGTGTGTGTGTGTGTATGTGTTTGAGTTGCGGGGGGGATGCAGACAGCCCCCAGAGGGAAGTTTGAAACATCAGGGGGACCATCTCCCAGTCCTTTCCACAGTATTTTCAGAATCAGCCGTGCCCATGCCCGGGGAGAGGCGGGCTCTGTGGAGGGCGTCTGTTGATGCCCCGTCCCTCTCCTCGAGGTTACCACATCCCACCGGGCTTTGGACAACAACCCCTCCCCCACCAGGGACAGCCTTGGTGGTTCTGTCAATCAAACTGCCCAGCCCTCCCACCAGCCAATCCGGTGCACCAGCTGGAATGCGAATGTTGAGGGGGTGGGTGCAGAGAACTGAAAGGGAGGAGATCCCTTTCTTCTGGAGGCTGCACCCCCAGTTTCTTGGCTTCAATTCTGGGACGGCCATACCTTGCCAACAAATTCTTACTCTGTGGAGGGCACCAGGACCGGTTTCTGTTGCTTGCAACCCAGACCAACCCTGCAATCAGGTCCCTCTAGGGCAGTGGTTGGCAAACTACGGCTCTCGAGTCACATGCGGCTCTTTGGGCCCTTGAGTGTGGCTCTTCCACAAAATACCACGGCCTGGGCGGGTCTACTGTGAACAAGTGGCGTTAGAAGAAGTTTAATTTTTAAAAATTTGTCTCTCAAAAGAAACTTCAATCGTTGTACTGTCGCTATCTGGCTCTGTTGACTGATGAGTTTGGCGACCACTGCTCTAGGGCATGAAGTCCTGGCAGCGAGCGTGGCTAAGCACCTGGGTCAGAACCGCTGAGAAGTTAAGTCATTTCTAGTTAAAGGGAAGCTCCGAGCTTTCCCTAGAGGACAGCAGTGGAAGGAATCGGGCCCAGAATAAGATGTGGAACAGCACTGCCCTCCAGCCTACACTGTCCCCTCTGTCTCGCTGGGACAGGAGAGGTACCCGATCTTATTTACGTCACAGGCGCTCTGCTGCAGCAGCTTGGTGTGCATTGTAACGCAGCCTGCACAGGTCAAAAAGAACGAGCAGAACCCCGACAGGCCAACCCCTCCTTGCAGCCTCTAAAAGGCTCCCTGTGCCGGGCTTAGCAAGAAGACCGGTCTCAGGGGCCAGCCTCCCTCCCAGCCCCCGCCTCAGGCCGGCCCGCGGGGACAGCTCACCTTCTTCTCGTCCCCGCCCTGCAGCAGGTGCAGGGTGCTCCTGCGGTCACCCTCGCGCTGCCGCAGGGCGCCGCTGTGGGGCCGGGGCAGGCTGGAGGGCGGGGAGATGCTGCGGCCCTGCGGGTCCACCCAGGTGTAGATGTGGTTGGTGACGTAGCCCCCGGGGATGCGTCCCGCTGAGTACACCGACATCACCAGCTTCTTGGAGCCCTTGAGCGCCTAGAGAGAGGAGAAAGAGGGGTGCAGCGTTAGCAGGGGGGCAGTGAGGGACGCCCTCCCGTTACCCAGCACCTGCTTCCTCTCGGGGCCCATTCACAGAGGAGAAGGCCAGTTCCTAAAATGCCTTTCCTTTTCCGGCCCTGGGTTCTGCCCCATGGAAACCAGGACCTCTGTCCAGCCCTTACCTTGAAGGGATCCAAACACGAGAGAGATGGTCTCAGCATCACAGGGCAGGCCCGAGCCCGCACCTGGGAACTTGCATTCGGAGTGTTCCCACCGTTCCCTACCCGACCAGGGCTCGCTGGGCCCGGCCTACCTGTGTGAACCATGTGGCTCATGCTGACCACTTGCTTTCCTTCTGCAGATCCGGGATGTGAGGACAGGCAGAGGGACCTCAATAAAAACCCGTGACACCGCCCCAGCCAGTTTGGCTCTTTGGATAGAGTATCGGCCAGTGGACTGAAGGATCCCGGGTTCAATACCTCGGTTGCAGTGTGGCTTGATCCTGGGCCCAGGTCAGGGCGTATGTGAAGGCAACCAATCAATGTGTCTCTCACCAATGTCTGTCTTTCTGTCTGTCTATCTGTCTGTCTCTCCCCCCACCCCCACCCCCGCCCCCTTCCACTTTCTTTAAAAAATCAATGGGGAAAATGTCCTGGAGTAAAGATTAACAAAAAAAAACCCCCAAAAAACCCAAGCCCTTGGCGCTGAGTCTCCCTGGCAGACAGCATTTCATCCCTGCGGCGCAGTTCAGTGCTGGGGCAGGAAGCTCACCCGGGGGGACGGTGCAGGGGGAGGACTCGCGAGCTGTGCCGGCCTCCGGTGGCCTCTGCTGCGCCCCTGCTCCCTGCTCCCTGCGCTCATTTTGCTGCGCGTCCCGTGCCGGGGACAAATCTTCGCCCCGAGGACAACTGTATGTTGAACCTGTGGGCCCTTCGACTGTCACAGAACTCGGGGTGTCCTCAGCGACCCCGATAAAATACAGACAATACAGGCCCTGGCTGGTTTTGGTCAGTGGGTAGAGCGTTGGCCTGCGGACTGAAGGGTCCTGGGTTCGATTCCGGTCAAGGGCATGCTCTGCTTGCGGGCTCAGTCCCCAGGGGGGGGGGGGGGGACGTGCAGGAGGCGGCCAGTCAATGATTCTCTCTCATCATTGATATTTCTATCTCTCTCCCTCTCCCTGCCTCTCTGAAATCAATAAAAATATATCTAAAATAAAAATCAAATAGAATGCAGACAAGTCAGGAAAAGGTAAACACACTGAAAATAACGATGACGGAACGCTCACATAGGGCCTGTGGGTGTCAGGCAGTCTGCCCCCCGCCTGCCTCGTCTCCTCAACTCCGCCCCGAACCCAGTATGTGGGAAAGGGGGTCCCCTTATTCTGGTGAATAAATAGAGGGACATCGTCTGTCCACACGGCTAATGAGGAGTTCCTACCCATAGCAACTAATTGTGAGTGTAGAGAGCCCCTTCATTCTACAGTTCAGTCTGGGGATGGACCCACCACAAGAGAAGGAAGCCAGACCCTGTGCCCGAGGGTGGGGGTGGGGGGTAGCTGGGATCAGCCGCGCTGCTTCCTCATAATACACCTTCGCTGCCACAAAACGGGTTCCCACCAGAAAAGGGCATTTGGCACCTGGACCAAGAGCAAACACCCCCCAGAACTGGGGCCCATTTAAGCAGACGATGGTCCCTACACACGTGACAGCTCATGCTGCTGCTAACGTCACATTTTAAAATCATTACAAGACTTTGTAATGCCACGGACAGGGGACCCGTTCAACGTTAAGTGGGGTCAGAGGGACGTAAGTCATGCCTCATAGGACGACCTCAGTTCTGGTAAAAGAAAAATCCCGCAGGGAAAAAACAAACAAACCAAACTGAGGAGTGGGGTGCCGGATACCCGGGTTATGGTCACTGTCTCTCTGTTCTCCCTGTCTCTCAGTATTTTCCAGCTGCTCCAGAATGCGGATACATTGCTTCCGGAAAGCAGCACTGTGCCTCAAAGGGGGAGGGCGGGACTTTGCTGCTCGAACCAAAGCATACGTTATTCTACTGACTCCCCGATACTCTTGGCGGCCAAGTGCAGAGCTTTCAAGGGCGGAGGGGAGCCCTGGCCGCCCAGGACCTGCCCAAGGACACGCTGACATCCTGGGGTGAGCGGGGAGGCGCCGGGCCCCTCGCTCCCACAGCTAAATGCTAGTCCCCGGGAGAGGGGTAAGAAGAGGGAAAATTCTGCTTTTACCAAAAGATTTCTGAGGGGATGAGCAGGGGAAGATTTACAGTGCTCTTTTAGCATTCCCGGACTCCCGGCCAGAGCGGCTGGGGAAATGAAAACCCGTTCAAGTTTGAGATGCGGGACGGAGGAAGCGCGAGACCAGGTGGGCTTCTGCTGGGGCCAAGCGGGGAGGTGGGTCTCAGGGCACACGGAGCTTCAGCAGAAACCTCCGAGGCCACCGAGCCCTCCATACCGTCTTCCTGCCCTTCTTCCCTGCCCACCACCCCTCCTCTGGGAGGGCACTGCCGGCTGCTCGGTGCGGCTCCCACTTGCCTGCCTCTTCTCTGCTTCTTACCTGGGCAGAGTCTGAGCCCCATCATTCATTCGATGAGGGCTGACGGAGGGCCTACTGTGTGCCAGGACCGGAGAGAACAAAGTGGGCATGTGCTCATGGTGAGAGACAAGGCTTCCCCAGGCACACAGTAGGTGCTCATAAAGGCCTGGTGGACCTGACGGGGTGAGAAAGTACCATATATGTTCCTGAAAGTAACCCCAGGATCCACAAGCATCACCCGCAGCCCCCTTATGCGTCTGACCTGGAAGGCTGCGCTAGAATGAGAGGCGTGCAGGTGGAGAGAACAGATTCCGGCAGAACTGGATGTAATGGCTTCTGTCACCTGTTAGTATCAAGTCCTAGTGCCAGCCGCTCCCTCTCTCACATGTGAAGGGAGGACAGCACCCGCTTCTCAGGGTTGTGTGGATTAAACAAGACCACGTGGGAGAGGTCCAGAGGCTGTGCACACAGTAGGAGCTCAGCAAGAGGCACAGCCCACTCTCTTCCCCGGCATGGTCTGCATTGGAAGGGAAACTGGGTGTAGAAAAGCTTCGTCCAAGGAGTTAAAAAAGAAAAAGAAGAAGAAGGTGGATGAGAGAATGAAGCCAACGCACAGAGCCATGATTTGTATTCTGTATGGCTGGCCGTAGTGGAACTCTCTTGGTCAGTTTTATAAATAGGCAGGCAATGACCTTGAGAACCAGAGGAGGTTAATGCCTCTGAGGAGAATGCCACAGGCGGCTGGCGCCGGAGAGGGCCCGGGAGGTCACCGGGGCGCTCACGAGCGGCCCACCCCTGGTGGTTTAAGGAAGGGTGCCCTGGAAACCCGAAACGGGAAGGACAGAGAGGGTGCAGCGAGGAGAGGCACAGCCAAGGACACGGGAGCCCAGCTCCTGGCTGGTCCCTCCCCCTCTGCACCTCAAGCCTCTGGGACCCGAAAATCTGATGGCCACTCCAACTTCGACCATTCCGGAGCCTCTGCTCTTGGCTGCCGAAGGGAAAGGGAGGGCTTCCAGTGGCTCTTGAAGAACAAGAATATCAACACCCATCACCACCTTCTTTATTTTTCTGGTGAAACTGGGAAGAGCTCCATTCCCTCTAAAACGTGGGTGTCGTGCGAGGAGGTGGGGATGGTCTAAGAAGTGGGTTTACACTTCCTATTCTCCTCTTGTCTCCGTGTGTACAAACAACCGTTTGCTTATTTTGAAGGGTGGCATTAAATGAAGGAGCTAATTCCCAAAAAGAGCTGGCCGATGCATTCTCCACAGATCACCCCCCCACACACACACACATACACTTTCCACACCCATCATGGCCCCTGCGACCCCGAGGCTCAGGCCACCTGGGGATCCTGCGGTCCTCACTCAGCGCCAGGGGCACCGCGCCATTCGTGTCTCAGGAGGACCAGCGGCTTCCCCCATCAGGGCGAGCCTGGGCAGCCAGCAGCCCCGGGCAGCAGGGCCGCCAGCAAGAACCCTGGCTGAGACACAGCGACGACGCAGGCATGGCCCCCGTGGCCCCACCGGCTCGCAGGGTGACCTACGGCCACAGCCTCCCCTGGCTGGGACTCGGTTTTGTCAACCGGCCGTGAGCAGGCTGGACTCACCGAATGCTGAGGCGCTGCCCCAAGTTCCATTCCACTATCATCTGGTCCGTGGCTGCACTTGGAAGAAAAGGCAGTACAGACGGGCATGGAGGTCACAGGTCATGGTAGCAAAGGGATGGGGGGGGGAGGGCACATGCAGGGACAGACTCCAGGCCTGAGGGCTGCCCCTGGGGGGACATCCGGGTTCCCCGTTTAGGGAGCGAGCCCTCAGACTGTGGCACCTGGGTGGGGCGACATGGTCTTTCAACCAGATCTTGAATCCGGGGGCTCGGAGGCTCCGTTATCAGTTGGGAGGGGCTGGAGAACGCACCAGAAGGGCAGATGGAGAAGGGCAGGGGTGGCAGGATGCACACCTCAACGCAGCACCACCATCGGTTGTGGAGGTCCCTTTAGGGACCTGAAGGCTGGGGAGACGCCCCGCAATGGGACTGTGCTGAGGGCCCTGCCTTTGTAAGCAGCCGCCTACGGCTGGTAAACCACAGCTCCGCCTGTGCAGGCTGGCGACTCGGTCCCCCGTGCCCTGCGCTGCGGCAACCTGCAGAGCCAGCCAGGCCCCCGAGCCCCCTGCCCGTGAGCAGTGGCCCTCACGCAAGCTGCTGCACCTTTCCGCTTCTCCTCTGCAAACTGAAGGCCATAATCCCTCTCTCTCTCTTTAGTAGAGGCGTCCTAGTAGCACAGTGCCTCTCGCTTGAGAATTCGATGGGCTGTGGCTAAAGAGGGAAAACATAAGCTTTGGAGAATCCACGGCAGGCAGAGGGTCATCAGAGCGCGGCGCTCTCGTGCCTTTCATCGTGCGTTTCATCGTGCGTTCCGTGATGAAAGCTTGGCCTGGGGACCTGCGGACATCCCGCTAAGTCCTGAGCAAAGACACCTCCGTCTGGCCCCGCAGATGGCACGGCTAAAACACTCCCCGTCACCAGATGACTATTCAGGCAGCGTGTTGTGATTGCGAAATGTAAATTATACGGGTATGTCTTCAAACTTAACGACTTGCTACTTGGATTAATGCTCTCAGGAGGCAAATTTGCCTCCCTCAGCTCTTCAGAGCTAACTCTGAAACCCCAAAATCACAGACCAGGCTGCCACGACTCTGCTTAGCAGAGGCCTGAGAAACAGGCTGGAGAAGGCCAGAGTGTAAGGGGACCAGAGGATGGGACTAGAGGATGTGTGTTAACACATGGATGTGCGTATGTCCAAAAAGCATGCACCAGGGGCAAGCGTATAGAGGAGCACACGGCTGTGAGATTACCAGACTATCATCCCGAGGGACGTGTGCAAAGAGAGTGTCCTGGAAAAGCCCCGAGTGAGGGCGCTCATGGTGAGTCATCGGGCTTTTTTCAGGGCGTAGATCTTGCTCGAGGACCAAGCTCTTCCCTTCTTGGAAACAGAGATGTTCCCACTCAGGATGGGGAGTGGGTCTGAAATCCGGGTTAGTGATCGGGACGACAGGCAAGAATGGCACATGCCCCCTCTTGCTGATTCCTCCTGGCCTTGCTGGGGCTTGGGGTCCAGACACCTGGGGCCTCAGGCCTGGCTCTGCTGTTTGCTGGCAGTGTGTCGCAGGACAAATTGCCCACCCTCTCTATGCCTGGCTCTGTGATTAAAATGCAAAAGCCAAGATGATGATGGCCATCCAGGTGTCACACCATCAATAGGTGAATCCCCTTTTCTTTTTTCCCAGCAGAAAAACGCATTTTGAGGCCCTTTCCTCACCAGCTCAATGACGTTGAGCGCATTTCTTTCTGTATTACATCACAACCCCTGGCAGACATGGAGCACCGCTGAATTCTCACTCCCCGACTGCTGGACACCGTTTAGGTTGTTTCTTGTTGTTTTTTGCCAGCACAAACAATGCTATGATAGCTTACTATTCCCTGCATATGAGATCACATGTGCATCTAATTCTCTATAGCAGCAACTTTCAACCTTTCTCATCTCATGGCACACACAAACCAATTGCTAAAATAGTGCTGCACACCAAAAAATATAAACTTTTGCCGATCTGACAAAAAAAAAAAAGGTATGATTTTGATTCATTCACGCTGGACAGCTATTGTGTTGACAGTTCTCATTTTTTAAATTGACAATCTAGGGAAAAAGAGGTCAGTGCTCCTGACTAAAAGTCAGGGATTGCATGTTTTAAAAATTCTTGCGGCACACGGGTTGAAAATCGCTACTTTAGAGAAAGGTGGAATTCCTGAGGCAGTGAGCACCCTGTGTGTTTTTTCATATGCAACTAGGCCTCTCCCTGTTGTGGTTCCTAAAACTACCTGCAGGGGGCAGCACTGTGCCACCTCGGCCTATTGGAGGTCTTAATTACCCTATCTATAGAGGCTGTGGATAGAACTGAATGGGGGCTTTTCAATAATCTTTCCGCAAAGCAGAGTCACTCTGGTGCAGGTATCCACCCTCTCTCGTGCCTCCTTCCACAGGCTCCAGAAATATCCCAGTTTAGGCAAATCCTGGCTCTATCTTCTGACTTTATCTGGGGACTAAAGTACTGCAAAGCAATAATAATAATAATAATAATAACAACAATAATAATAATAATTAAAAAATTAAAAATAAATAAAGTACTGAAAAGCACCAAAATATAAAGGTGTCTCAGGATGAGGACCTCCTGAGAGCTTTGCAGTGGAAGACATACTCACTAGAAAGCCATTCAAATGAAGTTCCATCTCTTCCCAGCTACGAGACTTTAGACAAGGAACTTACTGAGTCGCCTGTGCCTCAGCCTTCTCACTCGTCAACGGTGCTACGAATGCCTACCCTTACGGACTTGCATGCAGACAAAATAAGGAGGCCTGGTTCAATAACGTACACAAAGCATCTCACACTGGACTTGGCACAGAGCAGCTGCCCAGTAAGTGATGGTTAATGTTACTGTAACAGAGCATAGTAGTGACCAGCACGTGGTTTATCTTCCCATTGCACAGGGAAGGACAGAGATTGTAGGTCATAGAGGGGGATGATCAGAGGCAGGGCTTGGATTTGAATCTCGGACTCTCCAAATTTGTGCCTTTCTCACCACACTGCTGTCCATACCTATGGGATATCTATAATAATAAAAGCGTAATATGCTAATTAGACCAGACGTCCTTCTGGACGAAGCCGGGGCTGCCAGGGAAGCCAAGTCCCAGGTGCCTGCCTGCAGCCAAAGGGAAGCCCGGGTCCCGGGTGCTGGAGGGAAGCCGGTGCTGGCAGCCGGGGGAAAGAAGGCCTACTCTTGCATGAATTTTGTGCATTAGGCCTCTAGTGCATATATGTCCTTTAGCTAATCAACTTCATCATCTTGAAGGAAGACAGAAATTAGTGATGTGGGCTCTGCCTCAGCAGCAGCATATTTTAATGTCATGAGAAAGTAAAGCCCTAATTAGCCCTCCGTCTTCAGAGCTCCTTCCCTCTAACACATTTTTATCTGTGTTAATAATCTTTTAGAGGCACCACGAACCGCAATAGCTTCCCAGCCTCCAAAATCGGTCTCTTCAGGGCAGCCAGAGAGTCCTTCTAAAATGCAAGTGTCCCTTCCCTGCCCCCAAAGTTTCCCACTGCTTCTGATGTAAAAATGCAAACTCCTTCCAGTACATCTCAAGCCCACACCGCTCCTCCTGCTGCCCCGGTCCCCGGCTCTCGTACAGTATCAAGTGCTCTAAGCTATTTGCACGTGCTGCTCCCTGACCCTGAAAGAGCTCATCTCAACATACTTACACAAGTGGTTATTTTTATTTACATCTTTCCCAATAGACAGAGAAGGCAGGGCATTTTTCTGATTTGGTTAGAAGGGTATCAATAAATATGGAAGACAGGAGGTCATGGACGATTCCACATAGAATGAGAGACAGTGAAGAAATGCAATTGAAATAGACTTCCTCCTGAAATTCACTGCCTTCCACTGAATGTCAACGAGGAATTTTACCTCTCCTGAAGAACCAATGGGTTCTCTAGTAGAATCTAATAATGTACTGATTTTCCTTTTTGACGTGGTTACTAGGACACTCACAGGCTCACAGTTCCATCCTATACAATAAAAGGCTAATACGCAAATTGTCTCCTCACCTGGGAGTTCAATCAGGGGGTGAGGCCAGCCAGCCAACTGCCCTCGGCCCCTCCCCCCAACCAGCCCCTATCAGGGAGGGCCTGGCCAGACCCCACCCATGTACGAATTTGTGCACAGGGCCTCTAGTTTAAATATAAATTAGTTGTACATATATTAAGAATAGGTAAATAGAATCTGCAGAGTTTAAAGAGAGTGTTAAATCACACTAATCACAAAGGAGATGCTCAATATAGCAATTACCAAGTGAATGAATGAATGCTAAAGTGCATCTCATGGATTAGACACCTTACACAGAGAGTTGGAGGCAGAAATACTTTTCACAGACGCTTGGGCAACAACTCTGTGTTCTCAATCTCTCACCCTCCCTCCACTCCCCAGAAATCCTTTGCTGCTGCTAACTTTGGTCTAAGAACACGTCATTTATAAACATTCCCTTAAACAAAAGTCCACAACTTGTTGGTCTCTGTTCTTCTGGAATGCTGACTCAAGCAGGTGGTGGAGTATATACCAAAGTACGGCTCTCTGTGGCCACCTCGCCTCTGTGAGCTGCTACCCCCCAGGGAATACCAACGAGGCTGCTGAGCAGCCGTGTGAGCCCATCCAAGACCCCATGCAATTCCACACAGGATCATGAGACAACACAACAACCTATGTATGAAGCAAAGATGAACGGAAACAGGCGGTGAAACCACTGAGGAAGCGTGAATGCAGAGGGACGAGGCCAGAGGAGATGGCAGAAAAACGACCTGTTAGGAAGGTGGGAATAGCAGTATCTTCTTTTCCCCTTTTCAGTTTTCATTAATGCTGTTTAAGTTTGCCTTTAATTTGGGCCTCACAAAGTAGATTTTTTAAAAAATTATATTTTATTTATTTTAGAGAGAAAAGAAGAGGGGGGGAGAGAAACATCAATGATGACAGAGAATCACTGATTGGCTGCCTCCTGCATGCCCCCTACTGGGGATCGAGCCCGCATCCCAGGCATGTGCCCTTGGCCAGAATCGAACCTGGGACCCTTCAGTCCGCAGGCTGACGCTCTATCCATTGAGCCTAACCAGCGAGGGCAAGTAGATTTTTTTAGAAAGCAGCTGTTCATCCCCTTCACTGTCTTTCCTCTATGAGTTTGGCTTTCCCCATAGGCTCAGCGTGAAGATGCAGGAGGAAACATTTGCTCACGCTGGCAACGCCAGGATCCCAGAGGCGGGAACAGGGACTGATATTTCAAGCCCCTGCTCTCCAGCATCTTTGCTCCTAAATGTCTTCGTGAGTCAAGGCTGTGCTCAAAGGGAAAACATGAAGGATCGAAGAGAGGAAAATTGTTGTCCTTGGGGAAAATGCCAAGAGAAATTTGCAAGAGCGTGACAGAGTGACCATCCTTTGGCAAAGCTACTCACAAAATGAGGACAAAGCAAATTCCAGAAAGATATTGATTCCTTTTTAATGCAATTCTTCAATTACCCACTAAGCTGGGCTTTCAGTCTCTTATAATTTAAGTAAGTTCTTTCACAAACGTTCTTCTAAATTTCGTCTCTTTCTCCTTTTCTTCCTTTCTTGGGGGGAAAAAAACTAACACAATCCTAGGAGTCATAAATATAATGGTTCGAGGTGAGTCTCGGTGGGTTGGCGATGGAGTGTTTTGTTGTTAGAATCAATGTCTACAGGAAAATCGGTTCATATCAATATCACTTTCTCAGCCCATGAGTGGATCCACGGAGGGGCTGTTTCTCCTCACTGACTACATTCCTGTCCCTCATCAATTCCTGCACATTCTCAGCTAACAAGAGGATAGGCTTCCAATTTAACTCACCCTCAGACTGAAGAATCCAAATTAAAGGTAGATGACTCAACCATCTTTCTTTTTTTAATCTTCACCCGAGGATATTTTTCCCATTGATTTTTAGAGACAGTAGGAAGGAGGGAGGCGAGAGAGTGAGAGGGAAACATTGCCGTGAGAGTAAGACACATCCGCATCAGAGGGACACATTGACGGGTTGTTCCCGAATTAGCCCAACCCGGGCTGGGAAACCTGCAACCAAGGTATGTGCCCTTGACTGGGAATAGAATCTGTGACCCTTTGGTCCGTGGGCCGACGCTCTAACCACTGAGCAAACTGGCCAGGGTAAATCAACCATCTCTTAAAAGATGGACAGACTTGATGACATGGAAATGAAAAACTCTTAGAATTAAATGGGTGTAGGACATGAATAACTTATATACCTGCCCAACCAGCGTGGCTCAGTGGATTGAGCATTGTCCCAGGTACCAAGGGGTTGCTGGTTCTATTCCCAGTCAGGACATATGCCTGGGTTACAGGATTGATCCCCGACGTTTCTATCTCCTCTCCCTCTCCTTCCCTCTCTCTCTAAAAAATCAATAAAGACATCTTTTTTAAAATGTTATATACCAAAACTAAATGAATATGTTATAGATATTATGGACATTATGGTACATATTATAATGGTGTATTCAGTATATAATATTATATATGCTATAGATTTTCTACATTACACGCACGTATATACAGCTATACAAACCAACATGCCCAGGAGTCCTACTTTCCAATTTAAATTATGCAAATTAAAATAGGATACTTTTTTGTCTATCAGATTGGCAAAAATGGAAAAGAAATATAATATCCAGTGTTGCCAAGGCTGGGAAAAATGAGGCATCTCACCCGCTGCTGACGCTGGTAGGAGGGACTGTAAAAACAGCAACTCTTCCCCAAGAGCAATTTGGCACAGTTACCCACGCCGTAAACACCCGTCTACCCGCTGAGCCAGCGTCAGTGTAGAAAGAATGATTAGAGATGGGCTTAAAGATGTGTGTGCAAGGATGTTTAAAGCAGCAATATGGATAACGCCAAAAACAACAAACAGCTCAGGACGACGAAATCAGTTAAAGAAACAGCGTACCTCTTTGCAATGACATGCCGGGCAATCGCTGAAAGCCATGGTCTGGAAATATTTATTAAGGTGGGGAAATAGTCCCGACGTGCTGTTTGGTGAGAGAAGTAGGCTACGTATCTATGTTCGGAATGGCCGAGAAAATTCCCAATGCAGATTTACACGCAGAGGGATACATGGGGACTTAAAAGTAAAAGGCAGGAGTCAAATTGTCCAATCGTGATTATTTCTGGGTGGAGCTTATCGATGATTTTGGTTTTTCTTCCTTCGTGTTTTTCTGAGGTTTCTAAGATATCTAAATTGAGCTCATATGTCAAAGTCATTAAACACACACACACTTTATCTTCAAAGTCCAGGCTGACTCCTCTACTCCTCATGGTTCCTCTGAGCCAGAGAAAGATGGCCCTTTGTTTGTCCAGTCTGTGATGGGCTGACAACCACCAGCCTTTTACACGAGGCCCAGGAGACCCTGCTCTCATCCTGTCGCCCCGGCAGACGTGCGGACAGATTTAGAGACTCCACCGGTCAACGGCCTGACTGCCTAAGTGCGGGTCTACCCTGGTGGGGGTGGGGTGAGGTTACAGCTCTCCATTTCTCCATTTAGCGAATTTCCACGGACAACATACAAAATACACTCCCGACAGAGGTCAGGGCACGATGAGAGAGATAAGAGAGGAAAAAGGAAAAAAAGGCAAAGCATGCCCGGTGCGTCATAGTCGATAAAATGCAGAGGGGAGGGGGGCCCGAGGCCCAGGCTGACTGGGTTCCTAGCGGCTCTTCTCATCGAAAGCCTGCAAACCCATTTCCGTAAGGAAAGAAAAAATCAAGGAAGACCCGTGCATCCACCGAACCCTGGCTCTGGCCAGCGCCGTGCAGGCTGCACACCCAGCTCCTCGGCGAGAAGCAGCCGAGAGCCGGGGCCAGGAGCGCACGCTCCGGAGGCAGGAAGGCCTGGGTTCCAACCTGATCCTGCCACCTCCCACCTGTGTGCTGGTGGCTGTCACTGCCCCTTGCCCGTGCCCGGTTTCCTCTCCCTCTCCCGGGGCTGTGGTGAAGGCTGGCTGGGCAGAGCTCCTGGTGGCACCAGGTTTCTAAGTGTGCTCAGCGTCATAGTCAGGAAGCTTGTTCAAGGCGCCACAGGTGCAAAGTGGCAGAGCAAAGCTTTGAACCCACAGTGTCTGGCTTCAGGGGCCAGGCTCCAGCATCGTGAGGTGTCACCTCTCTTGGTGTTGGGGTGATGGGCACATTCCCTCGAGTCAACAAACCCTCCGCCACTTTCCATTTTTGTGACAACAGGCAAGTGACAAAACTCTTCGCAATTTTGCAAAATGAAGTGGTAGAAGCGGTGCCTGCCTCAAACCTGGTAGGGCTGTGGTGAAGTTGACATGCGCGGAGACACAGAGAGTACTGAAAACAGTGTCTGCCTCGCTGTAAGCCAACAGCAAGGTTATCATCATCCAAGAAGCAACCCAAGAAAATACAAAGACATATATTATCCGTGTCATGACAGGGGTGAGGCCGGCGGAGGGGGAGCAGAGAAGGCTCCCAGCTGCCTCCATCTTTGGGTTCGAGGGAAGGTCCGCTGGGAGGATGCACTGGGACCGTAGGCATCCACAGGTGGAGAGAAATCAAGCCTTGTCTCAGAGGAGGGTGTGCTGCTTGCCTGGCCAAGTGTGGTTAAGAGGCTCAGCCTCTGCCCCACAGGCCCCCCTGCAAGGTCCTGGGTAGGCCATGGCTTGATGGGACACAAATTTAGGAAGTTATCCCTCCTCCAGAATGTTGAATGTACTGGTGGGGGCAGATGAGTGAGGTGGGAGACAGAGAGACAGTAAGGAGGGCGCTGTAGTTCGCAGTGGCGACGGTGGAGAACAGGGAAGTGTGGTCTGAGATGCGCTGGGGAGGTCAAGCCTGGGGAATGCAATCTGGCCACATCCCCAGCTGGGGACCGTGGAGAAGAGAAGGTCAAGGCTACTGAGTTGGGAAATGTCACGGTTGGAGGTCGAGAAGAGAGGTGCCACTGGGGGGTCAGCCATGTGCCAGGCCTTCCAGGGCAAATAAAGGTTCCTAATACTGGACAGAGTTGAAAATAGGAATGAAAAAAAAAAAAATAAAGATACCAAACGGAGGCCCAGATCCTGTTCAGAGCCAATACGGCTAGGAGATGGGTGAAGATTCCGGCACTTGGTATGGGAAGGAATTTGAGGGCCACCTGAGCATCCTGACCTTCCCAGCAGAGGACTGGAGGGACCCTTGGAAGTGGAGGAGGGTTCAGGAGAGTTGGGAGAAATCTGGGAAAGCTCTGGGGACCCCTGAGAAGAAAGAGGAGGGAGGCAAAAGGCGGGAGGTGGAGAAAAGGGTAAAAGTCACGTGGACACCATCCCCCTCCCCCTCCTTCAGGGCCGGGAGGATAGAAATGCAGAAGACAAACCTCCTCGCCAGAGACTTAGGAGAGAACCTTCCCTCCCTACGCAGGAGAGTGATTTCTGAAAGCTGGACCACTTTTCTCCTCTTCCTCAGAAACCTCTTAACGACCCTCACAGGCCATCTCAGATGCGGGCCACATACGTTACCGGGCTTGTTCAAGTGCCCACGCCTGTGTTGTCAAATCCCCACTTCCACCTGCATTCACTGCTTTGGTGGCTTCTGGAAACAGCCTGCTCCTGCCTCCTCGTCAGGGCCCCCGGGAAGCCCACCCGGGAAGAATGCTGGAAACAAGGCTGGGATGCAGCGGACCCTGACGGCACTGTCGCCCACCGACCTCCGGGCCATGCACCGGTCTTGCCTCCCCCATTTTTAAGGGCAGTCGGGGCACACAATTCCATCCCGCCACTGGGCTTGGTCACTGCTGTGAAATGAAAATGCAGAGACTAAAATCCAGATAGGAGACATTTTTAAAGAAACCCTGTCTGTATGGGAATATTAACTGCATTTAGTAAATGACTCTGCGACTCAAACCGCGCTCAGTCCCAGTATTTTCTTCCCCCAATAGCACTATTTTTTCCAACTAAGCAGACACAACAGAAGAGTTTCAAAGCCAAGCGA
This sequence comes from Antrozous pallidus, assembly GCA_027563665.1. Taxonomy (NCBI): domain Eukaryota; kingdom Metazoa; phylum Chordata; class Mammalia; order Chiroptera; family Vespertilionidae; genus Antrozous; species Antrozous pallidus. Next base: position 75,055,781 of record CM050522.1, on the reverse strand, counting down.
ACGCAGTCGATAACATTCTTCATTGCAATGCCTGCAGCGGGACCTCCGTGGCCATAGTTTGTCAGCGTTGGATGTGCAACGGCGACAAGGACCGTTTGTGAGGCCCACAAGGCAGGCTCGGGGTCACAGAGAGGCAAAGTGAGCTGCCCAAGGTCACAGCCAAGCACCCTCTCAGCTGAACCCAGGCCCATCTCCAAAAGCCCTCTCTAACCTCTTGGGTGCAGACCTCCCTTCCCTTGATTTTCCAATAGATCAGCAGACCGTGCACCTCTGGATGGACGCATTCTCCAGAAACAGCTAAGAGTGAGGACAGGGTGGGTCTGCGTCTCTGGTCGAGGCTAAGAGGGTGCATGGGGAAGGGAAAGCAAGTGATGTGAAGGGAAGGCAGAGCCTCCCAGACCTCCGTGTGGTTAAGACTTGCCTGGGGTCTTGCTACCTTTCAGTTAAGCTGCCTCGGTGAACCACTGCTTCTAAGGCCCCAAGACCCAGGCCTTTGATGTCACCTCACCGTGTTTCTCCCCTTCAGCCCTCAGCTTCACATCCAGAGGCTTGTCCACGGAAGCTGAAACATTTGCTTTGCATTCAAAGTGGGGAGGATGCTGATATTAGGAACACTCAGGTGGGGAGGCAACACAGCTACAAAACTGGCTGCCAGCCGAAGCAAAGCCGTAGCCAACTCAGCAGATGGAACACACATTCTCAAAGGGGGAAGGTGGCCAGGGGGCTGGGGCTGGAAAAGAAGGGGGTGGGGGGGAACCCATGTATGCATTCCCGGCAGAGAATAAAGCAGCTTTTAAACACACAAGTGCTTAGCGGGGCCCTGGCCTTCACCTGGAATGCTGCGGTTTCTCGAAACCTGAGCAGTGTTGTGGTTGGTGCCGCGTTTAAAAACAAAAAGCCAGAAGACATACCTCACCCCAAATTGGCTCATTGATTGCTTCAGAATGCATAAATGGTTCTATTTCGGAATCACCGGCGCAGTCAGGCTCGTAAACAACCCACTTCTGGAGATGTGGTTTTGATATTGAGAGCAAAGTGGCACAGGAACGGCAGAGGGTGAAAAAGGCTGGTTGTTGCCCACCACACAGACCGCATTTTTTTAAAGGCCTTTCTCTAAAACACAGCTGATCCTTGAACCACCCGGGGTTAGGGACAGGGATGCCCGGGCAGTAACTGGGCTGGCCCTCTACATACCCGGGTTCCTAGCCACCGGTTGATCCCAGAACAAGGCGAGTTTGAACTGTGTAGGTCAATTGAAAAAAAAAATCTATGTATAAGTGGACCTGCTCCGTTCAAAGCAGGCTGTTCAAGGGTCAACTGCAGCAGCAGAGGGCTTCCTATTTACCAAAGTTTTTACACCTATTATGTCCTTTGATCACAGCCATCCCGGGAAGGAGGCAGCTGGGAGGCGGCTATGCCCATTTCACGGCTCCAGAGACCGAGTTCAGAGATTCGTGTGATGTGCCCGCAGCCACACAGCCAGCTTCATGGTAAAGCGTATACTAGATCCTATGTCCTCCTGGATTTTCCTACCCAGCACCTGCTGTGCTGCAACACACGGACTTCCTTCAGGTGGCACACTCAGGAACCACGGCCCCCTCACCTCCCCGGCCCTGCACTGGGAGCAAGGTCAATGCCATACATGTGGCCGGTCTTCATCCCGTGATTAGAGCACCGACTGTGTGCCGGGGGCTGTGGAGGTGCTGGGTGTGTCACTGAGCAATGCAGACCACATTCTGTGCTTGGAGCTTACTTGTAGCGGGGAAGGCAGGTGATCAACATAGCGAACCGAAGCGTCCTAGATAAGGGCACTGAAGGAAACTGAAGCAGGTTACGGGGGGGTGGGGGGGGGGTGGAGTGGTAGTAAGGGGTGCTGCTTTGAAGAGGGAAGCAGGCCTGTGGAGGTATGCAGATATCATAACACTTAAACCACTAGATGACCTGTGGCCATGACCCCCCCCCACACACCTCACCTCACTCCCCCATACCCCCGTATGGTTCCCTGAGGACAGGGGCCTCTACCGTCCATCTCTGACTTCCAGCCTCAGGCCTGGCTGTGCTAAGCGCTGCCCAGAGCTGAGTGGACAAAGGGTTCTGCATGTCAATGAGCTGGGCTAACAGAGGCCAAGTTCCCTTGATGTGGGGGCATCAGACTCCCCGCTTAGTAAAATGAAGCCGTTGGGTTCTTAAAAGGCCCTGATATGCCAGGCACTGCAGTGATGCCAGCCTGCTTCCTGTAGGGGGTGTCATTGTCTCCAGGAGGTTGGTTCCCTCAGGAGATGAGGCAGAAGGGCCACCTACTTCTTAATCCCAACGGGGAAGCTGGGCTAGTCCACTTTTCCTCCTTGAGCACGACCTCCTCGCCTCCCTGCCTCTTCTGGGAGGGACAGAGCAGCTGGCACACGGTAGACACGCACTAACATCAGCCTCCCCGCTTCCCAGTAGAGTTGCGGTGAAGCAGAGTTTGAAAATGAGTGCACTGGCCTCGAGGTGTCGCGTCCTGCAGCTGGCACCAGGGGAGCGCGGGAAACAAACGGAGAGTCTGCCTCCTGCACCTCGCACCCTTCCCACCTGCTGAGCTATACATGCAAGCCGGGACCATCCGAGACACAGGAATCTAAAATGCAGCCCCATCCCTGCAGGACGCTTAGAAGTCTGCGAGGGCCCGGGGTTAACATCAGCTTCTTGCTTGGGGAGTTCAAAAGAGGATCAGTTTGAAAGATCTGCACTTCCGGCTCCAGCTACCTCCAGCCATTAAATGCCATTGCTTCTCAGCGGAGCGCCTGGTCCTCGCCGGGCACCAGTCTGGGAGTTCCTGAGCAGTGGACTCGCAGGTCACCCCAAGAGCCTTGTAGAAAAGGCAGCTGGAGTGTCAGCCCCTGTGGACGCCTGCCTCCGCGCAAAGCCCTCTGCGTGTCGGAGTGGGGACTGTGACTCGGAGGAGGATGCGCATGTGCCGTGAGCGTGAACAAACAGGCGTGTGAAGGGATGCGTGCACTTGGCGGGTGCGGACAGGCTGTGTGCTGTGTGGCTGAAGGCAGGCGGAGGTGGGAAGCAGCAATACACAAAATCCAATTGGTCGGCAGTTAGAGGATCACACTTGTCTTTGCAGCTGCCTCCGCGTGACGACTCCACGGCAGGTGATAAACAATGCCGGGTTTGTTGGGAGAAGGGGTAGGGGCGGCGACGGAAACACCAGAAGCTGGCGCCGGAGTGATTGTCTCTTTCGTGGCCATCTTAAAGTCAGGAGGGATCTTCTACTATAAAAATAGCAAACCTTAATAAACAAAGGCATTCTCTCCCACCCTCGCAAAAATGCTTCTTTGACTCCAACAGTAAATAAGCAATTAAAAGGATTTTTGAACGACACAGGCAACCAGCATTTTCTAAAACCTTGAGGATCAGAGCTGGAGCCAAACAGACAAGACCGAATGAATGGACCCCCTCCATGTACTGTGTCACCCTCTGGATCCAGCACCCAGCCTCTAGTCAAGAAAGCGCTTATTAATAGTGAGCTTTCAACCTGTCACTGCCGGCAGGACCCACAGGACCCAAGACAGAGCGCGGAGCCGGAGGAAAGGCCTCGCATACCCATGAGCCTATTAGCCCGGCTGGCTTCCAAATCGGAATGCAGGACTGACACCAGGGTTCTGAGAAGCGTGGCTCAGACACAAAGTTGGAAGTGGCTAATAGTGTCTAATAGCTTCAGCTAACCGGGTGCAATGGGAAGATGACAAATGTGTCATTTATAACATGCTGGGCCACACACAATGACATATTAATACAGACAGATTCTTCCCGGGTTACTCTGCAAAAGAAGGGAGGGTGTGATGATAACTCAAATTAAGCGAAAGGGCCGGCCACTGTTTTGAACTTTTGGAACGTTTCAAATGCTAATATGCTCCTGGGACGCTCCCGGGGACGGGGGGGGGGGGGGGGGGGGGGGGGGGGGGGGGCGGCGCAGAGACTGTAATGAAGCCATTTAATTTTTGTCCAGATGAAACACACACATGTGTACACCCACCCCTCCCCCCTTTCTGCTCCCTGCTACCTGCAGAATCAAGGACTCAGAAAGCAAATGGGTCAGGGAATTTGATTTTGAGTGCTCCCAGGGCAGAGCAGTAATCCTCCTGCATGCATAGTCCAATTATCATTTACCCCTTTAATCTGGGATGGCATCAGGGTTGGTGTTCTTGGGTCGAGGGACCGCAGTCAAGTTCTCCTCAGTACAGAGTGTAACCCATCAATTTCCTGATATAGTAGGAGGCTACACAGTGCCAAGATTCCCATCTCCCAGTCCTTCGCCAGCTCTCTTCACTCTGCCTTAGATGAAAGCAATTCCAAAGGAATAAGAAAACATCGCCACGGGCATTCTAAATGCCTCGTGTGCAGCATTGACGGAGCAAATCACCGCCTGTCTGAGCTGGAAGAGACCTTGGGCGGCCCCTGGCCCATCTACCCTAGGGCACAGAGAGGGTCAGGGATTGGCCCAAGGTCACACAGCAAGTGTGCTGCAGAGTCCAATGCATCACCCCTAGTCCATGCACTCCTTGGCCAATCTGTCAAGCGTTTTTTGGCTGAAGACCTTTGAAAGGTCTCCTTTTTTATTGTTATTAGCTTGGCTCCTGTTCATTCGAGATAGATTTTTTCAAAATCCAAACGTTTCAACATAATTGCAAATAGTAACTGGCTTGCCTTATCTACACCTGTCACTGCTGATGTAGCAAACAGGCTTCAATGGGAGCCCTGCCGGACACGGCCACAGGATGACAATGGAGGCTGGACTTGCAGAGAGAGGAGAGGAAAGCATTGCGAACGCTCAGCCTCCTCTGCTCACTGGGAGGGGATGAGCCTCTCTGACTCATAAACTCTTAAGTAACTTGATTCCTAAAATCCAATTTCCGTTTTATTACACATACACAATTCATCTTTGCATTGGGAAGCTCAGAGGATCTTTCTCCCCCTTTTTTTATCAGCAGAAAGAAAACGAAGATTTTAAGAAGGAAAACACATCTCCTTAATCGCTAAAACATGGAAACAACCTAAGTTGTTTATGGACAGATGGAGAAAGTGACTGTGGCATATATATATATATATATATATATATATATATATATATATATATTGACCTTCTTTTTTATGGCTGAATATATGGAATATTATTCAGCCATAAAAAGGAAGGTCAATTTGTCATTGATGACAACATGGATGAACCTGAAGGACATTAGGCTAAGTTTAAAAAGTCAGAGAGAGAAAGACAAATACTGTGTGACCTCAAGTATATGTGGAATCTAAAAAAGGCAAACTCATAGACGTAGAGATGGGGGCCAGGGGGTGTGGGGAATGGGGAGATGTTGGACAAAGGTACAAACTTTCAGTTATAAGGTAAGTTCTAATGCACAGTTAACTAATGCCAATAGTTAACAATTCTATTATTGTATACTTGGATATTTGCTGAGAGAGTACATACTAAGTGTTCTTAGCACAAAAATAAAATAACTATGTAAGGTGATGGATATGTAAATTAGCTTGATTATGATAATCACTTTACAATGCATATGTATATCAAGTCACCACATTGTGTACCTTAAATACGTACGGTTTTTATTATTCTATTATATCCAATAAAGTTGAAGGAAATGCAAAATAAACAATAAACAAGCAGTCAGCCCTCCGTGTCCTCAGACATGAAACTCAAAGAAAACAGACCCATAGAAAGGTTACCAGAGGGGAAGGGTGGAGAGTGGATGAAAAAGTGAGGGGGAATATAGCCAATAATATTGTAAATGTTTGCTAGATGATTAGTAGAATTAGTGGGGTGATCACATTGTAAGATATAAAAATGTTGAATCGCTGTATTGTATACCTGAAACTAAACTAATATGACATTGTATACCAGCTATACTTAAATAAAGAATTTTTTTTAAAAGATCGACTTGAGCATCCTCAGATTTCAGTATCTGTGGGAAGTCCTAGAACCAATCCCCCATGGACACAGAAGGACGACTATAAGTAAATAAAATAAAATTGAAGAAAAAAAGAAAACACATCTTATACTAAATGTGATGTGGTGTCTTGGAGCATAAAAAAGACATAAGCAGAAAACCCAGTGACATTTGACGGAAGCCTGAAGTCTGGTGAATAGGAAACGTGCCTTCACCATAAACTCTGACCCGGTGCCCTGCACAGCGGCTGACACAGGAGCTGGGAGTGGAAGTCCTGGTTCAGGGCAGTCTGTACCTCGCAGGGAAGCCAGGCCTCTCTGACCTTCCTGTGAGGGGCCTGAATCCCTTACTGCTGTGGAAAGGTGCCAACAGCTCCGGGCGTTCTTCTGAACTGGTCCCTGAAACTGCCTACCGTCCTGCCACCTCCGGCGGAGGCGACCCGGGAGGCCCCTAGACAGGTTCCGCCTCCTCCGGTTTAAATTCCACCCACGGAAAGTCTGTCCCCCTTTCTCCCCAGAGTTAAGGTGACAGGAAGCAGCACCCGTTTTGCCTGTTGCTTCTAGAGGGTCCACATGGGTGCATTCCGGACAGGTTATGAGTCTGCACTGGCAGGAAGGGGGGCATCCCTGAGACAGGAGCTCCTTCTGCCTTAGCAGGGACAGAGCTCCCACAGCCCTCCCCCCCCCCCCCCCCGCCCCCTGCCCCTGCACAAGGGCAGTTCTGCTCCAACCAACCTCTCCCTCTGGCAGGAATTAGTTCTGGGGCTTCAGAAACTATGGCATGGAGAGCTTAGGTTTTACTCTGGAAGCAAGCCGAGTAAATACACGAGCTAAGGCCTGCTGCTGCTAGGAACCAGCACAGGGTGTACAGCTCAGGAAAGCTCCGGCAGAAGGTGCAGAGTGTAACCGGTGAAATGCAGGAGGGCCGGGCTGAAACTCCCAGCCAAGCAGCTCAGCCTTACAGGCATGGCCCAGCCTGGGGAGGAATGAAAGGGAGAGTCTGTGTTTTTAATGTCCAGGTTACCTGAGGCCTTCCCGAAGTCTATCACCGCCTGATGATTAAGTTACTCGGGTCTTTCTTTAATTGCCACTAAAACTGAATCCACATTTATAAATGCCCATCTGGGCCAAGTAACTTTCAAGTATCAATTTATCATCTGGGAACTCCAGATCATTTAGGGCCAAAGGCTAATGGGTTATTTCTTTATAAATATATGGAATGTCAGCTAAAGGGAAAAGATGAATGTGGGGGGAGGCGACCGAGAGGAGGACAGGTGCCTGGAAATCCACGAGGAGCTTTGTCTACTGCACCCACACACCCCAAAACACAAACTGACCAGCCTTTTGCCAGAAGCAGCAAATAAGTTTCCAAACCCTCAGGGGCCTCCCGGAGTGGGCAGATGGATTGGGAAGCAAATAAGGGAAGGTCAAGGTCAGCGACGAGGTGGTCATGTCCCAGGTGAACAGTCAGTCACTGAACAGCACACAAGCAGCAGCCCTGCACCTCTGCTGCCTAAGCGTTTCCCAGCAGCCAGCAGGCCCTCAGCTGGAGTTCAAAACACCTGCGCTGAGGAGGGCCAGGGGCAGGGGCGAGGGGCAGGGTGGTGAGAAGCTGGGTCACAGGCCCGCCCTCACCCCTAAGAAGCATTGTCCTTGCAGAAGCAGAGAGTGTCACTGTTGCTTTTCTCCAAAACTCTTCACTGCTTGCACACAAAGGTGTGTGCGTGTGTGTGTGTGTGTGTGTGTGTGTGTGTGTGTATGAATGCAATTGAATTCACACACAAGACCAGCACTATCCATCTCATATTCTCAACTGGTTTTCAAAAGCCCTGGGAATGAGGTTAGCAAACACACACATACACACACACACACACACACACACACACACACACTTCCTTCAAACAGCATGGTTAAATCCCTAGGAGCTTGTGGTCCTAAGGTTATATTTCTCAATTAACAAAAAGTACAATTACTCTCAAGAGGGGGTGGGGATATGTCTTTGACATTCAGGCTGGGGCCTCATTTCCAACAAGCTTAGGGACACTTTATCTGCTCCTGCTGCCCCATTTCCCAAGTGGAGAGCTAGAGGCTCTGAGAGGACAAAAATGACTTGGCCAGGAATACACACCCTGGACCACCAAGGGCAGCTAGGTTAGGCCAGAGTTCTTCGGATCGCCAGAACAGCCTTCTGGGGCCACTTGGAGCTAACAAAACTTTCTTTTAGGGGCAAAAGCCTACAGAATAACGAGAATAACAGCAGAAGACACCCACTGATGACTAACTATGCCAGAGGAAACCATACCTTTCAATGCTCACCAGAATCCACAACTCTTTCCACTTTGTGATCGATCATACATTTACCCAAATATTTGATAAGGTCTGTCTCCTGCCCCCAAGCCTTTATGCCCAAGGGAAGGCAGCGTCCAGATCTGCTTTGCCCATCACTATATCCCAGTGACTGGCAAGCATTATTTGTTCAATAAACTAGATGTTCCTGCTTTAAAGAAATATTTTTAAGAAAAATGAAGCCCAGAAGGGTCAAGTGAGTTGCCTAAGGACACACAGCATGGAGCTACTGCCCCTAGGAATAAGCTGCCCCTGAACTCATCCCCCAAACCAAAAACCCTACCTTGACGGCCTCCGTGTGGGTCACCCGGGACAGGGATTTGTCGTTGACACGCAGAATCTGGTCCCCGACTTTCAGTCCTTCCTTCTCAGCCAGAGAGCCTGGCTCCACCAGCGACACATAGATGCCCACGCCGTGCTCCGAGCCCCCGCGGATGCTGAAGCCCAAGCCTTCGTGGGCCTTGGCGCGCCTCAGGCTCACCAGGCGCACCTCCCCCGGCCCCACGCCGCCGCCGTCGGGGCCGCCCCACGAGGGTTGCCTGTAGGGGGCGGCGGCGGGCAGGTAGAGGCCCTCGGCGGTGTACTGGTCGAAGAGCAGCTGGTCGGAGCGCGGGATGACCAGCCGCAGCATGGGCAGCAGGCGCCGCTTGACCGGGCTGTCCAGCAGCACGCGCAGGGTGCTCACCAGGTCGAAGACGTTGCGGCGCGCGTGGTAGGCGTTCAGGCAGTGCGTGAACTGCTCCCGCTCCGCCTCGCTCAGCAGCGCGGTCAGCGCCTGGTGCAGCTGCCGCACGTTCCCGGACAGCAGGCGTAGCCCCGCGTGCCCCCCGCCGCCCGCCCGGGCCGCCGAGCCCAGCGAGCCGGTGGAGGACGAGCTCACCGACAGGCCGTCCAGCTGCGCGTTCATCTCCCCGCCGAGGGCCGGGCGGACTCGGGGCGCGTGGTGGGGCAGCGGCTGCACCTCGCCGGCGCCGGTGCGACAGCGGGATCCGGGGGAGCACGGAGGGAGGTCGCGGCTGGCGTCTGGGTTTGGGAGCGGGGAGGGTGGCGCGAGGACGATGAGTGGAGTCCGGGTTTGGGGGTGCGGAATCAAGTGTCTGAATCCTCGGGGGGGCGGGGGGGGAGGATCGAGAAGATCTCTGTTTTAGAGTCCCAGGCGCGCGAAGACGGAGGGGGTCGCGAAACTGGGAGTCCGCGGGTGCAGAGACGGCGGCGCGTGTCCGGGCGAGGCAGGCACGGCGACGGGATCCCGGGTGACACGAGTTGGCTGGCGGCTGGAGCGGGAGGTCGCGGAGACTGCGGCTGGAGTCCGGGGGATGGTGGCGGGGGGAACGCAGAGAGAGCGGTTACATTCTGCAGGGCACGGAGACGGCCGGAGTGGGGGGCGCGGCGAAGCTGACCGCCCCGTCACACCGGGCCCGGGGCTCCCCCAGCCAGGCCGCCCGTTCCTCTCGGGCTGGGGGACCCCAAAATCATAAGTTGGGATGGAGGTGCTCTAGTGCCAGAGCCCCGCGAGCCGCAGCCGGTGGAGCCGCGCGGGCGTCCGGCAGGGGACGCGGGGCATGTCCGGGGCAGCCCCGGGAAGCAGCAGCCCGGGGCCCCCCCGCGACCCTGCACCGCCCGGGCACAGACGGAGCCGCGCGGCCGCGAGCCTGGACTTTGGGAACTGTTGAGCCGCCGGGGCCGATCTTCCAGCGAGTTCCGACGCCGTCGCCGCCGCCTGCCCAGCCTTGGCCCCGCCCCCGGGCCCCTCCTCTCCCCCCCCCCCCGCCCTCTCCCCGCGGGCTTTTCAGGAAATGACGTCCCACCTCGCGCCTGGCGGTTGCCTGGAAACGGGGTGAAACAGTCCGGCCCCGGGGAAGAAAGGGGTGAAAGTGGGGGTGGGGTGGGCGGAGCTCCCGGGGCACTGTGATCCCCCTCCAATTTTCCAGAGGGAGTGAAGAGTGAACCTCAAAACCGCTCTTCCGCGAGGGAAGCTTGTGCATCAGGGTCGCTTTGGAGCAATTAGCCACCCAGCTAATTCACAATCGTGGCGGAAAATAGCCAACTTTTTGCCTCTCAAATACCAAATGCTCCAGGCTCAGTTTTCTACCTTAAAACGTGGCGCTCCCCTCTTGCACACACTGACATACAAGTTCAAGTGTTTGTATGGACGGCAGTTGGAACCTGCTACGTTCCAAAGATGTATATACCCGCACACACTGTGGGAGCCAGCTCCTCTGCAGGAATGGAGCAGACTGGACCCCAGCCCAGTCTCCGGGAGGCAAGAAAGCCGTTTTCAGAAATACAAAGTGTGCACAGCACACACGCGCGCGCACTCGCATACACAAATGCATGGGTATAAAACTGATGAAATCTGAGTAAGGTGGGCGGATTGTATTAATGTCAATGTCAAGAGCTGTGATCTTGTCAGCACTGGGGGAAACTGGCTGAAGGGTAATGGAATGCCTATGTATTATTTCTTACAACTGCGTGTAAGTCTATAATCATCTCAGAAAATGTAAATAAATATGAAATGGATTGCATAAAAGTATTCTGTGTTTTCCCATCCCAAGACAAAGCATGTGGCATATCGCTTCTCACCTCGCATCCCACTCTCCTAAGTACAATCCAAATGAAAGCCTGTGCTTTCACTCAAAGGTAACTCTCTAAGGAGCCAGTAACACCCCCCCCCCCACACACACACACACACTTACCTCTCACACATCTCCTCCAACCTGTATTGCCTCTCCTAAGCTATTTTCCTATGGAAAGTTGTATTTTCCCAAGAAATGTTCTGGAATTCCCATTGCAGAAGCATCTGACTTCTATGTGGGAAAGGGAAAGATGGGGTGTCACTGGAAAAAGTGGGTTTGAGTGGAACCCGGAAGAATGAAGCATCTATTCTTTCACTCACTCATTTACTCTTCAACGTTTCCCAAGCATCAAGATTCTGTGCTGGATCGTGTGCTGGGTGCTGGAGACCCCGATTAAAAAGATGTAATCTGCCCCAGCCAGTTTGGCTCAGTGGAAAGAGCATCGGCCTTTGGACTGAAGGGTCCCTGGTTCAATTCTGGTCAAGGACACAAGCCTGAGTTGCAGGCTCAATCCCTGTGTGGGGCATGGGGGAGGCAGTCAATCAATGATTCTCTCTCTCAATGTTTCTATCTTTCTCTTCTTCTCCCTTTCTCTCTGAAATAAATAAAAATATAAAAAATAAAATTAAAATTAAAAGATATAATCTTTGACCTCAAAGCGGTCACAGTCTAGCAGAGGAGAGAGGCCCTATATGATAAGTATTATAGCATCCGAGAGATCCCAGGTTTAGGGGAGGAAAAAATGGTAAGGACTTTTTCAATCAAAGAGATGGCATCACTTAGTTTTACTTTATTTTTTTTTAATATATGGGTTGTTTTTTATTGATTTCGGAGAGGAAGGGAGAGGGAGAGGTGAGAGAGATGAAAACATCAATGATGAGAAAGAAGCATTGATTGGCTGCCTTCTGTATGCCCCAACTGGGCATCAAGTCCACACCCTGGGCATGTGCCCTGACTGGGAATCCAACCGCTAACCTCCTGGTTCTTGGGTCGATGCTTAACCACTAGACCACACCAGCCAGGCTGGAACTTTCTATTTTATACAATGGGAAACTGAAGAAGAATTTTCAACACTGTTAGCTTAGTGCTTTCCCCAAACAGGCTAGGAATCGAAGATATACTGTTCCCCCCAACCCTCAATTCTCTTCTTCACTGCCCTAAAACAGACCCAGATTAAATGAATGCCCAGTGAACACATATTTGACAAGCTGTCTTAAATAGCCAATTAAGCTACCTTTGGACATCCATCTTCTACAGCTCTAAGTTTAGCAGTTAATAATGTGCATCCTTCTCCCTTCCTCTAACCTGTTGTTGAAGCCTTTGATGCAACCAGCAAAAGATCTTTAAGAAAAAAAATCAAGCTCCCCACCCCCAAAATATATTAATGGCATGCCTCAAAATGCCACTCAGCGGGGCTTAATTGTATGCTGTTCAGGTTTACTGCAAGTGTATTTCAGGCTTAGTTTTCACTTCGTTTGTGTTCTAATGATAATTACTGTGATTGGCTTGATAAATGCATCCCAGGAAGCTAAGATCCCCATTCCCAACATTTTATCTCTGTGCCAAAGATGTTTGCAAGAAGGTCTTTTGCTTTAGGCAGCAGGAACTACCTTGCACACAGGTCTTAGCCGAAAAAGAAAGAGGCTTTCCTCTGCAAACATCAGAGACCATCTGGGGTGCGGAGGCCAATTTGGGAGGGTAGACTAGTGCAGGAGCATGGAAAAAGAGCTAGGGGTTTCTTCCATCCATCTTGTGTAACCACCTTCGGATCAGTTTGCAGCGTGTCCCCTCGGTGCGAGGCAGCGTGTAACTGTGCTCAAACCTCAGGAATCCTGTTTCATGTCTGAAGATGTGCTTGTCGTTCAGAAATAAGCTCTTGGAAATCCAAGAGGCCTGGGCTTCTGAGAGCGGCACTGCCTCCATCTGGCCCTGAGTACAAGGGCAGCCCTGGCCTTGGCTGCACACTGCCCTCTTCAGAAGGAAAATGTTATTCTCCCGTGTAGGCTGCAGGCTTCCTTCCCTTTGCCACTTTCAATAGATCATTATTGTCCCCCAACTCTGGCAAGCCAATGCCCTCCTCCCATGAATTGTTCCCGGATAAACCTGAACGCCCTAACAGACAGAGGGAAGAAGAGTGAATCAGATTCATCTCAGAAGTGTTCTGTGTTGAGCTGGATGTCCAGTTATCGTTTGTTTGTTTTAATGAAGAAACAGCATATGGAGTTGCACTCTGGATGGCAGGCCAAAAAAGCTACGATTCTGCTTTCAGGGTGTCCCTGATCTAGTTGAATGACCCTCGGCAAAGGGCGTCCCTTCTCATCTGTAAAATGGACTTTCTCAGCCTCACATCTCCCTGGGGCAGCTGGAAATGCCGCGTCCTGTGCAGTAAATGAAAGCGCGCTGTGACTACCCCTCCCCCGCCTCCACGCACACTCATTGCAGGGTGCTGTAAAGTTGTTCATTCGCTTCTTTTTTATGGCAATCTTAAAAAAGCTTTTTCTATTCCACAGTCATTTGGAGCTTCTCCCCTCCCTCTTATCTACTGGAACATCTCCTTAGAAGGCAATAGAGGTTAATTTAATTTGAGATGTATTTCCTACGGGACATGTAAAAAAGTATCAGTAATGTTTATTGAGTGCCAGACAGTGTTTTTAAACAATTGTATTTTAACTCACTCCATCCTCCCAACTAGTCTATAAAGAGAGACTAGTTTGGCTCAGTAGATACAGCATCAGCCTGCGGACTGAAGGGTCCCATGTTTGATTCCAATCAAGGGCATGTGCCTTGATTTCGGGCACATCCCCAGTGGGGGTGTGCAGGAGGCAGCTGATAGATGTTTCTCTCCCATCGATGTTTCTGACTCTCTATCCCTCTCCCTTCCTCTTTATTAAAAAAAATCAATAAAATATATTTATTTTAAAAAAGAAGAAGAAGAGAGATACCACCACCACCATTATCATCATCAATCAGCATCCTGGAAAGAGCCAGGAAACCGAGACATGGGGGCGTAACTATCGCCAAGGTTACAGTAGTAGTTCGTCAAAGAGTTAGGACTTGAACCCTGGCAGTCTAGCTCCAGAGTTCCTTCTCAGCCACTATGCTGTGCAGCCGCCCAAATGTTTGGTTCAGTGATGCTAAAAAGGCCCAGAGGGAATAGTATAAAAACCACATTTCATTGAAAGCTGAGCTGGAAATGTCTGAGGTTAAAAAATAGCCACCCACTAATGGTTCCTGATTGGTAAGTGGGCATTTTGTGGCGGGGAGAAATGACCAAGGATACTTCTCCAATGACTTTTAGGGAGAGTGGAAAAGAGAGGAAAAGACAGAGATAAACATCGATCTGAGAGAAACACATCAACGGGTTGCCTCCTGCACGCGCCCCACCAGAGCCTGAGCTGGGGAGGAGCCTGCAACCAAGGTATGTGCCCTTGACCAGAATAGAACCCGGGACCCGTTGGTCCCCAGGCCAACCCTCTATCCACTGAGCCAAAACTGATAGGGCAGTCAAGGGCCAGAGCAGGGATTTAGTAAAGGAGGGGGAGGCTCTGAGCTATCTGCTGGAGGGGGTCATGGGGAACGTTTCCAGCTCTGGTCCCTAGAGAAAGGAGGTTAGCAACTGGAGTTATCACTTCTGCTCCGGACCACAGCCTGTCTTCCCTGCACTGTCAGTGGGGATGGTATCAGCAGAGAAAATGGAAATGTTCGCCTCTGTGACTGGCAGATAATGCAGTCAATATTGATGAACATGCAGGGAGATAAGAGAGAGGCAAGAAAAAGAGAAATCACAAAAGCATCAGGAGAAGAGGGGAGATACAGGTATTAATCTCGCGTCTCTTCCTGGTCACCGAAAATCATGTCAGGTTTGTGCCAGAGGGGCATTAGAGCACAGAGTTGATCTCCAGGTTCAAATTCCATCTCTGATATTCACTGCCTGGGTGACCTTGAGCAAGTCACGGGGTGCTGTTGCACCTGAGCACCCTCACCTATAAAATGGGGACGGTGGCATTGTCCTCAGTGTGATTACGAATATTGATTAAGCTCATGTACGCAACGTCTGTACCACGCAGCCTGGCCTGGACCAGGCACTCCCCCAGAGCTTAGCATTGATGCTGGGCACGGCTCCTCCCACACGGAGGCTCTCCAGAACAGGGCCAGCGCTCCACGGTGGTCAGTCTGTGTCTGGTGCTCTGCCCTAGGACAGCCACATAGTGTGTGCCCAGTGACTATTTGTTGAACAAATCCTAGTCCCTCTCTCCCTACTGTGTTACAGATAGGGCAACCAAGGGCCAGAGGAGGTCACGGTCTGGTCCCCAGGGGTGCCTGGGGACGGAATGGTTGGGAAGCTAATGAAGATGAAGGTAATGCATGTCAGGAGGTCATGGTCTGGACAGCCCATGGTGCCTGTCCCAGGCTCTCTCGTTAGGAAAACTTACAGAGAGCTGAGCACTTCGTAGGCATCGATTCTTATAACTCTCACAACCATCCAGTGAAACGGATATTATTATTACCCCCCACTTTACAAACGAGGAAACAGTGTCTGGGCTGTGAGGTGGTTCCCCCAAAGTCTGTATTGTTAACCACCCACATTACTAACCCACCACACACTCGCATTGCATCTGGTATGAAGACGGATGGGATTGAAGCCGACTTCTCTCACACAGCTTTGGGGAAATAGCAAACTATACCAATTGCAATAATAAATTGCAGGGAGCCAATTTGCAGGCTGGAAAGAGAGCCGTGGAAGTGACCTTATCAGGCTGTGGTGCAATCTGATGGAGAGGAAGTCTGGAAGGGCTTTGCTAATCAGGGGATTGTTTATTGGTTACACTGGGATCCTCCTTATACACACACACACACACCAGATTGGAGGAGCTGCCAGCGAAAATATCCTGGCCGTGCACACATCGGCACGGTTAGCTGGGACATCCATTCGGGCATCCGTTCCCTTTGATCATTCATCATTGGCACTTAGCTCCTCCTGCGTTCCGCCAGGCGATGCTCTGGAGATCCACCACAGGCCCTGCCCTCCTGGAGCTGACAGTCGGGAGCTGTTGTGTGTGTGTGTGCATCAAGTGTGGCCAGATGGGAGCGTCCTGAGCTCTGACATGGGGGTCCCAGACGAGGCACCGCGAATGGCACCCCCTTCTCTGAGCCTCACTCCCCACTCCTTTGGGCATCACAGCAGAGTGACCACAGACAGACCTGGTGAAATAGTTCCTGGTTATGTAACCCTGGAAGAACTGTGTCACCTCTCTGCGCCTCAGTTTCTTCATTCATTATAAAGGGCTATAAAAACGGAATGGTTGAGAAGCTAATGAAGATGAAGGTAATGCATGTCAGGCACGGAGTGCAGTGCCTGGGACCAGGGCCACGCTGGGCCGCTGGAAGAATTGCTTTGTGAAAATGACTCCTTAGCTTTGCTTATTTGTCTAGACCCTGTAAAACTTTTTGTTTTAATAGCGAGGCACCTGGATTTCTGGTTAATTGCCTCCTTTGCTTGCTGGAAGCTTTTTGCTTTGTTTCATTTTTATTTTTAACCTTAGTCTTTGGGGGATTCTGAAAAGGGGCGTTGTTCTCTGACCACCTGGATCTGCAGGCCAAATCCTGTCTCCGAGCCTCAGTCTTTCCACCTGGACGGCGAGGGCCTTGCAGGCAGGGATCTGCAGGCCTTTCTGGCTCTAAGAGCCTTGTATTTGTTTCTATGGCAGAGGAGGAGGGAGGGGAAGAGAGGAAGGGAGGAGGGAGGGGAAGGGAGGAGGGGGAGGACAAAAGTGAGGGGAGGCACGCTGCATTTTCTGGGGGTTCTGGGAAAATTGCGATTTCGAATTCTGTCCCTGGCTCCACGGTTGACTGATGACTCTTCCTCTAACTGGTTTGAGGCTCATAATGTCTCTTTGCCTCTGGGTTTCAAATAGCAGCTAATGGTCCTCGCTGCCTTTCAGCAGGCTTTGGGAATTTGCCCTTGACTTTGACCATTTTCAAAGACATTCGGCAGACACCGTTATTACATTTACGGGGCCCAGTGTGCCCAACTGCTTGGCAAATTGTGTCAAAGAATCTATAACTGTTACAGAAGAATGCTTGCTCTCTGCATTCTTCTTTATTCCTTGGAAATTTGATATTTTCATTGACCTTTCATGAAGGTAGCAGTAAATGAAATTTCAACATCCTAGAATTAGAAAATGTGTGTGTTTTTTAAAGTCAGGTGGAACCTTAAAGATCACATTCCTTTAGTCATTCAAAAAAACATGTATCAAGCACCTAAGATGTCCCAAGTATTGTGTGGGGGCTTGAAAGAGCAGAATCTAGTCCTTGTTCTCATGACTCCCCACTAGCTGGGAATATCACATGAAAAATAATACTGGCTATATATTGTAACAGAGAGATTAGCGATAGCTGTGTAACAAATTACTATAAACTGGATGGCTTAAACAACACACATTGATCATGTCACAGTTTCCATGGATCAAGAGTCCCGGCCTTGTTTAGCTGGTCCCTCTGCTCAATATCTCACAAGATTACCATCAAGGTGTTGGCAGGGCGGTGTTTACATCTGAAGGCTTGACTAGGGAAGGATCCATTTCTAAGCTCATTCAGTTGGTGGCAGAGTTCATCCGTTGCAACACAGTGACTAAAGGCCTTGCCTTTTTGCTGGCTGTTGGCTGGGGGCCTCTCTCTCTGATCCTAGAAGCTGCTCACAGTTTTATGCCATGTGGCCCACACATGACAGCTGGCTTCTTCAAAGCCAGCGAGGGAGCCTCCCTCTGCAGTCTTTTATAGCACAATACAATCTTAGGAGGGCCATCCCATCGTCTTAGCCATATAAGGGATCCTAATCAAGAGGGTGTCAGTCTGTCACCTTTGCCATACACTGTTGGTTAGATGCCAGTCACTGGTTCTGACCACACGGAAGAGGAGGGGATTGTACAAGGACGTGACTCCTCGCAGGGGTCACTGTAGGGTGTCTGTCATGTAGAAGATAGAGTATAACAAGTGTCCATAAGAGGAAGCCCCTGATTCTTCCAGGGGAGGTCATAAGAGCTTCCTAAAAGAGGGGACATTTGAAGGGTGACACTTGAAGGATGAGGGGGTCACCAAGTGGGGAAGGACAGTCTAAACCAGTGGTCAGCAAACTCATTAGTCAACAAAGCCAAATATCAACAGTACAACGATTGAAATTTCTTTTGAGAGCCAAGTTTTTTAAACTTAAACTATATAGGTAGGTACATAGTTATTAACTTAATTAGGGTACTCCTAAGCTGGCCTTTGCTAAAAACTCAAGGGACCAAAGAGCCGCATGTGGCTCGTGAGCCGCAGTTTGCCAGCCACTGGTCTAGACAAAGGGAACAGCGTGAACAAAGACATGAAGGCAGGAAAGAGTACGGATTGTTCAGGGAACAGCAAGGAGAGTCTGCATTGTTGGATTCAGCAGGTATGTGGCCAGAGACTTAGCTGGAGAGGAGGTGGGCAGGGACAAAGCATGACAGACATGGAGTGCCGGGCTAAGTCATTTTGACAGTATTCTCAAAGCAACAGAGTCATCCATCTGCAGGTGCAGGTTCTGCTTCTTCCTGGAGGAACATCAGGCATCTTCTCCAACAGCTCTCAAAGATTTATAGAAGCACTTGTACTCCATAAAGAATCCTCAGTGAGTGAGGGTGGCACTCTTTCAAGAGTGTAATAGACTACAGAACTTGCTAAAAATATGTCTGAGCCTCCACCATGTACCAAACCCTAGGTTGTTTACCAAACTCTAGGAAGGGATTTCCAAAATTCGCACAGGTCGAGGGCTGCCTTTTCTCCTCATTTCCATGTGATGCAGCTTGGCAATGCGTGGCAGGCATCGGAGTCAGAGGGACCAGAATTCAAATCCTGGTTCTGCCTCTTGCTGGCTGGTAAGACCTTGAGCAAGTGACTACAGTGAGGATCAAATGCAATGATATATGCCAAGTACTCATCTGGCACACAGGATGTGTATTAGTTTGCTCAGGCTGTCATAACGGGACCATGAACCCAGTGACTTAAAGAACTAAAATTTATTTTCTCACAGTTCTGAAGGCTGGAAGGTTTCCGCAGGGTTGATTTCTTCAGAGGCCTCTCTGCTTGGCTTACAGGCGGCTGTCTTCTCCCTGTGTCTTCACATGGTTTTTCTTCCATCTCTGTACCCTTGTCTCTGTATGCAAATTTCCTTTTCTTATGAGGACAAAAATCGTATTGGATTAGGACTCACACTAAAGATCTTACTGTAACTTACTTAACTCTTTAAAGACCTTCTCTCCAAATATGATTACATTCTGAGGTTACCAAGGTTAAGAATATAATCCATGAATCTGGGGGGATGTTAGATACTTCTTCCTCCACCTCTGATTGGTAGTTTGTCCCATCAATAGTCTTCCAGGAGGACGTGTGTCCCCTCCTTGCTCTGTAAATAACAATAACAGTCACAATGGTCATGATGTAATCCAACCCCACTAAAATATGCCTAACAAATCAGTTGAATGGCCCTTGTCTCATTTAGCCAGAGGGCAGTAATTTTGAGAACGAAACATTAGACGGGAGCACTATGACCTTCAGGGCTTTCTTATGCCTAATGAAAAGGGCACTGCAGTTACAGCTCAGGATCACACTATTCTAATGCTGGAGCTGGAGGAAGTGAGTTCTTACTCAACTGGGAGGAGGTTGGCCAGAGTGTCCCGGGAAGACTGTGAGGGCCTCTACTGGTCACCTGGAGGTTGTGCCTCTGTTCTTGCTTGTGGGAAAAAGCCAAGGTCATTGCTCTTTCCTTACACGGTGATGGACCAGAAAGGCCTGACAGTGGGTAAGGGTGATCGGATAGAGGAAAGTGAAGCGGGCAGAGGGGGCACCTAGCCCAAAGTGGGGGTTGGAAATTAGGAAAGGCTGGTTGAAGGAATTAGTGCCTGAGCTGCTTCTTAAAGGAGCAGGCAGGTGACAAGAGCTGGAGAGGGCACCCCGGGATTAAAGCTTAACTTTTTTTTTTTTAAAACAGTAACCACTTTTAAAATGTATATATTTTATTGATTTTTAGAGAGGAAGGGAGAGGGAGAGAGAAATAGAAACATCCATGATGAGAGAGAATCATTGATTGGCTGTCTCCTGCATGCCCTCTACTGGGGATCGAGTTAACAACCCAGGCATGTGCCCTTGGCTAGAATCGAACCTGGGACCCTTGAGTCTGCAGGCCGACGCTCTATCCATTGGGCCAAACCAGCTAGGGCAAAGCCTAATTTCTTCCTGCATCTTAAAGAATGAGTAGGAATTGGCCACAAAAGAAGGTGGAGAAATGGAAAGCCTGCTCGAGGTCATTGTTTCTCTGCAGAAACTCCATTCAACCATAAACTTCAGGAAAGGTAAGCAGCCTGGCTTGTGCTCAGGGAATTACAAATTAAACCAAGACACCATTTTGCACCTATCATATAGACAAACATGAAAATATCTGACATTACCAAGTATTGGCAAGATTGTGGTGCAAGAGGAACCTGCCCCCAGGGCTAGTGGGAGTGTAAATTGGCAGAACCACTGTGGGGAACTACTTGGCGATATCTAGCAGACTTAAAGACATGCCAAATGTATGACCCAGCATTTCTATAGCTTAAGCTATTCCCTGGAGGAGCCATGACACATTGATACACAAAGTATGCCAGTTAGTTTCTGCTGTGTAACAAACTACCCCAAAACTCAGTGCTTTCAACAAAAGTCAATCAATTACTTAGCTCACACTTCTATGAGTCAGCTGGGCAAACCATCTGGTCTGGCCCAGCCTGACTGGCCTCTGCTGGGCTCTTTTATATAGGAACTAGAGGCATGGTGCATGAATTAATTATTACATTGGTAAGGCTGGTTTGTGAAGGGGGGCGGGCAATCGGGGGCACAGCCAGCTGGGTTAAGAGGCCACAGGCGTTCTTGTCATTCTGTCATTCAGTCTATTTGCATATCACTCTTTTATTATATAGGATGGTCACATGGAGGGTCTGCAGGCAGCTGGACCATCTATGATGGCTTCACTCACCTGTCTGCTGGTTGGCTGGCTGTTGGCTGGGGTGAAGGGAGTGACTAGACCACGTGTCTCTGCTCCTCCAGCTCCATGCCGTGGTTAACGCCATTGCTTGGTATAGTGGATGTCCCTAATACATGGGAGCTATCTTCACACTTGCCTGCAGGATGAACTGAAAACATGGGTTAGGGAAAGCCTGCCTTCAAGGCTTTATTCTTTTTCTTTTTTATAACAGCTTTATTGAAGTAGTATCCATCCATCAGACAATTCACTTAAAGTTAACCATTCAGTGGTTTTCCATGTATTCACAGAACTGTGAAATCATCACCATGAACAATTTAGGACATATTCAATCACCCCCAAAAGGAAGTCCATACCCTTTAACCATGCACCCTCAGATCCACTATCCCCTGGAGTCCCAGGCACCCAGCGGTCTACTTTCCGTCTCTAGAGAGTTGCTGATTTTGGACATTTCACTTAAGTGGAAGCATACAATATTGGGCCTTTTGTGATTGGCTTCCTTCCCTTAGCATGATATTTTCAAGTTTCCTCCATGTTATAGCATGTATTAGTAGTCTATTCCTTTTTATGGCTGGATAATAGCCCATTGTATGGATGTATACCATTTGTGTATCTGTGTACCAGTTGACCTGTATTTGAGACGTTTCTAGCTTTTGGCTATTGTGAATAATGCTGCTTGAACACTCATGTGCAGGTTTTTGTGTGGAGACATGTTTTCATTTCTCTCAGGAGCAGAACTTCTGGGTGATGGGGTAACTCTATGTTTAACCTTTCAAAGAGCTGCTAGACTGCTTTCCAGAATGCTGTACCAGGCCTCCAAGTTTTACAGCCCTCACAAGTCAGCCTTGTGGGGCTTTCTAAGCTAACATCTGTTCATGAAACTTCTCATTCTTTGTTTGCTATTGTTGTTTGCTTTCTTTCTTGGCCGGCTTTCTACACTCCAGGACCCAGATACGATGCGGCTCAGGCACAGTTAAGCTAACAGTGTTTGGGCAGCTCTGACTGTGCCTCCTGCTGGCCTCTGAGGCCTCAGCAGGATTTATGGCCAGTGGCTCCCTCACCTACACATGCTCTCTTTGGGCTCCTGGGGAATCTTTCTGCTGCCGGTTCCATTTCATGGCGGTTGCCTCTGCTCTAGAGCCTTCCATACTCCCACCCGCCACCAGGCCACTGGGTAAGGTCCTGGAGGTTGCCTAACCAAACCCCGACTCCTTGCTGTGGAGGTAGGAGTTGGGGAGTCCCACATCAGAAAATAAGTTGATGGCAGAATTAAAACAAAAACACAAGTTTTTGTTGTTGTTGTTGTTAATCCTCACCCAAGGATATTTTTCCATTGATTTTTAGAGAGAGTGGAAAGGAGGGGGAGAGACACAGAGAGAGAAACATTGATGTGAGAGAGACACAGAGATGGGTTGCCTCCCCCACACACCCCGACCAGGGCCAGGGATGGAGCCTGCAACCGAGGTGCATGCCCTTGACCAGAATTAAACCCAGGGCCCTTCAGTCCACAGGCCGACACTCTATCCCCTGAGCCAAACTGGCTAGGGCCGTGGTCGGCATGCGGCTCTTTGGCCCCTTGAGTGTGGCTCTTCCACAAAACACCATGCCCTGGGTGAGTCTATTTTGGAGAAGTGGCGTTAGAAGAAGTTTAAGTTATGAAAATTTGGCTCTCAAAAGAAATTTCAATCATTGTACTATTGATATTTGGCTCTGTTGACTGAAGAGTTTGCCGTCCACTGGCTAGGGCAAAAAACACAAGTATTTTTTCTTTCTTTTTTCCTATTATAGATATAACAAGTGGTTATTGTATACAAATTAGAAAATAGATATAATTCCAAAAACAATTGAAACACATGTTTCAAAAAGCTCACCCAGAATTTTACCACCTACCAGAAACTAATGCTAACATTTTGGTTTATAACTTTTATTAATTTAATTATTCATTAATTTATTTGATAAATGTTTTATTGGGTATCTACCAATTTCCAATTACTTTATCAAACCCTGGGGACATTTTTCTTTGCATATCTATGGGTGTAAATATCTGTATCTTTCCCTACAGCATACAGGGTTATCCTATATATGTACTTTATTACTTAAATTTCTCTATCATTCTATAGCAATACATATACATCTACATTATCACTCTTTTTAAACTGTTTTTATTGATTTTTCAGAGAGAGAGGAAGGAAGAGGGATATAAAGAGAGAAACAGCATCAACTAGCTGCCTCCTTCATGCGCCTTACTGGGGATTGAGCCCACAACCCGAGCATGTATCCTGACCGGGAATCAAACCGTGACCTCCCGGTTCAGAGGCCAGCCAGGCTACATTATCAATCTTTTATATATTTTTAATTGATTTTTTACAGAGAGGAAGGGAGAGGGATAGAGTTAGAAACATCAATGAGAGAGAAACATCTATCAGCTGCCTCTTGCACACCTCCTACTGGGGATGTGCCCTAAACCAACATACATGCCCTTGACCAGAATCAAACCTGGGACTTTTCAGTCCGCAGGCCGATGCTCTATCCACTGAGCCCAACTGGTTAGGACTATATTATCACTCTTAATGACTGCATATAATATGTCATAACTTCTCTAAGCAACCCTTTATTATTGTACACAGATTATTTTTAACTTTTCTTATTATCAGAAGAAAAACCCCTGTAGGAACATAACTGCTGGAACAAAAGGGATATTCTTTTCCTCGGTCTTAAAAATATAAGAAATGTATTTTTTAAAGTACAAAGCATTAACATTGTCTAATACAAATCCATAACAAATATACTTTAGACACTGTGTCTAATGTTAGTTGCAGAAAAAGTGACAGAGAAAATGAAATAAAATAATCTAAGGAATATAAACTTCCATAAAAATTCTTTTCATGGTAGAAAAATACAAAGTGAGGGAAAATAAGACAAATATTTATTACATTCTCTGAGTGTGTGATTTAGGCGCACATGTTCTATTAGAACTGGGAACTTGAAAGGTATGGTTTGAGTGCTCCTTTTGACCAGAGATCTAACATGTTTTTGTTGCTGTTGTTGTTTTTTCCTTTTTTATTGAATTTATTGGGGCGACACTGGTTAACAAAATTATATAGGTTTCAGGTGCACAATTCCACAACACATCATCTGTACATTGTGTTGTATGTTCCCCACCCTAAATTAAGCCACCTCCCATCACAAAAGTTACATTACTTTGTGAAGGCTGTCATTGATATTTTTTGCCAATTCACCCAACAAAAAAACTGTACAAGGATAGCCTTCCATCAGCAGTGTATAAGAGTGCCTATGACCCACCCCTCATGAACATGCTACTAAACCCTGGGTAATTTATTCCCTTTATTCTTTTCCAATGTGAAAAGTAAAAAAAAAAAAAAAAAGGCTTATTAGTTTCCTAAGATTGTTCTTGCAAACAAAACAACAACACATCCACAAACTGTGACTGAAAATAGTGGAAATGTATTGTCTCACAGTTCTGGAGGCTAATGGCCAAAATCAAGGTGTCAGAGAGACCACACTTTCTCTGATATCTGTATGGAACCCTCCCTCCCCTGTCTAGCTCCTGGTGATTTGCTGGCAGTCTTTGGTGTTCCTGGCCTTGCACTGCATAACTCCAACCTCTGCCCTCATCATCACAGGCTTTCTCCCTATGTCTCTGTCTTTACATAAGGATACCAGCCATATTAGATTAGGGACCCAGCCTACTCCAGAATGACCTTATCTTAACTAACTATACTTGCAGTGACCCTATCCCAATAATCGGCAAACTCATTCATTAGTCAACAGAGCCAAATATCAACAGTGCAATGATTGAAATTTCTTTTTAGAGCCACATTTTTTAAACTTAAACTTCTTCTAATGCCATTTCTTCAAAGTAGACTCGCCCAGGCTGTGGTATTTTGTGGAAGAGCCACACTCCAGGGGCCAAAGAACCACATGTGGCTCACGAGCCACGGTTTGCTGACCACTGCCCTATCCTATCTAATAAAAGAGTAATATGCAAATTTGCCCATACCTTCGCTACACCCACAAGCCACGCCCACCAACCAATCAGAAGCATATTACGCAAATAAACCCCAACCAAGATGGCTGCCACCACTGAGAGCAGGAGGGAGGCTTGGGTTTCCCTGGCAACAGAGGCAGCCAAGCTTTCTGCCTGCTGTTGCTGGCCTAGGCCTCCACTCTAGGCTACAAAGTTTCAAACAGAAATCGCTGCCACCCTGGAGTGAGCAGAAAGCTTGGCTCTGCTCCAGGCTACTAAGTTTCAATTATAGACATAAATTAATCCCAGATCCCAGGGCCTCCGCTTGGGTCGCTGGGGGTGTGGCCAGCCTGCAAACCTCCACAGGCCCCTCACCCAAGCCACCCCTCACTCCAAGGGAACCCCCACCCTGATCTGGGACACTCTTCAGGGCAAACCAGCTGGCCCCCACCCATGCACCAGGCCTCTATCCTATCTAATAAAAGAGTAATTTGCAGATTGACCATCACTCCAGCACACAAGAGGGCTGCCCCAATGTGGTCAAAAATCCTACCCTCATGTGGACACAAGATGGCTAGCAGGGGAGGGCAGTTGGTAAGTTCCAGGCCCTGCAAGGGTGGGCAGTTGTGGGCGATCAGGCCAGCAGGGGAGGGCAGTTAGGGGTGACCAGGACCACAGAGGAGGGAAGTTGGGGCAAACAGGCTGGCAGGGGAGCAGTTAGACATTAATTAGGCTGGCAGGGTAGTGGTCAGGGGGTGATCAGACTGGCTGACAGAAGCAGTTAGGGACAATCAGGGAGGCAGGCAGGTGAGCAGTTTGGAGCCAGCAGTCTTGCGTTGTGAGAAGGATGTCCCTCGAGGGGTCCCAGATTGGAGAAGATGCAGGCTGGGCTAAGGAACGTCCCCTGCCCCCGTGCATGAATTTCATGCACTGGCCTCTAGTCCTATATAATAAAAGCCTAATATGCAAATTGTCCCCTTCCCTCAGGTGGTCATTTGACTAGGAGTTCAACCCCTCGCTCGCTATGACATGTGCTGATCACTAGGGGGCAGCATGAAACATGGTGGGCATTGGCAATGTGGTGCTGGCAGAGGGTGGCAATGGGCCCCAACTAGAGTGGGACTGTGGCAGGATGGTGGAGCAGGTGAGGGTGTGGTGCCAGGCTAAGGCAGGTGCAAGTGGGGCTGTGGGGCTGTGAGGCGAGGGGAGGGAGCTGGGGCCTGATCTCCACAGGCCACCCTGAGGGACACCCCCTCACACATCATGTACAAATTCATGCACCGGGCTTCTAATTTCCAAATAAGATCATGTTGGGAAATACTGGAGACTAGGACTTCAACATACCCCCTTTTCTTCAGAGTAGTAGGCGATACCATGCAACTCTTCACGATGGAACTATGTCCTTTAATGTTTGTTTTTTGATTAGTGGGAAAATTGAGCATTTTCCTGTATGTACCTTAGGCCATTTTTCTACAGGAGTGTTTGTCTTTTCCTTGTTGATTTATAAACTTCACATAATAAAAAATAAAACCTCAGGCTTTTCTCTTTTACCCAATTTCAGACCAGCATTATCTGCCCAGACTTTGGGGTGTTCGTCAAATTGCCAGCGTGTGTAGCCCGCTCTGGGTGCAGCTCTCTGCCTGTGGCACAGTGAGCGAATCCTCTCCTCATGGCCCAGCTGGAGGTCAATGTATTAGTCAAGCCAGGTTAAACTGTGCCACATCAAAGAGTGACAGCACAAAGGTTTGTTTCTTGCAGGGCAGGGCCAAGACTCTGCCCACATCACTGGTGCACGATCCAAGCTAACAGGGGAGCTCCCATCTGGGACCCTAGGGTCAGGAAGCCGTTCTGTTGTGTTTGAACAGAGAAAATTTAATACAGGGAAGTGTTTTAATGAGTCCTTAGACAGGTCCAAGGGAACAGTGAGGGAATGCAGAGACAGTCCTGCTGGAGCAAAGACTACCCTCAGTCTGGGGGAGCGAAGGGAAGGGATTGGAGGTGTCAGAGCCTCGCTGCTTGGAGGTGGGGCCACACAGGCCTGGGGAGCGGGTGCTGCTGCTGGCACCTCACAGGAGGTGCAATGAGCCTGGCTCTGGAAATGTCTTCCCCACTCCTGTTGCCACAGCAACAGCCCCAGGCCCTGCACTAACACTCGGTTCAGTTTCCATGGCTCTAGCACTCCTGATACTTGGTTAGTGACTTCATTTGAAGCCATCTTCTAAGAGGCTTTGGGTTCTGTTGGTTTCCTAGAGCTGCCGTCACAAATTACCACCAGTTTGGGAACTTGGCACAACAGATATATGTTGTTTTTTTTTACCATTCCAGAGGCTGGAAGTCCAAAATCATGGTGTCGGTAGGAGAATGCTCTCCCTGGAGGTTCCGGGGAAGAACCTTTCCTGCCTCTTCCAGCCTCTGGTGTCTGCAGTAGTCCCCAGGGTTCCTTGACTTCTAACTGCCACACTCCAATCTCTACCCCAGTCTTCATGGCTCCTTCCCTGAGTCCCTGAGAGTGTCCTTTCCTCTTCTTCCAGGGCCCACCCTAAACCCAGGATGATTCATCTCTAGATATTTAACGAATTACAGCTGCAAAGACTATTCCAAAGAAGTTTAGCTTCTGAAGTTCCAGGGAAACATGGATTTTGGGAGACACTATTCAACCCACTACAGGTGAATGTGGAGGCGGGGGTGGGGTGGGGGGGTGAGGGGGGGGGGGGCCTCGCGGATACTTGGGACTTACTCCAAGACTGAAATCCCCCTGTTGGCTTCGTGGTTCCTCTGCCTGGCTGCTTCAGGGCACCCTGGCCTCATGCTCTGCTCTACACAGAGGCACTGTGCTGACAAGAGCTGAGCCCCCTGCAACTGGGCTTGCGTTAAACCTCAAATCCAAACACTGTAAGAAAGCCCAGCTGATTTTGGCTCAATGATTGAGATCAACCCAGGAACCAAGAGGTCAGCGTTCCATTTCTATTCAGGGTGGTCAGGGCACATCCTGGTTGCAGGCTCAATCCCCAGTAGGGGGTATGCAGGAGGCAGCTGACGTGTTCCTCTTCATTGATGTTTCTATCTCACTATCCCCTTCCTCTATCTCTCTCTAAAAAACAAAACAAACAAACAAAAAAACACATTTAAAAAAAATACGGCAAGATAAATTAATTAAGATTACAGTATGCAATCCATGGCTGTCTGCAGCAATTGACTATACACAGCCAATTATTCTGAAACGTGCTTTTAATTTCCCATATGCTGTGACTCTCCTCAAAGCAGCAGCCTCGGGCAGCTTTGAGTAACAACTCAGTTGAGGCCAATCATTGGAGCGCTCAGGGAAGCCCCTCCCTGACTCGGGGCTCTACCCAGAGGACCCAGAACCAAGTGGGTCCCACTGACTGAGCTCTTGGAGACCAGAGACCATGTCTTATTCCTTATTGTGCACACACCCCAGGTTCTAGTACACGGTACTCGCTCAGCTGACCTGGGTTAAGTTTCCCTAGGGAAGAGGAGGAGGGCTAGCCGGCAGTAGAACAGTAATGGCGGGGATCTTATAGCAAAGTCCATCTCTCCCTTGCAGAGACTTTCCCATCTGTGGATACACAGAATGCCTGCTGCCGAAACCGGTTTGGCTCAGTGGATAGAGCATCGGCCTCTGGACTGCTGGGTCCCAGCTTTGATTCTGGTCAAGGGCATGTACCTTGGCTGTGGGCACATCCCCAGTAAGGGGTGTGCAAGAGGCAGCTGATAGATGTCTCTCAGTCATTGATGTTTCTGGCATTTTATCCCTCTCCCTTCTTCTCTATAAAAAAATCAATAAAATATATTTTTTTTTAAATGAAAAGAATGCCTGCTGCCATGATCCAAACACTGATGGACAGAGCAGGCAAGAAGAGAGCAGGGCAGAATGTCCTTCCCTCCCTGGGAGCATCCCCTGAGAGAGAAAAAGGGAATGAGGAACAAGAGGCAGAGCTCCTGGCTTATTAGTGCCCTGGCTGCTGGGCTTTTGCACTCGCAACCTCTCAATCCTGCTGGTTAGCCAGGGCTCCCAAAAGCAGCCCGCCATATTGTGTCACCGTAAAAATCCCATCACATCTCCCGGCTGACTCTCATTCCAAAGTATCCATTGGATGGCTCAGCACAATTGTCTCAGTTCCCAGACTCCTTGCCTGGCGGTACCTGGCTCTCTTGCTGCCACGGGAGAGGTGGTGTACCATTTAGTCGTGGGGGGCGACATGAGACATCCAAGCTTTCAGCTCAGCACAACCCATTTACCCAGAACCACCTTTCCTGTTCACACACTTACTTTCCATCAAGGTCATCATCATTGTCCTAGTGACCCAGGCGTAAGACTCGGAGTCTTCTGTTGATTTATTCAAATACTTACTCAGCACCTACTTTAGGCCAAGCTTTGTGCTAAGTCCTGATCCTGCCTTTTAGCTCCATGGTAAGTGCCTGTATGGTGACAAACACCAAAAAGGCTTTTTAAAAAAATGCTTGTTAGATGGACAAATGAACAGATAGAAGAATGGATAGATGGGTGGATGGGTGGATGGATGGATGGATGGATGGATGGATGGATGGATGGATGGATGGATATATGGATCAATGAATGGATGGGTGGAGAGTGGAAGGGAAGGAGGAATGGAGGGAGGGAAGAAGGGATGAGTGAGATGGTGAAATCTGTCAGTTATGTCTCTTCAGTATCCTGCACAGTGTACACATTCCTGTGGTTATGTGGGCTGAACTTGACCCCTCAAATCCTCCACCCTTGCCACGTGTCCCCCACCTAGCTAATCAGACTATTCCAAACTTCTGGCCTCAGAAACTGGTTTCAGGCATGGACATGTAACGCGAGCCAGATCAGACTTCCTCTCAGGGGCGTTTTGGGTTCCTGACAGTGGTAAACAATCTCTCTCCCCTGGGTTGCTAAGATGTTTATTTAAGGCTGCTGGAGGCCACAAGAGAGAGCCTGACTGAAGGATGGGAAGGTGCGGTGGGAGAAGAGAAAAATAGAAGGAAAGAAGAAGGAAAGGGGAAGGAAGACAGAGACTTGGGGACACAATGTAAGCCCCCAGTGTGGGAAGGCAGAAGGACTCTTGGACTTTTCCAGGTACATGAGCCAATTAATTTTGTTTTTTTGACTTAAGACAGCTTGAGTTGTGTTTCTTTTACTTGTAACCAAGAGAATCTTGTCAGTGCAGAGGGAGGGAGTGAATAAATGAGTGAATGCATGGTTGAATGAAAGAATGAGCTCCATAAATATCAAACTCATCAGTGTTTTTTCCTCCCTTGAGAGCTAAACTTGCAAATATAAGGATTTAATTAGATGTTCCTGGTTTCTACCGGGGCCTATCTAATTGCTTCTATTTTGCCCCGTGTTGATTTTAACTCCTGAAGTGTAACTGAAAGAGGAAAACAGCCCACTAAAATGGAAATATTTCTCAGGCAGGCATTTAACTCTGACTGCAGATTTTAGTCTTTAGGAGTTATTATAAAGGGAGGACTGAAACGAAAATTAATAACATTTAAAATTCCCCCCAAGGCTTCTTCCCTCCCCTCCCAGTTCCATTCAAGCCAAAGTAGTGAGAGTAAGTGGGCATATACATATTCTCCCACTTCTCCTCGCCCCACCTTCCAGAACTTTCTCTCCATCCAGAACTTTTTCAGAGCTCCTCAATGATTGACAACAAGCACAGCCTGAGGGTTCATGGAAGGTTTCCCAGGTGAGGTGATGCCTACCTGCTTCAGTCATCAAAAGTAGAGTCTGGCCCTAGCTGATTTGGCTCAGTGGATAGAGCGTCAGTCGGTGGACTGAAGGGTCCCAGGCTCGATTCCTGGTCAAGGGCTCTATCCACTGAGCCATATCAGCTAGGGTCAAACTCTACTTCTGATGACTGAAGCAGGTAGGCAGGGATGGGTCTTAGAAGAAGACTGAAATGTGAACTTTGTCTAAGGCGGCCATGGAGCACATCCTACATGTTCATGTGACACAGCTGTTTCCTCTAGGCCCCCAGGAAGACCTCACCCGATGTCTGGTCCTGGAAGAGTGATAACCATCGCCTCTGATGCCAACCACATCAGCACTGAGGGCAGATGTCTGATGGCCAGGCATGGAGGGAAAGGAGCTTGGGCCACTGTTTCCTTCTTTCCAACTGCATATCCCAAATATATTTCTTTCCTTTTTTAAAGAGCTGAGTTCTCCATCCTATGGGACATAGTGTTAGCCTGGGAGGGATTGGAATAAGCTCCTTCTCTCCCGCCTTGAATTCCTCTAGCTAACTCTGAGACTGACCTCGAGACTCATCTGAATTAAACTCTGGTTTGCTTCTCAGAATATCCTTGTTACATTAATTTAGGAAGCATAATAAGTCTAGATTGGAATATGTTTGCTGCAAATGCTAATTTGCTCAATGAGAATATCAATTAGATCTCTGAGGCATAGAAATTATGGCTGTCAACGATCTCAAAGGTCATTCTTAGCTTGTACCGAAGGAAGAGGATGAGGGTTATCTGCTGGAAGGGTCAGGGGTGGATAGTAAAGGTCCAAATATTAATACCAACAAAGTGTCAGGCACTGTAACTGAGAATTCAGGAGTCTCACAGATCTCAGAGTCTCCATAGACTTGGATGATAATAATAATGATGATAACAATGATGGCAGTAACTTCTGCCCATTGAACAATTACTATGTATTAGATACAAATATTAATGCATTTAATCCTTGCAACAGCTCTCTGAGTACTATTAATTTTTATATGTATATATTTTTTATTGATTTTTTACAGAGAGGAAGGGAGAGAGACAGAAAGCCAGAAACATCAATGAGAAGAAACATTGATCAGCAGCCTACTGCACACCCCCCACTGGGGATGTGCCCATAACCAAGGTACATGCCCTTGACCAGAATCGAACCTAGAACCCTTCAGTCCGCAGGCCGATGCTCTATCCACTGAACCAAACCAGTTTCGGCTCCCTGAGCACTATTATTATTCTCATTTTATAGATGAGGAAATTGAATTGTAAAGAATTTAAGTAACTTTCCTGACTTCTACTTCTGGCCAAACTGGAGATCAGATGTACTCTCCTTGCTGAAACCAATGGAGAAAAAACAAACAACAGCTCTCTAGATATTGGTTAGCAATCAACAAAGGACAGTGATCCCTGAGAGATGGGAAAGCAGTGAAGTGAGGCTCGGCCATGCTCCAGCTTACTGCCTGGAGAGTGTTTTCCACCCATAGGGTAGATGGGGGAGTCCAAGCAAAACCCCACACACTCCTGGAGCTAAGGAGGCAGAACTGGGAGCCCAAGGAAGCCAGGTGGGTAGAGTTTGTGGGACAGAGGACCAGGGAGAGAACTCTGGAGCGCCACTGAGGGTCACTCACCAGAATTCAGTTTCCTGACCAGTCCACGTGAGGAAACTGCCCAGAGCAGGAGGAAACCACCTGAGAGAATCAGGAGGGACACTGCTGAGAGTTCACGCAAGCCTGGGAAGGAATGCTCTCAACAGCCAGAGTGGAAAACTCGCATAATTTGTGATGCATCATTTAAAGGACCAAGAAGGCATTGCCTCATTAGTGGAGAAAATTAACTAGACTGAGTGCTGCTCTGGTTGGGTTTAACAGCACTTAAAAGAAAGCCTTGGGAGGATCGAACGGCTTCCAAGTAACTGAACCACATCCCAGAAAAAACAGTGCAAACCTGTATTTTTAAAAATATTCAACTAGGACCTGGCCAGACGAAATGTTTAAATGGATGGACTAAATGCGTACAAAGTTAAAGTGATGTGCAATTTCTTATTTCTGGTTATAAGTGTACTAAATTCCAATGGTCCTTATTCAAACTTACTTATTTGTTTGTTTGTTTAATACAACAACGTCCAGCACACAACATGGTAAAATTGACAATGTCTGGCACCTAATAAAAAATGACTAGACATGCAAAAGCTGAACAAATAAAGAGGAAAATGAATCAAACCTGACCCAGAAGTGACCTAAATGACAGGACTGGACATTAAAAAAGTCTTTATAACTTCATTCCTCGTGTTTTAGAAAGTAGAGGACAAACAGACATGTTAAATAGATACTAGGAAGGTATTTTTAAAAACAAAACACCAAAATTGAAGTTGTAGGGATGAAAACTACAATGTCAGACACACACAAAACACATCAGATGAGATTCATGGCATGCTAGGCATCGGAGAAGATTAATGAGCTTTATGGCACCGTGATAGAAACGATCCAAAACCAAACCAAGAAAACACAGCTAATCTGGCCTGACATGAAGCAGGTCAGGGGATTCCTGGGGATGAGGGTAACTGGGATGTGGGAAGAGCAGGAGGAAACTTTTAGAAGTGATGGATGTGTTCATTACCTTGCTCGTGGTGATGGTTTCACACATGTTTACATACAAAATTGTACACTTTAAACGTGTGCACTTTACATTTCATCCATCATACCTCCATAAATCTGTTCCAAACAAGTGTCCAAAGACACTGGTCAATAAATCCCAGTCTGACTTCAGATGCTACACACTTTCTACTATAAAATAGATACTATGATTCCCATTTTATAGATGAATGAAATTTATGCACAGTAAAAAGGGGATTAACTAGAGGAAATAATTTAATATTGCTATTTTCTTTCTCTATAATAGAAGTGTAAGAGATGAGAGAAAATTAGCAAAATGTATATGAAAACCTTCCTCCTGTTGGAGTCTGGGGCTTACCATGGGATCCAGAGTCAAGTCCCTGCCCACCCACATGCACCTCAAAATCACATGACACCCAGACCTGGCTGCCCCCTCCCCCCAATTGGGCTAGATCCAGACCTGGCCAGTCCCACCCTTGTCAAGCCCTGTCAGACAGGGGGCGTAGCCTCAGGTCCCCTGGCCCAGCACCAGGACGGGGGAAGGGGGTGAGGCTTGGCCTGAGGTCCCCCAGCCCAGATTGGGGCAGGGGGCATGCCTTGAGGTCCTCCATCAAGCCCTGCCAGGTGGGGGACATGACCTGAGATCCCCTGTCAAGCCCCGCTGGGCAGGGGCCATGTCAAGACCCGCCAGGCGGGGGGGAGGGGGGGGATAGTTGCAGCCTCAGATCTCCTCTCATCAAGCCCCACTGGACAGGGGCTTGGCCTGAGTTCCCCTGACCTAGCACTGGGAGTGTACCTTGAGGTCCCCCATCAAGCCCTGCTGGGTGAGGGGCACAGCCTTAGGTCCCCTGTAAAGCCCAGCCAGGCAAGGGGGTGCAACCTCAGGCTTCCTGGCCTGGTGCTGGGGCCGGGGGTATGTGGCCTGAGGTCCCCTGTCAAATCTCAGGGGTGTGGGAGAGGGTGTAGCCTCAGGTCCCTGCTGATTGCTTATTAAGGCTCCTTATGGGAACTTGGCCTCAGCTGTGGGTGCAGCCATCTTTGTGACAGAGTGATGGTCAATTTGCATATTCCCTCTTTATTATATAGGATAGGAAGAGAGTCAAAGAGATGAATGTGATTTCTCCAAGGTCACACAGCTGGTAAGTGGAAGAACTAGAATTCACATCAATGTCTGCTTTACTGCAAGTCAGTGCTCCCTCTGCCCCACTCGTTGTTTGCTGTTTATTTGAAGCCTGGGGACACCATGCACACAGCCTCTGCTCTCCTGTGATTCTGAGTCACCGCCTCGTGCCACAGCTCTTGCTCCAGATGCAAAGCCCACCCTGCACTCCCAGGCCTCACCCCTGGATCGTTACTCAGCTGCTTATCTTCTGTACCTGGGAATGTGAGAACAAATCGATTTGTAAATGCCCAGGACGGCTCAGGGCTCAGTAATTGCCAATGCATCTTTGTGAAGTGAGAGCTTGCTGGACACGTGGAAGGCAGCCCCTGCCCATCTTAAAGAAATAGGCGCTCTCAAACAGACCATCAATCTTCAGAGGGAAGGCTGGGGTGGGGTGGGCAGGTGCGGGTAACAGATCAACCAAATGACTTGAATGCATGCATATGAGCATGATTGGACACAGACATTGGGGGAGTGAGGGCATATGTTGGGGGGCTGGGAGGGGCCAGGGAGAGATCAATGGGAGAAAAAGGGGACGTATGTAACACTTTAAACAAAAAGAGAAGGAAGGAAGGAAGGAAGGAAGGAAGGAAGGAAGGAAGGAAGGAAGGAAGGAAGGAAGGAAGGAAGGAGAAGGAAAGAAAGAAAGAAAGAAAGAAAGAAAGAAAGAAAGAAAGAAAGAAAGAAAGAAAGAAAGAAAGAAAGAAGCGAGCACTCAGGATCAGACCAATGGACCAGCATGCATGCACGCAGCCCTTAGCATCTAGAGAGCCCTTTCTCCTCTCTCAGGTCTTCGCAGCAATCTTCTCACTCCTGTTTTCAGATGAGGCAACTGATGCTGAAATTGGTTATGAGGCATCACCAAAAACATAATATCGGAGCCTGCATTCAAACTCATCCTTGTGGGCGGAGGGACGTCTCTTTGAATTCTAGATCTCATTTAGGTTACCTCAGAGTCACACTGCACCACACTTTTTTCAAAATAGGTATGAACTTTATACAGTCAGAGCTATTAAAACAAAACAAGCCCAGCCATCAGGGTTCTGAGAGTGGGAGGGGCTTCCTATTACAAAGAGGGAGGGGTCCGCAGAGGCCAGATGGCTGCTATAAAGAACTGTGCAAAGGAGACCCTTGCATGGGGTGGGGGGCCAGCCTGGACAGCTTCTGAGGTCCCTTCCTGGCCTGGTGGTCACTAAGTAAAGGGAAGCTAAGCTCACGCTTAGAACCCTGATGCTGCAACATGGGAGGTTGTGGGGGGGAGCGAGGCGGGGAGGTGGGGAGAGAGACCTCTGTGCTTCCCCTGCCCCAAAGAAGTCAGCATCCCTCAAACACTGGACTGTTTCTACATGCAGAACAAAGCCTTAATCACGATGTAAAAAATTGTGTTAGGACTGAGAAAAGATGCTGCAGACTGTCTTGCTGGATGGAGTGTGGAGTGGTTAGGAGAGGCCACACCTCTTCCAGCACTGCCTAATGGAAATCTGAATGTTGTGGCATAAAGCATACTGATTAAGCTTTCATTCTGTGGGGAGAATCGGAAACAATTCTTCTAAATTGGAAAAAAAAAAAGCATCATGAAAAACCGGAGAGGGGCTGGAATGAGCTGTATCTGGGTTTAGACAATGGATTTGTGGCTGTGTCTCTTAGTGTGCTGAGCTCCCCCTTTCCCTTGGTCAGAGTCTATCTTGAATAAAGCAAGATCTTCAGGACCCACATCTCTTGTGTTTCCCTGGTAGGAGGCGAGAAGCAAAGGGTACCAGCAAGTCAGCTCCAATGAGGCACTGAGTATTTTCTGGAACATGGGAGAAGTCAGTCTCCAGAGCAGCTTGGTCCAGTAGAAATAGAATGTGAACTACACATGTAATTTTTTATTTTTAAAATATATTTCTTTATTGATTTCAGAGAGGAAGGAAGAGGGATAGAGAGATAGAAACATCAATGATGAGAGAGAATCATTGATTGGCCGCCTCCCACATGCCCCCCAATGGGGATCAAGCCCACAACCCTGGCATGTGCCCTTGAGTGGAATCGAACCTGGGACCCTTCAGTCTGCAGGCTGACGCTCTATACACTGAGCCAAACCAGCTAGGGCTACCTGTGTAATTTTACATGTTCTAGCCATATTAAAATATGAAGAAACAAGTGAAATGAATTTTAATAATATATTTTATTTAACCCAATATAGCCCTAATGTTATTTCAACATGTAATCAATAGAAAAAATAATAATTTTTGAGCTATTTTACATTCTTTCTTTCAGATTAAGTTTTCAAAATCCTGTGTGTAATGTACAGTTACAGCACACCTCCATCCAGAATGGCCACATATCAAGTGCTCAGTAGCCACTTGTAGCCAGCGGCTGCTGCATTGGACAGCTCAGGAATGGAATATCTAAGGGGCATGGCTGTACGGGTGGTTCATTTGGGAAACAGTGTGATAACTGCCTCCTTCAATGATGCTCTAAGATCTTCTCCCACCCTGGCAGCCATCTATCATAATTACTTTATCTGATCATTTTAAGTATTTAATCCTTTCAAGTGGCCTGTCCCCAAACTTCATTATTCAAAGGCATCTTCTCACTCAAGACCTAGAACCACTGAATAAACATTGGGCCAACCACAAGTCAGTTAACCTTTTTTTTTTTTTTTAATCTTCACCTTAGGATATATATTTTTCCTTTCCCTGTATTTAGAGAGATAGTGGAAGGAGGGAGGAGGGAAGAAGGGAGGGAGAGAGAAACAGAGACACATTTGACTGGTTGCTTCCCCCATGTGCCCTGACCAGGACTAGGGATAGAGCCTGCAACCAAGGTATGTGCCCTTGATCAGGAATTCGAGACCCTTTGTTCCAAGGGCTGGTGCTCTAACCACTGAACCACCGCCCAGTGCTCATCTTGGCTGCTTGACCCCAGTCCCAGATCCCAGTCCAGGTTCTCTACACATATCACAGGGCTCCTCTAAGGCATGAGCATCCAGTGTGTATGTGGCTCTGGAAAAGGGGAGTGTGTGGAGGCATCAGCTAAACAATCATTTTCTTTTGTCATGAAATCAAATGCAATGGAACTTGTGTTTGTTTTACAGAACATGCAAAAAGGGATCATTTCAGAGTAACTTCCAAGCTGCCAGAACAGGGCAGTCTGTCCCCAATCAATTACCACAAGGTGTGCAGGTACCCTGATTGAGAACTTGTCAAGAGGAAATTGCACTGAGGGAGAATCCATTCTGTAGCCTGTTTTACGCTGCCCTGCTCAGAATCAGATTCTTTTCCTCCCATTTGAATGATAGGTTATTATGATGTACCCAGGGAAAGATGTAAGGCTATTGAACGTGGGCGTTGTATAATTACTTCACTCAATGCAATTTAATGAAGAGCCACCAGAATAGCTATGCTCAGTTTCCTTTGCTTAAACAACCAACAGACTGTCCAAGAGCTGAGTTCTCAAAGCATCGTCTGCTTTGCTTCAGTGACAATTTTCTTGGGCTTTGGAATTTTCCTGGTGACGCTCTTATGTTTTTCTATCAGTTGTAATCGTAGCTGCCCAACAAGATATTAAGTGAGGTCATGTCAGTAACTTTAAAAAATAAATATATTTTTATTGATTTTCGGAGAGGGAGAAAGGGAGAGAGAGATATAGAAACTTCAATGATGAGAATCATTGATAGGCTGCCTCCCACTGGGGGCATATCCCCTTGACAGGGATCAAACGCAGGACCCTTCAGTGCACAGGTGGACGCTCTACCCACTGAGCCAATCCAGCTAGGGCCATAGCAGTAATTTCTTGGCACATAGTAGGTGTTCAGTAACTACATCCCCTTCCCAGCTGCCACGCCAGATTTCCCTTCCCAAACTTATCTTTCTAGTAACTGCTGAGCATTTTCCAACTGGCCCCACAGAAGATAAACTTGAGGACCCTATACAAATCATGACCAAAGTTATCACAGCAATCCCAGAAAGGCTTTCCACAGGCTGGTAGCCAACAATCAAACCACCCCCAAACTAGAGGCTCTTCTGCACTTGTCCCTAAATTAGTGGTAAGACACTCTCGGCTGCCATGTCTTTAATGCCGGTCTTTTCCTCGAGGCAGGGCGGTCAATCAGAAAACAATGAGCCGTTAATGGGAGCTGCATGTGAAGATGTGTATTACCGATTAAGCCTTTGGAATAAGAATTGCAGAAGTGGAATATTTGGTTAGCAGAGACTGCACTTTAAGAGACTTCTAGAACATTTTGTAACAATGAGCTCAGGAATATTCCACCAGCGGTGGATGGAAGTGCCCCTTGCCTCACAACCTCATTGAAACCAAGTGTTGCCATTTTTTATGTTTACTGATATGAAACATAAAATGGCATCATGTTTAATTTGTAAGGTTTTGTTGGACAATTTATATATTTTTCATTTGTGCATATTCTTTTTTGTTCATGTTTTTAGCCTAATATTTTAAGGTGTTTAAGATTTTCTTTATTGGTTTATAAAAGATGTTTGTAATATAGATGTATTAACTCTTAATCATCTATATATATAAACTAGAAGCCTGATGCATGAAGATTCGTGCTAGAATGGGCTTTCCTTTCCCTGGCTGTCGGCACCACCTTTCCACTCCGGCCCAGCCTCTTTCCCCTCAGGTTCCTGAGCCGCCTCTTTCTGCTCTGGGAGCTGCCTCTTTCCACTCCAGCCTCACCTTCCCATGCTGCCCAGAGGCCCTGCGAGACCGGAGGTGGGGCAGAAACCCCCCCCCCCCCGCACTGGGTGTCTTTGTATGCAAATTAACTATCATATTTGTTGGGTTAATTTGCAGGTCACTCCTGATTGGCTGGTGGCATAGCAGAGGTACGGTCAATTTACATGCTTGTCTATTATTAGGTAAGATGCCTAAGCGATTGGTCAACCGGTTGCTATGACATCACTGACCACCAGGGGGCAGACACTCAATGTAGGAGATGCCCCCTGATGGTCATTGCGCTCCCACAGCAGGAGCACTGCTCAGCTGACCAACGGGCACCAGATGCTGGGCTCATGGCTGGTGAGTGTAGCCTCACCCCAAAGACACTCCCCCTGCATGCCCATACCCCACCTAAACCAGGAACAGGATTGGGACTGGCTTCAGGACTGACTGGATGGGAGCCTGCGGCTGCTTCTCAGTCACGGTCGTGCCAGTATGGCCCTAGGACGGGCACACAGAGACCTCAGGGGAGAGTCAGCAAGCCTACCAAGCAGTGGCGGCGGCAGGCACAGCAGGGCCAGGATGAGCGGGAGCAACGCAGTGCCTGGTCTGGGCTTGGGCTCAGGTTCCTCTGGCCGCCTAGATCCCTTGCAGGTGTCAGAGAGCTGGTTTTGGCTAATCCCTGCCGGCCAGGCCAAGGGACCCTACTGGTGCATGAATCCGTGCACCAGGCCAATTGAAATTTCTTTTGAGAGCCCAAAACTGACTTCTGTGCATGGGCCACAAAATTTCAATTGCACTGTATGTGTGCATCTGCACCTGGTATTTTGTGGAAGAGTCACACTCAAGGGGCCAAAGAGCCACATGTGGCTCAAAGTTTGCCGACCACTGCTCTAGTACTACTGTTGGGTTTATCACCCCCCAGTATGTTATTTGATTTTTAAGGTTTATTATTTTGCTTTTCAAAATTGTCCAAAAAGAAATGAACAACCATTTATCCATCCAATAAACACTTATTGTATTCCATCTGCTTGTTGGGCTCTGTGCCAGGCATGGGCATTAGATGAGGGAAAAAAGCCCAAATCTCTGCCATCTAAGAGATCACATAGTTTAGTGGAGAACAAACATTTTTTTAAAAGCGCCTTCAACATAGTGTAACAGTTGTTATAGTCAAAGGAAGTACTGAGATCCTTGATAACAGAGCGAGGGCATCCTAACATAGTTGGGAAAGGAGTAGAGGGAAGACTTCATGGAAGTGGTGACATTAAAATCTACTCTCAATTAAACAGAGCAAGGAGGACATTCTAGGAAGAGGGAAGAATATAGGCAAAGATCCCAAAGCATCAAAGAGGCTCCATCTTTTCAGAGATTCCAAATAATTCAGAGTGACTAGAGTATCTAATCTAATAAAAGAGTAATATGCAAATTGACAGTCCCTCCGATCAAGCCACACCCACCAGCCATGCCGATCAGCCAATCAGGAGGAAGTTTTGCAAATAAACCCCAATCAAGATGGCTGCCACCACTGAGGGCAGGAGGGAGGCTTGGGTTTCCCTGGCAATGGAGGAAGCCAAGCTTTCCACCTGCCATTGTCAGCCTAGGTTTCCACTCAATGCGACAAAGTTTCAATTATAGAAGATACATAATCCTAACAGAAATGGTGGCAGCCACAGAGCTGGGGAGAGAAGAGGCTAGGGTTGCTGGGGTGATGGAGGAAGCAAACTTCTGCAGCCCTAGCCTAGTCCTCCACTCTAGGCTACAAAGTTTCAAACAGAAATGGCAGTCACCACGGAGTGACCAGAATGCTTGGCTCTGCTCCAGGCTACTAAGTTTCAATTGTAGAAGATAAATTAATCCCAGATCCTGGGGCCTCCACTTGGGTCGCTGGGGGGCATGGCCAGCCTGCAAACCACTATAGGCCCCTCGTCCAGGCCACCTGACACCCCAAGGGAACCCCCAACCTGATCCGGGACACCCTTCAGGGCAAACCAGCTGGTCCCCACCCATGCACCAGGCCTCTATCCTATCTAATAAAAGAGTAATACACAGATTGACCATCACTCTAACACACAAGAGGGCTGTCCCCATGTGGTCAAAGATCCTGCCCCCATGTGGACACAAGATGGCCACCACAAGATGGCCAGCAGGGGAGGTCCATTGGGAGGTTCCAGGCCTGCAAGGGAGGGCAGTTGTGGGAGATCAGGCCAACAGGGGAGGGCAGTTGGGGGCAATCAGGGGAGGGCAGTTAGGGGTGACCAGGCCGGCAGAGGAGAGAAGTTGGGGGCAAACAGGCTGGCAGGGGAGCAGTTAGACATCAATTAGGCTGGCAGGGTAGTGGTTAGCAGATGATCAGGCTGGCAGGCAGAAGTGGTTGGGGGCAATCAGGAAGGAAGGCAGGTGAGCAGTTTGGAGCCAGCAGTCCTAGATTGTTAGAAGAATGTCCTACCAGGATCGGGCCTAAACGGGCAGTCGGTCATTCTTCGAGGGGTCCCAGATTGGAGAGGGTATAGGCTGGGCTGAGGGACATCCACCCCCCTCCCCGCACCCTGTGCACAAATTTCGTGCACCAGGCCTCTAGTATGATATAATGCCTGAGGAGGAGGCTCATTCAAAGAGGGAGATTCGATAGCAGCAAAGCTGGACAAGCAGGCAAGGCCAAATGATAAAGGTCCCTTGATTTCAGGATAAGAAGCTGAAATGTTATTCTGGGAACTATGGATGGGTTTGAGGCTGGGAAGGGGCTGGATTAGGGTTAGGTATCAATGTTCCGGCATACACCAGAAGCAAGAGGCCAGTTAGCTGGGAAAATGAATGAAACTTTGTTTCTAAGAGGGCAGACAACCCTTCAATCTTCTCTGGGAGTTTCTGGGATAAACTGGTGTAACTCCTCTTTGCATGCATAATCCTTTCCTGGAAAGATTAGCTGCTTTTGCTGATAGTCTGGAATCGGGTTCAGGATTCTGTGTCCTAATTCAGCTTTGGCCAGCCAGCAAAGTTGCAGCCCCGGTTCCTGGGATTGCACATACTGGGAGGGCCTGGCCAAGACGAAAACCCCTATGGAGGAAAGCAGAACCAGAGACCCGAGAAAGAATCCTTATGACGTTGAATCAGATATAACTCTCAGCAATTCCATCACACGAGTCAATTCTCTTTTTTATTTAACCACTGAAAATTGCCGTTGTAACTAAACATTTCCAGCCAACATCTTTTTTTTTCCCCTAGGCAAACACCTCCCAGTTGCTTCTGCGCCCTCCCTCCCTTTCCCTGCCAGTTCTCAGCGGCCTACTATCTGCACACACGTCCTCCATCAAAGAATGCAAATTTCAAAAACCAATAGTGCCAAAGACAAGTCTGAGAGAATGAGCCAAGTTTGATAATGAATGCCTGCTCACTGTGTGAGCCATTCTGTGGTTATTCGAAACCCCACTCAGTGTTTTCCCCGAGTAATAACAAGTACACTGTTCTCAGGATTGTGACTGTCACCAGCCAGGTGATAGTGATATTTCCGCTCGAGATCTTGTTAGACTTGTGGCTCTGAAAATGATGCCTGGAAGCGCAGGGCAACAGATGTGTGTGCACTGACCGTGCTGAAGGCAAGACCCGCTGCCCTGGAGGACCTGCTCAGATCCTGGCTTCAGAAGGCTTTTCTCTCCCTCTGAAGCGGAGGCGCCTCCTGGAATTAGCATGTGCAATGTGGGCAGTGGAGCTGCAGGCAAGGAAGTGGTGAGCTGCACACTGGGTTGGCTCAGATTTCGGTTGGATCTCCAGCATCTGCTGCTTCAGAATTTCCGGGAGAAACTTCTGAAAGTCTAGGTTCCTGGCCCCATGCTCTGCAAGATTCCGAGTCAGTAGGTCCTAATCTTTACACAGCTCTTCGATTCTAAAGGGCTGCTGTGTTGGAGAACCGTAGGTATGAGATATCCAGAGGCCAGGCCAGGGTCCTTGTCCTTCCACTCACTGCGGGGGCTCCTCGTTAGTCCCCCAAGGCACCTCTCCCTCTTGACCTCCAAGGCCCCTCACTGGAACCCTCTGCCTTCGTGGACTGCCCAGAGTTACCTTTGTGTGATCAGAGGCTGTTGGAAGCAACAGTAAAAAACAATGATGTTGTACAACCCTATCACTTTCCATTTAAGGAAGCCAACCAGGAATCAGAGAGGCCAAATAGGTTTCCCAGGATCACACAGCAAGTCCAGGGCTTAGCCAGGCTACAAAGCAGGGAGACTGGTCTCTGAAAACTCCTCCGGTCCTGGTCTTGCACCCTCTGAATTATGGGAGTGGGGTCCTATCCTCCATCCAGCCCAGTGGTCGGCAAACTGTGGCTTGAAAACCACATGCAACTCTTTGGCCCCTTGAGTTTTTAGCAAAAGCCAGTTTAGGAGGATCCTAATTAAGTTAATAACAATGTACCTACCTATATAGTTTAAGTTAAAAAAAACTTGGCCCTCAAAAGAAATTTCAGTCGTTGTACTGTTGATATTTGGCTCTGTTGACTAATGAGTTTACCGACCACTGATCTAGCCCATTCAGCCTCCCAAACCAGACTCTCCATCCTGGTAAGAGGGAATGGCTGCCCGCTAAGGGAGGGCAGGGGCTTCTCTCA
Source organism: Antrozous pallidus (assembly GCA_027563665.1). Classification (NCBI taxonomy): domain Eukaryota; kingdom Metazoa; phylum Chordata; class Mammalia; order Chiroptera; family Vespertilionidae; genus Antrozous; species Antrozous pallidus. Next base: position 75,012,119 of record CM050522.1, on the reverse strand, counting down.
GTTCCCCTGGTTATAAGCTTTCAGCTCTGCGGAGGCTGCTTGGAATGTAACAGGTAACTCACCAGGGCTCCACCATCTTTAAGTAAATTGCCTTTCCCTCTCCCAGCATGGGGTGACCCTGGATGGTTGGGTACCCACTCTACCTCTACCCAGCTCCTTCTTCTGCCCCCTGCCCCCAGCATTCCACATACCACACCACCAGTCACTCAGGCCAGCGTGTCGGCCACAGTGAGTGATGGGGCCCACAGACCGTTGTTCAGGGGAGGGTGGTGCTGAGTCACTATGAGGGACTCTTCCCAGGCTGTGCTGGGAGACAGAACAATAACACCCTTTGGACTGGCCTCTTAAAAATAGAATGCATGATGTCTACCCCCATGGGAGGAGAAGTCCTGGGCATGGGGTGCCCTGGGTGCTTCCCCCAGTTAGGTTGCAATTGACTGTAGGGTGCTGACTCCTGTTTGCCCAGGGGTAATTGGCGAGTGTTGTGCCAGGCCATTTTTTTTTTCCAGTGTAAGCAAATGAACACTTATTGAGCACCTGCTATGTACAAGCCCAGCTAAGAGTTTTACATAATTAACTTTCTTAAACAAAGGAGTTTGCTCTGCTGGCTCCTGGCTCTCTTGGTTTAAGCTCCCATGCTCCTGCATTCACCCACATGGCCCACAGCCATCTGGACCCCACAGCCCAGACTCAGTTCCAACATGGAACACATACTCTGGACTGGCTTTGCCTCTAGCTCTGCTGAAGCTCAGTTGTACTGGATTAAGGAAAATGGCACTTTGGAAACCCAGAGATGTAATTCCATGCAAATAAAAATCACCAGTCCTCCTATGCAAGCCTCAGAAAACTTTTTTCTCGAGATATCATAAGGTTCTGACTCCCCAACACTCAGTGAGGAAAGGGATACCCCACTTCCAAAATCACCAATAAATTTTATGTAACCCCCTTATGTCTTCCCTTTGGTTCTGATATAAACATAAGCAGTAACACTGCCGATGGTCTTAGGCTCTACAGCAGTGGTTCTCAACCTGTGGGTCGCCTAAGACCATCGGAAAACTCAGATATTTGCATTGTGATTCATTACAGCAGCAAAATTATAGTTATGAAGTAGCAACGAAAATAATTTTATGCTTGGGGGTCACCACAACATGAGGAACTGTATTAAAGGGTCCCGGTATTAGAAAGGCTGAGAACCACTGCTTTAAAGCATACAATTTGGTATTTTAAGTATATTTATAAGGTTGTTATAGCCATTACCACTATCTAATTCCAGAACATTTCCCTGGTCCCCAAAGGGAACTCTGTATCAGTTAGCAGTCACTCCTCATTCCCTCTCCTCCTGGTTAGTCAAGAATATACTTTGTATCTCTAAAGATTTGCCTATTCTAGACAGTTCATACAAATCGAATTGTTCAATATGTGGTCTTTTGTGTCTGGCTTTCTTTACTTAGCATGTTGCTACTGAGGTCCCCTCATATTGCATTGTGGGTCAGTACCTTATTCCTTTTTACAATCAAAAAAATATTTCATTGTATGGATATGTCACATTTTATTTATCCACTTACCAGTTAATGGGCATTTGGGGTGTTTCCACTTCTTGGTGTGCGCTCTCTCTCTCTCTCTCTCTCTCTCTCTCTCTCTCGTACTACAGTACTAGTGACATTTTTTTGTGCATGTGTTTTTATTTTTCAATTCAATTTACTCTCAATGTTATTTTGTATTGGCTCCAGGTGTACAGCATAGACTATCATATACTTTACAAAGTGTTTCCCCTGATATTTCCAGTACCCACCTGGCACCATGCAAATTTATCACAATATTGTTGATTATATTCCCTATGCTGTACAACATCCTATGACTGCCAATGTGGACTTCTTAATCCTTTCACCTCTTTCACCTAGTCCCTCAACCCCCTCCCTCTGACAACCATCAATCTGCCCTCTGTGTCTATGAGTCTGTTTAAATTTTATTCGTTAATTTTCTTCTTTATATTCCACATATAAGTGAAATCATATACCATTATCTATTTTAATCTTCATCCAACCCTTAGAGGTGTATATTACTCTCCATTGATGGATTTAGTAAATTATGTTTTCTTAGAACACCAAAACTGACAAGTCATCCCAAGAAACCATTGATTAGACATAAAAATCCTAGGGACCAGTCAAGTGCTTGTTCTTATATCAGGATAGTGTAACCGAACAGAAACTTCCTTTCTTTAAATGACTTATCTTCCTTTTTTTCCTTTTAATCCAAACTGGCCTCATCCGGTGTTCTGATTCACCTGCAGCCCTGGCAGTTAATAGGAGTGTGACTTTGGGAAGTTACTTAACTTCCCTGAGCTTCAGATCCCTTACGATGGATTTAGGATTGACAATACCACTTCAAAGTTGCTGTCAGGAGTAAGTTGTGTTTAAAACAGTGCCTGTCATATTGTAAAGCAACCAATGGCTTCCAGTGTCTCTATTCCTGATAGGGATGGCTCTGTACCAAGTTGCCTCCTCCTCCAATCCATGCACGCTGGTCCTTCTCCTCCTGATCACTATGTCGTCTCTCTCCACCTCCCTCCACCTCTATCCCCCACTCCTCTTTTCTGGCTAACTTCTCATGCTTCTGATTTCACTTTAAATGCCACTTCCTTGGGTGGCTTTCACAGATAGAGCCACCCCTCCCCCCACCTCCTTAAAGCAACCTGCGTTTTTCCTTCAGTATTTATCAGCTTGTAATTTTAGTTAACCATTTTTTTTTTGTCCTTAAAACTGTGTGCCCATCTTGTCTGTCTTGCTCTCGCTGTATCCTCCGCACCTCCCACCAGTGCCCTAGGATCACAGCAGGCATTCCTGAGATAATTACGGGAACAGTTCAATCCTTTCCTGAACTCGTGTTTGGAAAAGGAAAATGTCCCCCCCAAACCACAGAGCAGATTAGTGGCAGACTTGAATCCAAGTCTCCCTTCCTTTTCCCAATCCAGGCTCCTTCCAGAGTCTGGCAAGCATTTTCCTAATCTCCCCCATAATACAGTTGCTCCAAGGAAAGTTCCAGAAAGGAGGGGAGAATAGTGCAGTGTGCAGAGTAAAAATCACTTGGCTTGGCCCCTCCTCGCGCTGGCCATGAACGTGGACACTCTGTCCAACAGTGTGAAGAGAGGGATCATGGCGATAACGACGTGGCATGGCGGCCACAAGGACCCTACCAGCGAAGGGAGAGAGAATTGAAAGAGGACCGAGCTGTGGGAGCGGAAGAGGTGAAGACAAAGATGCTCCCCTCTCCCCACCTCCGCCCCGCCCTTCCCTCCTGGTCACCGGACACCACCGGCAGTCAGCTGACCCGGCGATGCTGCGATCACGTGACGCGGACCGGGGCGCCGGCGCCAGGCGCAGGCGCAGATCGCGGGCGGTTGGGTCAGCTGACCTGCGGGGCGAAGGAGCGGTTTAGGCCGCTCCCGTCTTGGGAGTCGCCGCCGCCGCCATGGCCAGTCAGTCGCAGGGCATCCAGCAGCTGCTGCAGGCCGAGAAGCGGGCCGCCGAGAAGGTGTCCGAGGCCCGCAAGCGTGAGTTGCAGGGAGGGGCGGCCGGGCGGGGCGGGGCGTGAGGCCCAGGAGTGCGGCCCGGCCGCGGGAGGTGGCCGGTGGTGAGGCCCGAAACACTGCGGGGCGGAGGGATGGTTCCAGTCGCGGAAGCTGTGCGCCTCGAAGCCCTGGGTCTGAGGCTCTGGAAGGCTTGGGGGGCGACTGGGAGTTGCCTTGTGGGATAATAGATCGGGCGTGGAGGCATAACAATGGGTGGGCGTCCTTGGTGTCTGGAGGCGTGTAAAATGGGTTATTCAGACAGAATTCATTGTCTTTCCCCTCCTCCTTGCTCCTCTGGGGTGCCCCATCTCAGTGAAGGGAGCCACCATTTGCACAGTTGCTCAGTCTAGCAAGAGTCCTCTCTGCCACCTCTTCGTTCGCCACCTTCATACCAGGTCCATACCGCCACCATCTTAGTCCAGGTCCTCAGGTTCTCTGAGGCTCCCACAGCAGGCCAACTCGTTGAGTCTTTAAGTGTGTTTAAAATGTGGCTGATAGGTGCCACGCCCGGAGCCGGATATATCCAGGGCTTCCATCATCGTGGTGTTTAGAACCCCGGTGAAGGAAGCCGATGTCGGGTAGGTCAATTGCAGGCGAGGTGAGAGGACTAGAGTTGAGAAATGAGAGGTTGCTAAACAATTAAACAGGTAGACCCAGTCCGCATTCTAGACTGGTGAGTGGAAGAAGTTTCCTCTCCTGCAGTCCATTCTCACTGCGGTTCCTCATCCCCCTGATTTCCCACCGCCATTACAGGCAGCAGACGCTCAGTGCCTGCAGAATAAAGCCCAAAGTCCTTATTAGGGTGCTGGAGGCACTTTGGGATCAGTCTCTTGCTTTCTCCCCGAATATCACTGGTTCGCTCCTCCAGACGATTAAGCAACCTTGATTTCTCACAGGCCCCTTCTTGGGCGCCCCTACGGCCTTTGCGTAGCTGTTTGCTCCGGTTGCAGGAGGTTTCCTCGGTTTGTTCTCTAACCCCAAGTCTTCCTTCAGATCTCCAAATGGAGGCCGCAGTACTTCTAAGAAGCCTTCCCTGGCTTGGCCTTCTCCCTTCAGACGAGGCTAGGAGTCCTTCCCAGGTGCTAATATCTGTCATCGCAGTGCAGTAAACCTGTGTCTTCAGTCAATCCAAAAACTGGAGATCAGGGGCTGTGCCTAATTTATCTATTCAGTTTCCCATCCGGTGAGATAGATATTTCTATCCCAAGTTTACAAATGGGAAAAGTGAGGCTCGGAGAGAAATGACCATATCCTGGGAAGCAGCATAGCTGAGGTGTAGAGGTTTCCATTCTTGTGCAAGACTAAAATACCAAAAAATACTTACTTTAGTAATTCTTCGGTATTTCTCCTAGTATAAGACTTACACTCTTAAATCCAAGTACTTGGATTTAAGGTTGTGTGATACTCCATATTTCATAGGGAAAGTTTTCTTTGAGGGAACTGGGGATGGGAGCAAGCCTTTCAACCTTGCTCTGGTGACTGGAAAGTTCTGTGTTCTTCACAGAATATTTCTGATTATGTCCTTGATACAGAATTTCCAGAATGACATTCCACAATCAGTCATATGATGGCTCATCAGTAACAAGTTGTATCTATTGGAAAGCACATAAGAATACTAGAGGCCCTCACAGCCCTGGCTTAGTCCAGTAGGTAGTCCAGAAGGACGTCCAGTCTAATTAGAGTATTATGCTTTTATTATTATAGATTATTATAGATTTTGGGCAAGTGCAGGAACAAGTATTTGGAATATGGTCAGAATAATTCTGAGTGCCTTAGAGGAATGGGTCATGTTTTACACCTTATTTTATTTTTTTAAATGTTTTCTTTTTTTTATTTCAGAGAGGAAGAGAGAGGGAGAGATAGAAACATCAATGTTGAAAGAATTATTGATCAGCTGCCTCCTGCACACCCCACATTGGGCATTGAGCCTGCAACCCAGGCATACACCCCTGAATGAAATTGAATCCGGGACCCTTCAATCCACAGGCTGATGCTCCATCCACTGAGTCAAACCAGCTAGGGCTGACCTGGAATCTTAACGGTGACCTCCTGGTTCACAAGTTGATGCTCAACCACTGAGCAACACTGGCTGGGCAATCCCAGATTTTGTGATAACTAGGAACAGAAGTATTGAGAAGAACTAAAATTTGAAAATTATTGCCTGCCATGATCTGTAATTAAATTGACTTACCTAGTTAGGAATTGGGAGGAGGCAATGCATGATGTGGTAAAATGGTCCAACCCAAATTTTCATGAAATTGTTGCTTTGAACCATTCTATATAATAAGGAGCTAATATGCAAATGGTCATCACACCCTTGTGCTGGGGCTGGGGGACCTGAGGCCACACCCCCACCCTGCGGGGCTTGACGGGTGGGGCAGGCCAGGTTTGGGTCTCAAGTGATTTCAAGGTGCACGTGGGTGGGCTGGGACTTGATTCTGGGTCCCACAGCACACCCTGGACTCTGACAGCAGGAGATTTTCATATACATTTTATTAATTTTCTTTCATCTCTGACATTTCTATGATAGGGAAAGGGCAAATAGCAATATTTAAACATTTCCTCTATTAATTCCCTTTTAATGTGCACGGATTTCGTGCACCAGGCCACTAGTAATATATATGTATTTTTTTAAAAATTGTGTTATGGTTTATTCTATTGGAATGAAACATAACACTGGCTTCCATATATAAGGTTCACTAAAAGCAAGATTAAAAATAAACATAATTTCCGGCTCAAATGTTTTTAGTTTTCAGAGAAGCCTATCAAAATTGAATGTTGAAGATGTTTGCTGATAGGCAGAGAATATATTAAGTGATTAATTCAGGGAGCTGCGGGAGTTGGGAGTAATCATGAGAGTGGTATGGTGAAATTATGTAGAGCTACTCCATAATGTTTGGTATAAATGTTATTGTAGATTGTTGGTTTGGAAAAGATCTTTGGCTTTGAGATAAGGCTTTGAATACACCTGATGAGGAGGATAGCATGTAGAGCACTGGGGTACAGGTTGGTTTGAGCAGAGGACAGCAGTAGGCCCTAAGCTGTATTGAAGTAAACATACATGCAGAAATAGTCCTGGGGTGCTCAAAGAGAGAGAGAGAGATCTGTTGGTGGTTTCGGACTGCCCCATCATGGGGTCATTAGGGCCAAGTAATTTCTTAATTAGGAGGTGGAAAGTTAAATTTCATTTCATTCATTCACATAAGTTGAGTAAGATTTGGGCAATTGATACACAACGATGTATAATAAAGCTTAGTTTTAGATGCAGGATGATTTTTGCTCTTAAAGAAATGTTCAAATTGTTTGCTTAGGACCTTCTTTTTTTCCTGTTTGGGTATCTGAAAAGTTAGTGAACAGAGGATTACAGCAACTGTTGGTTGGTCTTGGGGTCTATTTTTTAACAGGCTTGGTTAGAATCTTGAGAATTTTCCCATCTGTGTATTAAACTAGTCTCTTCTAGAAACCAGACTGAAAGGGTTAAAGAGAATAAAACAGGGCAGAGAAAAACTTATTGTGCTTAGCAGATATCTTGCAGAAAGCTTGCACCCTTGAACACCGCATAGCTCAGATAACCAGAAGACACCTGGCGGTGGGAGGAAGGGCCAGACCCTTACGTCAGCCGCTGAACTGCTTGCAGCCAGCAATCGCTGATAAGAGTCTTCCCCTTCCTACACTCTCCACTGACTCCCCTCTGCACCCAGAGGCCTGCAATAAGAGCCTTTTAGATACGTTATAGCCTCATGTCATAGGTGCGTGACCTCGGCCCACTCTGAACCTTTCACAGACCACCTGTGTCTCCCCGCCTCTCAGATGCTGTGCAGTCTTTCTGTCCAGAGCTCTCCGCGGAGAATGCCGTCCCGATACCACTTTCATTACTTAGATCCTGTGCACAGGCATTGTTTTTGGTGTCCAGTGTGACATCATCTGTTGCATTTAGTTAGGTTTGGAGAGCCTGGAGGCCGCGGAGGAGAGGTTGCTGTCACTTGGGAGCATATTAGTCTCCTTGCTAAGCTTCTAAAGCAGAGCTCCAATCAGAATCAACAGCATAATTAGGTGTTTACTTCTTGAGAAGAGGAAGAGTTCCTTAGATGGCTAATGTCACCTATTGGATTGTTGGTTCTTAGTTGAGATTGGGAGAATATTCTTAACACGTTCCAAAATTTTTTGCCATCATTTTTACTGTCTGTAGTTATGGAAGGCAGTTCTTTTTCTAGTTAAATAAAGCCCATAGGCGGCAGGATCCTGTTACTATTAGTTAGCTCTGAATCCCCCCTCTCCCCTGCATGTCTCTTGAGACTGTATCTTAAAACTTTTCTTGTTTACCATCAGTCTCTGCTTCCTTCTCTTGTTTTTTAACCACTTCCTGATGTAGCTCTTTCTTTTGAAAACAGGAAAGAACCGGAGGCTGAAGCAGGCCAAAGAAGAGGCCCAGGCTGAAATTGAACAGTACCGCCTGCAGAGGGAGAAGGAGTTCAAGGCCAAGGAAGCTGCGGTGGGCCCCATTTATTTTCATTACTGCTTTGGTTTCTTGAGATTTCCCTCTCCTTCCTTTCCCTTCAGGCCCTCAAAGTGCCCAGCATAGCTTGGTAATTCTCATTTAATAAGTATGTCGAGCAGTTAACATGTGACAGGTCCTGTGCAAATGCCAAAGGCCCAGCTGTGAACAGAAACAGACATGGTCCTTGCCTTCATGGAGCCTCGTTACGGGCTGGTGGTCAAGGAGACTCAATGAAATGCCAGTCACGGGAACTGCAGCTTGAACAGTGTGATGGCAGAGACACATATCTCCCAGAGCCTCACGTTAGTGTAAAGGCACATACCAGCTAGAGGCTAGATGACCATGCATAAGATGTGTCCAGTCATAGTACAAAAACACATCACAGAGAGTACAAGGGAAGCAAGGAAAATTCTGGAAAAGGGAAAGGATGGAGGAGGGCTTCACAGAGAAAAAAAATTCTATTAGGACTCTTGGATGTAGTAACGGAAAACAATTCAAACAAGTTTAAACAAAATGGAATTAATTAAAAACCCCAGGCATACCCGTAGACCTTGCCTGACTGTGCTCATGGCCAGGCAGGGGGGACAGTGTATGCAAGAGTAATTTGGCGTTTGTGCCAGCTCTAGCCAGCCTACTCAGTGGCTGGATAAGTTGCATTGCTTCAACATTTTATTTTTTTTATTTTTTTATTTTTTAATATATTTTATTGATTTTTCACAGAGAGGAAGGGAGAGGGATAGAAAGTCAGAAACATCGATGGGAGATAAACATCGATCAGCTGCCTCTTGCACACCCCCTACTGGGGATGTGCCCGCAACCAAGGTACATGCCCTTGACCAGAATCGAACCTGGGACCCTTCAGTCCACAGGCCGACGCTCTATCCACTGAGCCAAACCGGTTCGGCTGCTTCAACATTTTAAAACACACACACAAAAACCCAGATAAAAAGCTAACTTGATTTTGATCTGAAAGTTTAGATAATGATTTGAGGACTCTTAATTTCATCGTGCTTTTGGCCTTGTGGGCTTCATTCTCAAGTTCTACATGGTGGCCTTTGCTAGTTTCAGGTGCACATAGCAGTAAGTAGCAAAAGTTTAATTCATCTTTGCATTGGGTGATGATAGTGTTATTAAAACTTAAAATATTTCTCTGATTCTTAAACCGGGGCAGATTGTAAATTGTCAGACTGCCCACAGAAGTGTGTAGAAATATTCTTGTTAGGACAGCCATTTCATTTTTACATCACTGTTCTAATGGTTTATAGAGGCAGTACCGGTTTTGTACACAGTGTTCCAGTATAACTTCAGTTTTCAGTACTGGGGCTTGGCATATAGTTTATATTCACAGAATAGAGCTGGTGGTCCCCCATCTCCCCAGTAGGAGTTATGGACTTTTAAAAAATATGACGTTAGCAATTGAGCTAACCATTATGAAATGCTTCAGGGTATCCCTAAACTGTGAACAATTGTAGTATAGGGTACAAAGCCCTAGGGTTGAATTTTAGTGCATTCACCCTGACCTCTTTGAGCCTTGGTTTCCTCATCTGCAGAAAGGGGAGTGATAAGCTCCTCATAGGTTATGGAGGAATCGATAACATCGAGAGAATGCTCTGTAAACTCCCTTGTGTTATATAGCTAGAAAGGGATATAGTTGTTAATATGTGTAGTGAGCTGAGAATAGGAGATACAGAGAGTCAGACACACAAAAGTTACATCTTCAAGAACTTGATAGGTCACTCTCCAAGAACGCAGGTACAGCAGATAACGAAAAGCCAGCCATACTGTGAAGGCAGTAGAAGAGAAAAGAAACATTAGCAATCAGTGTTTGTTAAATTGTGAATGGAGACAGGAGGAGTAAGAACCCTACAGTAAAGTATTTTAGCAATTAAACAGGGCAACAATGAGAAGTTAGTTTCTCTCCAGTCTTGGAGAGAGTCACTGTTAAAAGTGTCTTATGTATTCTAGAATATTTATATTCGAAAGAACAGATGTTGTGTATTCATAATGGTGAATCTACTGGTAAACTTGAGAGCTAAAACATTAGCCTTATAGGCTTGGCTCAGTGGTTAAGCATCGGCCCTTGATCCGAAGGGTTGCGAGTTTGATTCCTAGTCAAGGGCACATACCTTGGTTGCAGGCTTGATCCCCAACCCTGGTCAGGGCTCGTGTGGGAGGCAACCAATTGATGTGTATCTCTCACATTAGTGTTTCTTTTTCCCCCCTCCTCCATCCCTTCTATTCTCTCTAAAAGTCAATGGAAAAATATTCTCAAGTGAGAATTAAAAGCAACAGAAAACATTAACCAGTAATAGTGAAACGCTGTATATTCTTCCTAAATTGTGTCCCCATTGTGTCTTTGTGTTTATTATTTTTTAGAGGTTTTTTAAAATATATATATTTATTTTAGAGAGGAAGGGAGAGAAGAAACATTGATTTGTTGTTCCACTTATTTATGCGTTTGGTTGATTCTTGTATATGCCCTGACTAGGGATCAAACCCTCAACCTTGGAGTATTGGGACGATGCTCCAATCAACTGAGCTACCTGGCCAAGGCCAAGGGCTTTTAAAAAAAACACCGTATGTCCCCCATTTAAAACCACACAAGGAAACTTCCATACCAATTACATGGATACCACTTTGTACCTTGCCTTTTTCCCCTTAAACTGCATGTTTTACAGATCATTTCTTCTTGCTGTGCATATTTACCTTATCTCTTAAGTGGCTGAAGAGGATACGCTGGTGTAGATGCACCATCCTTTGTTCAGCTAGGCTTCAGTCCTTGGGCCTTTGGTTCATTCCAGTCTTGGCTGCACATTAGACTCTAGAGAGATGGGAACATATCATCCTCTGGGATCATTTCCTAGCAGCGGAGATGCTGTGCAGTTTACTTTCTGAGAGATGTAAGGTTGGCCACCAAGTGATTGCATCAAGTTTTGCTCCTTGGGGAGATAAGAGATCAACCAAAGGACTTGTATGAATGCATATAAGCATAACCAAGGGGCGTAAGACACCAGGGGGTTAGGCATGTATGGGAGCGGGTGAGGGCGGGGGCATGGGGCAGGTATGTACACATACCTTAATTAAGAAATGCAAAAAGAAAAGTTTTGCTCCCATTAACTCGGGGAATGCCAACTTCTTGCATGTTCTTCAACCAGGAGGCCCCATTGCCTCGTGGTGATTGTTTACCTTCACTAATGAGACTGGGTTACCAGAGGTGGTTCCTGACATCCTGTGTCATCACTCCTCCACTCAGGCTCTGGGATCCCATGGCAGCTGCAGCAGTGAAATGGAGAGGGAAACCCAGAGAAGATGCGCATCCTCCAGACCTACTTCCAGCAGAACAGGGATGAAGTCCTGGACAATCTCTTGGCCTTTGTCTGTGACATCCTGCCAGAAATCCATGAAAACTACCACATAAGTGGATAAGGAAGAAGAAAGAAGTACCTGTTCTATGGGTTGGGATTTTATGTGCCTTCATGGAATATGAAGCTTTTGCAAAGCTTGAGTGAGAATCTTGTGAAAAGGCATTAAATTATTTCTGTGTACTGTATAAGTAGGTCCTTTTGCTTTTGGGAGAACAGCAAATCTAGTTTCTTTCTACAAATTTAGAGTAGAGTTTATCCAAAAGTTTCATATTTTTACCTCATATTTCTTAGAAACCTAATGAGTATACTTTCTTTTTCTATGCCTTTTAATTCAAGTAACATATAACTATATATAACAGTACTGTACCTTTCTTAGACATGGTAAGAAACACTTTTTTTTTAAAGAAAGGGATTAAATTTATTTTTTCCCTTAAGCTTTCTTGAAGGTCAGGGGCTTTATCTATGAAAAAGTAGTAAATAGTTGTTTGTAACCTGTGTAAAGCAGCAGCCAGCCTTAAAATACTAGTAGTCCTTTCTGGTGGAGGGTTAGAACAATGAACAGTGGTATAATTGTTTGGGCTGCTTTTAGTATCAATGCAAATTACTAGATGATAGAATTCAAAACCTTGTTACATGTTGTTACGTGGTGTACTGATAATCATTTAAAAGTAAAGACTTTGTCATGCATTTTCCTTCTCTGGTTCATCCTTTTTGATGATGCAATGTGTACTTTGACCCAGAATTTCCCTGAGGAAATTAAATCGGTGTGTGTGTGTCATACACATTCCCACACATACTTAGAAAATATTCTTGGTCTGCATCTTGGCGAGAAGGAAAGAATCACTTTTGCACTTATATTTCCTAATCCTCGTAGCAACTTTATGTTACAAGATAAGAGGCAGAGAGGTTAAAGAACCAGGTCACTGATGTGGTAAGCCAGTGATTGGCAAACTCATTAGTCAACAGAGCCAAATATCAACAGTACAATGATTGAAATTTCTTTTGAGAGCCAAATTTTTTCTACTTAAACTTCTTCTAACACCACTTCTTTAAAATAGACTCGTCCAGGCTGTGGTATTTTGTGGAAGAGCCACACTCAAGAGGCCAAAGAGTCGTATGTGATTTGCGAGATGCAGTTTGCCAAGCACTGTTACGCCAAGATTTGGATTGGCAGTCAGGTTTAGTATCTGCTTAACCACCATGCATATGCTCAGAAGTGAGGGTATCATACACCTTTTAAGTACCACAACCACAGATTTCTTTCATCTCCCAAACCCTAGATTGATTACTCCTCTGGCAATTTCATGTCCTGTCTAGAAAGAAAAATATTGCCCATTACAAGTACAGAAACTGACCATTCCACTTGGTGCCACTGCTCAGACCTCAAGTTCTTGAAAGAAGGCATAAAACACTATGGCATCTACAAGTTCCCTGAAGATTTACCACTTCCACTTTTTGGGTGGAAAAAACCCCTTGAGGTTCCGAAAGGTGAAGCAACTTGCCAGGCCGTGCAGTGAATCTCTGCATGCTTCTAGTGAGGGAGCCCTATCTGTGTCCGGCACTTTCTGTAAACCTACCGCCCTGCAGGGTGATCCCACTTCCACGGGTGGCAAAGCTGAGGCCCAGAGGGGCTTATAGAATGTTCAAGGTCTCAGAGCAAAGGAGTGACAGCTGGAACGGAGTCCATCAGACCCGCTGGAAGGCTACAAGAGTAAATGGACCATCTTTTTCCTTGGGATTTGGTGAGCGGGCACTCTGTAGCTAACTTGCATTTCATGGCACATTTGTGGGAACAGTGAAGGAGTGATGGTTCCGGAAGTCAAGGAAAGTTGTTTGGTGGGAAGGACCTGTTGGATGAGTCTCGCATGCCCCAGGTTTTTCACCTTTTTAATTTTCTGTCCTTTAAGCACCATCTGGCCGATCTCAAGAGTGTTATTCTGTCAACTGATTTCACATCATTTCAGTGGCTCTGAAATGACGGAAAAAGTCTGCACAGGCAGGCAGTTTAAGTCTTGCTCCCCCATTCCCACCCTGTCCCCTACGAGTAAACAGGTCTTAGGAGGCAGGAGAGACACATTCACTATTTCAAGACTAGGCCTGTGGTTGGGGAGAGGAAGCTGCCAGATCATGTCAACATCTATGGCTTTTAAAAAACCTGAAATGACATTAGCTCCTGGGTCAAGCGTGAATTCAAGGCCATAGCTCAGTATTTGGGTGGATGGTTGATGGGAATTGGTAGGCTTGCAGGGAACAGACAATATTCCCCTCTCCCCTTTTCTACTAGAGAAGAACTTACAAAGGGAAGAGTGGCAGGGATTCTAGAATAGGTGGCAGCAGCTGAAGATAGAATTAGAGAAGCTAGGCTGGTTGGTCTGAAAGCATGATGGGGTTGTCTACTATTGTCTTCAGGAGTTTTTAAAGCTAAAAAGACCCGAGAGTCTAGCTTTAGTTAAAAGCCTAATTGTCTTTTTTTTTTTTTTTTTAATACTTTTATTGATTTCAGAAATGGAGGGAGAGGGACAGAGAAACAAATGCTGAGAATTACTGTCTCCTGCACGCCCCACACTGGGGATGAGCCTGCAGCCCAGATATGTGCCCTGATTAGGAATCAACCATGACTTCCTGGTTCACAGGTCGATGCTCAACCACTGAGCCATGGGCTGGCCAGGCCAATTACCTTTTCGTTGACCTTCCCGTTTCTCCCAACCAGATGTGAGGGCTTCCTCTTCAGATCCTGCCCCATCTTACTCCCTTTTGTACCTGCCAGTGGCACATAGTGTGGAAATAGATTTCTGACTTTTCAGGGGGTTGCTGGCCTCACTGACAGGAATTGAGAGTTTCTTCTGGTTTTGACCCAGTTTCCTGACAGCATGTGACCTGTCTTACTCCCTGCACATTCGTGACAAGAACAGCTGTGTGTTCAGTCCCAAGTTCTTGCATGTGTACCTTGTCATGGGGCGCTCATAGCATAATGTGACTTGCAGGATTCGGAAATGAATTTAGTGCAGCCATTAGTAATGAAACATTTTTTTGGAAATGGATGTGCTTTGGGGAAAAAAGTTTTAAAATAGCTCTGATCAGTGGTAAAGGCCGGATCTGAACCCAGGTCTATCTGACTTCCCAGCCTGAATCGCTATACGATTTAGCTCGGTTTGTTCAGGCCACAGTAACATTGTAAGCAATATGTTTCTAAAAGAGCTAGAAAGTTAGCGAATCTATAAGCGGCAGAACCATTCTGAAAAACAAGATCTCATTTTTGATCTTCGTTTTTCATTTACTCACCCAGAGGTTCTGAGGCTCTCCCTGCCCCATCGGCTGCTAATGTTTGAAGTTTCTGCCAGCCTGGGAAGAATTTCACTCCTTACTTCATCTAGCTTGCCAGATAGTTGGCAGATGGCCCCCAAACAATGGCCTGTAACCCTTATAAACACAACAGGACAGATGGTGCAACTGCTGAGTAAGGGTGGCTTTGGCTGGGGTTTGTGGTTACAGTCACGTGTTGCTTAATAATGGGGATACATTCTGAGAAATTTGATTTCACTGTGCAAGCATCATAGTGTGCACTTACACAAACGTAGATGGAATAGCCTACTACACACCCAGGCTCCATTACAGACTTTTGGGACCACCCTCGTATATGCAGTTATTATGGGGTACATGACTTTGAATTTAGCTGTAGCTGCTACCCTGATGATTTCATTCATAGCTACTTATTCAATAATTCAAGTGCATGAGGGGAGGGTGCTGGGGGACAGATACGAGCATGGGCAGAAGCAGTTCTATGCCCTGTGGGTTTATTCTCTTTTTGGGAAATGAGACATTGGACAATTAGCATGCCATGTGCTAGTTGTGGCTGTCTTAAGCAAGGGTCTAGGACAGTGGTCAGCAAACTCATTAGTCAAGGGCCAAATATCAATAGTACAATGATTGAAATTTCTTTTGAGAGCCAAATTTTTTAAACTTTAAACTTCTAACGCTACTTGTTCAAAATAGACTCGCCCAGGCCGTGGTATTTTATGGAAGAGCCACACTCAAGGGGCCAAAGAGCTGCATGTGGCTCATGAGCCACAGTTTGCCGACCACTGGTCTAGGAGTTTGGGTGATTGGCCTGGGCCCAGGACAGGAAAGGGATCTCAGAAGAAGGGTCCTTTTAGCTAAGACCTAAGAATGTGTCATCAGGTGATGAGGTTTGGGGTTACCTTCCAAATGGCGAGGAATGGCAACCACTGAGAACTAGAAGTGAAAAAGAGCGTGGGGTGGGGGAGGAACTGAGAGATGTTCTGCAGTCTTGGAGTGTAGGGTTTTCAGTGGTTAAAGATAGGCACAGGGCAGGGTGGGGGTGGGGAGAGGCTTGGCCCACCACATAGAGCCTTGTGAATCCGTAGAGATAGCTTTCCTGGAGTCTGCTTTCCAGTGGACTAGGTATTTCTTTTTCTTTTCTTTTTTCTTTTTAAAATATATTTTATTGATTTTTCTGCAGAGAGGGAGAGGGATAGAGAGCTAGAAACATTAATGAGGGAGAAACATCTATCAGCTGCCTCCTGCACACTCCCCACTGGGGATGTGCCTACAACCAAGGTACCTGCCCTTGACCAGAATTGAACCTGGGCCAAACCGGTTTTGACTGGAGTAGGTATTTCTTATTTTTCACTGGATTTTATTTACCTTCCTCCATTCTACATGGAGCCCCTACTCCCTCATGCTATAGTGCCAGGCCTTGCCAAAGGCATTATATCTTGCTGCCCAAGACTAGCCACTCCTTTACGGAGCACTTTCTAAGCACATCATCATCTCATTTAATTCTTAAGGTTTTGCAAATATATTTGCATTTCAATTCTTTTATTGAAATGTATATCCCTTAGTACTAAAACATAATGGTAGTTGGTTAGGTTACCTCTGCAAAATCAGAATTAACATGGATGTAATTAAAATATTGAAATGTATCAGCCTTTTGGGAAAACTGAAAAGTTATCTACAAAGCATATTGTTTACAAAAGTATGAGATATACTGTGGCTCTTTGGCTTATTTTCCAGTGCATATTTATCCATTACATGGCATCAACATTGGGCACACTCATCTCGGACAGACTCAGGCTACACATTGCATCGAGTGGTTTATAACCTTTCAACACTGCAGATCTCCTATATTCACTCACTTACTAGTAAGTCTTGAACACCACCTCAGCGACCTCATGATTATAAAGATGGGTCTTTACTCAAGACCTTCTGTTGGCACAATAGGGAAAATTAGTGAAAGTATATTCCCTTCATTTTAAACAGAATTGTAAATTAGAAGCAATGGCAGTTTTATAAAAACAGTCCTTAGTAAAAAACTTCTGGTGTCTTAAATCAGCAAGTTTTCAGTATTGTTAATTTGAGTCAGTAGTACAATAAAACGTATTTTCTTGATGTGACTATATTGAAGCAGATTTTGCATAAAAACTTTTCCTTGGACACAAACATCACCTGTCTTATAGAAAACCTGTTAAAGATAATACTCCAAGATTAACAGGTATGTAGTTTTGCTTTATATAAAATTGAATGTAATTCCCAAGTAGCAATCAAGTCCACATCTCTGGATAATCTATTACTTGCATTATGGGTGCTAAGAAACCATATAACTAGTGACCCTTATAATGTCTTAAAAGTGCATTTGTGAAATATTGGTTTGGAAGTAAACCTCATAATTTAAAAATTAAGTAGGTTACCATTTTTAATACCTTCTAAATATACTGACCCAATGTAGAAAGTTGGATCAATGTTAGAAATGAAGATTCACAGTTTATCTTCCCAGACTTTTCATTAACATTTCATATTATGGACTTGGTTTTGTCTGCATGGCTCAGCTGAACTCAAATTTAAGCATAATTCCACTATAGCATAATGTTAATTAGGCAGTTTTCCCAAATCTGAGAACATCAGTGCCAATCCAGTTATGTTTTTAAGAAAATATTTTTATTGATTTTTTTTTTACAGAGAGGAAAGGAGAGGAATAGAGAGTTAGAGAGACAAACATCAATAAGAGAGAAACATCAATTAGCTGCCTCCAGCATACCTCCTACTAGGGATGTGCCGCAGCCAAGAAACATGCCCTTGACCAGAATCAAACCTGAGACCATTCAGTCCACTGAGCCAAACCGGTTAGGGCCAGTTATGGTGTTTTGAGGCTTCACAGCTTAAATCCACTCTAACATTATGAAATCCATCCTTTAGGACTGTGGCGAAAGCCTTCAGAGAAGTTTTTGTTGCTGTAATAATCCAATGCAGGAACCGTTTCAGGAATTGTTGGAAGGTGGGTTATTCTGTAGTAACTATGCTTCAGTTGCCATGTAGTTTGCCCAGAGACAATCCATTTTAACTTCTGAACATTTGGTTTGGAGCACTTGTTTGATGAATATTCAGTTAAACACTTGGATGCGAGCTCTTGCCAGAAGGTCAAATCTCTGCTATTTATCTTGGAATGCTTCTGAAGACATTCTACGACTTCTGTTACCTCTACACACTTCTGTGCTTGGATCTCCAATGCAATGACAGACGATGCCAACACAGAAGAAGGCCTTGCTTTAGAAAATATGATCCTGAAGTTTGCCGATATTCTTTTCCTTCTCTTACAAATGAAGAAACTGAAGCTCAGAGAGGTGACCTAACCTATGAAAGTTCACATGCCAGTAAGTGGTGGAGCCTGGTCAGCCGGTTCCAAAGGCCCACGTCTTCTGTGCATTTCCAGCCGAGGAGACTGATGTGTCAACCAAGCAGAGAGAACAGGGTGATATCAGACTTCATGGAGGAGGTAGGCCTTGCTGGAGAGGCAGGATTTGGGTGAATGGTGACCAGGCCTCACGTGTCAAAGGATCCCTTTCTTTTTTTTTTTTCCTCTCATTATTTTTATTGATTTTTAGAGACGGAAGGAGAGGGAGAGAGAAAGAGAAACATAATGGAGAACAGAATATCAATTGATTGCTGGATGCCTCCTGCATGCCCCATACTGGGGACTGAGCCCACAACCTGGGCCTACACTCCAACTGGGAATCGAACCAGCAACCTTTTGGTGCACAAGATACTCAATCACCTGAGCCACTAATCCTCCAATTGATCCTTCTCAAGGCCAGAGGATCCCTCCCAATATCCGCTCAGCAATTATAAAGCTCCAGCATCCCCATGGGCTCTTGCTTCCATCCCCTTGGAATTGTATTTTGGCCAACTAAATATCGATCTGGAATGTCTTGCTCAGTGCTGCCCCGCACAATATCTGGCACTTAGCAGGCACCCAATGTCAGGTTTCACTTGCCAGGGGAATGAGGACCCCTGGGCAGTACCTGCTGCTTAGTTCCTCAGTCACTGCCCCCTGCCCCAGCACTCTGCCTGTGTCTCTGGCGGGCGTGCAGTCAACCAAGTCCCGTGGTCGGAGGGGCCCCCAGCAACTTGCCAGTATCTGTTGCATTAAAAATACACCTCTGTTCTGACTCAGCTGTAGCATGCAGGCTGTGGCATGTAGCAGTCCTGTGACTGTGACCATCCCAGCACAGCCTGTGAGCAAGTGGGAATCACCTACCTGTCCACTGTGGGGAGGGCCCTTCTCACACTATAGGGAAGTCTATGCACCCCTTAAAGAAGAGAGGCAGAGTGGGGTGTTCTGGCATGAGGTGAACGCCAAAGAACTTTTGTTGGATTAAAAAGTAGCGTGCCCAGCAGAACAGGCTCCCTTCTGTATGAACACACACGTGTGAGTGCATCTGTCCATCTGTGCTCCGTAGGAAAATACACAAGGTTCCTGCTTTCCTAGGGGAGGCGACCCCTTTCCCTGAAATCCCGAGTGGGGGTGCTGGGGGTGGCAGCCAAAGCCTAGTGAGCTGCTAGACGTTTCTGGCAGTTGCCAACACAGAGATTATCTCATTCAAGCATGAAACAGTGTTTTTTACAGGAAACTAAGGCACAGAGACTTTAAATAGTTTACCGGGGATGACCTCAAAAGCCCACACCTGGGGGCTTAGAGCTCAGGTAACCTGGTCCCCACAGATGATCTTAATAACACAGTACACACATGATTTTCCTATAAAACACAAGTCCCCGGGAAGCTTCTGATCCCCGATATTGCCTCATCCCCCGGATCCCGTGACCGTGTTGGGGGGGGTGGTGGCTGGACCTCAGAGGGTAAGTTGCTGATCAGACAAGGGCCAGACCACACCGAGCCTCCCAGAGGGGCCGGAACTTGTCCCGCAGGGCCACTCCACCCCCGCCCCCCGCCCCACACCCCCCCCCCCCCCCCCCCGGCGCCCCAGAATCGCTGCACGTGGTCGGCGAGCGCGGAGAAGCTTCCTGGCGTCCCGGGAGAGCCCGGGCTGACGAAAGGCCGTTTCCGCGCGGGGCGAAGGCTCCCCTCCTGACCCCGAGGCGAGCCCCGCGGGCGGCTCCTCCCGGTGCGGTGAGTGCGCGGGGCGGCCCGGGGGCGGGACCGGGGAGGGCTGGCGCCGCGCGTGCGGCGGGCCGGCTGCGGCGGCGGCGGCGGCGGCGCGGAGGGGCGGTGGCGGCCCGACTTTCCGTGTCCCCGGGCGCGGCGGCGGCGGCGCGGGGGTGAGTGTGCGCGCCCGGTGGGGTGGGTGCGCGCGCGCCCGTGGGGTGAGTGTGCGCGCCCGGTGGGGTGAGTGCGCATGCCCCCGTGGGATGAGTGCGCGCGCCCCCGTGGGGGTGAGTGTGTACGCGCGCCCGTGGGGTGAGTGCGCGCGCGCCCGGGGGGCCGCCAGCCCAGATTGGAGCCGCGGGCCGGGGCTGCGCGGCCGCCCGGGGCCGCTTCCTGGCTGCGGTCAACGCGGCGGGCGCGTCCAGCTCCTTCCAGACGCACTGGAGCCCCTTCCTCCGCGTCTCGGCGTGGGAGCTGCTCTCGGGCGGATCCCCAGAACCGGTGGCCCGCGGGGGTGATTTCTGGGGTGAGGGAGACCCCGAGACAGCAGACCCAAAGCAGGATTCGAGGGCAGCAACCGGGGCCAGACATAGCTGCCCAAGGCCAGGCGAGGGGGATCTCCCCAGCATTCGCTGAATGAGCCCGGTTCCGTGTTCGCCTCCACCCCATTGGCTTCCTGACCCTAGATAGTTAGTTCACTTTCCTTTTTGAGTCTTCCTTTTCTCATCTGTAAGATGGAGAACTTGGGCCCGTTGTTTGTCAAGGCCTTTTCATCCCCAAACGTCTGTGACGGGTCCTCTTAGGGTTTCTTGGGACTGCAGTTTCACAAAAACAAAACCCGACTAGTAAAAACTGGGATCTTTCTTTCTCTCCGAACCCCCATCCTTCTCCCGCTCCCCCCAAGCCCCCTTCCTCAAATCTCAGCGAGGCGCCTGGTCCCCGGGGGAGGCTGGGCTCTCAGTGTTTGCAGAAAGGGAGACCTTTGTTGAGCAGGACATCTGCCTTTGCAGGGACTTGCCGCCTCGCTAAAAAAGACGGATAACTGGAAGTTCAGGTTAAATGAGGCAACTTAGACATCAAAGGCGACTTAGAAAACTTGGAGAAGCTGGGTGGGGGATGGATGGCCAGTTATCTGTAGGAGCCCCAGAGCTCCGTCCACTCCCCAGCTCCCCCTCCACCCCATGTTTGTCTGTTCCTCCCATGTTCCCCATGGGACGGGATCAGCCCTGGGCGGGATCCTAAGCTCAGCACACGCTGGAAGGTAAAGGGTCAATGTCTGCCCGGGGCCAGTCTTGCCAGCACCCCTCCTGTCCTTTGCATCTGATCTGTACCTCTCCCCTTCTTGGCAGTACCTCCCTCACCTCCACCTCTGCCCAGCCTTCCCACCGCCCCAGGGTGCTGCTGCTGCCCACTCCCTCTGACTGCTTTGTTTGGTCATAGACTGTTTCTTCTTTCTCTTTCTCAGAGTTTGTCTTGTCCATCAGATGGTGAGTCCTCCGTTGGGAGGGCTGAAGAGGGACTTACAGTTTTAGTTCTTGTTTAGTGGAGAAAGAACGGTGCCTGGCGCTGTTTCTTAGGGAATGTCTCCGGAGTAAAAATAACAGCTCTGTCCTCCAGTGATTCCTCTTTGCCCAGCCCTGCTTGGAGTGAATTACTTGGAGGGACTCTTGAAGCCCTACAACAACGGAGTTACTATTATTTCCTCCATTTGCATGCAAAGAGGGGGCAGAGAGAAGTTAAGTAACTCGCTCCCTGGACACGCAGGTGGGAAGTGGCGGCACTGCAGGTTACTCTTCGCCTTTGCTTTCAATAGCCTTCGGTGGGAAGTGGATCTAAGACTGTTTTCCTGGTGCGCCTACGAGGTGAGCAGGTGAGGCAGGGAAGGGCTTCAGTGATTGCCGAGTGCAGGGCACACATCCTTGGGTTGTTGTTGCGTTCGTGTCTCTTGGGGGTACAAGGTAAGAGGAAGGAAGGAAGGGGTGATAGGACTGACTGGTAAATGCTCAACAGTGTTTGGGAGTACCTGCTATGGGCCAGGTGAGGGGCGATGGTCCCTGTCCTCCCGGAGTGCGACATCTCAGGTGCAGGCTGGAATTTGTTGCTAGATCACACCTTGCAGTCCCCCTCAACCCTCGTTCTTTCTCTTTCTCTCTTTCTCTTTCTCTCTTTCTCTTTCTCCTTCTCTCTCTCTCTCTCTCTCTCTCTCTCTCTCTCTCTCCCCCTCCCTCCCTCCCTCCCTCCCTCCCTCCTTCCTTTCTTCCTCCTTTCCTCCCTCCCCCCCCTCCCCGCTCATTTATTTTTTAAAGGTGGTATAAGGGACAGGCTCAGAGATATCGGACTGGGTCCTGAGGCTGAGGGGCATGGGAGTTATGAGCTTGAACTCTGGAGCCAGATGGCCTGGGCTCACTTCCTGGCTCCACAGCTTCCAGCTTGGGCAGGTCTCTCCAGATCCTTGACCTTCAACTTTCTCTTCTGTGAAATGAGAGAAACCTATGAGGAAAGGGGCCGGATTGGTGCAGGGTATTGGACGTTATGCTTGTGTTTCTTTCTGTTATCCCCCCAGCAGTTATGCCAGGTAGGCCTCCACGAACCCATTTTACAGATGAGGACGGTTCAGGGAGCTCAGTACCTTGACAGTGAACATGGCAGACAGAGCATGGGAGTGGCTGAGTGGGGATTCTTGTTCATGCTCTTTGGCACTGAAGTCTTCGCTATTTCCCCAACAGTTTGTTGCCTTCTTGCCTCGGGGCCTGATACAGGGCCGTAAAGGCTCATTTTGGCATATTCTTGGTCCGTGGAAGGGGCTCCCACGTGGTCTTTCGAAGCTTAAAGGCAGGGCTGGCTCAAGTGCATGCAGTCTGCTCAGTCACACAGGGCCCCCATTTAGTGAGGCCCCTACTTGGCTTCAGGCTCTGCTGTCACTGTCTTGAAATTCTTCATCATTTTTTTTTTTAAACAAGGGGCCCCATATTTTTATTTTGCGTTGGGCTCCACAAAGTATTCATCTGGTCCTTTTTAAAGGACCGAGAGGGGAATGGAAGGTGGTGAGCGAGTGGGAGTCGGGTTCTCATTTTTAGGGGGACTGAGCAGTGGCGGGCACCTTGGCCAGCTTGGAATCAAGCAGGTGCGTGCTGAGCGGACACTTCCTGGCTTCTCCACAGTCGAGAACCCTGGCAGCAAAAGACAATTTTAGTATATATATATATTTTTAACAGGCAGGGATGGTGTGTCATCCCAGGAACGTGGGCATGATTTTCCTTGGCGAGGGGTGAGTCTTAGGCCCCAGATAAGGTGTGAGGTTCCACCCAGAGTGTATGGCACTGTAGAGACTGCACGTTGGCATCAAGGAAATACCCATTTCTGCTTTTGTTGGTGAAATCGCTAAGGGTCACGTCCCATGCGTGTGCCAAGGTCTTTCAGTGCTAAGTGCCAAGAGGATGCATTGCTCCTCTCACTCTTCCTCCCCCCCCCCCCCCCAGTATATATAGATAGCAGGAATTATTTAACTGACAGCATTTCCGTTTCCTCTGGCCTCTTGGAAGCTCAACCAAATTCTTAGGTCAGCCATGGCAACTGTGTCAAACCTCTCAAGAGCAATAACGAGAGATGGTATTTATGGCGTGTGTCCTTTGTTCCACATGCTGTTCAACGTCCTTTATTTCTAGCATCCTATCAATGCTTTGGCTACCCTGTGGGGAGGGTACCACTGCTTAAATATAGGGAAGCTGAGGCTCTTTGAGGTTAAACCAGGTACCCAACTTTACCTACCCCAGTGGTCGGCAAACTGTGGCTCGCGAGCCACATGCGGCTCTTTGGCCCTTTGAGTGTGGCTCTTCCACAAAATACCACGGCCTGGGCGAGTCTGCTTTGAAGAAGTGGCGTTAGAAGAAGTTTAAGCTTAAAAAATTTGGCTCTCCAAAGAAATTTCAGTCGTTGTACTGTTGATATTTGGCTCTGTTGATGAATGAGTTTGCCAACTACTGACCTAACCTGTACGTTGTAGAGCTGACCTTTAAACTGGTTAGACTGATGTTGGGGTTCATGTTCTTGAAACCAAACCTCTGCTAGGGACCCTGATTGCCAGAATATCTGGGTATTTTTATTCTTCATGGTCATAACTTAAAAAAATTTTTTCCCCCCACTATCCTGATTTTCTTTATCATTTGAATTTTGCTATGTCCCTGGGAAACTCTTTGAGATTCTTCATATGAACAAGTCTCCCCATGATGAATGCACCTGTGCTGCCCTTAGTAAGGGAAAGGAAACCCCACAGACCTGGGAGGGGGGGGTCCCAGCAGCTCCTGAGTTTCCTGACTCCCTGATGCATCTGAGCTGGAGAAGACCCGCGGCCAGAAGGGAAGTTCTCAGCAATCAAGGTCTGGAAGGGTTTTAGTTCTCCTCATTCCCCCTGAGAATGTTCCTCAGCATGAGCAGAGAGACCAGAATCAAGGGGAAGAAGACTCCAGTTGCCTCTCCTTGGCCTGATGATGACTTTGGCTGGGGAGCCCAGCCTGCTCAGGTCCCGGCCTGAAGTTCTTTCTTTGCTGTTTTCTGAAGGCAAGTGGAGCTGAGTGGGCTGTTCCAGAATGAACCAGAGCGCAGAGAAGGGGAAGTAGACACCCCGCTGGGTCTCTGCTATGGCCTGTGAACCGCAGATGGGCCCTGGCGGGGCGGCCGGCCCCTTGCCCACCTCCTCTCCTGGCTGGAGTGCCCTGACGGTGGGGAGCCCTCCTGGCTGGGGACAAGGTAAGACCATGACCTTAATTCCTTTCCCCGCTGCTACCCTCCCCAGGATCCCGAGTCTGGAGGGAGGACAGTGGAGGGACACAGAAGTGCCGTTAGATGAGGGTGGGCATTTGGGGGTTTGTTTCCAGGCCAGTGTCCTGTCATCTCTACCCATTCTTTCTGTCTGTACCCCCTTAGATCAGGCCACCATTCCCCTTTGCTTGGATTCTTGCTGTAGCTTCCTAGCTGATCTCATCCCCATCTTGCCTCTTTTAGCCGTTCTCTATTTTTATTTATTTAAAAATATATATTGATTGATTTCAGAGAGGGAGGGAGAGAGGGAGAAACGTCAGTGATGAGAGAGGATCATTGATGGGCTGCCTCCTGCACCGCCCCCCACTGGGGATCCAGTCTGCAACCCTGGCATGTGCCCTGAATGGGATCGAATCGTGATCTGGTTCATAGGTCAATGCTCAACTGGCTGGGCTGCTATCCATTCTTTATATGGCATCCAAAGAGATCTTTATTTATCTTCAAATATTTTTCTTTTAATATTCCATGAGAGATCTTTTTTTAAAAAATATCTTTATTGTTGAGAGTATTCAAATGTCCCCGTTTCCCCCTCCACCATCTGGATCCCTATTCGCCCCCAGCCTTCATCACCCTATTGTCTGTGTCCATGGGAAATGCATATATGCATATAAGCTCTTTGGGTAATGCCATGAGATATCTTGAGGTATATTTTCCAAAGTACTTTTCCTTCCACCTCTTCCAAAAGATTCCATTAGTCTTTCCAGTGCAATAAAAGATGCTGGGTTCTAGTTTTGTCCTCATTTCTTTTTTTGAGAGCACTATATTCCTAATGACTTGAATGCATACATTATCTAATAAAGAGAAACATTTACAACTATCAGAAACATTTGCATCAGTTTGAAGGGAATCAGCATTTTGTGGGTTTGCAAAAAAGCAGCAGTTTGAACTCACAACTTGGTGACAAGCACGTGGACTGCTGAGGGAAGGGACGAGAGAGGGCACGAGGGTTCCCTTTTTTACTGCTGTGATTAGGAAAACAGTTTACACATACGCAACAGTGGAGTGAACGGAATGAAGTAATTTTCCTTCAGAACTTTGACGACATTACTTCACTGATTTTTGGTAAGCCAGCTCTTATTCCTTTGTAGGAAATTGCCCCCCCCCCAGCCCCCCACTCGCACACATATACACTTGCACACATACACTCATATAAGCACACACACAAGCACACACTCAGACACAAGCATACACACACTTTTTTGGTAGCTTTTCAGATCTTTCCCCCTAATTAGGTGTGAAAACAAGTCTTTCCAAGTGGAGGCATTGCTGTTTTCACTTTAAGGAACAGATGAAAGATGACTGCCAAGAGTCCGGGAACTCCTGTTCGATGGGCAGACAGAAACCGCGGAGTGTTTGCGTTGCTCCGGCAAACATTTGTTCAGTGGCAGAGCGCCTACTGGGGGAGCGGTTCCCATTCTCTGTGTGTGGAGTCCAAGCCTCCGTGGGCCCCCATTCCACGCTGTGTGATGGCCCAGGGAGCTGGTCTGGCCCCATCCAGCATGCGTGCCTGCGTTTTGTGTATTGCTTTTCCTCCTTCCGCTCTCTCTTACTGTCATTTCCTCTGGGAACACTGGTCAGTTCCTTTGTTCATCTTTCAGAAGCTCCTTTTCTTTCCCATGCTAATGGTGTCCTCCTCTAAGGAGTAAATGAAATCATGACTGAAGCCTGGTACATGGTAAAGGCTCAAATCACAGAAGCTATTCTTATTTTACTTCATTCTTCTGTCTTTCCTTATTTTCTTTTTTGCCTAGTTTTTCTCATTTGCTTACTATTATTATTTTTAATCCTCATCCCCGAGGGTTTTTTTTTTTCATTGACTTTCAAGAGCAGGAGGGTGGGAGGGAGGGAAGAGTATAGGAAGGAGGGAAGGTGAAGGGGGGAGAGAGAAAGAGAGAGAGAGAGAGAGGGAGAGAGAGAGAGAGAAACATCGATGTGAGGGAAACATATTGATTGATTGCCTCCTGCATGCGCCCCAACCAGGGGCAGCATGAACCTGTAACCGAGGTACATGTCCTTGACCAGAAATCAAACCCGGGACCCTTTGGTTCTTGGGCTGACACTCTAACCACTGAACCAAACCAAAACAGCCGTGGTGTTACTGTTTTTTAATCCTCACCCTAGGATATGTTTCTACTGATTTTAGAAAGAGAAAAAGGGAGAGAGAGAAAGAGAGAGAGAGAAGCATTGATCAGTTGCCTCCTACATGTCCCTTGATCAGAGATCAAACCCGGAACCTGGGCATGTGCCCCGACTGGGAACTGAACCTGCAACTTTTCTGGTGCATCGGATGATGTTCCAACCAGTTGAGCCGTCCTGCCAGGGCTCGCTCATTTTTAAATCTAATTTTACCTTCTTAAAATGTATTTTTATGAAGCCACCTTAAATCTTTTCTAGTGTGGGAGTGAAAACAAATACAGTTGACCCTTGGACACACGGCTTTGAACTGTGTGGACCCACGGACATGCTGATTTTTCTCAATAAATACCTGTTCTATTTTCGATCTGTGGTTGGAGTTGGCGGATGTGAGAGGCCACTGTACACTATTTCACGTATGGGACTTGAACGTCTGTGGATTTGGGTAACGTGAGGGGTCCTGGAACCAATCCCCCGTGGACACTGAGGGGCAACTTAAGTTACACTTGGAGCCAGAAGTTGCGCTCAGATTTCACACTGGGAGGGCTTTCCCGTAAGTCAGTGTGTGTTTTCTATAGCTGCTGTAACAAATACCACTGGCATGGTGGCTGGCAGTCCTTTCAGGGTTCTGTGCGTTAGAAGTCTGACTTGGCCTCACTCAGTGGAAGTCCTCACCGGGTCAGCAGAGCGGCATTCCTTCCGGAGGCTCAGGGAAGACGCTGGTTCCTTGGCTTTCCAAGCTGCTAAAGGCCACTCACATTCCTTGGCTTATGACCTCTTCCCCATCTCCAAAGCCAGCAGTGCTCTGTCTCTGCCTTTCTTCCAGTCATGTCCCTCCTGACTCTTTTGTCTCCCTCTTCCACTTTAAAAAATATATATTTTATTGATTTTTTACAGAGCGGAAGGGAGAGGGATAGAAAGTCAGAAACATCGATAAGAGAGAAACATCGATCAGCTGCCTCTTGCACGCCCCCTAGTGGAGATGTGCCTGCAGCCAAGGTACATGCCCTTGACCGGAATTGAACCTGGGACCTTTCAGTCTGCACACTGACGCTCTATCCACTGAGCCAAACTGGTTTTGGCTCCCTCTTTCACTTTTAAGGATCCTTGTAGTTAGAGTGGGTCCACCCGGATAGTCCGGGGCAGTCACCCAATTTACAGTCAGCTGATTGGCAGCGTTAAGTCCATCTATGGCCTTAATTCTCCTTTGCCGTGTACATAACACATGCACAGGTTCTGGGAGTGGGGTGGGGTCCATTGTCCTGCCCACCACAGTTGGTTATCTTAGACTCTGTACCCACCGGGAATGTCAGAGTTGAGCAGTGCTTGAAGGAATGTCTACATCATCTCAATGTAGTTCATTGTTGTCTCTTGAAATATTCTGTGTGATGGGGAGCTCACTACCTCCCATTCTGTGTGGGCAGCTCTCATTTTGAGGAGGTTCTTCCCTACATGGTCTCCCCTAGTGCCCTAATAGCTTCCACGCTCCGGCCCCCCCAGTTCTGTCTCCTGGGGGCTTTCCTGTCAACTCCAGTTCTTCTGTAGGGAATTGAGGACAGCCCCCTGTCCCTCCTTGCCATGAGAAGGCTCCCGTGGCCAGAGGAGGTGACAGGCTCATCCACAGAGGTAGGGATTGCTCAGCCAGGTGAAGCTCTTATCTTCTTTCAGATCTCCGGAATGGCCAGGTCCTTACGGTTCTCCGGATCGACAATACCTGTGCACCCATCTCCTTCGATCTGGGAGCTGCAGAGCAACAGCTACAGACATGGGGCATTCAGGTGAGTGCTGATTTGATTACATCCTTATTGTTTTTCCATCCATCCATCCATCCATCCATCCACCCACCCATCGATCCTTTCATCTAGTTATTCACAAACTATCTTATTAAACTTGTGCCATATCCTTGATATGGTAAGGGAGAGAAGGGAGATGTATTAGAACTGCCCTCTCTTCCCCATTATTTCACTTAACAGAGGTGCATTTTGGATGCCCACTCTGCCAGCCACATAGCTGGGCACCAAACGCTGGAGAGGTGACTAGGCCCCAGTGCCTGTGCTCACACTGCCCCCAGAGCCCAGTGCGGAGGGGGACATGTGTCTGATGACTCCGACAGTCCGATATTAATGCTGCAGTGGAGGACTGTGTAAGGCACGGAAGACTGTAAGGCACAGGAGAAAATGAGAAACCTGCTGGTGTGCGGGCAGTGGTTAAAAAAGCTTCACAGGGGAGCAGATACTGGATCTGGGGTCTTGAGGAGAAGTAGGAGTTTGCTGGGTAGACAGGGGGAAGGGCATTTTAGGAGAGGACACATTATAGGATTCATTAGCTGAGGATGCCGTACCTTTACGTATAGTGATTCGAGGTCTAGGCATCACAGATCCATAGCTCTGGATGCAGATCTAGCATCCCTGACTTGGGACAGTGACTTAACCTCTCTGAGCCACAGTGTCATCGATGTGAGGGCAACATTAGTACCTGTGACATAGGTTCGTGTGATGATTGAGTGAGGTCATGCCTGAGGAACACTGCACTGGCCCTGGCACGTAGTAAATGTTCAGTAAATTGTAGCTAGTGCTGTCGCCATTGAGTACCCCAGCTGCGGTTTTCTTCCCAGCGTGGGAGGCCTTTCCCTGCGCTTCCCAGTTATGGATGGGGAAGGTACACTGCTAATTTTACCTGCAGATTCTAGAGTTCATGTCCTTAAACTGAATTGCAGTATTGTGTGAAACAACATTTTCTCACCCTTAAAGGGAAACTTTCCAAATTGAAAGTACTAAGCCCACATCAGCACAAGAGCTGGTTTATCTCCCCACGTTTCCTTCCAGCCTTTGTTGAGAAGAACGTTTTTCTTAAATAGTTATCTTTCGATGGGGTTTTCTCCACC
Source organism: Antrozous pallidus (assembly GCA_027563665.1). Taxonomy (NCBI): domain Eukaryota; kingdom Metazoa; phylum Chordata; class Mammalia; order Chiroptera; family Vespertilionidae; genus Antrozous; species Antrozous pallidus. The sequence continues at coordinate 74,982,455 of CM050522.1, read as the reverse complement.
CATGAACAGCTCACATACCGTCCTGCTGTGTTCCTACACAGCACCTTTCCTGGTTAAATTCTGTTTTCCTTTTAAAAAAAAATGTTTTTATTGATTTCAGAAGAGAGGAAAGGAGAGGCAGAGAGGGTAGAAACATCACTGGTGAGAGAGAACCATTGATCGGCTGCTTCCTGCACATCCCACACTGGGGATTGAGTCCGCAACCCGGACATGTGCCCTGGCCAGGAATCGAACCGTGACCTCTTGGTTCATCGGTCGATGCTCAACCACTGAGCCACACCAGCCAGGCCAAATTCTGTTTCCTTAAGCAATCCACTTTTGTGGGGCCTTTTGCACTACGGCATTATTGTTTGGGCAGGAAGATGGGAGTTTTCAGGACTCTGGGCTGTATTGATAGTCACTGATGTTGCAGTACCGATAATAGCACTTGTCCACCGTGGAACCAGCACTGGGCCAGCATACACATACACATGTCTGTCCAAGAAGACAAAACCAGCTGTGCTAGGCAGAACAAAGGCCCCCAAAGATGTTCAGATGATATGTGTAAAATAGTATATACTGGTATATACTTACTGTATAAGTACTGTATCATCTTATTTAATACTAGAGGCCCAATGCACAAAAATTTGAGCAAGAGGAGACCTTTCTTCCTCTGGCTGCTGGCCCCAGCTTCCCTCCGGTGCCTGAGACCTGGGCTGCTTCCTTCCTCTGGCTGCCGGCAGGCACCCGGGACCTGGGCTTCGTCAGGAAGGATGTCCGGAAGACTTCTGGTCTAGTTAACATATTACCTTTTTATGATTATAGATGCATACCACCCCCACAAGGAGGGCATTCTTATTATCCTTGATTTACAGACGAAGAGTCTGAGGCTCAGAGAAGTGCAGTTACTTTCTCCAGGTCACACAGCACATGAGGGGCAGGGCCAAGGTTTGGACCCAGAGCCAGCTGACTCCGAGGCCTGTGCCTTAAACTTTAGGCTATCCCGGTCGGCCATGAGATACTGAGCCCCGGGCCGCAGGGATCCCTCTGTGGGATGTCCTCCTGGCTTTTGAGCCATCCCACCTCACCGGGGACGCCTGACCTTTCCTGAGCCGGGAGTTGAGCCCCGAGTTCACCATCAGAGCTCTGAGCTCCTCATTCTGCCTCTGGTCCAGCTCAGAGCGAGCCCAATCCCCCTGCCACATGATAGTCATGTGAGCTGGGAGTGACACGCTCCCTGGCGGGAAGGAGGTGTGGGTGGGGGGTTCTCTGTGGCTGACTGATCTCTTTCCCTGGGTGGCCAAGCAGGTCCCGGCTGACCAGTACAGGAGCTTGGCTGAGAGCGCCCTCTTGGAGCCCCAAGTGAGAAGATACATCATCTACAACTCCAGGCCCATGCGACTGGCCTTCGCTGTGGTGAGCAGGGAGGTGGGCCCCCACTGTCCTGCTGTTGCCCCCTGTGGCGTTGCTGGATCCGGCGTCCTCTGGTGAAGCCTGTTGGTGTGGGTGTGGGTTTGGGGGCTGGTGGCCCCGCTGCCTGGGAGAGGGCGGCACCCATGGACCCGGATCTGGTATAAGGGAATTTATGGCGGGGAGTGTGACCAGGTCCCCATGTACAGGATGGGAGCCCAATGCACGAAACATCATCTGATGTTTACTGGAGGCAGAGCTTGGCATTGTGGTTCTGCAGACCCAGCACTGAGGCTCCGGACTCGGTGTCTGGCTTTGGTTAAGTCTTGTCTTCTCTCTGGGACTTGGTTTCCCCATTTGTTCAACAGATAGGTCCATTTTAGCTCTCATCATATGTGTGTGTACACACGTGGATAGATACATATAAACATATATACCTACATATATACAAGCACACACATGCATACATATGTGACAGAGCCAGTATTTGAACCCAGGCACTCTAGTTCAGCCCCTCTTAATCACTGTGACTTGTTGCTCCTTTATGGAAAATGGTCACATAGCACTCTTAACCCCTATGTCCTGCTTCTCAGGAAGGAAAGGGGATGGCAACTGGCTTTCATTAACTTTCTAATAAGTGCTCTGCTGCTAACGTGTTATCTTATCAATCCCTATGTCAACCCTGTGAAGTTAGTATCATCCCCATTTTACAGATGAGGAAACTGAGGCTTAGAGCGTTGTTATAACTTGTCCAGGCCACGTAGCTGTTGAAGGATCACTGTGGGTTTCTGCCTCATATTTCTCTCCCTCCCAAGCCCCCTGCCCTTTTTTGCTTTATTTGAAATCGGCGCAAACAGGGATTTGGAGTAACTATTCTCAACCCATTTTCCTACCTTTACTTCTGATCAAGGCACAAGGGCTCATTCTCACGGGCCCCCATCAGTCTCACGGGCCGTGTGAGCTCCGTGCATCCAAGGATGTGAGCCATTCCTGACCTTGCTCTTGCCCCGGCTTCCCGCAGGTTTTCTATGTGGTGGTGTGGGCCAACATCTACTCCACCAGCCAGATGTTTGCCCTGGGGAACCACTGGGCGGGCGTGCTGCTCGTGACCCTGGCCGCGCTGAGCCTGACGCTGACTCTCATGCTCATCTTCGAGAGACACCAGAGGAAGGTGAGATGTCCGAGGACCCCCGCCAGGTCCCCTCTGGAGGGCTGTGCGGGCAGGAGGATCCCCAGTCAGAGTTTTTCCTTCCACCCGCTTCAGCAAAATTGCTGCCACCTTAAAATTCACACCGGCCCATGCGCCCAGTGACTCAAAGAAATTAAGTCACACGTGTGATGAAATCCTCCCTGTCTTTCCTGTCGGATCCCTGTGGGTTGTTTTTCTGGAAGCAAGCGGTGTTTTGAAAGTCTGGGAGGTGAGAGAGGACACAGAAAGCCAGTATTTGTGTGGCACTTGGAGGTTACTGACTCCTGTCACTCGCCTTCTCCCCGCATGCTCAGGAGGGCTCTGAGCGAGGAGGGGATTACCGAGGACTGGGTCTCTGAGGCCGAGGGTTGAGGGAGTTGGGTGGGTGCTGGCTCTATGCTCTGTTGAGTCACGTCTTATTTAACTCAGCAGCTACTTACCAGGCAGCGGTGGGTGGTCAGAGTTAGGTACCTTGGCCCGATCCCACTGTGGGTGGCGGAGCGGGGGTTCAAAGCCCGAGACCTCTGATTTCCCGTCTCATTGCTCCCTCCCGGCATATGTATGGCTCACGAATGTCTTCTACTTCTTCAACATACGTATGGGCAATTCCTATGTGGTTGATCATCTGTTAAGGGCTTTACGTCCATTAACTCATTACTAGTAAACCTGTCCAGTAAACCTCTGGGTAGAGTCTTCCATCATCATTTTACAGATGAGGAACCGTAGGCTCCAGAGGCTCCAGGCATAGTCCAAGGTCGTGCTGGCAATAAATGGCAGAGCTGGAATTCAAGGCCAGGACACTGAGATTCCAAGCCAGGTCCTCTGTTAAGGCCCGTCTCTCCTGGTGTTTCATGGGTGCTGTGGCAGATCTCCGTAAACATAGTAACTTAACACAGATTTATTTGCTTACAGCTCTGCGGTGTAGAAGGCGGACCCTGCAGGGCTGCCTCCTCTCTGGAGCCTCCAGGGAGACTGTTTCCTCACCTCGTCCTGGAGGCCGCCTGCATTCCTTGGCTCACGTTCCCTTCCTCCATCAGAGCCCGCAGTGGCAGGTGGAGTCCTTCCCACCTCTTTGACTCTGAGACTTCCGCCTCCCTCTTCCACTTTTTAAATTTGTACTTAAAAACAATATTTTTTATTTCAGAGAGAGGAAGGGAGAGGGAGAGAGAGAGAGAGAGAAAATAGAAACATCAGTGATGAGAGAGAATCTTGTGCGCCCCACAATGGGGATCGGGCCTGCAACCCAGGCATGTGCCCTGACCAGGAATTGAATAGTGACAGCACCCCCCCCCCCCCCCCCGCCCCCCGCTTCATAGGTCTGTGCTCAACCACTGAGTCACACCAGCTGGGCCCTCTTCTGCTTTTAAGGCTCCTGTGATTACGGACCGCCACCTTGAAATTAATTTTTATAGGTTCACACCATCCCTACAAGGCGGGCACTCTTATTACCTTATTTAGATATACGTGGGAGTATCTAGCACAGATACTGGATAATCTGGGACAATCGCCCTATTTTAAGGCCAGCTAATTAACAGCATTACTTCCATCTACCACCTTTATTCTTCTGCCATGGACTGGAGCATGCTCACAGGTTCTGGGAGGAGGACTTAGCATGTTGGGGGTGGGGGGTGCATCATTCTGCCTACCACACCTCTGCCGTCCTCCCAGTGCCGAGGAGGCTCTCCCAGCACCTGGCACAGAGCCGAACTTTGAGATCTTTAGCAAACACTCCGCTCTCACCTGACTCAGGAAGAGAGGGTGGGGTGCTGGGAAACGTGGTCGGGCTTTGGGGGATGAGTTCCATTTAGTGCTGGTGCACACAGGGACAGAGAGGAACTTTCTGGCTTAATCGTTCCGAAAAGAACTTTGACTTTGCAGAGATGAGGCTGACAGGATAATGCTGCCTTGGGCTCTGCGGAAGCTTTCATGGCCCTTGTGCTTGGCCTACAGGAAGTAAATCGAGCTGGCTGTTCCTGCAGCTAGAAGCTTCTCGCAGGGAGGCGGAAAAAGCAAAGGGTATGCTGCTTTCTCAGGAGCAAGCGGAACATTGGCACCTGGCTAGCGCTTTGAGGATGGAGATGTGATTAATGCAGGTCAGGGAATGCCTGTTGTGGCTCTCTGCCCCCTTCCCCCCCCTTCCGTCCTTGTTCAGCTGGTATTTATGAAGCCCTTGCAAGTACCAGGGAATGTGCCAGGCGCAATACAGTGGTGAACAAGACCTGGTGTCTTTGCCCATAGGTGCCTCGTGGTACACAGGGACACTTCTGTTACCACTGTTTGCTCATTCAGGGAATCCCTCCAGGGTCTTCTCCTTCCTAGTAATGTCTGCCATTTAATGAGCACCTACTATGTGCTCTGCCTTTGAAACCTGGTATTGATGCCCAACAATAGCCTGACAAGGAGGCAGGACATCTCTGCCACTTGGAAGTTATTATTTAACCTCTCAGGGCCTTAGTTCTCTTACTTGTAAAATGAGATAATAATTGTGGCATCCTCCACACACACCCCCACACCGCCATCCCGAGATTGTTTGGAGAATTAAATGGCTTAATACATGCCAAGTGCTCATAATCGTATCTGCTACGAAGTATGTGCTCAGTAAGTGTTAACTGTTACAGTTATTGAGTCTTTTGGCCGGTGGGGGAAAAGGCTCAGAGAGGTTAAGTAACCCGTCCCTGGCCACACAGCTTCCTCAGTCCTTGCCTCAGCTCAAGGACTTCTTCCTCCTTGGGTCCCTTGTCACTCAGGACCATGCCTATCCCTCTTCCTGACCATTGTCACTCTCACTGTTAGTGGCCAACCTGCATCATGTAGCAGCCTCAGCACTTTGCATATACTGCCTGCTTCACCTTGTTTGGGGCATTAATATCCTTTCTCATATTCGGAAGGTTTATGGGGAAGGCAGGTAAGCCCCTGCCGTGTCTCCCATACAGAATAATACACATTGCTAGGGCATGTGGGAAGGTCCTAAAAATATCTGTGGCGGCCAGTGTGATACAGAGGAAAACACTGTGTTCTCAATTCAGTATCACCAGCAGAATGATGACATTACCTGACACGATTCGAGTGTTTATTCTTCGCAGGGTTCTGTGTGGATGAACTCATTTCATCCTTATTATAAGCCTGGCTATGACAGGGTGTGAGTATCTCCAATTTGGAGATGAGGAGATGGGGGCAGAGACACAACGAGAAATTTGTCCAAAATTATGCAGGTAGTGAGAGGCGGAGTCTGGTGATGCAGGTTTCTGAAAGGGGGAACCACCTTTGCAAACACTCTAGGCCCTTGGTCGGCAAACTGTGGCTCACGAGCCACATGCGGCTCTTTGGCCCTTTGAGTGTGTCTCTTCCACAAAATACCATGGCCTGGGCAAGTCTATTTCGAAGAAGTGGCGTTAGAAGAAGTTTAAGTTTAAGAAATTTGGCTCTCCAAAGAAATTTCAATCGTTGTACTGTTGATATTTGGCTCTGTTGACTAATGAGTTTGCCGACCACTGTTCTAGGCGAAACAAAACATAATCATTACTTGATTTTCCTAGTAGTGGCATTCCTGGAAAATTCACTGTATTTTAAACCTGTTGGAAAACAAACCCGCTGTAGGTTAAAATGTAAAGTGGAGTTAGGCTGGCCAGCCAGAGAATGAGTAGACTTTCCCCCCGAGGACAGTCTTAGTCCAGGTTGGCCAGGAGACCGTTCTGTGTGGGATTGATTGTCTCTCATGGGACATGCCCTCGTGGGAGGCACGCAGTTAGCATCCCGGGCCCTGGTGCCTAAGGGCCAGCTTTGCCAGCCATTCCTGTGGCAGCAGAAAGAGTCTTCCCACGTTTCCGAAAGCTTCCTAAGGGGGTCCTGCTCTTTTGGGAACCATTGTCCTAATTGAGCTGCTTTCTAATGGCATCTGAGGCCCTTGGGGGGGGGGTCTCTTCCCTAAACTAGCACCGTGGACCCTGATACCCTTCTCCCTTCTCCCCGGCCTGCTTAGCCTCTACCTTGTCAGCTAAATCTGTCATGTCATTGGTTTGGGTGGGAAAAGGAGACAAGAGTTGTAGAGGGCCCGCGTGCTCCACTGAAGGCCAGGCACTGTGCTAGATACTTCAGAAAGTAGGTGCCTTATAGACATAGTAGGTGCTTTACTCACACAATAAATGCCCAGTCCCTCACCCCCATTCTTTTTTCCCCGCCAGCCTCCTCCAACTTTCCTCTATCCTCCTTCCATCCCCCCTCCATCCCTCTCCATCCCTCCTTCATTCTCTATCCCGCTCTAACCCCCCTCCTCCTACAGGTACCTATGGCCCCTGACTATGTCCCAGGCACTGGCTTAAGTGCTTCACACACCCAAACTCAATTCAGGCTCACCGCATTCCTGGGAGACAGAGACAGCCTTTTTTTTTTTTGTCCTCCATGGCCGAAGAAAGCAAGACTCATGAAAGGGACATAACCTGTCCAGGGCCCCACAGCCCTGAAGTAGCAGAGCTGGGGCTTCAACTCTGCCTGACACAACTCTGCAACTCCACAGTCCCATTTGATAGAGAGGAGGTGGATGTGTCTTGAAGAAAAGGACTGTCCCATGGTGCCTAGGGGTGGGGTGGGGTGTGGTCGTTTCTGGTGCCCGAGGGCTCCCTGGCAGCGTGGAGGTCTGGCCACTGGGCCGGTGTTTGTCTTACAGGCCAACACCAACACGGACCTCAGGCTGGCGGCTGCCAACGGAGCCCTGCTGCGACACCGGGTGCTGCTGGGCGTGACGGACACGGTGGAGGGCTGCCAGAGCGTGATTCAGGTACGTGTCTCTGAGACACTTCTACTTGGCGGTCTTGATGGGGAGCGGTGGCTCCATGTCCCCCCCAGTCTGCACAGTGCCTGCCCGAGTCTGCTACTAAGATGGCATAGGCCAGTGGTCGGCAAACTCGTTAGTCAACAGAGCCAAATATCAACAGTACAACGATTGAAATTTCTTTGGAGAGCCACATTTTTTAAACTTAAACTATATAGGTAGGTACATTGTTATTCACTTAATGGGGGTCCTCCTAAGCTGGCCTTTGCTAAAAACTCAAGGGGCCAAAGAGCCGCATGTGGCTCATGAGCTGCAGTTTGCCGACCACTGGCAGTCTTTCTCTTCCTCCCTGCTCCAGTGTTCCTTCCTGGAGACTGTTCTCTGGGTGGTACCCGGCAGCCTGGGACCTCCATGGGGCAGGCTGGAAGGGAAGCTCAGAGACAGTCCAAGCCTCACTCATTCAGCATGTATTCAGCAAAGCCCAGCAAAGCACATGCAAGGCCCCAGGAGAGGCAGGTCAGGTCCTGAGGGCATTGTTTGTGGGGCGCGGCTACAGTGTTTGGACAGTTCAAGCCTCAGGCAGATGAGAAGGCACAGTTCTCTCATGGCCATAGGCAAGTCCCAGCTTGGAGGGCAGAGGCCTCCCAGCACAATGATAGCCAAAAGCTGTAGTCGTAAGCCTGAACCTATGGTCCGAACCCGTGGCCCCACCTGCCTGAATGATGTGGGCTTGATAGAGTTCAGGTGCACGTAAGTGAGTAGGATCGAAACCCATGAGAATGTTGTAAACGTCTTGATCACACCCTTACTTTGCCTCGTGGCATCTGCTATAAAATGAAGACACAGAGAAGCAGCGTCCCACCAAGACCCAGCTTTCATTCTCTTGTCTGTCTTTTCTAAGCCTCTCCGCTGCCCCCACTCAGGCTCACCCTTGGTTGAGCTGGCGTGGCACAGTTGTCCACCTGGCTCGGTTTTCTTTGCCCTAAGGACAGTGGGGAGAGCTTAAGTGACTAGTAGGAGGTCAACCAGTAGCTCCTGGCTGGCTCCCCAGGTAGGATGGCTAAATCTATTTAGCACTGCATCTGCCCCTTGTCCAGTGGGAGCACGGGGTGGCCGGTGGCAGGCACCTGGGAGAATCTCCTTGTGCACATCACCTGTTCATCCTACAAATATTTACTGAGAGCCTGGTGTGTGCCAGACACTGCTCTAGACACACATACAAATCCTTGTGTTTAGGGAGCCTGAACTGGTGTAGAGTGTAAGGGGATCTTGACTGACACCTGGCGGTGAACTTGATGGCATGGTAAGATGCCTGGCAGTTCAGATGTGACATGGAGACTGACATTTCCTTGGACCGGGGGTCCTTTCAGCCTCATTTGTCTCTGAGTCCTCTTTATGGATTGGCACATGGGGTGACTTGACAAGTGTTCATTGGAGGCATAGATGGATGGATGACCCATGAATGGACACATCTTTTAAAATAATTGCGTTCTGCCCTCACTGGTGTGGCTCAGTGGATAGAGCATCGGCCTGCGGACTCAAGGGTCCCAGGTTCGATTCCAGTCAAGGACATGTACCTTGGTTGTGGGCACATCCCCAGTAGGAGGTGTGCAAGAGGCAGCTGATTAATGTTTTTCTCTCATTGATGTTTCTAACTCTCTATCCTTCTTTCCTCCCTGTAAAAAATCAATAAAATATATTTAAAAATAATAAAATCATTGGGGTGGGACAGGGTGGGGTGGGGGATGGAGGTGTCTGGAGTGAGTGGTGGGTGGGGGTGGAGATGAAACAAGAGTAACCATGAAGGGATAATTGCTGAACCAAGATGCTGAGTAGCTGGAAGCTAATGACATCATTTGCTCAACTTTGTATCTGTTTGTAAAATTTCATAAGGAAAAAGAAAAGAAATTAATTTAAAAAATGTTCTGTGTGGATGAGACAGTGGGAGATTAGTTGGCAAGAGGGGTGTGACCTTGGGTCTCATGGGCCGCTCACTGGGAGGACGGAGGTCTGGGATCAGAGGAAGTGTCAGTGGTTGGAGGTGTGAGACATGGCTACCAGTTTCTTGCAGAATGTGGGTGAAGTGTGGCAGGTGTGGAGCTGTCGAGATGATGTGATGTGTGAACATGGAGGAGTTCGGCCTGGCTGAGTTTAATCTGGCTTCCTGGGGATGTTGAGGTTGTGGCAGAAGGGGTGGTAACGGTGAGGTGAGAGATCTTTGTCCCCTGCTCCCCTCCCCCCAGAGCACCCATGTTGATGACCTCTGACCTGGTCATGGGTAGTCGGGGGTGAAAACTCTGAAGGGTTTCATTCATTTGCATGTTGGATTCTAGACCGAAGAACCCCTGAAGATGAAGGCAGTAGCCCTGGATGGATACGTGATGTCCAGGGCGGCTTGGAGTCTCTCAGATGCTTAGTGAATGTGGGAGGTGGGATTGCAGCCTTTTGAGCAGGTGTATGCACAGAGCCAGTTTTTTATACGAAGGAGACTCGCTCCTGCGTGGGGACTCTGGGAGAGAGCAGTGTGACATGTTCCCGACAGAGGCCTCCGGCAAGGTGGCAGGAGACAGAAGACCATCTCAAGGACGGAGGGTTCAAGGTCAGGCTGGCTTCGAGTCCCAGGGCTCACAGCTTCTTCTTTCCGCAGCTCTGGTTTGTCTACTTTGACCTGGAGAACTGTGTGCAGTTTTTGTCTGAACATGTTCGAGAAATGAAGACTAGCCGAGAGGTAAGATGCCTTAAATGAAAAACAGACAGACAGAACAAACCAGGAGACCAGATTGTAGAGGTCGCCTTGGCTCCACGCTGGGAAATGTCTACGGAAATGCCTACTTAGAAGCAAGGACACGGTCACGTTAGTGGTGGTTTTGCCGAGGGAATGACGTCTTTGTAACTGAGTAATCTCCTTTTCTAACTGTTGGCATTTTCCACATTCCCTATGGTGAGCATATGTTTGTTTATAATATAATAATAATGAATATTAATAATAACAAGGAAGATCCTGGTAGAGGAAAGGACCCTGCATTTAGGCGGCTTTCACTTGTTTAGAATGCCTGATCTTATAAACAAGATCAGGGGACTCTTGCTCTGATTCCACAGACGAGGAAACCAAGGCTCTGAGAAGTCCTGTCGCCACCCTCGGATGGTCACGGAGCCAGTTGGTGACTCCCGATTTGGCACTCGTCCTCCTGTCTCCGAGCCCTGGGGTCAGCCTTGAGGCGGTCTTGAAGTCAGGATTGTGGGTTAGCCCCGATCTTGGCCCACTGGCTCCTGTATGGCTTTGGGCAAGGCCTTTGAGCTTCAGTTTGCTCATGTGCAATGTACAGGGAAAGTTTTCCCAGGCTGCTTTGAGAGCAAATGAGAGTGTAAGGAAAAGTGCTTTAGGAGCGCTGAAGGAACGTACTTTTGTGGGGAATGACCTGGTCTCTCCAATGAGGCTCAGTTCCACCTTCTCCCAGCGTCTGAGTCTGTAGATGCCCATCCATCCTCTGTGATCTGCAACTCAGGCAGTGCCGTGGCCTCCCATGTGCCACCCAACTTGGGACACCACCCGAGCGCCCTCTGTTTCCTTTGCAGTCCTTGCTGAGAAGCAGGTTGAGCCAGCTCTGTGTTGTCATGGAGACTGAGGTGAGCCCCACGATGGCGGAGGGGCCTGAGGACCTGCTGGAGGAAGCTCCTCTCCTGCCCAGCAGTTCCCGTCCCACAGAGAGGCCACTCGTGCAGACTGAGCTTCACCAGCTCGTTCCGGAGGCTGAGCCGGAGGTAATGCCCACTCCCCCTCCCCCTGTGGCGGTTGGGCCGCCTTCTCTCCTGGGATATTTGCACAGACTCCGAGTGGGGACCTCAAGTTGTAAATTCTGAGGAACATGGTTTTCTCAGTTGGTAGAGACCATCCAGGTTTAGCCTGCTAGTTTTCAATGTTTTTCCTCACCCCCAGCACTTCAGAAAATAGTTATTAGGAGTTATTTCTTACTCACTGGGTTTCTCCCCCATTTTTAATTTCTTGGACATTCTTTTTGGCAGTTTCACTGGATGTGTAGCTGTGTGCTGATGGATCATCGCTTGCCTATCCTAATCCTGAACATGTTGATGAATATTTGGGTCATTTTAAAATCTTTTTATCAATTTTATCTACTTGTTTTGCAGTTAGATATTTACATCTTAGCCTGTGTTGCTCAGTGGATAGAGCGTCAGCCCTTGGACTATAGGGTCCTGCGTTTGATTCCAGTGAAGGGCACGTACCTAGGTTGCAGACTCCATCCCAGTCCTGGTTGGGTGCGTGTGGGAATTAACCAACCGATGTCTATCTCTCACATCTATTTTTCTTTCTCTCTCTCTCCCCCTCCCTTCCACTCTCTCTAAAAATCAGTGGAAAAATACCCTCCGGTGAGGATTAATTAAAAAATATATATTTTAAAATCAAATCTATATTAATCTCTGTTGAATCCCAGTTCCTCCAGCCCCAGAGTTCTGTTGGTCTTGCTGAGCTATCTGCTGGGTTTGACCAGAGCTGGTAAACCAGAAATCTGGCCATGTGTTTGTGGCTCATGCTGCCCCCTTCTCACTGTGAGGATATACCCACTGTCTAGGAGACATGCAGTGAGGAGTGAGCTCAGGCATGGTGTGTGCAGGGGTGTGGGGGGCTTGCACATAGGACTATTATAAGAGAAAATAATTATATTAATCTCTTTACTTGAACCCCATGGGTTTTAAAACAAGTTATTTTAAAAAATATTATTGATTTCAGAGAGGAAGGGAAAGAGGGAGAGAGAGAGAAACATTAACGATGAGAGAGAATCATTGATAGGCTGCCTCCTGCATGCCCCACACTTGGAATCAAGCCCGCAACCCAGGCATGTGCCCTAACCGGGAATCAAACCGTGACCTCCTGGTTCATAGGTTGACACGCAACCACTGAACCATGCCAGTCAGGCCCCTTGGGTTGTTTTTTTTTTTTAAAGCACACAAAGATGGATAATGTCACATACTCTATTGTGGCATGCATGCCTGGGTTTATGCGAAATAGCCTATTAAATATGATGAGTCTTTAAATTATATTTTCAAATTCATTCAAATCAATAGTAATACAATTTCCTGCTGTGAATATCAAATCTCAGTGTGTGTGCACATGTTTGTGAAGTAGCTGCCCTTATAACTTAGCGAGAAAAAAATATAATCAATATTCACGTCTCAGCATGGGCCAGGCGTCGTATTTCAGTAGGAAATTCGTGCCTGTGAAAGACGGAGAAATAGTTATAATGACCTCATATTTTGACAGCTTCTTGTTTTATCATGCATAAAATTCTTTAGCATGCTTTCTGAGGTATGAATTAGTTTTTCTTCTTCTCTGATGGGTGAAATAGCTTCTAAAAAGTAGGCTGATGTGCCCAAGGTCACAGAGCGAGGGAGAATGTGGCAAAGCCAAGGGCAGAAGCCAGAGGGTATTCTATTCCTGCCCACCCCTATTCACTCATGATTTAAAAGAAACACGTTTTATTGACTTTTTACACAGAGGAAGGGAGAAGGATGGAGAATTAGAAGCATTGATGAGAGAGAAACATTCATCAGTTGCCTCCTGCACACCTCCTACTGGGGATGTGCCCACAACCAAGGTACATGTCCTTGCCTGGAATCAAACCCGGGACCCTTGAGTCCTCAGGCCGATGCTCTATCCACTGAGCCAAACCGGTTAGGGTGTGATTTTCTTCAATGTGTTTCCTTGATCTCATGCATTTTACAGGCTCATAGATATTGAGAACTGCAGATTGGGAAGTGTGTGTGTATGTGATTGGCTGGGATAAATTAGTGCTAAATTCTCTAGCACTTTGAGGCGCTGTAGTTTTTTTTTTGTGTCTATTGTAATCGCCTATCAGCAGTTAGGTTACCCACTTCAGAGATAAGGAAACTGAGGCTGCAGGGGCTTCACAGTGTTAGTTGCAGAGCTGGGGTTCCAGACCAGACCAGGCATCTTCCAAGAGCCCCAGTCAGGGGCCCAGCCATGTTCTTCCCAGTGAGCTGGCCGAGGGGTGTGAGGACCGCTTGGCTTCCCCACGTGCTGCGTGGCCTCACTCTGCTTCCCTGCCTCTTCCAGGAAATGGCCCAGCAGCTGCTGGCAGTTTTTGGCGGCTACTACATCCGGCTCCTGGTGACCTCCCAGCTCCCCCAGGCAGGGGGGACACGACACACAGACTCTCCAAGGTTTCCGTGCCCCTGCCAACTCATAGAAGCCCACATCCTGGGCACGGGATGCTGCCCGTTCCTGGCCAGGTGACCTAGGGACAAAAGTACTCATCCTCCTCCAGGACTGAAGGCAAGAGAAGTCAGGGAGGCCTCCGGAGCCCATGGTGGCCCATGGTGAGCCCTATGCGAGGAGAGAAGCATCTGGGGACACTCTGGAGGGTGTGTCACATCAACAATGGGGTGTCGTGCTCCCTCCAGGACCCTGCACAAATGTGACTGTTGACATCCCCTGATGACCCAAGGCCTTTTCAGAAGCAGCGGTTGCCAGCTGCTCCCAGCTGCAGGCTACTCTCCGGAATACTTGGAACTGTGGGCCCGGAGGGAGGGGCTGCTCTGCCATCCTGTTCACTATCTGAACAGCCCAGCAAATGTGAAGATGACCATCCACACTTGGTCTCTGATGATGCCCCCATCCCTCTCATGTCACATGGGGAAACAGAGGCTCTGGGAGGCAGATGCTGCTCTGTGTGGCACTCACTGCTTTGGGCCTCTAGGATGACAAGGCTGCCTCTTCCCAATCTGAAAAAAAGAGATGAATTCTCAGAATGGTTTCCTTCTTTGTAAGTTTTCTCCTGGATTTAAGGAAAAACAGCGGTACCTCTGCCTGTTGTTTGCCAGTACACAGGCTACCAGGAGACAGAGGAAAGAAACAGCACGTAACTGTTAGTGGGGCTGTTTGGAGAAGACCCGTTTTGAGGACTTATTTTGCGTGCCTGTGGCTGTGGTTTTATTCTGAGAGCAACGCCCGGTTTCCTGGCCCTAGCACTGCCCTGGAGGAAGCATCCGCTGTCACTCGTGGATTCCATGAAGAGCTGAGGCTTCAAGGTCTGGCCTTCATTTGCAATTTGGCCTCACCTCCCACAAAGTAAAAGGTTTCACAAGTTGAAACGTTTTGCTGGACTGACATCCCTATGCCTCATAGCTAGCTGTTGGCTCCTTTGCAGGCTTCAAAGCCCCGCCTTTCTCATCCCATCTTTAGGAAGCTTTCCAACACATCGAGGCCTGCGACTGTTTCCCTCCTTTTAAATTCTTGATGGAGCTGCTGCCTTTCTTGATGTTTTGTTTTGTTGATTCTATTTTCCTGTGCCCATGCATATTTTCCTAGCTAGACTCTTAAGTTCCTCAAGGAAAAATACTACACGTTATTGTTTTGTGAATGGCCTGGTCCTGCTAAGGGGTAATTGGTTTGTCATCGCCATAGTAGCTTTTGCAAGTAGCTTTTTGTGAGACCAAATGATGAGGTTGGTACAGACCTGGGTTCTGGTCCTGAACTGCCACGTCTAGCTGGGTAACTTTTGGCTGGTCCTCAGTTTACCCATCTATGTAAAGGGTAGATTTCATGACTCTAAATGGCCCTTCCAAAGCTAAAGTTCTGGAAATGTCTTTTTTTCTCTCTCTCCATTATGGCCCTTGGCCTGTCTAACTTTTATGCTTTCGTGTGCATATAGAAAGGTTCTAGAGTGGCAGTCACCAACCTTTCGGGCCTCACGGATTACCAGTGGTCCGCAGACCACCGGTTGGCAACTGTTGTTCTAGAGCTCCACATGGATGAGGCGTCCCAGACCTGATGCACCTGTGGACAGAACACTGGCCTCGCTAGCAGGAGACCTGGATTCTCACTCCAGATCTGCTGCTTCCTAGCGGTGTGACCTTGGCTAGGTCACCTAACCTCCCCAGCTGTCATTTCACTGCTTCATGGATGGATCTGGTGAACATGAAATCTGATAACGTGGGTGACTTGCCGTGGAAGAGATGAGTCTAACTCTTGCTTTCTCTGAGCCAGAGGAGAGAAATCGTGTGTAGAGCAGCCCTTGGAAATGGCTGTTTTAGGCATTTCTCTTCAGCCAGCTTTTAGGGCAGCTTTGCTCAATGAGAATTATTCAAGAAGGTGATTTTTACTCTCTTTGTCACCTGCCACAGAGGAAGTGTACGATCAGTAGAAGCCCGTAGTTATCATCCAAACATAAAATCCTGGTAAGGATAATAACAATAAAAATGTATGGTAAATGACAAAACAGCAGTTTTCCTGTGTTAGGGCTTTTAAAGGGTCCTTGTGTGTCCTTCCCTCCGTTTCTGTCGGTCTCCCCTGCTGGGTGGGGCGTTCAGCTGTGCCACGAGGTGCCTGCTCAGCTTTCTCATTGAGGAAATTCTGTCATCTCCGTCTCACCCATTTCACAGGGCTGCTGAGAAGATCAGATTCCTCAAATGAATGTGCACCCTGTTTGAAGGACCTGCATTCATGGCAGCCATGGCGATGGGGAAGGTGGGACAGTGTCTGAAGTGGGCGCTTGGGTTCTAGAGTCACACTGATTCCAGTCCGAGTTCTCCCCACCTTTAGGTCTCACTCCTCCTGTGTGAAAGGGGGACAGGAGTTATACCTACCCGGCAGGTTATCGTGAGGATAAATGATAGAAAAAAATGTCAAGTGCTTGCAGCTTCCAGTTGCAAGCTTGAAAAAGAGCTCAGTAAATTGTTGCTATTTTTCTTAAGTCTCTCACTTTCTTATATATGGTAGGTGCCCAATGTACCAGTATATTTTTATTGATGTAATAGGCCATTAACAGTTTATGTTTATTCAGCATACATCAGACCTCAGTCATTAGCACCAGGGGGTATATTTATGTGAATAAAGATTCTAGTCAAATCTCTCTTTTTGTTTTTAATGCTCTTCTGGTATGCCAAACCTTAATTTTTAAAAAAATATATTTTTATTGACTTCTACTCTTGCCTTTATTTGTGTTTGATTGTTAATCCTTTCAAGTTAGCTCTTAGTTTCAGCTATTGTGATATTTAATCTTGATTTTTTAATTGACTTTAAAAATGGCTTACAGTTCTCAGCCGAATTATCTTCATTTATTTTCTTCAAGATTTTAAAGTCCACGTCTGCTATCTCCAGTGTCTGGTTCTTCTGTAGATCTGATTCTTTTGCTTTTTGGTCAGTGGATTTTCTGGTATTCCTGGTAATTTTTGATTGAATGCCATTTTTTAAAAATTAAGAGACATGTAAGACTCTGGATATTCCCTCAGAGAGGAATTACTTTGCTTCTGAGAAAAGTGGAGTTGGGAAAGATTTGACTCTGGGTTTTAGTCCTGTGAGACCTGGTCCATTTCTGGCTAGCCCTGACCTGCAGGTTATAACCCTTCAGGGATTTTAACAGGAAAAAAAAAAAAGACTTTAAAACCACAACTCCTTCTCCAAGGTGAGCCCTCAACCTCCAATTTTTGTTACTCCAGGTTGTGAATCTGCAACCTGGGCATGTGCCCTGACCGGGGATGGAACCATGACCTAGTTTATTGGTCAGCACTCAGCCACCTGTTCTGAGCCACGCCGGTCGGAACAGGCAAAGATTTAAAGGGATCAGCTTTAGTTTTTGAAAACGGGCAATGAGGGATGCATTTGGAGCCTGGAGAACAACTGCATGGCATTCTATCATTGTAAAAGGCAGCCTAACTGGTTGGTTAAGAGTATAGATTCTGAAGTCAGGCTTCCTGGGTTGAAGTCTCAGCTCTGCCATTTATTATTGTAACCTTAAGAGACTTTTTAAGCTCTCTGTCTCAGTTTCCTAATTTTTAAAATCAGGCTAGTAATAGTACTAACACTGGGGTTATTATACTAAGTTGATCTTTATAAAGCACTTAAAAGAATAAGCAATATACTAGACTTTATGTATTGCTGTTATTACCATTATTACTCATATTCCTTCCTTAAAATTGCAGCATCTTTGAAAATTCCTCTCTTTTCTGAGATGGGGGCAGGAACAGGAAATGCTAATTTGATGAGTTGTCCTCTTAACTCATCATATTCACATTACAAGAGTCAGAAATCTGGCAATGTTATTTTGTTGCTTAAAATGCATCTGTGGCTCCCCCGGACCTTCAGGATAGAGTCCAACTGCCTTCCCCTGGATATTAGGCTCTCCCTGGGCTGCGGCTCATGTCCCACCACACTCTGGCTCAGGTTTTCATTTCAGTCATTCCAACATTGAAGCTCATTCTTCTCATTCCTCCCCCAGGCTGTGCTTCTGTTTCCCAGCGTTGCTTGTTTTGTTCTCTCCTGGGGTATGATTCACCCTCCTCTTCAGTTACCCAATTCCCTTTTCAACCTTCAGAACACTCAAGCACCATCTCTTCCAGAAAGCCTTCCCTGAATTCCCAAGTTGGTTGCAAAATGCTCCCCATATTTTTGCTCTCAGAGGTGTTCTGTCATGATGAAGTGATCCGCTTCTGTGCCTGGCTCCCTGGCTAAAATTGAAGGCATTCGGGATCTCCTGCATGTTACGTTTGCGTGCTCTGTGCTGTAGCAAGTAGCTTCGTGTAACTGCACTGTCACTCTAGGGCTGCAAGTTGCACATCCGGTTTTTGCACAACCTGCCCACTGCTCACTATGGTCCTGAGCACCAAATGGAGTCACACAGCAGGTGAGCAGAATTGTGGCCACGAGGTCCGGTCTCGTGTATTACAGCATCCATGGATAACCACCCGTTATACTAGCCGGCCTCCTAGACACGTCCTTGCTAGGTTGGTTAGGAGGGACTGAAATGTTTTGGAATGTTACAGCCACATTTCTTCTTGAGACACTGGGTTCTAATTGCTCCACATGCAAGGGAATGGCTGAAGTAGGGCTGGTGGAGGGGAAAAGAGGGACACAGTCTTATCATGCAACCAAGGACTTTAATCGGAGGCAGCTCCCCCCGCAGTGGCTTTCTCAGGAGCTGAAGCGACTTGCTGGCGGCACAGGGATGGCTCCAACGTCTTCTCCTCCTCGGGGGAGTTTCCGAATCAGTCTTCATGGGCCCTGTTCGCCTCCTTTTTCCTCCCGGAGTCACTCCCGCAGCTGGGCCGCCTCGGTGACCTGCATGGGGCTGCTTCCCGACTAGTTGAACCCTCACGGTCTCCCAATAGTACATGCCTTCATCATGACATTGTTGGGGTGGGGGCATCTCTTTTGCCCATTATTTCTGCGAGGACTGTTAAGATCTGAAAGTGAAGGATAAGGCTTTGAATTACACACGAATAAACAATCTTGGTCATATCCCATTTAACTTAATAAAATTCTGCTTGCTTGAGCTAAGAATAATCCTAAATTGGGTTAAACAGTTGAGATCTTAGAGTTTACTTGTCTCATCAGCATAGCCTCGCTGGTCCTGACTACCACACACACCCAGTTTCCATTTGTTGAGTGCCTTCGGGTGGGGCCATATTCCAGGCACTTATCTAGTTGCCCATTTCATCCAACAGTCTGAAAAGTAGGTGGTGTGTTATCATTTTACAGAAGAAGATGCTGAAGCTCAGAGAGAGATCCACTGACATGCTCCAGCTCAGTGGGTGGCTGAGGCAGGACTCAAGCAGGTATGTCACACAGAAGCCAGTGACCTTTAATATCTAGTAAACACAGTCTTTAGGATGTATCTTAACAGGTTTGGGTAATTTCTCCCCTCCTACACCCCCCAAAGGCTGAAAGAAATCTGAGGGTGTTCCAGCAAAGGTGGCTGGGGAGACACTCAAGTGTTCTTGCCAACAATCTCACAGCCACATCTGGAACCTACCGAAGGTCCGTGGATGATTCTCTTGGGATGTTTCTACATTGTAGGGGTGGTCAGTCTTAGGAGGTCCCTCGCTGGCCTCAAAGCAACAACAGAACAACTTTGACACCATGTTTTGGTGGGCTGTGGTGAGAGGAAAGGGTACTGGGATGGGGTTGACCCTGCAGCCCCCATCTCAGAAGCCCATTGTTATTTCAGCAGTGTGTCATACTGGGCCAGTCTCTCCCAAGGTATCAGCCCTCCCTCCCAGACCTCCTAAGTTCCCTGTGGTCGGCAGGCCCAGGCTCACCTGCGGGGGGCCTACCTCTGGCCAGTCCTTCCTCTTCTGTCCAGAGTTCTCTTACCCAAGAAAGGGCTCAGAACCTCTGCTCCGATGGTCTACCTGCAGAGGCGCCCTGTTGAATCTGCAGATCTGGAAGTCTGGCACAGTTCTCTGGGCAGGGCTGTCTCCTGAGTGAACGTGAGACTGGAAAATGCCAGCAGACCCACCACACGCGTGCTGCAGCGCCCACAGAGACACCTGTGTTTAGAGGTCAGATTTATCTTCTGCTTTCTAAGTGTCTGCTCTTGGGGTGGTTCTGTAATCTCTTTGAGCCTTGCTTTCCTATCTGGAAAATGGGAATAGTGGTACCCACTTTGGGACAAATGGTTAACTGTATGTTAAGTGACCATGGTGATGGCAGGTGCACCTAGGGGCTAGCTCAGTGCTCACCCTCTTTGCCTTCGCTTTCCTGGGTATAGTTTATTGGCTTCTATCTATTCCAGCTGGGCCCTGGTCCCATGGGAGCACAATGCTTTGGCTCAATCTGAAAGCCTGGCTCTGCACTCACTTGCTGTGTGGTTTTGGGTTAATCCATGCCTGACTCTGGGCCTACCCTCCCATAATAGGTGGTGGTTGGAATGCATCATCTCTCCAAAGATCCAGCTGTTAGGATCCACATTCAAAGGTTGTACATCCTTAACTCATTTCCAACCTCCTTTCTCTCTTCTGGGCCCCTGGGCCTTGCCTGCTCTCATTCCTATCTCCCATGGCCAAGTTCATAATCTAACACTGCCTTCCCCCACTCCTCCCACACTCCAACCCCTCCATTCCAGCTGCCTTTACATAGGCTCCCCCTTCAGCCTGGAGTGCTCTTCCCCAGAGGTCCAAGAGACCTGGTCCCTCACTTCTTTTTTTTTTAATTTTTTTTAATTGATATTTTACAGAGAGGAAGGGAGAGGGATAGAAAGTCAGAAACATCGTTGAGAGAGAAACATCCATCAGCTGCCTCTTCCACACCCCTACTGAGGATGTGCCCGCAACCAAGGTGCATGCCCTTGACTTGGAACCAAACCTGGGACCCTTCAGTCTGCAAGCTGATGCTCTATCCACTGAGTCAAACCGGTTTCAGCAGTCCCTCCCTCCTTCAAGCCTTGCTTAAAGATCACCTTTGCTAGAGAGGCTTCTACCTGTTCACCCTATTTAATTCCCCATATTTAGACCTTCCTTCCCCCAGAACTCCCTCTTCCCTTCCCACTTCATTCTTCTCCAAAGCCTTTGTCAAGTTTGAGAATGAGACATTTCCTCAGCATGTATTTTTGGGGGACCTACTGGTGGCAGCAAGGTGCAGAGGAGATGGCAGTGAATGTGGGGAGAGATTCTCGCTCTCAAGGAGGCAGGGATGGGTCCAATGTGTCTCTGAACCCCAGCAGTGAGCACAGGACTTTGCACAGAGGAAGTGCCCTTGCAATATCGAGTGAATAGACACATGAGCCTTCTCTTGTGGACAACAATATGGACCCCATGCTCCCTTTCACGAACAGGGGTTTTACTCGCTGCTCACAGAAATGCATAGAAACATCCTGATTCTGGACTTATTTTTCCCAGTGACTTCAATCTTAGAAGGTAAACAAGAGAAACGGCCAATGTGTCAAGGACAATGGCATTTGTTGAGCATTTTGGACAGGTCCTTTGACATCTATCAGCTCTCTTAACTTCCAGCATCGCTCTGCAAGGCAGGACTTTCATTTTTCAGGTGTCGGAACTGAACTTTCCCAGGTCTCAGCCGAGGGCAGCAGTGGGGATTGTAGCGTAGCATTGGCTGGTGCCAGAGCCTGTGCTGTCTCTTCCAGAGGAAGAGATGCTCAGAACCACCTCCTTGGAAGGTTGGTGGCCGCTGGTTTCAAATGGAAAGGTTCCTCCTGAAGCTTGGTGGAGCAGTGGAGCAGCAGAGCAATGAAGAACACGCATTAAAAATTTTTTTTTATTGATTTCAGAGAGAGAGAAAGGGGGAGAGAGATAGAAACATCAATGATTAGACTCATTGATTGGCTGCACACCCCCTACTGGGGATTGAGCCCATAATCTGGACATGTGCCCATGATTTGGAACTGAATCGTGACCTCCTGGTTCATAGGTCAACACTCAATTACTGAACCACACCGCCAGGCCATATAATTTTTTTTTTTTTTACTTAAATGGAGGTGGGCAATACTAGTAATTCTTGCTGGACCTTGCCATGTAATTTAGAGCAGTTTAACCTCCTCGGACCTCAGTCGTCTTAACTGTAAAATGGGGATGGTAAAACCTACCCCAGAGTGTTTCTGGGAGGCTTGGGTGACAAAGATGTCTGGCACATAGCAAGCGCTCAATAATGCCAACAATGGTGATCTGGGAGATGCTGGCTGGGTGGGTGGGTGAGGTGTGGTGTTTCTAGCACTGCCAGTGCCCTCCTCTAGGTGGAAGCAGGAGCCGAAGAAAAGGTGGCCCCTGTGGGCTCTGAACCTCAGGTCTCCAGGGCCCCCACAGGAAGAACAAGTTCAGCAGGAAGGCATCTCCTGGAGCTGAGGAGCCCGTGGGGGTCATTTGGCATAGCTTTGGAGACTGGGACCCAGAGAGAGAAACCATGGGGTCAAGGTGAGGGAGAGTTACCTAACTTTGGATCCAAGAGAAAAGGTGTCCAGGAGTGATAGAGACAGTGTCCCTTTAGAACAGTGGTTCTCAATCTTTCTAATGCTGTGGCCCTTTAATACAGTTCCTCATGTTGTGGTGACCCCCAGCCATAAAATTATTTTCGTTGCTACTTCATAACTGCAATTTTGCTACCGTTATGAATCGTAATGTAAATGTCTGTGTTTTCTGATGGTCTTCGGTGACCCTGCTAGTGGCAACATGAGGAACTGTATTAAAGGGTCACGGCATTAGAAAGGTTGAGAACCACTACCCTAGAACAAAGCTCCCCTAACCCCTAATCCCCAACCCCTCTCCCCGCCTAAGGGCTAACCACTGAGCCTTGCTCATCCAGAGCAGAGAGGCTTTCTGTGATGTCACAGAGCCCGGGCACGTTTATTAGGTATCCTGGTCAAGGTGATGCATCTGATCATTGGTAGAACAGAGGAGAGATCAGAGGCTGGGGCATTTTAAAGGTTCAGGGTTGGTATTGGCAGATTGCTTCACAAACGAAGTGGACCACTTCAATTTCTTCTCTGCTAGGAGGAAATGCTGGTGTATTACCTGCTGTCGCCACAGTCCCTCCTTCTGTCTTGGCCTCTGTGCTGTGGTGACAGGAATCAGCCCCAGAGCTGGGCCGCAGAGTTCTCCCCTGTGATTAGATGGGCTCGCTCTCCTCATCTCAGTCAGCTGACTCGCAGCTTTAATTGTACCTGCATCCTCGATCCCCTTTTGTGAGGTAACAGTCACAGGTTCTGAGAAGTAGGACAAAGACACCTTTGGGGGCCATTATTCTGTCTACCATAGTCCTTAAATACTTGTGTCAAAAACATAAATTTCCAGTTCAAAAAGTTAGAAAGATGGTATCGCACTAATCAATAGAACATCCAAGAAAAAATAGTACCAATAATTAAACGCTGACATTGAGTACAAAAAGCAGATCTAAATGATAAACCAAAATCTCTTACCAAAAAATTAACAAAATAAAATAATATGTTATTTAAGAGTATTTAATAGTTACTTAATCAGAAAAAAGGGAGAAAACACAAATATATAAACTTAGAAAGGATAAGGGTAAATAACCATCGAGACAAAAGAAATTTTAAAAATCTTGAGAGTACTTTATATGCCTTTATGCAAATACATTTGAAAAACTAGATGATGTGGATAATTTTCTAGAGAAATAGTTTATAAAAACTGGATTAGAGACAGAAAATTTTATTAATTTCTACAGAGAGAAATTCACCAAAAAACTACCCTCCCCCTGCTCCCAAAGGCAACAGGCCCAGATGGTTTCACAAGGGAATTTGACCAAACTTTCAAAGACCAGATAGTTCCACTGCTTCATAATTTGTTCTAGAGCATATACAACAAAAGAGCTCCCACGATTTTAATGCATTTTTATGAAGCAAGTATATAATATTGATAATTAAGTCTGCTAAAGACAATGCAAAAAAGAAAATTACAGTGATATCACCTATTGATAACAAAACTATTAAACAGTGAACTGAATCAGACTTCATATTATCAAATAATATATTATAATCAGATGGAATTTATTTTTGGAATGGAAAGTTGGTTAAATGGGGTGAGATTTTTCCCATAGATGCTAGAACAAAGAAAAAAAAGGAAATTGATGGGTATTCCCTTAATATGATATCTATCTCTGTTTTAATCTCTGGGCAAATAAGTACTCTTATGAAATACAGAAAAAGCACACACAGATATCCACTATCTCCACTATTTAACATTGTACTAGTGGCATTAGCCATTGTAATTAGACACGATAAATTAGAGATGTAAGAATTAGAAACGGATGAAGCTATATACTGTATAGAAATATTCCTGGTAAGCCATAAGGGAATCAATGATAAAATTAGTCCAAACAATAACAATTCAGAAGGGAAGCAAGACAAAATAAGTTAATTCAATAGTGTTTGTACCCACAAACAATAACTTCAGTAAGAATAACAGAAGAAAAACCTCAATTACAATGGCAACAGAAAAGATAAAGTACTCAGAAAAATATTTAATATGAATTTTGCAAAATGTAAATGAACATTTTTAAAAAGAGCCATGAAAGACAAAAAATGGGTTTGAACAAAGGAAAAGCCATTTGTAGATGGCAGGAGTCACCACCACCGAGGTACCAGGTTAAAGGAGAATAAGGAGCCTTGACTACCGCACACAGCCGATGGTCTTGGATTAGATCCTGGACTGGACAGAAAGTAGCTGTAAGACATTTTGGGGACAACAGATGACATTTGAATAGTACTGTATCACTGTTGAATTTTTTTCTCTTGTTAATCCTCACCCGAGGATTTTTTTTCCATTGATTTTTAGAGAGAGTGGAAGGGATAGGGGCAGGGGAGAAACATCGATTGACGTGAGACAGACAAATCCATTGGTTGCCTCTGGACATGTGCCCAAACCATTGTTTTCTTGTTTTTGATAATTGTCCTGTGATTATGTAAGAAAGTCTGTATTCGTGGGAAATACACACTGAAGAACTTAGGGGTAAAGGGATACACTATGCACAACTCACTCTCAAATGGTTTAGAAAAAAGTTCCAGGGAGAGAGAGAGAAAAGAAATGGTAAGCAAAAAAGATGTAATCAGTGGGCAAATCTGGGTAAAAGGTGAATGGGAGTCCCCTGTACCGTTCTTGCAACTTTTCTGTAAATTTGATATGATCTCAAAATAAAAAACAAGACTATCCCAGAAGTTACAATATTGTGTTTCAGGTTAGTTAGATGTTAGGGTAGCTTATTTCAAAAGGGCAAGATGTTTTGGAAGACATTCTCCTGGTAAGTGGGAGGGGAAAAGAGAGACACAATCCTGTGATGTGACAAGGACTTTAATCGGAGGCAGTCCCCCCCCCCCCCCCCCCTCCGCAGTGGCTTTCTCAGGAGCTGAAGTGACTTGTTGGCTCACAGGGATGGCTCTGACATCTTCTCCTCCAGTGGGGAGTTTCTGAATCAGTCTTCATGGCCCCTGTGCGCCCCCTCTTCCTCCTGCAAGTGGTGCTGCCTCGGAGACCTGCGTGGGGTCCCCACCTAGAATTTTCAGGGTCTCCCAATGAGGCACGGCTGGAAAGGCCACTGATTCTTCGAGTAGCGGTCTAGGTTTCTCTTTTGAAAACCTCTTTGGGGAACATCTGTATTCATAGATGAAAGAAGAAAAGAAAACATGCTGATGAAGCCTTTGCTTTGGGCCTGGCTGGATGGCTCCTGCCTCCTCCAACCCCGCACCCCCCATCTTTGTCTGATTCTGGAATCCTGTATGAGCCACAGAGACTGCAGCCAGAGACTCAGAAGTCACTTGTGAGAGGGACAAGGCTCACTCCCTGGGGATTCCTGGTTCTGCACTGTACTCTGTGGGTGCATTCAGTGACCATACGGGGCCTGGCCAAGTGCAGGGTCCTGGAAAGTGGGAGAATTAGGTCCATCCTGGTTCTGACCATGATGCCATGCCCTGGTGGGCTTTTGGGAAGTTCTATCCATATACAATGAGATGTGGGTTTTTAAAATGAGTTCCATGGAGCCCTCTGGGGAGTGCAGAGGCGACAAAAAAAGAGGAGGGCTAGCTAGTGGGGCTCCTGGCCCTCCACCCTCCTTTCAAGTAAAACGGATCCCCCTTTGATCTTCTATAGAAATTGCACTTTATGTGAGATTCAGTTGGCAAGGAGGGTTTAACTCATAGGGGAATTCTGGAATGACTGGGCTGCTTGGTTCTTAGCTCAACAGCCGGCCTCATAGGGAGGCAGTGAGCTACGTGAGCCCACCTGGGCACAGACTTGGTGCCTAGCAATGTGGCTGTGTTTCCTCCTGGACTGTGCCCACTGTCCAGACCTGGCTTCTGTCCTTTCACGGCCCAGAGACCTTTCACCCCTCTCTGAGCTCAGGACTACGCTCACTTCCTAAGAATTTTCTGGCACTGTTGTCTTGCTGTACACCTGGCTGCGTTTGGGGGGAACAAAACTGATATGGGCTCTGTCTTCCTGGAACTGACTGACTGGTGCCTGAAGCAGACAGTAAGCAATCACACAAAATACACATTTATGACAATGCCACAGGGCTTCAAAGAGAGGGATGGGTGTGAGTGTTTGCCTCCTACACCTTTGTAATGAAGGTTGTCATTACAAACTTCCTCCTCACCCTCCTCCCATGTACAAGCAGCCTTGCAAGCTGTGTGTCCTCCAAGACCTGCTCTGGGTAATTCCTCGCTTACAAGAGCATGCAGGCAGGTCCTACCACTTCGGCCACTCTCCAGCATGTTCTGGAATATGACTACAGAGCCCTGATGGGAGTGATCTTACCTCTCCCGTGAGCTCACTTAGCTCAAATATCAGTGAGGTTTGGTCATCAGGACAAGGCCCCTTGCCCCAGGAGTTCCTGGGCAGTGTTAGACCCTAATTTGCAACTCACCATCAAGATCACTGCTGCTCGAGAAGGAGTCCTTTCCTGGCTTACTAGTAGGGTTCTGTCGGTCAAGCAGACTCGTCTGAAAACCTGGCAATGAAAATTGCATGTGGTCATGTGGGGAGGCGCAGAGGAGATGCCGGAGGGGAAGGCATTCGGGCTCGCTCTGAAGCAGTGGGGTGGGGAGAACCCCAATCTCCCTCCTCTAGTCCCCGAGTGCCCCCATCATATGCATGTGCTGGAGTTAAGATGCGTATTCTTTTTAACCATGAAGTTTACTTTTTTCCTGTTTATAAATGTAATTGCATATCCATCATAGAAAAGCTAGGACATACTGAAGACTATGAAGTAGGAAAAAAATGCCCCAAACACCCCTCCATCTCTCGTACATTACAAATGCATTTTACTTTACACATTATATCATAAACATTTTCTCATGTCACTCAAGTTTTAGAAGTAATGGTTGTATAATATGCTATTTTAGGGATAATTCAAGGTTTATTTAACCAATGTTCTGTTGTTGGGTATTTAGACTTTACATAAATACTATTGTGGTTTAGCCAGTTTGGCTCAGGGGATAGAATGTCCATCCAAGGACTGAAGGGCCCTGGGTTGATTCTTGGAAAAAGGTCACGTACTTCAGTTGCAGGCTTGATCCCCAGTCCTGGATGGGGCCTCTCTCACATCTATGCTTCTCTCTGTCTCTCCCCCCCCCCCCCCCAGCTTCCATTCTCTCTAAAAATAAATGGAAAGATATCCTCAGGTGAGAATTAAACAACAACAACAAAAATGTTCTGATGAACATTTTTTGCATATAAAGTTTTGTTTTTATATGCTTCTAGATTCCTGAAGGTATATCACAGAGTTTTATCAACAGACTGAGCTGTGTTCTGTCAGTTATAAGCTGCATATCTTGAGCAAATTGATTCACCTTCCTTCCACCTGTTCTCAGATCCACAAAATGAGACATCTGTTTTGGATAATCATGTTCACTTCTTAGAGGAATTGTAGGGATCCGATGATAATAGTACTTTACTAGTGTGTACAGTCCGAAAAGTAGAGGAGTCATTTTACCTCAGCCACGATCCTAGGGCCCAGATAGTGTCTTGCGTGTAATAGGGTCTCAGTAAGGATCACTATTATTATCTTGGAAAAAGGGGTTGACATTTTAAAGCTTCCTGGTTTTTATTGTGAAACTACTTCCAGGAGGAGTATTTTAAACACCCCTGGTACTGATTTCTGGGAAAATATACCATGTGAATTTTCCCTTTCCATTGAACTCGCCTATTCTTGGCATGACTATGCCAGATCTCATAATAGCCCTGCCCCTCATTCCCCACCACGTGTCCATCAGTCCTAGCTTTGCCTGAGCTTGACAGTAAAGCTTTGTTTTTTTTTTCTTTCCATCTGAAATTGGTGATTTTTACCCCCCCCTCCCCCAGTCTTGTCCACGATGACTTTCATTCGCCCTGGATCATCAAGAAGGTTGTTATTCACTGATGGTGCCTTGCCATGCTAGCAGTCAGCAACTGTGCATCACTGCAGGTTGCCTAGGACCAAACCAGAGAGGGTCGGCCCTGCATTCTCACCATGTGTCCACCATCCAGACATCATTGTTGACATGTACACATAAGGAACTGTTTGACATTGAAACTGGGACTCAGAATTGTTGGACATTGAAATTGGGACTCAAACATTTTTTTGTTATATGTTTATTTCTAGTCTGCAGAGGCAAGAGTTTTTTTTTTTTTTTAAAGAAAAGAAATGGGGAAAATAGATACAGAGGCAAAGTAGCATTGAACAAACTGTCAAACTACAGCAGGAAGGCAGAGGAGGTTGGGGGGTGGGGGGGCTGAAAGAGTTCAACCGAAGGACTTATACGCATGCATATAAGTATAACCAATGGATACAAGACACTGGGGGGAGCAGGTGAGGGCATGTACTGGGGGGTAGGGGAGGCCGGGGGGAGGTCAATGGGGAAAAAAAAGGAGACATATGTACTACTATCTGTAACAGTTTAAACAATAAAAAAATTATACATATGTACATATCCTATCTAATAAAAGAATAATATGCAAGTTGGCCACACCTCTGCTATACCCACAAGGCATGCCCACCAGCCATACCCACCAATCAGGAGAGAATATGCAAATAAACCCAATCAAGATGGCTGCAGCCACAGAGAGCAGGAGGGAGGCTTGAGTTTCCCACACGATGGAGAAAGTCAACCTTTCCATCTGCTCTTGCTGCTCAGGCCTCCACACCAGGCTACAAAGTTTCAATTATAGAATCCCAAAAGAAATGGTGGCAGCCACAGAGCTGGAGAGAGGCAGGAGGCTAGGGTTACCCTGGCAATGGAGGAAGTCAGGTTTCTGCAGCCCTGGCCAGCCTAGGCCTCCACTCCAGGCTACAAAGTTTCAATTATAGAAGATACATAAAATTGCAACAGAAATGGCTGCCGCCATGGAGTGAGGAGAAGGATTGGCCCCGCTCCAGGCTACAAAGTTTCAATTGTAGAAAATAAATAAATTCCAGATACCAGGGACCCTGCTTGGATTGGGGGGGGGGGCAATGGCTGTCCTGCAAACCACCACAGGCCTCTCACCCAGGCTGCCTCATGCCCCAAGGGAACCCCCACTCTAATCCGGGACACCCTTGAGGGCAAACCAGCTAGCCCCCACCCATGCACCATGCCTCTATCTTATCTAATAAAAGAGTAATATGCAGACTGACCATCACTCCAACACACAAGATGGCTGCCCCCAAGTGGTCAAAGATCCGACCCCCATGTGGACACAAGATGGCCACCAGATGGCCAGCATGTGAGGTTAGTTGGGGGGAACCAGTCTTGCAAGGGAGGGCAGTTGGGGGTGATTAAACCTGCAGGGCAGTGCAGTTAGGGGTGACCAGGCCAGCAGAGGAGGGAAGTTGGGGGTGACTGGGCCTGCAGAGAAGGGCAGTTGTGGGGGACCCAGGCCTGCAGGGAAGGGCAGTTAGGAGTGACCAGGCCTGCAGGGAAGGGCAGTTAGGGGCAAACAGGCTGGCAGGGAGTGGTTAGAGGATAATCAGGCTGGCAGGCAGAAACCATTAAGGGCAATCAGGAAGGCAGGCAGGCGAACAGTTGGATTGTGAGAGGGATCCCAGATTGGAGAGGGTGCAGATTGGGCTGCGAGGCCCCCCCACCCCACATGCATGAATTTCGTGCACTGGGCCTCTAGTGTGTATGTGTGTGTGTGTGTGTGTGTGTGTGTATCCTATATAATAAAAGATAAACATGCAAATTTGACCATACCTTGGCTCCTGATTGGCTATGCTACCAGCCAATCAGGAGTGGGGGCGGGGCCAAGTGGCGCTTATCGGTGGTGGTGGTGGTGGTGGTGGTGGCAGCGGCAAGCCCTCAGCCCCCGGGTGCTGTGAGGGGAAGCTGTGGCAGCAGTGGTGGTGGCAGTGGCAGGGAGTTCCCTGCCCCCAGGTGCTGTGAGTGGAAGTGGTGGTGAGCGCCCAGCCCCCGGGGCCGGGTGGTTGCAGGCAGCCGGGGCTGAGCTGAGCAGGGGGATAGGTGGGTGCCCAAGGCCTAAACCTCAGCCTTGGGCAGGCTGAGCCATCAGTTGGATATCCCCTGAGGGCTCCTAGTATGTGAGAGGGGGCAGGTTGGGTTGAGGGACCACTCATCCCCAGGGCACAAATTTCCTGCTGGATGCTTAAATATATCATTTCATTTAATCCTCCCAGCACTCCTGGAAAGTAGTAACCCATCATGAATGTGCTCATTTTGCAGGAAAGGACACTGATACTCAGAGTGAAAGGTCAAGTGACTTGCCCAATTTGGTGGCAGAGCTGGTTAGAACTAATTAGATCCCTAAGGGCAGGGATCTCAACGAATTTTATTTTTTTTACCCTTTAAGAAAGTGTTTTCTAAAAACTATAATGTACCTTCAGATTTACTCAGAGGTCATGTTAAGATGCAGTTCTGATTCAGGAGGTTTGGACCAGAGTCTGAAAGTACAGTTCCAGCAAGCTCCCAGGTGATGCCGATATTGCTGGTCTAAATATCAAGATTTTAAGCGCTATTGTGCATTGGTTTGGGTACATGGCCACCCAACTCCCACCTTATTTTAGGTAGAAATGATCCCTCAGAAGCTGAAAGAAATCTGAGGGTATTTCAGCAGGAGGGGGATGCGCAAAACGAGGTCCAGAGAGGCCTGGCACCTGGCCTGGTACCTACTAGATTGCTGCTCATGGATTTGAATGAAGATTGAGGAGTCATCTGAGGAAGAGTTCTCATTGGAGTCTTGGCAGCATGAACATGAAGAGAAGATCTTGGAGACCAGCTTTCGGGGGCATGCTGCCGGAGGACAAAAAAAGAGGGCCATGTTGTGGGATCTGAATACCAGGTGCCCACTGGAAATTGTCTGTGATGAAGGTCCTCTTGGGTCAGTCTCTCCCAAAGGATAATAGCCTTCCCCTCTCCCAAACCTTCTGTAGTCCCCATGGCTGGCAGGTCCAGATCTGTCTGCCTAGGTTGGCTGCTCTTAAGGCATTCTCCCAATTTACAGTTTGCTTACCCATGGAAAGGAGTCAAAGCCCCTAAGGTGCCAGCTTTGTCTGCAGGGCAGGTGTGTTGAATCAGCCGATACTGAATTTGAGCCCAGTTCCCTGAGCAGGGCTGTTTCCTAAATAAAATAAACATAAAACCGTGACTGAAAAATGTGAGTCCTTTGCCTCTCCTTAGAGTCCAGAGAGGACCCCGCTCCAGTAAACTCGCAGCTCTTGCAGAGATGCA
The DNA here is from genome assembly GCA_027563665.1 of Antrozous pallidus. Taxonomy (NCBI): domain Eukaryota; kingdom Metazoa; phylum Chordata; class Mammalia; order Chiroptera; family Vespertilionidae; genus Antrozous; species Antrozous pallidus. Next base: position 74,951,194 of record CM050522.1, on the reverse strand, counting down.
TCTGAGCATGCTTGGCTTGCAGGCTGGTCTGTGTTCTACCCCTTTTCTAGATGCCTGTTTTTGGGTAAATTCCTTACCCTTCCTGAGCCTTACTTTTATCATGGTGCCTGTTTTGCAGAAATAAAGGGTTAAATACTATATGAAAAGTGACCCCTGGGGTGCCAGGTCCTCAAGAAGTGCCAGTCAGTGGTCATCTCATTTCCCTCCATGTGGCACTTTGGCTGGGAATGATTCCAGCTGGCCTGGGTCCCATGAGAACATGGATAGAAGCCCAGTCTTGTAGGGTCAGGTCTTGGCTCTATTACTAACTTGCGATATAGCTCTAGGTAAATCCATGCTGGTCTCTGTCTGACTCATCACCAAGAACAGGATTAGGCTGGATGGTCTCTTCAAGGATCTTTCTAGTTCTGATGGTCCAGAATTTATTTTTCTGTGTATCTTTCTTTGTCCCAAACTCTTTTTTCCTCCTCTGGACTTCCTGTTCTCACTTCCCTATCTATGGCAAAACCCCCTTTTAGGGGCTTGTTATACTAGTGTTAATGTCTCTCACAATATCCAATTCACTATGTGAGTTATCTCACTCATGAGCATTTGCTTCTTTCTTTGCTGCTATATATATCCTGGTTCAAGCCACCATCATCTCTTGCCTAAGTTATGGCAATAACTTTCTGATTTCCCTGTTTCTTTTACCCCTGACCTCTTGATACAAAATCTTTATCTTCCTAAACATAATCTATTCAACAGAGCACAATTTCTATATTGTGGCTAGATACATCCAGCTGACTAGACACATACAGATGTCCCCATTGTGTGGGATCCTTGGACCAACAAAGTTAGATCCTGGGTCCATTTAGCCCCGACCTCCAATAGTCTTGGATCTGTTGCCAAGTGGATTTTTCAGTATGATTTCAGCTTTGACACATGTCATTGAGCTCTGTTTATAAATCCTAAGAAATTCTCTAATGAATTTCTTAGGATTTATAAACAAATAGAAATTTATATAAAGCAATCCAATCTTTTGTTTTGGAGATGCACCATTTAGCAAAAATGCTTTTGACTGGCTTAAAAAATGCTTTTCATTAATATGCTTATTCTTATGCTGCTTGCTTTTGTTTCAGTTTTCTTCATCTGCTCATATCAACTCTTGCCTCCTGGGTTTTTGCTTTGTTTTAGATTGGCTGGTGTATGTTGAATGTGGAAGGAAGTGTTTTATAATGAAGGAATGGAACAAGCCCTGAGAACTAATGGTTGGAGGTCTTTTAGGTGATTAATTTGTATGAACAAAGTAACTGCTAAAAATTTGCCTTGAATCCCTTGAAACATTCATGGGCACAGTTTCTGCCTTGTCAGGTTAAGGAAAGAAGCTCACTTTAGTTAGCTTATGTCCTGTAGTCAATGATTCCCAGGTTTGTTGATTGTGTAGCTTCTTTTAGGCTCTCCTTGGCCAAGGAATTCAAGACAACAGGCATATGTACAAACTTTTTGATCAAGGAAAGTGTATTCTTTCCTTTTGCTGCCTCTTCCTGGAAAAACAACTGTTTCATATATATACTCCCACTACATGTACTCTCTGGGCTTATCTCAATAAATGGCAACATTTCACTAGATAGCTTAGAATACCAGTGCATTATGGCAAACTTCCAATGTCAAAAATAAGAGATTTAGGAGGGGCTCTAGAGAAAAGAGAAGGCAAAAAGACTAAGCATGCAATGGAGGGCTTTTTTTTTGGTTTGTTTTTGGATTGATATATACTCTGGCCTGAAAAAAAAAGATAAAGATCTCCCTCCTACTCAAAGCTTCTGAAACTTACTTTGTGCCTCTCCTCTCTCTTTCTCTTTCTCTCTCTCTCCCCCTTGCTTTGTCTCTACCACCCACTCACACTCCTCGTGTTCCTTTCCCTAACTGTCTAAAGGAACTTTCTTCAAGGTGCAAGTACAATCAACGTTGCATAATATCCCCCTATACCAGAAGGTGGGTCCAGAGAGGTTCAATTTAAACTCTGGTTGAGAATTGAATGGAGGGCAAATTAAGGATAGTCCCAAATTTCAGAAAGACAGAAAGCTGCTGTATAATTCAGGATTCCATTAGTTACTCTGTTATTCATTGTCCTGATCTATCATATTTGTGCCAGTTAGTTTGCTTAACTGTTGACCTTCAACAATGGGGGGAATGTTGAAAAGTAGCAGGATGGAAAAGACTAGAAGATTTAAGTAACATACCTATGCATAATTTTTAAAATGTAGACTTGAGAAGGTAAGAAAAATAGGAAACACATCACATAAAACTATTTCAAAAGGGTTCTTTGGAATTGTAAATTGGGCAAAGATTCACAATTGCAAACAAAATCAAGATGGAGAGTCACTAGACTTCAGCATAATTTCAAAGAACATTCGAGGGCAGACCAGTATCTTAAGGGAGGCTTTTCCTTTCTTTTTACAACGACAGACCTGAAATAGGGGATTAATGTAAAATTAATTGGAATGGGATATGCCATCGTAGATCTGATCATTTTCAGAGTCCTAAATAATTAACTGGAAATTGAAATAACCTTAGGGTCCCTTGGTAACAACAATTGGCTCCTGAAATAAAAAAGGACCCCAAGGTCATCTGTTCTTAAGGAATATGGAGCCTGTAGATAAGGACACTTTATTTACTGTGAGCAGAAAAATCATTGGAAGAACGCATGTTCCATATGGATGAAGGACAGCTGTCCAAATCTGCCCACTGATACAACTCTGAGGAGACCTTAGCACTCACCCCACTTTCCTAAGCTTCCTCTAAACTCCCAAGGGGAACTGTTGATAAATATAGATGAACAATGATACTAATTTCTTGTTGACATGGTATGTTTCTTATGTGGACGTCAGACTGACTCTTCACTGCCAACTAGAACTAAGACTGATTGTTCTGTGTGACCATTACTTGGACCATGCCAAGCATATGACTCCCCAACAGCCTCCGTGGACTGCATTGGGAGAAGTCAACCAGCAGACTTCTGGGGACAGAAGCTCTCCATAGGAGCTGGGTAACTCAAGGTGTTCACTGTCCCTGACCTTGGCTGAAACAGTATACAACCCAACTAGGGCACACTCACCAACTGACAATCATCAGCTCAAATAATTATGCTTAGTAATTAGAATACCTTTGAATTTATAGTTTGCCTAATCAGAGGGAGCATGAACTATTGCATTTCATGCTGGTTCTGGATTAATACCACAGCTGAGGTGAATGTATATGTTAGTCCAAACAAGAGGCAACCTGGCTGTCCAAAGTAGACCCAGGGAATCATTTGAAGTGCATTTTCTTGATTATGCCTGGGACATCAAGGACCATGATTCTGGAGTGCCTTCCAGTTTCTCCTTAAAACAATTTAAGTTACTATTGTTTGTCTTATAGTTGTTCAGTGGCTGTTGTCCAGAGAGTCAAATACTTTTATGCAGTCACTGGCTCAGCATATGATTTCACAGATGAGTTCAAAGACAAAAGCAAGAAGACATCAGGCTAGTTGATGCTGAAACAGAAAAGGTCTCTGTAAGTGGACAAATGGAACTTTTAAAAAAAGTTGATGACAGTGTTGAGGATCTGGACAATCCTCGAGAATCTCTCCTGCAGCTTTGGTTGAAGGAAGACCAAAAAGGGGAAACTGAGAATAAAAAAGACATTTTCACAGTCCTAAGTAAAGACAATTGCTCTGTAACCATGGTAACAGGTAGTCACCAGAACATATCTTTTTAAAAAAAAAATATTTTGATTTTTCAAAGAGAGGAAGGGTGATGGTTAGAGAGTTAGAAACTTTGATCAGCTTCCTCTTGCACACTCCCTAGCGGGGATGCACCTGAAACCAATGTACATGCCCTTGACTGGAATCGAACTTGGAATAGTCCACAGGCTGATTCTCTATCCACTGAGACAAGCCGGTCAGGGCACCAGAACCTATTTTAAACCCATTCAATAATCCATTAAAAAAACTCTGCCTTGGTGACCCTTCTCCTGAAAATAATAAGCACGTGATAGTAGTTACAATTCCCCAGTTGATAGTCTCCATTCCTAAGCACTCCTTGCTCTGAAATCCCACCTGCCCACCACTCAGCACCTCCCCAACCTCCTTATCTATCCGCCCTTAGCTTTGTTCAGAGACTTTGTCACAAAGATAGTAGTTCTCTTGTTTAACCAGAAATAAGTTCAGCGGTTGTTTCACATTTTGAATGGAGTTCTCTTCTCCTAATGCAGTGCTTTCTCCTCTGAGTATTTATAGCAAAGAGTTTTGAACTTTTAAATCCTTTTGAGAAATGCAAAGGCTCTTGGGGAGAGCAGCATAGCAGTTATTAGCATATTCTTTGAGGCATAGTTTAAAAAAATATATTTTGATCTTTTACAGAGAGGAAGGGAGAGGGAAAGTCAGAAACATCGATGAGAGAGAAACATTGATCAGCTACCTCTTGGGGATGCCCCCGCAGTCAAGGTACATGCCCTTGACCGGAATTGAACCCTGGACCCTTCAATCCGCAGGCCAATGCTCTATCCACTGAGCCAAACCAGTTTCAGCGGCATAGTTTTTTTTCTTATTTCAGTTTTTTCCATCATCATTTATCCCCCTTATACTTCCTCCCCACTCACCCCAGTCATCACACTGTTGTCCATGTCCATGAGTTCTATTTTCTGTTTTGCTCAATATGCCCCCCACCCAACCACCATGGGGTATCATTCTTAAAGATATATTACTTATTAGCTATGACATTTAAGTTTATTTCCGCAAACCTCAGTTTCCTAATTTGTGAAATGGAAAAGATAATAATAGTCTCTGCCCTAGGAAGTGGGGGTGAGGATTAAATCATGATGGAAAGTGCTTAGCAGAACTTTCTGGACATTGGAAAGGCTCAATAAACAAATGCTGAGGTGGTTGAAAAGTTGAGCTGATGCTAACTGGGGCGAGTGGGGTGTGATGTTTCTTGCACTGCCAGTGCCCCCCTCTAGAGGGAAGCAAGAGCCAAAGAAAAGGGCCTTGGGTTGTCCGCTGTGGGCTCTGAACTTCAGGTCTGGACTACAATAAGAAAGATTAATAAGGTCAAACAGGAAGACTTCTTCTGGTGCTGGAGGAGCCCCTAGGGGTCTTTCAACACAGGTGGGGACCCTTGGACCCAGAGAGAGAAGCAATGGGGGGGTCAAGGTAAGTTAGAGTTACCTAACTTACTTTGGAGCAAAGAGGAAAGGAGTGATGGAGACAGTATCCCTTTAACTACAGAACAAATACTCCCTTCTACTTTTAGGTCTAACGGTTGAACCTCACTCACCTGCAGTTGGCGGCAGGTGATGTCATCTGCCTATGATGTCACAGAGCTGGGGAACCAGGGAATGTGGGGGGGAGGGGAGGAGAGAAGGGGGCTCTGACTGGGCTGCAAAGGCAGGGAGAAGGGAGCAGGTCTGTTGACCCCCTCATCAGTGGTATTTCCCTCTGTCCGTGATGCTATGCTCGCCACAATGGAGACACCATCTTGAAGATGGCTGAAGACATAGGTCTGAATTCTGTCTCCGCACCAGGTAAACCTTAGGCAAATGGACTCTGCAACTGGTTTTTTTTTTTAGCATGGGAATTATAACAATTACATATCCTATATATATTTTTCGGTAGACATTTACCATATTGTCTAGTTGTAGTAAATGTTCAAGAAAGGGTTAATAATATGTGTAAAAATAAGGTGGCATTCTGTTCCCAATCTATCTTTAAGAAAAAAGGGGAATCTGTTGGGGTCACTGGGAGGAATTAACCTCCAGGCCAATTGGCTGTAAAGAGCAGCTGTGACTACAGTGGGAGAGCTGCTGTTCAGGATCCACCCCTATGGAGCAGGACTTGCTTCAGTGGGGCTTTGGTGCTCACTGAGTCTGCCTCTTGAGTGTGTTGCTTATGGATGAGTAGAGTTGTAATCTGGTATGGTCTGATACTGACCACTGGGTACACTGGCTCTTCGGTCTCCAAGGGAGGTGCAAAGTCAGCCACTGCCTGAGGCCACCCAGTAGGAGCTACAGAGAGATCTGCATTCTTCCTCTTTGTATTGGGTTTGGAAGTGCCTAGACAAGGCCCAGCTATAAAACAAGGCAGGCTAGTGCTGGTGTTGGGTCTTGGGCCTTTTATTGATAGGGTTGAGGCTCTCTAACCCAGCTGCAGCTTGTTTGAAAGATTTAGCCTTTCACAGGCAAAAGCTGTTGCACACAGCTTGGGTGAGGTTATATATAACCTGGATGAGGTGGGGTCTTTAGGGAATCACCAGGGAGAAGCAGAAATGGCTGTCAGTCAGCCCTTCGACCAAGGAGGTCCCAGCATAGGAACAATAATCCCTGTGAGCACTTCCATCTGGAGAAAGCCACCCTGAGTTCCTGCCCGGACTCCAAACAATCCAGTTCCTCCCAGAGCCTTGCCTCGGAGCTCAGAAGAAGCAGGACCTCCTAAGTTTAGCTTGTGGTGTGGGTCTTTTAAGAGGAACAGCTGGGTCTCCAGCAGCTTCTGTGTCACTGAGCCCCAATCTGCCCTGGTTTTTACCACCCATAGGGACTCCTTTTTCCAGCTTGGGGACCCTGGGCTGGGGGTCTGGTGTGGGGCTGGGACCCTTTGCTCCTCATGGGTTGCCTCCTCAGGGACAACCTCCCTCCCCATTGAAAAAGCAGCACATGTGGGTGCCAGACCAGCCGGACCCGTGCCTCTACACCTCTGCACTTCTGACCAGTCTGTGTGCCTTCTTCTTTACTTCCCTAGTTGTAGTACTTCTATTTAGCCAGCTTTCCGGTGGTTCTAGATGATGGTTGTTGCGTATTTTAGTTGTAATTTTGATGTGGTTGTGGGTGGCGGCAAGTACAGGAGTTTACCTACACGGCCATCTTCCTCGTCTTCCGAAACAGTCTTTTAAACCTCCCTGTAAAAAGCAATGTTCCTAATTGGTAAGATGGAAAGTTCTGGATTCTGGCTGCCTGAGAGATTCATCAGAAGCATTTTAAAACTTAAGGAGCCAAAACTGAAAGGTCCTGGGTTCGATTCCGGTCAAGGTTGCGGGCACATCTCCAGTAGAAGATGTGCAAGAGGCAGCTGATCAATGTTTCTCTCTCATTGATGTTTATGACTTTCTCTCTCCCTTTCTCTCTGTAAAAAATCAATAAAAAATATCTTAAACAAACACCTAAGGAGACCCTGGGGCTTCACTTCAAATAGCGGAGGCTCTGGGGAAGGGCAGGTGGAGGGAGGCTGGGCAGGTGGAGGGAGGCTGGGCAGGGAGGCTGGGCAGGAGTCTGTTCACAGAGCTTTCTAGATTCTTACACAGCCGTCCTTCTGGGCTGCGGGGTTCGGATCCCAGGTTTCACTGAGCCGGGGTCCACCAGTGTCTGAACAGAGGCAATGGAAGCTCTGGAAAGAAACAACTCGTAGGTTGAAATGGGTGCGGCGCGGAGTGCTGTGATGAAATCTCACGTGACTTGGGACGAGAGCGTGTCGGGAGCACGTAGTCACCGACGGGGCTAATGGGAGGGCGAGGTGCGGTGTCCGGCTCTTAGGTTTAAGCCACACTTGTTTTACTTCATAATGGCCCGGGATAGGCTGAAGAGAAGCTGCAAGTACTTTTCTTAATGAGAAAAGGTGAAAGTTCTTAAGGAGGAAAGAATAAATGTCGTACGCTGAGGCCGCTGAGGCCTGTGGCACAGAGGAGCCTTCTGCTCGCGAACTTGTGAAGAAGGAAACGGAAATTTGTGCTGGTGTTGCTGTTGCATCGCCAACTGCAAACCTTGTAGCCGCACTGGGTGGTGATAGCTCGGTGGCTGGAAGACACATGGACACAGAACGTGCTCTGGGGAGGGCGAAGGGCGGCCCCAGACGGCATGGCACCTAACCGGGGCTCCAGCAAGGGGTCCGGGAAAGGAGGGGCCTCGCGGTTTACTGCCCGGGAGAGGAGGGAGGGCAGCACTGGCACAGGAGGAGGCTTGCGTTTTATCCTCTCACGTTGTCGACCTAAGAAGGGTGAGTACAGTACCACAGGTACTGAGTGGAGCGGGAGCGAGACCACGTTCACGCAACTTTTATTACCGCTTGTCATAACTGTTCCATTTGCGGATTCGTTGTTCATCTGTTAATGTGCCTAGTTTATAAATTGAGCTTTATCATTGGTAGCTACATAGAGGAAAAAGTGTGGTACGGATAGGGTTCGATATTACTTGTGGTGTTAGGCATCTATTGGGGCACTTGAAATGTATCCCCAGTGGATAAGGAGGACAGGTGTAATCAAGACTGAGACCCGCTAGGCCGGGCCTGTGTGGCTCAGTCGGTTGGGCATTGTCCCAGGTGCTAAAAGGCTGCTGGTTTGATTCCTGGTTAGAGCATATGTCCAGTTTGTGGGCTGGATCTTTGGTCGGGGCATGCATGGATCAATATTCTTCTCTCATGCCCATGTTTCTCTTTTTCCCTCTCCTTTTCTCTCATGCCATGTTTCTCTTTCTCCTCCTCCCTTTCTCGCTCTAGAAAAATCAATAAATATTAAATAAAAACTGGGAACTACTAAATTACATTGTGGAAATCTCTGGTTATGCACTGAAGCATCAGTTCTCGGCTCAGGCTGCACTTGGCATCATATAAGGAACTTAAGAACATGCCATACCCAATGCCCACGGCAGGCCAGTACAATCACTGTTCTGGGGCATTGGTAGTTTTTAATGCTACTAAGTGATTTAAAAAAAAATTGAAATATAATTTATATATAACATTGTGTAAGTTTGAGGTGTACAGCATGTTGGTTTTATACATTTTATGTATTGCAGCATAGTTACTAGTGTTGGCTAACACCTTTATCATGTCACATAATTATCATTTCTGTGTGTGTGTGTGTGTGTGTGTGTGTGTGTGTGTAACAATTAGATCTAGTTTCTTTGGTACTTCTAATACACTATGATTTTACCTGACAGCTAGTATTGAGAACTACTGACCTACAGAGCAAAACAAACAAACAAAAAACCCTTACATTTTCTTGATACTAAATAAATGGATCTTACAGCTTTTAAGGGAAAGCATAAAATATGGATTCAAAAGCAGTATTTTTCAAATAACTTAGAAATGAAGATAATATGCTTTGGAAATTTGTGTTAGATAAAAACTGTGAAGATGCTGGTTTTAAAGATGTGTATGAAGTGTTTGAATGAGATTATTTCAGAAAGGGAGTGAGGATGGCAATATTTCCAAATGAATATGTTTTGCATAATATACCATTGCAAACACCTGTCATATATTGAACCCTTGTTTCATCCATAGCACTAAATATATATATTCAAGTTGACCAAACTATATGTATTTGCATGGGGGAACCTGGGAAATTGCCTTTGTTTGGAGTGGTTTACCATTCAAGCATATATGGTAGGGTATACCATTCAAGCCTGCTTCCTTCCCTTTGCCTCTGCAGTAGGAGACTAGTCAGCAGGTTCCTGTGCTAATTCCTGGTCCTGGTAGAGAATAATGAACTCTTGAATTGGCCTACAATGAGAGGGTGAATTTTGAATCTGGTTATTCCACAGCAGACTGCCTTGGTGAAAAGCCTGTATTTCTAATTTCCTGGATGACCTTGGCCATAGCCATTAACTCCTCTGACCCTCAGTTACCTTACCTTTAAAATGAGAATAATAATGGAGTTGATGTGAGGAATAAATTACACCAGCCATGGAATGCTAAAAGTGTAGTGCTGGAGAGAGGAAGCATTTAATCAATGCTCCTCCTGCTCCTCCTCCCCCTTTCTCTTTCTCCTCCTCCTTCCTCTTCCTCTGTTTCATGGTTGTATTCTGTCCTCTTTGATTTTTAAAAAAATATATTTTATTTATTTTTTACAGAGAGGAAGGGAGAGGGATAGAGAGTTAGAAACATCGATCAGCTGCCTCCTGCACACTCTTCACTGGGTATGTGCCAGCAATCAAGGTACATGCCCTTGACTGGAATCGAATCCAGGACCCTTCAGTCCTTGAAATAATTATAAACTCACTGGAAGTTACATAGAAATGCACTGAGCGGTTCCATGCACTCTTCATCCAGATGCCCTTTTGTTAACATCTTGCAACACTAACAATATCAAAACCAGGAAATAAGCATTGGTACAATCCAGAGTTTATTCAATGTTCAGCAATTATACATGTACTCAATTGTGTGTGTGTGCGCAATTTTATCCCGTGTATGACTTCACATAACTGCCACCACAATCAAGACACTTAACTGTACCATAAGGCTTCTTTGTGATTTATAGCCACCCCCATCCCCACCATCTCTAACCCCTGAAACCACTAACCTGTTCTTCAGTTCTATAATTACATCATTTCATGAATGTTACATAAGTGGAAACATGTATGTATGTATCATTATGAGTTTTATTTTTAAAACTCGGCATCATTTCCTAGAGGTTCATGGAAGTTATATATAGAGTGTTTCAATAGTTAATCCTTTTGTTGCTGACTTGTAGCCCATAGCATGGATGTGCCACAGTTTTTTTAACCTTTCATCCCTTGAAACATATTTGAATGGTTTCCAGTTTGGGACTATTACAAATAAGCTACTATGAACATTCATGTACTAGCTTTCATATGAAAATAAGTTTTCATTTCTGAGGGACAAATGGCCAAGGATGCAATTTCTATAATATGTGATGAATCTATTTTTTTGTTTTAAAAGGAAGTGTCAAATTATTTTTCAGAGTGAATGTGCCATTTTACATTCCTACCAGCTGTGTAAGAATGATCCTGTTTTCTCTGAATCCTCCCTAGTGTGGTTTTTCACTATTTTTTAATCTTATGCATTCATTAATAGGTGTGTCCTGGTATCACAGTGTGACTTTGGTATGTTTTTGATTTCAGAGAAAGGAAGGAAGAGGGAAAGAGAGAGACAGAAACATCTATAAGAAGAGAGAATCATTAATCGGCTACCTCCTGTATGCTCCCCATGGGGGATCCAGTCCACAACCTAGGCATGTGCCCTGACTGGGAATTGAACCAATGACTTCATGGTTCAGGGGTTGATGCTCAACCACTGGGCAACACTGGCCTGCTCAATGTGGTTTTTATGTTTGTGTCCCTAATGGCTAACGATGCTGAACGTTTTTTCATGTGCTATTTGTCATCCATACATCCTCTTTGGTGAAATACCTCTTCATGTCTTTCCCCACTTTTTAATTGGATGATTTTTTTAATTCAGTTTCTTTTGCAATGACAGCTTTATTGAGGTTAATCATATATCACAAGTTTCAAGCTTAGCCCTAAAATGCCTTGCACGATGCCACTTATGCTCTTGTTCTCCTGCCATTGTCATGAAAGAATGTGTCCCCGTTAGCCCATTAATCCCAGAAAGGAGGATGAAAGATGCAGATCAGAGTCACTCCAGACAAGCTCGCAGTTAAGCCCAGCTGAGATCGGCCAACCCCCATGCAACTCACAGATAAGGGAATGAAGATGTGACTGTGGCCCCTGGGTTTGGGGATGGTTTTGGGACACAGCAGTGGTTAAGTTGGGACAAGAGGGCATGAGGTTTCTTCATCTAGATAGAGTACTGTCCGCATCCCAGGAAAGATGGAAAGTGCTCACTCCACTTCTGTTTGAACAAGAACTCGAATGAGTAAGAGACCCCAGGATTTGGGTTAGGTATAGGCTTTAGTGTAGTACTTTCTGAAAGTTGGGGGCAAAATCCCCTGGTGGGAAGTAAGATGATTTAAGGTCAAACATGGGCATGAAATTCCATAGCATTGAATCCCAGCATGAGAGAATGACTCTCCTGTTAGTCCTTTCATTTACTTAAAGGGAGACGTCCCAGAGAAATCCCTCCCAACTCTGTAATATCTATAAACCATTGCTGTTCTCCCTTGATAACAAAAAGACAGGTGACAGCATGAGACGGGAATTGAAGCACAATATTTTGGTTTTTTATTATACTTATTTGTGTGCTGACCTTTTCTACGTATGCAGTGATATGTACATTTTAGTGTAAAAGAATGAGATGGCTTCAAGAAAAGCATTAAGGAAATAATAGTAGAGATAACAGAGTCCCAATGATAAGTCAATAAAGGGAGTGTAGGAAATACTGATTTGATGTACAACATATGGAATGAATTTGTTTCTAAGAAGCTATGGAAGGGCATCCTTTTGTTTGTAAACTCATATTTCTTTCCATACTTTTGGAGGTGGAAATTTGGTGTAATCTTTAAAAGGATTTCAGCATCTCAATTTCCAGGAATCCTAATGACTGGACTCCCTTCAAACCCCCCCTGGTGACGGTCACAAATAAAACCTTTCTGTGGTTCTTACATAATTGATACATGAGAACCTTCTGGAAAAAAAATCCTCCTCTGTAATCTCACATTCGAAAACAGGCTTGATTTTTGATTGTTGCTAAATAAAGACACATTTTTTTCGATTACACTGGAGACAAAGAAAAAAATTTCCAGTATTACTTTGAGACTTGTGGGAAAATGGAGAGAATGAAAGTTTCACTGTTCTCGGTGAAGATTTTGGTATTGAAGTTTTCTCGCATTGGCTGACTTCTGAGTGTTGTGGGGCTGGGGCAGGAGGAGGGGTAAATACTGTCACCAGTCATTTAGTAGGTTGCTTATTACTCAGATCTGACACTAAACGCAAAGGCTGCAGCCAGAAGACGGGGCTTGCATCCCTGGGCACGCTGTGGTCTGAGAGAGCATCTCTGAAACCCTCTGGTTTTTCTGAGTAATTACTGTATCGTCTCTTCATTACAGTGAAACCTCACAGTGACATTGTTTGCTGTGGGGCACAGCCAGAGAGCTTCCTCCTGGGCCTTCTTGGGTAGCAGTAGAAAGGGCGATGCATGCTCATTTAAAAGTTCCTCTCACAAGAGGAGCCTGCAGAACAATGTCATGGAGTAGGCCATTTCTCAGCACCCCCGCTGGGCAGTCCCTCTTGGCGATGGATTTTGCCCTTCTTCCTTCCTCTATGGGAGAGTGTGTGGAGTAGGAAGGAGCAGCCACAGGCACTGTAGGGTAGCATGCCCTCCAGATGCCAAATGTGGGCTCCCCCATTCCTTGCAAGGATGTTTCCCCCCTTAAAACCCAGTTGCCCACCAGCTCCCGGGCCCAAAAGATTATTCACCCTTAATAAGGGGTGGATTCAGACTTTTACCTTTCCCACCCAGGGCAAATCACTTCTCAAGTCTCATTTGCTCATCTCTGACATGGGACCCACAATTCCCTCCTTGCCCAGGGTAAGAAGGAGCAGTGTGTATGAAGTTGCTGGCTGCACTGCACTATATTTTGGAAGAACACCTGTACCTTCTCCGATGTCACACCAGGTGCCTTCATGCAGGTGTTCACCACTCTGTATTTTACTTATTTGCCTTTGAGTAGCAATTATGAACTGCTTATGATGTCTCTTTATACTATAATCAAGACTCAGCACAGTGCCATATATACACGAGGATGGTGCATCAAATATACCTTAATTGGATTTGATTAAGAATTTACATTTATTGTTGCCTTTATGCTTGGAAAAAGGAAACAGAGGATGTAGGAAGCTGTAGGGGAACAGAAAAGAAGTGTGTGACCAGGCAAAGGACAATGTCTTACAGAAAAACAAAACAAAAACAAGTGAAAAAACAGTTGGGAAGGAGAGATTCAAGGTCTTCAAATCAGTTGATTTACTGACTGGTGTAGTCACATCCCTTCTTCCAATATTTTCTGTCTGCTGATGGGCAGAGGAGCACCTTTGGACATGACTGTGCATCCATGTGTCATGTGCACCAACTTTTTCCATCTCTAACATCTGACGCCTGAATGTTGGTGATCAGTCCTCTCTTCCACTGAACACGTTGGAAGCTGCTCCTTGTAAAAAAAGATTGGAGACTAACCAGGTTGAGGCTTCACCCTTTCCATGATGACCTTTAACTAAGCCTTAGAACCTATTTCAAGACTAACTCTCTAGGGCTATGGAAGAGATTAGATCTTAAGACTGTCCTGATGAAACCCAACCTTCTCAGAAATCAATAAAAGAAGACAACTTCTCTGAAGGACAGCGTCTGAACTTGTGCCATGGAAGGGAGTATGCTAGTGGATTAGGAGATCCCCAGGACTCCCTCACCCAAATATAGGCAAGGACCTTTTTATGGGTAGTCAGCAGAAAAGTAGTATTTATGAGCGTCTGGACCAGGCCATGTCTTAAGTGCTTGGTCTGGAGCTGTGGCCTAGGATGATGTTTCAGCTCAGCTGCCCATCAGCTGCGCGACACTGGCTTCTCTAAGCTTCAGTGTCTTCCTAAATGGGATCCTACGTCCTATTTTTCAGAGTTTTGAAAAGATGTTTTGAGACATTGAACTCAAAATCTAGATGTAGAACACTCAATACCTAATGTTACTGTTGTTATTCATACATTTCACAAAAACTTCAGGGCAACCCTGAGTTTTGTGGTAGATGGAGGAGGATTCTGTTGGCCCTGAGCTTCAGTGTCATTTTGAATTATTTCCCCCATGAGGAGAGAGATATATTTGAATGTTAAAGAGGATTTCTGATTTGTAAATTAAATGAATCTGATTTATGAAAGTAGAATAATTTTGACCACAAATTCAATAACAATGATTTCAAAGTAAATAAAGACAAAGTTGTAGACTCAAGATTATTTTGGAAGGGTGTTATTTTTTAATTCTCACCTAAGGATATATTGAGAGAGAGAGAGACACACACAGAGAGAGAGAGAGAGACACACACAGAGAGAGAGACACAGAGAGACAGAGAGAGACAAACACAGAAACAGAGACAGAAACATCAATGTGAGAGAGAAACATAGATCATTTGCCTCCTGTACACACCCTGACCAGGGATTGGGCCCACAGCCTAGGTATGTGCCCTGACCGGGAATGGAATCTACAACCTTTTGTTGTATGGGACGATGCTCCAACCCAGCCAGAGCTTGAAAGATGTTCTTCTGTATACTAGGTGAACGAGATTTCTACTCTACAATATTTGAAAGTCTGATATCATCTCAGTGTACAAAGGGAGTAGAACTGTAAAGCTTTATAAGACTTGTAAAAGGCCTTAAATAGACTTTGAACAAAGGATTCTGCCCTCTATAAAGTGCACTTATGGGCTATATAATTTGGTGGTGGTAAATTAAAATGTATTCTTTCTTCTCACTCCAAACAGTGCTACATAAATGTTGCCTGGCTGGATTTTGAATATATGACCACTCCATTCTTCAAATCTCTTTTGGTTTACACAGCTTCCTTGTATTGGGTCCAGGGTAGGAATTGAGGTGCATAATTACATATTTGTTTTTTGACCACTACGAGGTGTCTGAGGGATATAGCTATGTCAGTATTAGGAGCTTCTAGGCTATAAAGGCAGCCACTTCTATGAAACCCAAGAAGCAGCAATGAGGGAGCATAGGTAGATTCCTCTCTTTATCTGACTCAGGCCTTTGTGCTTGGCATTTGTCCTCTTGTTCACTAAATGCTTTCAGACTGAATGGTGGACATCATCTGGGAGTATAAATAGGTGTATGGATGCCAGCCTCTGATGGAAAGCCAACCTCTTCAGAATCTTTTTGATTTTGGAAAGTAAAGAGCCAGAAAAAGATCATGTGTATAGGTAGACCCAAAGAAGGAAAGCATTTTCCTAAGTTTACAAGTTGAGACCTTTAGTTGAGCTGTGTGATATGGGTCTAGATCTGTTTGATCCCAAACTGTTGATATTTGCAGCAGGAACTACTGTTTCCCACTCTCAATATTACATGTCCCCCTTACTAATAGAACCTCTAATTTACAGCTGAGCCTATAACTGTCTGGAAGAAAGACTTATTTTCTGTCTTCTTTGCAGTTGAGGTGGCTATGAGACTAAGTTCTGGCCAGTGACAAATGAGTGGAAACATCCTTTTGTCCTTCTTCCATTTTGCTGGCTGGGATGTACAGGTGATGGTTAGATCTTGAGCATCTCTCTTGGTTTATTAAGTGGAGGCCATGTGTTGAGAATGGTCGAGCATCAAGTAGCAGGATCCTGGGTGCCTGACTTTGCAGAACACTATACCAGCCCTGGAATGCCCATTTCTGGGCTTTTTACAAGAGAATATAAAACTGTGTCTGTTTAACAGCTGTTATTTAAAAAAATTGGTCTTATGTCCTGGACCTTATCTTTACTGATATTCCACTACCACATTCAGATCAGTTTTTGTTGTTAAAAGGGTAGAAGTTGGGGCATGGGAATTATGTTGGGGGAAGAGGGACAAGATCTTCTTAGATAAAGAGGTGCTCTCTGTGTTTCTTCTAGCAGATTGGGATCCTTTGAGGGAAGGATCATGACTGATTTTTCTTTGTAGCTCAAAACCTGGCATAAGACATAGAAGACAGTGGTAAAGGTTGTTTGATCTTCTGTTACTTATTGCCATAGTAATACTGAGTAACAACCATAAAATCTCAGTGGCTTGTGATAATGCCTATTTATTACTCATGTGCTTGGCATGGTCACCTAGGCAGCTCTGCTGATATTGGCTGGGCCTGGTCATGGGTTTGAGAAGTTGGCTGGCTGCCTGATGATCTAGGGTGGCCATGGCTGCGACCCCTGAGGTGACTTGACTCTGCTCCACATGTCCCTCACATCCTAGCAGGCTGGCCCACACCAATGGAAGAGGCCCCAGGTGAGTGGAAACACACAGGTTTTCTTGCCTCTCCTTGGGGCATGTCTGCTAACACCCCACTGGCCAAAGAAAGACCCATGGCTAGACCCAGAGACAGAGTGGGAGATGCTTCACTCTCCTCTGACAAAGGAATGGGTAAAGGGCAGACGAGAATTGGGGCCTTAATGGATCTAATCTACTACAATGAATGACTGTGAATGAATGGAGGCCAGGATGGGGAAAGAGAATGAAAGGCAGGGGAGAAAGGTCTATGCGCTGTGCTGTCAATACAAGGGGGAACTGAGGCACTAGAGAGCAGTTTTCCAAGTTTCTGATGCTCTCTGGGGTTAGCCCTTTGGGGCCGTCTTGGTGTGGGGACTGCATGCAGCCTGGAGCTTTGGTGCAGACCAGGCTTTGGGGTGTTTGTATTATGACTTGCTTCTGCTCTGGGGGATCCTTGCTTCCAAGTGAGTCATTGTGAGAGCGTTCATGAGCTTTACCTGGTGGCTGGGAAGAGTCTGTTTTAGAAACGAGATGACTTTTCAGAGACAACTAATTCATAACATGAAGACAGTTGTGCTGGAGTCTGAGAACTGAACGGGGAAGCAAGGATTTGGTGTGAGTCCTGCCTCTCCCAAGTCAGAAAGAGCAACAACAACAAAAAAAACCCCCACAAAAAAACCCACCTCAGAAATATGAGCTTCTCTTGGGAAATTTCTAAGTACCATAGGACTTGTAAGGAAGAGGCTAAAAGAAAAGTTACTTTAAAAATTCCCATCCCTCCACAACCTCCCCTTTGGCAACCATTAGCTGGTTCTCTAGATCTAATGAGTCTGTTTTGTTTACTCTTTTTTTTCCTTCAGATTACACATATAAGTGAAATCATATAGTATTTGTCTTTCTCTGCCTGGCTTATTTCTCTTAGTATAATACTTTCTAGGTCCAACCAAGATGTTGCAAATAGCAAGATTTCTTTTTTTGTTTGTTTGTTTGTTGTAGAATACAATGGAATATGTGACATATCACATCTTTTATATGCATTCATTTATTGATAGACATCTAGGTTGCTTTTATAGCTAAGCTATTATTACTAGTAATGCTGCAATAAATACAGGGTTACACATGTCTTTTCAAATTAGTTTTTCTTCAGATAAATACCTAGAAGTGGAATTGTAAGTTTTTCTTATTTTAAATATTTTTATTGCCAAAACCAGTTTGGTTCAGTGGCTAGAGCATCGGCCTATGGACTGAAAAGGTCCTAGGTTCGATTCCGGTCAAGGGCATGTACCTTGGTTGCGGCACATTCCCAGTAAGGAGTGTGCAGGAGGCAGCTGATCGATGTTTCTATCTCATAGATGTTCCTGGCTTTCTATCCCTCTCCCTTTCTCTCTGTAAAAAAACAATAAAATATATTTAAAATATTTTTATGGATTTCAGAGAGGAAGGGAGAGAGATAGAAACATTAATGATGACAGAGAATCATTGATTGGCTGCCTCCTGCAAGCCCCCTACTGGGGATTGAGCCCCAAACCCTGTCTAGTAATTGAACTGTGCATAGGTTAATACTTAACCAGTGAGCAACAAAGGCTGGGCTGCTGTAAAAGTTTTATAGAATGCATTTTCTCCCAATCCTCATAAGTGTTTGAGCATATAAAAATCCTATGTAATAAAAGAGAAACATGCAAATTTGACTGTACCTTTGCTCCTGATTGGCTATGCTACCAGCCAATCAGGAGAGGGGCAGGGCCAAGTGGTGTGAGAGCCGGGCCCTGGGGGTGGAGATGAAATGGCAGTGGCGGCGAGCGCCCAGCCCTGGGGGGCTGTGAGGGGAAGGGGCGGCAGCAGCAGTGATGGTGGCAGTGGCAGGGAGCGCCCAGCCCCTGGGGCCGGTTGGTCACAGGCAGCTGGCGCTGAGCTGAGCAGGGCGATGGCTTTAGGCCTTGGGCAGGCTGGGGGTGAGCCATAAGTTGGACATCCCCTGAGGGCTCCCAGTAGGTGAGAGGGGGCAGGTTGGGTTGAGGGACCACCCACCCCCAGTGCACAAATTTCGTGTACTGGCCCCCTAAGATATATATATATATACATATGTATATATATATATATATATATATATATATGTGTGTGTGTGTATATATATATATATATATATATATATATATATAATGATGAAAATTCCACTAGTGCTAATATATTTGATAATTTGGTATTCTGTTATATAAGTGTGTATGTAATATATATATTCATGCACTGGGTGGGTGGGGGTCCTTCTGCCTGACCTGTGCCCTCTCATAGTCCGGGACCCCTTGGGGGGATGCTCAGCTCAGAGGAGGCTGGAGAGGCTCCCACACTGCCGCTGTGCTCACCAGCTGTGAGCCTGGATTCTGGCTTAGCAGTGCTAACCCTGTGGAAGTGCACTGACCACCAGGGGGCAGTTTCTGCATTGAGCATCTGCTACCGGTCATTTGGTCAACTTGTATATTAGCCTTTTATTATGTAGGAGATATACGAGTGTGTGTGTGTGTGTGTGTGTGTGTGTGTGTGTGTATGATCCTTTATCATTAGTTGTTTAAAATACTTTCAAAAGAACATTTAAATTTCATATAAGTCATAAAATGATAGCTAGTGTAAATATTAAAGTCACAAAACAATGGTTAGTGAAAATTAAGACTAAAATTGTCAATGTGAAAATTAATGATTCTAAATTTCATAGTAGTTGATTCAAGAAGGAAATATAACAGTGAGTGTAACCAAGTTTTCATCAAATTAATAAAACAATTTGTTTTGATGGTGTTAGGATGAACAACTCACTTGATCATTTTCCTTCTGTTGTAGAAAGAAAAAGTGATTTTGGCAAATTTCCTGGCCTTTCAACACAGTAAATATTTGCTTACTAGTACTTAGGTTAAAGGCACTCCAAATTAAATCCAATTTTTTGGCATCTGCAGATCCTGCTGATTTTTCAGGGTCAAGGTTAAGGGCACCAGAGCCGACCATTTTTTGAGGAACTGAATGCTGGAAGCCTGAGATGGGTCTTTCTCATCATCTTTCTTCTTGTTTTTAATATATTTTATTGATATTTTACAGAGAGGAAGGGAGAGGGATAGAAAGTCAGAAACATCGATGAGAGAGAAACATCGATCAGCTGCCTCTTCACACTCCCTGCCGGGATTGTGCCCACAGCCACGGTACATGCCCTTGACTGGAATTGAACCTGGGACCTTCCAGTCCGCAGGCTGATGCTCTATCCACTGAGCCAAACCGGTTTTGGATCTCATCCTCTTTCTGATCCTTCTCTCCCCTTTAAATCCTGGGGAATTCAGAGGCTTGGGAGAAGAAAGAGATTTACCTACAGGAGTCTAGGGATCACCAGAAAACTAGATCCTCATCCTGGTTCTCTACACATTGCCTGGGATTACCTCCTTCCATCCTACAGTTAGATGCACTAATGCAAAACATATTTCTGTATCTGTTTTCAATAGAGAGAAAAAGGGGTTATATAATATCTTCCAAGGGGAAAAAGAACAATAGCTATTCCATTTCCTCATCACTTGAGTACATTCAGGCTAACCTCCATAAATTTGTTAAATACAGCCAGGGTTCATATCATTCTGTCTTAATCTTTTTATCCCCTCCTTCTATGGCTTGCAGTGAAATATGGAAGAGATGCCTTTCTTGTCTGGTGCATGGTGTATGATTTCACTTCATTACGAATTCAGGGTTGGAGAGACTGAGGGTGTCAGCAGCAGGCCTTGACAGCTGTGAGATAGGAGGCCGCCTGGGAGCGCCTCCAATCTCTTTCCATCTGAGGCCAAATCTTAGGAGGAGGGTGGCCCAGGGATTCCTGTCACTTTGATTCACCTGGGATAATGATGCCTCTGGGAAGAATGATGGCTTTAAGAGAGGAGGTGATTTTGAGATTCATTTGCTGATTCTTTAAGTCAAAACCTGCAGCTGGAGCCTTCCTGAGAATCAGAGGTCCTTGTCTTGCTTCCTAACAGTGGCCAGTATTGGGCATGCCTCTTGTATCAAGATTCATAACTACTTCTTTATTTATATTTTATGTAATTTCAAATAGGATGAAAATAATTGCCCAAAGGGTATTTGCTTCGAAGGCATCTGGGGTGTTGAAGTTTAGAGGGTCTTCAGAGACCCTGAAATCCTATGACTTCCTTATTGGAGTCTGTAGAATTATCTATCTTTCTCTGATGTCAGTTTCCCCACTCCTAAAACAGATATCCAACAGATATCCATGTAGGTATCACCCCAAGGGGTTAGGGAAAGGCTGAACAGAAGGGGTTTGGCCTCTTGCACAGGCTGCAATTTTGTAAATTGAGAATACATGGAAGATGACATTCAAGCGAAGGATTCTGCTATTGCCATAAAGTTTGAAATTTTCCCCACCCCTTTTACAAATGTGGCCCATGATTGATATTTGGAACTTCTTTCTTTAAATACTCTCAGGGACATGTGAAGGGGTAGTCAGAAACATAATTTCCCAAACTTTTCATTGACCATGACATCTCAAGAGTGAGCAGACTTTTGTAGTATTTTGCAGTGTTGTCCTTCCACGTGGGAATTCTTTTTTTATATCGCTGGTTGTTTGCCTTGGTTTGAACCCCTGAATATCTGCTGAGATTTGGGAACAGACTTATTTTGCCCAAGTTCAAAAGAGAGTTATGTACAAAATAGATGCCATGGTGTCAATGTACAATCTACATAAATAAAAAGATCCATCTGTCTTTTATTATATCTAATAAAACACTAATTGAATTTAGAAATTATATTTTCAATAGAATACTCACAATATCAATCTTTGTGTCTATAGCCATCAGTTTTTTTGCTTGATATTGTTCTATAGCAATTTACCATAACTAAGATTTGAAAACAGTGTGTCCATCAGCAGATGAGTGGATTAAAAAACTGTGGTCCATCTACACAATGGAATACTAAGCTACGGTAAAAAAGAAGGAGCTCCTACCTTTTGCAACAACATGGATGGAGCTAGCCAGTGGAACATGGGTGTGACAGAGTGTGACATAGGGGTGCATACATCCTTTCTAATTTGCGTTTCTAGTTTCTTGGGATATATTCCTAGAAGTGGGATCACTGGGTCAAATGGGAGCTCCATTTTTAGTTTTTTGAGGAAACTCCATACTGTTCTCCACAATGGCTGCACCAGTCTACAATCCCACCAGCAGTGCAGGAGAGTTCCTTTTTCTCCATATCCGCGCCAGCACTTATCGTTTGTTGATGTAAGCCATCCTGACATGTATGAGATGGTACCGCATTGTCGTTTTGATTTGCATCTCTCAGATAATTAGTGACTTTGAGCAGGTTTTCATATGTCTCTGGGCCTTCCTTTGGTCTTCTTTCGGAAAGATTCTATTTAGGTCCATTGCCCTTTTTTTTATTGGATCATTTGTCTTCCTTTTATTAAGTTGTATAAGTTGCCTATAGATGCTTGAGATTAAACCTTTATCAGTGATAACATTTGCAAATATGTTCTCCCGTACAGTAGGATTTCTTGTTGTTTTGTTGTTGGTTTCTTTTGCTGTGCAAAACTTATTTTGATGTAGTCCCATTTGTTTATTTTCTCTTTAACTTCCATTGCCTTAGGAGCAGTATCAGTGAAGAAGTTCTTTCAGCATATATCTGAGATTTCTCTGCCTGTGGATTCCTCTAGTATTTTTATGATTTCCCGTCTTATGTTTAAGTCCTGTATCCATTTTGAGTTTATTTTTGTGTATGGTGTAAGTTGGTGGTCTAGTTTCATTTTTTTGCATGTATCTGTCCAATTTTCCCAACACCATTTATTGAAGAGACTGTCTTGACTCCATTGTATGTTCATGCCTCCTTTGTCAAATATTAATTTAGCATAGTGGTTTGGTTCGATATCTGGATTCTCTGTTCTATTCCATTGATCTATATGTCTGTTCTTGTGCCAGTACCAGGTTGTTTTCAGAACAGTGGCTTTGTCATACAGCTTGAAATCTGGTATTGATATCCCACCTACTTTGTCCTTCTTTCTCAGGATTGCTGCAGCTATTCGGGGTCTTTTTAAAAAATTCCAGATGAATTTTTGGAAAGTTCTTTCTAGGTCTGTGAAATAAGCTGTTGGTATTTTAATGGGGAGTGCATTAAATTTACAGATTGCTTTGGGTAGTATGGACATTTTAATGATGTTGATTCTCCCGATCCATGAACATGATATGTTCTTCCATCTGTTTAGGTCTTCCTCTATCTCTTTTTTCAGTGTCCTGTAGTTTTCCGTGAATAGGTCTTTTGCCTCCTTAATTAAGTTTATTCCTAAATATCTTAATTTTTTTGATGCGATGGTAAATGGGATTGCTTTTTTTAGTTTCTCTTTCTGTAAGTTCACTATTGGTGTATAGAAATGCCATGGATTTCTTGGCATTAATTTTGTATCCTGCTACGTTGCTGAACTCACTAAGTCTATTAGTTTTCTTATGGAGTCTTTCAGGTTTTTTATGTACAATATCATGTCATCTGCAGCAAAATTCTCTTAAGGATGGCAGATCTCATGCGGTATAGCTTCACCTGTCTTGATTTCGTTCTCAGGGAGTAAGCTGAGCCTCTAGATTTGACTGTTTTTGTAACTTTTATGTGCTACCTACAATAATTCGGCTCAACATAGGAGAAAAGGGAATGAGGATAGAATCCAGACAGGAATTGAGAGTGACCAGTCTACTTACAGTACAATGGCAGACACCAGTGCTCTCTCCTCAGCTTAGCTCACACGCACCCATTCTCCCCAACTGAGAGCTCCCTACAGTCACTGCCATCTTTCCCTGAAAGGAAGTGCCCCTGGGGCTGCATAGAGGATCTGTCCTGAGAGCTCTCTAAGGAGAGAGGGGAGGCAGTGGAATGAAAAGAACTTTGATCTGGGAAGGGTGCAGGTTCCAATCCCAGCCCTGTGTGAGCTTAGGCAAGCTGCCTTTCTTTCTCTGGCCTCAGTTTCCCCATTGCTACAGCTGATAACTATGATGAAAGACATGGGTTTTAGTCCTGGCTCAGCTGTGTCTTTAGTTGATTCACCCGGCCTTTCAGAATGATTTTGTTATTATCTGGTAAAACAGGATTATATTTTCTCCAGTGACTGGGACAAGAACATGATCTGGAAACTCTGAAGTGTCAGAGAAATGCAAAGGGCCTTCATCCGAGGTCTACATTTTGATTGATCCTGGAACAGCTGGGATTCATTGGGGGTTCCAGTTGACCTGGAAGAAGGCAGAGGACAGGAAACAAACTCTGGGGTCCCCTTCTTGTCTGACTCTTAAATGTTTTTGCAAACTCTCCTCATAAGAGGGGAAAGGCCCTGTTACATGTTGGTGTGAATGTGCATGTTGGAAACAAAACAAAACAAAATCCCACCACTTCCTAGCCTGGGGCTAGAAAGCAGGGATGCCCCGAAATTGAGAATGTGGCAGAAAACTGAGACCAAGTTGCTCACAACACCTTTATGTGACGGATGCTCAGTCATATCCGGACCCAGAAGACATGTAGAGCCCTGCCCCAAGGGCTATTTGAAGGTCAAACCAACTCACCCTGCTGGGAAAAGAACTTGGTGTTTCTATTTGCGGTCCCTGTGCTGAAGGCATGATTCACTGGGTCCTCTATTCTCACTGCTGCCTGGCCACCTCTGCCACCATCTTCTGACCCTTGTACCAGAGCCCTTCTTGCTTAGAGGTGACTTTAGACTTAATTTTTTTGTACTCTCCTCTTGTTCTGTGTTTTCCTCAAAATGTGTTATAGTGGGCCCTGGGAAATGCGGTAGTGGGCTGAGGCTGGTCCAATCTAATTGAAAGAAATACGTGATTCATCTTGGGCGACAAGCTGCAGTCTTTAGGTTTGGTTGTAACCTCTTGGGGAGTGAAACTGGAATGACCCCTGTCACTGCCCTGAGGTCACTGGGCCACTCAGGAGGGTGAAGGGAAATAGTTTCTACAGAGCACCTGTTGTGCAGCATTTTATTTATACTGTCCCATATAAACCTTACAAGGCACATTGAAGGGAGGGAGGTATTATTACCACCCTCTTTTTTTCTTTTTGCTATTATGGCTCAAGGAGGGAAAGAGCACAGCTCAGGCGGAGGGCCCCAGTGGGCACTCTGCCCTGGCCATGGGGAATAAGTAGAACCTTGACACCTCTGTTTTCAGCCCCTTTGTCTTAAGAAATGTGTGTGTGTGGGGGGATGGGGGGGGCGGGGGAAGCGCAGCTGGTGTGGCTCAGCAGATGAGTCAACCCAGGAACCAAGAGGTCGCCAGTTGGGTTCTTGGTCGGTCTCAATCCCCAGTGGGGGGTGTGCAGGACGTAGCCAATCGATGATTCTCTCTCATCATTGGTGTTTCTATTACTCCCTCTCCATTCCTCTCTCTAAAAATCAATTAAAATATATTTTAAAAAAGAAGGAAATGTGTGCAGCAAAGGTGAAGGTGTCATTTCCATTCTGCTCAGAGTCTTCAGGAAAATCCCTTGTCCTCTCTGGGCCTCAGTTTCTATTTCTGAAAAATAAAGTCCTTGTTGTTCTTTGAGCTTAAGAATCCTGTATTCCATGCCCTTAGTGCTCACATCAGTGCTCTCCAGTTCTAGGGCAGGTGCCTCATTTTCTGAAATGTTGGCATTCATGTCAAGGGGGGATCCCACGGACAAGTGTGGGCCTGGTTGAGAAGATGATAGAGGTTTGACCTTGAAGTTGTGGGAAAAATGGTGAGTGACTTTAAAATAAAACAAAAAGATTACTGGAAACAGTGGAAAACAAGGTGTTTCTATGAGAACTCTGTGCCTTTCATTGCCCTTGAGCGATTTCAGAACTCTGCAAGTTGTAGATAAGCAAGAGCAGTGCAAATCGTTTTTGTCCAGATACACATATTATTTTTTCCAGTGGAAATACAGATGGTTTACCACACCCCCTGTGGAATAAGCCAGTTGTACATCTGTTTGTAAATTAATTTCAGCATTTCTTTGTGTGTGTGGTTCTTTGAACCAATTGTGATATCTTACTGGTTCCATCACAAATTAATGAGCTACATAAAATCCTTGATACTTGTTTGTTTTATATTTCTATGAGGGCTATAATTATATCTTTTTTAAAAAATAGAAATTATCCTTTAAGAGTTATATAGCTAATTTACAAAACAAATCTGTTGGGCATTGTTGGTGGATAAGGGTTGATGATAGGTATATATAACCTTTGGTGTATACTTCCAGCCTAGAAACTATTTCCCAGAAACACTCTTCACCCACCTGAGCTTCTCTCTGGCATTTTCTGGAAGGAAATACATTCTTCCCAGCTCATTACTTCTAAGCCTCTCTGGAAGCCTTGCTAGCCACTTACTTAACACCTACTTCTGTGTTCATATTTGAGGCCTGTGCCTGTCTGAGGTCAATCCAGGTACCAGCTGAGGTGGTTACTCTAGGATGCCTTGTGCTTGCCCTTTGTTTGTTTGTAAAAATTCAGCTCCTCTGGCCCCAGGCCACTCCACTCCCCTCATCTGACCCTTAGCAAGGCTGGTGGAGATGTAAATGAAATGGAATTGATTCTGGAATATCATCCCCTGCGCAGTGGGAACCCCCTGGGTCTCTCTCCCTGGCCATATGTGTAAGAATGCATTTGGCTGCAGGTACCAGCAAAACTTGATTTACAGTGACCTAGAAATTAAGGGGTTATTTTTTCTTATATAACAAAGAGTTTGGAGTTAGGTATCTCCACATGAGGGTCAAGAGGTCCTATGATTCTCTAGCACTAGTTGTCCAATATGATAGTCACTAGTCATGTGGCTACTTAAATTTAGGTGAATTAAAATGAAAAAGAATTCAGTTCCTCAGTCACTCTAGCAGCATTTCAAGGAGCTGCTGGCTGTTGTGCTCTGTCAGTGCAGGCACAGAACATTTCCATTGTGGTGGAAAGTTCCATCGGACAGTAGCAGCAAGTCGTCTCCTATAGCCTCAGTGTAGCATGTCAGCGATAGGATGTTTGTTTCTTTTTATCAAGGTGGGAACTTCTGCACTGTCTTAGTGACGGACTGACTAAAGCATGTGGTCCTTCTTACCTGCAAGGAAAACTAGGAAAATGAGGATCTTGAATAGGGTTGGCCACTTTGTGACCCTGAATAGGATTGGGGTTCTGATTAGCAAGATGAAGGGGGAAAGGATATTGGGTAGGCGATTCTGTGGTGGAGAGTCTTAGCGAGTTTGTTTATTCAGTGTTGGGTTGTCTTCGTGTGTGTGTGTGTTCACCTAGTCTATCCCACTTTCCCCAGCAGCTCCTCTTCCATTTGCTCAGAACAACACCAAAAATGCTCACACAGGGCTTTTGTGTGCAGTACACTCTAGGAGAGGTTTGAAGGACACAAGGAGGTCTTAGATTCTATTAGTGCAAATTACTCAAAGCTGACATCAGATGTTCCTGATCTTACCATTCTGTCTGTTCCACACTGCCGTGTCTCTCTGCCACCTCATTTCCCCTCTGACTGCCTCTTCATTTCATTATTAGGACACCCCACCTGCTTGGCTCCCCAATTCCTTTTATTAAGTAGAGCAATTTAGGCCAATTCTACAGGCCACATGGCCTGGGCGGGGGTTGGGGGTGGGTCCTCCCTTTGCACACTCAAAGACTCTGCAAAGCAATGCAGTCTTCTACAACACTCCCTGCCTTTTCACTGGTGTAAGAGAACGGTCTCTTTCTTCTCTCCCTACCGGCTCTGCCAGATAAGAGAGCGCTACACGGATTTCTTCTCTCTGATAGAAATGATTTCTGTCTTTGGAAAGCAGAAGCAACCACAGCTTGTTTTGATTGGAAATAACATTTTTGCTTCTATTGTATTCATATACAACATTTGTACTATTAGACATTGAAATTGCAATTAAACATTTTGGTTAAGAACCAGGAGTTAACAGATTTTGGAAGAAATAAAGTATTTTTAATTCTGGAGGCAGAATTTCCCAGGAGTCATATCTGAGTATGAGTGACAGTGCTGACTGCTGCGTGACCTTGGAAACTGTACCGAAACTCTTTGGACCTCAGTTTTTCCATCTGTGCAGTGGAACAATTGGATAAATGAGAGATTCACAGATTAGGGCCTTCTGGCCAGATTCTGCCATAGGCCCGTTTGTGCATGGCCCTTGTGCTGAGAATAGTTTTCACAATCTTAAAAGGTTTTTAAAAATAAAGCAGAGACTGGATATGGACTCCCCTCCCAAAAAAACAAAACAAAACAAAACAAAAAACCACACCAATAATTTATTCTATTTAGGCTTTTACAGAAAAGGCTTGCCCATCCCTGGGTTAGCTGGTTGTGGAGTTTTTTTTTTATAATTTTTAGGGTCCAATCTGGGATCCTGGTAGCCTAGATGTATAGGGCCTTGTGGAGCTCAAAGGTTATAGTGGTTTCCCTCATTTCTGGGGTATCTGCATTCCCATGTCACAAGGGAAATGGGAGGGTTATGACTGACTAATCGGGGACTGGGGCTGGAAGCTATGAGATGATGACTTTACAATAAACCTACTGACATGGTCGTGGAGATTTCCCTCAGCATGTGAGCACCAGCATGTGCGTCAGATCCTGGAAACTGTGAGGCAGAACATTCTGGCGTTCCAACCACAGTCGGGCCTGCTCATCCGGAATAGATGTCAGCAGCTCCGACTGTGGTCAGCTGGGCAGCTCTGATACCAGGTCCTGGCTCGGATGTGTGTGGGGCTTGGGGTGGAGGTGGGGGAGTCTTGCTGGGTGAACTGAGTCATATTTGCTTCTCCGTGATCATACTGAAGTCTTGAATTCCATCCTGGGACTTTGTATGAGGCCTAGCACCCTTGACCTCTCCTTCTGAGACCTGGGAAACCAGCCCTTTAGTGCAGGGCTTGGGAGGGACCTGTCTACACTTCAGTTCATTCCCATTGGGACTGGAGGCAAGTCACTTCACTTTTCCCACTCAGTTTTCTCAACAATAAAATGGCGCCAGTGAATTCTAATTCATAGATCTTCTTGGGTCATTGACAGCAAGAGAAGAAATGTGGAAAATCAGTTGCAAACAGAAAAGTACTGGAAGGCCTTAGAGGTTCAAGTGGAGCTTTTTAAAATTACCATTTATTGGACACTTATTATGTACCAGGCACTTGGTAAGCCCTTTACACAATTTTATTCATTTAACCCTCACCATAATTCTCTGGGACACGTATTATTTTCCCCATTTATGGATCAGGTGTTTCCGGGTCACATAGATTTTAAATAGCAGCACTGAGATTTGAACTCAGGTATATGTGATGCAGTTTCTGACTCTTAATCTTTTTTGCAGTCCTAGGAAGTAAATAAACTTCTGAAACTGATGTTTTAAGTGGCTCTAAGGAGTCATTGCATTCGTGGGAACACCTAAGTGTTGATTTCAATTGGTCTAATGTTTGTTGTTTAAAGAATTATATTTTGGCCCCTGAAAAATCACATGGATAGTTGTTCGCATTAAAGATCTTAACTGGACTGCTTATATTATTTAGTAACATTAGAGAAAAGAAAAAGACAAATGTTCTCAGGAAAGAAATACCATTAAAATCTCAGTGCAAAATAAAGAATACCAGCAACACAAAATAGTTAGTTTGGAATTTTGTTATTTTTGACTGAGTGAATTTTGTGCCATCAGAGGTTTCTTCCAATCCTTTGACTTCATCTACCTCTCTCATGCTAATTTTCATCTCTTTTCTGTCTGCATTCTGGGTAATTATGGGTTGAAAGCAGTTTAGAAGCAATACAGATTTTAGACCAGCTAAAGGGATGGTTTAAAACATCAAGTCTTGTCAGTTGGGGCAGGTGATGTGTGTAGGCATGCATGAGTATCCTCCTTTTTTTTTAGATCAGGATTCATGATTTAATAACATTCAGTAAGCCCCTCAATATCTTGAGTTCACTGCAAGATATTTTTCTATGATATGCTTTTCTAAGAGGAGGAAATGGAGGCTGAGAGATACTCTTTGACTTGCCTGAGGTCACACAACTGGCAGGAGCAGAGCTGGGATTACACCCAGGTCTCTGACATTGAACCATGCCACCTGCTGCCTTTTCCCTCAGTCCCGGAACCCCTCATCCTCAAGAATCCTCGCCATCCGTCTACTCTGATTTGTCCCCAGGACCATCTTCTGGGGCAGTCCATGCCAGGCCCAGGCACAAGAAAAGAGAAAACTCAATTCCAGACACCCCTGTGCTGTTCCTGTGTATGTTCTCTGTTGGGTCACAGAGCTCCTATCTTTCAGTCCTCATTCCCTTATCAGCAGCTTGTGTGGCCTGAGTAGGTGGTCCCAGAGAGGATTAAAGAAGCAACAGCTCACAGATGCACAGCCCTTGCCACTCACATTGGGAAGGCTCACACACTTCATGGGTGTGTTCCCCTTCCAGGTGGGCTCCTGGGTTCTGTTCTACATTCTGCCAACAATTTTCCTGTGAACTTGGCTTCCTGCCTTCCCCTTTCTGGACCTCAGCTTTTCCATGTACAAATGAAGGAGATCCTTAGTGCCTAAGGAATGGAACTGAGGCCTCTTTTGGGTAAAACTCTCTTACCTTTGTTCTTTAAGTTTTGATCTGTGTCGAAAGACTTTATTTAGTATTCTAGCAACATCCCAAATAAGCAGCAACTCTTTCAATCCTTTTATGTTGGGGGGTGGGGGAGGAAGAGCATTTTTTTATTATAATGTAACCTGTGCCCAAATAGAATTGATTGTTCTCCTCTACTCTACCCCCAAGAAATGGGGAAGAGAAATTTAGCTTTGAGGCAACTACCTCTAATCAAGCACAAAGCGCCCTCTTTGTGGTCAAAAGCTGAGCTCCCAACAGCACATTGGAATGAAGACACACACACATTTTCCACCCAGGGGATGTATCTATTTTTGTCACCAACCTCATTCCTTTCAACAAGGGCTCAATTCTTGGACAATTTCAAGAGCTTGTTTTAGGGAAAAGCCTGTTTTCCATATGACTGCAGAGCTTTCTTTTTGAATCAGCTTTGGAAACTGTAGCCCAGGGATAAAGATAGCTTCTTTTGCTTTGGCAAATGCATTATCTTTTCCCCTTTTGGTTGTGTATTGTGTGGACATCTCTTTTCCCATCACTCCCCCACCCTCCCCTCTGTCTATCTGGAAGCATGGATGTAAGATGGTAAATGGGACATCCAACCTGGGATAATTCTTACCAGGCTGCTAGGAGAGCTGAAGGTGAGGGGTCTCTGGCTCCATTCTTGGTCACTCTGTCCCTTAGAGCTGCAAGCATCTCCCGGCCAGGATGGGGATGTTTCCCTCATCTTCTCTGAAGCATCATAGGTCAGCTGTCCCTTCCCTGTGCTTTAGCTGAACTCTGGAGGTTTGCAGCCTGAAAGCCTTCTTTTTGTCTTCAGGAGGCATCCCACTGGAAGTAGATTTGATTGGAAAAAGTGCAGAGTTGACCAAGAATGGTCTGCTGAGGCCACCCTGAAATTACTGATGCGTTGCTGGCCTCACCCACGAAGTCTGGGGCTGCAAGCTCTTCCGGGTGTGTGCTAACCACCTAGGGTTTTGCATATTTAAACATAAACCTAGCTATTTGGTCTTCAGGTGCCACAAGATAGGCTGGTAAAATACCACTTTCCTAGTGTACCTGCTTGGCTCAGGAATACTCAGTGGCTCCTCATTTAGTTTTCTGTTTCTGTGTAACAAAACCCCCCAAACCTAGGGGGCCAAGAATTTGGGAGCAACTTAGCTGGGTAGTTATGGCCTCAAGAGTTCTGGTCTCACCCCTACACATCAGCAGGGAAGAGAGATTTATTAACAAATGTGATTAGCTATGTGGAGACCGGTTTGGCTCAGTGGATAGAGCATCAGACTGGGGACTGAAGGGTTCCGGGTTTGATTCCGACAAGGGCATGTACCTTGGCTGCAGGCACATTCCCAGTAGGGGGCGTGCAAGAGGCAGCTGATCGATGTCTCTCTCTCACTGATGTTTCTAACTTTTATCCCTCTCCCTTCCACTCTGTAAAAAATCAATAAAATATATTAAAAAAAAACAAAAATAAAAAAACAAATGTGATTAGCTGTAATTGTGTTACCACCTTCAAGTATAAATATGGTCACAAAAAGTTACTAGGGATGTATTTTAAAAGCCAAGAAAACTAAAAAACACCTAAAGAATAATGTGAGATTGGTGTACCCAGCCTATCCTAAGAAACAAAATATTTCCAGTACTGTGGAAACCTTCCCCTGTGGCATCTTCCCCACCACCTCTTCATCCAACATGTAACCAGTTCCTTGAATGATGTCTTTATCAGTCCCAATCTTTTTTTAAAAAAATATATTTTATTGATTTTTTACAGAGCAGAAGGGAGAGGGATAGAAAGTCAGAAACATCGATGAGAGACATCAATCAGCCGCCTCTTGCACGCCCCCTACTGGGGATGTGCCCGCAGCCAAGGTACATGCCCTTGCCGGAATCAAACCTGGGACCCTTCAGTCCGTAGTCCGACGCTCTATCCACTGAGCCAAACCGGTCTCGGCATTATCAGTCCCAATCTTTTCTTATACCTTTACTGCACCAGTATGTATATATCCTAAGCAATGTATAGAACTGCTTTGCAGGCTTTTAAACAACATTAAATTATGTTGTACTGCATGCATTTTCCTGCAGTTTGCTTTATTTTCTCCCAATATATTTTATACATATTATCTTTGTCCATTTTTTCACTGCTGTATAGCATTGTCCTGTATGGATATACCATATTTATTTATTCATTTTCTTGTTGATGAATATATGGTTTGCTTATAATTTCTTCCAAATTAATTGCAAGAGCTCTCCTTGATCTAATGAGCAGAAAGTTCTTTATTTCCCACCTTGAGGCTCTATGTTACCCACCAGAATGGCTAAGATTCTTAGTGACTTTCTTAGTCATGAGGGATGAGTTCTGCTTGAGTTGAATCTGTTTGTAGCTACTCTGTCTTCTGTGATAGTTACTTGGTGTCACTGCTCAAACTTGTTCCAAGTGGCCTATGTGTCCTTATTCCCTGATACCCCTAGAGAACAGTTGAGGTGTTGAATATGAATGAGCAGTGACCTGGAGAGTGAGCCTGGGCCATTGCTGACTCCCTACAGGGATCCAGTCATCAAGGCTGTCCCTGTAGCAGGGCATAGGCAGAGTAACCCAGCCCAGAAAAATATGGATCCCGGTAAAGTGATCAAAACCATGGCTCTAGCCACCCTGTAGGTTGCAATGCTATTACGGAGGCCTCTAGAACCAGTCATATGTTGGGTCAGTATTAATGAAGGTATGCCTTGATTTTCTTTTTTTAAATATATTGATGTTTTACAGAGAAAGGGAGAGGGATAGAAAGTCAGAAACATCGATGAGGAAGAAACATCTATCAGCTGCCTCCTGCACATCCTCTTCCTGGGGATGTGCCAGCAACCAAGCTACATGCCCTTGACTGGAATCAAATCTGGGACCTTTTGGTCTGCAGGCCAACGCTCTATCCACTGAGGCAAACCGGTTTTGGCTGCCTTCATTTTCAATAGCAGTCTCTTAGCCTCTGTATTTGTTTTCTTATCTGTAAAGAGTGAGTTATTCCCACAAGATAAAGAAAATCATAATCGCTGGATTCAACTTTACCTGGTAGAGGGACTCAGCCCCTACCAGCCCTTCTATTTTCCACAAGCAATAATTCTGGCTGGGACTTCCCTGTTAGGTAGCTGTTAGATCCTCTGTGATGGATGGCATGGCCAGACAGAACCTCCGTGATGTGAGGCATGGCCAAAAAAACTGCTCTTGGAATGAGAAGACCTTGCTTACGTGCCTTCCTTCTACATTCTATATGTTCCACATTATATGATCTTAATACTCCTTAACCTCTCTGAATCCCAGGTATCCCATCTGTAAACACACAGAAAATCTTCTTTCTGCATAGAACTGCTGTGAGGATAAAATAAGACAATGAAAGGACTAAAGAAGTTAAAACAGGGATGGGGTGTGTGTGGGGGGTCTTCTTAGCATATTCTTTTGTTGAACAGCTCTGACTTGGCAAACATTTAAGTCAAGTCTTGCTTCACTGCAGCAATCTCTGGACAGCCTTTTGTGAATTCAAATACTCCAGCATGTTCAGCCTCCACCCCCAATCTCCTCCCTGAGTCTGTTCTTCTCCAGAAAAACCTTCCCTAGTTCCTTCAAAAGTGGTATTATAGACCACAGTTGCCATAAAACAAAAGAAGGTTGTGAAATATAAAGTGCTTGAAAAAGTATAAAATGCCAATATAGTTCTAAGGTGATATTGCTAATGACCATTTATTGTTATCATGATGGTGAGAATGACAATCGACCCTACTGGGAGCAGAGGCCATCAAGACATACATGTTCTTAAATCCAGGAATACCTTTTAGTCCTCAACTGATTTAATTTCTTACCTGGTCATATTTCTTAATGCACACTTTTCTTTTGGCTCCTTTAACACTGTTGGGGTTCCTCCTGTTTCACTGGCAACTCCTTCTTAGGCTCCCTTTCTCCCTCTTCCTTTCACACCAGCGCTTAAATATTGTGATCTTCAAGAATATGTCCTAGGTACTCTATTCTTCTTTTTCACACCACCTTGGAAAGTTCACCTGTGCTCATCTATTCCATTGGCTTCAATTAACATTCTTGTGCTGATGACTTCCAAGGTCATCCAGGCCATATTTCTTTCCTGAATACTAGCTCTGTAACTCCATCTGTCTATTGAACATCTCAGTTCGGATGATGGGCATGTCTTGAGGGCTTGTCATTTTCCATGAGTCCTTTGCATCCCCAAACCTTCTCTTGCTCCTATGTCCTATATAATCTCAGCAAAAACCACTGCTGTTCATCCAGTTATCCTGGCCAGCAAACATCCTCCATGTCTTTCTTGCCTTTTGTTCCACATGGTAGAGAATTGCCAAGTCCTTTCAACACCATCAGTTTCTCCATTCCTGTTGACACTATCTCTGTCTAGGAATCATTAATTGCAATAGCCCCTCATCTAGTCTTTCAGTCTCTAATATTGCTCATTTATAACTCAATTCTACACTATAGCTGTAGAGATAAATCTGAAACAAGTCAATCATGGGAATTTCTGGATGAATGGCTCATTCCACTCCTCCCTGCCCCCTCTCCCACCCCTGCCACCAAAACCCATGGAAGGGAGGGAAGTATGGAGGTGCACAATAACTAGCATAAAATCTAGGTGAGAAAACTCTGGGACACCCTGCTCTGCATGCAGGGAGAACGTGAGGCAGAGGGGAACAGGGAGCCTCACTAGGGGACAGGTTTAACTCCTATTCTTTCCTCTTTCCCACTTCTTGCCTCTTAGCAAAACTGTGAAATGGAAAAGTATGGGGGAAACTTGGATTATCACTGTAGTTGAAGGCAGGAGAAAGCAATGAGAGATTGCATTCCCCCAAGTTTATATTTAAAAGCCTTAGCCCCCAGAACCTTAGAATGTGACTGTATTTGGAGATAGTCATTAAGAAGATAATAAGTTAAAATAGAGTTATTAGGGTGGATCCAAATCCAATATACCTGGTGTCCTCAAAAGAAAAGATTAAGACACAGACATACACAGCAGAAAGACCATGTAAACACAGGAAAAGTAGTCATTGACAAGCTGAGAGCCTCAGAAGAAGCAGCCCTACTGACACCTTAATCTTGGACTTTTAGCATCTGAAATTCTAAGAAAATGCATTTTTGCTGTTTAAGCCAATGGTCTGTGGCACTTTGTTATGGCTGTCCTAGCAAACTAACACAGAGGTGTAAAGATTGGAGGAAAGAGATAAAATTCTCATTATTCACAAGTGCTGTCTATGATTATTTACATAGAAAGCCAACTGACAGCAGATCCTCCTTTAGAACTATTGAGAGAATTCAGCAAGATTGCCACTCACAACATCAACTACTAAAAACCAATAGCATGTCTTCACACCAGCACATATCAACCATAAAATAGAATAGCTTTTGGCTTGGAGGAGGCTTAGGTGCAACTTTCTTTGGTCGTCCTGAATCGGAGTTCATCCTGCACCATCTGCCTCCACTATGCCACTGAAGTTCGACCCAACGAGATCAAAGTTGCATACATAAGGTGCACCAATGGAGTTATAGGGGCCGTGTCTGCCCTGGCCCCCAAGATCGGTCCCCTGGGTCTGTCTCAAAAAAGTTTGGTGATGACATAGTCAAATCAACAGATGATTGGAAGGGTCAGAGGATTGCAGTGAACACTGACCATTCAGGACAGACAGGTCTGGATTGAGGCAGTACCTCTACCTCTACCCTGATTATTGAAGCCAAGAGGCAGAAAGAAACAAAATAACATTAAGCACAGTGGAAATATCACTTTAATAAGATTGTCAACATTGCCTGACAGATCTTTAGCTAGAGAATTCTCTGGAACCAGTAAAGAAATCCTGGGGACTGCCCAGTCTGTGGGCTAGAATGTTGATGGCCACCACCTTCATGAATATGTCATTCACAATAGCTACAAAAACTATTATCTACTTAGCAATTAATTTATCAAGAAATAAACAAGTGCCCTACAGAAGAAAAAATTAAATTCAATTGAACATCAAAGGAAGTTTTGAGTAAATGGAGAGATATTCCATGTTCATGATAGAATAATATAACATTGTCAGTTCTCTTCAGATTAATTTATAAATTTGGTACAGTTATAGTCAGAACATTTTAGATAGGTATGTTGAGGAAATTGACAAACTTATTCTCAAATTCCTAAGTATAAAAGTTGGCAAGTAGTTGAGTCAACTTTTTAAAGAGGAGGGTCTTGGCATGGAAGAGGGAAGATGCCAACCCAGCTGAGAGTTCTGGAATCACTGGGCCTGTAACACACACTACCAGGAGTCTCCACTTGGTATCAAGAGTCCTGTCTCCACACCTGCCTTTGCCCTCAATGGAGATGAATTGGAAAAGTGCTTTCTGTCTCTGATCCCATTTTCCAGGTTCTACAATGCAAGAGAGGATGATATTCTCCAAGATCTTTGGGATACTATTAGGCTTTCACTGCTGGGTGTATGCTGCTGGGGCTAAAATGAGCTGGATATTTTTTTCTGAACAGACCAAAGCAAAGCAGAAGGAGGGGAAAGTAATAGTAAGGTTAGAAGCTTGAGACCCTCCCTTAAGAGTTAGGGAGCCTTATCTCAGCCCTGAAGCGGCATAGGGAGAAGTTGCCTCCGGTGGGCTTCATACTTTAATACAAGAGGGAGGAAGCTGCATTTCCCCACCCATTCACCTCCATCTCGCTCCAAAGAATTCACATTGTGTTTAACTTTAGATTAATTTTGAGAGCTATCATCTTCTAAAAAATGGTGTGGTTTTCAAAGCACAGGCTGATCTTCTCTTCGCTTTTTTGCATATTTAATCAGGGATAGGTAGTTTCCATGGTGTGACTGTGGGTCAGGTTGTCATTCATTCTTCAGAGTTTGATTGGAACCCATGCTTGTAGGCTCCAGGCAATGGGAGGGATGAGGTGGCCAGGGTTGAGGTTAAGAGAAGCAAGAAGAGCTGGAGGAACACAGAGGAGGGACATTTAATTGAGCCTGGGGATGGGTTGAGGGGTGAGAGAGCTCGGGGATGCTTCCTGGAAGAGGTTATAGCTGAGCTGGGACCTGTGGAGAATTTCTACAGGTGAGAGTATTGGAGGAGGGAAAGGAGGAAGCACTCTAAGCAAAAACCTAGGAGCGAGTTTGTCTTCCTTTGACAGGGCCAGGCTCAGGAAGGAAGACAGAGGGGCAGGTGGTGGCGAAGAGTGAGCTCTTTTCTGAAGGCAATGGGGAGCCAGTGGAGTTTGAGCAGGGGATTGACTGGATCTGACTTGATTAGTTTATTCCTTTGTGCGTTTTGAGGAAGTGGGAATTGGACCTAGAGTGCAGAAAATATATGCATGTTGTCCATATTCCACCTTTATGAACACCTCCCTTCTTTCCCCCCCTTTGATTTGCTTTTTGTTGAGGCAATAGAGATTTATTGTTCAGTTTCACCAAGCCTTGGTACAACATTTTGTAGACTAGACTGAAAAGCAAATATTACCTATCTCATTTTGTAAAGCTATAATCTTGATACTTAAACCCAATAGGAATGGTACCATAAAATAAAATGTAAGACAAATTTAAATTTGGCCATAGAAGTTTTATTGAATTTATTGAGGTGACATTGGCTAATAAAATTATATAGGTTTCAAATGTACAATTCTATTATATGTCCTCTGTATATTGTGTGTTTACCACCCTAAGTCAAGTCTCCTTCTGTCATTTATCTCTCCTTTGTTCTTTTTCTCTGGTAATCACCATACTGTTGTCTGTATCTGTTAAGTTTTTTTTTTAGTCTTGTCACCTTTTTCTTTTTAAAATAAATCTTTATTGTTCATATTACGGGTGTTCCTCTTTTTTCCCCCCCCATAGCTCCCCTCGACCTGATTCCCCACCCCAACCCATGCCCTCACCCCTCGCCACTGTCTTCATCCATAGGTATAAGATTTTTGTCCAGTCTCTTCCCGCACCCCTCACACCCTTTTCCCCCTGAGAATTGTCAGTCCACTCCCTTTCTATGTCCCTGATTCTGTTATATTCATCAGTCCATCCTGTTCATCAGGTTTTTTATTCACTTGATTTTTAGATTCACTTGTTGGTAGGTATGTATTTGTTGTCATTTTGTTGTTCATAGTTTTTATCTTTACCTTTTTCTTCTTCCTCTTCTTAAACAATACCCTTCAGCATTTCATATAGTCCTGGTTTGGTGGTGATGAATTCCTTTAGCTTTTTCTTATCTGTGAAGCTCTTTATTTGACCTTCAATTCTGAATGATAGCTTTGCTGGGTAGAGTAATTTTGGTTGTAGGTTCTTGCTGTTCATCACTTTGAATATTTCTTGCCACTCCCGTCTGGCCTGCATAGTTTCTGTTGAGAAATCAGCTGTCAGTTGTATGGGTACTCCCTTGTAGGTAACTAACTGTTTTTCTCTTGCTGCTTTCAAGATTCTCTCTTTGTCTTTTGCCCTTGTCATTTTAATTATGATGTGTCTTGGTGTGGTCCTCTTTGGATTCCTTTTGTTTGGGGTTCTCTGTGCTTCCTGGACTTGTAAGTCTATTTCATCAGGTAGGGAAAGTTTTCTGTCATTATTTCTTCTAATAGGTTTCCAATATTTTGCTCTCTCTCTTCTTTAGGTACCTCAATAATTTGGATGTTGGTATGCTTAAAGTTTTTCCAGAGGCTCTTTACACTATCTTCATATTTTTGGATTTTTTTTTTCTGGTTGGGTATTTTTTGTTTCCTCATATTTCAGATTTTTGGTTTGATTCTTGGGGTCCTTTGATCTACAGTTGAATTTCTGTATATTCTTTATTTCAGACAGTGTATGATTAATTTCTGACTGGTCCTTTTTCATTTTTTTGGCATTCTCATTAAGGTCCTTGAAGGTCTCACTAAGCTCCTTGGAAGTATCATCAAGTTTCTAGGTGGTTTTTAGAAGATTCTTGAGTAACCTTATAAATGTGGTTTTGAACTCTATGTCCAGTAGTTTGCTTTCCTCCATTTCTTTCATTCATGACATGTTTCTTTGTCTCCACATTTTGCTGCTTCCCTGTGTTGATGGAGTGGAAGAGCAGCTGTGCTGGAGACACACTTATGGGACAGGACTTGCTTCAGTGGGGCTTTGGTGCTCAATGGGTCTGCTTCTTGAATGTGTCACTTATGCATGTGAGTAGTTGAAATCTTGTGTCGAGTCACACTGAGCTCTAGATACACTAGCTTCTGGATCTCCAATGGGTTGCAGTTCAGCTACTGTCTGAAGCCACCCAGCAGGAGCTACAGGGAGAACTACAGTTTTCTCTTCTTTGCTTGGGGTTTGGAGATTTTGGAGCTATCTGACCAGAGCTGCAGTTTGTTGGGTTAAGCTGCAATAAGGCAGGGTATTTATATGCAAACTTCTGCGTGGAGCTTGGGTGGGTTTGTAGATTGTGCGGGGTGGGGTCTCGGAGTCACTAGGCTAGGGTGTGGCAAACAGTGATGGCTGTCAGTCAGCTGTCTCTGCATCTCCACGTTTCCAAGGCCCCGTACCCCACGCCCCAGTGCAGTAAACAATGATTGCTGTGCACACCTCTGCAAGGGAGCCACCCTCACTTTCTGACCCGATGGCAGACAGTCTAGCTTCTCCCCATAGGTGTTTGGGTCCCCAGCATTTCTCCAGAAACTGGAGTTCAGAGTAATCAAGAGCTTGTGCCCCTTTGGTTGAAAAAAGCAGCACACCCAGTTGCCCACTGCCAGCCAGGTTCGTGTGCCTCCATACCTCAGCTTTTCAGTGCTTGTGCATGTCTCAGTGCACTTTTTTCTTTCCTTCTAGTTGTAGAACTTCCACTCAGCCAGCTTTCCTGTGGTTCTGGGTGATAGACGTTTTGTCTTTTAGTTGTAGTTTTGAAGTTGTTGTGCGAGGCAGGAGTTTAAGTGTTTACCTATGCCACCTTCTTGGTTTCTCTTGTCACCTGTTTTTATCCAGCCCATCAACCTTCCTCTTCTCTGACAGCTGTCAGTCTGTTCTCTCTCTCTGTGTTTCTATTTTTCTTTTTTTTTATTCATTAGATTCAATGTATAGTGAAGTCGTATGACATTGGTCTTCCCCTGATTGGATTATTTCACTTAGCATAATGCTCACCAGGTCATCCATGCTGTTGATTTTCTACGTTTTTATGGCTATGATACTATTGTGTAAATGTACCACAGCTTTAAAAAATGTTTTTATTGATTTTTTTTTAGAAAGAGAGGAAAGGAGAGGGATATATAGAGAGAAACATTGACAGAGGAACATCATGGACTGGCTGCCTTCTGAATGTTCCCTACTGGGGAATCAAGCCTGCCACCAAGGTACATACCCTTGACTAGAATCGAACCTGGAACCTTTCAGTCAATAAGCTGATTCTCTGTGCACTGAGCCAAACTGGCTAGGGCACACCACAGCTTTTTTATCTACTCATCTACTGGACAGTTGGCCTGCTTCCAAATCGTGACTATTGTAAATAACACTGCAATCAACATAGAGGTGCATGCATTTTTTTTTCAAATTAGTGTTTTGGGTATCTTTGGATATATTCCCAGAGTGGAATTGCTGGGTCATAAGGTAGTTTCACTTTTTTATATTTTGAGATAACTCCATACTGTTTTACACAGTGGCTGCACCAATCTGCATTCCCAACTACAGTGCAGGAAGATTCCTTTTTCTCCACATCCTCACCAACACTTGTGGTTTGCTGACTTATTGATAGCCATTCTGACAGGTGTGAGGTGATACGGTATCTTATTGTGGTTTTAATTTGCATTCCTCTGATGATTAGTGACATTGAGCATCTTTTCATATATCTATTGGTCATGTGTATGTGCTTTTTATCAGGTATTTTGCTCATTTTTAAATTAGATTTTTTTTGGTGTTGAGTTGTATTCATTCTTTATATATTTTGGATATTAACCCTTTATCAGATGTATCATTGGCCTTGTAGTAGAGTCTGATATCAGGTAGCATGATTCCTCCAACTTTGTTCTTTTTCTCAAGATTGCTATGGCTATTCAGAGTCCTTTGTGGTTCCATATAAATTTTTAGAACATTTGTTCTAGTTTTGTGAAATATACCATTAGTATCTTGATAGGAATTGTGTTGAATCTCTAGCTTGCTTTGGGGTCGTATGGACATTTTAATGGGAATTCTTCCTGTCCATATGCATGGTATATGCTTCCATTTACTTGTATGTTCCTCAGTTTCTTTCTTCAGTGTCATAAATTTCTGAGTA
Organism: Antrozous pallidus; assembly: GCA_027563665.1. Taxonomy (NCBI): domain Eukaryota; kingdom Metazoa; phylum Chordata; class Mammalia; order Chiroptera; family Vespertilionidae; genus Antrozous; species Antrozous pallidus. Next base: position 74,909,782 of record CM050522.1, on the reverse strand, counting down.
CAGGTCTTCTGCATCCTTGGTTAAATTTATTCCTAGATATTTTTAATGCAATTGTAGATGGGATTATTTTCCTACTTTTTATTTCTGATATTGGTGTATAGAGTGCAACTTATTTCTGGATGTTTATTTTTTTTTATTTTTATTTTTTTAAAATATATTTTATTGATTTTTTACAGAGAGAAAGAGAGAGTGATAGAAAGTCAGAAACATCGATGAGAGAGAGACATCGATCAGCTGCCTCCTGCATACCCCCTACTGGGGATGTGCCCGCAGCCAACGTACATGCCCTTGACTGGAATCGAACCCGGGACCTTTCAGTCCAAAGGCCGACGCTCTACCACTGAGCCAAACCGGTTTCGGCTGGATGTTTATTTTGTATCCTGCTACTTTACTGAATTCATTTTTCAGTTCTAGTAGTTCTTTTGTAGACTCTTTAGGGTTCTCTATATTCAGTATCATATCATCTGCTGGCCATAGAATGTTAAAATCTTATATAAAAAGCCAGTGATTTGAATTTAACAATGTATATGATAACTCATGATCAGGTACTATCACAAGCATATTTCCTCAGAAAATACGTCAACATAATCTACTTATTATGGCTGAATGGTGACCTCCCCAAATTAATACGTTGAATTCCTAACTCCCAATACCTCAGAATGTGACTGTATTTAAAGATAGGGTCTTTAAAGAGATAATTAAATTAAAATGAGGTCATTAGGGTGGGCCCTAATCCAACAGAACTTGTATCCTTAGAAGAAGAGGAAATTTGGGCACAGGTAGAGAAGACAGAGGTTATGAAGACACCGAAAAAAAGATGGCCATATATAAGCCAAAAAGAGATACCTCAGAAGCAACCAAATAGAGAAGCCTTAGCAAAAACTAATCCTAACTATATCTCGTTCTCAGACTTCTGGCCTCCAGAATTATGAGAAAATAAATATATAGCATCTCCTGATACCTCTTGAACTTTACTTTTCTTGTTTAAATTCTCACCTGAGGATATTTTCCCAAAAATTTTTAGAGAGAGAGGAAGAGAGAAGGAAAGACAGAAACATCAATGTAAGAAAAACATCAATTGGTCGCCTCCTATAGGAGCCTTGACCAGGGCCTGGGCCTGGGAGGAGCCTACAGCTGAGGTAGGTGCCCTTGATCAGAATCAAACCCTGGGCTCTTCTGTCTCAGGCTGACGCTCTATCCACTGAGCCAAACTGGTAAGGGTGAACTTTTCTACTTGGACCTCCTGCTGTCAGGGGTGTGCATCCTCCCTTCTCTCACAAACCAGAAAACTCATGCCCCTTCCTGTCTTCCTTGTTTTATCCTTGGCACCCATGCCTGCTCCCCACAGTGGTTACACTGCCTTGGAATAAATTTCCTGGTCGCCTCGGCCTTCTGCTCCCTCCCTGTGGACCAGAGAAGAGTGGGTGTGAGTTGCAGCCGTAGGGAGTGGTTAGCAAAACGCACAGCACCTCTAGCCGCAGGATTTGAATACCCAGCAGGAGTGGCCTATGTGAGTCATGACAGATAAAACCACAAGGTCCCCACTGCTCCCCCACTTCTCTCGATTTTCTTGGAATTGGGTGTGTGGGTGTGAGCGCCCTCTCACAAAGACTTCTGAAGCGTGCATCTTGAAAGGAGGCTAACAGCTGACCCTCACAGAGCGCTCTGGAGTTTACATAGCAGTTTCATACACCTTGACTCATTTCCACTTTATGACAGTCATTGAGGTTGTGTTTATTATTCCCAGTCAAGAGCTGTAGAGACTGAGAGTGACTTGCTCAAGGTCATCATCAATAGGTAACCAGACTGAGACTCAGAGTCTGGTCTTCCTGCTTCCAGGTGGAGGAAAGAGCAGGCACTGGGCCCCTCACGCTGCCAGGCCCTTTCAGTTGTTACCCTGTTACATGGAAGTTGAGGCTTAGCTAAGTGGGGTGATTTGTTCAAGGTCTTCATTTGGTGAGTGTGACTTCCCTTTGCCAAGTCTCTGGCACAGACAGCTGTGGCAGGTCAGGAGAACACATCTTTGAGCTCATGGAAAGCAAGGGTACGTGTCCTATAGGACCAGAGGACTGAGTATTCCAGTTCAGCTTTTCCAGCTGCCTCTTGCTAGATCAAATGTTATCCGAGGACAGTTACTTAATATCTTGAAGCATCACTTTCCTCATCCATAAAATGGGGATGATGACAATGTTTCGCTCTTTCAGGTGATATGAGGACTGATGACACGCTGCCTGCCTGAGTGTGCCTGAACAGATCATCACAAATTCTAGCTATTGTTATTGTTGCCCCTGTGTTTTTTTTAATCCCACTCTGGGCTGAATAACAGGTAGAATCCAAACTTGGTAAAGGCATTTTAGTTGGAATGATGCTTAAAAGGGTTTAAAAATAAGGTGGGTGGACATTCAATTCAAAACTGCATAAAATTAAGTTGGGGTGAGGATAAAAAAAAGAGGACCTCATGTTAGCTTTTGCTGAGTTATTCTACGATGACAAACATCACCAACATCCATCTCAGAGGCTTACAACAATCAAGGTTTATTTTCTTCACTTTTCAGGTGCTTGTGAGCCAGCTGTGGCTCTGCTCCAGGTGCTATTTTTATTCCCAGGCCCAGGCAGAGGGAAGAGGCAGAAGATGGACCACAAAGCTCCTGTTCACATCTGCAGGCCACACTAATCACACGGCTAACCTTGATGTCTGGGATAGGGTAGGGGCAGCGGCTGTACCTCCCCCTAGGAAGCACTGCAGGTCACAGAGCAGTGAAGAGGAATAATATACTACACTGACCACCCTCTGGTCTGCGAGCTTTAATTATTTTGGGGTCATGGTCTGATGCACCCATTCAGATCACTTTGATTCTCTACTCCCAAGCCAGAACCATTGCTTGAGGAGATTTGGGGGGCTCTCAACTAAGAATAGGTAACAGAGTGGTTTGTGAGGGTAAGGTCTCTTGTTCTGCAGATTTGGGTCACAGCTTTCAACCTTTGAAACTCTCATAATGGCAGTGGGAAACTGGGACAAACTACATATCCAGCCACAGGGGAATGGCAGATGAACAGTGGCTTATTCGTGCAATGGGACTCTATACCATTTTTAAAAGAAATAAACTATAGCTAAATATTGAATTGAATGGAAATAGGCAATTCCTCAAAATGTTTTATATATATAGTTATGACCTAGCAATTTCATTCTTTGTATAAACCCAAGAGAACAGAAAACAGTTGTTCATACAAAAACTTAAATAAGAATAGTCACAGCTGCATTTTCATAATCCAATTAGGGAAGCATCCTAAGTGTCCATCAACAGATGAATGTATAGACAAATGTGATAGATCCATAAAATGGAACATCGGCCATAAAAAAGAATTAAGCACAGATACATGGTACAACAACATGGGTAAAACTCAGAAACATCAAACTAAGTGAAATAAACCAGACCAAAAAACCCCTCATATTGTATGATTCTGTTGATAAGAAATGTCAGAATAGGCCATCTTATAAAGATTAGTTGATGCTGGGGGTGGGGAGAGGAGGGAGTGACTGCTTAAAGGATAATGGTTTCCTTTCAGGGTGATGAAAATGTTCTGGAACTGGATAGCAGTTGACATCATGAATGTACTAAATGACAGTGAATTTTCTACTTTACACTGGTTAAAATTTCATTATACGCGTTTTACTACTGTAAGAAAAATAATACAGATCAACATATACATAGTGTGTATGAAAACTTGCACAGGACAGTATATATCAATATCATGATAGTAGTTATCTTGGGAAGGAGGGAGGGGAATGGAAGTAGTGAAGGGATTTTAATTGTATCTGTCACATTTTACTATCTTCAAATGCCCAAAGTTTCCATGTGAAAATGTCAACATTTGCCAAATCTGGGTTAGTATGTGAATATTTCTTGTTTGGCCCTCTGCATTTTTCTGAGTGTTTGAAATGTATCCTAATTAAAGGAAAGGAAGCTCAGCAGCTTTGACAACTGATTCTGGACAGAAAAGTGTGAGCGTGCCTTCCACCCCTTTGTACCTGGGGAGCAGGTGACTTAGGGAACAGGAACATTAGATTTCATTGTATTTTTGGTTGGCTGCATCCCATTATTTTGGATTCTATTGAAATTAATGATGCAGGAACCTTATTTCTTTCCATCCAGGCCTGGAACTTTGACTCTGATCAATGAATTTCATCTTCCGGAGGCACAGTGATGAGCCGGGGGTTTTATCTCAGATAATTGCTTTTTTTTCTTTGTTTGACCGAAGACAGAATTTTCCTTTCAGGCTGAAACTATTCATAGATAAGGCAGTAAACTTGTTTCTCAGATGTGAGGTTTTAAATGAGTTATTCCATCATCATTATAAGTGATTCTTCAATTTATAGGACCTCTCAGAGATGATGAAGTGGGAGAGGGAAGAAGCTCGGGTGCTAATTTTAGATGTTACTGATTATGTCTTCGAGCAAACAAATTCATGGGGTTGAGGCAGGAGACAGGAGTTATTTTGCCTCAATAATATTTAATACCTTTCCGGGTCCTCTTCTTTTTCTTTGTAATATAAAGTGATTGTCCTCATCATTTCAGAAGCACCTATGCAATGAAGTTAACAATAATATCCTATATAATAAAGAGCTAATATGCTAATTAGACTGAACAGCAGAACCACCTTCCAGATGAAGCTGAGGCTACCAAGGCTGAGGCAAGCTGCAGCTGCCAGGGCTGAGCCCCTTGCACGAATTTCGTGCATTGGGCTTCTAGTTAACGATACTCAGTTAAAGTCATATCTCCAACATCAAGCATAATGCCCCTGGGGTTGCCACTGTTCAAACCTTTCCTGAAGGGATCCAAGGTCATGGTGTCCACCGAACAGATAAGAAAACTAAGGCTAAGTTTGACAAGCCTTGCTCAATACTCCAAAGTCTGTTTTTCTGTCTGAAAATCTGATTTCTATGTGGTCTTCTCACAAATCTACCTTACTGCCAATCTTGATTTCAAATATCTATTGTATATATATTTTAAAAAAGCTACCAAACTTTTCCTTCCAAGGACTGATTTCCCAGTAAAAACAGTTTTCTTAAGAACAATTGTGCTATGAAAAAAAAACTCTGCATATCAGAGTAAAAAAAACCTGGTTCAAATCTCTGCTTTGCCTGAGAATCTGTATGATTTAGGCCAGTCACTTCTCTTCTATTAATGTCAGCTTTCCACCCTACAAATTGGGCTAAGGATCCCTAAATCCAAGGGTCGTTGTGACATAGCAGATGCTCCCTTTGTCTGAGAACCTTTCAATCAAAGAAAAGAGGTGCAGTTGGGAGAAATTGGGCATAAGCATAATTTCAGGTGGCAACACAGACTCAGTTGTCACACATTAGTATATTGGCAATGAAAGCTGGCGTCTCTCGGCCCTTACTGTCTGCTACCCGTTGTGCTTGTCAGTTTGTGGGTTTTTTTCTTTGATTCTCATACTGATGGGAAAATAAGGTACAAATAGGGTAAGCAACTTGCTAAAGGTCACACAGCTACCGAGGAGAAGCCAGAATTCACCACCGGGCCCGCTGGCTCCAGTGTTTCTGCATGTAACCACAAAGCTGTCTTTCCTCTCTGTTTGCATTTGCAGTTCAGTTAGATGTCTTCAGCAGGTGAACCCCAGACCTTCTTGTCTCAGTTATTAGATCTTTGGAGCATTTCAATTGGAAAAGTTGCAGCAGAAAGAAGTACCTAGATGATGGCAGCCAAGCCCCAAAGTTTTCCTCCTTGACAGAGATAACCTTGCTGTTTAATTCCTAGCTGTTAGCAGGATGATTTTTAACAAAAGAGCATGTGCCAGTACCTTCCTGTTTTAATCACTGCAGTTTTATAATATATTTTGAAATCTGGAAATGTGATGCCCAGAACTTGGCTCTTCTTTAAGATTGCTTTGGCTAATTAGTGGTCCTATATGAATCTTCTGATTGTTTTCTCCATTTCTGTAAAAATTCCATTGGCATTTTGATAGAGATAGCATTGATTCTATAGATCACTTTGGGTACTATGGACAAATTAGCAATGTTGAATTTTCTAAACCATGAATATAGGATTCATGCATTATTTGTGTAAAGTCAGATAGATAGATTGGAGGAACTGATTGCTCTTTGACAAGGTTATAAAGAACACACAAGAGGAAAAAGATGGTGTTGGGAAAACTAGATGTTTGCCTGCAAAAGAGTGAACTTGGACCCTTATCTTCCCCATGCACAAAAATCAGCTCAAAATGGACTAAAGACTTAAATGTAAGACCTGGAACGGTAAAACTTCTAAAAGAGAACATAGCAGAGGAGTTTCTTGACTTTTATCTTGGCAGTGATAAAAGCACAGGCAACAAAAGCAAAAACAGACAAACAGGGAAGAGCTTCAAAGCAAAGGAAACAGTCAACAGATTGAAAAGGCAACCTATGGAAGGGGAGAGGAATATTTGCAAACCTTACCTGATAAGGGATTAATGTCCAGAATATATAAAGAATCCCTATAGCCATAGCTGGTTTGGTTCAGTGGATACAGTGTTAGCCTGTGCACTGAAGAGTCCTGGATTTGATTCCGGTCAAGGTCGTATTATGCTTGGGTTATGGGCTCAGCCCCAGTAGGAGGCTGTGTGCAGGAGGCAGCCAACCAGTGATTCTCTCTCATCATTGGTGTTTCTATCTCCCTCTCCCTTCCTCTCTGAAATAAATAAAGATATATTTTAAAAAAGAATTCCTACAATTCATACTGTAGGAACTTGGACTTGAATAAGAAAGCACTTGAATAGACATTTCTCCGAAGAAGACACACAAATAACCAAAGTGTATGTGAAAAGGTACTCAACATCACTAACCATGAGGGAAATGCAAGTCAATCACCATGAGATATCACTTCATATCTCTTAGAATGGCTATTATCAAACAAAAGATAACTATAGGCAAGGATGTGGAAAAATTGGAACCCTTGTACATTGTTGGTGGGCATGTAAAATGGTTTAGAAGGTATGCAAAAAACAGTATGAAAGTTCCTTAAGAATTTAAACAAGAAACAAGAATTATAGTATGATTCATCAATCCCATTTCTAGTTTATATCCAAAAGAAGTCAAGATTAAAAAAAAAACTGTCTGTACTTCTGTGTTGATTGCAGTGTTGTTCACAATAGTCCAGTTAAAGAAACAGCCTAAATGTCCATTAACAAATGAATGGATTAAGAAAATGTGGTATGTATATACAATAGAATATTATTCAGACTTTAAAAAATAGGAAATCCTGCTACATGTGACAACATGAGTGGAGGACATTACATTAAGTAAAATAAGCACAGAAAGATAAAAACTGCCTGATTCTACTTCTGTAGAGTATTTAAAATGATTAAACTCATTGCAGCAGAGTAGAATGATGGTTTCCAGGGGTTTGGGGCAGGGGTATTTGGGAAGGTGTTCTTCAACAGGGATAGAATTTCAGTTATGTAGCGAGACAAGTTCTAGAATCTGCTGTACAACATTGCACCTATTGTTAACAATATTTTGTGCACTTACATTTTTGTTAAGAGGGTAGAGCTCATGGTAAGTGTTCTTACCACAATAATAAAAGAGCTTGTAGAATTCCGCTTTATGATAAAGAGAGGCTGAAGAGGGAGACCACATGCGTTGCAAGGATGCTTTTAGAAGGTAACCCAGGATAAAATGCTCTTGCCTTCCAGATTTCAGATCAGAGCAACTTTCTCTGCACCACCTGATTTTACCTACTCTGTCTGCATCAGAAAAACATCAGATCAGCGATTCACTGACATCCTCCCCTATGGACAGAACTCCCTGGGGGTTTCACAGAACCACTGTGAATAGATTTGGGCTCTGGTGAGAGCATTTTTGGTGCCCCAGCAGGGTCCCATGAATAATGTTTGCATGGGGTTTGCAATGCATGTTGGGTAGTCATGTCCTGAACCCTCTTCTTTATTGCTTTTTGGGGTCCTGGTTACTCTGTCCCTGTTTCCCACCTTGGTGGCCCTAGGTCAGAAGGACAATAAAGAAGGAAGTATGGCTCCGTTTTCTCTTTCCCACCTTCTCTGGCTCTCCCTTCCCTCTCCTCCCTTGTCGTGTATTTATAGCCTTTTGGACTGAAACTCCTATTGCCCTGGGAATGTGTCAGTCTTTGTTAGGATGTATTTTCTAGGTTGGCGAAACACATTCTATTGAGTGCTCTGTCTTTTTTCCATAAATGAGGTTCAGATAATGAGGTCCTGTCCTCTTATCAACCTAAAAGTCTTTGATATGGTTTTGTTGACCATTCAGGTTCTTGTCCCTTGTCTGCAGTTCTGAAATGCATGATGCTCTGTAAACCAGAAGTTCTTCAGCTGGGAAAGTTCTTTTTCCTAACCTCACCTGGACTGATTTGAGGCTCTTTGTATGTTTTATTTATTCTACTTAGGATGACTATGCATGTGTTTTGCTGCAGATATTAGCAAGTTTGAGTAGCGATGCTGCCCCAGACTTGGCTGGGAATGATACACAATGCAATAGAGGTAAGGTATAGCTTTCCTAAAATTGGAAACATTTGACTTGCAAAATACATCAGGCCCTAAGGGTTTTGGATAAGTGATTGTGCATCTGTATAATGTACCACATGGGTTTTTGCTTGTTTCTGTGTGTTTATGATGTTTTTAACTCAGCACTATCAGGTAAAGTGTCTGTCACTTAAAACTAACCCCTCCTCCCTTTAGGATTATGTCCTTGGGAACACTCCCTAGAATGGCATTGCTTTATCAGCGGGCAGAAGTTTTATAGTTCTTTGGTCTGGTGCTAGGTTGGGTTCCCTAACCGGTTAGGTTTGTGACTTTTACCCATATGTGGCTTACTCTCTCCACACACCTGGGTTGCGGTGGGGACTTGCATGAAGATGCTGTCGTACTCAGAAGGAGGCTGTGAGGATGAGCAAGCAGCAGGGTTTATACAGTTACTGTGACTCCTTGGATTCCCTGGGCGCAATATGATCGCATCAATTCTGTTAGTTGGATGAGGTCACAGATATTGGCTGGCTTTCTAGGGAGCAGAGGTGAGAGTATAGGGATGGAGCTCCTTACTGCTTCATAGGACTCCAGGCATGGCAGGGGCCTTCAACAGTGTGGTTCTCAGGAGAAGAGGGAGAAATATGCATCCATGCATCCATCCATCCATCCATCTTTCATGGGATATGTATTGAAGTGCTTTCCTCATACAATTCTGGCCTCTTAGAATATTGCTACTGTAAACATTCAACATCAGGTATTGGTGAGTAATAATAATAAAAAATAAAGAATGAATCAGGTTAAGCTTTAGGGGTTTGTCAGTAAATGAGAAGAATAACCAGGTTATTTTATTATGGGTGATTAAAATTCTGCACATTTGTGATGTTTGGATCCTAGGATGCAGTCCCCCAGATCCTCTCAGTAACCCTGTAAGGCCAGCAGGACCTGCTGGATGGCCCCCTGATACCTGGGATGGGGGGATGGAAACAACTCACTTAGGATCCCACCTATTCTCTCTGAGGACAGAACTCAGGTGGCTTATTTGAGCTCTACCGGATAAATTCTTCCTTGTGCCTTTCAGGTTTCAAAGGGACTTAAAGACTAAAAGATTTCTAAGAATCCCCTTGAATAGGACATTTCCTCTCTATTGCAAAGATGCAACGTAACCCACTTCTTTCGGAATTTATTAAGATGGCCAATTGGGCACCATTAGAATGTGGGGTCTTGTAAGTCACTCTAGGTTGGCAGCTGTGTGAATATGAAGGCAGTTCATTTTGAATCATATGGACTGTTCTATCTTATAGACAGCCAGCTGTGGAAGAGATTGTTATGTGAAATAAAGGGTTTCCGTAGTTCCTGGAGAAACCAGGCATTCCATTGTTCTTTTATAATCTTCCAGTCATGCTTCAGAGGGTTTTCTTTCTAAGTTTCCAAGAAGTTGCCATAGTTATAGCTCTGTTTGTTTATATTAAAATATTAACATAATAGGTTTTTAAAGAGAACTTTTTGACACTATCACTAGGTGGGGGAAATTACCCAGTCTTTAGGAGCATTAGCTGAAGTGCTACTTGCTGACATCATGGCTCAGCTGTGCTAAGGGTTTAGGGACATGTGGACACTGACCACAAACAATGGGGACTTCTGTGTTTCATGTCAAAGAGAATGACCTGGGCCGTGCATGAGCATTAGGGACTGGGGTCTGGCCCTGGCTCTGACACTTGTACTTGGATGACCTCAGGCAAGTCACTCTCCCTCTTGGCCTTTTGTCATTGTCCCATCTCTAAATAAGGATGCTAGACTGTATGGTCTCAAAATCCCTTTCACTTCTGGAATTCCAGGATTCTGTGAGGTCAGTGTTTGCAGCTTTGTAGCCCATTTGAAAACCAGACCCTATCCATTTAGGTCCACCAGAGGGCGATATGACCCATGTTTTGGCCCTACTCCTGACTGACCAATCATTATGGTAAATGCCCTGAAAAAGAGGAAAGGGGGAAAGACAGGACCCAGTCCCTGTATTCCACAGAAGGCACATGAAAAAAGACACCATTGAAGTTGTCCCTTAGACCTAGAATCGACAAAGGATCTTCAGTCTATTGTTTTTGATCTCACATCAGGTTCCTGGGCCAGATGCTGTCCTCCCATTTCATAGGCCAGGGAAGTAAGGCCCAGGGTATTGAAAGGACTTGGCTTTGGCTATTGTGTTTCCAGTGGTGGACTCAGGACCTTATATCTTCATCCCCACTTATTCCTCTGGCCATTTTTCACTGGACTTCAACAGGGTGCCCCTGTTTCTAAGGAAATTCTGTTGAGTTCAGAAGAAAATTTACACATAAGATGATTAGGGCAAATTTTGAAGTTATATTAGATAGAGCTAAGAGTAGGAAATGAGGTGCCTGGATACACTGAAACCTCTTTTCAATGAAGCTCTTTTTTTGGGATTTAGACTAAAAGATCAATAATATGTGGTGGCTGACAGGAATGGTCCAGGTTATAAGTTGCAGATAACAGGATCTGCTCTGGTTAATTCACATACAGAGGCATTTTTGAAAGGGTATCAGGAAAGTCTCAGAATCTCCAGGAGGGTCAGAGAGTGAGAATCTAAAATTATGCATCCAGAAACTATGACCAATCCCACTGCAGGGACTTTTCTAGGAAAAAATTCTGTCGCAGCTGCTTGGCACTTGTGACGTCTGGGACTGGTAGCAGCATTGAACTATCAATTGAGTCTTTTTTTATTTGCCGGTCATATTTCTTATCTCAGTCAGTCCTGAAGGAAAGGTATCATTATCCTTCCTTTACCTGCTTAGGTGAGCCCAGGCCTCCCTGACTTAGAAGTCTGGGCTCCAATAGAACAAAAGGGTATGGATCATTGGGCTGGAGATAGGGTCTAGCTCCAGTCCTCAGAGGGCAATTTCAGAAGACGAGGGACTTTTTTTTAGTGTTTCTTGCTACCTTTGTAGCTTTGTAGTAACAAGGAAAGAGGAACAAAAAGGAATATATTTGGCCCAGTGTAGCAGAAAACCCAAAATAACAGTGACTTAAACATGTATGAATTTCTTTTCCTTTTTCTTTTTTTAAATCCTCACCCGAGGATATTTTTCTATTGATTTTTAGAGAGAGTGAAAGAGGGAAAGACAGAAAAACATCAGTATGAGAGAGAAACACATCGATTGGTTGCCTCCTGCACACGTCCTGACCAGGTCCCAGGCTGGGAAGGAGCCTGCAATCAAGGTGTGTGCCCGTGACCAGAATCGAACCCAGGACCCTTCAGTCCACAAGCTGACACTCTATCCAGTGAGCCAAACTGGCTAGGGCTGGATTTATTTTTCTTGACCCAAAAGGAACTTGAAGGTTGGCAGTTTGGGATTGGTACAGAAGAGTGACAAAGTCATCTGAAACCAGGTTTCTTCTGTGTTTTATCACTGCCATTCTTAGCGAGCCAAAATTGGCTGCTGGAGCTCCAGCCATTGTATTCACATCCATGTGGAAGAGCAGAATGGCAAAAGTGAGCCAAAACTTAGACATAGATCTGCAAAGAGCCTTGGAAGAGTAGATTTTCAGCTGGGCACATTGCCTGCAGTTCTGGTATAAATAATCAAAGCAAGAAAGAGGGAAATGCGTGTTGCGTAGGCCTACTGTCTTTAAACATTTCTGCTCATATATCCTTAAATTGTTTTGAAATATTAGCAACTACCTTGTTCATTTTTATATTATCTTTGAAAATATATTTTTTAAAATTACAGATGTGTATGGATGTGAAGGATATAATTACTGACTCATTGCAAATACTGATATAAAAGATAAAACTATTATATCACCTTTTAAAATACATACTATGGCATGTAAATTAATTATAATTTATAAAATCTATCCAACGGAGTATAAATGCTGTTGTGATATGATAGCACCACCCTCCATTTAAAAAATAAACAAGCTCTTAAATCACTGGAGATTTTCTAGTATTTTTTTCTCTCATTCTACTTCTACAGATTTTTCTAATATATATATTTTCTGCCTGATCTTTGAAATTTATTATGAAAATAATAAAAATATGAACCCATTTAATGTAACATGAAATACGAAAGATTAGAATCATTAATAATAGATCTAATATGTATTTCAACTTAAGAAAATAAATAAAATAAAAACAAGATAATGATCATAATAATAGTACCATTATAATCACATTAAATAGAAAAGCTTTCATCAACATTATAAGAATATACCAAATATAGTATGATTTATTTTAAAATATTCCAATCAATTTTATAATCTACTTTTCATAAAACTATTTCTCAGAAGAGAGGCTTCAGACACCCAAGAAAAGATGAGAATTCAGATTAGAAATATGTAACTTGGCAGGATTTGCTAATTCACTGTTGAAAAGTACCTATATTTGCTTTTAGATATTTTAAACAAATGAATAATTATTATATTTCACACATAAGACAGATGGTACTTTACTCACATTAGAATTATATAAACCTTTAGATGTACATTTAAGTCATTTTACTTAGAATTTTGTAAGTTAATTTTCATTTCTACTTTCAAAGGCTGACCAGGTTATTAGCCAATGCAGTATTAGGATCAACAAATGTCGGATTGTTATACATTTAGTTATATCTAACTTATCCAATTTCAAGTAATATATGAGAGATGGCACACCCTTAGTTGTATTTAGATATGTCTCTTTGAAACAAAAATATTAATTTTATGAATATGATAAGAAACAGCCTTATTCATTAAAATGAGCAGTATAGACAGCCCATATATAACACCTTTACTCTGACTACCAAGATTTAGAGTTTTTGGTTAATGAAATGTAACTTGTCCTATTTTAGCTCAATTTATATTTTCAATTTTCTGTCCTGTAATTTTCCAGCATAGAACCTTTGCTCCATTCACATTCTTTAAGAATACTTTATATAATCCTTTCTCCGACTCTTTCTACTGCCTTTTTGCTATTTTTTTTAAACCCTTATTTGCTATAGCCATAATAAAGTTATACCTCCTTCATTAACCCTCCCCAAACCACCCAAACTTTATGTGTGGTTTCAGAATTTAGTAAACCTAAATTCAAATCTGTTCTTTGCCCCTAACCAGTTGGTTGACTTGTGTAGATAATTTAATGTCTTTGAAGCCTGTTGTATTCATGAATGAATGTTATGTATAAACTACTTAACATCAGTGGCTTATCACAATAGAATTTTATTTCTTATCCAAGCCCAATGAAGGGGCACTTTGCTCCGTGCAGTGATTCAAGGAATCAGACCAAAGGATATCATCCCTCTTCAACATACGGCTCCTGGGTGTGACATAGAGAAGATGAAAAATGAAGGCTCATACAGAGCTTTTATGGGCCAGGTCTGGAAGTGGCACATGTAACTTCTATTGGTCAGGACTCATCCCCAGAACCATTCCTGCAAGGGAGATTGAGAAATGTAGTCTACATCTATGAACATGAAGCTGAGAAATGAATTTATTCAAGGTTTGCCAGTCTTTGCCACATTGTTTTTTCCCCCACTGCATATTAAATGTAGAAAATAATTTTCATCTCATGGCTTATTATGAGGACTGAATGCAATGCCATATGGAAAGTATTAACATAGTACTGGCATATAGTAGATGCTAAAAAATGTTTACTTTTTCCATCTTTTGAATTTCTGACTTTAATTTTGGTCTTATACATAAAACTGCCTTGGCTTATAATGAGTCGTTTTCATCACTGAGCTCCCGTTGTGCCAGGCATGATGACTGGTGTAGAGTAGGTATTTGATGCAAACCTGGTGGTTGACTATTTGCATTTGTTGAGAAGGGGAGAAAGTTGAGGCCTGCATACTCCAAAAGTTTAGAAGTTACAGACGTCAAGATAGTCTGGATTGAATTAGGCCCAGCTGTAACAGAGGGAAGTGGTTTAATAATTGTGGTGGCATGTTACTTCCTTTTTGAACTATTGTTTAAAGAAGCAAAATGGAGTGGACAGTGCTATGACTCCAAGACCACAGTGGCCAAGGAGCCATAGATTTGCAAGGTGAGACTAGGGAGTAGGTGGGGACACTTCTTCTGCAAGAGGAAATGCTACCCTTTGCTTCCATACATACAGCAACCATTTTAAGCATGGAATGAAGAGCTTGCAAATTGTGTGGTGGGGATAAAGGAAGTCCAGGGTCCAACCCTGTTTAGTGGGGAATTTAAGATGGACAACAATGACTCTATGTGATAGCTCTTGGGTTTCTTCCTTTGTTCCCCTAAAAGGGAAGTGTGAGCTTCCAGGGTGAGGGTAATGATGATCAGCCCCAAGTTATTCTTTGGAACTTGGCCTGTTGGGTTTCCATTGTCCCTTGGGGGCCCTTGTATTCAAGAGGAGTTCTGTCCCAGTTCCATTTCTTCCCGACTTTATGGCCCTTTACCTCCCAGACTGAAAGTGTCTCCTCCATTTATGAGATGGGAAGAGTGCTATTTATTTTAAAGGTTGTTGCAAGTGGTATGTAAATAACATACACTATTAAGCATATCACCTTCCTATCCCTGAGCCAAACCTGTTTCCCCCCTAGGGTCATCTGGCATTGAGTATCATTATGCACTCAGTTGCTCAAGCCAGAAACCTGAGCATCCTACTTACACTTACTTCTCTTTCCACCATTGAGTTCTATCAATTATCAAGGGCTGTTGAATATGCCTTCTTAATATCTCTGATCTTTTTCATTCACCTTTCCATCTCTCTGACAATACTTTAGTCCAGGACACTGTTACCTATAGATGTTTTTTCTCTCTTTCCCATGTCCAGCATGGAGAGAGACTGGGTTCAGTTTCTGAGTAGAGGAGCTGGGGATGAAGAAACATGAAATATAGAAGACAAAGAAAAAGGGATAAAAAGCTGGGGCCAGGCAGGACGTTTGTTCTCCCTCTCATGGAGACACAGTGACCCTGAGCCCATGAAGCCGTATTTATTTATATTCCACAATACAAAGGGGTTTCTCCAACAGTAGGATCAAAGCAGTTTTGGTGAGCCCAGTCCCTATTCATTCCTTCATTCCCTGGGCAAAACTGCATTTACATATCAAGGCCCTCTCCCGGACACCTGAGGCCAAGTTAAACCCAAACTGATAAACATGGCAGCCTTCTTGGTGAATCTGTTTTTCCAAGACATGGTTTTGCCAGGCGCCTTGGATTCAGCTGGACAAAGATTTAAAGAATGCTCTAGATGTCTTGCCTGGGGCGCCCCCCCCCCCCCCCCCCTTACCACTTCACTGGATGACAACAGCTTCCTGAAGATCTTCATGACTCAAGTCTTGCCCCTGACCAGTTTTTTTTTCCTCCTGAGTGCGAACAGAATAATCTCTATGAGATGGATATTATATTAAATTATTCCCCTGTTACAAGTCCATTTACAGATCTCCAGGACTCTCTAGAGAAAGTCCAAAATCATTAACATGGTTTTCAGTGCATCTAGAGATAAATAGCCAGCCCTTCATCAGGTTGACTGGGAATCAGAAATACCTGACATGAAGGGAATCACTTTCACTCAGACAAATCCTCCTGGTTTTGTTCATATAAAGGAACAGGAGTTATGAGCTATGAAGAAGAGATAACGGTAAAATCGGGAGAGTGGGAGTGTCATAGAAGTCAAGGAAAAAGAGTAGTGTCTCAGTGTGGTAGCAGGAATCTATTTTAGTTATTTGTCACTGAGTAAAGAATCACCAAGTACTAAATGCTTGAAAAGAATAATTCTTTCTCAGATTATGTGGATTGACTGGCAGCTGCTCCGCCTGGTGTTGGGTGGTGAGCTGGGATGGTTACAGTCATCTGGAATCAGTCAGGCTGTAACATCGAACATGGCTCGTTTCATAGTTGGAATTGAATGTTGACTGTCAGTGAGGAGTTCCACAGTTTCCAGGCGATCTAACTCACCCCTTCCAGGCGATCTAACTCACCCCATGGCTTTAAAAATGTCTGTGCTGATAGCTCCCAAACATGCCCAGTGTTGACTTGTCTCTGGGACTGTAGATTCATACTGCATATTGCTTGTCTGACCTCCCCACGCGACTATTCAATAGACATTTTACAATATACAGAGTGAAAGTGTAACTCTGGATTTTCCCCACACCCAAGACCATTCTATCTGTTGACTTCACTTTAGTAAATGCCAACAATGATCATGAAAATACCAAATCCCAAACAATTCTCTTTCCCTCCAATCTTACATTCAGTCCAGTATTAAATTTGTGGGATCTATTTGAAAAATGAAATGCAAAATAACCCAAATAACCCACTTCTCTTGAATCTTTATTTATACACTGTAGCCTTATTTTCTTTTGCCTTGGATCATCTAATCTCCTAACTGGTGTCTTTCTTTTTTTCCTTGTACCTATACAATCTATTCTCTAAACTGTAGACAGGCTGCTCTTTGAAAATATCATTCAGATTATGTTACTAACTTGCTTAATTAGAATTAATTCTGATTGCCTTAGAGATGAAAGCCCAACGCTGTCTCATTGGACAGTGCCCTACATGATCTGGCTCTTATAGTCCTCTCTGACCTCATCGCTTACTACATTGCCTCATCATACCACCTCATCTTTAAAAAATATGTTTTCATTAATTTCAGAGAAAGGAAGGGAGAGGAGGAGAGAGAGATAGAGACATCAATGGTGGGAGGCAGTCATCAGTCAACTGCCTCCTGCATGCCCTTCCCCGCGTGCAACCCTCCCTACTCCCCAGGGGATGGAGCCCGGAACCTTGACATGGGCCCCAACTGGGGATCGAACCATGACCTCCTGATTTATAGGTCAATGCTTAACCCACTGAGCAACACAGGCCAGGCCCCCATTACATCTCTTCTTGACCACACTGGCTTTCTGTTGGTTCCTTCAAGTTCATCACTTTTAATGTCCTTGTGCTAGTTGTTCTCTGTGTCTGGAATTGTCTTTCTTTTGATCAACTGTAGGTGATTCCTTTCTGTTCCCCAAATCACTCCTGGTACCCTCACCATATTTTAGTTCTTTATGTAGTGGCTGACTTGTTACCACTTTTACCCACTAGAATATTATCTCCAAGATCTTGTTTATCTTGCTCATGGTGGTGTCTTCAGTAATAGTGTTCAGACATTATTGTTTAATCATTTAATGTAAAGACGTTATTGTATTGTGCACAAAATTCATGCATGGGGGTCCCTCAGCCCAGCCTGCACACACTCCAATCTGGGACCCCTCGAGGGATGATCCCAGTAGGATCGGGCCTAAATGGGACTGCTGGCTCCAAATTGCTCACCTCCCTGCCTCCCTGATAGCCCCTAACCGCTTCTGCCTGCCAGCCTGATCACTCACTAGCCATTATCTTGCCAGCCTAATTGATGTCTAACTGCTCTCCTGGCAGCCTGTTTGCCCTCAACATCTGTCCTCTGCTGGCCTGGTCACTCCTAACTGCCTTCCCCTGCAGGCTTGATCATTCCCAACTGCCCTCCCTTGCAGGCCTGGTCCCTCCAAACTGCCCTCCCCTGCTGGCCTGATCGCCCACAACTACCCTCCCTTGCAGGCCTGGAACCTCCAAATGGCCCTCCCCTGTTGGCCATCTTGTGGTGGCCATCTTGTGTCCATATGGGGGCAGGATCTTTGACTACATCTTTGACCAGCCCTCTTGAATGTTAGAGTGATGGTCAATCTGCTTATTACTCATTTGTTAGATAAGATATCTTTGACCAGCCCTCTTGTATGTTAGAGTGATGGTCAATCTGCTTATTACTCATTTGTTAGATAAGATAGAGGCCTGGTGCATGGGTGGGGGCCACCTGGTTTGCCCTGAAGAGTGTCCCAGATCAGGGTAGGGGTCCCTTAGGGTGTGGGGTGGACTGGGTGAGGAGCCTGTGGTGGTTTGCAGGTTGGCCACACCCCCAGAGACCCAAGCAGAGGCCCTGGGATCTGGAATTAATTTGTGTTCTATAATTGAAACTTTGTAGCCTGGAGCGTAGCCAAGCCTTCTGTTCGCTCTATGGTGACAGCCATTTCTGTTTGAGAAATTCTATAATTGAATTCTATATTTGAAACTTTGTAGCCTAGAGTGGAGGCCTAGGCACTAAGGTTGCAGAAGCTTGGCTTCCTCCATCGCCCAGACAACCCTAGCCTCTGCTCTCTCCAGCTTCGTGGCTGCTGCCATTTCTATTGGGATATATCTTCTATAATTGAAACTTTGTAGCATTGAGTAGAGACCAAGATCAGCAAAGGCAGGCAGAAAGCTTGGCTTCCTCTATTGCTGGGGAAACCCAAGCCTCCCTCCTGCTCTCAGTGACCACAGCCATCTTGGTTGGGGTTTATTTGCTCCTGATTGGCTTGTGGGTGTGGCTTGGTTGGAGGTATGGTCAATTTGCATATTGCTCTTTTATTAGGATAACTGAACATTCCAGTAATGCCTGACATATAGTAGACTCCCAACAAATATTCATTAAAATGGATATTCATGAACACCTTTTTTTCATTTTCTCATTCTTTTCTGCTTCTTTTGAGTGAGATATATAAATGCTATTGAAAATGAAAGCCACCAGTAAACCACCAGAGCAGGCTGGAAGAAAGGAGTCTCCCAGAAGTACTATCTTGACCAGCAGATGCTTATAACTCTCACAATAATGACCAACTCAGGAGTTCCATACCCAGTTCCACCTGCCTCTTTGGTCTGATTCATCATTGCTGTTCTATCTCACTCTCTCCCCATTAAACTCATATTTTTCTCTAAATATCCAACTCCCCTCCTTGTTCCTGTATTTTTTACATTATCCCCACAACCAAAATGCCTGTTCTTTTTGTCTCAACCTATTCTTCAAAATCCACCCTCAGCCCTACCTCAACAGGTTGACTCACCTTTATTGAGCTCTTATTACAGGTCAGACTTGTTTAGTCATGGGATCTTAGGCATCCCTCACAGTGGCAGGTAACACTCCTTACACATATTTTACAGCTGGCCCTCGATTCAGTCTCTGGACAGGTGGAGAGAGCCAGAGGGAGCTGCAACGAGGTGGGGAAAGCTGTTAGGGTTTCTTTCATGTTACTTCATCAGAGCAACTCTGCTTTATGGTTTTTTATACAGTGAATTGCCATCGTAACCAGGTGAGATTTTAAAGTCAGAAAACCCTCCAGAAGGCATGGCTCTGGAGAGTGACTCTCTACATGTGCAGCACAGCCAATTTTGTGTCTAGTGGGGCTGCTATACCTCTAGTTGAGCAACATTTTGTCTTTCCATTACTGGGCATGCTGTGCAGACAATGTGTATCTACACCTATAAACGATGGAGCCGCCTTCAGCTCACACTCTGAAAAGAAGCAGAGTTGAGACCCTTCCAGGGTCCAGCAGCATCACACCTGTTCACGTGGTAGAATGCCCAGCAGAATCCCACTTGATTTAATTTGCCAGTTTTGTGTTTGCAGGCAGTAGTAATCATGGTTTGTTTGGAGTTTCACTCTCTGATTGCCTTGTAATTAAAGCCTCTTACATTTTATTTCAATAGAGAGTGCTGTGATTAATATGTTCAAACCACAGCTCTCTCTACACATTGTCTTCTATACTTCAGCAAACTGCTGAGTTTTCATGATGCAATATGCATATGCAATATATCTTGGAGCAGATCTGAGGCCTACAGTATAGTTATGGCTTTGAAATTTTAGGAGCAGGGAATTCATCACCTGTGCCATAATATGCAATCATGAGAGATGACCCATAGCATTAAATCTAAGCTGTTTCAGCTAAAAAGAATGCTATTGAGGTGGTCTTTCTTCCTTTTTATTCTGACTTCTCAGAGTTAAAGGCTATTCAATCAGTAGGGTCCAGAGAAAAAAGGTTTTTAATGAAATAAACTGAAATCAGCTTCATTAAGCATTGCGTGAACTGACTAAATAGCATTTCTAATCTCTTGTTAAAATCTCCCAGTGAATTTTAAGAGGAGAATCTCTCCGTGCTTCACAACATATCAACAGAAAGAACCCATGGACTTGATGTCATTTTAGGAGGCCACTGCATTTAGTTCATTCATTTAGTCCATATTGTTGAGTGCTTACCTTGTGGCAGGCTGTGTCCCACATGCATGGACTATAACTATTAACAACATAGGCAGACGAGGAGCTTATGTTCTAGTGGAGATGGAGAGAGACAGTTAATAAGAATAAACAAATATGATTTTGGATAATGCTGTATTCTCTGTATGGACAATAGGAGCAAAGGAGGGAATTATGGGAGCAGGGGGTATGAATCAGGCTTACTAGGTCTGGGGAAGGTCTCTCCAAGTAGGTGACCTTTGAGCTGAGATGAACTGATGGAAAGGAGGAAACCACACAACATTTTGGGAAGAACATTATGAGCAGGAGACCAGCTGGTGCTAAGTGTTGAGAATTCCTGGAGGAGGATTGTAGGAATAGTGGTCTTGGCAGGTGGGATCCTGTTATGTAGGACCTGGTAGACTCCAGCCAGCAAAACCCCACAGGGGACATTTGCTTCTAAATGCAATGGGAGGCCATTGGAGGGTTTTATGCATTATTTAGACCTTTTGAGAAGTGTGTGCAAGAGCAGATAAAGTTCAAGGTGATGAGGACAGAAGATGTTTGGCTGGGCTTCCCGGTGAAAAGAGAATTGTTGCAGAAAGGACTGGACGATTCATTCCTTTTGCACGGAGGGTCCATTATTTTCCCTTTGCCTCTTGGATTCAAGCTCTACCTCACACATTCCTTAGGAATAATCAAATAAAAAAAGACCCTTTCTTTCTTTTTTTTCAAGATGGTCTGAATGGATATTGGTGCATGGTCTTAGAATTTCCAAGCATTGTACCTGGTAGATTTTATTTCCAGAGTGAGATGTCTTTATCACCTCTAAGGGAAATTAGTGGGTTCACCCAAAAGTCCTTTAAAATTTTTAGCTTCTGTAATGCTTTGGTCACATCTTTAACTTTTTCAATGGGGGAAGTACACTGACTGAGCTCCAAAGCCACACCAGGACGTGAAATAAAGCTTGACTTTTCCTACTGAATCTGCCCCAGGTGAAGAGCATCTTCTCCCTGGTTCATTTTAAAATTTATTTTTTTCCATCTTTTTAAAAAAAACATATTTCTATTGATTTCAGAGAGGAAAGGAGAGGGAGAGAGAGTTAGAAACATCAATGATGAGAGAGGATCATTGATCGGCTGCCTCCTGCATGCCCCCTGGTGGGGATTGAGCTGCAACCCAGGACCCTTCAGTCTGCAAGCCGAGACTCTATCCACTAAGCCAGACCAGCTAGGGCCATCTCCCTGGTTCTTAAATCTATCATTGCTAACTGTGAAAATTTTCTCTTGTGAACTAAATAAACAAGCATTTAAAACCATTTGTCAAAGCATGCTTGCCCTAATTTTTAAATTTTGCCCCTTTTAGAGCTTCAATGTTACTCCAGTTTTCATAGAAAATTCAACACCCATTTCACCAGGAGTGAGCTGGAGGAGACCGAGGGAGGGAAACTAAAGGTTGAATGAAGATGGAAAAAAGTTTTCCAGGCCTTTGGAACATCCCATGTAAAAGCACTAAGTTGTTGAGCTTTGGAGAGAGTTCCAAGTGGCTCAGAGTGATCAGACATTCTGGGAATGGAGTACATATGACTCTGTGAGAAGAAGGATGGTGCAGTTCCATTCCAACTCTTGGTTCTATTATATCAGAATTAATGTGGTTGAGGACAAAGATATTTAGATCCGAATTTAAGATTAGTTTTATTCCTCCACTTGATGACACCATCCAAGAGTATTTTTGAACCCCAAAGCAAGGCAAAGCAACTGTAAATGTGTTGGACAGTAAAGCCTCTGCTTTGTGAAATTGGCCCCCTATTAAGAAGAGCAAAATGAGATGATCTGTGTGTGTGTGTGTGTGTGTGTGTGTGTGTGTGTGTGTGTGTGTGTGTGTGTGTGTTTGTGGCTGAAATAGAATTAGGGGAAGGGCTGGGAGCCAACACAATGAAAAATGATCATGAATATATTTTCTGAGGTCCTACTTTATTACAGAAGCTGAGGGGTTAACACGGATTTCATAAAACTATTTTTGGCTGGAGAAATACCTGGCAGCTTATCTCACTTTTTCCAGGATTCTTGTTGCAACCTTGTAATAACATTTAAATTGATTTGCTTTGATGGTCTAAGTCCACATGGCAGGCTACACAAGATAGAAATGTACTCACATTAGCCGAAAAGAAACAAAACATGCAGGCTTGTCTATAAAAGCTGACTCACACCGTTCATGAACTGACATATCCCCCAAGAGAATTTTGACTTTCCTTCTTGAATATTTTGCAAAATGGGAAGAAGGGCATGAAAACAATAGTGTTCAGATCACTGAAATAGACTTCTGACATAGAGAAAACTAGTAGATAACATTCAGGGAGAATGTGCAAGGTACTAAGCAGTTTATATAAGGGATCTCATTTAATGCTCATGATAATTGAATGAAGAGGCATACTTGTCCCACCCTCATTTTGCTAATAAATGGCCATTGTTCTCAGCCATTGCCCATGCCATGCATCTCCTGGAACTAAGAGATGCTGAGTTATTTGCATGCAGTAACTCTTCAGGTGAGGAGTAGAGCGGAGAGCAGAACTACAGCAGTTTTACCCCAGGCAGTAAACATTTACCCATGGAGAATGAGACTTCATAAGGTTTTTTCCTCATTGAACTTCTTTTAAGAGTGGGGTTTCACTTGGAAAGATGCTCACTTCTCCACTTTTTAATGGACTAAAAAAGAAAACACTTTACAGTAAAATCATAAGGACTTACATTTTTCTGGAGAACTTGGTTTTGGAATGGTCTGTAAAATCAAATACTAAGAATGTCTCTGAAATTCATGGACCATCTGGAGACCATGAAAACATTAAAAGCAGAAGGATCATTGTGCAAAATCAGTGATAAGTAACTCAAGTGGACTGTGAGACAATTTGCAAGGGAGGAGTGGTGAGATGAAGCTCATGTATCAGAGGAGGCGGAATTTACCCTAGGGGCCATGGAGAGTGACCTTGTAATATTTCTAGTTCAGACCAGTCACTGAGTGCAGTGCAGGGACTCAGTGGAGAGGTCAGACTACGGACTGAGTCTCTGGTTAGAAGATGATTGCAGTGGTAGGGACTCAACTAGTGTGGAGAAATGATATTGTAGTAGAAACATGGAATAGAGAGATGACAGGGAAGGATTCCATTCATGTCCTGAAAGAGTTTGCAGGTTGCATGCTGAGTAGTATCCTATTGTATGTATATACTGCAGTTGATTTATCCATTTTCTCCTTGATGGACATTTGGGTTGTTACCAGCTTTTGGCTGTTAGGACTGTCTTCTCAGTATATATATATTTTGGAATATGTACTTTAACTGCTCTTGAAAAAACCTAAGAGTGAAGTTACTGGGTCATACATAGGTAGATATATGAAGTAATGGTATAAGAATGTGTAAGGGTTATAATTAGTTCATATCTTTGACAACACATGTATTGTCAGTGCTTTTAATATTAACCATTCTAGTAAGTGTGCTGTGGTTTCTCATTGTGGTTTTATTTGTATTATTTTAATGACTAATGCTCTTAAGCACTTTTCCCCATGTTTATTGAACTAACACACATGTTCAAGTTTTAGCCTACATTTGTATTGGGTTGTTTGGCTTATTTGAGTCGTGGGAGTTCCTTATATATTCTGAAGTCTAACATTATTTTTCCTTTCATGGTTAGTGTTTCCTGTGTCCTGTCTAAAAAAATCTTTGCCAAAATTAAAAAAAAAATGTTTGCCTGCCCAAGGTTGAAAGTTAATGCCTTTTTACATTTAGATAGTTTTCTTATATTTAGACCTATGACTCATCTCAAATAAATTTTTGATGCATGAAATGAGTTATCTTTCATATACATATCTAGTTGTTTCTATGTCATTTATAGAAAAGACTTGCCTTTCCCCTTAGAATTATTTGGCTTTTTGTAAAAAAAAAAAAAATGATAGAAAGTGTAAATGTGGGAGTATTTAAAAACTGTATTCTAATCCACAGATCTATTTATCTATTCTTGTGTCAGTGTTTTGATTACCATATTACCATAAGTCTTGAAATCAGGTAGAAGAAATCCTCTATCTATGTTCTTTCACAAGATTGTGTTGGATACTCTAAGTTCTTTGTAATTCCTCATGCATTAGAATTAATCTATTGATTTCTATGATAAAGTATGGGAACTTGATTGCTATTATATTGGATTTACCAATAATAGGGAGAAATGACATCTTAACAATATCTAGTTTTATGATATGAGAAGTAGTAAATTTCTCTGCTTTTTAAGGTCTTCAAGTTCTTTAAACATTGTTTAACACTTTTCATTGTAGAGCAGGAGTTGGCAAACTTTTTTGGTAAAAAGCCAGATTGTAAATATTTCACACTTTGTGGGCCAAGAGGCCAAATCAGATATCTAGGTCCTCATATAACAAAGAAAAAAATCCGCAATTTTTTATTTATAAAATTCATAATACGGAGTATAATTTTTTTGTAATACAGATCTACTAATAAGAAGAATAGAATCTTTTCTTTTTTTTTTAGATTTAAACATAGCTTTATTATTATTATTATTATTATTATTATTATTATTATTATTATTTTTGACATTTGCTCTCCTTTATTTGTTAGTTACAAAATCTCATTTTGGACTGGACTCAGACTTAGAGGTAGAAGCTCTCAAAGAGGACAGTCTACGTCTCTTCGCAATCTGCTCCTGACGTTTTCCTTTGGCCTCCTTCATTCTCTTAGCCAAAAGTTTAGCATATTCTGCAGCCTCTTCCTTGTTCTTCTTAGTACGTTGTTTTTTCAGAGCAATACGCCTGCGTTTGTGTTGCAGGACACGGGGAGTAACAAGACGCTGAATCTTGGGTGCTTTAGTCCTAGGTTTCTTACCTCCTTTGTTTAGAGGTTTTCTCACAACATATTTTCGGACATCATCTTCTTTAGAGAGATTGAAAAGTTTTCGGATTCTCCTGGCTCTTTTGGGCCCCAGGCGATGAGGCACAGTGCTATCAGTGAGACCAGGAATATCTTTCTCCCCTTTTTTCACAATCACCAAGTTGAGAACACTGAGACTGGCATCCACAATGCAACCTCGAACAGATGGGCGTTTTCTCTCTCCCATCCTCCTCGGTCTGTAATGGGAGTGCCCCTTACTCAGCAGCAGGCGGACTCGGCCATGGGTTAAGACACCCTGCCTCATGGGGAAACCTTGTTTGTCGTTCCCACCACTAGAATGTTTTCTTTAGTGAGTAACATTTTTGCTTAAATGGAGTTCAGAGTTAGTTTTCTCTACCATAAAATTTAGTTGCAAATATTTATCTGTGAAGGGTCTGTAAAGTTGCTTTTCCCCTTCTGTCCCCATCACCCCCCTCCCATATACACACACACACACACACACACACGGGTAGGTACTCAGAATCTTGATACCAAACCATGAACATATGTCTGTAGTTGAGTACCTTCACCATTCACCATTCAGAAGTCATTTAACAAGTCTATTATCGTCTTCTCTTGGCATTTTCCTTTGAGCATGTCCTTACAATGCAGATAAACCACCTCCAACTGAAAATGAGGTGGGAGCTCTTCAACTGCTTAGTTGAATGGGTTTTAAAATATGGACACTTCCTTTGCACTTACATTGAGGTTTAAAAAACCTGGTGGAAACTGAAATTTGAGCTGAGAACACACTTATGCCTCAAATTTGTGTGGGAATGGAGATTTTGCTTCTTATTTTAACTTTTGACAGCATGGTTAGTGCATAAAGTAGCTTGTTGGTGTTTGTGATTTAGATAGTGTTAGTTGTAGTCAAATGATTTCATTGCACTATACATTTCACAAAGACAGGTTGTTGCCTTACAGTTTCAGGTTGAACTCATCAAGAAATATTATTGAGCTGGCCTAACATGGCTCAGTTGGTCTATGAACTTGGAGGTCACGGTTGGATTCCCTGTCAGGGCACATGCCTGGGGTGCAGGCTTGATCCCCAGTGGGGGTTGTGCAGGAGGCAGCCAATCAGTGATTCTCTCTCATCATTGATGTTTCTCTCTCCCCCTCTTCCTTCCTCTCTGAAATCAATTAAAAAACAAACAACAACAGCAACAACAAAGCACCTAGTGCTGGGCTCTGGGACAGGCACCGTGAACACCAAAAAAAAAAAAAAAAAAAAAAAAAAAAGAAATATTGAATTTTTAGTAAAAGCTAATTTCTGAAGTCATTTAGTTGTGAATACTACTGGTTGAGGCAAGTTCTTCCTATTCAGTAAAATTTCAGCCTCATAGATGAGCTTAAAAAATTTGCAATATATGTTTACCACTGCTAAACCATCAAACTGCTGTATGGTAGGCTAAGTTAAGATATTTACTTTTATTTTTGACAAAAATTTATGGAACTGACATGGAACTTCTTTACCGTAGGAGTGAATGAAATTTCACCATTGATACTACTGATAACATATGATTCATTTAAATATTTTCTGCAAATTACCTACTGATGAATAATATAATGAATAAATCATTGACCTCAAACACCTTATATTTTCACAAGCTTTGTAAATTTGTCCAACTAAATGTGTGTCTGCTCTACACACATTTTTACCACCATCAGTTATAACACATCTTCATAGATTCTGCTTTAATTTGTACTAGAGTTTTTCAACCTCTTTGATAATATCTTTTTTTAAATCCTCATGCAATGATGCTTTTTTTCCCCATTGATTTTTCTTTTTAAGAGAGAGTGGAAGGGAGAGGGAGAGAAAGAGAAAGAAACACCAGTGTGAGAGAGAGACATTGATTGGTTGCGTCCCACATGCCCCTGACCAAGTCTGGGAACCTGGAACCCAAGTACATGCCCTTGACTGGAATCTATCTGGGACTCTTCATTCAGCAGGCCGATGCTCTATCCACTGAGCAAAACTGGTTAGAGCGGTGATATTTTTACCTGTAGTTGTTTTACAAAATCTAGAGGCCAAACGTTCAGTCATTTCAAATTTGGCAGTGACTTCTTGAATAAACAACTGAGCAGTATTGGTATCATCTGTCAACTTATCAATAGCCAAAGAAAATAAATCATTGGCCTTGTTTTTTAATTTACTGATGATGTTTCTCCCAGTGTCCTCAACTCGTCAAGCAACTGTTCTTGCCAAAAGACAAATAGTCTCAAGTAAGTTTATTTTCTGTGCTCTGAACACATTTCTTTAGCTGCTGCTAACATGTTTTAATTAACTCACTATTGGTAAAATGGTTTTCCTTCCTTGGCTAACAAATGAGCCACTTGGAAACCTATTTTGATTGCAACTTCATTTCTGTTATTTACATATTTTCTGTGAAGAAATTTTGCTGTGAGGAGATATTTTATTTTCAATTTCTAGATTTGCTAATAATTGCTATCTCATGAATTGGAAATTGTGTGATAAATGCTTACTCTGGTAACGTTGACATATAATGTATTCTATTAGAACAGCTATACTGCCATTGCATAATAAACACACCGCATTGCCATCTACTTGATAACAAAATAATTCACCAGCAACTGACCTTCATGTTGAGACACTTTCTCTTTTGTGAAAAAACACTTTCTCTTTTCTTTATTTTAACATTAAGTATCTGTGCTGGTAATAATAAAAAAAGTATGAGGCTCAATTGCTGTTAAGTTATAAGTGTATCACTGTGATCTGTAGTTTCCTGCATGGCAGTGAGAGGTGGTGAGATATGGTTTCTGTTGCAGCTACTCAATGCTACAGTTATTGTGCAAAAGCAGCTATTGATGCTGCTGAAGCCAATGAGCATGTATTCTAATAAACACTTATTATGGACACCAAAATTTGAATTTCATGTTGTGGAAAATTCTTATTATATTATACTAGTGGCCCGGTGCATGAATTTTGTGCAAGGTGCGGGGGAGTGTTCCTCAGGCCAGCCTGTACCCTCTCCAATCTGGGACCCCTCAAAGGATGTCCTGCTGGTTTACAAGGATCAGGCCTAAACTGGCAGTTGGACATCCCTCTTGCAATCCGGGACTGCTAGCTTCTAACAGCTCACCTGCCTGATTGCCCCTAACCACTCTGCCTGCTGGCCTGCATGCCTACAACTGCCCCCCATGCTGGCCTGATCACCCCCAACTGCCCTCCTCTGACAGCCTGCTTGCCCCCAACTGGCCCTCCTGCTGGTCTGCTCACTCCCAACTGCCCCCCACCAGTTGCTGGCCTGATTACTCCCAAGGGTCTCCCCCACCAGCCTAATCACCCACAATTGCCCTACCCTCTCAGCCTCTAACAGCCTCTATCTCGGCCCCGCCACCATGGCTTTGTCCAGAAAAACATCCGGAAGGTCTCCTGGAAGGTCTCCCAGTCTAATTAGCATATTACCCTTTTATTAGTATAGATTATTTTCTTTTGGTTTATTTTGAATCACCCAATATTACAACTGTGAAAGCCATTCCTACCTGTGGACTTGTGGTGGTGGCAAACCAGATTTGGCCTGTTGGTGGTAGCTTGCCAACCTCTACTTTAAAGAGTTCATTGTCCTTTAAAAATTTAACAAATTAGGTAAAATTGCTTTTTCTATTCCCTCTTATATTTGTCATTTCTGGTGTTTTCATGCCTTGTGTAGCTCTTTGCTATGGTATCATTTTCCTTAATCCTGAAGAAATTCCTTTAACATTTCTTTCAATCCACATCTACTGCTGATGAATTCTCTTAGTTTTTTATATTTTATTTTTTATTTATATTATTTTTTCCGTTACCATTTATCTCTCCTATATTCTCTTCCCATCTCTAGCCCTCCTACCCCCCAGTTTTTGTATATTTTACATGGTTTATTTTGCCTTCATTATTCCCTTTTAAGTATTTTTATGTTCATAAGCACAAAAGAGCAAATATTTCCAGTATGCAGATGCAAGATTTTTTTAAAGAAAAGAAACAGGGGAAAAAGATAGATACAGAGGCAAAGAAGCATTGAAAAGACTGTCAAACTACAGGGGCAAGGCAGGGGAGGGTGGGGGGGGGGGCGGGAGCTGTAAGAGATCAACTGAAGGAATTGTATGCAGGCATATAAGCATAACCAATTGATACACGACACTAGTGGGTGGGCAGGTGAGGGCATGTGCTGGGGGGGGGGGTAAGAGGAGGCTGGGAGTTCAATGGGGAGGAAAAAAGGAAACATATGTACTACTATTTGTAATACTTTAAAGAAAAAAAATTAAAAAGTGAAAAAGATATAAAGAAAAAAAAAAGCTAAAAAAAAAAAAGCAGTACACCAATAAAGACTATTAATAATGTTTGAAGAAAATCAGAAGTAAGGACATTGGGCTGGTATAATGTAATTACATGTTTATGTTCTGTCTTACCCATTGAAATATCCAGTGCTATTAATTTCCAATTAGTATTCAGATTATTTATGAGATACCTTTCCATGGTTCCTGCATGATGCTTGTAGATTTGTTTATGTGATGATGACATCTCAAGAGGCACTATGTGAGTGTGTATGTGGATGTGTGTGATAAGTGAGTGCATGTTTTGGTCCTCTGTTCAAACTGTTAGAAATGTCAAGAAAACCTGGAGTTCCTCTTTTCTGGGGTTCCTTCTCTGTTACATTCTCTCAGTTCTCTGCATCTCCACCAAGGCTTTGCTCAAGTGAAAGTTTAGTTTCATTCCAAAATGTATTAAACTAGGGGGCGGATGTCCCTCAGCCCAGCCTGTACCCTCTCCAATCTGGGACCCCTTGGGGGATGTCTGACTGCCGGTGAATGCCTGATCCCTGCAGTCGGGCATTCCTCTCACAATTGGGATTGCTGGCTCCCAACTACTTGCCTGCCTGCCTGATTGCCCCTAACTGCTTCTTCCTGCCAGCTTGATCACCCCTAACCAGTCCTCTGAGAGCCTGATTGATGCCTAACTGCTCCTCTGCTGGCCCGATTGCCCTCAACTGCCTCCTCTGCTTGCTTGATCACTTCCAACTGCCCTCCTCTGCTGGCCCAGTCACCAACTGCCCTCCCCTGCCAGCTTGGTCATCCCCAACTGCCCTCCCCTGCTGGTCCAGTTGCCCACAACTGCCCTCCCTGTCTGCCATCTTGTGGTGGCCATCTTGTGACCACATGGGGGTGGCCATCTTGTGTGAGGACATGACACTCAGTTTGCATATCACCTCTTTATTATATAGGATTGTGCTCCCAATTTAACTATTTTTTAAATAACTGTCACTTAAAGGTAGTTATTCAGTTAGATAAAAATTAAAATACTTAAGATTACCAAATAAAAGTAATGTGTGCTTAAGATTCAGCATACAAGAATCTATTAAGAAGGAGGAATAAAAGGATAAAATAGAAATATATTCTGGATTTAAAAATTTTTTTGTATTGAAGTTTAAGCTGCAATATTTTAATGTTTAATAGTTTTTATATATACATGTCTATATCTATATATCTCAGGAATAGAATTAATATCCTTTGTAGAATAAAATTATTTATATTTTTATATTTCAATTTCAACTTAAAATTTAAAGTCTTATAGACTTACTATAATTAAAATCAATA
This sequence comes from Antrozous pallidus, assembly GCA_027563665.1. Taxonomy (NCBI): domain Eukaryota; kingdom Metazoa; phylum Chordata; class Mammalia; order Chiroptera; family Vespertilionidae; genus Antrozous; species Antrozous pallidus. The sequence goes on along the minus strand of CM050522.1, from coordinate 74,878,757 downwards.
AAAGCTACTCAATGCACATATGCAAAGATGTATATTACCTAAAGTTTTTAATTTTAGTAAGCTGTATTCCAATTAAGTATTCCCTCATTCTACACATTTTCATTATGTATTGAGAGCACTATGCCAGGTGCTGGGATTCAGCAGAAAAATGGAAGATGCTCTGTCTTATAAACACACAGAAATAAACCATGAAAGAGGCCACGAAGGAAATAAGAGAGATTTAGGGCTGTATGTAGAGTGATCAGGGAAAGATCCACTAAGGGGGAAATCAGTGAATTGAACTACTTTGAAAAATTACTGATAAGAATATGGATGAGAGAGAGAGTAGTGATGGGCCACCTGAGACAGTGGTAGACTCCTTTCTGATTGCTTGTGGCAGTGGGACCTAGCTCTTTCATTCAGTCTTAGAAGTGTTCCTATAGTGGCTGCTGAACTGGAGCCGCTGGACATTGTGCAGCTGAGCTGCATGAACTGATGAATTGTTAGTGCATTAGTGATGAGAAAGAGGTGCACCTGAGAATTGTGGTCCAAAGGCTGATGGTTGTTTCTGAAGAGTCCACTGGATGAATTGTTAGTGCATTAGTGCTGAGAAAGAAGTGCTTTGAGAGTTGTGGTCCAAAGGCTGATGGTAGTTTCTGAAGAGTCCATTGGTACCTGAGTACCAAGCCTATCAGACTCTAAGGAGTCCACACCAACTTGTTCAGGCATCCAGGTTCTGAGCTCCCAGATTTAAAAAATTTTCAACTAGTGGTCTATAGGCTGTAGAGTTTGGAAGAGGTCCTAGTCCATCAGAGGGGTTAGTCCTGAGCCTTAGATGCTCAGCTACTTCAGTTAGGGGTAATTGATGATTTCTAGCAGTACAAGCAATTAATAGTCCTCTCAGTTGATATATATATATATATATATTTAGAATCATCATAGTCATCTCCCTGTTTAAGATCTCTGTCCCCAGCCCAGCACCCTCTCCATTGTTCCTATTGCTCATACACAGCATGTGCACTTCTCTCATGTTGTGAAAGAAGTCTCCCTCCCCGCTCCACTAGACTATAAGCTTCTTGAGAGCAGAACCCTTGCCTGTGTTGTTAGTGATATACAGGGTGGGGCAAATGGAGGTTTACCGTTCTGAGCATGCAAAACATGGGATTTATTCTTGCATTATTACTTATTTATCATTGCATTCTTTTTCATACAAACAACTATAAACCTAGTTTTGCCACAAGGTAGGCCCAGTGTATTTGGAACACTTTCTGCTACAAGGTTAAGTCCTCAGGGCCTTTCTGTTGATACATTGTCAAACACAGGAAAATCCCCCCTTTGAATTTCTTTGAGTTACTTTAAGAAGGGAATCCTAGTTACTCAGTTCACACACAATTTCTGATCATTTACTTCATTGTTTCCATGAAAACCCTTCCAAGATTTTCTCTGTATCGTAATAAGCTGGACCATTGAATGATAAGAAGTTTTCCATGCAATTGTTCTCCATTCATCATCCCCCAGGAACTATGCCATTTTGCATTTTTTAAAGAGACACTTTTTGGTAGGCAAAAGCTATTTCTGGATGAACGATGACAAGAAATTATCCTTTTAATGGTGGGTCAGTAAAGTTTTTACCTCATATATGAGATTTTAATATAAGGGCTTTAGAGTTATAATTTATTTTATCCACAGACAAACCTAGACTACTATAATTCTCATCAGTCTCCCGTGCTGCAGTATAACCTCTATTTTGCCTTCATTTTTGAAGGAGAATTTCACTCAATGTAGGATTGTGTGGATATATATTTTTCCTTCAGCAGTTTAGATGTTATTTGATTGTCTTATTTCCATTGAGAGTTGGATGCCATTTCTATCATTGTTTCTCTGCATGTAATGTGTATTTTTTTCTGCTGTTTGTATTTATTTGTTTTTAATTTTATTAAAAGTCTGGTTGAAAAAGGTGAAGGGATTAAGCAAAAAACAAAACAAAAAAGTCCTTATAGATACAGACAATAGTACGATGGTTGCCAGAAGGAAAGGCAGTGGGGGTAGGCAAAGAGTGTAAGTAGGGATAAATGGTGACAAAAGACTTGACTTTGAATGGTGAATACAACACAATATATAGATGATGTATTATTGAATTGTGCACTTGAAACCTATATAATTTTATTAGCCAATGTTACTCTAATATATTCAATAAAAATAAAAATATTACCCAAACATAATATTTCTTTTCTTTATTCATTTAAGTGTAGTAAGTCTTTATTTGGCTTTTTCTCTTTCTTTTAAAAAAACGTATCCTGTTTGTGGTTTATTGAGTTTCTTGGGTTCATGGATTTTTTTGTCTTTCATAACATTTGGAAATTTTGGCTATACTTTCTTCATGTATTTTTTTCTACCTCAATTTCTTTTTCTTCTTCTCTTTCTGAAATTTTAATTAAATCTATGCTGAACTTGATTCTGTCCCTCAAGTCACTGAGGTTCTGTAAATATTTTTCAGTATTTTTTATCTTTATGTCTTAGTTAAATAATTTCTATTGACTTTCTTTAAGCTCATCATTTTTTTTCTGCAATGTATATTATGTTGTTAAGCCCATTCAGTGAATTTTAAATTTCTGATGTGTTTTTTATTGCTATATTTTTCTTCTCATTGTTTTTATAGTTTCTAGTTATTTACCAAAAGTTATAGATATTATTCACTTATATCCATCTTTTCATTTAAACCTGTGAACATATTTATTATAACTACTTGAAAGTCCTAGTTCCCTAAGTCTAACAACTCTGTTACCTCTGGGTACATTTCATTGATTTCTTTTTCTTCCTGGGTATGTGTTTCATCTTTTTCTGATTGTATAGTAATTTTTTATTGTAAACTAGATATTGTGAATGCTATGCTGTTAACAGCCTGGAATTTTGTTATCTTCCTTTGAAAGACATTGAGTTTTTTTTGTTTTTGTTTTTTTTTTTGTCTTCCTGGAAATCTCCAGCCTCTCTAGGCTTGTTAGGATGAGACTAATGTCTACCAATGTTTAGCCTGTTCCTAAACATGGTCTTTCTAAGGTCACAACTGAATGCCTGGGCTTATAGTCATTTGTACCCTTGCTGGTCAGAATGCCATCCTGTCCCAGTAGTGCCAGACCTCTGCATTCTCCCTTCAGCCCATAGGTCCCCTGTAGCTGTTTTTGTGATGTTACTCAATTTGCCAAGTTTAATATTCAACCTCAGGGACTTGCATGAAGATTTCAAGCTGCTCTGCACAGCATCCTTCATTCCTGTATCCCTCCCCACAAATTCTAGCTGCCTTAGAAGTTTCCAAACCAGATATATGTCTTCTCTACCTTGTAAGACTGTTGCTTCCCTGTTGGGTTTCACTTTTCTGTGACACTGTTTGGAAACGTAATAGACAGAATATTAAGATTATTAGGAGATGAATGTGGAGGGCATGCATATATTTCCCTTCTCCCAAAGATCACAGCCCAATGTTGTCTTTTGTCTAATGCTTCAAAGCAGTTGCTTCATATATTTTGTTCAGTTTTATAGCTGTTACTAGAGGCTCGGTGCATGAAAATTCATGCACTGGAGCGGGGTGGTCCCTCAGCCAGCCTTCCCCCACTCACAGTCTGGGAGCCCTCAGGAGCAGGAGGCAACCAGGCGATTAGGAGAAGGTGATGCCCCATCAAACCTCTGCTGCTGTCACTGCCAGCAGTGCCAGCCTTGGCTGGCCCTGGTTACCTGAGCCTTGGGTGGCACTGTGTGGCTGGGCAGCCACCATTCGAGGCTTGCCTGTACCTCGGGCTGGCCGTGGGCAGCTGGGGGGCTGAGAGGACTGGGGTACTTCAGAGGCCATGTACCTGCCACCCTGGTGGGACTGAGGAGACTGGGTGCTGCCATCTTGTGGCTGTGGGTGCAGTCATCTTTGAGGGCAGGGCAGCAATTGGCATATTCTCTCCTTATTAGCTGTGGGCACAGCCATCTTTGTGACAGTGTGAGGGTCAATTAGCATATTCCCTCTTTATTAGGTAGGATGCCAGAAAGTTTAATCCTTTAGCCATTCCTCTGCATGGCTAGAACTGGAAGTCCCAATGTCTTCTTTATCTTTGTTTTCTCAGAGCTTAGAATGATGCTTAGTACTGGATGCCCATGTGAGTTGAATGAGTGCATAATTATTTTGTCATGTGACCTGGCTGAGTGCACATGATAGAGCAATCCATAGACCTGGTATCTTGGTCTGGGCCTTTGTATGCTGTAATTCATGGGCTTCGTTTTCTTTTGTTGTTCCGAATTGGGGCCTAGAGTTCACTTGACATACCTTTGTGGAAAGAAGGCTTAAGTTCCCCAGTAAATGACTTCTTCTTCCCTCCTTTACGAAATTAACACCCACACTTGCGATGAAACCACATTTAACCTTTTGGGAGTGACTTTGGGGGACTGTGGGGGATGCACAGGGAAATGCCTAGTGGTTTTCAGTACTCCCTTCTTAGCTTCCTTCTTCATTTACCAAAGCATTGCTTGGAGCACCTATCTGATGCAATCTGAGGCTACTTTCCGATCTTCTTGAATAATCCTAATGATTAGCCTGGTCCTTCTGGAACAACTGCTTATTGACTTACATTCTTTCAAGTTGATGCTGAGATATCGATTTGAACATAAGCTATTTCCTAGGAGTGGCTGCACAGGGAAGTGGAGTTAGAAGATTGTGCCAGGTCAGAAATGTGAAACATGGAAGGAAGAAGGTCTCTGAAAGCTGAATTCTCAGTTTCTTCATATGTCTATCTACTGGTCAAATGATTAACAAGAGCAAATATTTCTCCCATTCCCTTCTTTTCTTTCACTTTCCTTATCTTCTCCTCCTTTCTTTCTTCCTGTCTTTCTGCCTGCTTTTCTTCCTTCCTTCCTTCCCCTCCCCAACCCCTCAGGGGAGAACGAAGCAGTATATTTTGTTTACAGTGGTTAAGAGCACTTAAGAAAAAGACTGCTTTATTGAGCTATGATTGACCAAAAACTGTAGAGTAGCATGATTTTTGCAATCAGCCATGCCTCAGTTCAAATCTTGGCTCTCAGCTTATTACTTTTGGAACTTGGAAGAGACACAGCACCTCTTTAAGCCTGGGTTTATTCACCTGTGAAATGGAGGTAACAAGTCCTGATTGATAAGATTATTGTGCAAATTGAATAAAAATGAGTCTATTTTGTGGTGGTGGGGGGATTCTCTCTTCTAGTTATCTCTGGATCAATCCCAAAACAGGCTCTGGGATTAGCTGTTTGGTTGGTCAAGCTTCTTCCCATTCTGACTTCCACTCCTTTCTTGCTAGGTAAAGTTTGTTTGGAGTGGGGTTGTGGCTGGCATCTGACTTATATTTCTACAAAAAAAAAAATGTTAAAAATTTATTTTGCAGATTTCAGTTGGAACCTTCCCCTTTCACTATCTTAACCCTCATCCAGCCCCCACTTAAAGCCTGGTTTGGCTTTGGGCCAGAATCCTTGGGGATAAATAGGATTGGTTAATCCTATAATAATTTGCCATAAAAATCATTAACAAATATAACCCTCACTTGGAAATTGGGAGACAGATGCTAACAGGAAGGGACTCTGCTTTTAGAATTGTGTTTAATAGTTTCCTCCACAAACATGTATTAGAATCCACTTGATTCTAGTTCCCAAGGGTGAATAAAGCATCATCTAATGGAGGGAAGAGAGACAAGCAGTGAGTCAACCTGAGGTGGGGGCAGGGATGGTAGTATCTGTGGGAGCCCCTGGATGGGTCATTCAGGAAAAGCTCCACAGAGGAAGTGAGTCTTGAGGAACAAATAGGAGTTCACTACGGAGTAGGGGAAGGGACGGTGCTCTCCCCAGAGTAAAAAGTAAGCCCTCCAAATGTGAAAAAGTAGTGCTTTCACCAATGATGCTGGGGCCAATGTGTACCAACTCTTAAGAACTGAATGTTAACTTTTTTGTGTGTGAGCCATCATTAAACATGGCCACAATTCAACATTAAACTCTATACACTTATTTTTATTTTTAAATTTAATAAATCTTTATTGTACAGATTATTATAGTTGTTCCTCTTTTTTCCTCCATAGCTCCCCTCCTCCCAGTTCCCACCCCACCCTCTGCCCTTACCTCCCCCCACTGTCCTCATCGATAGATGTATGATTTTTGTCCATTCTCTTCTTGCATCCCCACACCCCTTTCCCCCTCAAGAATTGTCAGTCCACTCCCTTTCTTTGCCCCTGATTTTATTATATTTACCAGTTTATTCTGTTCATCAGATTTTTAATTCATTTGGTTTTTAGATTCACTTGTTGATAGATATGTATTTGTTGTTCATAATTTTTATCTTTACCTTTTTCTTCTTCATGCTCTTCTTAAAGAATATCTTTCAGAATTTCATATAATACTGGTTTGGTGTTGATGAACTCCTTTAGCATTTTCTTATCTGTGAAACTCTTTATCTGACCTTCAATTCTGAATGATAGCTTTGCTGCATAGAGTAATCCTGGTTGTAGGTTCTTTCTATTTATCACTTTGAATTCTTCTTGCTACTCCTATCTGGCCTGCATAGGTTCTGTTGAGAAACCAGCTGACAATTGTGTGGGTGTTCCCTTATAGGTAATTAACAGTTTTTCTCTTACTGCTTTTAATATTCTCTCTTTATTTTTGCTCTTGGCAATTTAATTATGATATGCCTTGGTGTGGTCCTATTTGGATTCCTTTTGTTTGGGGTTCTGTGCACTTCCTGGACTTTTAAGTCTGTTTCTTTCACCAGGTGGGGGAAGTTTTCTGTCATTATTTCTTCAAATAGGTTTTTAATATCTTGCTGTCTCTCTTCTTCTGGCACCCCCATAATTTTGATGTTGGTATGCTTAAAGTTGTCCCAGAGGCTTCTTAACTATATTCAAATTTTTTGGATTATTATTATTATTATTATTATTATTATTATTTTGCTTTTCTGGTTGAATGTTTTTTGCTTCTTTGTATTTCAAATCTTTGACTGGATTCTTGCATTCACTAGTCTGCTGTTGGGTATCTGTATAATATTTTTTATTTTAGTCAGTGTAAAGTTGGTCCTTTTTCATATCCTTGAGGGTCTCACTAAATTTATCGGCCTTTTCTAGGAAATTCTTAAAAAATTTTATAACTGTGGTTTTGAAATCTATATCCCCCATTTCTTTCATTTGTGGTCTGTTTCTTTGTCTCTGCATTTTGGTTGCTTCCTTGCGTTGGTAGGGTAGCTTTGTGTGCTAGGTGTCCTATATGGCTCAGTGTCTCGGCCTCCCCAGTTACCTGAAGTGGACACTCTTGGTGCACCCCTTTGTGGACTGTGTGTAAAACCTTATTGTGGTTAAGTCTTGATTATTGTTGGTATCAATTGGCTGTGAGGATCAGCAGTATCTACAATGGGAGAGCTTCTGTGCTGGAGACGGCCTTATGGGATAAGACTTGCAAAATTGCAAAAGCCTCTGTGCTCTGTTTGGATGGGGCAGAGTCTCAGGTCCAAGCAGACAGTCTTGGCTTCCCATCAGCCCTGCCTAAGGGGCCCCTGGGTCTCAGTGTCTCACAGTAATTTCTGCAAGCACCTTTGAGAGAGAGCTACCCTCAAATTTCACCCACTGCCAGACAGTCCAGTTTCTCCCCCAGTGAATCTTGATTCCCAGATTCTCGCCCAGAACTGGAGATCATTGCAGTCGGAACTGGGGTTCAGCGCAATAGGGTGCTTTTGTTTCCTTCCTGCTAGAGAAGGAAAGCTAGTTGGCAACTCAACAGTCAGTCACTCTGAGTGCATTTGCATGCACGCCTCCAGACCTCTGCCTTTTGTGGCTCCCTTGAGTTTCTGCCTGACAGTCCAGATTCCCCCTGTTTGAGCCTGGGTCACCAGGGTCTTTCCCGGAACTGGGGTTCAGTGCAGTCAGAACTATGGTTCAGTGCAGTCTGGAGCTTTTGTCTCCTTCCTTCTAGAGAAAGTCAGCCAGGCACCCAGCTGCCCAGCCATCTGTCATCTCTGCATGTGTGGCTCCGTACCTCAAGCTTTTGTAGCTCCTCTGATTCTCTGTGTGCTTTTCTCTTTCCTTCTGTAGAATTTCCACTCAGCCAGCTTTCCTGTGGTTCTGGATGATGTCCATTTTGTCTTTTAGTTGTAGTTTTGAAATTGTTGTGCGAGGCAGCAGTTTAGGTGTTTACCTATGCTGCCATTGTGGTTTTTTCTATGCACTTATTTTTAAAATAAATTATAATAAAACAAAGGTAATAAATACTCAAAAATTACCAGGTAATTACCACTACATTTTACTTTTATCTATCCTCTTGAGATTATTTATTTCTATTGTATCAGTGTGATAAAAATATATAATGGTGCACCCTTCAAAGTCTTCATTCAGTGGCAACATATTGGCTGCTTGTAATTGGTCCTGAGGGGAATATTTACACCACAGATGGTATAAACCAGAGATTTGTTTTGGAGAGCTTGTTGTTAAATATTTACCAGCACATCCCTGCTATAACATAAGCAGAGGGGACACCTGTTGAAGCAGAGAGCCTCATAGAGGCTGAATCAGAATGGTCTTGGATTTCCCCTTGAAGGGGATAGGAAGCTATGAGAGCATTTTAAAGCAGAACTCTAGAATATGGTAAAAGGAGGTTTACAGTTGTTCATATGGAAATAATACAATGATCAATATTAGTACAGGAATAAACTCTGTGTTTCCTATATTCATAACTGTACACTTACTTTCTCCCCACCCTGTACATGGCCCAGTTTGTTATACAGGAGCACTCAGGCTGCTGTGCAGTGGGTGGGCTCCACATGGGGCAGGGAGCCCAGGGAGGAGGCTGCTGTAACAAAATCGATCAGTCAGCCTCAGTGAGTGATTAAATGTTGGGAGTCATGGAGAGTGATCCATTTAAGGTGGCCTCGGGTTCAGCCTTTGGACACTTGGTGGAAGAGGTTGATGCCTCTAAAGTGCTGTGTCCATGAATGAATATGTGAACTGGGAGAATGTCCTGGACACAGGAGAAGGTCCCAATGTCTTGGGGCCTTACTCCTTTGTTCCTGCCAGCACCAAATCCACAAGCACTTGGAATTTACTTTTACTGTGTAGAATTCCAGAGTGGAGCATCTCTGATCCTTTTGCCCAGGGACTGTACCCTTTAGGGAGACATTATGGATCTGAGACTATAATACTGGGGTTGATCAAACATGGCTCCTTTCATTCCCATAATTTCTTAGGCTCGATGGTTTCCTCTATGAGCCTCAGTTTACTTCTCTGTAAAATGGGTATTGTCATCCAGACCCTATTCTACTCCCCATGGAATTCTCGGGAAAAGGGATACAGGGTAGCAATTTTTCTATGGTGTCAGATTGTGTTTCCTAGGAAAAGGGCAGAAGTAGGGAGAGTGCACATAGTAGCAAAGAGGCAAACGAAGTCTAGTTGAGTGTCATTCTTGAAAAACAGTAGGGAATGCCAAAAGGGATTCTGCATCCCCATGCAGTGGCTGCCAGGGAAATGCTTCCCATCTGAAAGTGTGGAGTGGAGCTCTAGGGATTGGTGAGGTGATGGTGGTTGTCACCAGCCATGCCAGAAAAGTCCATGGTGCAACTCATTTGATTTGGCTCAGGAACAGCTGGCAGCTGGCCAGTGCTCAGTTTTCTTGTTCTTTGCCCCAGAAGGTGCTAGTCATTAGCATTACCCACTGAGTGAGTCACACTTGCTATCAATCAGTAATTGTATTGTGGAGTCACAAGTCCAAATGTTAATGAAATCAAACATACCGAATCACACAATCAAATACACTGAATCACACTGAATCAAACACACTGAATCACACTGAAATCAAACACTGAATCCTATGAAAGAGGAGACCCCTTGATGTTCTGTCTTTATATCCTGTTTATTTCTCTGAGATTGCTTATCGCAATGTGTTATTTATTAATTCCTTTATTGTACCCCCTCACATTTTCAATTCAGTAGCACAGAAGCCTGGTGAGACCAATAGCCATCCTTTTTTGTTGTTATTAATCCTCACCTGAGGATGTTTTTTCCATTGATTTTTAGAGAGAATAGAAGGGAGGGGGAGGAACACAGAGAGAGCAACACCAATGTGAGAGAGACATCGATTGGTTGACTTCTGCATGCACCCAGACCAAGGCTCAGGATTGAGCCTGCAACCAATATATGCACCCTTGACTGGAAATCAAACCCAGGATTCTTCAGTCTGCTGGCTGACTCTGTATCCACTGAGCAAACTGCCTAGGGCAGTCATGTCTTTTTCACACACAGCACCCAGCAGGAGCCTAACACATTGAGTACTTATTAAATATTAGCTGAATGAGTGCTGTTCCTCATTGCTGCCAAGCCCGTAAAAGGTGCAGGGGGTGGATGAGCAAAGGGGTAAAGAACAGAGCTGTCGGAAGAGAACAGGATTCTCCAACCCTGGAGTTTACATCTCCATTCCAGTTACCTTTCTGTTTCCTGCATTGACGGGGTGAAAAGTCCCTGAAGGCCAATTGGGGAGCTTTGTAGCATAGGTACATGGGGAATTTTGCTTTCTCTTGGATAAACCCTCTTCTTTCTGTGCCCACCTCCCTGCCACCTAAAAAAGGGAAGCTCACTTGAAGGTCAAGCATAGAATTATTGAGACCTATTTCTAAATTAGCTCACTTCTTTTGCCTCTGCTTCTGATTCTCAGAGGAGGAAATTGAAGTCTATATACATGAAATGGTTGGCCTGAGGGCTCAGAATATGTCAGCTGGGAGACCTGGGCCTGGAACACAGGTCTACTGACTTCAGATCCACTGTGTTTTCTACTGTTCTACTCTTGGACATTGTTATTGATGGTGATGAGTGATGGTGATGATGATGAGGATGAGGATGAGTATCTGTGTTAGTGGAAGCAATGTAAATAGGGATGGTAGTCAAAATATCTAACAGCCAGTGTGCCATAAGCATCAGGCAGACAGAATCATGTAAGTCAGAACAGATCCCACTCCTGGACGTCCTGACTGAATGTAGCTGGGCTTTGATTGGACACTGGATAGCCACCATGGATGACTTGACAAACATCAGGAGAGGCAGCTGGTTAGTTTTGTTTCCGTGCTCCACAGTTCTCAGGGATGGCGAGTCCTTTTGAGAATTGATTGAAAAGTTTGCTTTTGGTGAGCTGGATTAGTTGAAGAACTGGCATTATGACTTCTGCATATGATTGACTTTTAATGAATTTAGGGCAAGTAATTCATTTCTCTCTGTAAGTGTAAAAGGTGTTTTGTTCGTATCTCTCCTAGGAGTGGAGATAAGCTAAAGTGAGAGCTGAAATTAGGAAGGACGTCAGTACATTCCAAGGTCTCCCATTGGGAGGGAAATTTTTGAGACTGATGTTTTGGAAGAGAGCGTTACCCTCTCTTTATCTATGTCTTATTTTACCTACAACTATTAGATGGAAACATGTGAAATTCTATGTGACCATTTGATCCATCGAAATGTCACTTTAATATGATCCCAATCTAACATTGGCTGACCTTCAGTTACTCCAACTGCTGTTCTGGAAAATGGAAAGAGATGGATAGGTTGAACCTCTTTTATTCATGCTGATACTTGTTTTCATGAGAGGCAGGGGGATGCAGTATCAGAGAGATCTGGGTTTAAATTCTGGCTCCATCAAATACTAACTTGGCCTTCTCTGGCCTCTCTCTTTCTCTTTTATGCTATGTCTGAGTTTAGGCGACCTAACTACAGAGTTCCTGATTCATAAAAGAAACTCAGTATCCCATCTTCACTCCTTTCCTTCATCTGACTAGTGGCACAATCTGTGGGGTTTCACAGTCAATTTGTAATAAGATTTATTATAACCTGTGAAAATCAGTTGCATTCAAGTGCATGGAAAACTAGATACATTTTAAAAACTATTCTTCTGGAGATCTTAACTTGTAAAAACACACACAGATTAACAGAGATTGACTCAGTTATTAAAATTCTGTGGCTTTTAATGCCAATTTATTAAGTTACACCTATTTAAATACATCAACACATACATTTCATTCTCAGAGATTGGAATTGACACAATAGTGTCTGAAGACATGGGTTGCGTACCAGTGAAGTATGTATCCAATGGGACATACAATATGCAGTTTACTTTGGAAGTGTGACGTTTTAACATAAAACATAAAATCAGTGAAAGCACATGGGGCTTATTACTAAAACCACACAAACATGTACATTTGTTTAATTTCTACACCCCTGAAACAAAAGAGGGGAAAGTTACACATTTGAATGACTTTAAGAATAAAATCATTTGATTAAGTTCAGCTACATTATTTACTCAAAACTGTGTGTCTCCTTCCTCCTGAATATATCACCATGGGAGTGGGACTTGCCTATCGTGTTCCCTCTTGTCTTGTCTCTCCAGCCTCTTTGTAAGTGCTGCTATGTGACTGATGTTTAAAAAAATGATTCATGGATGAAATGGAAAGTCTACTGGGGTCGTTGTCAGAGATATGGATTCTAGTCTCAACATTGCTATTAGCTACTGTCTGGCATTGGGCTATTTGTAGCATCTTTCTGCGCCTGAAGACATCCTTAAAATGATGTAACTTGGAGCAGATAAACTATACTGATTGCATCAGTTCTAAAACTCCATGACAATTTCTATTGGCCAAGATCTCAGAGTTACTTTGTGTTGGATACTCTCCAAACGAGTGAGAAATGGCATTTTTTTTCCAGGCTGGAAGCCACTGAACTTCACAAGGCCTCCCAGGTTCAATGATCAAATAGAACACACAGAAGTTAATTAAACAGTGGCATAGTCATAGATTTGGAGAAAAACCCTCCAGATATCATTTGGTTCAATCCCCCCTCCTCTCTCAATGAAGAAATGGCTTCTATAAAACCCTTGAGCTAAGCTCTTTGCTCGAAATATCTCCAGGGACTGAGAAATCGCTATCTGGGGATAGTCTGGTTTGGGATAGAAAATTCCTTTGGCTATCAAGCCATAAATGGAGACCCTGTAACTGCAACTCAGTAGCCCCAGAGCCTTTCTCCAGAGACACGTGAAAGAAGTCTCCTCTTTTCTTCTACATCATCCCATTATCTCCTTCTAATTTCTCCTCTTGTTATTAGAATGGATGATATTTGCTAAGAGCAGATGGTAACTGGATGTGCCTAGTCTCCTGACTCAGATTCACAAAGATGGTATTCTACTCTAGAGCTGCCATTAACTCCTTGTGTGGCCTGACAAGTAACTTCTGTCTTGACTGGTATGGTCTTTTCTTCTTAAAGTAGGGTGATGTAAGGGGTTGGGGGCAAACGTGTCTCAGAGCTTGGGAAGTTGTAACTATGGTTGTCAGAGTGGGTTAGGGCACAGATGTGACTGCTCTGCCCCATACTCTGTCATCAATGGAGCAAATGGACTCAGCAGTTAATACTCCACTTGCCTTCTCCCTCAGGCCCAGCTGCCAATGTGATGTAATAGCTGTTAATATCCAGGCTAGTGATGCACACTTAAAAAAAACATTCTGCTAAAAATGGCAAAAACACTTCCAGGACCCTGGGCCCTAAGAGAGCAAGAAATCTTAGGGTAAGAGGGTTCTGCATGTGTTTTGCAAGGTGTGGAGTATAAACCATTGTGTCCTGAAGAAATAAAATCCCCAATGTCACAATCATAGAAACACGACTGGGAAAGGACTTGGGAAATACCTTGCAAGGGAACTTTGGCAGCAGGCATGCCTTGTGTACAGGGAGCTGGTTGAACATTTTAACCCAGAGGAATTATTGACAAGCACAGAGGTGGAATTTCCTCTGGAATGACATAGCTTAGGTTGAAATGGAGCCAAGGTCTTTGGCATGCCCTGTTACTGAACTGAACAAGACACATTTCAGGATGTGAAAGATGCATCTTTTCACATTCTACTGTAGCCTAGTTAAAAGAGTCAGACATTTTAGTACCTTAAACAATTCCGTTCTCTTACATAGATCTAAACCACGCTAGGGTCCAAATGTTGGTGACCCCATGCATTTTGATCATGACTCCTGGATTTGTTGAAGGACACCCACACCTCTGGGTCATCCATAAAGTTCTAGTAGTTGCTGGCCAAACTTGATAATAACCTTTCTCCACGTTTGGCTTGATAGTGGATGCCACTATAGAAAACATTAACTTTGTCTTCTCCCCTTTTACTTTTGGAAATCTGTCCTTGAGTATAGGACAGAAATCACTTAGAGTATAAAGAAATCATGTCATTAATGATCATCCTTCACCAAATGGCACCCATTTTCACAATGAGAAAATATCCATGTGCCTAAAGTTAGCTAATTAATTAGCTAATACAACCAAAATAAATTAACAGACCTATAGACAATGGAAGTACTAAGCAGTTAGGATGAACACATTGGAGACTAAAATAATTTGTCTCTAGGACGAGTGGGTACTCAGTAAATGTTTGTGGAATTGATTTGAAGTCAGCCTTTTGCAAGATAATGGACCAGCAAAGCACTTTCCCCCTAAATTAACCATTTTTTGAAGCACCTTCAGAACATTCTGGACCTTCAAATGCTCTCCCTGTACTCCGTTTAGGGGACTATCACATGGTCTTAAAAAGCATCTCCCATTTGATTTTAAAAACTAGGGCACACATATTTGCCATGGAGATAATGCAAATGTTTGGCTAGGAATGTTTGGCTGGGCCTTTCTGACCAATAAAAGCTATATCGTAGGACATTTAATAAATTCAGTCATGAAAACTTGAACACAGTACATTCTTCAATAAATGAGCTTAGGACGGGAGCAACATAAATATGTGGTAGGATCTTTCCAAAGCTTCAAGTCTTTTAGGATAGTAGGAATTTCCAATTTCTTGAATAAACTTCCAAATCTACCAGCTGCCCAATGGAATAGTGGGTAGGTTTGAAGACCTTGGGCACAGGGGTCTTTCCAGTGGAGAAAGAGGAGTAGGCCACTTTGGCCTCCTCTATGCAAATTCTTGCCCATCCCCCAGGTCGCTTGTACTCTCATGCAGATGCAGACAGAGCATTTTATTTTCTTAATGGAGTGTTAGTTCTGATCGTGGAGCCAGTTAAGAGTAATTCGTGATCCATCCATAAATGTTGTACCAGAAGTCGGTTGAGGAAACATTCACTAATCAAGTTGGCTTTATAGTTACTGAGAAACCTCTTCGTTCTGCTTTAAGGAAAGGGTAATTCCTCCATCTGAGATGCCCTTTCTCCGAGGCCATCTGTTGTCCACCCACCTTCTTTCAGAACTCACTTCCTTCATGAAGAGGCTTCTGAACCAGGTGGAGGTGACCACACCCTTGTCCTTGTACCCACTGAGCCCTGTGCTCACTGTTTTGAGAAGCTGAAGGCTTTGGAGTCTTAATCTCTCAATGGAGAAATGAAATTTTTGTTTAATTATAACTCAACAAACATTTGTTGAGTACTGCTGTGCCAATCATTGTGCCCAGGAGCCCCATCACACCCCTCTGTCCTCTAGTCTTCTGGGAACAAGGGGAACAGTTGATTTTGGTGCCAGGTGTGCTTCCAGACCCATTGTGAGGCCTCCTCTATAGAGAGCACTTATAATGGAGTCACACTGTCATGCTCTCCTACTTCACAGAATGCTCAAAGTTAACAAGTTTAATTCTCATGGACTCATTTGATCCTGGGAAACAAGTTGGTGGATTCTTGCTTCACAGACAAACCAACAGCCCAGGAGAGCAGAAATGCCCCTCCCACCCTTGGCGTATTAATGCAGGAAAATGATATAGGGCAGAGGATATGAACCCATTGATGAGCAGGAGAGACCTCCTCAGTGTCCAGCCTCTCCTTCAGGGGAAGAAGTCTTAGCTGAGCTGATTAGTTAATCCCATATTTGAATCCCTTAGGTTATTTCAAGAGAAAAATATCCATATAACACTCTGCATATAAAGTTGTGAATCAAAATTCAAAGCAGATCTAGGTTAACTTCTCCATATTTGGAGATTGATCCCCCTCCCCCCATCCCCAAGAGAATAAGTCCATTGTCTCCTGGCATCAATCAAGTTTGTTGTACAGTGGTCTAGTTAGCTAGAAATTTGTCTTCAAATTTCTTGAGTTACCTAATCAGCTGGACAGCTCACATGGTCAGAAACACTCCAGAAATCTTGCATAGCACTGTCAAATTTTATGTTTTTTAGGACTTGGGGTTAGTCCTTGGAGCATGTTGAGACACATTTGACCAGGAGCCATCTAGTGACATGCATATAAATTTTTAGTAGACAATGCCCAGAACATAATAGATGCTCAAGAAAACTGTGGTGAATAAATACTATTGTTGAATTTTTGATATGCACATGAAACTCATACTTGCTTATTTTGACACCTGTGTACAAAATAATGGAAAAGGTAGTTACTCTCATTTGCCATAGATAGCACCATGAAAACCAATTTCTTTTTTTGAGAAATATTCATGAAAAAATATGAAAAATACCAGCTTGCTTCCTTCTTTCCCTTCCTTCCTTCCTTCCTTCCTTCCTTCCTTCCTTCCTTCCTTCCTTCCTTCCTTCCTTCTTCCTTCCTTCCTTCCTTGTATTTGGGGAAATTGATTAAGGATTTCTCCTCTGAAAGGTTTACACTGTTTTCTAGGGCTTTGAATTTCATTCAAAGCTCCTGAACTGAAGTGAACGCTTCATAATCAAACTGAACAGCCACTGAGCCTATTGGTGACAACTGTATTGTAGGAAAGTGTAGAAATGTTCTGAGTAAACCATTCATTTGGTAATGAGTGTTCTAATTGTTCAGAAATTCACCCATCTTCTAGGCAACCATGGTAATGTGTCTGCTTTTTTCAATTTGTATTCTCATCAGTAAGGCATATAAAGTGTGGGCTTTTGGGCCCTACATTTCATAGCTAAACCATTGTCTCTGTGGAATGCTTCAAGAAATCCCCTGGTTATAATTACATATGAATGAAGAAAATTAGGAACTAGGAGGAGAGGATCTTTACACAGAGACATCTTCCTTGCCTCTACAGCAAGAAGGCTCCAAAGAAGGTTTTATCTTCTTTTGTATAGTCCACCAAAGAGATGTTATTGACGTTCACCATCAGCTTGTCCCCTTCTTGCAAGGAGAACATGGCTCCTAGATAAATGGGTTGGAACCAGTTGCTAACCATTTCACACACTGTCTTGGTTCCCATTAGGAGCTGAGTGGGGTAATTCTCTGTTACCTTGGTGATGACCACAATGATGATGTCTGGCTTGTTCGCTCGGCTCCCTTTGCTGATTTCACCACATTTGGATGTGATACTTCGGAATGTGATCTGGGAGTAAACAAAGTAGTCTCCTGACTCTGGGATTACCAGGAATTTATTGGTGTAGTTCATCCGGTTCTTGGTGAAGGCCAAGCCAAGCTCATGCTCCCAATCTAGAGCTGGGAGCTGATTATTCCAGGGCTGTGTGGACGTTTGTCTCACAACTGCAGAGACAAGAGAGAGGTTTAATATGCTTGTGTTGGAATTCATCGACTTTGCAAAATATATCATTATTTTTAAATTTATTTTTATTGTTGACAGTATTACATATGTCCCCCATATTCTCCCCTCTGTCCCCCTCCACCTGGCCCCTGCCCCATCACAGGCCTTCACTGCACTATTGTCTGTGTCCATGGATGATGCATATATGTATATAAGTTCTTTGGTTAATCTCTTTCCATCACTATCCCCCCTCCCACCCCACCCCCATCACCTGTCACCTGCCCTCTGAGATCTGTCAGTCTGTTCTTTGTCACCCTCTTGTAATACTGCGGTCCAAAAACACATGAAACACAGATAGTAATTAATAAGAAATGTATAAGCAGGGCAAGTATTGGAACCAGAAATCCAGGATATATTGGAAATGACTCTCCGATATTGATAGAACCAAACTATAAGCCAGTGTAATTGACTTGAAGAGTGGAAGGGATCAGAGCTCTGGGCTCTGTGGGCCCCATTCCAATCCGGACTCTTCAACTCTAGGTTATTAATCAACCAAATAGGTTCTTCCTCTCTGACTCTCAATTTCCTGTGTGTGAATTGGAGATAAAGCTCCCTCATAATCTTGTTCTGAAGGTCAAGTGAATGAAAGAGTCACGAACATTTTTATCTTGATGACTGGATATAGCATGATTCAATACATATTTTCTTTCCCCAAATAAACTAGCGTTTTTCATTTCAACAGATTAAAAATAAATCTGTTCACTTTAATTTATTTTTTAATCCTCACCCAAGGACATGTTTTGATTGATTTTTAGAGAGAGAGGAAGAGAGAGAGAAAAACATCAATGTGAGAGAAACCTCCCGTATGTGCCCTGACCAGGAATTGAACTTGCTACCTTTTGGTATATGGGATGATGCTCCAACCAACTGAATATGGAATGATGCTCCAACCAAAAGAATATGTATTTTTACATATTCTTATGTTTGCATTACTTATATGTATACATCATGTAGAACATATGAATACTTTCATGCAGTATGTACCTAATATAGCAGAAAAATGAATAGGATCAAACCATATTTCAAATAGGATAATTGGCAATAAACTAATACTTTACAGTGAAAATAAAAGCACATTTTAATTTTCCACAGCTACTTTTGAAACCCATAGTAATCACTATTATGTACTGTCAGCCACAGTTTTGGGACTGGTTATATTTAAAGAAGCATACCTCGTGGTTGACTGGAAACCTGGCTCCTGGATTTTTCTAAAACATCTTTCCCATTTCTAACTAGACTATGGTTTCTTTTGTAACTGTGATACATGTTCAGAATGTGTGCAGTCTCTCCTGGCCTCTCTACTACTAGTAAGTGGCCTCTAGAGAGTTCTGTTGCTTCTTTGCAAAATCTGTGCAAGACATTTTTATTAGTCACCCATGATCATCTCTACTCCTTCTTTGTTTATGATGCAGTAGATTAAAAAAAAATTCCTCCCAAATGATACAAAAACAAAACTCATAAATACAGCAAATTCTGTTAAATTGGCATGCAATTAGCTCTATAAGCATAGCAGCAAGTAGGAATGTGGGTGGGAAGTATGTTGTAATGGAAACAGTGTAGTTCTGAAAGTCAGCTCATCCTAGTCATGTCACTGGGGATAAGTGAATTTAGTTGCTCAAGCCCCTGTTTCCCCATCTCATTGGGCTAAATAAATTATAGATGTAAAATGCCTACTGCAGTGTCTGAAATGTATTAAAAATTCAGTAGAGCCTAGATTTCTTTACCAATTTCAACTCCCCCAGTCAATATGGCTTCTCCATCAGCAGTTTTTAGGGTTTTTCTGGCCAGCCTTTTCAATCTCACCCATTCTTATAGGTGAGTGGTAAGTGATGGCAACTTGGTATCTCCCTGATCCTAATCCTCATTCAGGACTCCCCACAAACAGCTTCCTCTTGAACAGATGTCTTGGGCCCAAGGATATCCCCTTGTGGGTTGCATATTTTTCTTATAGGTCAAGAAGCATATTTTCTATGCTTTCTTTTTAATTCTAGTTTTTCTGCACCGCTGTGCTCTTTTCTCTCAAGTCATAGAGGTTATATACAACTCCCAGTGTGAGATGCCAGGAATTTCCATACTGAACCTGGGGAACTGGCCATCTGATGATATTATGAGATTGCTCTTAATCTGTTCACATTAATGGGGATTCTTTGGAAGTGTCTTTCTGAGTGTAAATGTACAATAACTTCATTTTGCATAGGGCACAGATGGACTTGATATACTGGCAACTCAGAGTCATTTATCTTTGACCAGACTTAGGATTATGAAAGTCTCAGAGTCTGAGGAAAACCAGTTTGGAATGACTGCATGAATGAAAGAGAGAAACAGTAGAGAAAGGAAGAGGGCTGATAGAATCTGAAAGAAAATACCCAAGAAACATGAGCCCTTTAGATCCCTCAAGGAAGGAAGACATCTGAAAGCCCTCGACTTGAGAGGAGTCTGTTACTAATGGGGTGTCATGCTGAAAGAAATCTCAGGCCCATGGCCTCCTGAGACGAACACTGCGGTCCAAAAACTGACATCTGTCTTGTCACATCTGTAGTTTTATCCCCTCTGAACACAATAGCGAATTACCTGTCAGGTGTGCCCTTGGCTTATCTCCACTAGCTCTGGGAGGTGCATCTGTAAAGAAAGGAGAAAATGCTTTGTATGAGTCAGAGGGTGACTGGAGTGAACACAACATTTGGGGAGTTGCAAGATGCCTGCAACTGGAGAGAAATATTTCTCTTCTCCAGTTTGGTTGAGTTCCCCTCTTCGGAAGCTCTCCCCCCTCCCCCCAGTAACAGGAGACTCGGGAGAAAGTCTAAGCATAAATTAATCTTGGCTTCATGACTTTGGACAAGTTATCTAACCTGTCTTAGACTTTGTTTTATCACATCTAAGATGGGCACATTAATTCCTACTGTGGATGGAGAGTGTTCAGAATGATTCCTGGCATATGATGGCTGCTCAATAAAACTCACCTTGCCTTTTCTTTCTTCCTCCTACTTCTGTGGGAGCAAATTGCTCTTTTGCCATTTTCATGGTCCTTTTAACTATATCCACTGAAGTATCTAATGGCCTAAGAGAGTGGGGTGGAAATCACTGTGCAGCTATATGACCTAGTCAGGTCCCTTTCCCTTTCTAGTCCTCTGTTCCCCTGTCAGCTCTCCAGAAGACCTCAATTGTTTGAGGTTTTAGAACTGATTATATTGGACAAGTTTGTTTTAACTGCAGTGATAATGATGACATTATTGATGTTAAAAAGGAAATATCAGCATATCCTTTTGATGTGGTAGGCATTGTTCTATCTTTATGGGAATTAACTAATTTAATCTACACAAACTCTAGGGTCGGTACTATCATAACCTTTTTTATAGGTCAGTAAAATGAGACTGAGATGGGTGAAATGATTTACCCAAAGACCATCAATCCACAGGCCCTGCCCTCGCCCATGGCATCATTTTGCCTTCTTAGTGGTTTGGGGGCCCCTCACTTCTGCTCTAGGTTTGCATTCCTCTGAATCCCCTAAATATGAGAACTACTAGATATATTCTTGTTCCCCACAAGAAAGGCATCAAATATGAATATACTTACAAGCTCGCTGAGGTGAAGGTCCAAATTCCTGTCCTTTTGGAGTCTGTTGGAAAAGAAAGATATGGTTCAGACCATCTGTGGTCCTTCTGACCCCAACATCCACACAGCTGTCGAAAGCATGGGTGGGATTAAGATACTGCTGCTACCGTTTCTGGGCATTCTGAGATGAGGGAAATGAGACTGAGAATATTTGATCCATGGGAATCTTGCACCCAAGCTCCCCCCTTTTCTCCTCCAGTACTAATTACTTTTCTCTCTCTCATGCTTGTCTCAAAGGTCAACTTAAAGGTTCTGTCCTGAGAGCTTTCCTGTTCCATTCTAGGGCACTCCAACGTCTTGCAAATGGTTATATTATTTTAACAAATAATGATACTTGCTTCATTTTCTTATTTTACACCACAATTTGGAAATTGAAACTATTTTTAAGAAGTGATACCAAAAAAGAAATAATCGCTATGTTCTCCTTCTCCTTAGTCTCTTTCTTGTTTTGTTGTAATGCATGATGCCTTCTTCTTTTTCATTAAATTTAAAAAAATGTATTTTGTTGACTTCATAGAGGAAGGGAGAAGGAGAGAAAGACAGAAGCATCATCAATGAGAAAGAAACATTGATTGGTTGCCTCCTGCACACCTCAAACTGGGGATTGAGCCCAAAACCCTGGCTTTGCCCTGACCAGGAATCGAACCATGACCTCTTGGTTCATAGGTCGACACTCAACCACTGAACCACACTGGCCGGGTGCTGATGCCTTTTTCTTCATTGCAATCCCAGTTTGTGAGCCATTTCAGAGCCCACACGGTAATGGGAGAATAAATGCTTTGGAGGCAGACAGACCTGGACTTGGATCCCAATTCCACCATTTATGAACAATATATTCTTGAGCAAGAAGACACTTCTCCTCTGAGCTTTGCTGTCATCATTTGTAAAATGGTAATATTAACATCCATAGTCCTAGACAACTCCCAGGTTTGAGATGAGGATCAATACATATGAGCCAAATAAACTAAAAATAGAAACAGACTCATAGATACAGAGAACAGACTGAGAGCTGTCAGAGAGGAATGAGGTCAGGAATGAGGTTTGGAGCTGGGTGAAAAAGGTGAATGAATTTAGCAAAAAAACCCAAAACACCACCACCACCACCACTACACACACACACACACACACACACACACCCCCCAAAACAACAACAACAAAACCCACACAAAAAATCCCCTCAGACACAGAGGGAAATGGGGGTGGGGGAAGTAGAAGAGGGTAAAGGGGAGATAAATGGTGACAGTAGGAAAATTGACTTGGGGTGGTGATGTATTATTATAGAATTGTACACTTGAAATCTGTCTCATTTTATTAATGTCATCCCACTAAATTCAATACATTAAAAAAAATAAAATGTGTGAGTTAGTGCAAAGAAGACATGGGAACAGAAGGAACCACCACTCACAATGCCAGAATAGAAAGCTCAGGAACAAAACTAAGTTTTTTGCTTAGGAATAAGATTATCGTCTTAAATTTTACAATATTTCCAAAGAACCTTCTCTGATAAGATTTCGAGTCAACACTGGGCCTTCTGGTTTGGTTTTCTTAATTGCTCAGTCCCCAACAGTAAACCTCATGGTTACTTTGATCAGTTTTCCATCTTAACCCCCTACGTGGGTTTGAGTATATGCTTGTGAATAAGGAATTGTGTGTTTGTGTATGAGAGAAGACAGCTCCATTGGTGAGTTAGAGAGTTTTTGCATCTGTGTATCTAAAAGTGTCTGTGGTGTGGTATTCTGTGCCTGGCTGTCTCTACATGCATATATGTATGGCCATGTGGGTGTAGCCACGCCATTTCTGAGTCCAGACCTGTGAGAATGGTGATTCTGTTGGAACCCAGACTGTCAGGCTCTTTTTGCTTCCAAGCCACATGATCTAGCCTCTACAGCAAGCTCTCTTCAGGACAAAGATCTTGTCTTTGATTGACAAACTGGTTTCATGGTCACTTGAGCTCCCTTTTCTCTGCTTCCTAATTCTGTTAATGGTGCCACAACTGCTTTCTTTAGTTACCAGAACTAAAATTGGCTTCTTTCTTCTTCCACAAATCTGAGCTATCATTTCTATTTTGCAGTTTTTCTCTTTCTTGAATTCACTTAAGGCCTCAGTATGCTGCTCGCCAGGATTCTTCCAAGAGTCTCCTACCAGATCTCTCCTGCATCCATTTTATCCTTTTCCCTAAGCCAGTGATCGGCCAACACATTAATCAACAGAGCCAAATATCAACAGTACAACGATTGAAATTTCTTTGGAGAGCCTCATTTTTTAAACTTAAACTATATAGGTAGGTACATTGTTATTAACTTAATTAGGGTCCTCCTAAGCTGGCCTTTGCTAAAAACTCAAGGGGCCAAAGAGCCGCATGTAGCTCCCTAGCCACAGTTTGCTGACCACTGCGTCTAACTAATCTCCTAGCCTATCTTTAGAGGGCTTTTTCTAAAGCATCACATTATCTTGTCATTTAAAGTTCAAATTTACCATCTGAGTCCCAGAACTGGGGTAATCAGAGGAAATTACCCCAGTCCTGAGTCTTACAGGTCCCACAGGTATTAGTCTAGTGGTAAAAGGTGATAACCATTCCAGACCATGCTAACGGCTGTGCAAGAGTAAGGGGGCCCAACAGCACATGGGAGCAGTTGGGAAGCTGCAAGGATTTCTGCCACCAGATGAACACATTAAATACATTTGCATAGGGTCATGAGTACAGTGTTCTTTGAAAACCTAAGCCCAATTGATGTGACTACTTGTCCAGCATCAGTAACTTTGATGGGATTGGGAGGCGGAGAAGCAGCCTAGAAATGAGCTTATTTTGTAACCTGTTTCCTTAGTTGCTATTGACAGAGCTGATAAAGAATCAGTTCTTTGGCAAGGCAGAAAACTGAAGGTGGGTTCTCAAAGAGAAAGAGGGAGACTTTGTTGCATCCCTTTGTGCATGGAATGGTACTTTCCCTGACTAGCCTTCTCTGACTCATTCATTCTGCTAAGAAATCTTCTCTTATTTTTGACTAAGCAGACTCAGCTAAGAGTTTGGAGCATTCCTTTTGGCTCATAGAACCCTTGTCGTTAACATGTATTTGGGATATGAGCACATTTTTCTGTTCGCTCTGCGGGATTTCTATAACTTGGGAACACATTTTATTTTCATATATGGATGTATGTGTGTGCATTTTAGTGGTCCCAGAATGCCACTACATGTCTGGAGGCTGTGATAGAGCCAGCTGGCAGGTGTTGAAGAACACAACATTCCCAGAGTCCCCAAAAAGAACACCAGCTGGGATATTTTTTCCAAAAACAGTGTGGAAAGCCTCCCATTGCTGTTTCTTTTAGTAATGATTCTATCATGAGAGGAAGATTATTGCAACAGAAGCAAATGAAGAGATTTGAGAGGAAGAAATAGTAGTTTATTTGGGGAAAGTTTGTGCATTTGAATTGGTTGGCTCAATGCCTCCTCTCCAGATGGTTGCTGGCAACACCAGGACAATAAAATGTCTATTGTCGTCCAAACCTGACTCATCTCCATTGCTTTTGGGTTCCCCTGGGGAACCGAGGAGATGGTGACTCCCCAAGGTCAGTGCATCATTGACTGCCAAATCTGAATAGACACAGTATTCAAGAGCATCCAAGGAGAATGTGACTTATTTTCCCTTAAAGGCTTTCTCAAACCACTGGCTAGGAACCAGGATCCTATCTTAGTTCCCTTCCTGAACATTTATCACTCTCTAGGGATATTACTTATTTGACTGTTTATTGCTTTTCTCTCTCCAGTAGAAGTCAAGTTGCATGCAGACAAGGATCTGTTCTGTCTGTCTTGCTTACCTGGTCTTATATTCCTGGTGCCTCGGACAGTGCCTGGCACTCTCACTGGATTACCCATGTTGGAAAAATCTGCTGGTCCTGGGGCATCAAAAAGACAAGCAGAAAAGAGAGCAGAGGATGGAGGAGGGCACAGCTTCAATGGCTTTAGCCAAAAATAAATAAATAAATAAATAAATAAATAAATAAATAAATAAGAAAGAGAACTTTTTATTTTAGAACGCATGCTAAGTTTTGGATTTTTGATTAAATTTAAAAACTTTAATTATGTACTGGTAGGTAGCTAAAATCTTTCAGGACTGGGACCTCTATGTGCTTTTATCAAGTTTTGCTTGGAGCATAGCCATGGCTCTAGTAATGTTTCTTGAAAGTTGGGAGCTTTTGTCAGAGTCAGAGCCAGGAAAGGCCGGTAGGTATGTCCAGTGTGTCTGCCCATGGGTACACATACTAGAGAGGTAGGGGAAGCCTGCCACCACCACCATTTATTTATCCTTGGCAAAGCATGCGGGGCTTTTCATCCCGTGTAGTCTCCATAAGTCAGAGAATTTTCACTCTCATTTGGTTTTCTTTGTTTCTTCTAAAAGGAAATGTTTGTTTTGGTATATTGATTGGTAATCTCTGACTCAAACTAATCATGATCTACTACTATAGGCATTTTGGGGTTACTCTGATCCTTCAATAAGAGAGGAGGATGATGGAGGAAAGGAGGGGACTGCTATCTAGCAGAGTGTTTAATGGGTGCCAGGTCACATGTTAGGCATTTATGTTTGTTCCTCATCTAACAACTCTAGCTGCTCTCAAGAGAGTGTATCACCTTTAAAAAAAAGTTTTTATTGATTTCAGAGAGAAGAAGGGAGAGGGAGAGAGAGAGATACCAATGAAGAGAATCATCGACCAGCTGCTCCCTGCATGCCGCCTATTGGGGATGGAGCCCACAATCTGGGCATATACTCTGACCAGGAATTAAAACTGTACCTCATGGTTCATGGATCAATGCTCAACCACTGAGCAACACCACCCAGCCTGTATCACCTTTTTATAGCCTTTGAAGCCAAAGGTCAAAGAATAAATGGAGGGTCTGAGATCTGGACCTTTAGACCAAGTACAGACCCTGGTACATATCAGGAGCCCCATAAACCTTAGCTGAGCACACACAATGGAAGATCGAATCTGAAGCAAGATGGCCTTTGAGATGATCATCTTGGCATTTCCCAGAAAAATCCCTCGAGCATATTTTAACTAACAATCTCTTTGGCTTTCCTCCCATGTTTGTAGTCACTCAAAAAACGGAAGAAGTATCCATTGCTTGCCCTCATAAATGCTGCAACTGGAAAGGTCTGTTTTATGACCCATAATATCCTCCTAGCACTTCTAGGAGAAATACTAGTACACAGATGTTTACCTTCTTGTCTCTCTCTGTTGCTTATCCCTATACCTGCACAAGGATAAATCCAATCTAGAAACATTTTATTCCGAAGCCATTTCATTTCATCATCTGCTAATTGTGCCGGCTGGGTTTTAATTTACATGCAACATTAAGAGCAGTGAAGAGCAAAGAATATGGTGTTTGGAACAGAGCAAATGTGGAAATCCCAGGTCTCTTACTTCCTGGTGGTCTGACTTTGGCATCTCACCTAACCTCTGTTTCCTCGTCTGACAAAGCAGACAGTGGTTCTCCCCTCCCAGGACTGTCTGTGGTGATGGCTAAGAAAGACCACACACGGAAAGTGGATATCTGATTCATTTCCTTCTTTCCTTGGGGTCAATAAATGCTTGTGACATATGTTGTTGGTTCTGTAGAGCTTCCCTTGGGTTTCATCATTTTAGTGGTAAACAGAAGCCAGTCTGTCTCTTTATGACCGTGGATTGGGATCCTCTGGAGCTTTGGAAGGCTTCCTCGTTTTCCCAACAGGAAAGCCTTCCTCAATCCACAGTTTGCTCCTGGACATCTGCCCTCTCAGAATGCAAAGGGGTTGAGGGAATGGGATGTACTCCCCATACATTTCAAAACCTAAGCTAGTTGCAGCTGTCAGCCATGGGGTCTCATTAAAGAGTCTTAAGAGGGGAGACTTCTCATAGCCATTGTCCTGCTGCAGGCGGGCAGTGTGTGGTCTGTCAGGTGTGACTGTTGGGCACTTATTGATGTATGTGTTGACTTCAACAGAAGAACAAATGGGTCCTAGAATCAATCCCCAGCTAGGAGCTGCCACAGGTATTTGGGATTCACACCCACAGCTCGCTATACTTCCTTCCCTTGCACTTGCCCAGACAGCCTCCAACCTAACATTTCTCTGCCCTTTGTCCACAGCCTGACCTTTGGAGTGGGCTGGGCTTCTCTCCCAGGTACACCAGGACCTCCTGAGGTTATAGTAGGACAACTGAATGCAATTTACAAAACACTTTTATCTCAACTCTTTGTTTGTTTCCTCTAGACAACACAGAAAGGGGATTATTATGACTGTGCTCACGACAGCAGAGATAAAAGGGTTCACCCAAGGTGGAGCAGATAAGGAAATAATGTCTGTTGAGCGTCTTTATGACAGTTGCTTTTTGGATATCTCCTTGTAGAATTTTCACACAGTGCTATGAAGATAGCATCTTAACCTTTCCATTTATAGACAGAATAAAGGCTTAGAGAGCTCAGGTGCCTTGTGATCCTTCCATCCTTCCCTCTATTCAACAAACTCTTAATGAGTGACTTCTGTGTGCCAGATGCAGCTATGTGCTCTCCGGAGGAAAGAGACTAGCATTGATTGAGCACTTACTATGTGACGGGTACTTTTCAGGTGTCATTGGTAAAAACTTCTGGCCACAGAAGATATAATTTGTTGGGCATATATCCCAAGTATAGTGTTTAGGATGAATGTGTATGGTATAGTTGAATCCCAATGTCAGACTCCAAGTGTATGACTGGACACATGGCCTAATGTTTTTAAGCCTCAGTTTCATCATCTCTAAAATGGAGATAATAGTAGAACGTTCCTCATTGTGTGACTACAAGGACTGACTGAAAGGATGCATATAGTAATATCAGCAAACATGCATTGCATGTGTTTACATCAGAGACCATGCTAAGGACTTTATAGATGTGATCTCATTTGTTCTTCTCAAAACCCTAAATATGAAAAAGCTTAGAATGGAGTATGGTATATAATATATTACACAAGACAACTGTGATGTGGTGAAGCCATGACTTTCCCTCAAGTCTGTGTCACTCTGAAGCCTGAAGTGGCATCACTATGGGGTCCTTGATCTGGGATATGTATGTGTCGGATGGAATAGGGGGGCAGGGAACAAGGGCCAAGAGCCTTGCAGGATTTTCAGGAAGGCATGGAATTTAGATAGGAGGAAACCAAGGAGAACATAGGGGAGAGTTTATACAGACCTTTCTAGAAGTGGAACCTGGAGGGAAAGGACAGAGATAGAATGCTGGTAGGGAAATAATGTCTGTTGAGCATTTTTATGGCAGTTGCTTTTTGGATATCTCCTTGCAGAAGCAACCCTGGAAAGCAATGCCTTGTACGGCATCCATAACAACTCATTGCCCAGTGCTAAGTACCAACTGTGTAGCAGGCTCGGGCTGAGCATGTGAGGTGCATTCTGCCATGCCTGGGGCATAGTGTCTGGAGAGGACAGAAGCCTGGCCTTTTATAACACATTCATATATGTGAATATGTATTACTTTCTGGACCTATCCTGAGGACTGTGGGAGCTATTAAGGACCTAAAGAAGGCCCAAGCCATGGTTAAGTGCACCTGGGTCAAGAATAGATTGGAGTGTAGGTTGAGGATTCAAGACCAGGGTAGAGAAGGAGGCATGAAGATAGCTCACAAATGTCAGAGACTAAGAACAACCCTCCATCGCCCATACCTGCTCTGTGGCCTGGTGATGGCAGATTCCAAAACAGGTGGACAAGTTGTTTTCTATGATGTAATTTCCAATGAACAGGGAAATTCCCTAGTTACCATTTACTAATCCCCCACCTTCTGCCAGACACTACATTTCTAATTATTCCCATTTCATACATAAAGAAGTTGAGGCCCAGAAAGGTTAGGTACTGTGGCTCAGAAATGGCTAGGTTGGAATTCAAACTGGGTTTGAACTTCTGACCCATTATTTTTCTAAGATGCAAATCTACCTGACGTTGTCCAGAAGTCTAAATATTGTAAAATATTATGTTGCCTATTTTTTATAGGTAACAGACATTTTGCACATTGGATATATGTTTAAAAATGCATCTGTCTTTCCCTTGTCGCCCAGCCACCCAGCTCCATCTCCTGGACAAAAGCACCAGTCTCTTTTGTCCTCTTCTGGGACAGTCTGTACATTTATGGACACATTCATATATGTGAATATGTGAATATGTATTACTTTCTTAGAAAATGAAGTGCTCTGTACTCTATCTGCTGTTTTGTTCTTTGCTTTCCCCCACTTAATGTCGTATCTTGGAGAAATTTTCCATCTTTACATGTGGAGATGCCTCATTGAAAAAAGAGAAAAAGATCATGGCAGCTGTAGGTTTCCATAGCATGGAAGAACCATGATTTATTTAATGGATGCTTTATTTATAGGCACATCACCTAAAGGCATTTATCCCAAACCTTTTCACTCCTAATTTTGATTTCTGCTCTGGAACTTACCTAGTAATGAGTTTGACATAATGAATTTTTCCTTACACAATCAACCCCAGAAGGAAGAGTCCACTTAAAAAAATATATATATTTAACTGTTTTTGTTGCTGTTAATAAAAACTTAGAACATTACTACGATTGCTGTTCTTTTCCAATGTCTGATCTGAGGACTTAGCAAGAATGGAGTAAGGCCAAGCAACTGTAGAAATGGAATCTAATTTTGGCTCTGTTCCCCCTGACGTACTCTATGACGCTGAATTTTCTTTCCCATCTCTGATCCTTGGTTTTCTCAACTGTAAAACAAGGAGATAGGACTAAATCAAGGGTTAGCAAACCTTCCTATAAGGGGCCATGCAGTATATTAACTTGGTAGGTGATACTCTACTGTTGGGTAATCATAGCCACAGACAGTGTGTAAGTGAATGAGCATGGCTGTGTTCCAATAAAACTTTATTTACAAAAATAGAAAATGAGTGAGATTTGGGCTGTGGATCATAGTTGCTGACCCCAGGGCAAAGGGTATTTCCATTGCTTAGTTTCTATCTATGGATCTTTGAAGAGCTTTCCTCTTCTACTTAGGCGAAGGAAAGGGACAAACACCCACCCAGTGCCCACATTGCTAGGCACTCACCAGGGGCCTTAAGGAGATCACTTGGAATCCTTCTAGCACTTCCGTCTGGTAGGTAATGTGGGAAAAAGGAAACTCAGAGTGGTTGTGTACTTTGCTCACTCTCCTCCTTTGGAGCCCTTTGAGCCTCCTCTTCTCCAGCCTCCACTCTTTTCCATGTTAGATTAGAAAAGATTCTTAGCAATGCCAGCCTCCTGTGGTTGTTCCAAGGATGGACAGAGGAGGTGCCTTAGAGCAGTTCTTGTAGAGGGAGCAGCCAAGTAAAGAGAGGGAACAGAAGAACACTTGGAATGCTGGCAACAGAGGAAGGCCATGTGGCTGGAGGGTACTGGATGAGGCCACAGAGGCAGGCCTATGACACAGTCCAGTGAAAATTCTCAAATAGTCATTTTGTCTCCTGTGTTGAGAATCAAGCCCTGGCTTGTCTTTATAGAATTTGTTTTACATGGTGATCCATTCATTCAATTGTAAAAGGGATGGGTGGAAAGCGCTTTCCATGATCACAAAGTTTGATTGTGAGTGGAGAGAGAGGCAACCTGGAAACCATGAAGACCTAGATTCGCCAACTCAGAGATCTAGCTTGGTCCCCTCCCAGCTTTGTGACCTTGGGCGCTCACATAGACTCTCCCACTTTAAGTTCCTCATCTGCCAAATGTGACTGCTCACCCCTCACTGCATTTCTGGGTTGCTGTAAGTGTTCAATGGGATCATCTTTGTGAGAGCTCTCTGCAAATGTGAAGTGGGAGTTAAATATCATGTTATTATTATCATTGTTATTATCATTGGCTTATCCTCTGCTGCTGGGCTTGCTCATCAGGGCTGTGAATGTATTGGAAGGACTGGGTGACCCTCCTCTCTTACTCCTCTTGTGTTAGAGTTGATTGCCGAGGGCCTTGGGCATTATAAAACCTTTGAAGACCAGGTAGTGCCCCCCCTCCCCTTTCTTTCCCCTCTCTCAATGACCTGGGAACTGTATCTTTGAAATGTGAGGGGCAGCCTGACACAGTGGAGGGGGTCATGGAGCTGAGGGTCAGATGGTCTGGTTTGTAGCTATAGGCTTTACAACCTTCTTACCTCCAATGGCCTGTTTTTATCTGACATGCTTTTATCTTTAATGGAGTCTGTGGCCTGGACCTCAGGAATAGCATTCTAGCCACCACTGGCTTCCTTCCCCTCTCTAGATGACTTTCCTTGAGCCACCTCTTTCTTCAAGGCTGGGCTAGGAGAACATCTGGAATTCCAGAGCACATAGCCTATTTCCTTGTCATGCATCAGGCTCAGAGCTCCTTAAGGCCAAGATCAAGTTTCTTGGTGTTTGTCTGGGGCTTGGCATAGAGTGACAACCATATTGCAGTAACTGCATGAGTATAGTTCTCCCCATTGTCAAAGTACAAACTATTCCTGCACACACCTTTCTTATTAGTGCTGTTGAAGTAAGGATATTAGTATCCTCTTTTAATAGAAAAAGAAACAGGCTGGGAGCAATGAAGTCACATGCCTATTTCACAGGGCCAGAGGTGGTTGAGCTGGCAATCAAACTCAGGTTTCTAAGAGTCACGACATTTCACTGCTATGTCCACGCCCACCCAAGTTGGCTCAGTGACCTGGTTTTTCCTTCTTGAATCCCATCTATTTTTTAAAAAGGGAAATATTCTTTTATTTATGTTAAACTGAGTATCAAATATTGTTCCCTAGGCAACCACCTCTTGCTTATACCTATAAGTTAATTTAATGTTAATAAAACACAAATGGATCCCATTTTCTTTAGTCTCCTCTGAGCTTGTTATTGTCTATTAGCCACTCTGCATCCACCCTTCTTGGACCTCCCTGTGCCCTTGGAGGCTGACCTCAGGGCAGGCACACTTGCCAGCTAGGAGCAGAGTTTCTTTCTGTCTTCCTCTTCCCTCCCTGCTGTTGGCAGACTTTTGGCTCCCCTTTACCCACACTGCAGGCAGGCCCCTCCTTCACGTTGCCTTCCCCTAAGTCTCCTTCCTCCTTTTGCCCCTGCTAATCGCCAGGATGCTTCCAGTCCTGGAGGTTTCCTTTAATCCATCTGAATCTCAGCATATAGACCCTTCTTTGAACCCATTTTCAGTTCTTTAAACATTCTCTTTAAACTCTCTTCTTTGAGTGGGCCAGCTATTTCTTATCAGGACCCCAATTTCTGTGTGTCTACAGCCTCACCCCTATTTTTCTTCATCTTTTTCTGACACACCAAGAGTTACATCTCCTGGCCAAACCCCAGCTCCAAATGTCCTCGTATGGCCAGTCTCCAAGGAGATTGGTTTAACTATGACGGAATGTGGTTTTAGTCTTTTTATCTCTTGTGTACCTACAATAAGGCAGACATTCAGCATTTCCCCTCATAGGTTTCTTGTCTAGCCACAGCTTCCATCTTAAACTTTTTTCCTGACAAGGCAAGCCACTGCCCCCCCCTCTGGACTGTGGCATTTAACCCGATGGCCTTCTAGATCAACAGAGGTGTTTTCTGACTTGTGCCAACAGACATTGTTTTGGCAGAGGGAGTGTTTCTCTTCAGAAGGCAGGAGAGCGTAGGCTACTGGAGTCACCCAGTGCTTCCAAAACAACAGCCTCTTTCTGGATAAAGATGGACAGAGTCCCAGAGTGTCAAATGGATGCTATAGTTTGGCTTCCCAGGAAACAGCACCATGGTGATCTTGGGGTCACACCCTGACCTCTCATGCCCTGCAGTGCTCCTCTAACATTTCCGGTCGGCTTGCCTATGTCTACATTTTCTGAATGATGGCACGTAGCCTTGGATGCTGCCACCTGAATCAGGCACAGTGTGTTTGCTGACCTTGGTGGGTGGTGAAAGTTACATCATAGCCATGGGCTGCTCTCTTGTCTGCTTTGAAGTT
Source organism: Antrozous pallidus (assembly GCA_027563665.1). Classification (NCBI taxonomy): domain Eukaryota; kingdom Metazoa; phylum Chordata; class Mammalia; order Chiroptera; family Vespertilionidae; genus Antrozous; species Antrozous pallidus. The sequence goes on along the minus strand of CM050522.1, from coordinate 74,845,728 downwards.
GGCCAGCATTCCTTGGAAACCAGTTAAACCAATTGAAAAACCTATGGAATGTAACACTTGAGACTGAAATTAAATCAGTCACCCACAGGTTATGCAAGAGCATTGTTAAAAAGAGGCATTACTTGAAAAGCACATTCTTCAGGCTTTAAGGTTTTTGATATTCCTAGGTCAGAACTGTAAGTTTTTGCCTTGACACCTGTATCCTCTCATTGTTCTCCATAGACCCTATATGTATTTTTGAGCAAGATCCCCCCAAACCTCTTCCTTTCCAAGCAAGACTAAATGATAGACAATCTGGCAAAGCAGTTATTTCTGGAACATTGAAAAAGAATTGTACTGAAGCCAAGCAAGGGGATTGATTATATAAATTATATCACATACATATATAGTAAGATAATACAACCATCTATATCCTCATGCTGCTGTAAATTTATTAACAATAAATTTAATTATAACATATTAAGATACTCAAAACAATCCCATATTATCAAAAGATAGAAATTATGTATCCCCAAATGTTAACATTTTAGAGTGGTTACCTCTATGAGGTTATGGGTAATGATAATTATCTTCTTTTCCTAATCTGTACTTTCTAACTTTTTAAAACAAGCATGTGTTAGTTATGCAATTTAAAGGGTATGTTGTATTCTTTTCAAAGAAAAGGAACATTCCCTACTTATCAGTGCACTGCGGTTATAATTATCTAGAAATATGTGGCTTGAGGTTGTTCCCACACTAACATAAAAAGGGACAATCCATTCCCTGGAAATATTAAAAACAAATACCCCTCCACCCCTCTCTCACATTCTTCATTTCCTTTGCATGTTGAGGCAAGGGAGGCAAAGAGGGTGATGGATCAGGGCGCCCTGCCCAGGGCTTCCTCAGCTTGCAGATGTATCCACACTGACAGGGCTATACAGGCTATACTGCCTGCAGAGGTCTGCTGATCCCCAGGGCAACTCCAAGTCTTGCTTACCTGGAACACGCAGGCCTCTCCTTGGGTTCTGAGCTGGCCAATAAGCAGGTAGGCGGTGAGTCCTGCCAGGATGGGGAGTGACACCAGGCAACAGGTGAGAGCCCAGCCGGAGCTGCTGGCCCTGGCTCCCAGCCTGGCTCTGGCCTTGGACCTGCAGCTGTCATCCTCCGGCAGCATTTCCACGCTGGCTGTCTCCCCAAAGCCCGGCCCCAGGTCCTCTGCCATGCTCTGGCTGGTCCCAGAGACAAAGCTGACTCCTCTTGTGCAAGGAGACCCCCCCATTAAATAGAAGACTAGCTCTCACAGTGGGTGAATCAATCACTGCCTACTCCTCCCCCTGGCCTCTCCTCTCCCCTCCACAGCACACTGTGCTCCGCCCTGTTAGGGAATGCACCGCCTACAACAGAAACCAAAGTTTGGTTTAAGAAAAAAAAAAAGAAGAAGAAAGCTTCCCAAACATATTTATATACAGTATGCTCATGTGCTCCTTCCTTTGCTTACAGAAGGAAGTCAGGAAAGTCCCTGGAGGAGGAGAAAAATAATTCATCAAGTCAGTGGGTGGGGCACATTACAATATACCTGTTTCTGTGGTGGAGGCCTGCCAGCTATGCTAGTCTGAAGCATGCTTCAGCTGGAAGTGAAAGTGAGGGATGGGGAGGTGTGGGCGTGGCTTGCAGACTAGGAAATGGATATCAGGTTTGTCACCACTGGGCAAAGTGCTGCCAAGCCCTTCATCTGTTTTGAGCTTCATAGGAGTCCATTCCCATTTTGCAGATGAGAATACCGCAGTTCTGGAAGGTAAAGGCATGTGTCCTAGGTTATCCTGGGATTCAGGCAGAGGCGTGTGGAAGATGATCTAGTTCTTCTAAATCATGCTTTGGGATTCTTTCTTGCCTCTAGCACACAACTCCCTGGGAAAGGAAAGTGTATTTCTAGTCTGTTTACCAATTGTCTAAGCAAAGAATATGCGTCACCAGAATTGACAGTCTGTGAGCAGAGGACATTGACTCTACTCAGCTGATTGAGCACCAGTGATAGGCCTTGCCCAGAGTTTGGGTGTATATGGTGGCCACAACATATAATAAAGGTTAGCATTTATTAAACCTTTGCTTTGTACTAGTCACTCTTCGAAGTGAGTTCAGTGTATCAATGAAATGATTCAATCCTGAGATAACCTTTTGATGTAGTAATGTTATCATTCCCATTTTGACAGTTAAGGAAATTGAAGCATAGAGGATAAACAGCAAAGCCTGAATTGGGATCCAGGCAGGCTGACTTCACAGCTCCAAACCATTACACTACACTGTACTTACTGCTATATAGTGCACGCACAGGGACACCTGCACCTGTTCTACCCAGGTGAGGTCACCCCTTCTATCTGCAGGAGGGGGAGGCTTCCTGGAGAAAGAGACTGGAAATAGACCTTGAAGCTTAGGGAGGTGGATATTGGAGAAGAGTAGGGATTATCTGCGGGGGGGAGGGGGGGAAGGGGGAGGAGAGAAAGGATGCAGAAAGAGGAAAGCTTCAGGATATCCTGTGGCATTTGGTGGAAACCAGTTAGGCTAGCATCTCCATTCAATTGCTTCTTCTCTTTACCTCACAGCCTAACTCCTTTAGGCTATTTGAAATGGCCTTTTATGTCCTGATCACTGCCCACCATCATCCCTTCCTGATGTCCAGCATCAACTCTTATTACTTTGCCAAGCTGCTGTTCCCTGCAGTGCACTATGGGCCAGCTGCTCTGTTGCACATGCTGTTTCTTCCACTGTGAAAACTTCCAGTCCTTTCTCTTCATATCACCACACGTCCCTATTTTTTAACTTTATGCAGAAAATTTTCCTGTTTTTTCTGGCTTCCAAGCTTGGGTGAGATGCTCATTTATGTTCTTACCCTATCATTGAATATTTTGTACTAGACTGTGATTAACTATTTTCTCATGACCCCATTAAACCATCAGATCTAAAAGGGCAAGTACTAAATTATAACCCTTCCCTGGGGCTGTAGCACCTACATAGCAACTGCCACATAATGGACTCTTATCCAACATCTATGCAAATAAGCATCTAACATATTTTCAAAGAATCCCATTGAATGATGATTCTTATGTCCCTTGGTTATCCATTATTGGTTAACAATTAGAGTAAGAAACTTTTCCTTGAGATGAAACTAATTTTTTGCTGTTGTAACTTTTAAACATACAGTCATACGTAATAACTGATCATCTTGAAGAGACTTACCAATGTGTTCTTAGCCTTGTAGTTCTTATTTAGAAAGTTGGTGTGGTTGATTAAATCAGAGTCTTAAAAGTGGTAAATGTATGGGCTCAAATGATGTGTTTTGTATTATTATCCATAATATAAAAAGGCCTTGAAAGGTGGTGAATGCTAAAACACCAAATTGGGCATATGGAGAGCTGGGTTTTAGTTTCTCTATTCTGTAAGCCTGAGAATTCTAGCCCCTGGCCTAACATATCTGGCTACTGCTAATCATGAGAACTAAGCTTAATAGAATTCTGTTTAAAGTCAGTGTCACTGGATTCTGAATTTGTGCCTGGGGACTATCCTTTGGGAAGAGAATAAGTTTTAGGTCATAGACCTAGAGACGTAGCTTTGAGATAATTATAGATTTACATGTAGTTGTAAGAAATAGTACATTACTCAGTTTTCCCCAAAGGTAACTTCTTACATAAGTATAGTATAATGTCACAACCAAAAATTGACATCAATGTTGATATTCAGATTCCACCACTTTTATATGTACTTATTTGCATATATTTATTTAGTTCTGTGCAGTTTATCACATGTGTAGGTTTCTGAGACCATCACCCATGTTAAAGTACAGAAAAGCTTCATCATAAGTATCCCTCAATCTATGTTTTATAGTCACAGCTACCACCCTCCATCTCCTCTTCCCTTAACCCTTTGGTAACCACTAATCTGCTCTCTAATTAGATAAATATTATTTTACAAATGTTATATAGATGGAACAATGCAGTCTGTATCATTTTGAGATTGGCTAATCATAGATTCCTTGAAGTTCATCCAAAATTATTGCCTGACTAACGGACCACAGTTTGTTTAACTAGTCACCCATTGAAGGACATTTGGGTTATTTCCAGTTTTGAGCTATAGCTGCTATGAATATGGTGTACAGTTTTGCTTTATTTGTTTTTTGTTATTGTTGTTTTGTTAATCTTTATCCAAGGATATATGTTTTTCCATTGATTTTTAGAGAGAGTGAAAGAGACAGAGGGAGAGAGGGAGGGAGGGAGAGAGAGACAAAGATAGAAACATTGATGTGAGAAACACATTGATTTGTTGGCTCACACAAGCATCCTGGCTGGGTATCTAAACTGCAACCCAGGTATGTGCCCTTTGACTGGGAATCGATCCCAAGACCCTTTGGTGTGCAGGCCGACACTCAAACCACTAATCCACACTGACGAGTGCTGTACAGGTTTTTGTTTGAACAGACCTTCTCTGGGGTAAAAACCCAAGAGAGAAATTGCTGGGTCATATGGAGGTACTGTTTAGTTTTGTAGGCAACCGCCACATCTTTATCCAGAGTGGTTGTATCATGGCACTCCTTACCAGCAATGTGTGAAAGAGCCAACATCCTCTCTGTGTCCTCTCTTCAGTATTGGTGTTATGCCTATTTCTTTTATTCTGGGCATTCTGGCAGGTGGATAGTGATATCTAACTGTGGCTTCAATTTACATTTCCCTAATGGCTAACAACGTTGGACATCTTTTCATGCGCTTATTTATTTGCCATCTGTATAACATCTCTGGTGACACAGACATCTGCTATTTTGACTGCGACAGGGTACTTCTCACTGCCTTCTTGATTCTCAGCGGATTGCAAGGTGAAATTATATAGCTTACAGATAAATGATGAGTTACTGCACTTGAGTGTTAACTATATGCAAGAGAGGGTTCTGGGCAGTAGGTGATAGAGCAGTGAAGATAACAGAAAACTTTCTGCTTTCATGAAATTTATATTCTAGTCGGGGAGATGCCTGGTAAATAAAATAAGTCAAATTTATAGTATATTAGGTGGTCTTAGTGCTTTAAAGGAAAACAAGAGAGAGAGAGAGAGAGAGAGAGAGAGAGAGAGAGAGAGAGAGAGAGAGAGAGAGAGAGAGAGAGAAAGAGAAAAGGGAGAATGGCAATTAACCTTAGTTGTAATTTAAAATAGGATGGTCAGGAAAGGCCATCTTTTCAGAGAGGAGACATTTGAGTAAAGGCCAGAAGAGAGGGGAATCTTGTGGATGTCTGGTATGAGATTATTCCTGGCTTTGAAGCAGGTGTGTTCTAGGAGCATCAAGGCTGTGGGATGGCCAAGGAGTGAGGAGGAGAGTGGGGCTGATGAGGTCAAACAGCAATGCAGAAGGCTGACCATGAAGGGCCTGAAGGTATGGATAGGATTTGGCTCCTCCTTTATGGAGATGGGGAGTCTCTGGACAGTGCAGGACAGTAGGGTGGTAAGTTCTGATTTCACTTCAAAAGGATTATCTTGGCTGCTTTGCTCACAGGAGAAGTTTGGAATCAGAGACACCACTGCAATAGTGCAGGCGAGGCATGATGGTGGATTGGATAGGGTGGTGGTGACAGCGAGGGTCACAAAAAATGGGCACATTCTGAGTATTTTTTGTTATAGAGCAGACATTATTTTTTATCAAGTTGGATGTGAGGTGAGAGAGGTAGCAAAATGTCTGGGTCCAAAGTTTTTGCTGGAGTATTGGAAGGGTAGAGATGCTATTAGTACGCACAAGGATGGAAGCTTGAGAGCTCAGATCAAGACATGCACCCTTTACATTAACCCTTAGATAACCAAGCAGGGATGACATACTGCAGAGGCAGTGGATGATGAGCCTGGGGTCTCAGGGAGAGGCGTGAATGGAATATTAATTTGAGAATCTCTGACACAGCAGTTAACACAAAGTGCTCCAAAGTGAAGGTTCCTCAATTCCCTGATCCCAAAACCTTGGGGCCATATTTGAGAAAAGCATTAAGTTGAATCATATGAAATTGCCATTGTCCAGGCATTTTTTGACTTACAGTAATAAATTCACATGGTTCACCCTAATATTATACTCTATATGCCTTACATATTACATAATACTCTCAGTGGGGTCTGGAACAGCACCTTGTCATCAAACAAATATTTCTACAGCCCAGCATACTCATATTGAGTGGGATAGATGAGGACACACACACAGACACACACACACACACACACACACACACACACACACACACACGTGACTGCACGTGCACGCGCGCACGTATGCACACATGCCCTTTCAGGTCAGCTTTTGTTGCTAAATCGGTCCTGACAGCTTTCAGATTTTTTAGAGCTTTTTGGATTTTGGACTGTAGACTTGTGTTATTATCATTGTTGTTTGACTAATCTGTGGGGACATCCAGCGAGTTGAAATAGGCCAGGGAGTGGAAGCTACTAAGAGGCACATTTCAGCTTGGATTTAAGACTATGTTAATGCTATTCAAGGACACATCATGCCTCTTCCAAAGGTGGGAGCTCTTTATTTCAGGAGTGAACTCAGGATGGGAATAGCCACTTATTGGGGATATTTTGGAGGAAATTCACTTCAAATTCAGAGATGACTGGAGTTGATGTCTTTTACAGCTCTTGGTCTCACTGAAATAGGATGACTAAGTCATTTCTGATTTTCAGGCCTCATTCTTTTCATCTCTAAAATGGGGCCAAAGTGTTGAATGGTGTGATTGCTGAGGATGCTTCCGGCATTCTCAATATGTTTTCAGGGCCTCTCTGTTTCTCTGTCTGCTCTTTGCCCTCTGGTTGTTCCCCCACTCACCTCTATACATCCTTGCTTTCTGAGTCACCCTGTTTCCAGACTGTACCCTGGCAATTTCCCCATAGTGTGTAATGCGAAATTAGGCTGGGCAGCAGGGATGGGGAAACAGACGTTTTCCCTATTGTTTCCCAAATTGGTAGAAGCAGTCATTTTTCAGTGATCACTTCTTGACATCTAAGCTTGTTTTGGCTTGTGCAACATTCGCAGGCTTCCTGCCAGAGCGCTAATCCAGGGCACAGCTCCATCTTCCTGGAATGGTGCTGATGGTTGCAGGGCCTTCCCTTTCTGGTGCTCTTGAGAAATGAGCTGTACATACGAGGTAAGAATTGTTCAATGATTTATACAAAGCCCTTGAAGGGACAACCTAAAAAAGGTTTCCATTCAAAATGGTTGCATTTCTAAAATATAGTTCATAACTTTAAAACAGTTCACGTTGTTACTGATTATGAAAATAACATTTTTTGTTATTTAAAAAAATCTTTATTGTTCAGAATATTACAGTTGTTCCTCTTTTTCCCCTCCATAGAGCACCTCTGCCCGATTCCCACCCCACCCCACCCCAACCCATGCCCTTATCCCCCCGCCCCCACTGACCTCATCCATAGAAGTATGATTTTTGTCCAGTCTCTTCCTGCACCCCCCAACCCTTTCCTCCTGAGAATTGTCAGTCCACTCCCTTTCTATTCCCCTGATTCTATTATATTTACCAGTTTATTCTGTTCATGAGATTTTTAATTCACTTGATTTTTAGATTCACTTGTTAATAGATATGTATTTGTTGTTCATAATTTTTATATTTACCTTTTTCTTTTTTCCTCTTCTTAAAGAATACCTTTCAGAATTTCATATAATTCTGATTTGGTGGCAATGAACTCCTTTAGCTTTTTCTTATCTGTGAAGCTCTTTATCTGACTTTCAATTCGGAATGATAGCTTTGCTGGGTAGAGTAATCTTGGTTGTAGGTTCTTGTTATTCATCACTTAGAATATTTCTTGCCACTCCCATCTGGCCTGCATAGTTTCTGTTGAGAAATCAGCTGACAATCGCATGGGTGTTCCCTTGTAGGTAACTAACTGTTTTTCTCTTGCTGCTTTTAATACTCTTTGTCTTTGCTCTTGGCATTTTAATTATCATGTGTCTTAGTGTGGTCCTCTTTGGATTCCTTTTGTTTGGGGTTCTCTGTGCTTCCTGGGCTTGTAAGTCTATTTCTTTCACCAGGTGGAGGAAGTTTTCAGTCATTATTTCTTCAAATAGGTTTTCAATATCTTGCTCTCTCTCTTTTTCTGGCACCTCCATAATTTTGATGTTGGTACGCTTGAAGTTGTCCCAGAGACTTTTTACACTATCTTCATATTTTTGGATTCTTTTTTCTTTTTTCTTTTCTGGTTGGGTGTTTCTTGCTTCTTTGTATTTCAAATCTTTGACTTGATTCTTGTGATCCTCTAGTCTGGTGTTGGATCTCTGTATATTGTTTTTTTATTTTAATCAGTGTATGCTTAATTTCTAGTTGTTCCTTTTTCATATCCTCGAGGGTCTTACTAAATTTATTGGCCTTTCCTAGGAAATTCTTGAAAAACCCTATAATCATGGTTTTGAACTCTATATCCAGTTATTTGTTTTCATTCATTTCTTTCATTTGTGATCTGTTTCTTTGTCTCTGCATTTTGGCTGCTTCCCTGAGTTGATAGAGTGGCTTTGTGTGCTAGGTGTCCTATAGGGCCCTGCAGCTCAGCCTCTCCAGTTACCTGAGGTGGACACTGTTAGTGTACCCCTTTATGGGGTGTTGTAGTTAAGCCTTGATTGTTGTTGGTATCACTGGGAGTAATTGACCTCCAGGCCAATTGGCTTTGAGAATCAGCTGTGTCTACGATGGGTTAACTTCTGTGCTGGAGAAACACTTATGAGGCAAAACTTGCTTCAGTGGGGTTTTGGTGCTCACTGAGTCTGCCCCCTGAGTGTGTCCCTTATGGATCTGAGGAGTTGTAATCTGGATGGTCCTACTCTGACCCCTGGCTTTTGGATCTCCAAGGAGGTGCTAATTTAGCCTCTGGCTAAGGCCACCCAGCAGGAGCTACAAGGAGATGCAAGCTGCTGTGGGGCCTTGGGCCTTCTTTTGGATGTTCTGGGTCTCTCTGATTCAGCTGCAGTTTGATAGGTAAGTTTAGAATTCAAGGGACCAGGCCATTCATAGGCAAAAGCCTCTGCACACAGCTTGGATGGGGTAGAGTCTCAGGGCAGAGTAAACAGCAATGGCTTCCCATCATCCCTGCCCTAAGAGGCCCCAGGGTCTCAGGGTCTCAGTTTCTCAGTGTTGCTGCAAGTACCTCTGAGAGAAAGCCACCCTCAAGTTCTGCCTTCTGCCAGACAGTCCAATTTCTTCCTCTAAGGGTCTGGGTCCCCAGAGTTTCGCTTGGAACTGGAGTTCAGAGCAGTTGGGAGCTTTTGTCTCCCTCTGGATTGAAAAAGCTAGCCACGTACTCAGTGGGTGCCTCCGAGTGGGTGCCTCCCTCTCCGTGCACACACCTTCGTACCTCTGCCTTCCATATCTTCTGTGAGTCTCAGTGTGCTTTTCTCTTCTAGTTGTAGAATTTCCACTCAGCCAATCGTCCTGTGGTTCTGGATGATGTATGTTTTGTCTTTTAGTTGTAGTTTTGAAGTGGTTGTGTGAGTTCAGGTGTTTACCTATGCTGCCATCTTGGTTTCTTAAAAGTAACATATTTTAACTTTAGGAACTGAGGGGAAAAATGGGGAGGAAAATAATTATCTGCGCTCTCTAAATGGAGTGTTTGGAAAATTTTTTCAGTGCAGAGTCAGATGTTAAGTATTCTAAAATTTGTGAGCAAAATTGAAGATAGTCTGTAGGTGCTTAGATAACCATTTAAAAATGTAAAACCAGTCTTTGTTTGCAGGCCACACAAAACTGGATTTAGCTCGTGGATAGTAATTATTTGACCTCTGCTTTAAACCTTCTAGAATCTGTTATTAACACTTAAGAGTATTTCTTTCCAGTTTATTTTTCTACACGTTTAATTCTAATTTTCCCAGTGCATTCCAGTTTGATTTCTGCTCATCCTGTTGAATAGCATTTCACGAATTTTCATGAATAAAGACATTAAGGACTGCATCAATCTGTCAAATGGAGGTATTGTCATTCATAGAGCACCTACTAAAAGTGCATTTGATTGTTTCTTGTTAGGTTTATAAAGAGGACACAGATTGTGTGTGTGTGTATGTGTGTGTGTGTGTGTGTGTGTGTGTGTCTTACATGGAGACACAGGAGGGCGTCTGTAGGACAGAGGATATTGGAGGCTCTTCCTATGTAGAGCGTACCACATATCAGAACATTTCTGCCAGATTTGGGTATTACTGGGTATTTTTTTAGCACAACATCATTTTAGTATTCAATGAGATCCCAAGGCAGATTTCACTGTGTCTGAATAATTCTTTTCTTTTTAAGATACTAGGATATTTTTTCTTGTTTAAAGTATTAAAAATAGTAGTACATATGTCTCGTTTTTCCCCCTATTGACCTTCCCCCAGGCTCCCCTACCCCCTGAGCACATGCCTTTACTCCACCCCACCCCACTGGTTATGCTTATATGCATGTATACAAGTCCTTTGGTTGATTTCTTACCTCCACCCCCACAGCCTTCCCACTGTAATTTGACAGTCTGTTCGATGCTTCTCTGCCTCTGTATCATTATCTTTTTGTTCATCTGGTTATAATGTTCTTTATTATCCTTAAATGAGTGAGATTGTGTGGTATATTCATTTAACTGATTGGCTTATTTCACTTAGCGTAATGTTCTCCAGTTCCATCCATGCTGCTGCAAATGGTAAGAATTCCTTCTTTTTTTTCTTTTTTTAAAAAATCTTTATTGTTCAGTATATTAAATATATTTTCCCCCTTTCCCCCCCTATAGTTCCCTTCCACCTGGTACCCATCCCACCCTCCGCCCTCACCCCCCTCCACTGTCCTCTCCCATAGTTGCATGATTTTTGTCTAGTCTCTTGCTGCACTTCCCACACCCCCTTTCTCCCCAAGACTTGTCAGTCCATTCCCTCTCTATGTCCGTGATTCTGTTACATTCACCAGTTTATCCTGTTCATCAGCTTATTAATTCACTTGATTTTTAGATTCATTTGTTGATAGATGTGTATTTGTTGTTCCTAATTTACACTTTCATCTTTTTCTTCTTCCTCTTCTTAAAGAATATCTTTCAGCATTTCATATAGTATTGGTTTGGTGGTGGTGAACTCCTTTAGCTTTTTCTTATCTGCGAAGCACTTCATCTGACCTTCAATTCTGCATGATAGCTTTGCTGGATAGAATGATCTTGGTTGTAGATTCTTGCTGTTCATCACTTTGAATATTTCTTGCCACTCCCATCTGGCCTCGTTTCTGTTGAGAAATCCGCTGACAATCGTATGGGTACTCCCTTATAGGTAACCAACTGTTGTTCTCTTGCTGCTTTTAATATTCTCTCTTTGTTTTTTGCTCTTGGCATTTTAATTATGATGTGCCTTGGTGTGGTCCTCTTAGGGTTCCTATATATTGGGGTTCGGTGCACTTCTTGGACTCCTAAGTCAATTTCTTTCACCAGGTGTGGGAAGTTTTTGGTCACTATTTCTTCAAATAGGTTTTCATTGTCTTGCTCTATCTCTTTTTCTGGCACCCCTATAATTCAGATGTTGGTATGCTGGAGGTTGTCCCAGAGGCCCCTTACACTATCTTCAATTTTTTGGATTTTTTTGGTTTCTTGCTTTTTCAGCTGAGTGGATTTTACCTCTTTGTATTTCAAATCTTTAACTTGGTTCTTGGGGTGCTCCAGAGCACTTTTAGGTGTTTGTATAATATTTTTTATTTCAGTCAGTGTATGCTTAATTTCTGGTTGGTCCTTTTTCATATCCTTGAGAGTCTCCTTTATATCCTTGAGAGTCTCCTTCATTTCCACGTTGGTCTTGATCATTTCCTTGAAGGTCTCGTTCATTTCCTTGTAGGACTCATTCATTTCCTTGTAGGCCTCGACCTTTTGTTGGATCCTCTTGAAAAACCCTATAACTGTGGTTTTGAATTCCATGTCAAGTTGTTTTTTTTCCTCCATTTCTTTCACATCTGATTTCTTTCCATGTCTCTGCATGGTGGCTGCTTCCTTGAGTTGGTCAATTAGCTTTGTGTGGTAGACTTCCTACTAGGGACAGTGGCTCAGCCTCCCCAGTTACCTGAGGTGGATATGGGTTGCACAGTCTTGCTGAAGTTAAGCTCAGGTTAATCGTTGTTAGCACTTGGAGGGGCTAACCTCCAGGCCAATTGTCTGTGAAGCTCAGCTGTGCTCAGGTTGGATGGGCAGAGTCTCCGGGCCAAGCAGACAGCATCAGCTCCACCCTATGCAGCCCCAGGGACTCTGTGCCAGGGGCAATGGCTGCCAGAACCTCTGAGAGAGAGCCGCTGTGGAGCTCCACCTGCTGCCAGGGAATTCAGACTCTCCCCAAATGACTCTGCACACCCAATGTCTCACCCAGGGTTGTAAAACAAAGCAGTCTGATGGTTTTCTGAATGAGAAAGCAAGTCGCAGAGCGCTCTCTGTGTGGTCACGCCGCCGAGCTGTTCGTGCAAGCTGCCTTCTCCACAAGCCGGGAGACCCCTGCAGTGCCCGAGTTTCGGCGTGCCCCCCCACTGTTCAGTTTTCACCCTGTATGATAGTGGGTTCCCTGGACTTCCCCCAGAGCTAGAGAATCAGTCCAGTGGGATGTCTTTGTCTCCCCGTTCGAGAAAACTGGCCGGTTTTCAGCCGCCCGCCCTCTCCGCTGGCGCACACTCCAAACCTCTCTCTGTGCGAATCTTTCAATGCTGTCCGCCACCGCTCCTCCGAGTCACAGTGTCTTATCTTCACTTTTATTTGTGGAATTTTCACTTGGCGAGCTTTCTGGTGATTCTGGAAGGTGTTTGTTCTTTCGTTAAGTTGTAGTATTAAAATTGTTGAGTATGACGGCAAGATAGGTGTTTTACCTATGCCGCCATCTTGGTTCTCCCCCAAGAATTCCTTCTTTTTTATAGCAGCATAGTATTCCATTGTGTAGATATACCATAGGTTTCTAATCCACTCATCTACTGATGGGCACTTAGGCTGTTTCCAAATCTTAGCTATTGTAAATTGTGCTGCTATGAACATAGAAATGCATATAGCCTTTCTGATTGGTGTTTCTGTTTTCTTAGAATATATTCCTAGAAGTGGTATTCCTGGATCAAACGGCAGTTCCACTTTTAATTTTTTGAGGAAACGCCATACTGTTTTCCACAATGGCTGCACTAGTCTGCATTCCTACCAACAGTGAAGGAGAGTTCCTTTTTCTCTGCATCAACTCCAGCACTTGTCATCTGTTGATGATAACCATTCTGACAGGTGTGAGGTGATACCTCATTGTTGTTTTGATTTGCATCTCTCAGATGATTAGTGATTTTGAGCATGTTTTCATATGTCTCTTGGCTTTCTGAATTTCCTCTTTTGGAAAGTGTCTATTTAGATCCTTTGCCCATTTTTTGATTGGGTTGTTTATCTTCCTTTTATTAAGTTGTATGAGCTCCCTGTTGTATCTGAATAATTCTGCTTCCACAGTGGACATTGGTGCTATGTCTATCCCTGTGTCCCCTGCAGCCATTGAATAACAAAGAGCAATATTGTTCTTTCTTACAGTTAAATAAATATACCACACAAAGTTCTTACTTTGCCCCCAAATTAGGCTTTTAGAATCTGCTCTTCTTCTCTTTTCATTGTTCCCTCTCTCCCTCCCTCCCCGCCCCCTCTCTCTCTGCTTTGTTTTGACCTAACAGCCCTTTAGATATATCTCAAGCATTAGAGCCCTCTTGTCCACTCCTAGGCACATGCCCCAGAGAGATTCTTGCGCATGTTCAACAGGAGATACATACAAGGGCTTTCGTCATAACACATGCCCCAGTAGCAAAAACCTGGATGTACACCCTAATGCCTGTCACCAGGAAAGTCAGTAAATCAAGCCACCCAATGGTCCAAAGAAAAGAACAACAACAGTGTGCTCAATTTGGATGAATCTTAGCAAAATGATATAAAGTGAAAAAGTAATTTTCAACTTCTGTATACAGCAAGATTATATAAAGTTAAAAATAATGCATGTATGCACATTCACAAACACATGCACACACACACAAGTATATAGAGATACAATGAATTAAAAAAGAGAGTAAAGCATTGATGAGTACGGGACTCAGGATGATGGCTCTCCTGAGCTGGGCAGTTCAGGAGCGGTTACGAGGGGTTTTCTGTGGTGTCATATACCCCCCAGGTGTTGGCTTCCATCCTATGTTGTGGGTTAATAGGTACTTGCAATGTTATGACTAATTTCTGACTGAAAATCCAAGCATGGACCATGCTGACAGTGTGAGACCCAGGAGTAGAAAATGGAAATAAGTCCGTGGGCGCTGCATGCAGTCCTGATATGTTTTCCAATGAAACATGTGGATGAGCATCAGTATGTAGATTTCAGGGTGTGTGCTTTGCCTTCACAGAGGAGTGTTTTTATTTTCTTTTTAATTTTTGTTACTGGCCCAGGCAGCAGATGTTGCCAGATATATGAGGTCTTGAATCTGGTTTAATTATTAAAGCTAATGAACATTCCCTTAAAAGGGCCTAGAGTTGTGATTGTGTATGTTGATCATTCAGTTATGGTAAGAATATGGGAGGGGCAGAGGGAGGGGAAGGGAGAGGCAGAAGGGTTGGCAGAGGTCAAGGAGTGAAGGAAGGAAGAGCAGAGGCAGAGAGTTGTGCTAGAGTAAGCTAGATGAAGCTGAAGAAGTTTGGCCAAAACACCAGATTGTTTTTTTGGATTCTTTCTCCTTTCTCTAACCTTTACATTATTAGTTTCAACCAAGAATGCTGTTAAGTTGTGAGGCCTGGCTGTGGGTGTGGGTATTCTCCCATTTCTCAGGTACTTACCCTGTGGCCCAGACCCAACCAGCAACCGGAAACACAGATAGATGTGACCCAGATCTGAGGTTGAAGATAATTATAATGTTATCCATGTTTGTAGCCCTACCTCTCAACATGGATAGTATTGGCTGTTAGTGCTGAATCAAGTTGAGTGAGTCTTGCAATAAAGGAGCAGAAGGCTAAGCTATAGAATTGCATCATAGGGGCAGCCCCAGGCAAAGCTAGAGCTCCCTCCTGTCAGTGTGTCCAACCCACACCTCAATTACTGACATCTTATCACATAGCATTGTTATGATTTATTTATATAGCTCTCCTGCTTACTAGCCTGTGAGGAGGTGAGCATCTAAGTCTGGGGGAGCATCAGGTCAGCACTGTGAGTGAATGGAACCTCAAAGTACAGACAGATTATCATTGTTAGGAAGGGTTCCAGGGAGCTCACAAAGGTGGGGGTGGTTTGGTTTGTGTTTTAAAGTGGGTTTCATGGATGGAGACGGAGGGACTGTGGGAGGGGTGATAGCAGTGGAGGTGGGGATAGTCAAAGTAAATAACAACAGGAACTCCATGCCTGCTGGACCCCTCAGAGTAGACTGTCATGGTAAAGTCAGTAATTCGGTTGATAGTTCAACCAAAGGATTTGTATGCATGAATATAAGCCTAACCAATGGATACAAACACCAGGGGGGTGAGGGGATGAGTAGGGGCGGGGGTTGGGTGTTAATGGAAGGATGAGGACACATATGTAATACCTTAATCAATAATGAAATTTAAAAAAAGAGTCAATACTGCTCTCCCTGTGCTTATCAGCTGCAGGTCAGCTAGGAGATGAAGAGAGACCTAGGATTTGGGTGGTGAAGAGGCAGAAAGGGAATAAATGTTTCACTGTCGCTGTCTTTATTCCAGCTCTGGATCAGGAGCTTTCTGTACATGTTCTTACTTGATTCTTACATAACCTTGGCAGGTCAGCACCATGACTCCAGTTTTTAAAAGGTGTGATGTAATTTGCTCAGAATTATCCAAAAAGTGAGTGTTAGAGATGGGATTGAACCCAGACCTCTAAGATGCTAAGCATATGCTTGGTTCTCTCTGTCATCTTGTCACACTGCCAAAGTGGAGGGTGTGGCCATTGGAAGTCAAGATGAGAGCCAAGGCATAGAGTGGGAGCCATTAGACACTTCCAAGGGACTGTGCTGGGGAGGTGGCTGTAGCAGAGGGCTGGGCAGCTCCTTTGGTTGTCATGGTGTTTGTGGTCAGGGAAATTCTGTTTGGAATCTGTAAACTTCCATCCTTCCTAGCCAAGAAAGTCCACAGTGATGACACCCTTGCTATAGTCTTTCCTGGGATGTTTCTGGAACTGGACAGAAAGCTCAGGCAGGGAAAGAGAATAAGGCACTGTCCTGGGACCAGGACCAGAGACGATAATTTTGGATTTAGGAGGAAGAGGTTGAGCACAAGTTTTTAGCCATTGGGGTTGGAGATGAGTAATGTCTAGTTAGGGGGGAGGAGGCTCTATTCTAGGGATGAAAAGAAAGTGACAAAAAAGGAGTAATCAGAGACTGAAGATATGACTGAACAAGTTAATGGTTTGAATGTCTGCTATGGTGAGAGGACTTTTTTCATGGGGCCATATGTCATTAAGAACATCTGGGTAGTATATTAATGGAGGCAGTGTATGTGGGGAAGAGAGAGGGACGTTTGGGAAAGAGGAAAAAAGTTTCACAGAAACAGGCAAACTGAGATGGAAGCAGAAATATACAAAGATAAAAGAAAAATACAAATATACAGAGACACAGAGAGATAATACCCTAAAGATCCAGGGGCACTTGAGAACCAGGGCCGTGAGAAAGAAGCAGGGAGGTAGAGAGACAGTGACAGAGACAAAGCTAGGAAGGACAGTGACTCACTCAATGGATAGCTGTGTTTAATGGAGAAAATACATGTGAACTTCCGGAGAAGGACTGCATCCTGACTGTAACTCCTGCCCCCATCTCCCAGGAGAATAGTTTATTTGGCTTAGCTGAGTGCTGGATGGTCCAAAGTTCTGTGCTTTCCTTGCTGATAGGAGGGAACTCTGGGGTAAAAGGCCACTTGCAATATAGACTTTCCCTGTGATGATAGCATCTCAGCCCTGGAGGATGCCTTGGTGCCATTTCTCCTCTTCTCATCTCAGACCTCTGTTTGAACCTCTGTAGTTACCTCTAGTGACCAATTGCTCAGCACTAACTTTCAGAACATCCTTTATTAGGCTGGGCTCCTTCCCTGGGACTTCCAGTTTGGGAGAAATGCATAAGCAAGTCTAGTACTGCTTGCCTACTTGGTTCCTCAAGTTGTTGACAATGAACTGTGTCCCCAGCATGTTCTCTCTTCTTAAGGACCATCCATCACCTACAGTTCTTTCACTGGTGTTATCAGTCAGAATAGGCCAAGTTATACTGTAGTAATAAACAATTCCAATATGTCAGGGGCTCTTAGGAACAAAGGTTTATTTCTTGTGTTAAAGAAAAAATATTCTATTAAAATTATTCATGATACATTAAAGAATGGTAAGGACGATTTTATGAAAGGAAGGCTATTGTGAGGTTAGGGACCACTTCAGTAGGATCTTACAGAGATAGGAGTCAACTGCAAATACAATATGGGCAAATGGAAGGTTACAGCTAAGGAACAGGGTAGGTATCAGTGGATGGAAAATTACCAAGAGGTAACATCAGGAATAAGGGGGATTTTGATTAAACTGACCTAACAGGATTCTTACTGAAGGTAGGCCAGGGTGACCTGATATCATCTGGGGGATGGAGTTTGAAGATCCTGATGAGATATTAACCATGACCTGGAGTATGGAAAATTCTGGGTAAACTGACTTGGCAGGGTTCTTGCTAACACTGAGAGACGAACTCTGAAGCTCAAAAGTCAGAGTTATTCCAATGAGAGAATCTTTGCCACTTGTTCACACTGTATGTCTAGAGCAACTGCTTTAATTCTTATTCACATCAGCATCCAGGATGATCAGTCAGCCTCTATTGAAAACACAGTCAGTTATGGTGGTTGAATGAAAAGAGAACATGAGTCCCCATATCCTGGTCCTAAAAGCTTCTTCCATAAGTGGCACACATCACCTTGAGTCAGGTGGCATTGCCCAGAGCCTTTTGTCAATGAGGCAGAGAAGGGAATTCCGCACTCAGGATGGGCCAGCAAATATTTATGAATAATCACAAGTCTACCAACAATAGCTTCTTTCGAGCTCTCTAAGCTAGGCTGTTGTTTCAGGAGGATCCTAATTTTATTGTTTTTTGGGAGCCAGTTCTAAATAAGACACTTGCAGGTAGGTGGTGCTCATGGGACACCAGGTGATCATACCCATGAATGGTCTCTCTCTATCTTATAGCTATGCTACAGAGAATGTGTGCATGTTTGCCAAGGCCACAGAAGAGGGAGAGAGAGGAAGCACACCTTTAATTTGATCTTTCTAACAAGATTTTACTGGGTCTTTATCATTCACTGACTTAAAAAATCTTATCTGTTATTGCTTGGGATCTAGAAACTCCAAGATGAAAAAGGGCAGCCTATCTTTGTTGGCTTTGAGTGAGTGAAAAGCAAACCTTTATTGTGTTGATCCACTAAATGTTATGATGTGTCTGTTTTGACGCTGCTGTTAATCAATTTAATGCAGAAATTGGTATAAGAAATAAAGTGCTCCATAATAAAAACATAAAGTTACATGATGTTAGGTCAGTGATCTAGGAACAGGTAATAGGAAACTGAATTGGAGGCTGAAAAGATGGTGGTCAGTGTATTCAGGGGCAATGTAGTTGTAAAGTTGTTGCCTCTGATGACTCCAAAAAGCAGATTCAGTACTTACTGAACTTGTCATTCCAGAAGAGGTAGGAAAATTGAATGATGGTAGCATGGCTGCATTTGGCAAGGTACTACAAGCATGAGATGAGCTCTGGAAATGGTTAGGTGGGTTTTTAGCAGAAATGAAGAAGAATAGAGGGAGTCCAGAGATGTGAGGCCATAAAGTTGTGATGTTATACTGCTTTAGATACCACACAATAAGAGATTGGATTCAATAAGAAGTTAAGTGGCAAAGGTCCTGTAAAACCTCATAGTTGTAAAAATGACTCAGGGCATAGCTCAAATGTAAAAAGCAGACTCCTCATTGATTTTTCCATATAGCCTCAAGGTAGCTGCCATTAGTTAGAGAGAGGAGGAGAGAACCAAGGAAATGAAAAATCAAGAAAAAAGATAGATTTGAAAAACTGTATCTTAAAAGGAATTTTAGTTGTGGTCACTGGGAATAAATCAGAAACCCATTATTATGTTATTGAGTGAAATGCAATGCCAAAAACACTCCATGCGTCAGGTCTAGAAAATAAGTTTAAAACCACCCTTGAGATAACAACCTTTTATGAGCAGGAAGTAATCTAATAAGACTGCAATGTCTAAGGAGAGCCAAATTCCTAAAACTCACTGCATATGTGTCCAAGGAAGGTAGGTCATGGCTCCTGAAGAGTGGACCAGGGGTTCTGAGCTGCCCTGAGAGGAGAATCACAGCCTCTCACCCAGAGCCAGAGCCCCCTAAAGTCTGCCCAGCAGGATTTCAGAACTGCTCTCAACCAGCAACTCTTGTATGTTTCCCGTTCTTACTGAGTAGGCATGTTGGTTCTGATTATCTTGTCCCCTGGTACTTTGTCCCCTTGTCTCCATGGTACTTTGGATGTACGGTGTGTATGTTGTGGGGAAGGAGTGGCTGGGAGAGTGGGATACATACTTTGTCCTTTTAGATCATAGAACTAGGGTAATGTTTTTTACCTGGGGGACATTTGGCACTATCCTAGGGGCATTTTTTAGTTGTCACAAGTTGGGGAGGGGTGCTTGCTTCTGGCACCCCGTGCGCAGGAGTGAGGGGTGCTGGTAAACATCCTACACAGGATCTCCTCTCCCCCAACGAAGGGTTGTCCAGTAAAAAATATCAGTATTATCAAGATTGAGAAACTCTGATCTAGGGAATAAAAGGTGTAGCATCCCAACCTAATAGCCATGTTATGGGACATCCCTTGGAAATCAGCCATTCCTTCATTCAGTCCTTAACTGAGTGCCTTCAAAGGGGAGAGGGAGATAGGGAGTGACAGTGGAGGAATGGGGGTTGGCCAAGGAATTATTGGTAGTTGCTACAGTAGACAACATCCTAAATCTTGGTGTCTTAAGCAATAAACATGATTTTTCACATCATGTTTAGGGAGAATCTGTTTTTCTCCTGAATAGCTTATGTACTTTTTTTTTCTCTTATGGGCATTATGAGCCTGGTAATAGAGTGATTTTCCTAATTGACTTGGCTACTAGGAAGTTCATTATAACAATTGTTCATTGCTCTTTACTGATATTCCCTCGCTCGGGTTCCTATTTGACTTTCATTTGCCCATGACTTTGATTTTCTTCCCTCCCTGTTAGTCCTCCCACCCCATATTGTGTGCTTCTTTGTTGCCTTAAAGGACATTTTGGGATAAGGTGAGTTACAGAGTTAATGACTGAATAAAGAGCATTCTTGCTGGAAGATGGCTTCTATTAAAGGGAAATTTGGGAACCAGTAAGTATCCCTTTCTTTAAAAAGGAAAGTGGAGCTTTGGGTCTTGGCTTACAAATTTACAGAATTGAAACTGCTGTTTTGGTCTTGGGATCTGCAAATAGCAGATTTGTATTCATTCTGTAGTTTTACTTACCTCTTTTTAAGTTGCTATTTTAACAAACCCAAGTCCCATTTGCTTTAACTGGCAAAGAAAGGAGACCAAAAAATGGAAAACGTTTTCTCCAAGGTCTTTGGGGAATCACTTCATGCAAATGTCTCTTGTCTCAGAAGGAAACTGCCCTTGGTTAAGCCTCTGAATACTCTTGAGAAGTTAGCATTTGGAGTTGCTGTTTTTCCTTTTGCTTTTCTGTTTCCCATTATGGAAACAGAAGTCAGGAGACTAGTCACAAACTTGCTGTGTGACCTCAGGTCTTTTGCACCCTACCTCTGGCCTCCAGAACAGATGGTCTGAGAACCCACCCAAATACCATGGTCAATGTACCAAAAAATGGGATAATCCAGTGGCATGTGCTTTCTGATGATTTTGTAGAGTATGATTGTAGTGACCCCCAATACCTGGTGTTGGGAAGAAGCTGGCTCTGCTTCTCATAAATATGGAGGGGATGATGCATTTGGAAATTCATGCCAGGGTCTCGCTGGTGAGTGTTGAGAGATGGGTCAGCAGAACCCTGGAGCCTTACTGCCTGGCTTCCAATTCCCACTGCATCTCTCAGTTGTATATCTTTGGGCAAACCATGTTGCCTCCGTAGACCTCAGTGTCATCATCATCCCCAGTGGGATTATAGACAGTAGAACCACGTGTTATGAAAGAGTAAATGACATAATGCTCACAAAGTGTGGGCACATTGCCCAACATAAGTTTCTGATTTGCTGCCCTTAAGTGGACCAGACACTGCTGGGTTAGGTGTGGCCACCAGGAGGACTGGACCAGGATGCCCTGTCTCAGGGCCTCACAGAATCATTCTTTCTCCTCTTCAAGGAGGATGGAGGAGAATTGCCCTAGTCATAGTCCCAAAGTGGGATGGCAGGAAGGGTATCGAAGCATCCTCACAGAGAAGCTTCCAGACAGCCAGCTCTCAATCTTCATTGTCCTTTTCCTCTCAGTCAAATCCATCCTCAGGACACTAGTCCCTTTCTCTTTCCTGCTTTCCATTTTCTCTTCTGTGCAATGGGAAGGTTAGATTGGCTCCTTTCTAATCTGATGTACTCTACCCCACCTCAGTTTGAATATTTTATGTTAAGTTAAAGCAGGATTTCTCAGCCTTGGCATTATTGACATTATAGGCCAGATAATTCTTTGTTGTCTTATGTAGTGTAGACTGTTTGGAAGCAGCCCTGGCCTCTGCGACTAGATTCCAGTAGCATCCCACTCCTGCCAAGATGTGACAACTAAAAATGCCTCCAGACATTGCCAAATGCCTTGGGAGTGGGGACAGGAAAATCCCTTTGGCTGAGAACCATTGACTTAAGAGCCCTTATCTGTACTAATTCTAGACTAAGGCTGTCATGACCAGCCGGATGACCAGTCCAGGTGGGAGCTCTGCGCAGATGCACTGGGCCCACTGCCAGGTGTGGGGAAAGCAGAGTCAGGGTGGGAGCACCCTTAGCATGTGTGGCCAGAGCTGCATGGAGGGCCGCAGAGCTACGGAGCTGTTAGGGCATGGTCTGCGGGGTCAGCAACTCTGGGGTGCCAGGTGGGCCCCAGGTCCTCGGGCACAGTCAGGAGAACATTGCCATCGAGTGGGAGAAAAAGCCCTTCTTTCCAGAAGAATGCAGATGGTTTAACCATGCATAGAGAAACTGCAGCGGTACTTACATGGCTATGTCCAGTCCCCTGAGCCACCTGTTGGTGCTTGACCATAGGCTTCACTGTGGGGCACAGGCCTGGACATGGGCCAGGGGTGTGGCCTTGGTAGCCAGACTCACCCCCGGCATTACCTTAGCTTCACGACTTTACCATGTCACCTGCACGCGGCCATCACTGCTGATCTGTAGGCCCCATTGAAAGGACACCATATGTGATGGGTGCTGTTGATTCCTTAAGGTTGAAATGGGGCAGCCTGAACTTACTTACGACTCAGTCTTTTCTCTGTATTTTACTGCACAGTCTTCTTGGGCTCAGCCACTTGAGCGCCAGCTTGGCCATCGCACACAGCGAGATGTCACCAGAAGCACAGAAATGCCAAAGCCCCAGTTCACATACTGGAGCGGAAACAAGAAAACAGTGGCACCTGTTGGACCTTAGCTGGGACTGTGCCTGTGGGTCTGTCTGCAGGGTTCCTTCACCCTGGCCGTGGCCCAATGGTAATGGAAGCTCTGCAAGCCTTGATTCTGGAGTTACGGATCTTAGCAAGTAGGCAGGTGTACAAAGGTGGAGTCGAAAATAACAAGGTTAGACTCTGTGTGAGTGTGTGCATTTATACACATACTAGGGACTGGTGCACGAAATTCGTGTACTGGGGGTGGGTGGTCCTTCAGCCCAACCTTCCTCCTCTCACATACTGGGAGCCCACAGGGGATGTCCTACTAATGGTTTACAGAGGCCTTAGGCCTTGGACAGGGGACCTCGGCCAGGGGACCCCCAGTGCCCTGTGATTCATCAATTGCAGGCTCCACCCCAGCCCCGGCCTGCCCAGGCCGAAAGCCTCTGGCCCAGGCTGAGGCTTTCAGCTTGGGCAGGGGACTCTCAGCCCCCTCAGATCACTGGCTCTGCCCCTGCCCCCTCAGCTCTGATGGCTTACCTCACAATGACCCAGGTGCCAGGAGATTCCCAGTACACAGGCACTAGGCGCCTATGTATGCAAATTAACCACCATCTTTGTTCGGTTAATTTCCATGCTCACTCTGATTGGCTATGGGCATAGGAGAAGTATGGTCAATTGATTGTTTGTCTATTATTAGCTAAGATATGCCCATTTCCTTCATTCTTTTTCTGAGCTGTTTGAGGGCATCCTCTACACATGACAGGATGCCCTGATTCTTCCCTGTGCATATCCCCAAAACAGACACTCCTACATAACAATTCTCCACCCAACCATGTGAAGAAATTTCCATTCAGATGGTATTAAGGTTCAATTCACAGACTCCATTTGAATTCTGACAACTGTGTCAACAATGTTCCCCATACCCAAGCCCCAGGATCCCATCCACCTAGGATGGGTCATCTGTAATTCCTGTCCCTGACAGTTTTTCAGTTTTAATTAAAAATCACAGACTTTTGCCCTAAAATAAAATTAAATAAATAAAAATAAAGAAAGATGTGCTGACACTCCCAGATTGGAGAGGGTACAGGCTGGCCTGAGAGACATCCCCTGCCTCCTCTACCTGCCTTCTCTACCCCACGCACAAATTTCGTGCACTGGGCCACTACTATGTAATAATGCTGATCACCTTTGCCAAGTACTTCTTTATGGCAGCCACAGTGCTGAGAGATTTCAATCTTATTTAGTCCTCATAATATTCTGTGAACTGGGTATTAATATCTCCTGCTTTGCAAACAAGGTTGTTGAGTGCTAATAACAGACAAGATTGGGATTTGAACCAATGTTTTTCCAACATTTGAGTCTGTTATGCTTTACCAGTTTAAAGGTTTAGAAATTTTTGGAGAGCAAGGCAATATGGTTTATTTAATAAGAACACTATATGTGGGAACAGGCAGATCTGATTTGGAATATCATTGATGAGCTGATCAGTACCTCCTCACTGAGCTCCATTTACGCCATTGTTAAGTTGAGAGTCACACCAGCCTGGTAGGTTATTGGAGGACAAAATGAGGCAGACACCTGGTGCACCAGGTTCTTCTCCAGCTCAATTATCTGCTCAACAACAATGGAGGAGCCACTGTTGACATTGAATTCCTTCCTTCCCTGCAGCCCTGGGTGTGGTGCTGGCACTCTGGGGTGGATGAAAACCTCATGCCACAGTGTATCATCTTTTCTGGTCCCACCTTCTTTTGAGTGTGTAGGCCTTTCCTCTGAGCTCCAGACCAGTGTGGACAGCAGTCTAGTGGATAGTCCATACTCAATAGAACCAGAATGGAAATAGTCATGTTGCCCCAATCTGCTCCTCCATCATGTCCCATTTCTCAGTGACCCATGTCATCCTAGGGGTCATTCTTAATTTTCCCCAACTCCTCACTTTCCATATCCAGCACTGTCCATTGTACTTGCCCACAGAACTCCCTCAATTGTGACCACCAGAAATGTCTCCAGCCATTGCCAGTTGTCCCCTTGCATTGGTCTGCATCTCTCGTTCTCTCACCTGGCTGCAAAGTAGCCTCCAGTACATAGAATACACCATTCTCACTGCCCCCACTCTTGCCACTTGCCCTTGGGAGCCTTCCCTGACCCCTAAACCTGGTCAGGTGCCTCCACCACGGGGCTTCCCTGCTAAAGCAATTACTCTGCTCCGCTGTACCAGATGTCTCCCCCACTAGATGGCAATTTTTCTGGGTAGCAAGTGTACCTTTTTCTGTAATTCCCAGTACCCATCACAGGGCTCATTAAAATAAATGTTTGTAGCACGAATGAATGACAAGCAATGTTGCATAAATGTAAGGAGCAGCTGTGAGAAGGAGGGAAGCAGATAAGTGAGCTATAGAAACTGACATATGACGGTCCATGACGAGTCCTCAAACTGGCATGGAGGCTTCTCTTTCCATTTTGAAATCAACAGGAATTCAACAGAAAGATTATCCTATTAGGTGGAAATGTGACTCAAGGTAACTTTATCTTTGACATTAAGACAAGGAAACACCTTTGTCACTGACAAAGATGTCAGGGGAGAGGGTGAAAGAACCGAGAACTATGTGACCTAGGATCCACTTTTGGCTTAGCCATCAGAGAATTTGTTAACGAGTCTCCCAGATGATGTGATCTGAAAGCAGGTGAGATTTGGTTGCTGTAAGCAACCTCTTTCAGCCTTGCCAGGACTGACATTTTGGGCCAGCTACTTCTTTGTCGTTGGGCTGCTCTGCGCAGTGCAGGTGTTTTGCAGCATTCTGGCTTCAGTTCATCAGATGCCACAGTACTCCCTCCACCTCAACTGTGACCACCAAAAATGTCTCCAGCCATTGCCTCTTGTCCCCTGTGGTGGGAAAGGTCAGCCCTGGGTGGGAATCACTGCCCCAGAGGAGTTAGAATCAGAGTCCATCTGATGGAGCCAAGGAAGCACTGGACAAGTGTTGGATTTCAGCGTCATTGCCAAGTCTGCCACTTAATGAAAGTATATTTTATAAGTTTTCTATGAACTTAAATTCCAGGATGTTTGAATTTGGGGAATCAGCTGGACCTCATCTGCTTGCAGCCTTTTCATCAAAAGTAATAGAATAATTCAAGCCCAGAAGGTTTTGGATACTTCCAAGTTCAGTTTTGGCCCTAGGAGTGATCAGGAAAATGGAGTGAGACTTGGGACACGGAACTGTGATCTGGCAGTTACAGTCAGGCGATGAGCTTCAGGCCTCTGCTTGCTCAGGGTGGCCTGTCTCCACAGGCCAACCCAGCTATCACCCCAGAGCTCCTCCAGAATGCCCCCAGGGGGGACTGAATCAATCAGCCACTGCTTGGCTGCTCTCCCTTCCCAGCAGCTGACTGTCAAGAGCTGCAAAGTGCTTAGAAACATTTGGTCTGAGCCCTTTGTTACAGAAGGGGGTGGGGATGGAAGGACGAGGCTCATGAGAAGGAAGAGATTTAGCTAAGGTCACAAAGTAAGCTAGAGGTAGACTCCCTTATTGACCCAAATTTCTTTCTTTTAGTTAAACCGCTTTATTGAGATATGATGGACATGTAAAAAATTATATATTTAATGTATAAAACTTAATTGGACTGGAGATAAAGTATATATCTGTGAAACCATCGCCACAGACATACATATACACCTCCTCCCAAAGTTTCCTCCCACCCCTTTATACTATTATTAATATTCTGTGGTAAGAATAGTTAACGTAAGACTTTGACAGATTTTAAGTATACAACACAGCACAGATATCTATAGGCATTATGCTGTATAGTAGAGTTCTAGAACTCACCAGTTTTAATTATGAGCCAAGTGTGTTGATTTGGAGTCAGATATTCTATCTCCCACTCTCTGTGCTACCTAACTCTGGGATACTTACTTCCATGCCTGTTCTATCCTTGGTGGCAGTTTTTACTGTAGACTTTTCCTGGAATTTCTTTTTATTTTGTAGGAACTCACATGCATTTATCTTTGCATTCTGATTTTTGCTTGGTGATAGCCATCTAACGTCAAAGTAGTGCCAGAACACTTTAGTAATTAAAAAAATATATGGTTCATTGACCTTCCAAGAGAAACATTTGGCTTTTAATTGAGCTCTAACCTTATGAAACAAAATTAATAGTAGGAATCTGAGGCACTGAGCTAGGTTTAGAAAGACTTTTGGAGCAGCTAAATCTTTTTGGGAAATTCCCAATCTTTGGAGGTCACGTAGACTAACATTGTACATAGAGTTGCATACTGGGAATGTTTCCCATCATGTGATTTAGAGGAAAGAACCTGGGCTTTGGACATAGGTTCAAATTCCAGCTCCACCTCTTCATAGCTGTGTGAATTTACCACAAAGATAAGACCATTTAGAATGGTTACTGTGGGCTGGTCACATTACCTATGTTATTTTATTAATTCTTACAACAACCACAGGAAGAAAGATTACAGTTTATGGATGAGAACACTGAGTCTCAGAGAGTTTATATTAGAAAGTTACATTCAGTAATAAAATTAGAAGTGGCAGAACTGGAAGTTGAACCCAACCAATGCAATAGATTGGGCTCCAAATTATAAATGACCAAACTGAGGTTTTTAAAAAATGTAAGCATAACATAAATTCTATGAGCTTCAGTTTCTCAGTATGCTGAACTGGGATAATAATATCTCCTTGTAAGGATTTCTGTGAGGATTAAATAAAGTAATGCAAATATGGCTTGTGGCATCCCCTGGGAGTCTAATAGATAGTCTCTTTTGTACAAGTTCCTCTTATTAATGTCAGTTACAGTTTATTAAGTGTTAACTTTTTTGTTTGTTTCAATTTTTATTCACTAGGATAGATTTCCAGATTGGAATAGCTTGCTAAAGGATCTCTATATTTAAAATTTTGCTAATTATAGCCAAATTGTCTTCCAGATTTTAAAAAATCAATTTATATCCCCAATAGCCTATGAGAATTTTTGTTTCCCTACTTCCTTTATTTTTCTTATCTTGTGACTTTCCAGTATTTAACAGTGCCTTGCACAAAAGTAAATATTTAAAAGATGTTTGCTCTTGTTCTTTCTTTCTCTTCTTCTTCTTCTTCTTTTTTTAACTTTATCAGTTTTTACTGGCTTTATTTTATTTTCCCAGCACCATTTATCCCTCCTATGCCCTCTTCCACTGCAGTATGTTCTTGTTCTTTCATTCAACAGTTTTTTTTTAATCCCCTTCCAAGAATAAGTTTTTATGATTTTTAGAAAGGAGGAAAGAGAGAGAAACATCAATTGGTTGCCTCCCATATGCACTCTGACTAGGGAACAAACCCTCAACCCAAGTATGTCCCCTGACCAGGAATTGAACCAGCAACTTTTTGGTATATGGGATGACACTCCAATTAACTGAACCACCCGGCCAGGGCTCACCAGTTATTGATGGAGCAGTCACTAGTTCTGGACATTGGAGATACAAAGATAAATTAGACATACTTCATTATCTGATTTTACTCTTTTCTACTCTGTTGGTGGACACTTTTCTCTCACACCATATTTATTTTAGATATTCCCTTCCATATTTCCTTTTGCAATGCTTCATGGGTATATTTTGCCTGACATTCAAATGATACTGTTCAGGCAGGGATTAATATCTCCAGGTAGCTGATGGGCACACCAAGGCTCAGCAAGGGAAAGAACCCTTCCTAAGGTCCCATAAACGATGCCTAGTCTTTGAGGCTGGTATCTACGTAACAGAAGCTGGGTCTTGGTTCTAATAGCTCCATTGCTCTATAGGAGGTGCCTACTGGCGATTCCACCTCATATCTGGACCTTCATGAGAAGGGAGTGGCTGGTATGAAGAACCCCCTCTAGTCGTCCACCAGGAGAGAAGTGTAGGGAATGACCTCTGAGGTGTTAGACAATAATGTCTTGGGGGCTAAGAAAGATCCTTCAGGGTCATGAGGCCTGCAGTGCCCAATCCATATTTTAATAAAGGGAAGTCTGGATATTTCTCAGTGATATCTGTGGTCTCCATGGGGCCCCTGTGTCCTATCTCATCACACTGACTAGGAGGGCCAAGGGGCCCAGAAATGCTGTTGTTGCCATTTTCATCCTTGACAATCTCTTGTCTTTATATGTAACGTGCCTTTTTTGCCCCTTCAGCTCTTTGCAAGATTCTTTTAAAAATCTTTTGTTTTTAGCAATGTGAGTAGTAATTCTTTTTTGGTAATTATACCATTTGGGGTCCACCGAATTTCCTGGATGCATGGGTTGCTGTTTTTGTTCCAATTTGACAAAAAGGTTGGCCAGTATATTTTTATTATGTGCTAAACTAGGTGTGTGCAAAGTGCTAAGAGATGTACGTATGTAATTTCACTTAACTTTGCAAAAAACTCTATGAGGGAGGTCAATATTACCTCCCTCCCCGTTCCTGCTGAAGTAATTGAGGCACAGAGAGATGTAGCTAACAGCGGAGTTTAAACAGTGAGGAGAGGACAGTCAAGATTTGCATTCATGCGTGGCTGACATCAGAGCAGAGCTCTGCCCCCATTGGCTGTGCTCACCCCTCTACTCAAAGCCACAAGTGAGTTTCAGAAAAATCAGATGCCCCAAGTCATCTCCTTGGTCTGTTTTTAACCTTTCCAGCCTAAGATAAACCAAATTTTCATCTTAACTTATAGATCATTTTCTGCTCAGGAGGCTGGTGCATCTGAGTTCTATTCCAGCCTTAAGGATACTGGAGTCAAGCCTTGCTTGTCCTTGGTGAATTTTTAATTCAGACTTATATCCATCCCTTTCCCATCCTGTCCTGAAGGCCTCATTGTCAGCCAAACTGTAGTGAGATCCAATTAGAGCTATTTATGGCCCTGGCTGGTGGCTCAGTTGGTTGGGTGCGGTCCCATACACCAATAGGTTGTGGATTGGATTCCAAGTTGGGACACATACAGGTTCAATCCCAGGTTAGGGTGTGTACGGGAGATAACCTCTCTCTCTCTCTCTCCTTTCTCTCTCTTAAAAAAAACCATATATTCAGATGAGGATTTGAAAAAAAGGAGTTTTTTTTTAAAGCTATTCATGGTTTGCACCCAAAGTACCTGGGCAGCCTCATATTTCAATATACCCTCTCCTTCTGCTCAGCACAACCCATTCTTCATCTGATTCAGATTTCCTCTCTCCAAATCTATGCCTACAAGTCTGCAAAAGTTGGGTGAGGCCAGAGTCACATTTTTTTTTTCCAGGCAAAAATGATGAGACAGGAAAGCAATTTCCTCTTTATTTATTTATTTATTTTTTTGGTCTGTAAAATGCTCAGTATGGGTAGGCTCTAATAAATGCCTCAGTGATTGGCAGGAACAAAGCCAACCAGAGGAGGAAAGGGACTAAAGCATTTAAAGAGAATAAGCAGCAATACAGTAATCCATTCGTGTCTAGGGTTCTTTTGGGAAGAGATTCAGTACATTCCTAAATCAAGCTGTGTGGTTTGGGAGGAAAAAGAGTCTTGATTATTTTTACATTGTGTGCCTTGACTTTTACCGTGGGGATTCCACACCCAAATTTTGCCGCCTCCTCCTGTTTTTCAAAGTTATGTCTTCTTCCTTGGAGCCATTCTCCTTGGAAACCAGCGTCTTGCCTTGCAAAGCATCAAGGTATGTTGTGTGACCCAAAACAATAATTGGAGTCAAACTTCCTTTTGGTTTTCTGATTATAAACTCAGTGTGTTTCCTTTTTGTCATGGCTTCTTTGAAAAAAAAAATCTTTCCTATGATTCAAATGCATCCATAACAAATTAGACCAGAAACTGAAATGTAAGCTTCAAGAGGGCAGGTACTTTGTGTTGTTGCTACTGAGTCACCAGTGCCCTGTGTAGGGGAAAGGGAGGGGAAGGCAGAAGGGGAGGGAGAGGGAGACTGCTGTTGGGAGACCCTTAAGATATTATAACCAACTGTGCACCATGGGCAAGTACTCTACGCTCTCTGTATAGTTGATTGGTCTATACAATGAAGTGGTTGGGATAAGTGGATGTGAAGAGGATTAAATTCAATGATGAATATGAAAGTATTTGGGGGAAATACCTTTTTTTTATCATTTTTCCTTTCTTTGAAATCTTTCTATAGGGAAATCTCCAATCCTTTTTTTTTTTTTTTTTTTTTGGGGACCATAGTAGACCAGTAGCTTTATACCAGGGTGAATTCCAAAGACTAAGATATGCAGCCCTGGCCAGTGTTTCTCAGTGGGTTGCACATCATCCTGTGATCAATGTCTCTCTCTCTCTCCCCTCTCTCAATCAATAAAACATCTTTTAAAAAAAGTAAGATGCTATCATCAGGGCTTTGTATTCCCCATCTCTAAAGTTAAATAAAATTAACTATTTCTGAACCCAAGTTTCTATGATGGTCTCAAAGACTAAAATGGAGTGTGACTATGGCTGGGATTGGAGATACCCTGGGAAATTAATGTTCTCGCTAGGCATGCCATTTTGTAAACTCCATAAAATTTTTTTGGTTGGGTATATTGGGAGGAGTGGGGTGCGAAAGGGTTCTAATTTTCATAACAGCCTTGCTATAAAGGATGAAGACATTCTGTTCTGAAACTTGAATGAAGGCTGGGTGTATTTGAATGATTGTAAGAAAGTCTCAGGGTTGAAAGAACCTTAAGAAGCCAACCTTTTGGGTGCCATCAACACCTTGACCACATGCTCACTAAGAGCTGTCCAATCTTGTCTTGGTTCATTATTCCTGTAATGAGAAGATATTCTCCTCCTGAATAGCCTGTTCCATTGCTAAAAAGCCTCAACACTGGACATCAACCCATCTGTCGCATTTCTACCCACCTCGGGTAGAAAAAGGAGTGTCTTTGAAAGACTCTTAGGAATTCTTACAAACAATGCCCGATTAATGAAAACATTACAAAAGCAAGCAATGGCTTTGATTGAAATTGATTTTCTTTTTTTTTTCTCATTTGAGGCCCAGTATTTCAAGTTGTGTGTCAGACACAGAAATGTGATTGAGCTCAAGAAGGACTTTTGTCAAAATATACCTCTGGGAATTGATAATTCTCCTGGCTACAGTGCAGTTGAGATGGTTCCATCCATGATGAGGGGTCTTTGTGGGGCAGGAAGGGCATAGTATATAGGCTGAGAAAGCCAAATCCACTCGTTGGTGGTATTCTAGGGGAACATTTAAGAAATAAGGAAGAACCTGCTGCAATGAATGTAACTAGAGGGTTGAAAAAACAATGAGGCAATGACTACACATGCAATGGGATGCTTACTGCCCTTTCTCACCCCCACTTCCCTTATCCTCCTCCTACTCCAAACCTTTTCTTCCCAGTTTCTTCCATTGTCCTCTATCTAAGTTGGCTACCTTCTTCCTCCTCCCTTCCCCACTCAGCTCTTTCTCACTCCACGTTTCTGTCTCATTCCCCACATAGAAGGAATGCCTTACTTTTCAGTGATGCTTCACAATTTACAAAGCCATGTGGAATACATGATCTCATCAACCTTACAACCACGCTTCTTGGGAGGTGCTGTCCCCATTCTACAGATGATGAAAATGAGGTTAAGCCACATAACCATGTGACAGCAGAGGCAGGTGTTGGCCTATGTTCTTTTTTGCAAATATCACCCCATCTCTCTAACTTTAGGTTGAGCCTCAGGTATCCCAGGTGCCAACTTGCACTGGATTTTCCCTGACCACAGGGAACGGAATGATCGCTTCACTTAAGGACCCGGAAAGATGGCCACTTTCTCTTGGAGAAGTTTTTAGAGAAGGTAAAAGGAGAATTTATCTCCGTGAAAGTGGTCTTGAATTCTGGGGAAATCCTATTCTCAGTCATTGGAATCTTTTAATGTCCAAACCCACTGTGTATGCCCAAACTCCATTATGATGAAATCGCTGCTGTGGGCAGAAGTAGGCTAGAATCAGTGGTGTGCTGGAGCCAACTCACATTGGCTCTTTTTTAAAATTTTTAGGAATTTTTCAAGCTGGTTGTATGGGAAATACAGCCATTATTAGAAATTATATGAATTTATAATCAAATGAATTATTATAAACAAAGTAAGAAATAGCCAAGACTTCACTTCTTAATTGTTTTGTTATATTTTACTATAATTATTGTACTCTGAAGTGCACTTACATCTATTGTATCAGAATATACTATATAATGAAGTATTGTTGATCATCTCTTCTTCTCAACTCTTGGTTCAGGGCTATTATATTGGCAGCTTGCTATTGGTCATGGGAAGAAAATTTATACCAGGAAAATGGGCAAAAAGTACAAATCAGGGTGCTCTTCTTTCTTTAGAAAGTCAGTTATTAAATACTTATCAGCCCAGCACTGACTTAAGTTGGATATGGATTGGTGGTCATTGGTCCTCTAGAATTCCAATTGCTCAGCTAGGTATTCCTTCCTGCCAGCATTAGCTTGAGCAGAAGGTAGAATGGTGTCCAGAAAGGAATGGAGATAATATTTTCTTCCCTTCCTCCACCTGGGTGGTGATAACACCAGCAATAGTATATAACATCTAAATACCTGCCATATTAGATGGTTATACCCTGTTCCATTTAATTTTCATAAAAGCCACATGAGGTATTAATGTCCTCATTTTATAGGAAACCTGAAATTCATGGAAGAGGAATGAATTTTCCACATTTTCCCAGAGAGAAAATGGTAGAACCAGGCTTTGAGGCCAGTTCTATCTCATTTCAAATCAGTGCTTTTTCCGAAATGCTGGTGCAAAGGGAATTTGTGGGGATGCCACAGACCATCCTGAACATCTTTCCTCACTTCCAAAAGTTCTTTAGTGGCTGTAGGTTGATGCTATACCAGGTGTATTTTGTTAAAAATTAATTACTAATTCTAAATAGAAATGAATTTGAGGCATCTATTCATTTATTTGAATAATGTTTTGAGTGTATATTGTGTGCCAGGCGCTATCTTTGGAGCTGTGGATCCAGCAGTGGACAAAGCACAAAATACCTGTTTTTGAGGAGTTATGGACCAGCAAGGAATTGACTTTATACCTGGAGAGACACTCATAGATCTGGCACCCCCTCGCTATATCCCCAGAGTATGCTCTGAGGTTACTATGTTTAGAACCTGGGTTACAATCATGTGCTCTCCTGCAGTCACCACGCCTTGCCCAAGGCCTGGCAATATCCACCTCTGAAGTTAACAAAACTCCATTTGTCTCCCCTCTTTTAAAACAAGGGTGTCCAGCAATTTTAAGTTAATTATTCCTTCAGGGAAGGAAAGTGGCCCTGACACTGTCCATAGATTGCTTCCCTTTCCGGGCCAATGGTGTTGGAGGAGAGATGTGCACATGATTTCCTTAAGGTGGAGTTTTTTTGTTTGGGTTTGTGGTTTAAATCCCTGTTTTTGGTAATCACCTTTGCTAGAGACTGGCTAATCAGGTAGCTATGTCTGTTTCCTTATGGGACAGATTTGATGCTAGTGAGGAGGTGTCTGATTTAATATTTTTCATTCTTTTCAGGGAGGGGAAGTGAAGCTAGTAGTTGGGGAAAATGTTTTTTTTTTTTTTCAAGGACAAGGTCAGGCCATCCTAGAACACTACTGCAGCCCCACTCAGGTTGCCTAGTGATGGTATTTCCTAAAGCCTACATTTTGGGAAGCAAATGAGAGAAATTTTTCTGGTAGAGGTGTTACAATCACTCTGATCTAAGTAATGGCTTTTTCCTTAGGCAGGCTGGAGTCATTCTCTCTCATGATGGTGATAGAAACCTCTTGAAAAGCCTGGAAGCCTACAGAGGAAAGTCCCTCAGGAAACATGACTGTCAATGAGCCCAACCACAGCCTCCTTCAAATTCGATTAGTTCAGTTACCTGAAGACTTGGGTTCCCATGCCTTCTCCCTTCTTGCCAGCCAGTTGTAAAGGAAGGTGAATACTGATTCTACTTGAAAAGTTTGTGTAGAAGATGGCATTCATTCCAAAGGGATTATGGGAGTGGCATGATGGCACCAGGAAATGGTAGGCTGGGAGTCTAGAGAAAAAAAAAGAGGAAAGCACCGGCCCAGCTGGTGAGGTACCAGCAGGAGAGTCCCAACCTGGCAGGGAAGGACCATAGAAACAGGTGTGGTCTGAGCCAAACTGGTATTCCTTCCCTGGCTGGGCTGCCTTGCTTTCCCTTCCAATAGGGACAAGGCTAGGTTCTTTTTGATAGGAGGGTCTTGCTTCAGAAACCCAGGCAAATGGGGCTGTTGCTAGCTGGAATCACAGTGGGGAATTTCTGTTCTCCAGAGTTCTTGACCTTTACATTGCTTGGATTGCATCTACACTGTCTCCTTGGAAATCCCTACCCACAGAGCTCCCAACTCTTTCTCATCAGGGACATTTTGCTATTTGATAATTATGTTGCCCAGCAAACCCCTGTTTTGAGAAAGGAAGAGGGAGAGAATCATTGATTGGATGCCTCCTGCATTCCCGACGCTGGGGATTGAGCTCACAACCCGGGCACGTTCTCTGACCAGGAATCGAACTGTGACCTCCTGGTTCATAGCTATGCCAGCTAGGCACAAACCTCTATGTTTTGAAAGATGCTTTTCTACTGGTAATTTATTTTCCTAGTTTTCATGAATTGAAGACCTTAGAAGAAATGATGAGAGCTTCTGAACTGCGTGAGATATTCAGAGAGACCATGCCAAGTTCATTTACTTAATCATCTTGGACAAGATCATGGACACCTTACTTTGCCAAAGCTTCTGTCATTTAGGTGAACACAATAACAACTTAATAATATACACCTCCGAGAACTATTGAGTGGCTTTTAAAGACCAGGGTATTGCATACTTAGCATTGAACTTGAACTTGCTGTGGTCTGTCTAATTTTCTCATGCATGATGGATTAGAGGAACAATGTTTGAGAAAAATCTACTCTGTGCTGACACTAAGCTTGACCTGGGAGACATGGTAACAAACATCCCTGATCACAGTCTCTGTTCTCTTGGAGCTTCAAATTCAGCAGGGAAGAAAATTCAACTCTAAGAAAACCAGTCTGGAAGAGAGCATGTCTTGCTTACTCCCTATGGTTCGGATGTCCTACCTGGTGGATAATTCTGTTTCTACCATCTTAACTCTTGCCCATGTGGAACCCTTTCCAAAGAGTTTCTTGTTTTTAACTTTCTTGTGAGCATTAGCTTGGCAGTACCACCATCATCATTGTGTCTAAAAGCAAGTTTATTCTTCTCTCTGTCCCAACATTCCTTCTAAAAAGCACTAATGTTCTCTAGTTTAGCCCGAGAGCTGGGCTGACTACCTTGGTCAGCTTTCCTCTCTTCTCTGTCTCATTACATGTATTCTTTTCTTGACTAGATTTGTAGGATTCCAAGGTATTATCCCATCCTTCCTGTATATTATAATCATCTCCCTGTCTTTAATCCATCATACATATTCACGTCTACTACATTAATTTTCCTTAAAACATGTCTTTGTAATATGACTTGACAGTGCCCATTTATTGAACACCTATTATATGCCAAGTTTTGTGGTAGGCATTTCATTCATTACCTTTTAAAATACACCCATTGAGGTGCATAGTATGTTCACCTAAATAATAAAGGCTTTTGGAAAGTGAGATGTTTAAGATCTCATAGTTATTAAGTGGAAAACAGACTTCAGTGTAGTGTTTTTTTTTTTTCTTACAAAAGAAAAAAAGACTATTTTCTTAACTCCTATGCTAAATTTCTTGTAGATTTTTAAAAAATGCCTTAGCCTTAAAGGTAATATCCAAATACCTTCTTAGGTTCTTTTTTTGCACCTTCTCTCACATCATTTTCCAGCATGAACTTTCTGCTTGGGCCAGACCAGGATCTTGAATTCCCTTTCAAAGCTTGGTTCATTCCAGTCTTTGCTTCTTTGGTTATGCAGAGAGCTATCTGAAAAGTCAGGAGACTGATCAAGGAGACTGATTTAAGCGTTGTTTAGAGATCAAGAGAAACAATTCTATTTAAGTTAGATAAGAAAAAATGTAAGTTCAAGGAAAATGACAAATATTATGAAAGGAATTTGCATCACATGCAGTTGATTTGCAGAACCACGAAATCAGTCAGTTTTTTGATGTTCCTGAGCTAATGAGACACCTAATGATTTCAGGGCTTTGCAAAGTAATCCTTGAGTGAATGAACGAGTTTCAGAGTGGTGAATGAGAAAGCAAAAAGGCAAGATAAGAAGAATGGAGAAGGACTGATACAGCAGGCTTTAGTCACCTGTTGAGGGCCTTACAGTTCATCAATAAAATGCTGGAGGACATAATTAGCCTGAAATGACCTCAAGCAATGAAAGTTTTAGATGTATACAGAGGTTATCTAATTTAGTAATTTAGAAGGAGGCAAAGGAATCTAATCCAGATTCAGTAATTTTTCTTCGTTCTGCCTTTCCAGATGTGATAGGTGAAAGTGCTATGGATGGCTTCATAAAACAATAGAATTAAGTGGTTGTGCTTCAAATATCACAAATATATAACAAAAGAGAAATGAAAACAAAATCTTCCAATATTCTGAAAATGAGGACTTGTTGCTGAGGGTTACATTTGCAGTATGAGTAAAATTTGTGGATTAATAGCACTTTAGCAGAAGTAGATATAATAGAATCTGAAAAACTGAGATAACTAAAAGAGAAGCTCTTGTGATGACAAAGAGACTAATGTTGAAGAAGCACATGAAGACTTTGAATAAAATTATTATATATGAGAGTGGGAGAAAGTATTTCCACATTAGCATAATTTATATGTGGGGTTATTTTAGATGTGTTTGTGTAATTTAATTGCTATATGAAATATAGTGAATAGAAATATAACTATTTCTTGTGTATCTCTAAAATGTCATCTATCAGCTCAGCCAAAAATATTTTTTACTGATCTTTTGTTAGGGAAATTGGGCCTTTCCCTACATATAGAGTTGCCTTCTATTTGGGCACATGCTTATTGAACTCTCTAGGAAGCATGGATTGGTACAAGTTAAAAGTTGCTACCACTGGTCTGTGATGTGCAACTGTAATTGGAAGTAAGGTCAAAAGTCTATATGGTGGGTGCTCCACGAGTCTGAGGTTCTTCCTACTGGGACCATTGTATGGTCTTCCGAGAGAAGAAACAGCATAGGAGAGGGTAGATCTGGAGATCACAGGGAATCACAGCAACTATTTAAACTTGTAAGTCATTCTTTTCTTCCCAAACCTCAAATAGCCAAGAAACCATCCTCATGCCATGTGTCTGGGATTCCATCTCCTTACATCTGCCTGCCTCTGTTTCATCCTGTCTCAACTGGGAGTCTCATCTGAGCCACAGAACACAGGAAATGATTTGAGTAACTATTTTCTCATTTATCCCAAGAGTGTCATAGTTAGTCTGGATGCAGAGGAGAGAAGTTAATGGATTATGTATAATGGATACCTAAGATCTCTCTATTCCATCATTTGAGGTTTCTTTCTTTCCCATAATTCCTATGGAGACCCATCTCCTCATTAGGTGACAGATACTATTGATGCAGCATTCATTATATGCTAGGACTGTGTGAGATAATTACGTAGATAGCATTTACTCTTTCCAACAAGGCCATGACCTGTGTATGGTTACTTACATTTTGTGACTGGGGAGATGGGGATTCAAAGAAGTAAAATAACTTGGTGATGGTGATGGTTAGTTACAGAGCCAGAATTTGATGCCAGGTCATCTGGACTCCAAAATCCTCATTTTTCTCTGCTACCCCACATTGCCTATCCCTTGGTATGAATTAGATTTCTTCCCTCCTGCTGATGAAAAGTTTAATAAGAGTAAGGTTTATAAGACTCATGAGCAAACACTCAATCTACTGTTTGGCCTTTATTGCCTTCCTGGCATTTCTTTTTTGAGTCCTTTTCTACCTGAGTCTGTCTAGATGTCTCTTAAAAATTTGACTTAAATTGATACTTATGGGTACCTACCATGAGCTGCATGCTGTGTTGGGTAGTAGTGTAAAAGGAGAATTATAAACTTGTCCCAGAATTTCTCTTAGGGCAGATGCTTTATTTCATAAGTATCACCTGAGATTGTGAGTGAGCTCTCCCCAGGAGGTCTGGTTAGATATTTTTTAAAAAGGAGCTAAAAGATTCTGCACAAGAAATCAATAAGAATTTGTGTATAAAGGGGTGAGAAGAAAAGAGAGGTATAGGGCCTGATGTTGGTAAGGAAACTGCAGCTAAGGAATATTTTGAAGGCCGTAGAATTTTTGGACTATAGTATAATTTTAACATGATAGGGCTAGTGTAATGTAGCACCATCTTTATTCCTATTATTTCCAAAAACCCCTTTCAGAATCTTCTAAACATACCAAGGGTCCTGTGAGCTCATGTACAGAAATGAGTCACATTCCAGATCTGCATCAATGTTTAAGGAAGAGAGAAAGTGCATACTAGAAAGCAGGACAGGCTACAAAGTGAACTGGTTCAGTTGTTAGAAGCTGTAACTCAGAAGGTTCATGAAAATGTCATTCCCTGGGAATTGTCAGTAAGCTTGGGGAGGTCCCCACACTTTCCTCAAGGTGAATGATAAATATTCAACACAATTTCATCTAGATTTTTAGTGGCATAGTGCCTGTAACGATAAATATTCAACACAATTTTATCTAGATTTTAAGTGGCATAGTGCCTGTAGCTCTGAATTTGATATTTGGATCATTCATAGAACAAATTATAGATTCTGTCCTCAAGAAACTTATTTAGTGGGAAACACAATTATATAAAGAGATCATTTCAAACTCATGTCCCAAGCTCCTGGGAAAGAGAAATAGACTGGATCCTATGACTTCAAAGGAAGGGAGCAGGGATTATTGTACTGAAACCAAGAAAGTCTCGGAGGAGTTAATAAGAGTCTTCTGGGAAATTTAGAGTTTAGTGAAGAAGAGTGGAAAGAACATTCTGGGTAGATGAATTAGTCTGAGACTACTACTACTACTACTACTACTACTACTAGTACTACTACTACTACTAGTACTACTACTACTAGCTTATGTTAACTGAGCATATACTGTGTGTATCAGACATTGTTCTAAGAAATTTATACCTATAAACTCATTTTAACCTCAAATATGTCCTATTATTGTCACCAATTTACACATGAAGAAGGTGATCAAGTGATTTGCCCAGGATTATATAACTAAATTAGAGGCCTGAATTCATATGGGGTCTGGCTGACCCACCCTTAGGGGGGCTTATCATGGGTGGAGCCAGGCTGGAAGAAGGGCTGTGGGTGGTTGGCTGGCCAGATGTGATAGGTTGAAAGTGCTATGGATGGCTTCATAAAACAATAGAATTAAGTGGTTGTGCTTCAAATATCACAAATATATAACAAAAGAGAAATGAAAACAAAATCTTCCAATATTCTGAAAATGAGGACTTGTTGCTGAGGGTTACATTTGCAGTATGAGTAAAATTTGTGGATTAATAACACTTTAGCAGAAGTAGATATAATAGAATCTGAAAAACTGAGATAACTAAAAAAGAAGCTCTTGTGATGACAAAGAGACTAATGTTGAAGAAGCACATGAAGACTTTGAATAAAATTATTATATATGAGAGTGGGAGAAAGTATTCCCACACTCTGGTCAAACTCCTGGTGGAACTCCCAGTCGAGGGGACAACTTGCATATTAGCCTTTTATTATATAGGACTAGAGGCCTGGTGCACGGAATTCGTGCAAGAGGGGGCCAGGGATGTCCCTTAGCCCAGCCTGCACCCTCTCCAATCTGGGACACCTCGAGGATGTCCAACTGCCCGTTTTGGCCCGATTCCATCAGGCCTAAACAGGCAGTCAGACATCCTTCTCACAATCCAGGACTGCTGGCTCCAAACTGCTCACCTGCCTGCCTCCCTGATTGCCCCTAACCGCTTCTGCCTGCCAGCCTGATCACCCGCTAACCACTACCCTGCCAGCCTAATTGATGTCTAACTGCTCCCCTGCCAGCCTGTTTGCCTCCAACTTCCCTCCTCTGCTGGCCTGGTCACCCCTAACTGCCCTTCCCTGCAGGCTTGATTGCCCCCAACTGCCCTCCCTTGCAGGGCTGGGAACCTCCCAACTGCCCTCCCCTGCTGGCCATCTTGTGGTGGCCATCTTGTGTCCACATGGGGGCAGGATCTTTGACCATATGAGGGCAGCCCTCTTTTGTGTTGGAATGATGGTCAATCGGTGTATTTCTCTTTTATTAGATAGGATGGAGGACTGGTGCATGGATGGGGGCCAGCTGGTTTGCCCTGAAGAGTGTCCCAGATCAGGGTGGGGGTTCCCTTGGGGTGAGGGGCTGCCTGGGTGAGGAGCCTGTGGTGGTTTGCAGGCCAGCCACCCTCCCAGCGACCCAAGCAGAGGCCCTGGGATCTGGGATTAATTTATATTCTACAACTGAAACTTTGTAGCCTGGAGCAGGACCAAGCCTTCTGCTCGCTCCTTAGTGGCAGCCATTTCTGTTTGAAACATTGTAGCCTAGAGTGGAGACCTAGGCCCGTAACAGCAGGCTGAAACCTTGGCTGCCTCCATTGCCAGGGAAACCCAAGCCTCTGTTCTCTCCAGCTCAGTGGCTGCTGCCATTTCTGTATCTTTTATAATTGAAACTTTGTAGCATTGAGTGGAGGCTTAGGGAGGCAGGAGGCTTGGCTTCCTCTGTTGCTGGGAAAACCCAAGCCTTCCTCCTGCTCTCAGTGGCGGCAACCATCTTGGTTGGGGTTTATTTGCATAAGCTGCTCCTGATTGGCTGGTGGGCGTGGCCTGTGGGTGTGGTGAAGGTACAATCAAATTTGCATATTACTCTTTTATTAGATAGGATAAGTGGTGATGAATTGAACTTATAAAGTCTGGCACCAGAGCCCAACAAACATAATCACTACAGAAGAGTGATGCCCCATACTGGTAGCAAAATTTAGGGAGTTTGGTGTCACTGAGTGTAAGGATAAATGTTGGAAGTGGTCAGAGATGTACCTGGAGTTGGTAATTAAAGGCTAGGTCATGGGTTCCTATTACTCTTGTGGTGAAGAGGCTCCTGGAATTTTCCTTCCATCTCTCTTCTCTACCAAGCAGTGTCTTTCCAGTTGAGATGGACCAATACTTGGGTTTTGGTTGGGTATTGTATCAATTGTCTATGGTTACAAAAGTTCTGTTTAACATAACAACCCACTATAAAATATTAGGTCAGGAGTCAGTGGGATTCAGATGATCTGGGTTAGATTTGATCTTGGCTGGGCTTGCTCATGCATTTGTGATTGGCTTTGAGTTAGGTGGCTCTGTTAATCTTGGTTGAGCTCACTCATATGTCTGGAAGGAGACTGAATACTGGTTGACCTAGCCTGTGATGCGGCAGCTCTGCTCCACATGAATTTCACTCTCCAGCGGGCTAGTTCAGGCCAGATCACATGGCAATGGCAGAAGTAAAAGAGGCAAGTTCAAATGTTTGAGTTCTTTTTCAGGCCTCTGATTGCATCCTGTTTGCTAACATTTCATTAGCCAAAGCATGTTACTAGGCTAGCCCAGATTTCAGGGGTTAAGAAAGAAACTAAGAAACACATGACACCAGTTTATAATGTTTTTTATTATCCATAAATGAGTGAGATCATGTGATATTTACCTTCCTCTGACAGGCTTATTTCACTGAGCGTAATGCTCTCCAGTTCTATCCATGGTTTACAAATGGTAATAATTCCTTGTTTTTTATGGTAGCCTAGTATTCCATTGTGTAGATATACCACAGTTTTCTGATCTACTCATCTGCTGATGGGTTGGGTCTTAGGCTGTTACCAAATCTTAGCTATTGTAAATTGTGCTGCTATGAACATTATAAACTGATGATTAAAAATAGATACAGAGACAGAGAAGCATCAGACTGTCAAACTACAGGGAAAGCTGGGGAGAGTTGTGCAAGGGAGGTAAGAGATCAACCAAAGGACTTGTATGCGGGCATATAAACATAACCAATGGATGCAAGACAAGGCGGGGTGGGGTGGGGTGGGTGAGGGCATGTGTGTGTGTGTGTGGGGGGGAGTGTAGGGGAAGGTCAGTGGAGAAAAAAAGGATACATATGTACTACCATTTGTAATACTTTAAACAACAACAACAAAAAAACACAATGCAAAGGGCATGATATATAGATGCATGAAGCATCAAATCATTATTTCTCAGCCTACACTATTTATGCTAACATAAGAGACATTCAGACCTGTAAAGAATTTTTGCAAGTTTATTTGAGCCAAAATGTTGATAAACACCAGGAAGTAGAATATCTACGTTTTGAGATAATGCTCTGGAGAATGTCAGTTTCTCACTAGTTTTATAAATTACCATTAAAGAAGTCACAATGGGTTACATGAACTCTATTGGTGATAGATTAGGGAGGTGGTGGAGTGAACCTCTGGGATTGTATAGAAAGTAAAATGACAGACATATACTCCTTTTACATTGGTGGGTACAGGAGAGGTAACAGTCAGTAACTAACATGATAACAGGAACAATGAGGGAATTTGTAATCTCCTCTCTGGTGCATTGGTTCTGCTCTGAGGGGTCCAGAAAAAAGGAAGTTAGAAGTTCTCCGACATTCCAGAGGTATGTTATCTAGATGTAAAAAGACAGTAGGCTCAGTTAAAATCAAAGTTGACCTTTGTCAGAGAAGATACCAGCCTAGAATTCAACTACCCACTATAAACTGCTTATTGATTTTAAAGGTTTTAATTTCAGACCA
Organism: Antrozous pallidus; assembly: GCA_027563665.1. Taxonomy (NCBI): domain Eukaryota; kingdom Metazoa; phylum Chordata; class Mammalia; order Chiroptera; family Vespertilionidae; genus Antrozous; species Antrozous pallidus. The sequence continues at coordinate 74,802,471 of CM050522.1, read as the reverse complement.
TTCTCTGTGGTTACTTTAGGTCTCTGAGTTTGCAAGGTCACCACAGGCCTTCCTTGAGTTAGGCTACCAGATGGCCCCTTTTCATCCATACTTACATGATCTTTAGAAGGAGTTGCTTAAAGACACTTTAAATCAAGAAAAAGAAGAGTGGAAAAAATAAGATAACACAGGGTTCCTTTTGGAGAGAGGAGAAAGAAAAGACATTATAGGAAAAAGTTACAATTTTGCACTTAAAAAAACCCTATTTTAGAAATTTTAGAATAGTTTTAGATTTCAGAAAAATTAAAAAGGTAGTACAGAGAATTCCCATATACCTGTCCTCAATTTCCCCGTTATTAACATCTTACGGTTGTATGGCACATCCTATCTAATAAAAGAGTAATAATGCAAATTTGACCGTACCTTTGCCACATCCACAGGCCACACCCACAGTCACACCCACCAGCCAATAAGGAGCAGATTATGCAAATAAACCCCAACCAGGATGGCTGCCGTCACTGAGGGCAGGAGGAAGGATTGGGTTTCCCCGCAACAGAGGAAGCCAAGCTTTCCACCTGCCGTTGCTAGCCTAGACCTCCACTCTAGGCTACAAAGTTTCAAACAGAAATGGCTGCCACCCTGGAGCGAGCAGAAGGCTTAGCTCTGCTCCAGGCTACAAAGTTTCAATTGTAGACATAGATTAATCCCAGATACCAGGTCCTCTGCTTGGGTTGCGTGGGGGCGTGGCCAGCCTGCAAACCTCTACAGGCCCCTTGCCCAGGCTGCCCCTCACCCCAAGGAAACCCCCACCCTGATCTGGGACACTCTTCAGGGCAAACCAGCTGGCCCCCATCCATGCACCAGGCCTCTATCCTATTTAATAAAAGAATACTTTGCAGATTTACCATCACTCCAACACACAAGATGGCTGCCACCATGTGGTCAAAGATCCTGCTCCGATGTGGTCACAAGATGGCCACCACAAGATGGCCATCAGGGGAGGGTAGTTGGGAGGTTCCCAACCATGCAGAGGAAGGAAGTTGGGGGCAAACAGGCTGATAGGGGAGCAGTTAGACATCAATTAGGCTGGCAGGGTAGTGATTAGCGGGTGATCAGGCTGGCAGGCAGTAGCGGTTAGGGGCAATCAGGGAGGCAGGCAGGTGAGCAGTTTGGAGCCAGCAGTCCTGGATTGTGAGAAGGATGTATGACTGCCTGTTTAGGCCTGATGGAATCGGGCCAAAACGGGCAGTTGGACATCCTCGAGGTGTTCCAGATTGGAGAGGGTGCAGGCTGGGCTAAGGGACATCCCCCCATCCCCCTTGTCCACAAATTTTGTGCCCCGGGCCTCTAGTTCATTATAATTCATGGACCAATTTTGACACAACATTGTAAACTAAGGTTCATATTTTATTCAGATTACCTGTTTTTTTTTTGTTTGTTTGTTTTTTTTATCTAATGTCCTTTTGTTGTTCTAGGATCCTGTCACCTTAGGCACCTCTTGGCTGTGATAGTTTTTAAAATGTATATATTTTTATTGATTTCAGAGGAAGGGAAAGGAAGAGAGAGAGAAACATCAACGATGTGAGAGAATCATTGATTGGCTGCCTCCTGTACACCCCCTACTGGGAATCAAGCTGGCAATCTGGCGTGTGACCAGAATCGAACCTGGGATCCTTCAGTCTTCACGTCGACACTCTGTCCGCTGAGCTAAACCGGCTGGGGTGGTGATAGTTTTTGTAGACTTTCCTTGGTCAGATGTTTTGTCGAATATCCCTCAAATGGAGTTTGTCGGATGTTTTTCTCATGGTTAGATTAGGGTTATGGCTTTGGGAGAGGAAGATCATAGAGGTAAAGTGTCATTTTCACACATCACATCAAGGGTATATGCTGTCAACATAACTTATCACTGTTGATATTAGCCTACATTGCATTTTTAAAATTAATCATATAATACTTTTTAAAAGTTTATATAAACTAGTGATTTTCAACCTTTTTTTTTTTATCTCATGGCACACTTAAACTAATTAGTAAAATTCTGTCGCACACCAAAATATATTTTTTACTGATCTGACAAAAAAAATAGTTATAATTTTGATTCATTCACACTGGGCAGCCATGGTTGTGTTGGCTGTTGTGTGTGCTTTTTTTTTTTTTTTAATTTGATAATCTAAAGAGAAAGAGGTCAGTGTCCCTGATTAAATAGTCAGTCGTTGCATGTTTTAAAAGCTCTTGTGGTACACCAGTTGAAAATCACTGATATAAACTCTAGAAGGAAGAACAAAGTTTCAAATGTTTTTTTCCTAATTTTAGAGAATCTGTATCATTTTAATTACTACTTGGATTAAATATGACAAAATGTGAGATCTCATGTCCATGGGTTAACCATTAGAAGCATGATAAAAAATTTTAATTTCTCACAACGATTTATAAAGCAAGTACATTTTTGAGATAATTTTATAAGGCAAGTAAATTTACTGCTGGGCAGTAAATACAATTTTTAAAGCAAATGAACAAGGAAAACATCTTATTGTCAGGTTAAAGACGATGCCACAGTGAACCTTTGCAGTCAGAAGAGTATCTCCTGTGAAAATTTCCTGCAAGTAAATGACTCCTTTTTTGATGACAGGAAATAGAATCAGCGCTTTAATTTTCACTGAGGTCTTTCCTCTTGACTAATACTTCTCCCTGCCACTAGTTACTTCCAGTCTTTGGAAAAATGATACTGTCTGCCCCACAGGTGTTTCATTCTTACAAGAGCTCCTGGCAAGAAGTTCTTTCTCCTTTCAGGTTTCCTCATTTGCTGCCATGAAAGCGCAGGCCTCGGGTTTCACTGATCATATCAGCCAAAGCTGAAATAACACTGGGACACACAGCTCTCTATTTCCGCAGTCTAGGGGCACCGACCAGAAGGAAGTAGGCAGGTGAGCATTCACTCATTCAACAAATATTTATTCAACACCTGTTTGGTGCCCAGCTCTGCGCCAGGGGACAGTCAGATAGGAACTGCCTTGAAAGACTTCCCTCACGAAGTGGAAACAATGACAAGCCAGTGTGAAAAGTGTGGTGTGAAGGAAGTCTGGCGTGTGAGGCTACAAATCAGGGGCACCCTCCTCTGGGAACAGGGCTCTGGGCATGGCACAGGGAAGCTTTCTCAGAGTCATTGGCTTCTAGGGGACCTGAAAGATGAGCAGGATTAGGGAAGGAGGCTTTGGTGTGCATGTGTGTGAGTGTGCATCTGCATGCATGTACATGGGTGTGTGTGCCCATGTGAATAAAGACTATATTAGGTGGAGGGAAAATCGTATCTCTAAAACCTAGAAATAAGCATGGTTGTGGCACATTCAAAAAGGGCCAGAATGTCTCTGCATTTAACTTCATCAGAAGAGTTTGAGGATTGGAAGGGCTTCCTGGAAGCAGTAACTGTCAAGCCGGTCTTGAATGATGGGTAGGAGACAGCGAGCCAAATAAGGGGGCAGGAAGGCAGGGCTCTCCCAGCAGAGGCACAGCCTCAGCCAAGGCACAGAGGAAGGGAAATGTTTGGTGCCTCCAGGAAACTAATACAAATAGCTCAGCCAGACCAGAAAATAATGTGGGGGGAAGGAGGAAGGTACAGAGAGAGGTGGGGAGGTGACAAGAATCTCAGGACTGCTACTCACTGGCCTTGTGACCTTGAATGATTTAGTTAGCATTTCTGAGCCTCAAATTTTTCATCTTAAAGTGAGGATAACAACACCAACACCAACAACGGTAGACCTTGCTGCACAGCATGCTGTGAGATTAAATGAGAGGCTTGCAGAACAGCTCGCATGTGCTTGGCAGATAGTAAGAGCTCAGAAAGGGGCAACTTTTATACTTTTGAATTGTTAATGCACTAATTAGTAATCACTCTGCAGCTGGAGGTTTCTGGAATTCTTTTCCCACGTGTTCCGTGGAGAGAGCCTTTTGGCTAGGCACTGTCCCTAGCACGTTATGGGCAGTCAAGTACTAGGTGTGGAGGGAAAGGGAGATTATTCTTTGGTTTTCAACCACAGTGATGAACATTAGCCCTGCCCAGGCTCAAGTGAAATAGATGGGGAGGCTCTGCAGGGATTTGGCCTGCACTGGGAGATGTTCCTCAACCTTGACTGAGAGAGTTCAGACAGACAGGTCTCCTTGAAGGTCACTCTTGGTTCTTGTTCCAACTTAAATCCCCTTTCTCCAATGTTGAGGGCTGTGCATGTTGAGGGTGATGATAGTAGGAAGGGGTGTTATGCAACTTTTTTTTTAAAATTTGTTGAAATACTGCATTGCCAAAAATTCTGCTTGTGGTTTTTATCTTTTCAACTGAGTAGCTGACTCTGGGTATGTAAACTGTCCAATGTGACAGAAAACTTTATAACTTCAATCTTTATATATAGAGAGAAGGGACCTGGGGAGGTAAGTTGCCTGCAATGGAATGAATGTTATGTCCCTTCAAAATTCATATGTTGAAATCCAAACCCCCAAAGTGATGGTTTTAGGAGATGGGGCATTGGAAAGTAATGATATCATGAAGGTGGATCCCTCATGAATGGAATTAGTGCCCTTCTAATAGGGATTCCAGTAGGCTTTTGCTCTCTTTACCCCACAGGGGGATACAATTCTGCAAGCCATAAGAGGGTTCTCATCAGAATACAGTAGCCTGTGTCTATTGTAGATATTGTAAATACATTTTATTTTTAGTGTATCATTTGCTTTTAATATTTTTACTATAAAAGCTTACATTTTTGCATAATTATTTTGTCATTTGAAAAGCTAATATATAGACATAAAAGCAGGACCATGACAAGTTAGTCACCTTTCCCCTCCCAGGCTCAAGCTTTCCACTCCAGAAGTTTAGAAAAAATTTATAAATCATTCATCTTTCCTTTTGTGGTTTCTATCTTTAGTACCATATTTAGAAAGTGTAGTAATTTTACATGATGTTATGAATATTTATTTATATTTTTCTTACTGCTTTTAGAGTTTATTTTTACATTTAAACTTTAATCCCACTGAATTTATTTTGATGTAGGGCATGAAATTTGGTTCTATTTTTTTTTCTGATTAATTAGCTAACATTTGAATTTTAAATTTAGAGGCAAGATAGAATATATTTCATGTCCAATTGCAGAATCCCAGAGAATCAATTATGTAGAAATAAAAAGAGAAAAGGTGCCTCCTCAGAGGAAAAGCTGAGGATGTCACGGGGAAGAACTGCTTCTGTGGGAGAAAGTGAACGCACTCGTGATCACACCAGGGGAAGCCACAATGTTTTTACAGAACTGGTTTGAACAAAGCTATGTGATGAAAGGGGAACCCACAGGGCCACTCCGGCAGACTCTCTCAGCTGGCTTTCTGCCAGGGTGCTCTGCTGTAACTCCAGGGGAGGACCCGGGAAGGGATTCTCTATGCATCTCTGATTTGGGCCAACCCTAACTTTCCTGGGTGGAGATGCAAACCCCTCTCAGAGTTAATGTCTTTTGGGGTTGTTGGCAAACAACCAGTCCTGGGTCCCACGAGGGAGGATCTTACTCTGCAGAGTCTGAAACGGAAACTAGGACCTTGGGAGCAATAGCATTAGGGGAACATAGTGAATTAGATAGAGGCTGCTCTGGGGAACTCCAAAACCTCTTCTAGTTTCCATTTTCCCACTGACTCCTTGCGTGAATTTAAACATACTCAAATTCTAGAGAACATTTATAATTCTTTCCAACTTCAAGGTTATGATTCTTCTTGGCACTTCCATTGTCATCCTCATAGACCACAGGCATTCATTCATTCAGAAAATATTTTTTTTCTAGTAGGTTAATTCAGTGGTCGCATGACATTCAATACCAGGTTTTTTGTTTTGTTTTTTGTCTTTCCTCTAAGCCATTCTCAGCATGTTATTTGATTGCCTCATTTTCCAAATATAGCTGCACAGCTCCAGGCGTTGTATTCTTATGCTTCTATGGGCAAATAAAGTAGGCATTGAAATGCCTAGAGCTCTTTTCCTAAGATCTAAGAAACTGCCTAAAACAGTTTCCTGTTCCTCATAGGCTTTCCACCTTTGTTCATAAGTTTTTGTCACATGTCATTAGCCAGAAGTAAAATGTATGTCCTTTCTGAAACCAGTCGCTAATAACAATAATGAACTTGCTAATTTTGGCTTAGGCTAACAAAAATTCTTTCCCAGATGGGACCAAGAGAAACAAAGCCAACTGGAAGAGCTTGGATAATGGAACAGATCTGAGTTCTGTTGGCAAGGAGGGATGCTGTTGGGTAGTTAACAAACCAGTGTTATATTTTGTGCCAATTTTGGAGGTAAAAGGTGATTTTTCATAGGCTTGTTTATATTTTCTTTTCAATTCCTCCACATTTCTTGGTCATTTTTATTTCTTCCTTTATGAGTTGCCTGTTCATGTCCATGTCTCAGTTTTTCTATTGGTATATTCATTTTTCTTACTGATTTATGAGTTCATTGCTTATTATTTTTCTAGTGGGGTTATGATTTTCTTATTCCTTTAACTCTGAATCAGGTAATCCTGAGTTCTTTCCTCAATCCAACATACTTCCCAAATTCACCTTGGAGATGTCTCAAAAATTCTTTTTTTAGTAACACACACAACTATGGTGTATCACAAAAGAGTTTCCCAACAACTTGTAGTTAGTCCTCAATCTCTTGGAGTATTTATTTATTTATTTATTTATTTATTTATTTATTGATTTTTAGAGAGAGAGTGGAAGGGAGAGGGAGAGACAGAGAGAAACAGCAATGTGAGACACATTAATTGGTTACCTCCCACATGTGCCCGACCACGGCTGGGGATTGAGCCTGCAACCAAGGTACCTTCCCTTGACCAGAATTAAATCTGGGATTCTTCAGTTCACAGGTGGACACTCTATCTGCTGAGCTAAACTAGCTAGGCTGGAGTCTTCTTTTAAAGCAAAGGTCACAGCCTCTTTTCCTCTTCTCATCGTAAATGCCCCAACTACTTCTCCCTTTGGATTATTGCCATGGCCTCATAATTGGTTTCCTCTCTTTTAATGCCTTCCTTTTCATCCAACCTCTGGTATATCAGTGACAAAGCACTAAGGTGTGACTGACACAGCTTTAAACTCATTGTTGCTAAGGCTGACCTTTTGCTTGTGGAGGAAAGTTCAGACTTAGCCTAGCAGGTAAGACCTGCTTCATTCAATTCCAAATAGCCTTTTCACCATTGCCTTATGCTTTTATATCAGCCTACCATGCCTAATCCTGCTTATGCTAGTGCCATTCATTACCGTTTGTCCTTTTGGTAAATCTCACCCATTTTTCAGCTACATCTTGGCTTTCTAGATTCCTCAAGTCAGAATGAGCATTTTTACTGTCTGTTGGAGCATTTAGGACATCTTGCCTGCATCGCTGTTCTGTACACAAGGAGCTCTCGGCCACTCTCTCCTGTAAGCCTATGTCTGCATTATATTGCGGAATGATGATCAGTGTGTGCTTTTTGAATCTGCTAATGCTCAGTAAATGTGTGACATTAATAATTCCTCTTGGTGTACAATTTACCCAGGGGCCAACTTAAATTTAATTGCTACTTAGTCTTTGCTAGAGCAAGGCTGATTACCACTATAGGCACAAGTGCTTTTGGGAAAAGAGGTCCTTTCCATAGTTTGTTTGTAGTATGGATTTTCAAGTCTCATCTTTAATTTGTTAGCAGAGGACTATATAATAGTACTTTATATAATCGATCCTTTTAGGGTAAGTGAATTCAGCCCTAAAATTACTATTATAAACAAATATTTGTAAGTCATGCTGAATTATGGGAAGCTGATCAATTGTAGGAATTTATTTTTCTAGTTCCTTTAAAGAAACTTTAAAAAATATATAATAGGCAACAATTATTGACAATTTGCTACATATCATGCACTGTTATAAGCACTCGATATGTATTTTATTTAATCCTCAAAATAGGTCTAAGGGATAAGTACAACGACCGTTTTCATTTTAGAATGAAATGGATTCTTCTTTTAAAACAAGGTCACATCCTATTTTCCTCTTCTCATTGTAAATGCCCCAGCTACTTCTCCCTGTGCTAGACCGGAGCTGTGTGTGTTATAAAAGGGGAAGAGAGTTTAAGTAATTTGCTTTAAGTCACACAGCTAGTAAGTGAAGGAACCAGGATTTAAATTCAGGAAGTTGGATTTTTGAACTTGCACTCTGAAGCGAACTCTAAGGCATATTGTTATTGACCACCAAGGAGATACATAGTTAATTCAAAGCTATCCTATATAATAATTCTATATAATAAAGAGGTAATATGCAAATTGACCATTACTTCAACGATCAGGATGGCCGCCCCCATATGGACACAAGATGGCCAGCAGGGGAGGGCACTTGTGGGTGATCAGGCCAGCAGAGGAGGACAACTGGGAGGGACCAAGCCTGCTAGGGAGGGCAGTAGGGGATGATCAGGCCAGCAGGGGAGGGCAATTAGGGGAAGCCAGGCAGGCAGGGGAAGGCAATTAGGGGCAATCAGGCAGCAGGGGAGCAATTAGGCTGGCAGGATAGTGGTTAGGGGGTGATCAAGCTAGCAGGCAGAAGCAGTTAGGGGCAGGCAGGCAGGCAGGCAGGCATGCAGTTGGGAGCCAGAAGTCCTGGATTTTGAGAGGGATGTCCGACTGCCCATTTAGGCCTGGTACCTGGGGGCAGTTGGACATTCCTCGAGGGGTCCCAGATTGAAGAGGGTGCAAGCTGGGCTGTGAGACCTCCCCCCTCCATGCACAAATTTCATGCACCAGCCTCTAGTTTAATATAAATTACTTTGCAATAACCATAGGCTTTAAGGGACAGGAGTACAATGGGAAATTTTTTTTGTTTGTTATATCTACAGTTATGAGAGTTTAAGACTGTATTCCTCTATCATCTTAGTATACTTTTGGCTTCCTCAATAGAACATTTGCTGATCTGGAAGGCACAAAGATGCAGAATGATGACAAGGTAGAAGTTAGAAGATATATTAAAGACTCTACAATTTTGCACTGCTGCTATGAATATTCTGTTTTATGCAGATAAGCTTTTTTTTTGCAGATAAGAATTTTATGGATTTTAATATCTATGATACTTTAGTCATTTAATGAGAATGCAGACTCAAATTTCTCTGCTATGATATCCTAGTATATAAGGATCTATCCTAGTGGGATAATCATTATATCTCTTTCAAAGCAGGAAAACAAAACTTTCATTAATTTCCCCAACTGTGTGTAGAACTTGAAATGGAGCAACATTTCTCAAAGTGTGGTCATGGGCTCCTTGGGGGATCCCTGCCAATGCTATTTTCACAATGGTATTAAGAGGTTATCTGACTTTCTCATTCTCATTCTTTCACGAGTGCACAGGAAGTTTCCCTTGAATGCAGAAGTGGACCTGAGCATCTAATTGACTTCTACTGAGATAATCATTAAAGTGGTTTGCAAAATGTAAAACAGTGCCACTCTTCTTATTAAGTTAATTTGTTTTGGATATATTTATAATATATGATAAAAAATGTATTATTTATGCTAACCCATGAATGTATATAATGGATTTATTACTGTTATTTTAACATAAATATTTTTAAATATCAGTTTTTTAAAAAAAATATATTTTATTGATTTTTTACAGAGCAGAAGGGAGAGGGATAGAAAGACAGAAACATCGATGAGAGAGACATCGATCAGCTGCCTCTTGCACGCCCCCTACTGGGGATGTGCCCGCAGCCAAGGTACATGCCCTTGACCGGAATCGAACCCGGGACCCTTCAGTCCGCAGTCCGACGCTCTATCCACTGAGCCAAACCAGTCTCGGCTTAAATATCAGTTTTAATTCTTAATGCAGTCCATATCAATAGGTATGACCCACATAAACAAAAGCTCTTTAAGATCCTCAGTAATTTTTAGGAGTGAAAAGGGATTCTGAGACCAAAAAGTTTGAGAACCACTGATGTAGAGATGCTAAAAAGGATCTAAGTCGTAGGTGGTAGCTAAGTTTGCTTCTAAGATCATAATTTAAACTCTGAACCTGTGCTGGAATATGTATAGTTTGAAATGTATTCATTTATTTATTACTACAGTCAGTGGATATTTATTGAACACTAGCTGTGTGCCAGGTGCTGGGGGAAAGCATTGGGGTAACAATGAGGAACAAGAGAGCCTGCTCTCTCAGAGCTTCATCTCGGCCTTCCTTTAGTAACTATCTTCAAGGTCTACTCTAGTTTTAGCAAAGCTTCTATGGAGTTTATAATCCAGGAAGACATCAGTGTGGTAAGGGATTCTGGATCTGGACTTAAAACCAGAAGGGCAGGCAGGGTTAAGAGAGCAGAGTTGACTGAAAGGAGCCCGACTGGTTTGGGGAAGAGATGAGCAGGCTTGTGGAAATCTGAGATCATTGTGGGTATCTAGGGAAAGGCAAAGGCCTGCTGGAAAAGAAAAACACTCTGATGGAGGGGAACTCTTGGTGTAAGGCTGGGTTTTCTCCTGTAGTTGATGGAAACCTACTGGTCATCAGATGTCTCTCTTGGGTGTGATTAAAAGGCTATGCCATCATTCAGTGTTTCCCAAACTTGCTGGATCCTAAACTTTACCAAATAACAAGAATGAGCTGGAAGTACTTGTTAAGGACACAGATTCCAGGGATCCCTACAAGAAACACTGACCAGGGAGGGATGTGGGATGCTGTCTCAGCTAGGAAAATCACACCTGACTCCATTAGGCATGCCAGATGATTTTCTTGCCTTTAAAAAAAATTATAGGAAAAATTTGGGAAAAAATTACCAATGGCTCTAAACCTGAAGCCTCAGTGGGAAACTTAAAAAAAATTACCACTGCTCAGGCCTTACTTGCAATAATCTAATAATAACAAAATGATAAAACTCAAGATACACTGACAATAATTAGAATTAAATTAGGAAGTGTTGTGGTCCACGGTTATTCTTCCAGTTATACCATATTCTCCATAGCCCCTGAATCAGTTAGGAAATCATATCCAACCCCTTTAACAGTGTTTTGTTTTTTTTAGTTCCCTGGTGCCAGGAATACAGCATTTTGAGCCAGGGGTGTGATTACTGGTGGTGTTGGAGGCAGGAGAGTGTCATAATTTGCTTCGGATTAAAAGAAAACATTTATGGTTATTTTGGGCTATTAATGTTTGTTTAGGGCACAGCAAATATTAAGAGCAGCCCATTGAAGCCAGGAAATAATCCCCTGATTCATTTTAATTGAAAACTTTGGAAGGAGGCAGAGAACAAAATCAAATCAGGGCTCTCATTGTTACAGATAACTTTCTGAGTAAAGTATGTGCTGATAGCCTCACAGGAAAATAATTTCTGTTTTAACTGGGAAAATTGTTTGTATTTTTCCATTTATGATATCATGGACTCCAAGTTTTGGGAGGTCACAGAACTAAGAAAACATTTGAGAGGCCACTTGACTCTACTGGTTTTTTTTTCCTCTCTGCTCATCTTCATGTAAACTAGACAGGGTATCAGGAGACTAGAACCTTGAGCTGCCTCTGGCACTGGCCTACTGTGTGACCATAGGCAAGCTCCTTGCTCTCTCTGGGCTTCAGCTTCCCTATCTGTTCAAAGAAAGGTGATTTGTTCCAGGTGAAACTTTGCAAAAATATAAGGCTTTATTATGACACTAAAGGCCTGGTACACACAATTTATGCACAGGGGGGTGGGGTGGGATGTGTCCCTCAGCCCAACCTGCACCCTCTCCAATCTGGGACACCTCAATGGATGTCTGACTGCTTGTTTAGGCCTGATCCCTCTCACAATCCAGGACTGCTGGCTCTCAACTGCTTGCCTGCCTGTCTGCCTGATTTCCCCTGATCACTTCTGCCTGCCAGCCTGATAATCCCCTAACCGCTCCCCTGCCAGCCTGATCAACACCTAACTGCCCTCCCCTGCTGGCCTGGTTGCCCCAGTTGTCCTCCCCTGCAGGTCTGATACCCCCAACTGCCATTCCCTGCAGGCCTGGTCCCCCCAACTGCCCTCCCCTTCAGGCCTGATTGCCCACAACTGCCCTCCCCTGTTGGCCATCTTGTGGTAGCCATCTTGTGTCCTCATGGGGCCAGCCATCTTTGACCATATGGGGGCAGCCAGCTTGTGTGTTGGAGTGACAGTCAATTTGCATATTATTCTTTTATTAGATAGGATAGGCTAGAGGCCTGATGCATGAAATTTGTGCAAGAGTAGGCCTTCTTTCCCCCATCTGCCAGAACTAGCTTCCTTCTGACACGCGGGACATGGGCTTCCTTTGCAGCCCCAGCTTCGTCCAGAAGGTCGTCTGGTCTAATTAGCATATTACTCTTTTATTACTATAGACTGTTCTGGCACCTTCTTAGACACCTGTATATAGAAGCAAAAGGTTGAACTTCATCTAGAAAGAACTATACTTGTTCTGTGGTCTAACTGAACAGGATCTATGAGGGGACTTGAAAAGCAATCTTGGCATTCAAGAAAGCACATCTGATATTCTGAAGAAGTGAAGGGTCAGAAGCTTGACCTTATTAATTCAGTTCATGCTGGGTTGTATGGTCTTCAGCCTAAACATTATTCTCTATGGGATTAGTTTTCTTCATTCATAAAATAGGGATAACGACAACAATAATACCTATCTCCTGAAGTTATTCTCACTTAGTGGATAAAATAATGTACTTAGGGTTTCAATAAAATTGGCTATATTATTTTTCCCTTATAATTTTGGTCCCAATGGCTATTTTCTCCTTTCTTTGACGTATCCCATGGTATTGTTTGAGCTTAGTTTTAATGCATCTTTATTCTCTTTCTATTTTATAGTTATTCTGGCCTCGTTCATCTAAAAGAAAGAAGAAATATTTTTTTTATGGAGTCAAGTTTTAAAGACCAAAAGGACAAATAGTACTCCTGGATGGTAAGATTCAAAGCTGAAAAAGTATCAGTTTTTCATGCTGTCAAATGGCGACAGAAAGAGAGGCCACAATTTGGGAAGGAGAGCAGGTCTCTGGACGAGGAATTGCTCCCCAGTACTGTGCTGTATGACCTCCATTTCTTGAGCAAGAGCTTTCTGTGCAAACCATTGGCATAAATCAAAGGACATTTGGGTTTTCTCTCAGTCAGCTTCCCAGAGCAGAGCATCCATCAAGCTTTCCTTTCTTCTCCACCATCTCTTGTCTTCCCAGCCCCCAGACCCTTGGAATGGAGCCGTGATAAGGAGGAGTCCACAGCTGCAGCACAGCTGCTGTGGGCCAGGCCTGGAAATCCAGTGTTGGGATTTAGTCCTGGTTCTTCAGCCTCTGTTTTCCATGAGGCTTTGAGTGGCTCTCTTGTCCCATCTGCCTCCGCAGGTTCTGTGCTTGCCAGTGGGCAGGCTGGAATGAATGGACAGCTCCATGCATCAGGAGGACCTAAGGACATATTATTAAAATACACATGCTCAGACCTCACTCTCAGAGATGCTGATTCAGAAAAGTCAAAGATGAGTTGTTGTTGTGAGTCACTACTACTGACCCAAGACACCTGTATGTAAGATCCTAGAGGTCCACGATTCGTGATACGTGGCATGAATCACCCACTTACTGAAATGTGAGGGATGTCAAGCAAGTTTCCTATTGCGCAAGATTGTCATCGGCCGTTGTTCTGAAAGTGTGGCCTCCGGGTGTCCAGTGAGCCATGAGGATCTGTCTGAGGATCTCCAACTGAATCAACTGTGAGTCCTTTCTTTATGTGTAGGAGGTTAATGAAATAAGTTCCCATAGGCTAGTATTTTTTTTATATAATTGGGGGAATACTTGCTAACAATCTAATATCTGAGCTTGGGTTCCCCTGAAAGCAAAACCTAAGGCAAGGATGTAAGTGAGAAGTTCGTTGAGGAGGTGACTCTAGGAAATAGGAGGGAAGGGAGAAAAGCCAATAAATAGTGACCATTGAACTGGCCACTGTTGTTGGGAAGTTGGAGCTTAAACCCTTTGAGGTCCCTCTGTCAGTCCATGGAGTTCAGTGATCTTCAACCAGAAGTGGTTTTTTTCTCTCTCTTCCTGGTGGCATTTGGTAATGTGTGGAGACATGTTTGGCTGTCACACTGGGAGGTGCTAGTGGCATCCAGGTATATACAGGACAACTCCCAACAACCAAGAATTATCTGGCCCAAAATATCAATGGCACTAATGCTGAAAAACCTGCCTCAGAATTGTCCCTCTTATAGATGCTGAGCATAGAGCATTTACCCATCAACTCTAGACCCCCTCTGGGTTGCCTCTGGGAACATGAATGACCTCTAACCGCAAGTTTCACATGAATTAGGACTGAGCAGGCTTCCATAGTTTTGGAGAAAACCCTGAGACAGAAGAGCAGAGAGACCCCATGACACACATAGATTAAACCCTGGCCATGTGTGTGAAATAGACTCGTGTGCTGAAATCAGGCCGAGGTCAAGGGGATATGGCCAGATGTGGTTTTCTTACCTGAGTAATGATTCTGGGGCTGTGGAGAATATGGTACAACTGGAATAAAATCATAGACCCCCAAACTGTCCTTACTTAATTCTAATTTTGAAAATGGCAGAAGTCTAGAAGTCCAAGATTATACAGAGCTACTGTATGGTAAAAACATGGTCTCTGGGCCAGGACTGGCTGCCTTCTAATCCTGCTTCTGACACGTGTTATTTTTGTGACCTTGAGTAAAGTAAATTCTCCATTCCTCAGTTTTTTTTCACTAAGAAAATGAGATTAATAATGGTTCAAACATTAAAAATTTGTTGTGAGAATTAAATTTGGGCCCTAGCTGTGTGGCTCAGGGGATAAAGCATCAGCCTGCAGACCAAAGGGTCCTGGATTCGATTTTGGTCAGGGGCATGCACCTTGGTTGCAGGATCCTCCCTTGCCAGGGCCCTGGTCAGGGTGCATGCAGGAGGCAACGAATTGATGTGTTTTTCTCACTCACATTGATGTTTCTCCCTTTCCCTCTCTCTCCCACTCTCTGTAGAAGATCAGTGGAAAAATATCCTCGGGTGAGGATTAAAACAAACAAAAATAATTTGTGTATGTGAACGTGTATAAAATTAAAACATACACATATACACTGAGTGGCCAGATTATTATGATCTTTGAATGCATAATAATCTGGCCACTCTGTGTGTGTGTGTGTGTGTGTGTGTGTGTATTATTTATTAAGCTTCTATTGTAAACCAGACAGTGTGCTAGGCTCTTGGCCAACCTCTTAGTAATAAGAATAGGAATTTTCCTCTTTCCTCTTATGCTCTTTATTTATGTCTGTCATTCTGTCCTTTGATTTCCATCAACTGTGGGTGAAGTAAAGAGTATAGAACTTAGAGAAATGAATTTTAGTCCAGGCTCACCTTTGTCATTCACTGGCTGTGAATTTCTGAAACCAAATTCTTCTAAATGTTCACATTTATAAAGTGAATATAACCAACTGCCTCACCGTTTTGCTGTGAGATTTAAATGAGATGGTAGAAGCAAAAATATTGCAAGAATTGCTAAGTGTGCCAGTAGTTTATTTTCCTTGAATGTCCAGTGTTCTCAACTCTATCTGGGCCCATGGAGCTTTAAAACAGACAGATTTCTGGGTTCTAGCCCTATGATTGCTGAGTGTGTCTGGAGGGAATCTATAATGTAAACATTTTTTTTCTAGTTAATTTTGATGAACAGCCAAATTTGAGAATCCTTAAACTATATTGTGAGTGCTACGGAGCAGAGATTGTCTTATTCAACTTTGTTGTCCAACTCTCTAATGTAGTTTTTAGTATACAATGCAATCAATAAATGTTTTTTTATATAAAAGGCAAAATCTCTATACCTAATATAAAAGATGAAAGGTACAATTCTCCAGGAATTACCCTGCTCCCTCATCTGTATATTTGGCTGAACCATCTTCCTTCCATTGCATTTCTTTGTCTTGGAAGTACTTGAGCTAATTTACACCAGATTGTTCCACCTCACAGATGCATTTAACCGTGTATTTATGGTCCTCCTGCTATGTATCAATGTTGAGATCAGTTCTGAGGATTCCTGATTTAATGAGAGAGTAAAGATTATTATTTATGTGTGGAGAATACATCAGGGATCAGGGGTATGGAGGAGGCAGCAAGGAGGAGGTGAAAACAGGCAGGAGTCTAGTTCAGAACCCATGTGAGGAAGATGGTTTGGGTTATATGCCCATTTTAGTGCTGAGAGGAGAAACAAAGAAAAGAGGAAAAATGTGAGAACTTTTTGCCGCTTGAATGTTGGTTATTACTGAAAGGGTGGTTTCTGGTTTGAGCAATTGAGTTGATGAGATTACATTTACTGAGGAACTCTAGAGAATGGGAGGCAGGCAGGGAATAGAAGATGTTATAAGACAGAAATGTGAACATTTCACATTTGAAATATCAGGGAGAAAGATGTTTCGTTGAGGTGGGAGAAAGCACCAGATGATTGTGGCATTATGGAAGCTGAAACAGAAGGGTGTGCCAGGGAGGGAGTAGTCAACTGTGACAAAGGCCGAGAGTTTGAATAAGATAAGGACAAAGAGGTGTCTACTGGATTTAAAAACATGGAGGTTATTAATTGATGATCTTAACATGAGCAGTGTCTATTGAGTGGTGGAGGTGGAAGCCAGAGTAGAGAATATTGAGAGTGAAGGGTAAAGTTCACTTTGCCCCATATTTCCAGTTTTATTCTGATATGCCCATTATAGGAGCAACCTCTGTTATGGATTTCATGTGTATCCGCTCAATTAATATAAAATACATATACAGATAAATATCCAACTCTTTCCCTGTATTTATAAATTTTCCAGAAAAATATATTAAGTGAAAAAGAGCAATAAGGGAGAAAACTTGGAAATATTGTGTGTAGATAACTCTGACAAATTTGGTGATGAATACAGATAGAGGAATGCTGTGGGCACTGCAGAGGTCAAGACTTGCCTTTTTGGTAAGAGCAGACACTAAAGCATGCTTGCTTATTGATGGGAATTATTTAGTGGAGAGATGGGGAGATTAATCGTATTCCAGGAAATGGCATAATGAAGGAAGCGAGGTCCTTCTGAAGAATGACTCCATAAGATGGGATTTATTTTTCTGTAAATTTTATAAATATAGGGAAAGAGTTGGATATTTATCTGTATATGTATTTTTATATGAATTGAAAGGATACACATAAAATCAATAACAGAGGTTGCTCCTATAATGGGCATATCTGATTAAAACTGGAAATATGGGGCAAAGTGAACTTTACCATTTACTCTCAATATTCTCTACTCTGGCTTCCACCTCTACCACTCAACAGACACTGCTCATGTTAAGATTATGAATCAAGAGGAGGGTTGGCTTTTATTAGGCCTGAGGCTTCCTTTATCATGGTAGGTTACAATAAAAAAATGAGAATAGATACCGTAGGCTTGGGCATGGGTGGTGAGAAGTTGAGGGAGTTTGCTTCTCGTGATTTGTATTTTTCTCAGCTAAGCATGAGGCAAGGTCATCAACTGAAACTGTGGATGGAGGCGAAGGTGTGGGAGGCATGGGGAGAGAGAAGTTGTTCACCTCGGTAAGTGGCAAAAGAGCCTGTGAGGGAAATAGAGTCCACTCTCTGGGCAGATATGAGAGTCCATTGATACTTGGAACTGTTCCATTCATGTGAACCCCATCAGCTCAGTTGTGAATTGTTTTCTCCAGCAACACAACAGTTGCTTGGGGCAGCCTTAGAGAGGAGAGGTGGCTGGCGTGGGCAGGCAAGAATGATAAAGGAGGCTGTGGACAAGGAATATGAGGGAATTTGCTAGACAGTAATTAGAATGTGTGCTCACAAAATCTAGGATGGGCAAGAAGGGAGGTGAAGTCAAGTGAGACTAAGGGATGGTGAGAAAATGGTAGGGATTGAAGAATAAGGCCAAAGAGTTGTGGTGGTGGGAGTGGTAGGGATGTACTGGAGAATGTCATTTGAAATGATGGGAGTTAGTGGGCAGGGTATGGATTGTTTGAGATAATGTTTCATAGATGCTATAGTTTCTGTTGGCGGAGAGATTCAGGATGTGACCATGGAAGTGGGTAGCTGAGGTAGAGTGGAGAAAAAGTGAAGAAGCTGAGATGTCATGGTGCTGGATGGTCCACTGTGTGGATGTTGAGACCTGTGAGAGTAATAACAGGAGTTGAGATAAAGAGGAAAACAGTCAGGAGCTCAGGTCTTTAAAGATAAGGGAGTGGTCAGGTGGTCAGTAGATAATCACAACAAGGAGAAGAGCCTGAGTGTTTTATAAGTATAAAGGGGAGGAAGGGTGTGGAAGAAGAAATGGGAACAAGGACACACACCCCATCTCAAGACTCTGATGTTATGGTGTGAGACATGAAATAACAAAGCACCCTCTGAGAGCCACAGGAAAAATGGCGTCTCAGAGAAAGTTGGAACCAAGTAATGCAAAAAGAACTTACCAAGAGGAGTTGATGACTTATGGATG
Source organism: Antrozous pallidus (assembly GCA_027563665.1). Taxonomy (NCBI): domain Eukaryota; kingdom Metazoa; phylum Chordata; class Mammalia; order Chiroptera; family Vespertilionidae; genus Antrozous; species Antrozous pallidus. Next base: position 74,784,055 of record CM050522.1, on the reverse strand, counting down.
TTTGCTGACCCCAGACTAGGATTTCTAGAGGGATACAGTGGAAGAGTTTGTTGGGAGGAATTGGGTTAGATTAGAAGATATACAAAGCAGCCCCCCTACTCTCTATTATCTCTGCAGAGCCAGACTGATTCATAGGTAACTGACCACTCTTTATGCTTCGTCGGGTATGACCTATCGTTGGTCAGATCTCATAAAGTCAGATGGTGATGATTTGGGTATGGAGTGGGCTTCCTATGCTTAAGAAGCTAGCTGGATTTATTTCTCTCAGCAAAGGCTGAAGGCAGGGCAGGCACTCTTAGAGGACGGATTCCTGTACACGACTCTCTGGTTATCTGTGGCTTATTTGCCACAGTTTTAGTTACCTGTAGTCAATCATGGCTCAAAAATATTACGTGGAAACTTCCAGAAGTAAGCAGTGTAAAAGTTTTAAATTTATCTCTATTATTGCAAGCAATACAGATGTCTCCTTTGTTTGGTTGTGTTGTGTTTTTCTTGTTCCCCATTGACTCCCTCCACCCTCTTCCCACCCCTCCCAGGCCTTCACCACTCTATTGTCCATGGGTTATGCATATATGCCTATAAGTTTCCTGGTTAATCACTCTTCTCCCACCCCCCTACTCCCCTCCTTCTTTCTGGAATTCATCAGTCTGTTCTATACTTTATCTGGATCTACTTTATTTATCAGTAACAATTCAAACGTTTTAAATTGTGGGTGGTTCTGAGTAACATGAACAAATCTCAGGCATCTTGCTCCATCTTCTTGGAGATGTGAATCACCCCTTTGTTCAGAATCTCCACATTGCAGATGTTGCTCCTTGTCCGTTAGTCACTTAGTAGCCATCTGGTTATTGGAGTGACTGTCACAGTACACAGTACTTTGTGTTCAAGTCCCCCTTATTTTACTTCACAATGGCCCCACAGCACAAGAGTAGTGACACTGCTGGCAATTCGGGTATGCTAAAGAGGAGACTTAATGTGCTTCCTTGAAGTGAAAAGGTGAAAGTTCTCTACTTATGAGGAAAGAAAAAAAATCAAATGCTGAGATTGCTAAGATCTACATGATTGACTGCAGGTAACTACTCATGAAATTGTGAAGAAGGAAACAAATTTGTGTTAGTTTTGTTGTCACACCTCAAACTGCAAAAGTCATGGCCACAGTGAGTATTAAGTTCTTAGTTAAGAACAGAAAACATGCTGTGATTGGTGGCAATGTGTTGTGCCAGACAGCATTGAGCCTGTATGGAGACTTCATAAGGTAGCCCCAGAAAGAGTGATACCACGTATTTACTGCCAGCAAGGAATAGGCTTGGACTGAAATATATGAATGTCACTGGGGAGGCTGCACCCACCATGAAGAACAGTGGTCACATTTCCGGCAGAGTTGAAAGATTCAATACCATCCTCAGTGTCAGGCATCCACTGGGGGTCATGGAATGTATCCCCTGTGGATAAGAGGGAACTACATATACAACCTTAACCAATTTCAACTCCTTTTTAAAACAGAAGTCTTTTTTATACCCATTTCTAGGGCCTCGTTTACTTTAGTTTTGGCAGTTTCCAGCATATTTATGTAATTAGGTTATTTTAAAAATGTCTTCTAATCCCTCTAATATTAACAAAAATAATGATTCATAGTACCCATGGATAGTGAAAGTGTGGCACCACTAAATACTATCGGATGGATAGTGAATTAGCTCAAATTTTGTGCAGGTAAGGTTTATGATATCTGTTAAAATCTTAAATGCCATATCTATTGACATCAAATTTCACTTCAAGGAATCTAATTTACAAAAAATTTTAAATGATATTTTAGGTGCATAAAGATGTCAGGGATGTTGAAAAACTGCAACATTGATTAATAAAATGATATAGGTATAAAATTCATCATCATCAATACAATGTACAATACATCATCCGAACATGTGTGTTCACCACCCCAAGTCTCCTCTACTTTGATATGTATCAATGCAGATTAGTTTCACCCATTCTGAACATTGTATAAAGGCAGTCACACATGAGTATTCCATTCAGCAAAAGCAGTAAAGTGGAACATATTCTTTTGTGTCTGCCTTTTTTTTTCCTTAACAAAATGTCTTTAAGATTCATTCACATTATTGTGTGTGGCTTTCCCCCCTTTGTTGCTGCCCAGGATTTCATTGTATGAATATATCACTATTTGTTTATCCATTCTTCTGTTGGGGGCATTTGAGTTATTTAGGGCTATTATGAATAAAGCTGCTACATTCTTCTACCTGTCTTTTTGTGGATATGTGACTTCAGTTCTCTTAGGAATATGCTTAAGAGTAGTACGGTTGAGTCATAAGGCAAGCATATCTTTAACTTTAGTAGATATTGCCAAACAGTTTTCCAAAGTGATTCTACCATTTTCACTTCCCCCAGTAATTTATCAGATTTCTAGTTACTTCACATCCTCACTGACACTTGATATTATCAGTCATTTTTAATTTTAGCAACTCTCGTGTATGTGGTATCTCATTGTGCTTTTGATTTCTATTTCCCTGACTACCAATCATGCCAAACATCTTCTTAAATCCTTATTGACCATCTAGGTATTCTATTTTTTGAAGACTTGTTTAATTCTTTTGCAGTTTAAAAATTATTTTGCCCACTTAATGATTGATTTATAGTTTTTTAAGTGAATTAGTAATAATTTTATTTATTTATTTAATATCTATGTTGAAAGTGTTTCATATATAGGTGTTTTATTCATATTGTGAATGTGAATCTTTTATTTTATATATATATAGTAAACATCTTTCTAAATATATGTGGCTTTTCTATTCACTTTCATAATGGTGTCTTTTGATGAACAGAAGTTCTTAATTTAAATGAATACTAATTTATCATTTTATGACATTTTTGTATACCTCAAGATCATGAAAATATTCTCCTACATTGCTCCATCTCAAATTTTTATGTATGGTACAAAGTAGAGGTAAAAGTTCACCCATATATGTAAAATCCTAAGTGACTGTTACAACTGGTTGACAGAACAACTGGTCACTATGATGCACACTGACCACCAGGGGACATATGCTCAATGCAGGAGCTGCTGCCAGTGGTCAGTGTACTCCCACAGCCAACCTACTGTGGCTGGCCAACCTCCCATGGTCCTTCCCCCTGGCCAGCCAGCCCTGATCAGCCCTGATTGGGACTGGGCAAAAGGGCCCCAATTGCCTGCCAGGACAGGGGACCCCACCTGTGCATGAATTTGTGCACCAGGCCTCTAGTTTTTCATATAATTGTTCCAACATTACTTATTAAAAAGAACATTGTTTCTCCAGTGAGTCTTTTGTGTTGCTATTCAAATAATCATGTGTATGTGGGTCTGTTATTAGACCACACTGCTTTGATTACCTTAACTTTATGATAAATTTAAATTTGACAGTGTAAGTTTTGCAACTTGCTCATTTTCTTTGAGGCAATCTTGTCCATTATAGGTTCTTTGCATACTCAAATAAATTTTATAATCAGTTTCCCAATTTTTCCACAAAAATATGTACAAGAATTTAATTAGAATAGCTTTCATTCTATAGATCAACTTGGGGAGAATTTATGTCATACTATATTGAATCTTACAATTCATATACCTGAAATATCTCTTTGTTTAGGACTTTAATTTATCTTAGCGATATTTTATAATTTTTAGTTTAAAGTTCTTTTACATCTTCCTTTAGAGTTTTTTCCTAGGTATTCAATATTTTGGGGTACTACTGTAGATGTTATAATTTTCTTAATTTTTGTCTTCTAATTGTATATTGATAATATACAGAAATATAATTGATTTGTATATATTGACTGCATCTACAACCTTGTAAATTTGTAGACCCTTTATAATTTTTAAAATACAATATTCATATCATCTAGTAAGGGCACTTTTACTTCTTTTCTGATTGTTGTACAATGTATATCTTTTTCTTCTCTTATAGCACTGGCTAGGACCAGTACTTCAGTATTGCGTAGAAGTGGTGACAATGGACATCCTTGTTTTGTGGCCAATCAAGGGGCAAACACTCAATATTTCACCACTGAGTATGATTTGTAATTGCAGGCTTCTGGAAAATATATTTGTTTTGTAGTGTGAATATTTAAAAGAATAATGAGTGTTAATGAGGAATACTTCTCATTTCTGGATGTTTTTTTCACATGAAGGAAACTCAGTTAGCATAACTTCATGTCTCTCTGTGTGTGCTCTTTTGTTTATTCTGCCATAGGGATGGTGGAATGACTTATCTGGGAAGAATGCAGTGGATATGTACCTTTCAGCAGCTCTCTTTATCTTTTTCTTGGGGGACCTTTGTTCTTGTTCAGGATTCAGTGATGCTATGACAGGCAAGTTGTCTAGATATGGGATTTGGCTTGCAAGGCTGGCTAATTTGGCTCTCACATAAGCAATATCCTCCAACTTGACCTTGAACAATCACAAATTGATATTTTATTTTCCCATCTGTCTTAATCTTTGTTTTAATTTTTGGTTTCTTTCAGAGCTTGGATGCAGAAAGGAAGGACATACTATTTATTGTCTTCTCCCCCTCTCCCAAATTTTAATAGTTGTGTTCAGGATACTACCACTTTTTTGTGCATTGTTTTCAGTATATTTAAATAAAACTAATATTTTTCACAAAGAATTTTTTTAAAAGTCTGTTAAGGCAAGATACTTTTAAAGTGTGATTTTTCAACAACAAAAAAGTGTGATTTTTCATAAGCCATTTAACCATCCTTCCTTATTCTGCTTATCACACACTTGGCCTTCTTCCAATTACCTTTTATTTCCCTGTACCTTCCTGTCATGCCTTAGCTGTGCTTCATACCCTTTCCTCCTTGGAGGCTTTGGCTTCTCCTCAGCATCATGGTGTCTGCCCAACTAATTTCTCCTATGGATCCTCTTCTTCCCTGCAGGGCCAAGAGCAAGGTCCTCCAAAGTCAAATCCCACAGTTATCACAATACTTCTATCATTAAGTAGACATTCTCATGACAAACCTTGACAAAAACTAACCTCTCATGGCCTCATGTCCATATTTTTTATAACTTGAGATATCAATTATACATATGTAGCATACCTATAGATAGTATACCTATGAAGATGGAAAGAGGATTTGGTTGTAAAAGCACTTAGACTAATATGTGGCACTTAATATGCTTTTATTATATGTTAGCTGTTATTATTTGCTGATATTATTGCACTTGTTAGGCTTTTAAATATATTATACTTTAAAAAATGTTTTCATTGATTTCAGAGAGGAAGAGAGAGGGAGAGAGAGATAGAAACATCAATGATGAGAGAGAATCGTCGATCAGCTGCCTCTGGAGTTTGAGCCCGTAACCCAGGCAGGCTTGTGCCCTTGACTGGAATCAAACCTGGGACCCTTCAGTCCGTAGGCTGATGCTCTGAACCAAACTATCAAAGGCTCATTTTACTGAGATGTTTTGGAATATATATAACTTACTTTTCAAATTAGTTTTCAAGCTCTGTAAAAGCACATACGAGTCTTACACTTTTCTTTCATATCCTTTGTGCTAGCTCAATTCACTATCTGCAAGAAAATAGCAATATTTTGATATTCCAGTATTTTTTTTTACCTGTATTTCTAAAATACCATAAGCCTGATCCATTTTGAAGTGATGCTATTTTAGGTATAATGATGTATTTTTATTATGTGCAGATTTAAATTCTTCAATTATTTAGAGAAAGAGATGTGGAAATCAAATGAAAATTAATTTGGTTGCTGAAAATACTGGGTTGGAATCTTGGTTTTTCTATTTATTATCTTGGGGATTTTCGTCTCTGATTCTCAGCTTCTCTATGTCAATGAAAAATGAGGACAATAATGCCTTTTTAATGCAGCATTTAGCTTCTATATTTTATTATTCAGATTAAAATACTATAATAATATTTTTTTCAATAAAAATATGACTTAAAAAAGAATACTATAAAGCTGTATGGCAACTATTAGTGTGTGTGTGTGTGTGTGTGTGTATGAGTATGAGACATACATATATATGTACATGTATATATGCATATCTAGATATCTAGATAGATACATGGTATTGTAATAATTGCAGAAAAGAGAATCGACAGACCAATGTTTTCCAGCAAAGATTCTCTGGAGATGTGAATAGAGGCTCTGGGTGGGGGAGGCAGTTGCAAATAGATGGAAAACTGGTCAATATCCACAAAATACTAATCAGTTGCATTTCATGGAGCACAATTTGCATTTTGATGAGCAAGAATTTTTTTGTATTGCTTTCCTTTCAGAATCACAGAGACAACAAAAGCTTAAAATAACAATTGAAGTCAATACTCTCACTAAATTTCAGTGTTTCACAATTTTTCCTTGTATCATATGTTTTCTCAAATACAATACTGTTCTTACTGATCATTTATATAAAAGGGGTCTTGGGTTAATTATTTTACAAATGTAAGTATATACTCCTCATTTAGTGAGTATTTGATTAGCACATTTTCAGTTGGAAAAGAGATTGAACTAAAAGGGAAAACACAATATAGGAAGTTTTTTTAAAAGGTGATTTTGTTACTGAACTGTTGAAGTTTGTTGCCTATGCACCCCAGAGCCCAATTAAATACCAACAGGAGTTTGCAGCAAAGAAAGTAGAGGTTTATTTAAGGAACCAATGCCAAACTCAGAGGCACAGTTGAGATTTGCTCCAAGACCTGGCTCCCTGGTGGCTTCTAGGGTTAGGTTATACAGAGGACTAATGGAGTTAGGGTTGTGGTTAGGGTTGTAATCTCTACTGTTTGGTTGGTGCTGGGGAACAGGGGTGGTTGATCATTATTACATCTGGTCCTGATGTCAGCCTTGGTGGTGTTCTGTCTGGTTTTGTAAAGATGTGTGGGCAGTGGGGTCACTTCTCTCTAGTTTGACTGAAACTCTGTCTCTGAGGTCAGTAGACCTGAACCTCAGTCTCCTTAGGGCTTAATGATTAAGGGAGTGGACCAAGAAAAGGAGGGAGGAAAGTGATTCATGGTGCTGGGTAAGGCAGTTAGAATCAAACGGAAAGAAAAGAGAAAAGGTCATATTAAAGAACTGAAGTTACAATTTCAACTTCTGTTTAAATCAGTAAATATCTCATAAGGACCTACCCTGTGATTCAAAGAGGAATAATAATGATAGCCTGTCTTTATTGGACACCTACAATATTCCACTACTGTGATGGGTTTGACCCCATGTTTGAATGGAATCCCATTTCTGATAGTATATTTCTGAAAGTTTAGATAATTTATTCTGGAAAATAGCCATATGTGGGGTTCCATAATTCACATAGAATTCATGTAAGCCCTTTTCCTAGTGTAGATGAAAGATACGCTTTCATATCCCTTCAGGCACCATCTAGTCACTTTTTTTTTCAAATTTCTTTGGGTAACTGATTTAAAAAAATACAAACAAAACATACACTTCTAAGAGCAAACAAGTAATTGTCCTGGAGTAGGACATTCCGGACCCATATTTTAGAGAGAGTTATTTCCATTTAAAACATTTCATCATTGTAAAGAAGCTCAAATCCTCATATCTCAAAACATTTATTTAGAACCCAATCTTCTCTTTGTTTTTGTATAACAAAAAGGCCCATTGATGTATTTTTTAAAAACAAAAAACTCTTTGTTCTCAAAGGATAATTCACATTTCTGAAGTTAGAAAGCTCCTGGCAGCTTTTTCTCTAACTCAAGTCATCAAGATTAAATAATAATAATAATAATAATATAAGAAATGTGCTTCAGTGTTAGCCATGATATTATAACTGAACTGTGTCATTTTAAGTATGTGTAGGGCTTTCACCCATAAGCTATGTTGTGATTTAAAATTTTTCTGTTTATTCATGGTTTTTCTGTCACCTCTTACTGCAAGCTATTCCTTCTCAGTGCTTTTGGTGGACTTGCTTCTAAGGCCCTTTCTCCTTTTGTTGGGAGATAGACAATACCATGGTCAAAGCCCATGCATTCCCTCATAAAACCTCTTACTCAGCACTCACAGACATGTCCTTTTTGAGACTTGTTTTTGGTTTTTAATTCAGTTGACCTGCAATATTATCTTAGTTTCAGCTGTATAGCATAGTGATTAGACATATACATATAGCCCAGGAAGTGATCACCCTGGTAAGTCTTACCCATCTCACACTGTACATAGGTATGACAACTTTATTGACTATATATCCTATGCTGGACTTTATGTCCCTGTGACTGTTTTTACAACTGGCAACTTGTACATTTTCACCCTTTCCCCTTTCTCACCCATCTCCCTAATATTCTCCCATCTGGCAACCATCTAAATGCTGATGGGCATGTCCTCTGCTCGATTCTAACACACTTGATAGTCCCTTCTTACAGCTGGCAAGGTTAAGTTCAGATAGAGGCAGTGGCTAGAACATTCCTTTGTAGGTGAATTTAGCATGTGTGTGTGGTCTCTAAGCCACATATCTTAACACAGATAGCAGGATTGGCAAACATTTTCTATAAACGGACACATAGCAACTGTTTTAGGCTTTGCAGGCCATAGAATCTCTCACATTCTGAGACAACTACTAAACTTGTAGTCATTGTAGCACAAAAGCAGCCCCAGACTGTACATAAATGAGTGGATTGAGCTGGGTCCTATTACAAGTTTATTTACTAAAACATGTAGAAGCCCCAGAGGCTATGGTTTGCTGATCCCAGAATATTGAATAGTCTGGGCAAGAGATCAGAATACCAGAGGTTCCCAGCTCTGAGCAGCTTACTCCTCTCACCTTTCACTTGAAAGAATAGTTTTATAAGCTCTAAAATGCTATGCTCACAGAGAACAGACTGATGGTTGACATAGGGGATGGGGAGTTGAGGACTGAGTGAAAAAGTGGAGGGATTAAGAAGCACAGATTGGTAGTTATAAAAAACACACATAGTGAATATAGTCAATAATATTGTAATAACTGTGGTGGTGGCAAGTGGGTACTGAAAATATGAGGGGGGCACTATGTAAAATATATGATTATTTAACCACTATGCTATACATCTGAAACTAATCCTATCTAATAAAAGAGTAATATGCAAATTGACCATCACTCCCACACACAAGATGGCTGCCCCCATGTGGACACAGGATGGCCGCCACAAGATGGCCAGCAGGGCAGGGCAGTTGGGGGCAATCAAGCCTGCAGGGGAGGGCAGTTAGGGGCAAACAGGCTGGCAGGGGAGCAGTTTGGCATCAATCAGACTGGCAGGGCAGTGGTTAGAGGGTGGTCAGGCAGGCAGGCAGAAGTGGCTAGGGGCAATCAGGAAGGTAGCAGGCAAGCATTGGGAGCCAGCAGTCCTGGATTATGAGATGAATATTCCAGATTGGAGAGGGTACAGGCTGGGCTGAGGGACACCCTGCCCCCCTGCACGAATTTTGTGCACCAGACCTCTAGTGCAAAATAATATTGACTATAAACTGTTTTTGAAAAATAAAATTTAAAAAAGTACTATGTAGACATTCAAGATTGTATTCATTTTATGTATCATTTATTCAACAAATGCATGTCCAGTGAGCAATGTGTGTTAAGAACTGTCATAAAACAACAAAGTGATAATAAATTAGGATGAACATAAACATTGATCCCATAAACATTGGGAAGGGTACCAATATTGGACTGTTGGGCAATTGTCAAGTTGGGGTCATAGGGTTAGATGACAGCCTGGTAGGTGGAGGTGGGGTTTTCCCCTGAAGGAAATTCATGTTCACACAGTCATTCATTTTGGGAAGTGGTTAATTCTGGGCAGGAAATGAGTTGGCACTTTGAGATGGGGGTGGTCAAGCTTCTTTCTCTCTCTGGGGCCACAGAGAATTGTACCAGAATTTTAAGTCACGGAAAGGCTTTGGTCATTCTGATTGTGGGGAATGAGATGCTTCCTGGCTATGTGGAGTTTGACCTACAGTGATCAGGACCATGAAATTGTGATTTTTTATTAAGTTGTGACAGTGACCAAGAGAGGAAGCAGCCAGGATTTCTGGAATGGCCAGCATGAAGGCTCAGGGGTATAGAGTTGTGGCCTCGGCTAGCAGTGTTCCTTCCAGAGTCTAAAGGAGTTGTGAATGATGGTGGACCATGCCCAAATAATTTGGAAGCAAGAATCACTTTATGTTTTAGTGGTGGAGAAGTGTACTATGTGTAAACATCGTTCTTACCATGTACTGCACAATATAGCAAGGGAGATAAACACATAACACATAACCAAGGGAGATAAACACATACAGTTCCAGTTATGGGTGATGAGTGTTTAGAAGTGAGGACATCAGGCCTGGGTTGGATGCCTAACTGAGCCTGGGAATGGTTCTTGAAAAACAATAAAATCTCTGAGTTGAGATTATATGAATGAGGCCAGTTAATCAAGCTGAGACAGGAGGGCAAGGCCCTGTGGACAAAGAAAACAGCCATATGGGAAGTCAGGTGGCTTCACATCAGAGCAGTGCAGGGTCCTTAGGGAGGTGGCTGTGGAGTCAGACTTCAAACGTTTACATTCTGTCTCCAAGCTGCTTAAAGTTGGACATGTGTATGCATCTCTTAAGAGAAGGCTGTGTTTCCTCATCTGTAACATGGGAATGGCAATCTTTCTCATAAGGGGCTGTGAGAACAGAGCACTATTTGAAGGCTTTATTATGATGCCTAAAACCAAGCAAGCATTCAGTAAATGTTAGCAGTTACATATATATATATATATATATATATATATATATATATATATATATATACATATATACATATATATACATATATATATATATATATATATATATATATATATATATATATATATATAATACTAGAGGCCTGGTGTATGAAATTCATGCACGGAGCAGGGGCTGGGTGTCCCTCAGGCCAGCCTGCACCCTCTTCAATCTGGGATCTCTCCAGGGATGTCCTACTGCCCGTTTAGATTCCAATCCTGCCAGGATTGGGCCTAAATGGGCAGTTAGACATCCCTCTCACAATCCAGTACTGCTGGCTCCCAACTGCCTGCCTTCCTGCCTTCCTGATTGCCCCTAACTGCTTCTGCCTGCCAGCCTGTTCACCCCCTAACCACTCCCCTACCAGCCTGATTGATGCCTAACTGCTCCCTTGCCAGCCTGTTTGCCCCTAACTGTCCTCCTCTGCAGGCCTGGTCCCTCCAAACTGCCCTCCCTTGCAGGCCTGGTACCTCCCAACTGCCCTTCCCTGCAGGCCTGGTCACCCCCAACTTCTCTCCTCTGCTGGCCTGGTCACCCCTAACTATCCTTCCCTGAAGACTTGATCACCTCCAACTGTCCTCCCTTGCAGACCTGGTCTTTCCCAACTGCCCTCCCCTGCTGGCCATCTTGTGGTGGCCATGTTGTGTCCACATGGGGGCAGCCATCTTGTCTATTGCAGTGACAGTCAATTTGCATGTTACTCTTTTATTAGATAGGATAGAGGCCTGCTGCACAGGTGGGGGCCAGCTGGTTTGTCCTGAAGGGCATCCTGGATCAGGGTGAGGGTTCCCGTGGGGTATGGAGTGGCCTGGGCGAGGGGCCTGTGGTGGTTTGCAGGCCAGCCACACCCCCTGGTGGAGGCCCTGGTATCTTGGATTTATTTATATTCTACAATTGAAACTTTTTAGCCTAGAGAGGAGCCAAGCCTCCTGCTTGTTGCTCTGTGGCCGCAGCCATTTCTGTTGGGATTTATCTTCTATAATTGAAAACTTGTAGCCTTAAGCAGAGGCCAAGTCATCCCAGGGATGCAGGAAGATTGGCTTCCTCCATCACCAGGGACAAACTTAGCCTCCTGCTCTCTCCAGCTCCGTGGCTGCTGCCATTTTTGTTGGGATTTATTTATCTTCTATAATTGAAACTTTGTAGCACTGAGCAAAGGCCTGAGCCGGCCAGGGTGTTTGGAAAGCTTGGCTTCCTCCATTGCTGCTCTGTCAGTGGCTGCAGTCATCTTGGTTGGGGTTAATTTGTGTACTTGCTCCTAATTGGCTGTGGTTTGTGGGTGTAGTGAAAGTATGGTCAATTTTCATCATACTATTTTATTATATAGGATAAATCTATTTAAATAAACACACCATGGTTGATGGAAGAACATGTGAAGGTCAGGTGCAATGGAGAGCTGTCTGAGTGTATGCATATCGCTCTGACAGAAGGAATTCAGCTTCCTTATGCATTTTCTCTTGCTGTCCTCATCTCAATGTGTCAATCCCATGACAAGTTGTGGCCTTTCTTCCTTTGACTCCTCCAGCGCCTGATGCTGAGGGCATCAGGCCAGCTGTTAACATGAAACTCCTCGTGAGAGCAGAAAGCAAGTCAGAGGTCACAACAGTTATGTTATCTGTACCGCCAGCACAAGGAGTGAAATGATGACATTCCTCAACTAGTTTTCACTCGGAGTCTTCTGGTGAGAGAAGTAGAGGGGACTTCAGTCCAGCATGTTCTTAACTAGTTGTGCTGATATCCTTACCTGTCTTGCTGTGAGTGAAATCTACAGATTTTCTGAGAGGTGACTTAGTGCCGGACACTGATCTGGGTGCTTAGGATTCAGATTCTACCCTCCTAGATGCTCCACTTTAAATGGAAAAAAGACATGAAAACACCAAGGAGACAATGAAGGGATCCCCATCTCTCAATATCAATTGGCTTAACCAGGCCAGTTTTCCCAAAAGTATGAAACCATCCCCTAGGTGTTGGCCTCGTATACACCTTTGTTGGTCCAGTGGCTGTTTTTCCTGGATGCAGGTGGGAGTCAGATTCATTGAGTTTGAGGAAGCTTCATTCCTCTCAAACCTGTACCTTTCCCCAGAGCCAGACTCCTCTGAAGATACTGAGTGTCATAAAACAACACACACATGCTCACTTTTGAGCTTATTGAGTGTTTGTTTTCCCCACCGCTTTGAAATGGATTACACTTCTCATTTTTCAGCTGTGGAAGTATAAGTTTAGACGGTGTCTATGGCTCAGCACGATCCCAATGTGAGCAATTGCCTGAGCTAGGATTTAAACTAAAGTTTCCAGACAGTCTTCCCATCTGCCGCCCCCAGACTTGTCTCCTCTCTTTCCTTGGCCATAGGAAAAGTACATAGCCCACTCCTGACTGTACCCCAAGCTTTCAACATATTGGCCAGAACCTTGTTCTAAAACTTGCCTAAGATTACGGAGGGAGATAACTAGACCAAGAACGTGTTACAAGTGAATACCCTCATGGTGACTTGAGGATGCTTTCTGGGGTGTCTGGACTCTCGCATTTGCATAAGAAGCAGAAGAGGAGGGGAAACCCATCTTCATAGTCAGCTTTGGAGGCATAATGGATTCAGGGAAAGTCATTTAAACCAGCATTGCTAAAAAACCATGGTGTAGGGAATTATCCAGAGGGCTGAGAAAACAGAATCAAGATTGAGCTTTCACAGGATGTATGAATCTGTGAGTCTCTTCCAGATCTTATGAAATAGAAGTTCTGTTTAATAGGTCTGGGTGAGGGTGAAATTCTGGGCTACTGGTCCAGGACACAATTTGGACAAGCAAGGATTTAAACCACTGACTCTCAAACGTAGCCTAAAGTCTGGGAGTAAACCTAATGCCTGGCTTTTAACCTCAGAGATTCTAACTTAATTGGCCTGAGATAAAATTCGATTTTAACTCTCTATGGTGAGTATTCCCCCCTACAAAATGAATAGAATGGCATCTAGCTAACTCATAGTGGTAGGAATGTAGATGAGTAATATGGAAGCTCTACTGCACCTGGCTCATGAAAGGTTCAGTAAACAAATGTTTGTCTTTTTTCTTCCATATTTAATTTGCATTTTTACTCTCCTGAGTGCTAAACCGCCTTTTGAAGGGGAAAAAACAAAAACAAAAACAAAAAAACGACTTTCCATTCACCTTTCTATATTGTTGTAAAGAGTTTTTATTCCTTTTTTAGAGGTGGGGTGGCTTATTTGCTATTTTTCTCTAGAATGAAGCCCCTGTTGAAAGAATTTTTTTTATTTTTCACTTAGAAAATAGTACTTGAATGGCAATTTGTTTTGCCCTAGGAGCTTGCTGGGCTATGAGGACTCTGTGCTGAATAAGATATGGTTCCTGCCTTTGAGGAGTTTGAGTGTTGGAGAGACACTACAGCAAGAACCCTGAACAGCCCTGTTATGTACATAAGGATGGAACATGTGTGGACGAAGGCAGAAAGGAATTTGGAAAGGCTGGAAGAGTCAGGAAGACCTTTCTGAGATCAGAACAATGATAGGAGTTTACCAGGCAAAAAAGGAAAACAAGTACAAAGAATATCTGCCAACATCTGGTGGAAAGACTTGAGAACAAAGGCTTGAGAAATTTGGAGAAGTTCCATGTGATCTGAGCATAGAGCACCAGGAGGTGAGACTGAGCATGAAGCTAGAGAGAAAGGCAGGGTCTAGATGGAGAGGGAGCTGGTTTAGAGACCTTAGATTTCAGGAAGGTTGCATTTGTGATCAGAGCAAGGAATGCTGGAAGGTGGATGTTCACACACCAGGACTGTAATTCCAGCTCTGCCACCCACTGACTGTGTGATGTTGGCCATACTACTCAGTGTCTCTGAATGTTAATGCCATTGCTGAGGGGGGATAATAATGTCTACCTCATCGTGGGCTGTTTTGAGAATTAAATGAGTGCATACATGAAAAGCTAGGAAAACAATTATTACTGTCAAGCCCCAGGACAATTATTAATGCTGTTAGGAGCTGGGATTTGTGAGGGAAAAAACAAGAGGCAAAGATGTGAGTTAGGAGGTAATGAGAGTAAATATAAGGGAGATGATTGTGGCTGGGACTAGACAATTGAGTGAATTGAACAGATGCGGATTGGGTGGGAAATCGGAAAGAAGGGTCCTGTGAAACTCATTTTGAGTGACTTTGAGATTGAGAATGCAGGGATGGTAAAAAGTTCGGGGTGTTGTGAGGTCAATGTTGAACATGCTGAGATTGTAACTATCAGGTACCCATTGGGGAGTACAGAAAGTTTAATGGGAAGGCACTTATCACAGGGTATTTATAAGGCATACAAAATTGGCAGGAGGGCTGAGGAAGCAGAGTCCAGCTTGAGCTCGCAGGAGCAACCTTTACCCACTCTCCTAGAAACTATGCTGCTGGGGTACCTGCTATCTCATCAGTAATCTTGCAACCAGGAAGCTGCCCCCTCAGGAGCCACCACACAGTTATTTCGAACAGGAAACCAAGACAATCAGGAAGCTGCTACTGCTGCCAGTTCTAGAACCACTGGGAATCTGCAACAGACCATGTCAGCAGAATGGACGCTCCTCTCCCTCCACCCAGATGCACTTCCCCTGCTAAGCCAGTATCTGAACGCGGGGACCTCTGTAGAAGCAGCTGCGGAGAAGCCAAGTGCCTCTAGCGCCAGGCTTGTGGTGGAAGGGACGAGCATAGCGTAGTCGGGTCCACCGCAGACGAAGCTATTCGAGAGCAGTGGTCGCCAACATTTAGGACCTCACAGACCATCAGTGGTCCATGGACCATTTCTTGGCGACTGCTGTTCTAGAGCCCAAGCTGCAAGAGAATAAGGAGAGTATATCTTTAGTTTTCCAACTTCTGGAGCAGAGAAGGTCACACTATGACAGTGTTTTGTAAATTGTGAGTTGTGATTCATGAAAGCATCGTCAGATCAATTCAGAGGGTCACAAGACTCTTTTTCTTAGTCACGAGTAGTAAAGGCAACTATTAATATAATGAAACTTCTGTCTGATGGGGGTGTGTGTTTATGTACATGTACACACGCATCCCTATTTGCAAAGTAGAACATTCTTCCCTCTGGATCATGATAAAAAAACCAAACCCTCAATAGTCTCTGCACTGGATGCTGAGTGCCAGTCTTTCATTGTGGGGTCTCAGAGAGAACTAATGGGCAGACCCCAGAGTCTACTGAATATCTAGGGTTGGGTTTTAAGAGAAAGTTAAAGCTAGGTAACTAGATTATATAGTCACTGGCGGGAAGACGGCATTTGAAGCCCCAGGAGTAACCCAGGGAGATGGTGTGGTGTGTCAAGGGAAGGTGGTCTGGAACAGACCTCAGGAAGCACAGGCATTTATTCTGGAGGCAGGAATTTTCTCCCAGGGTGCGCTGGTCCTGCTTGCACTCTGGCAGTTTCCACATGCTCTCCAGAAAGAGCTGGATCCGGGGAAGCCCTAGAGCGGTGGAAAGGTGTGTTCCAAACACATGTAAACTAGGGTTGAATTGGCAGCTGCCTGGCAGAGCCATGGCGCACACCACACTGGATCATAAACCAGTACTGGCATGGGACCAGGCACCACACTGGCACCATGATGTGTGTGGGATGAATGCACAGAGCAGAGAAGTTTTCAGGAAAGGTGGAAAGAGTTCTCATATTACAACATTCAGGAGCTGGGACCCAGAGGGGGTGAATCTCACCAGCCAAGGTTGACTCTGTAGCTGTGGGTTACTGTAGCATTCTCCTTGTCTATGGTTCCAGGTTTCCTGCTTTCACTTACCCACAGTTAACCGTGGTCTGAAATATTAATGGGAAGTTCCAGAAATGAGCAATTCATAAGTGTTAAATAGCAGGTCGTTTTGAGGAGTATGATGAAATTTCACACTGTCCAGCTCCATCCCACCAGGGACATGACTCATCCCTTTGTCCACTGCAGCCACACTCTACACGCTCCCTGACCGTTAGTCACTCGGTAGCTGTCTTGGTTATCAGATTGACTGTTGCAGTATACAGTGCTTGTGCTCAAGTCTCCCTTATTTCACTTCACTTCACAGTGGCCCCTAAGCACAAGAACAGTGAGGCTGGCAATTGAGATATTCCACAGAGAAGCCAGAAAAGGCTTTTTGTTTTTTGTTTTTTGAGTGTTTTTAGAAACCCCCCCCCAGGAAAGTTAAGTATGCATATGAACCCCCCACCAGTACATATAGAGTTTGGTATGCCATGGTTTCAGGCATTTACTGGGGGTCTTGGAACATATTTCTCTTGTGGATAAAGGAGGAACTGCTGTATTTATAATTTTTAAAGAGTATTTTGTTGCATAAAAAACTGGCAGTAAGGGGTGGGAGCTGTTCAGGAAGGTGGTCTTTATTGCAGCTAAATCAGGAGACAAACTGAGTGTGCATCCATAGAAAAGTGGGCAAAGTTTGTATAGTTAAATAAGGAAATAACAGTAGATGGCAGTTAAATGAAAGAGCTAGATCTACATGTATCAGTCTCTCAAAAACCTAAGGTTATGTGAAAAAACTCAAGCATAAAATGTTATATAAAGTATGATATTGTTTATTGAAATGTTAAAATCCACACAAAATTCTCTTATATAGTTTAGTGGGTGAACAAGTACAAATTTATGTAACCGGAGGAAACACACAAACTTCCAGGCAAGGGCTGTTCTCTGGAGAGAGTGTAGGGACATGGATGGAGGATTGAGATTTTAGCTCTATATGTATTATTTTCTTTTTAAACAGAAGCAGAGACATATAGCAAAATATTAAGTTATTAAATTAGCTGGTGAGGCATGGTAGAAATATTATTTTCTGTTCTCTTTATAATTAAAAAGTAATTACAAATGAATATACACTTTGTGATGCCCAGAGCAAGAATCAGGCTTCCTCCTCTGACCTCTGATTAAGCAGATGATCTTTAAAACAATTATTAGGGAAAAATACACACACACACACACACACACGCAATACTACATGTATATATAATACACACAAATGTATAATGCACTCATGTACACACATGTATGTACATATATGCATATGCACATATGTATAACTTCAAATTTAAACAAACTTTTTTATTGGAAAAATACTGGCTTACATATTTCTTCACTTTCTGAGAAGACTTTTATTATGGGACTCTAACCTTTTTCTGGATTTGGCCACATATTGAATCTAGAGACCATCTGTGTCTCATATTAGAATGATCATTCAGCAGTGACTGGAGTGTCAGAGGCAGAACAGGGGCAGCTCTGGACACTGGCTGCTCCAATGCAGGCTCCAAAGCTGTGACCTGAGGATTTACAGAAAGGCTGCCCAGCTGGGTGCGGTTCAGTGGTTGAACATCAACCCAGGAAGCAGGGTCACCAGTTCAATTCCCTCTCAGGGCATATGCCTGGGTTGTAGCTCCATCCTCAGTGAGGGCATGAAGGAGGCAGCAATCAATGATTCTCTCCCATCATTGATTTTTCTATCTCTCTTTCCCTCTCCCTTCCTCTCTGGAAAAAAAATATATATATGAAAGGCTGTGGAAGGGGACCAGTAAAGCCCAAAGGGAAATAGTGGAGACAGGAGGCTGGACTCCAATCCTGGCTCTGCTATTGATCACGTGAAAGGACTTGAAAAGCTCCTGCGTTTCACTGGGCTTCCTTTCAAGCATTGGCTTTGCTGATCTCTCAGGATTTTTCCAGTGATGACACAAATGACTACTGTATCTTCTTGACTGAAGAAAGCTCTGGCCTTATGTCACAATAATCAATGGTATGAATTTTCCCAAGGGCAGCAATACAGTTAGTCTTCATTTACTTGTTACTTTTTTTATCAATTCATCCTCTTCTACAAGTTTTACAACTATAGTGTGTGTGTGTGTGTGTGTGTGTGTGTGTGTGTGTGTGTGTGTGTATTAGGGAGTGGAGGAAAGAACAGTTGAGTTTTCAACCAAAAAGATATTTGTTTCAGGTAGCTTGAATTCCCAATTACAAAAATTATTTATTTTATTGGCGTACATTGTGTCATTTGCTCATAATATTCCCAGGGGCCGGTTAACCCTCAGAGAGCAACATAATTTGGTTTTGAACTTCTTAGGTTGTCCACCCCCTACATATCATGGGAATTGCTAAAGATTATTCTTTATTGTTTAGTCTTCCTGCAAGATTCATTTTAAGCTGTGCTCCCTATGTCTTCAGAGTATTGCTTGATAGAGACTGATACTGGGAATCACTCACAATATCCAAATCAGGCACCTCTGCTCAGAGGGTGGTTGGTGAAAAGTGCAAATGGAATCTTTCTTGAGTTGGAATATGAAACAGTAAAAAAAATGCTTAGTTGACACATGCTTAGGTTGCAGATATCTTTATAGGAATGCATGAATGACTTGGTTTAAAGCAAGATTCATTTGTCCTACAGAGTTAGGGTAGAACTCAAATGCCAAGAGGCCTTCTTATTCTCTAGTTTTGGGCCCTCAAAACCTGCTGTTTTGTTATCACATGCCTCTTGTCTTGCTGAGTATAATACCTCTTCCAATATACCCTGCCCCCCAAGAATCTACTCGCAGAAGTGTTTAAGAGAAAAGTAGACTTTTACTGAGTATTTCATTGACCTAGGAGGAGTCAACAGAGCATGCTGTTTAGCAAAGGACTTAAAATTTTCCTTTAGTCATTTCTGTTCTCCCAAGTCCTTCTCATCCATACCACCCCTGCTGATTTTTTTCCCTTCTTTTAGATCTTTCCTAATAGTTGACAAACTTTCCTGAATTTCAACCCCTTCTTTTCTCTCTTCCTTCTTGAGAAACATGCAAATTTTGTTTCTTTCTTTGTGTAGCAGTTAAGGGCCCCTTTTCTTTTTGAGGAAGAACCTCAGTGGCTTATACTTTTAAGTCCAATGGTACTTTAACATAATAAGATGCTGCTTTAGGGGTGATGGACAGTTGTAAAGGTTGATGGAGCTAGAGAATCTCCTGGTTATCCAAATCAGGAGACAAGGTTGCCATTGTGCAGAGAAGTCCTTTTTGCCATTTCCAAGGTTGTCATTGTCAACAACTTTGTGGGGCTTTAAAAGTTCCCACAAAAATTATTTTCTGAGAGGTGTCTGAAGCAGGGAGCAGGATGAGATAATGTGGAAGATGGCAGCAGCTATGCCCTAGCCAAATGATGACATCTCCTGACCATTGCACGCTAATTTGAGAGTGTGCTGAAGGCATAGCACTTCCCTGTCAGGAAACAGAAACTGTCTATTGTTGAGTTCTTGTCCATCTTAACTGGGATGGGATCAAGTCTGGTCAGATGGTTTCTCAAATATCCACAAGGCCTCTTTGGTTCTGGGTGGTCAGTTTGGCAGTCCTTTCTTTTATGCATTTTAGGTCCTACAGTTCACACCTTTTTGCAGGTGCCCTGAACCTTGTCTCCAAATTCTGACTCTGCTGAGGTGGCATGCAGCCAGATGCTGCCAGTACCATTGGTTTCACACTGGTCGGGGGCCTTCCCTTTGGTTGGGGGCTTCCAGAACACTATCTGAAATCTTAGTTCTCAGGTCTGTGTTGAGAGAGGCTGGTCTTCTGAGATGGAGGACTTTGGAGAGATTCAAATCCAGCCCCTTCATTTTTCAGACGTGGATCCTGAGTTCCAAGGAGGGGAAAGGAATAGGTCCAGGCCATACAGTGAGTTAGTGGTTGGGGCATACATCCATCCCTTCTGATTTCCTTTGGCGACTCTGTCCACCACACAACATTGCTTCTCTGCCTTCTCTCTGAAAGATACATCACTCAAAACTCTTTTTATCCCTGGAGTTGTATTTTCCCAAGAGACAGAAGAAGCATACTATGTAATATCCCTTGTGGTTTCAATGTTGGTCTAATTTCCTTTTTTCCCAAGTGTTTGGATGTATGAGTTGCTATATGGTAGAGGCCAGGAGAAAGGGTTCAGTCTGAACTACTGTATAAGAAGATGGAAAGTACATTCTCAAGAGGAAAGGTATCTGTATCCACATACTGGAACGTATCCACCTTGACTGAGATGGTGGTATTGACCTGAAGGTGCTCCAGCAGGAACTGAGAGAGGTTCTGGTATATGGTTTTGGTTTGCACTCCAGACTCGCACACTGTCACCAAAGTCTGCCTTTTGACATCTTGGTTGATGAGAAGTTCCAATTTTAGGTCAACAGAATTTTCTGTGCATTCCACCCGAAACTGCATTTGGCAAATAATGAAGTACCAACCTGGGACCTGAATCACCAGGTTCCCATCCTGATTTCTGAGTCCATGGACAATGCCATCTTCGTTCCAAGACAACTTGGTTTTGTTTATGTGCTTTGACACTGGAAAGAGAAGGAAAAAACAAAATCAGAATTACTGGGCAGAATGCAGGTGCAGATGGGGAAATTTGAAACCTTTATTCAAAGTTCCCCCTTTAAGACTCCTGATTTCTATAATATTATCTGTTGTCCCAAATATCCAGAATATCTCCTGTGTTACTTTTTCTAGGTGCTGCTTAATATTCAAGGCACAGCTACAAAACTGTCCCTCTT
The DNA here is from genome assembly GCA_027563665.1 of Antrozous pallidus. NCBI lineage: Eukaryota > Metazoa > Chordata > Mammalia > Chiroptera > Vespertilionidae > Antrozous > Antrozous pallidus. The sequence goes on along the minus strand of CM050522.1, from coordinate 74,762,824 downwards.
ACCTTTTTCCAATGCCAAAGCTGAGGGTCTTAACACACATGGTATTAGGCCTCTACCTTATACAGAATTTTTTTCCACTTATTACATTATTCTGTTATTATAATTATTATCTTTGCCTTTTCAGACTATAAGCTCCTGGGCTGTATTCCCCACAAGTTCTGGACTATCATGCTCATTTTAAAAAATATATTTTTTATTGATTTCAGAGAGGAAGGGAAAGGGAGAGAGAGAAATATCAATGTTGAGAGAAAATCATTGATTGATTGTCTCCACTGGGGACCAAGCCTGCAATCTAGGCATGAGCCCTTGACCGAATCGAACTCTGGAGCCTTCAGTCTGCAGGCTGATGCTCTATCCACTGAGCTAAACCTGCCAGGGCTCATGTTCATTTTTTCAATCAATCAATAAATGTTTGGTCAATGGAAGGACTATTGTTTGGGAGGCATTATACAAAATATCAGAAATAGGAAATTTATTGGTGTTCAGTTAGTAATCAATTTAGGCATTAAGATGGCCAGGATATTCGCTTTCATATTAAGATGCATCCTTTAGCCATTCATTGCCTAAATTTTTGAATGTTTTCCTCTCTTTGAAAGGGCAGCCAAACATGACTGTGTAGACTTTTAACATATAGATGCTTTAAGGGGCTCTTTCCAACTGGGGCTTGTAGAAAAGCAGAGCATTAGCAGATCCTCTAAGCCAACATGTTTATGTCAGAAGCCAAGGCTTTCTGAGCCCTAACAAGTGAACATCAGCCCTGATCAGTCAGGGTGCCTTTCAGAGCTGGGAAGCTGGTGTGTTCATTTTAATTGCCTCTATGACTCCTTCCCTTTAAACCTCATTGCAATTCAATTGAAAAGTGCAAACTAATTTAACTGCAAAATTGAATTTCTAAAATGAACAGAAGGGCTATTCAGAGAATCCTGGATATCTCTTCCAGATCTCATTTTTCCTGGTGTAAGTAGCTCTCATTATTTCATTTAGAAGGGGCCTCTTACCTTGCTGCAATATGCAAATAGGCCCTGAGCCAACATGTTCATTAAGCTGTCAATCTGAGGACAGGGCAGTTTTGTGGTCCCCTTGGGAATAACTTGATAGAGACAGCTTAAGAGCCTGCTTTCCTTATATGAGGAAAAGCACTATGCATGTGACCTGCAACTTGTAGGTGGTGGAATAGAGAGGTGGTGGAGTTGGGGCCCAGATGCCTTCAGGGGAACGTAGGCAAAGGGAAGGAGAGAATGGGGCTGAGGAAAGAGGAGCCTTGTAGTTTTAGAGTCACTCTCTTCTCTTTCCCCATAAGAACTTTTAATTCAAATGATTAATAAAAATAGCTTATAGGCTAAGCAGAATACATCTGCAGGTCACATTCAGCCTTGGGCCTCTACTTATGACCTCTGGCTTAGACGTTTCAGGAAGGCCATAGAAAGTGGCCCTTGGGTGGTTGGGATCCCAGGGTTTGGTTACTGACCTTGGAGGTAGGCCCATGACTTCTTGAAAGGAGCCCTTTGCAGGATACATAAGATGTCCTCTGAGCAATCTCCTAAAAATGAGAGCACATGTGAACTCTGCTCTGGGAACTGGAGAGACCAGACCTTTTTTTTTTTTGTGATCTTTTGATGGAGACAGTTACTATTCTATTTCCATTTGGGGTAAAGGAAATCTGGGTATTTCTCATTTTGCCATCAGTTACCTTAGATTTTAAAAAGGTGATTGCTTCCACTTGGACTTTAAAAAAAAACTGTGGAAGTTGGGGAACGAAAACATATATGACCTAGGTTCCTATGTGTACAAGGTGCCATTCCTGTCTGATTACCTATCTCACCTCACTTCATCTTTGGGGCAACTCCATGAGAGAGCTATTAAGTCTCTTTGACAGAAAAAGCCTGGGAACCAGACAGATTAAATACCTTGTTCAAGGTCACTCAGCCAGTGGGGTCAGTCAGGACAATATATGGATGGAAATTGTTGCTGTCCTTCCTGTAAGAGGGTACCAAACACTGGATGGGGTACTTGTACATATTTCAGCTCATGTAATTCTCAGAATAACTCTGGAAGGTTAATCCTTATACTTAGACATGGTCAGTGGTACAAGGCCAAGTAGGTTAGTGGAAATGCTGAGATTCACCTCCAAATCTACACGGTTCCAGAAGCTAGGCTTCCTCCTTGAGGCTGTTTTGCTAGACAGTGGGAATAAACACATCCTTATGCTTAATTTTGAGAGGATATAGGATCAAGATAAACACATCATTGTGCTCAATTTTAAGAAGATATAGGATCAAAGAGTTCTGGCAGGGAGCCTGCTATCATAAGGTTCCTTGGAAGGTAGAATGTTTATATCATTATATTATTTAAGATATAAAAATATTTTAAATATATACATTGGTGATGGTGGCTCAGCTTCTTATAATAGTAACTCTTGTGTAATTTCCTGCAGTGCCTCATGAATTCAACTTACTCTGGACAAATTCCCTTTCATCTTTGGGCCTTGGTTTCCCCGGCTGTAAACTGGTAGGTCTATAACCAGACACTGAATAGCTTTTGGATGATGTCATCACAAATGGCTGTTCATTCCATCCATCAGACACCAGGCAGCCAGGAGCCGATTCAATTGAAGCCACCTCAGCCATGAATTTGCTTACTGCTCTCTGAGCAGTACTCGGACTCACAGTCTTCCTCATCGCCCTCTCCTCCCAGGCCCGAGAAAAATCTCTCCTGGTTCTTCACAGCACTAAACTTGTAAAGGTTGAACGTTAAGCTGAGAGTTCCCTCTGCTGTCTGAACAGGTTTGCTGCTAGAGGCCCTTTAAGCAGAAGCAGAGGGTGGGTTCATCCTTGTCTGTCTTCAACCCTTAAAAAGGCTCTGCAACATCAGTGCCATGCTCCTCCACGTGGCATCCATGCTTCCTGGGTTTTCATCCCTCATCTTCTGTCCTAATTAATAATAATAGTAGTAGTAGTGCTAGTAATGATAATAATAGCTCATATTTCTCTGACCTTTCCCTCTGCCTGCCTATCTTACTCCATTGGACTGTAAAGAGACTACTGTTCATACATTCCCCACTGCCCAACCCAGAAGATGCTCCATAAATGTTTGTTGAATTGAATAATCCAGTTCTTTCTTCCCTCCGTGAAAGTCAGCTGAGTGCTCAAGGCATGAACAAGGTGAATGGGATGCTTGGCTTGCTTTCCCCCTCCAGTTGAGATAACACATGGGCTCATTCTCCCATTGGTCCTGCCGGTTCAGTTAGATTACATGAGAGGATAAGACTCTTGTCCTGAACTGAGGCCGACATATCCCATTGAGGACAGGCTCTGCTCATAGGCCAGAAGCCCCCACAGCACATCACCTCAGGTGAGCTTCTGTAGGCAGATGACTGTAGAAGTACAAGCCTGGGCTTGCCTCTCACACATGCAACTGCTTTTGTTCTTTCCCCTTTGCTTTTGCATGTTTGGTGGGTTGACCTCAGTTGTAATTCTGAGAAACCCAAGGATGGAAAAACACACATCTTATTTTGAAACATTTGCATTTCCTGAAGTCAAATGGCATGGCGTATTTTAATTGTTCTTAAAGAACCTTTTAGATGGTTTCAAGTGAAATGAAAAACATGGACAACCCCCCATGACAGGGCTAAGGAAAAGGGGCTGGGACCCAGTATGCTGGAGGAGTTGCAGATGGAATGAATGGGTGGCTGAACCTATAGAGGAGCTCAGAGGGGCCTTTGCCACCTGTTGAGGAGGCTGTCAGCAGGAAGACGGCACAGCCTGCTCTGTGGGGCCCATACACTGAGGCTCCAAGTGCACATTTAAGGAGATGACACACTGAGCTAATGGCCAACGCTGCTCTTATCCCCATTTCTCAGGCGAGGCAGTGAGAAGACCTCATTTGAGAACACACAAACCACATTGGAAGTTATAGTACTGGCACCTCAAATATTTGATCAGTTGGTGGCATTCAAAGAGGCATTGGGTGGCTTTCCAGGGTCGCAGGGCTCTTGCCAAGAGCTGGGTGAACTTTATATGTGGCTCATGTCCCCTCATCACTCTGGGACACCATGATTTGGCTTTCTTTTTTGGTTATGAAGACAGGAAGGAGTGATTTGTGAATAGCTAGTGTTACATACAGTTGGAATCCTATCATGTCCCTGGAATCTGGGATCCTGGGAGCATAGGGAGCAGCACACTCCCTGTCCCATTCATTTCCCAGGTGAATGTCACGTCTGGGGTGTGGGTTAGTTTGAAGAGCTGAAGACTTACATGGGGAAAATGAGAACCTCCTGTAAGTCATGGTTGAGTTGGGGGCCTGAGAATTTCCCTTCTCTGGGCTCTCATGTCCCTACCTAGATGATGAGCAGTGTGGATTTGATGATCTAGAAAGGCCATTCTGGCCTGTTCTAGTAGGCTGTGTAGACTCACTGTAAACTGCCAGGCTTGTTACAGGGGGAAAAGTTAGTCCCAGCCCCACTATCTGCCTTTGTGGGCGTGTTGCTTTATCCCATCTAGGAGACTGTCTTCACATATTTAGATTTCCAGACACCTGCTGTGGTAGAACAGAACATTTTAGCTCTGGGATAATAAAGGTTATAAAGAGTCTGGTTTCTTAGGATTTGCATGGTTCATAAAAAGGGAAGTTCTCTGAGAAGTCACCGGGCACAGGCATGGTAGCCACATAGTATATGTGTTCCTCAATGTTATCCTCACAGCATACTTGTCCTAAGTCACCCTGTGAGTCAGTGACAGGGGTTAGGACTAGAGTCCAGCACCCCTTACTCCTTCTGCGGGGCATTCAATTCTTCAAACAACTTAAGTACTCTGAATTCTTCTGAGGACAAAGGCCTTCGGATGGAAAAGAGTTGTAAGCTGTTTTCCCAAGCTTTGGACTCCTCTGGAAAGATCATGAAACTTGGTTAGGCTTTTTTTTTTTAAAGCCTGAAGAGAAATATGTGACAATGAAACCTTCCTAGCCAGTTGGACAGAAGAGAGATATTGCTTAAGGTAGTTGAAAGGATCATGTTCTAGACATCAGAATAGTGATAATCTGAAGACTGGACCCCACCTTGAGATCTTATAAGGTTAGGCCTGAAAGGGCCATTAGATGCCAAGTTAACCATGATCCTAGTCCTATGAGTAGGGAGACTGTACCCAAAATGGCTGAAAGTGTGGCCAAGATCCTGCATAGGTCAGGAACAGAGCTGGACTCAGAACACTCCTAGTCTAAGGCTCTGTTCCTATTGTTTGGTCTTCCCATGGAGCAGAGAAGTGGGTTTATAGCCACCATAAACCCTGGATGGAAGACAGGACAGCTGGAGGTGCTAGGACAACAAATCTCTGGGCTCCTTCTTGTGAGAGAATACCAGAAGGTGATTCCAGGCCCAGGTGCCAAACCCTGCCAAGTCATCAGTCGGGGCAGTCAGGTTAACAGTAAGATGCAACAATGCCCAGGGTGGCAAAATAAGCCAAACTAATCATTGCAGCTGGACGGTATGTGGTTTAAGTGCCAGGCACCGTCCAGGTTATCAGGATGAGACAGACACAGCACATCTCAGAACAAGCCTCTTGGTTCTGGTCAAGGCTTTTAGCTTCAGACCTGTCACTTCCTCTAACCAATCTTCAGTTTCTGCATCTATAACAGTGGGATAACAGTCAACCCAAATGAATGAATGTAGTGATGATGCAACGAGATCATGGATCTCCAGCAGCCAATGCAGAATGTGGCATAGAGGAGACAGCCAGTTAGTAGTAGTCCTTTCCTCCCAGACTCCTCTTTTCCTAACAGTACCGCTTAGCAGAACGATCTGACTGATGAAATGTTCATTAAACGACAGCCCCTGGCATTACCTGATGGATCAGAGTTTCTCAGTTATGTATATAAGTGTTCGAGGCCATCTGACACTTCCAGAAAAGTGTGCAGAATCCTCCTTCCATCTGTTGAAAATATTTAATCCTTCCAGGAAGGAGAGCAGTTATTCTGAAGCCTCTGTATCTACCTTGTCCTGGCTTCTTATTCCATCTGCATGGGAGCATAGCCAGGAGAGTCCCAACAGTGACATCTAGGGGACAGTCTCCAGTATCAGTAGGAGTTGGAATTCAAGTTCAACCTCAACCGGATTTAACTTAATTGCTTTCTTGATGCCACCAGGGCAACTAATGATGGAGAAACTCCCTGATAGGACCTTGGATTTACAAACAGCAGTTGTGGGGACTACCTACTCTGGCATGCTCAGTGTTTGAACACATGAAAAGTGATCAGTAGTACAGAGATTAAGGTGGACTCGGTTGAATCCCTTGAAGGTTCCTTAGGATGTTGCGGCTTTTCAATCCTGACCTGTTTCAGTATGTAAGATAGACAGATAAACCTATCTGACCCTATGGGCATTTTCTTGAAATTTGCTTCTACTAAATGCAGGTTGAATGGATATCATTGGGGGCATTTAAGAAGCACCTTTAAAGTCTATAAGCTAAAAGACAAAGTAAATCTGGAGTTTGCGGTGCAATTGGCTAACCTTTTAAATACTGTTTTGAAAACACTTCCTAATGTATTCTAGATGCAGAAATGTGACAGCACACTTAGAATGTTAGGCTTGGGATCAGACTGGCTCGGGGTCAAATTCTTTCTCTGCCACTTACTAGTCACTCAGCCTGTGAATTTTCCTACAAGTGAGGACAATCATAAACTCCCTTGAAGGGTTGCTGGGAGGATTGAATGAGATAATGCATAGCAAGGAGCCTCTATCCCAAAGTCACCCAAAGTATATTCAATAACAGTTGGCTCCCATCCTGTTTGGGCTTGTACTGCTGGGCTTTGTAGAAATATAAGCCAACACATGTGATGTCCGGAGGTCTAGCGTGAAATTCAGTGTTGAAGCAAGTTTGAGGAATAGGCCTGTTTCCCCTCCCCTCTCCCTCTGTCCCTCTTCCCTTCCCCACTTCTGTTTCTTTCCTTTTTCCTTAAAATAGTTAAAAGATGAGGATTTCCTCCGTATTAGGAGACTTATGATTTGTATGTGCTAAATTCAAGTATAATTTTTAATATTTCTCAGGGATCAGAGTATTTCTCCCCCCCTTCCCCTCCTCTTTCCTCCCCTCCTTCTCTTCACTTCTCCTTCCCTCCTAGTAACCCCCTCTCTCCTCTTGAGGTGGAATTAGGTATAGATCCCCTTAGCACTCTAGATGGCCTCTCCAGCACCATATCCCACTTTATTCTGAGTGGTCCATTTTCTGTTTTCTTTCTTATGGAGAGATTCCTGATCCCTGTTAGCTCTGCCTTAAGAACAAGACAGCGAGTGTAAGAGAGGATTTGCAGTGAGTGTGTTTAAAGTAAAAAGAGAAGCAAATGGGCTCTCTGAGGACTGTGACTGTCTGAACAGAAATTTCCCTCTAAGCAGAGGTGCCCCCTCTTGCTATGAAAAAAAGAAAAAAAAGCGACAACATCTAGATCCAACTCAGTCAAACCAGTAGAATTTAAGTCTCTGCTTGCTAGTTTCAGTCTTCTAGAAAAGGGGGCTGCTGCTCCTCCACCTGCCTCTTCTCCTGCAGTGCAGGGTCCTGATGGGGCTGTGAACATGTGGATCACAGTCATGTGACATCAGGGATAGCTGGGGATTGGTGAGGAGCCAGCTTCATTGGCTTTCAATGGGCAGCTTTATTGTTTTTTGTTTTTCTTTTGGCATGGGTTCACTAGGTGCAATTAGAGAGCCAACCTTACTTGATCTTCTGATGTTTACATTTTCTGTTTAGCAAGGGCATAGCATGGGGACAAGGTGGTCTGCCAAGCCATGCAAAATTTACAATTAGAACAGTCAGATGGCCAACAAATCTTCAGATATTTGTTTGATTCCTGGAAGTTATGCTCCAAGATATTTGCTTGGTTTCTGGAAGTTATGCTCCAAGCAAAATCCATGCCAGGGTCAGGCCATCTGGCTGGTCCCCATCACTTTTGATATTTTAGAAAGCAGGAAATTCCAGTTCCTGCAAGAGAAAGTGAGTTGCTTCAAGTCCCAGGACTGGACTGTAGGTGCGTATTCCAAAGTATTGGAGAGCATGATTCATCAGCAAGAAAATAGATAGCTGCTGGAGCAGGGGATGAGAATTGAGGAGTTGGGAGAAGTCCAGCACCAGAGAACTGGGGGGGGGGGGGGGACTTCAGGGGAGGGGAGCGGGGCACTGGAAGGAAGTAGCCTCGTGTTACTAAGCATCTGGTGGTACAGCCCTGGTTAAGCAAAAAGGGCTCCAAAGCAGGCCAGCCTGGATTTTGAAGTGTTGTTGCCCTCCTTGCTAACTGCAATTTTAGGCGAGTCAGTAAACCTCTCAGTTCACATACCTACACATAGAGATAGTATTTATTCCTGGGGCTTGTTGTGAGGAGTGCATGAGTGAATCACAAAGCCCTGAGCCCAGTGTTTGGCACACCAATGGTAACTATTTTTTACTCATTCATATGAACTGAGGGGATACAAGAAAACTGATTTAAAACTTGTCTACAGAATTTCTCAAGTGCCGGGAAGCACTGTCATTCAGTTGCTGGGGTGTTGGGAAGGCTGGGAGTCAGACCAAGGGGAAAATTTTTTTTCTACAAATAAAGTCAATGGAATTGGAATTTCTGCAGAGTTTATGAGGAGAAGACGTGTGTATGTGTGTGAGGGGTGGACATGGGGAGGAAGAGGACATAGAAACAGGTGGACATGGGGAGGAAAGGACATAAAACAGGTGGGTCAGTGTGCGTGGTGGAGGGCTGAACCTGAGAGGAAAGTTGTCCCTGAAGAAATGCTCCGTGGCTGGGGCCACAGAGGTCTCCCGGGACAGAAGCACAGTATGTCACGTTGCATGGTCCTCTGCATGGAATGCACCACCAGCCAGCTTCCCTCCGCACCCCAAAGCCTGCTATAAACGTGGCTATACACAAAGGCAGGGCACTGTGTGAACTCGGGGGAAAGAAGGCACAGGTGTTGCAGTCTGTGGTTTGGACATATAACACGAGCACACGCAAGATTCAGTCTGTGGTGGAAACAAAATCAGAACGAGGTGAGGAGAAGCAGCACAAGCCTCACCCTCCTGGCAGCCCCCTTGGTTCCTCCCCATATATGGGCTGGAGTGAAGCCATTTTATTGGCGATGAAAGAATAGAGTGGACCGTGGGACCAAAGGACACAGGCTCAGCCAGGTGGCAGAAAGGGTTGTATGTGCTGCCCCATGTCACCCTTTTGCTGGCTCTGTGGGAGATTTATTAACTGTTTTCTAGATGAGAGGAGCAGGGTGTGGTGGAAGGTTCTCCCCAGGCTCTTGCTGGCCCACAGTCCCAGCTGAACCCCAGAGCAGTCTACTGAGTCCTAGGCACAATGAAGTGAGTGTGAGGTGGCTGCAGGCTTTTGTCTTAGGACTGAGAACTCCTTTCCCTACACAAAGGTCTTGGTTTTCCGTGGTTTCCCTGCAGCTGGTTGTCAGGCTGTGCTGTTACTTTAGTGCTCAGGCACGGCCCTGCTTCCCAGGCTCTGGGTTGCTGCCCATTTCCTGCTGATGGGGGACAGTTCCATCAGTCAGTGGCACCGGGCTCCCTGGAGAGCGTCTGCCCTGGTCTGCTCCAGTGGCAAACGACATGCTGCATCTGGAGCACCTTCCCAGGAGTTTCTGGGAGCTGGTTCCACTCGGCCTAGAATATCTTGCAATGGCTTTTCAAAGGGGACAATGTGCTGCTTGTGCCTGTGTAAGGCGGGCTTGCTGGGGGCAGGAGGCCTGGCTGCAGATTGCCTCAAGGGCTTTGTTAGACTTTTTCTTTATATTTACATGTTAAACAACAGAATTATCACAAAGTGTCAAAACTGGAAGGACTTTCCAGTTCATTGAGTATATCCAGTTACACACCTGGGGAGGGAGAAAGTCATACCCACAGAAACAGCTGGTAGAGTGAAGGTCGGTTCTGGAGACCAGGTTTTCCTCCCCGGGACTATGCTTTCTACCTCGCCTTCCCAGCAGGCCTGCAGTCTGCCCAGTGAAGGGAGGAGTAGGCTTGCATTAAAAGCAGGAGGAAGCTAGGGGCCAGACACAATTGGTGATGGGCCCTTATGGTTGAAGCATGTCATGCAGGGAAATGGAGAGGAACCTTGGGGTCTGGTCCCTTGGATGACTGGCAGCTCCTCGGACAAGTTGCCTTGATTGCATGGGCCTCAGCTCCTCACCTGCAAAATGGGATCACTAAATCCCCATGTTTCTCACTTCTAGGAAGCAGGTAATTTCTACCCAGGGGAGGTACTGGAAGGCCCTTTCCAAAAGTTCCATAGCCTTAGTGGGGATTTTTATTAGCATTTTTATGCTAATGTTGCAGAAACATTAAATTGTAAACTGAGGCTGCTGGTGGATTAGTTTCTCTTCTAAAATTCACAGAAATGGCCAAGATAAGAAGACATCTGACAGTGATCTAGTCCATGGTGCCCACAACTTTGGATTTTATGGACTGATGAAATTTCTCCCAAGAGAAAATTCAGTGACCCATGCAGAGCGGGCAGCTTTTGATTTTGCCTATTGTGATCATTAAAACAAAAATATAATTTGGACAAGAAGCAAACCAATTTAACTTCCCTCCATATCAGCTTCATCTTATAAAAGAAAGATCATTTTAACATTTTGGAAAAGTATATACTTTCAGAGCAAAGGAGTGTCCCTCACTTACAAATGATTGGCTCTGAGGAAATGGGTGATCTTGCCTTCCTTTTTCTGATTCCACTCTGGACTGGTGAAACTAGTATAGGGGCAGAACCACTAGTAAGAGCCCCTGTGCTTGACAGCCTATGATGGGAGCTCTCTCCAAGTGTCAAACTGTGATGTTGTGAGTGTAAGAGGCTGTGTCTAGGCACTGTGTCCTCCTTTGGTTCCAAGGATGTTCTGGTGTCTCTACCTGGATGCCTATGATGACCCATCTTTTCTATTTTCCTTTATTTTCCCTAAGCTTTCAAGTTACCCAGCTGTGCTTGTTACCTAGGTTCTAAAAGATTATAGAACTGAGATTGATTAATGTTCTTGGGTGATAAGACCACTGGATTAGAGGTGAGGACATCTGAATTCTAGATTTGGCTCCATATGTCCTTGGACACAACACTTGACATCTCCTCCTTTGTGCTATGGAAAGATTTTTCAGATGATCTCAACATTTTCATCTTTGTTGTGAACCTAACTCTGCTTACCAGCCCTCTGGAGTAGAGACAAATGCATGAATTAGTGATTTCAATGATAGGAAGTGTGGAAGGTGGGGTGGAGAAGAAGGTCTGTTTTCCCAAGTCCTCAACATTATACATTTTGGCTGCTACCAGTTATTTAATGATTACTATGTATTGGTCGCTATGCCAAGCAATTTATGGATGGGGTCTGATTAGATTCTTGAATATCTTCATAAGGTAGTATTATTACTCCCATCTCAAAGATAAGGAACTGAGGCTCCTAGGTGGAAAGCAGAGGCAAGATTCACTTGCCTGACTCCAGATTTCAGGCTCTTAACACAATACTGCTTTGTGTTCCCATCCATGTCTATGTGACAGCCTATGCCAAGGTAGAATTTCCATCAGTGGGAGAGGTGAGTGGTGGTAGGACACTTGTGGGGATGAGCTCTTGAATCGCAGCCTGCTCTGGGTGAATCAATTTGCAGCAGCTCCACCCCAAGCAGCCCCACTTCTGCCCCCATCCTCTTTTCTGTTGGGTGCTGCCATGATGTCTCTCGCTGTTGATCAACTCTGATGTCATGTGGATTATTCACTACACATTTACTCCTAACCCCAAGGTCTTACCTCCTTTCAGGGGGAATTTTCCTGGGGGAGTTGGAATGGAGTCCTAGAAGAAAAGAAAGAAAAAAACAATGATGTGAGGAATATATTCTATTGAAACAACTCACCTTTTTATTTTCCATTTTGGTTGTCCTCAAAGTACTGTGCGATTTAGAATTCACCTTCCATCTGACTCTTAAATTTTAAAAGATAAATTCACTGACTTAGTTATAATGAACTTGCTCATGCATTTACTTGACAACATGCCTATCAAAAAAGCAATTCAGTTACTATTCACATTTCACAGGCAAGGAACTGGAGTTGAGAGAGAGAAAATGAAAAGTTTATGGCATCTCAGGGATCAGCATCTGCAACTCAACCCCCAGTGTAGTGCTTTTTTTTTCACCTTCACATGTGTTATTTTTCCCCCTTCGGTCAGCATAAGAACAATCAAATATAAATACATGTGGGTTTTTTCCATCTTTGTGTCATCAAACAGTGAAAATAGGTTGTAAACATACATGGGAAGGTACATTTATATTCCTCCTGTGGTTGTAAATTGTGAATTAATTAAATGTTTATGTGCCAAACATCATGAGGATAATGAAATAATTAAATTGAGTCCCTGTCCTCTGGATTTATTACCAGCTTAAAATTGGGTAGATTATCCAAATATTTATAAACATGTAACATAAATAAATGCAGATATCTTATATTGTTATATATTCACTGTATATTTCATATTATTTTTTCTATAATACACATGAATATATACATCAGCATTGACACAGATAAGTAAGAGTTGGATAGAATGAGATTGTCTTCTGGAGCGGCCTCCTGGACTAAGGGGCAAGGGATGAAAGGGAGGTTTTGTTGAGGTGCACTGAGCAAGTAGGCAATAGAGCAGACGGGTGCAGTTCTTCACCCCAATTAACTCTACAAAGACTAACTTCTGCACACCTAGTTTCCCTCCCACTTCTTCCCACCTCGGCCATGGAGACACCTGTTAGATGTCCTGCCAAGAAGGAATGAAATGTCTTACTCATCTTTTGACCTGTCCAGGTTAGGAATCTCTTATGGTTTATTGGATTGCAATATTAATAAAGACCTAGAAACCTTAATACATAGATGAAAACACTTTCCCAATCTATCAGAGCAAGAAGCTAACAGTTGACCATATCTTCTTTTCTTAACATTTACTACAAACACCTAGGACCATCTGGAGTTCTGAAATTTGTGCACTTGGGGCAGGTCCCTCAGTCCAGCCTGCACCATCTCGAAGTTCGGGACCCTTGGGGGATTCCACCTGCCAGCTTAGGTCCGCTAAGCTGGCAGATGGACATCCCTCTTGCAGTTCTGGACCCCTTGCTCCTTATTGCCCACCTGCTCGCTGCTCCTTACTACTCTGTTCGTTGCTCCTTAGCACTGCTGTTGAGGCAGGAGAGGCTCCTGCCACTAACACTGTGCTCACCAGCTGTGAGCCCAGCTTCTGGCTGAGCCTGAGAGAGTGCACTCACCACCAGGGAACAGCTCCTGCATTGAACATCTGCCCCCTGGTGATCAGTGCGTATCATAGAGACCGGTTGTTCTGCTGTTCAATTTGCTTACTAGGCTTTTATTATATAGGATTTCCCCAGGACTTTGTCTTTTGCCTTCCTGGTAAATGGGTCTCTTCTCCAGCCCAAGTGGGTTGTAATGAGTTTAGAAGTCTCCTAAAGGCAAAGCCCTAGCATAGCACTAATCTGGAGAAGGTGGAAGTCAGTCTAAACTTTTGGGCTTCAGCTTTTCAGGGAAAATAAAGTGAACTTGACTTGGAAGGTCCTTCCCTCTTTGCTCTATAATTTTATTGTTTCAGTTGAAAGTTCTTAAATTAAATAACAATGCTGTTCATTGTGGTCTCTCAGTTATGCTTGCAGTTCATTGTAGTCTCTCAGTTATGTTTGCAGTTCATAGGAAACCCTGACATCACAAAATTCCCCCATGTGTTTCTTCTGTGAGACAATAAACAGCATTTCAAAATTTAATCAGCACCTCATTTACTGTCGAGCATGACCATTGATTAGTGTGATGTTCAAATGTACAAAGAAAATCATCTTTGTTTGGGTGTAGTACTAAGATCATTGACCTAGTTGGCTGCCAAGGAAAGTTTGCAGATACCATGAGAGAATGCCACAGCAGGAAAACAGAAAAAAGTGGAGCCATCCCAGGGGCACGGGCAGGTGGGAACCACCAGAGAACTATACATTTGGCACATACTGAATGATCACCTGGTGTAGGTCAGGCACCAAGTTAGTGTTGGAAAAGATCCTATGGATTTTATGGCTTAGCTATTAAAGCAGTTATTTAAAATACACACATAAATATATAATAAGAATTTCAAGTTGCAGCAAGAGCTAAAAAGGAAAAGAGTCTGAATATTTCAAGATTGTATAGTAGTCCCCTCTTATCCAAGGGGATACACCTTAAGACCCTCTGTGGATGCCTGAAACAATGGAAAATTCTGACACCTGTAGGTACTGTGGTTTTTCTATGTATACATAGCTTTTTCTTAAATGGTATCCAGATCGCCTGCATCACTGCTGATGGCTTTGGAGCCATTGTGAAGTAAATGAGGGTGGTGTGAGCACAAATACCGCAGTACGATAGGGCAACAGTGGGCCTGACCACCCAGATGGCTACGCAATGACTAGTGGGTGGGGAGTACACTCAGCATGGGATGCTGGATGAAGGGATGATTCACATCCTCTGGACTGGACAGAGGGGGGTGGAATGGGACTTGTCGATATTTTTATCGCGCTACTCAGAAGTGTTTATTTCTGGAATTTTCCATTTAATATTTTCAGATTAAAGTTGACCATAGACAGCTGAAACCACAGTTAAGTGTGGGGTGGGGAGGGACTGCTGTACCTCCCAGGCATTTGTTAAAATGCAAATTCTGACTTGGCAGGTGTGGACCCTGGGAGTCCATTTCTGACAAGCTCCCAGGTGATGCTGATGTTGCTGGCCCACAGAATACACTTTGGATAGTAAGGTTGTAAAAGGCAATATCTGGCAGGAGGATTTCATTTATAGGAGGTTAAAGGAGACCTCTGTCTGTCACTTGAGGACTTTCTGGTTTCCTAACTTCAGACAGAAGAGGTCAGAAACAAAGCTTCTTTGTACAAGAAAGAGTCCTGTGGCTTAAACCTTGGATGCCCAGGACATCGAAGACAGGAATGGGGCTATTCCTGTCTTGAAGAGCTCTTCGGACAAAGTCTCCTACTTCTCCTGGTTGCCCATGGGACCAAAGATCAGATAATCAGAGCCAGAGGGGAGCCCAGATGTCTTCTAGTCCATCAAGCTATTTTTACAGAAGAAGAAACTGAGGGACTCATGTGTCAGTGGCAGATCTGAACCAAAGTTCTCTGGTGCTCTTTCCACTTTCCAAGGAGTAGTGGCTATCCTCAGAAGCCAACGATAGGAAAGCTCATCCTATCCTCCTCTCCCTTTCCATTTGGAGATAGAAAAGTAAGGAACAAGGGATGATGGCTTTTAAAATTTGCTGAGGACTCTTATGTGCCCTGGGTACTATGCTAAAGGCTGTCCATCAGTTTCTCTTTGGTAGGTGCCTCTCAGTCCTAGAATTCTCTCCCATCTCTTGACTGGGGATCTGGATCCTGGCTGGGGAAATGTGAACCATCTTGCTCAGTGATTTGACTTTGAGGGGAAAAGTATGTAGGCTAGACACAGGCACAAGCCAATGGGCCCTTTCAGGTTGTCATTCTCAGCTTCACTAAGTAGCTCAGGAAACTTCATCTCCATGGTTACCAATCAGCTATACTTCCTTCAGTGTACCTCTTTTGGCTTAGACTCTGGGTATTTGATGGGTGTCTCCAGCATTTCTGTGCATGGCAGGAGGAACTGTCACATTTAACCTGTTCATTCAAGTGAAATGACCCAATCCTTATCATCTTCCCTACGGAGGACTCTGTGTCCTCATTTCCTTTAATCACTGTGATTACAGGGCTGATTACCCTTCCCTCCACTGGGTTGTTGCAGGCATGATAAAATGTTATATATAAAGTGTTTGTGAATGCTTGAAAATAGTGCCTACTTTTTTTTATCCTAATGATGTGCTTAATTTGCTTCAATACCTTGAAAGGCCCTTTCCTTTCACAGAGCAATGCTGTGCAGGGATAATCAGCTCCCAAAGTTGCTTTTGACAGGAGATGCTCTCTCTGATTGAAAATGGCCAAAGGGAATCCCACATCTCCTTCTTTGCTGGCTTCATGCTGCCTTGTAAGGTGGGCCACAGAGATCTTTGCCAGAAATGCCTCTTATTTTCAAGTTAACATGACTAAGCACTTAATCATCTGTGGTTAAATGCTTTATTTTATTTGGCCTTTACTCCAAGAGTTAGTGACTAACCAAGACTTAAGAGAAGTGACTTAATGACTACAGGAGACCCCACAGATAATAAAAAGTGGGGAAAGGATTCAAACTCAGGTGTGTTGACTTAGATGGAATATCACAGTGCCTTTTTGGGTAGGGTAGGATTAAGCTGAGGCAGAAAATTCTCCTGCAACTTTATGAGAAAGTGGATGGATATCATAGAAAATCCCCAGAAGAAAGATTTTTATTAGCAGTTTTTGTCTTGATATGGCTAGTTAAAGTGGGAATTGAAATAGGGTGGCTTCAAGCAATGATTCTCTCAGTGAGGATCTTATTCAAATGCTGGTTCTGGTTCAGTAGGTCTGAGATGGGTCCTTAGGCTTGCATTCCTAATGGGCTTCCATGATGCCAGTCTGCTGAGCTATGGACCATGCTTTGAAGAGGAAGGGCTTAAAGCCATCACTCAACAGGCAATTAGGACAACTGAGGTCTTCCTTTTCCAAGGAATTGGGGATGGCTATAGGAGGCTGATTGTGTGTTTAGGAAAACTTCTTCCTAGACTCCTGATGGGGATGAATCCTATCCTCTCGCCTTCCTCCATCAATGCTTCTTGCCACCTAGGTCTACTTCCTGTTGCTCCCCTGAGAAACCTGACTGACCACAGTTCTGCCTCTCCATTACTCTCCTCACACCTGGGCTTGCCTTCCTCTGGAATACACCTCTGCTCACTCTTTCCTTCACTTGGAATGCCTTGTCCCAACTTCACCTGCCCCATGCTTCCAATGGATAGCTCTTCTCCATCGGAGAATGTCGGATAATAAATGTGGAAGTAGTGATAGAACGAGGCAATCATTGATTTTCTACCCTCAGAGCATCACCCCATAGATTACTCATTAGTAAGAAAGAAAAGAAGAGATAGACAGTGGTGACCAACTTAATCAAGTGACTAACCATCATTGCTATATGTCTCTAGCCATGCTACACTAAGAAGTATATAAAACAGTACCTGTGCACTAATTATAACTGCCAGAACGATTCCTCTCATACAATGACGAGTAAACACTATAAGACAAATCCAAAAGGTGAGTTATTCTATAACAAAACTAGCTTGGACCCTTCAAAAAAGTCAGTGTCGTAGAAACAAAGAACAAAGAGCAGAGAAGATGGTTGGATCATTGTTTCTCAGGCTTGAATGTGCATAGATCCCTAGGGACCTTGTTAAAACAAAGTTTTTAATCCAGTAAGCTTATTATTTCTAGTAAGCTTCCCGGACCACACTTGAAATAGCAACAGTCTAGATTAATAGGCATAATGAAATGCAGTGTGCAACCTGAGACTGGATTCTGGATCTCTAAACCAAACAGGGCACAGTGCCTGTAGAAGATGTCTTTGGACAAGTGGGGAACTGAAGTGTGGACTGAATATCATTATTAAATGCTATTACTGAATTAACACTAACTCTCTTGGCTATGAGAATATCTTTGCAGTAAGTAGGAGATGGGCTGAAATCCATATAGGTGAAAGGTCACACTGTAACTTTGTATATAGGTTTTATGAGTATTTACCATTCTAGTTTACTGAAGGTTAAACATTTTCAAAATAAAGCTCTGGGCATAAGACATGATCCTTTTAACCTTGAAGGAGGCTCAGCTTTCATTCCAGCTATTTTTTAAATCTCTCCATCACTGCAAAGATGTTCCCTCCTATGGCTATGGCATTCTGTGCCATTCTACCCCAAACTAGAGAATTCCCAGAAAACAGAAGTCCTGCCCTATTTATTCAGTCCTCCCATCACAGCCCATTGGATCAAGCATAGGGCTTGACCCTGAGATTGTCAGAAGATGTTTTTTATTGATAAATTGAATGCATTGAAGAGAGTAACTTGGGTAGAGGGAAGCATCACAGGGCATTTCAACACACCTCTTTGTTTTATTGGAACTTTAAACTAGAAAAACCAGACCACCACCCCACTTAATACCCTTATACAGGCACTGCTCCACTCTTGGTAAGGACACAATATTTAAAAAATGAATTTTCTTTGCTTATATAGAGAAAGGAGGCAGCCGCTTTCTCTTCTTTCTACAAAGGGCCTCCTTTCAAACCCAGTGATCCTGAGCCTCTTGCTTTGCTCCATCCTGTTGAATGTAAATGAATCTTTCGAGGGGCTGGATGAGCCCAGTCTCAGGTTTGCAACAGAGATGGTCCTTTCTAGAGTCGACCTGGCATACAGCCTACCTCCTTCTTAACGAACCTCTTGTCTCTGGAGGAGATGAGAGAAATTGTATTGTTTTTGCTTTGCTGTGTAAACTGTGTGGAATTTCATCCTGACATACCTGTGTGTACTATGTTGTGCTCACTTAATAATAAATTACCTTTCTTTCTTTATATCTTGAGGTGAAGAGATGTCTCTTTGTTGGTATTATTTTTACTTCCTCAAGAGTATTCTGGTACAATCTCTTTGGAAGCTGATTGGCAATATTTACTGAAGTGAAAAATACACTTTCTATTCCCACCACTAGGAATTTATCCCACAGATATATTTGTAGACATGCACAGCGAGCACAATTCTAGGCACAGATAAATTATGATGCAGTCATTCAATAGGCTACTATTATATGACTGCCTCATAAAATAGGTGTATTTCCATGTATTGGCATAGGTGAATCTCCAAGATATACTGTCAGTCGATAAAGTAAGATGGAAAATTATGAGTTTACTATAATTATATGTGTGTACTATATATTTGTAGATACATAGATTTTAGAAAGGACATGGAAGTATCTGTTAATGGTAGTTATCTCAGGAAAGGGGGATTGGTGATTGGATGAGCAGTAAAAGACTGTTACTTTTTTCCTTGTTTCCTCTTTGTTTCTCTTAAATAATTTAAGTATAATATTTTATAATAAATATAATGGTTTAAATATAAATAAAACAAAGTACAACCACACAGACACAGATGGATTACTAGACTACCATTTCATAAGCAACATGAGAGCAGGACTTCTGTTGGCTTTTTCAAGGCTGTATATATCCCCCTTGCTCAGAACAGTGTCCTGCACACAGTAGATGCTCAATAAACATTTGTGATTGAAACCCAAGTGCCTTCTTTGTCTCACCCAAGGAGTTTGACCTTGGAGTTATTTGATCTTCAGGACAAACCTCAAGGCAATCTTTGTTGATTTTCCTATATGCCTTACATCTTCTCTTCTCCTTCCCTTTGTTCATATTGTTCTATTGACCAGGAGGGCCCACCTCTTTGATCCTCCTTCTTCACCTGCTTGAGCTTAACTACATATCTCAAGCTAACTCAAATCTTCAATCTCCAGTGGAGCTTTTGTTAGATTTTCATGTTCTGTCTCCTTAACTTGGGGATTTATGGTAGCCCTAGGTGTCTCCTTCCCATCACTTAAAATAGATTATGACTTACTGTAATTTTGTCTGTACATGTGCCTTTTTATCACAACTGTGACTTCTTATGCCAGTAAAACCTTTCTCATGGTTCTCTAACCCTGCCCCCATCCATCCTCATAGACTGCTATGTGGCCATGAACCCATTTCATTTTTAATAATTGGGATGTGAGTTTAAATTCTTTGGGTATCTCCCATTGATTTTTTTTTTAAAGCAGAAGTCCTGTTAGAGTCTCTTTATTTGTCTAAGTTACACCTAGCCTAAAGTCCGCCTGTATTCTCTTTTCCTGAGGAAGCCTTCCCTGAATGCTTAAGCTCATAGAAATAACCCTTCTCATCTTGAAGTATGGTAGCAATCATCTCAGGTAGAAACTGCTGTTTGGGTTTTGTACTTATTTGTTTGCTAAAACAATAGAAAGTTTTTTTGATTTTCTGGAACTTATATATGATTGAATACTCCATTGCTGGCAGTTTGAATGTCCCATTGATTGTGATCTCAGTATCAATGTGTTACTGAAGCACATTCTTCTGAGAACCAAAGCAGCTCAATTATTCCAAATTATCTCATTAGCTACAGATAACTGAGTTTCAGTTGACTCAGTGGTCCTGGAATCAGGAGAGCACAATTATCCTAAATTGCCTCAAGTAGCTATTGATAGTGCATTCCTGTTGACTCAGTGATCCCCAAATCTGGATAACACAATCATTCTAAATTGCCCAGGTGGTCCCAAATAATGTGTTTCTGTTAATTCTTAGATACCAACTTGCTCTATTTTTGCTTCTGTAAAAATGCTTTTTGCAAAGCAGATTCCTCATTCCAGACCCAAAGATGTAATCAATATCCTTGTGATATTCTGCCAATATAAGCCAGATGTGTTGAGCTGTTTGGGGCTGCGAAGTCTGGATCGCTTTTTCTCCAGACCTCGTATCCCGCCGGCTTTTAATAAATGACTCCATAATTCGACTTTTTAAGGCATCCTTTGTAAGATGGGGGTACACCACAACAATCTCTTATAACAGTTAATATCTAAACAATTTAGTAGAAACAATATGCGTAAAAAACTTAATACTTAGCACTGTTTTTAAGTGAGTAACTGATACTTCTCAGGCTAAGAAATCATAGCATACCAAACCACACAATCAGATTGTGAAATGAATCTTTTCACATCCCAACATGAGGGCTAAGTCAAAAGAAATGGATGCACAAGACAATAAAGATCCCCAGAGAAGAATGATAACAGTTTCTTAGTGCTTCTGTTGCTGTCTGTATTGGAATAGGGAATGTTTTCTCATAAAACAATCAAGTAGCTGACTCTCCCACTTTTTCAAGATGACTTAACTCAAGCTCTGTCCTCTTTCTGTTCCTCATTTTCCATGTTTACAAAAATGAAGCAGAAAAATGCATGCCAGTTCCTTTATGAAAAGAATCAATTTAACTAATTTGAATAAGAACCATTCTGGAGTTCTCTAGCTTTATATGTTATCACCACCCCACCACAATCATTATCTCCCCCCCCCCCCCCCCTCGCCCCCCCGTCTCTCAGAAGTTCTAGATGCAACCTTTAACTAAATACCTTAAAGCCCACTTCAATTTCTTTTCTTTGGCCATTGCCATAAAACGATACACCTCTGGTTTACATCAACTTAGAATTACAGAAAATTATAGAGCCTCTACAAAAAAAAAAAAAAAAGAGTGCCCTAGAATGTTTTCAGAGTATTATTTTTAGTAGATATAGATATAAGGCCATTAAATGATGAGTTTCATAAACTCTACCAATGAAATCAAACAGAGAAATTCTGTTTCCTTTCACTTTTATGGAGATATGAGACTCAAAGTGTCATTTAAATTTCAAAGCTTGAGGACACTTGAGAAAAGATACCAAAGCCTTTCAAAGCTCAATTCTTTTTAGTAATCTGCAAGTTATAGAGCCTTTAGCCTAAGGGAGTGGGAGGGAACCAGGGCACATTCTGCAGGGCTGGAATGTCAAGGTGGACACTGCAGGAACAAACAGAAACATTCTCACTCTGGCAGGGTGGGGAGAGGGTGCAGTTCTTAACCTATCAAAATTAACAAAACATTTACTTAAGAATTCATCAACAACATGTACTTCCAGACACTGCTCTTTATAACACATACTGGTGGATTCTCTGTAAATACCAATTTCTTAAAATATGAGAAAGCTTCCTCCTTCATCGCTTCTGTTTTTGCACCAAAGCTCACTTTTACTTCAAACAAAGTCGGTCTCCTGAGAGGTGTGACTCTATCGAGTGCACACATAATGGCTTGTAGCTTCAGCCTTCTGAGCAGTCTCAGAGGGAACAGGTGGTAAAAACATTTCTATGATCTGCCTGTGGGCTCTTCAAAGTGCTGACTTGTGAGGGAGCTTTCAATTTGTCTTGTGGGTTTCAATGCTGAAATGCTCAAAGCTCTAAGCGGCCCTGGTCTTCCCTTTTGCCTCCTTCCCTTTCAGACATTGGCCTCGGACACTTAGATTCTTGTTTTTTGTTTTTTTTTAAAAAGCCCTTGGAAATGGACAAAGCCACAGGAATCTCAGGAATATTTGATCTGAGAATATAGAACCTGGGAATCTGGCCTGAAGACACTGAAAATGTGAGAAGTTGTACAAATAATGTTACCCGGTTTCCTTATTGCTTCCTTCCTTGCTCCAGAGTCCCTGGCTCTGTATGATTTAAACCTTCATTTCTCAGAGCTAAGAGCTCTCCTCCCTCTTTTGGTTCAGGGATTCTGGAAAGTTTTGAGATGATAGTTCAGCAAACCTTTCCAAAAGCCAAAATATTTCAGATAGTTAAGTTCCCGTTTCTGTACATGATCTGTGTACTTTTAATTTTTAAACCTCCCGCTGATTTATTAGCCGATTCCCAAGACTCTCTCTGGGGAAAACTGAATGTAAATCAGAAAGGAAAGGCAAGGAGGAAAAGTCCACTTACCGACTTCTGAACCACCAGCACCATAATGGTCGCCACAGCAAAGACCAGACACACAGCCAGCGTGGCTGTGGTGAAGCAGAAGTAACGGCGAATCCTGGTCCCCCAGTGGCTGGTGACAGAGCCTGCTGGCTCGTGCATGGCTGTGTCTTGAGAAGGGGCCACTCGGTGGAGTGCTCGCTGCAGCCCAGGGCCCATTCTTATATAGTCTTCCCCGCATCACACCTTATCGCTCCTCATCTGCTTCGGTTCTGGGCCCATCTGGGTTCCAAGAAGGATTCTCCTCTGCATCCTGGATCATGTGACTTGGAAAAAAACCTTCACCGACTGCCTTGTGAAGAAACTCTTCTCCGGGGGCGTGAGGCACAAGGCGGCAGCATCGGTGGGGGAGAGGCTCATTTTTTATTTCCAGGGATTAAGTTGAGCACAGAGACACTGCAGTGACTGGCTGATGTCAGAGGGCGAGTAGGAAAATGACGGTTTCCCTATTCTAGGGTGTGTGTGTGTGTGTGTGTGTGTGTGTGTGTGTACAGAGTCACTTCTGTTTCATTTAGACTCAGCCACAAAGTGCCTTCCTGCTTGAAGCTGCACACTCTCTTCAGGGAGGGAGGCCTGTGGGTCAGAAGACCTGTCAGAAATGCCTGTCTGGGGGATTTGTGGGACGGCGGGGGTGGGGGTAGGGGGGAGATGGATTCCTTGGCTTCAGCTAAACAATATCCTTCCTGCTGAAAACTGGAGATGCTACTGGATATAGATGTCCATTGATGTAGAGATTGATCTAAAGAAAGACAAACTTGTAGCAGTATGAAATGTGGGGCAGGTGCAAAAGGACTGTGAATAGGAAATCTGAAAACACTGATATTTGGAATAAAAATTTCTGTTAAGTGTATTGGGATCTGTTGAAGTTGAAGATAAACTTGGGCTTGTCATAAAACTCACAAAGGGGGGAAGGGATGGGCCATGAGGGAGAGGGTAGGGAAGTGGTCTTGTGCTGACTCGGCGGTCGGGGGGGGGGTGCCCATGCTGCATGCGAGTGTGGTGCATGCTGTGTGCATTGTGATGTGTACTGTGTGTGGTGTGTGTGTATGTGACTATTATATTTGAACTTCTGTTGTCTCAGGCACAGTGCTAGGAGCTTTATGCATGGCCTCACTCCACCCTCACACCCACAGTCTGAGGCAGGTGATGTTTCTTTTTTCCAGAGGGGAAAATTGAGAGAGAGAATGAAAACTGTTTCAAGCAAAGTTGCTAATGTTGATCAATGAGCTAAGGGGTGCATAACCATACCTGGCTAGCCACTAAGCCCATGATAAACCATTCAACTATCTCTGCACTTGAAGGCTGGAAGCCTGAGGTTGGGTCTCAGCCTTTCCCGTTACTGGCCTTGGGTCCTTGTACAGATTCTTATGGCCCTCCCTTTGACAGCCACCTTGAAGATGAAATGGGATGGTGGTGTAACAGCACTTGGTGAGTGGGAATAGACTTGGCCGTGGTGTTGGACCATTCCGGGTAAGCATCTGAAGTGGTCCCCTGGGCCCGGTCTGGAATTTAGATGGGTTCAATGAATGGATTCTCTGGGGGATAGAGCTGGGGTCAAAATACCATTGAAAATGTGAGCCATTGCTGAGCCCGTGCCTCTGGATACAGCTCTGAAAACTTCCCCTGGAAGCACCCAGTTCTTTGCAGCACCCTCCCCTTTCTGCTCTCTGTTTGGCTGCAGTGTATCTCTGAGCGCCAGCAGATTCACCCAAGGAAATGTGGCCTGAGCCAATCTTGAATTATTACCACTGCTCTCTGCGGGGATCCCAGGCTGCTGAGCATCACCCAGTTAGTCAGACTAGGAACTGGCCTGAATGTTCCTTCCCAGTGAATCTGTAAGAGCAAGAGCTGTTAAGAAGTAACTTCTTTTTTTGGGGCTGAATAGAATGGTAGGCTGTGTACCTATTTTATTCTCAAGGAAGCTGAAGCCTCCCAATCCCAAGTTGGTATTTTATCTGCCCCCCCTATTTTATTGAGAAATAATTGACATACATCACTGTATACATTTAAGGTGTATAGCACAATTTTTTAAAGCGGTGAAATGATTCCCACAATAGGCTCAGCTGACATCTGAGCTTGGTTTAGGAGGAAGTTGGCACATACACTCGTTTGGTCTGGTAACGAGTGGGAATGAAGCAAGCTAGTGCTGTTGTTTTTTTTGCGTGTGTACCTGGCTGATGTGGGGAGAAGGCTGTGTCCTGTGATGGGCATGGGCAGTGAGTGGGTAGTGGGGGCTCTGTCATCTGCCCAGAGCTGCTGAGAAAAGTTGCTCCCTCGGCCTCTCTCTTTAGTCTCTTTGATGAAAGTGGAAAACTTCTAATTGTTAAATGGCAGCTGTGGGTGTTGAAAATAAAAAGCTTTGCTTGAAGTGCAGGTTTTCCTGAAGGCCCTTGATAGCTGAGAAGGGCAGTGGAAAAAAATGTTTGTCTTACAGTCACCCGTTTTGCATACAGTACAATGTCCTGGGAGGGAAGGCTGACAAGGGGGAAAATCAAGCTTTGTGTTTACGCAGAACCTTCTGCGCAGTTGAGATTTCCAGGTCAGTTTGTGTCTCTGGCAGCTGCTGGGCCTGATTTCACTTCTCTTCCTGGGCACTCCTCCACTCACAGACTTCAGCGGTTTCCTGACCACTGCCCCCGTGCGTTAAACTTGGCTCTGTGCCAAGCTGTTCCAGAAGCTAGCTCAGCACATCCATGTGTGAACTGGCTGCTTGCTTCTTTCTGTTTGGCCACCCAACACACCAATGGAAAGAGTCTTTGAAAGTGTCTTGTGTGGTTCTCAAATCCTTCCTGGATGTGAAAGTGCAGGGAGTGAAACTGTAGGAAAGCAGGGCTTCTCTGGAGAGGTGGATGGGACACGGGTAAGGGCTGAGCCCAGCTGCCCATCTTACCTGCTAATGGCCTGGGGTCTGTCCAAGACGGAACAGCATTTGAAAACTTGTGATTTAGCTCAAGATGCTCATTGCTCAAATTGGAAAACTGAGACAAATAAGTGGAAATGACTTGTGGGAGTTCACATGGGTAGGGTAGAGACAAGCTTAGAAGTCCCTGTGCTCATTCTCATCTCTCCTCTGCTAATGTTGCAGGAACACCCAGGTTTCTCCCCAAGTTCTCTTCACCCTTTCCCTGCATCAGGTCCTTTCCATCCCTCCAGGCCCTGTCAGCCTGCCTCCCTCCTCCAGGAAGGCCCGTCCAGATCTCTCAAGTCCACCAACATCCTCTCTCCAGAACCCTGTCTCTGTGCCACCGAACATTGCATCTAATTTTCTACTAAATTGCCTGCCAAATGTGTGACACGTGTGAATTTTGTGAGATCCCTGTAGCCTGCACTTTCCCAGCCTTCTTCTGATTCCTTGTATCCCACCCTGTATGACTTGGCGCTGGGCCTAGGTATGAGCCACCCTCAGTCAATGCTGTGTTGACTTGATGTTTATGGAAAGAGAAAGTTCTAGAAGGTTGGCTTATACAAAGGAATTGCATGATGGCATATTTGCCTCTTTTTAGCTGTCCCCCATTTCCCTGTTCTTCTCTAGATGTCTCGCCTGGCCCCTCAAGAGTGACCACCAGCCTATTTTTATCCTATAATTAGTGATGAGATGAGGCTGAAGCTTCTGAGACTCAGTGGGCAAAAATAACTAATTACTTACCTCTTTAAGGAGAAGTCCCATTTTCAAAAAGAGCAATGAGCTCTAGAACACACACACTTCCACCCCCACCACCACCACTAGTGCTTCCCCATAGAATGGACTCTGAGAGCTATAGCATGTAGACCAGTGGTTCCCAAAGTGTGGTCCCTGGACCAGCAGTAGCACAACTTGGGGGCACTGAAAATTCTTAGGCTCCACCTAAGAATCAAAACTCGGGCTGGGGTTCAGCAATTTGTATTTTAACAGGCACCCCAGGGAGTTTTGATTCCTGAAACTCTTCAGAAATCACTAGTTTAAGGAAATGACCAGTCTATTTTAGAGTGAACTTCCAAGGGATTATCTGGTCCAGACTGCAGCCTTTGGGTAGGTGAATTCCTACCCCTGTCATATAGATGAGAAACCTGATGCATAGAGAGGTTGTTGTCTAGGGTCATGCATCTGGGGAATGTTGACATGAAGACTCATTTTTCTGCTCCTTTATTGAACCTTCTTTCCAACCTCAAATATGACTGTAAAAATAATGTTGCTTATACAGATGGATATATATTTGCACTATGCACTGAAAGTTCTCTTATGGTGATCATTGTCTGTGGTAGAAAGACATATATAAAACTATTGGTATATGTGAGAGAAGGATAAACTTCCCCAGGGTATTTTCAAGTAATAAAATATGCAATGACACTGATTACTGAGGAGGGAAGGTCCTGTCCCAGGAGCTGAGAGCTCCCTGGTTCGCTAGGGTTACCTTGAGTGGATTGACATTGGAATTGGCCAGAGTGATACTAACTGAAAAGATGCAGTGAAGACAGACTCAGTGGAGGAAGGTTTAGAGCAGGTCACAAAACTGGTTACTGGCCAGATCCAGCCCGGCACTCTTTTATAAATAAAAATGTATGGTAATGCAGTTTTGTCCCTTCATTTACTCCTCATCTATGGCTTAGTTTGCACTACAACGGAAGTTCTGAGTAGCTATAACAGAGCCCTTATGGCCCACAAGGTCTAAAGTATTACTAGTTAGTCCTTTACAGAAAAAGTTTGCTGACCCCTGCTTTAGGGTATTAAAATAAACTCAAGGCAGGATAACAAAGAAGGGATTTGGAGAATAGAATAGAAATGTGTTTCCTGACTCCTCTACAAAACCTTTACTTCCATTTACATTGCTAGCTCATGCCTCCCTGGGAGAAAATTCATTTTTGGGATTCACCAGTTGTAGAGGAGTCAGATGTCCTGATTGGTACAAGACAAAAATAGAGGACACAGAGGTTGAGAGAGAGGTGTGGAAGAAGCCATCTGGAAAATAGACAAGATATATTTTCAGTGTTGGATATATGTGTGTTTATAAATAATACATGATACACATATACATATAAATGAATATATGCATATATTTACACGAATGATATAATATATATATACACATACACACATACTTATATATGTTATTACTGCCGACACAAAAAATATTAACATAAATACACAAATTTACAAGAAGTGAAGCCATAAGACAAAGACAAACATAGGAGCCAGGATATAAAGGTAAAGAGAAAGTGGAGAGAATGAATGGATTAAGAAATCCTGGCTGATGACTGTCTCAGTAGCTGAGCACAACATGTATACCTCTGAGCTTCCTGGTAACCAAGGCAAAGAAGAAAACACATTGGGTTGCATAACTTTCTTTGATCGTAAGAAGCAGCTGAGTTCAAAAGGAGAAATGGACCCTTTGCTTGCTGTATAGTTGCTTTGAAATACACATTTTCTGAAATGGCAGATGATTGTAATCGATGAATTTCAAGCATGCCCTGAAATGACTTGGGATAAGAGCTAACCTTAAGGATTGGAAATACTGAAGTATGTCCAAAGAAATATAGTTTTATAATTCTTAATGACTCAGAATTAATGATAAACAAATACTAGGTAAGTGGGAGATTTAGGAACTGAAAAAAAAACTTCCCTTCCCTGGGCTTCTCTGGGCTTCCAGTAGAATTGAAGAATTAGAAAATTCATAAATTAGCTGGTCTTGAAGAACTCCACTGTCTTTCAAAGAAGACAAGTCTTTACTTTCTGCAAAGCTAAGGTGAGGTCCTTTTCTATCAGTAAAAATATACGTAAAGGAGGAGACAGGGTGATGTGTTATATGCTACAATGTCCATCGGGCATCTGAGAGCTTATTGCGCACCGGGCACTGTCAGTATAACAATGAACGTAACAGATATCATTTCTGCCTTTGTAAAGCTTATACTTGGGTGATATGGGCAATTAAATAGGTAATTATATCATGATTGATATCAGTAACAGAATTCAGGGCATCATATGTACACAGTGGGAAAACTCAAGCTGACCTGTCATTCTCAAAGTGAACTCTTTGACCTCTACACCAGGTTAATGAGTAAAAATCCCATTACGTACTTTGACTTCTTTCCTCTTTCAGTGTAAAAGCTTCCAGGACCTCCCCTTTCCTGTGGAACCCAGTCACGTTTCCTTGCGAGTCCTCCCTGGTCTTCTCCTAAGCTTTTTCAGCCTCTCATTCCTCTCCACACCCACCTCCACTCCAGGCGTGCTGTTTATTTGGGTGCTCTTCCCTGCAAATCCCTTCACTGACTCTGTTTTGTTTTGTGCAGACAGCATCCTCACCACATCAAATGCCCTTCCTTACAGCTCTTGCTCTGATAAATCAACACTTTTCTTTTAAAGTTGCTTTTCAAATACTGTCTCTTCTCTGAGCTTCCACTCCAAATGTTCAGTAAGAAACGTCTTTTTTTTTTCTCTGTAGGGTTCCATAGCATACTTCTATCTCCAGTCAATCATGATGAGAGTAATAATAATTATTTTATGATCACAACTTTCACTTACATTTAGTGAGCTCATATTGAGTGCCGCCCACATTACGTTCACTTACCTTTTACAATGATCCCATGAGTGCTATGATTCCCATTTGACAGATAAGGAAACTGAGGCTTGAAGCTGCCAAATAGCTTTTCAAAGGTCTTACTATTATGCACTGATGGAGCCTGGCTGCAGAGCAAGTTGCTGCAACCACTATGTAACTATATCACCTGCATACTAGGTGGCTACCTGGGGTTCTGTCTCTCTAGTTACACTGCAGGCACCTTGAGCACACAGTGTGACCCTTGAGTAAATGACTAGCAGGTTTCCATACCCAGCAGGCTCCCAATAAATGATTAAACTACACATCTACATAATAAAACTAATGAAATATATATATTGGGGGAACGCCATTTGTTTAAAGACTTAAATTTTTTTTTTCATAAATGAGGTCTGAACATGAGCCTGTCCCAGAAAGGAGATCCCAGGCTTGATCCTCTCCCCAACCCCTTTCCTTTGGCTGCCTTCCAACGTCCAAATTCCCTTCTCTCCCTACTCCAGTCCTTGCCTCTAAATATATGGGCACATATGTTGAAGTAGAAGCAGACAGTAACTGTGGCCCATAGATGACTAAGGCTATTGGTTTTTTCTTAGCATGGTGCCTAAAATAGAATTGATGAGCAAAGAATTAGATGAGCAAATATTATATGAGAGAGAGAGACAGAGACAGAGACAGAGAGAATGTCAAATGGGTCATTTCTCTGGTTATGTTAGAATTATTGACTCTACTAAGAGCAGATGTTGACACAAAAAGATGTCCTAAAATGTTGTTTACTGATTTTAGCAAAACCAGGAAGTGGCCTTTCTTTTCTCTTTAAAGTGGGCTAACTCTGCCCTCTCTTCTCCCCCAATTTCTGTGAAATTTGAAGTTCTATGCGTATTGGTTTTGTAGAAAAACTTGATTTATCCCTTGAATAAAGGATTTCAAATTGAATAGGTACTTTTGCTGTGCAGTGCCACGCATTTTCAGTTGTGAAGGGACAAATAGAGGAGGAAATATATGAACCATAAGAATGCACTCCTTCATTTTGTGTGGTTGTTATTTTTTACTGGGAAGGAGAATTAGAAAGTCCCAACCTAACTCTGCTTTCTTAGCATCAAACTTTCAGCTATGCAAAGAAAGGGGGAGATTTAGCAGACAGAAAGTGCCTAAATGTGAGCACTGTCTGCAGAGGGGATAATTGAGGGGGAAATACAGAAAATGCTAAGAAATGAAAAAAAAAGTATAGTATAGCATCTCTCTGGGAATTTTTTCCTCTGTGAAGCTACAGTAGTTTCTCTCTCACCCTTTATTAACAGGGATACATTCCATGATCTCCAGTGGATGCCTGAAACTGTGGATAGTACCAGACCCTACAAATTCTGTTTTTTCCCCTACACATACATATCTACCATAAAGTTTATCAGTTAGGCACAGTAAGAGATGAACAACCATCCTATCTAATTAAAGAGCAATATGCAAATTAACCATCACTCCTGTACACCTACAAGCCAATCAGGAGCAAGTATGCAAATTAACCCCAACTAAAATGGCTGTGGCCACAGAGCAAGCAGGAGGCAGGCTTGGGTTTCCCAAGCAATGGAGGAAGCCAAGCTTTCCACGTATCCTGGTGGTCACAGGCCTCCATTCAAAGGTACAAAGTTTCAATTATAGAAGATAAATAAACTTCAACAGAAATGGCTGCCGCTACGAGCGAGCAGGAAGCTTGGCTCTGCTCCAGGCTACAAAGTTTCAATTGTAGAAGATAAATACCAGATACCAGGGCCTCCACTTGGGTCACTGCGGGGTGTGGCTGGCCTGCAAACAACCACAGGCCCCATGCCTAGGCCCTGCCATGCCCCAAGGGAACCCCTACTCTGATCCTGCAAACCAGCTGGCCCCCACCCATGCATCAGGTCTCTATCCTATCTAATAACAGAGTAGTATGCAAATTGACCATCACTCTGGAACACAAGATGGCTGCCCCACTGTGATCAAAAATCTCCCCTCATGTGGACACAAGATGGCCACCACAAGATGGCCAGCAGGGGAGGGCATTTGGGAGGGAGCAGGCCTGCAAAAGAGGGCATTTGTGGGTGATCAGGCCAGCAGGGAAGGGTAGTTGGGAGGGACCAGGCCTGCAAGGGTGAGCAGTTGGGGGTGATCAAGCCTGGGGAGAGCAGTTAGGGGTGACCAGGCTGGCAGAGGAGACAAGTTGGGGGTGACCTGGCATGCAGGGAAGGGCAGTTTGAGGGGATTCAGGCCTGCAGGGGAGAGCAGTTGGGGGGACTAGGCCTGTAGGGAAGGGCAGTTAGGGGTGACCAAGCCTGCAAAGGAGGGCAGTTAGGGGCAAACAGGCTGGCAGGGGAGCAGTTAGGCATCAATTAGGCTATTAGAGGAGTGGTTAGGGGGTGATCAGGCTCTAAGGCAGAAGCGGTTAGGGGCAATCAGGAAGGCAGGCAGGTGAGCAGTTAGGATCCAGCAGTCCTGGATTGTGAGAGGGATGTTTGACTGCCCACTGAGGCCTGATCCCAATGGGACATCCCTCGAGGGGGTCCCAGATTGGAGAGGGTGCAGGCTGTGCTGAGGGACACTCCTACCACCCTGTGCATGAATTTCATGCACCGGGCCTCTAGTAAGTAATAATAAAATAGAACAATTATTATAATATACTGTAATAAAAGTTCTGCAAATGTCTTCTCTCAAAATATCAAGTGTCCTGTACTCACTCTTCTTGTGATGATGTGAGGTTAATACAGTGCCCACACGATGAGGTGAGGTGAAGTGAATGATGTAGGTGTTGTGATATAATACTAGGCTACTACTGCCTTCTGACCATATGTCCGATCAGGAGGAAGATCATCTGCTCTGGGTGAGCCTGGATTTTTAAGTCATGAGGATGTCATTTACTGAGCACTCACAGTAAGAGTGGTATTTCTAACCTTTGGGAGGGATTAAACTTAGTTAATTACCTTATGTCTCAGTTGCTTTCAGTGGTAATACGATAAGATTGTTTTCACTTCTAGCATGGTCAAAAGATTGATGTTGTGTTTAAAACACCTTATCTTGACCTGACTGGTTTGGCTCAGTGGATGGAGCGTTGGCCTTCCGACTGAAGGGTCCCAGGTTTGATTCCGGCCAAGGGCACTGATCAATGTTTCTAGCTCTCTCTCTCCCTTCCTCACTGTAAAAAGTCAATAAAATATATTTTTTAAAAAATAAGACCTTATCTCTTGGTACATAGTGGCTACTTGTTTTACATTTGTTGCAAGTACTGGGGTCTTTTGTTGACTTGAAGTGTTAGATACTAATCTAGCTAACTAAACCATTAGGTACATATCTAGGGAATGAAATTCCCCCATCATTACTGGTCAAATCACCAAAACGTCCATTCCTCTTTTTCTTTTTCCCTTTAAAGCTCTTTCCCTCTTTTCTCTCACATTTGTCCTGTTCCCTTCTTGGTCCTTCTGGTCCTTCCTGCTCACTCACCTACAATTTTACCAAGTACACGTCTCTTAATTTTGTTACATATTTTTGTCCCAAATTGTTTATAATGACATATATTGCTTTTAATAAAGAAATACTAGAAATGGCCCATAATCTTTACCACAACTAATATCTTGTGATTACAGTAGAGTGAATATATATTATGCTCTTATTTTCTTTTAAAAATATATGTAGTTTCCTACAGGCTATGGGAAAATCTATTACTCCTTTGTCTGAAAACCTTGTACTACCTTTCACTTCCTCTTTCCAGGGAATGTGGAATGTATAAGAAATAAAATTCAATTTCTCCCTCCAAAATAAGCCCACGGAGTGGTTGACCCAGCCCCGTGTGTCCTTCTTGCTGTGAAGGTGGCTCTCTGGGAGTAGTCCCTCTGTGCTTCACATCAGAAAATGTTAGCGGAGTTGACGAAGAGCTGACCAGAATGGAAACCGATTATGGGAACTGAGAGAGAATGAGGTCTGGCAGAGCTTTGGTGATGATCCCCCTGTCCTTCAATGACGAACCCAGGCCCCGCTTGGCAAGGTGCACCTGGCGGTGCGCTCCTCCTAGGAACTCCTGACTTTGAACTCCTGGTGGATGCCCCTGGGAGGACCCAGGATGGACTTTCTGGGTCACAGAAACCCCTGCTTCAAGGCCACATGGCTTTGCCTTTCTTCCCTCTTACTCTTCCTTTGATGTAATGGAGCTTCATAAGCATTTTGAGGGAGAAGAAATAAAACCTTGCAGTCAATGCGTTTAAAACACTGTGGAAGTTGTTGGCCTGCTGCATGGGATTTAGGGCTAATTGATTAATTGTAGTTATAATACCATGAACCAGTCCTCTGGAGAGCATTGGTAATGATATGATTAAATAAGTACAAGTAAAAGCTAGGAATAACAATAAACAATACAAGTGAATGTGGATCCGTCTTGGGAATGAGTAAGATCATCTTAAGAGTGGCAGCAGTGGGCTAGTGTCCACTGCTCTGCCCATTCTATGTGACTGCCAGTCCTGGTCCTGGGTTCATCTTATAATCACTGCCTCAGAAACTTTCATTATGCGTTGTAGTTGCCTGGGGAACTTGCTAAAATGTTGATTCTAATTCAGTAGGCCTGAGGTGGGGCTGAACACATTTCTAGCAAGTTCCATTAATGCTGTCCCTCCAAAACCATATGTTGAATAGCAAGGATGGATAATCAAGCCGACATGACCACTGTGGGCCACTTCAAATAGAAGAATGACACAGAGGAAACACTGCAGGCCAAGAGGGAAGCAGCAGGTGTGTCTCTTCAGTGAGGGTCTTCATGGCAGTCCAAGGGCTATTGTCTTCCCTTGAGAAACTCAGGTGTTGACTTTGAAGTGAGACTCTGCTCTTGTATATAGGGTCAACTCTGGTCTGCTTGTGGGTATAGGGTCCACTCTAGTTTAAAAGCCTTAAGCTCCATTGCAACCAATACCTGTTTCACAGCTTCCAGGTCTCACCCTGGGAGAAGCCTAAATTTATGCCTTTCAACCACGTTTTCACAGTTCCTTCCAAGTCTGCTCAGTCTAGAGGCAGTTTATCAGTCAGAGGACATTTTCCCATGAGCAGTGTTAAAGGTGGACCAATAGTTGTTTTCCCATAGAGAAGGTGAAGGCATGAAACTTTTACTCGTACTCAGCAATTTGATTTTCAGTTCTGAGCACACAAGATCACCATGGATGATTAATCTTTGATTTTGTCCCATATCTACCTTGAAACTGGGCTCAGTGCTTCATATCCTTCTCTCCCACACATATCATCATGCAGGGTGTTAGGGTTACAACGTACACATTTTTGAAGGGTACAAACACATGGTCCATAACACAGACCTTCTACCATTTTCTGCTTAACTCGGGATACTATGTGATTAGAAATATGGATACTTGGGTTCTGGCCCCACTTGTGACTCTGGGAACTGGAGTGTGCAGTCATGGGACTTCTTGATGCATTAGCTTCCTAAAATATTTACCTTCAGAGCTCTTGGCATAGTGAGCATGAAGGACAGTTATGGAAAATGGTGGTGATTATTGTGCCATAGCCAGAGGTGGGGAGGTTGTGTGCTCATCTTCTCATTTGCGTATATTTTGAGCACTAATTGTGAAACATTTCCCCAGAAACTGGAGATACAATGGTGACCAATACACACCTGCTAGCTGCACAAATCCTCTCTTAGTCAGGGACATCTACATTACTTTTATGATGATTTGAATCACATGTAATTTTGGATTATAATTAGTGCCATGAAGGAAAGGGGGGCATTAAATCTTCCTGGAGCAAGTTCTATAAGATAGGAAGTCTGAAGGATAATTTGGAAATAAAGTAGTCATTAATGATGGTGATGACAGCACTTACTGATGTCTCACTGTGTGCCAGGTGCTCTTCCATGCACCTTCTCTGTACTATTCCAATTATCTTACCATATCCATTATTCCTTACAGTAACTCTGTGGTCTAAGTATTAATATTATCCCACATTTATACAACTAGCTGGGAGGGGGATAAAGGGATGAATATCAGTAATATGGTCCTGATATTCATGATCACTTTTATGGGCACAGAAATGAACACTAGCCCATCGAGAACATGGCACTCAGTGCATTTGAAGAACTAAGAGAATGATGAAATATTTGAAAAGATTTTTTGTAGTAATGCTAAGGAAAAGGACTTCCCCTTCCCATCCAAGTGTGAATGTGTTGAGGGTCTCAGTTGCAATGTAGAAGTTTGTGGTTAATTGTCAAATTTAGCTGTCTATAAAACACACAAGCTTATGACATTCTGGAGAATTTGATTGAAACGCTTTGTGTCTGGATTCTTCCTTATGTTACCACAAGAGCTCAGAGAAATCGAATCTTTTGGAAGATGCATAAAATCTCAAGACCAGGAGAAGGAAATTGGGATTTGCTAGCGCTTTCCTTCTTTTGAAGCTGTGAAATTGAGTTTGGGAGCTCCCAAGGTTGGAGGAGAGCAGAGTTCAAGGGGAATACTTTCACTTTACCTTATATAAATCTGCATTTTGGACTGGGGAAGGTAACAATTCTGCACAGCAGAGTGATAGCTTCTCTAGTCTGGCTCACAGTGTTTTCATAGCAGGTAACAGGAAGGACTTCTTTCCTTCTCTTCTTAGAAAATGATCAGCTCTTTTTGAAGTTAAGAGTGTGATTTTCTACATTAGGCAGCGTTTTGTTTTCATTGAACTGACTTTGATGTGAAATGTCCTGGCATTCCTTAATTCTGTAGAGGGGTTTCTCCCTTTGAAACTGAGATATGTATGTGTACAATTATATACATGGCTGTGTCTCTGACTGATGCCTGTGTTTTCCCATTCTTCAGCACCTCCTATATTCTAGATTCTGGGAATGCTGTAGTGAGCCAGCACATCAAGCCAGGCTCGTGTCTTCATAGCCATGGGCTTTACCGTCTGAAGGTGCTTATAGACATTCAGCAAGAAGAAAAAAAAAGGGATAGAAGTGGAGTTTTGATTGAATAATTAGATGAAAAAGCATGGGTTGCTATGAGGCAGAACAGGAAGGTTTACTTGAGGATGGGTGATGTGTTGGGTAGCTGCTGACCACTCTATCAACCTTCTTCCCACTTCTACCCTTCCCAGGAGGCTGGTCTGCACAGATTGCCTTAAAGAACCCCTCTGCTCCCAACTGGAGTAGGTCATTGATTGGGACAGTGAGAGTCCTTTCTTTATTAGGCTTCCCTGCTTAAATGTGACCTTCTACTGAAGGCTACTAGTACTTTAAGGTAGCCTTCTTCTTACGCCTACTCTCTCCAGGTTCTTGTACACATTCCCTCCTCTCCTGCTTCAGTCCTGAGTGAGGTAATGTCTGCTTGCAGTTGTTAGCCCTGTGGCACAGCATTTATGATTTCTTTTTTTTTTTTTTGGTTAATCCTCACCTGAGGATATTTTTCCACTGATCTTTAGGGAGAGTGGAAGAGATAGGGAAAGGCACAGAGAAAAGCATTGATGTGAAGGAGACATATTAACTGGTTGCCTCTAGCACGTGCCCCGGTCAGGGCCTGGGCCAGGGAGGAGATTGCAACCAAGGTATGTGCTCTTGGCTGGAATTGAATCCAGGACCCTTTGATCCACAGGCTGACGCTCTATCTACTGAACCAAACCGGCTAGGGCTCATGATTTCTTGTTGGTTTTTCTAAACTCTGTCCATACCTTGGTCCATAGCCCGTTTTTAACATTTACGCCACTTGGCATGTGCTACCTATTTCCTGCCAGGGCCCTTACTGATATATATCCAGAGGGTATTTTTTGAGGATGTGGCTTCTAAGGTGAAACCTTAAATGTCAGAAATTGTGGACCAGGAAATTAATGGGAGGAAGTGGGTTTCAGAAAGAGAAGAGCATGTGTGAAGGCCCCAAGGCCAGAAAGAATTCTATATGCTCAAAGGTCATATAGAGGAGACACATATATGAAGGACAAAGGAGAGATGGTGCCAGATGACACTGGAGAAATGAAGTGGGTTTAGAAAGTTTGGGTTTAATCTGAATGGAATAGAAGCTATTGAAATGAAAGAGCTTAGATAGGAGAGTATCATGATCAAACTTGATTGATTTATTTGTTTGTTATTAACTGACACTTTCCTGTAAGCCCAGACCTGAACAGAGTATGGGGGAGAGGGAGGCATATAAGGCATGCCCTTTTATCAAGTAGCCTACTGGAAGAGTTAGGATATGAGTATAGAGAATGCTACAAAAGACATGATATACTGTAAGTAGTATGAGAGGGAGTATGGACCACAGATTATTTTCAGTAAAGATGAATAGGGAAGACTTCCTGGAGGTGGTAGCATTTGAGGTGACTTTAAAGGATAGATTGATCTTTAATAGAACGACACTCCAGGGGAACACTGTCTTAGGCAGTGCTGTTCAAAGTAGCTGGTCTGAGGACCAATGAGAAAAGAAACTTGTGTCTGAATGTAAGCGTATTGCTTTCTTCATCTAGAGAGTCTTTCAGTGGGCCAGTTGACATTTGAAGGAAGGAGGGGAAGAGAGAGAGAGTGAGGGGGGCAGAGAGGGAGAGAGAGAGAGTGAGGGGAGAGAGAGAGAGAGAGAGAGAGAGAGAGAGAGAGAGAGAGAGAGAGAGAGAGAGATTGAGATTTGTTAGAGTGAGATGCAGCCAGATCACAGAAGGATGCAAATAGTTGGGATTTTAGGCTGTGGGCAGTGGTGGGACATGGGACATTTTTGAGAAGAATGGTAAGTTTAGAGGTGTATTTAGAAATATAATCTAGCAGGACAGGACTGGATCCAAGTGGAAAATTCTGAGGCAGTGATCAGAAATCACTGTGGAAACCATTATGACCACTCTGTTCTCTTTCTTGTGGTTCCATTAATTTAACAGGAGCTGTTTTATCTTTGAAATAATGGCTGTGGTCTAAAATGTGCTATTATTTACCTGCTCCCTTTCCATGCTAGTTTTTGATATGGGACAAAACCATGGGCCCTTAAAAAATGAAAAAGGTCTAAGAACAAGAGTGAACTGTAGCCTCCTAATTCTTAGCTTGTTGATTTAGTGGGAAGAGTGTGTAATGATCAATTCTGTAACCTGTGTGATCTTGGGAAAGTTTCTGAAATTTTTTTTGCGGGGGGTGATGAAGCTATACATATCTATTCTTAATGGGTATAAACTTGAGTAAATTATATGTTATTAGTGGAGTGGACCCATCACTTTTAGAGTAATGTCAAAGAATTGTACAGAGAAATTTGGTGAATTATCAGCATAGTGTTTATTTGTAGAAAAAAAAAGAGATCAATCATTTTAATTAAGAAAAGTCCCAAATAGGATTTATAGATGAGAAAGGGGAGTGGCAGAGGGAAACAAAACCCAAACAGGTTCAGGCAGTCTAGGAAGAAGGGATTTTCTGGGTACCCTGATTAGCTGGCCTCAAGCCACCAATTCTGTGTAGACAGCATCCTGAGGAGACTGGCCAGGGGTACCCAAGAAACCCCTTTCATTTATGGATTCTCTGCAAAGCCAGAGAGGTTAGCTATGGAACATACATGGCAGACTGGGTGTGGAGGGGTTCAGACTGCTTCTGGGCAGAAGGAACAGCAGCCAAGAAAGCCCTGGGGCTGGATGAGCCCGGCACAATCCAGGACCTGAAAGATCAAAGTGCCTGGGAACCATAGATTCCATTAGTGTTTAGGACACATTATTAACACGGTGCTGCCTCATCCCCAGTGCAATAATTATTAATTTGTAATTATTCTTTAGTAATTTTTATAAGAAAAGGCCAGCAGCAGTAATACATAGACTGCCTGCTATTTGAAAGGAAGCAAAAGTTAATATGCAGAGACATAAGTGCTATTTCACAAAAATAATTGCATCTGAGGGTTACTTTAACCCAAGAGCATGCACTGTAAAATGAAACACATTCTTTTAGATATTAATTGCTATTTCTATAAAAGAGGAAAAATCCTCTATTAGTAGAGGGGAAAAGAGGAAATTCACAGTCTTAGGCTCCCGTTCACAGGTGTGTATAGATTTTTTTGTCTGAAGAGTCTTAAAAGGAGGAGCTCACAAACCAAGGGTGATGCAGTCTGCATTGTTACTCTGATCCTGCCGTCAGCTTGCTCTCTGTGAAGTTGGGAAAATCTCTCCCTGGGGCCCATTCCTCCTGGAGAGAGGGAGAGGGCATTTATTGGGTCCTCCCTTGAAAGATCCAAGTCTGGCCTGGCTGATGTGTCTCAGTGGCTAAGAACTGACCTATGCACCAGGAGGTCAAGGTTCCATTTCTGGTCAGGGCACACGTCTGGGTTGCAGGCTAGATCCCCTGTAGGGAGCAAGCAAGAGACAGCCGATCAATGATTCTCTCTGATCACTGAAGTTTCTTGCTCTCCCTTCCTCTCTTAAATCAATAAAAATATATGCTTAAAGAAAGAACAATAATAAAAGATCCAAGTCTGTTTTAAGACATCTGGAACAGAATGATGAGAGAATGAAGAATAGGGCACTTAGAAAGTCAGTCAAGTGATGGAGAAAATCAAGACTTTGGATTTGGTTGAGAGGCGGGAAGAGATTGGAGGGAATCCTGCATCCAAAATTCCAGGGTATAGGGCTAAGGAGATAGTGTAGTCAGGGTTGGAGCCAGGGTTTACTTGAGAAAGGCAGGTTCCTTCCACACCCCCTCCCCCCAATTACAGTTGACATTCACCATTATATGTAGGCATACAGCATAGTAGATATTTATATAACTTAAGGAGTGATCCCCTGGATAAATCTAGTACCCTCTTGATGTCATACACAGTTATCTTCTAATAAAAGAGTAGCATGCTAATTGACTGTATATTTGTGACACCCACCAGCCAATTAGGAGTTACTATGCAAATTAACCCAACAAAGATGGTGGGTTAATTTGCATACATCGGTGCTGAATGGGGTGGGGGTCAACAACGCAGGCGTTCCACACCACCCTAGCTGCTTCGGGCCTCTAAGCAGCATGGGAAGGCAGAAAGGTGGCTCCGGGCCAGAGCAGAAAAATGGTGCCAGCAGCCAGGGGAAGGAAGGCCCATTCTTGCACGAATCTTTGTGCATCGGGCCTCTAGTTACAACATAGCAAGGCAGTCATCTTTAAAGCTGGCAAGAACATGGAGAGGTCCCTTGCTGTTTAGAGATGAATTTGACATGGCATCTTGAAGGAGATAGATGCAGTCTGGCTCAACTCTCTAACTGGACAATACCTTTTTTGGTAGTTGTGGATTTCAATGTTTTTATGCAAAAACCACAAAAGGAAGAAAGGTGCTCCAAATGTTGGTCACAGTCTTATGACACATACATGTCATTCTGTTGGTATCATCAGCCAGTGTTCAGCAATGTCTTTGGGATGCTTCAAGAGGACATATGGTCTCTTTCTTGCTGTCTTGTATAGTCTGGTCCTGAACTTCTATATCTACACTTTCTCATTCAGCCAATCTGATCCAATTCAAATTCTTTGAGTCATCATGCTTTATCTCACCCTACACAGGCTAGTCCTTTCTCAGAGGTTCCTTCCTCCAAAACTGGCTGGCCAGCTTTCAGGTTCTCAGTTCAAATGCCATCTCCATAGAACCCACTTCTCTGGGGATGACTTGAATTTATAGTCTATCCACCTCCACTGTTCTTTTTCATGGTGTCTTGTTTTGGGGCTTCATCACATCTACTGACTTTTGTAGGTTTCGAGATGGTGTATTTTTGAAAATTGCCACTTTATTATGTATACACATCCTATAAAATAAAAGGATAATATGCAAATTGATTTTAACGCCCAAACAACTGGTTCCTATCATGTGCACTGACCAACAGGGGGCAGGTGCTCAACACAGGAGCTGCCCCCTGATGGTCAGTACACTCCCACAGGGGAGCTCTGTTCAGTCACAAGCCAGGCTGACTGGCTGCAAGCTCAGTACCGGTGGTGAGAGCCTCTCCCGCCTCCTCAGCAGTCAGACATCCCCCGAGGGCTCCCGGGCTTCCAGAGGGTGCAGGCCAGGCTGAAGGACTGCCCAGAGTGCACAAATTTTCAAGCACTAAGCCTCTAAAGCATTGAAAGGTTTATAATGCAAAGAGTGCCCAGTGTACTAATTCCTACCTCACTTGGTCCTACTCACCAGACAAGTTACTTTTTATCTCTTAATTATTTCTTATGGCACATAAGAAATCTATATCTCTGTATTTCTAGCAAATATGCTTATATTATTATTAACATAAAAACCATTGAAACCTGTAAAGAATTTTTGTGAATTTATTTGAGCCAAACTGTCAACAAGTGCCGAGAAGCAGAACGTCAAGGAATTAAGATAATGCTCAGGAGAATGGCAGGTTATATCTGTATTTATACATTGCAATCAAAGGAAAAGATGTAGGTGGATTACATGAAATCCATTGGTGTTAGATTAGAGAGGCAGGAGAAAGCAAAGCAGGGGTGGGAGAGGGAAACCCTCAGATTGGATAAAAAGTAAAATGATGGACACATACTTAGGTGGGTGGGTTTAGGAACAATGAACATGACAATGAAGGAATTTGTGGTATCTGTCCTAGTGCCCAGCACATTTGGTTGTGCCCTAAGGGGTCCAGAAAAAGGGAAGTTACAAGTTACCTAGACACTTCAAGGGTATACTATCATAGATGCAAAAAGACAGATAGGCTCAGTTAAGGTAAAAGTTGCTGTTGTTAGTGAAGATACTGGCCTAACTGCACACCATATCTGCTTTTAGTTAAAGTTTAATTTCAGACCATCATTCTTT
Source organism: Antrozous pallidus (assembly GCA_027563665.1). Lineage (NCBI taxonomy): Eukaryota > Metazoa > Chordata > Mammalia > Chiroptera > Vespertilionidae > Antrozous > Antrozous pallidus. Next base: position 74,721,057 of record CM050522.1, on the reverse strand, counting down.
GTGGTTATTTTAGGTCTCTGAGATTGCAAGATGCCATGCAGGCCTCCCCTGAGCTTGTCAGGTTAGCATGTGGCCCCTTTCGTCCACATTATCTATTGATTTATCATCATCAGACTTCCACTGACTTTCTTCTATAGTAGATGAAAATTTAGAGCTTTTATACATCTCATTTCTCTTCTCCTCTTAATGTTTATATCATACTTTTGGGGTAAATTGGAATCAGTGTTTCTATTTTTATGATCATGCAAATATTCTTCACTGCAGAGTCCAAATAGTATCTTAAGATCATTTCTGATACACCTTGTATTTCCTGAGTTAACAATTGCCTCTTTATCTTAAGTTGGTTATTTTCCCCATTTGTTATCTTTTTTCGCCCATTCTATTGGATCAGTAATTTTTTTTCCCTCTTTAAATCAAGGGTTGACAGACTATGAAAAAAAAAAACATAGTAAAAATCTGACACTTCCCAGTCTCTGTTGAAGTTGCTTAGCTATTATAGAGGAAACACAGTCAAGGGCAATGTGTAACTGAGCTGCAAATGAATGTAGCTGTTTCAATAAAACTTTATTTGCAAAACTAATTAGCAGGCAGAATTGGAACATGGGCTGGAGTTTGCCAACCCCTCTTCTAAATGACACATATATCAGATATTAATTTGTGTCATTCTTTTTTTTAAAAAATATATTTTATTGATTTTTTACAGAGCGGAAGGGAGAGGGATAGAAAGTCAGAAACATCAATGGGAGAGAAACATCGATCAGCTGCCTCCTGCACGCCCCCTACTGGGGATGTGCCCGCAGCCAAGGTACATGCCCTTGCCAGAATTGAACTCAGGACCCTTCAGTCCCCAGTCCGACGCTCTATCCACTGAGCCAAACCGGTCTTGGCTGTGTCATTCTTTTTCTTTCTTTTTCTTGAAGCCCTTGCCTTAAACCTCCCCCTTCCCTTGCTGTCTATACTGCCCCACCCTGCCTGCATCCTGGAATTTCCTCACCCTGCTTTCTTATTTTGGACCCCTTGTTTCTTGGATCTCTGGATCTTCCTCTTTGTTTGCTTAGCTGGAGGACATTCTCAAGTTATTTTCTGAAAAAGAGGGTGTGTATGGAGGTGAACTTTCTGAATCTTCCTTTGTCTGAAAATGTTTCTATATTTTCCTTATTTTTGTTGATAATGTAGCTATGTAGCGAGTTTTATGTTCAAGCTTTCCTTAGAAGTTTGAAGGCCTTCTCCAATATTTCCCAACAGCCAGCATGCCCAGTAGAAATCCGATTTCAGTCTGACCCCCTTGGTTTGTGTACAATCTTTTCTCTTCCCCTCCCCCATCTAGAAGCTTTTAGGATCATCTCCTGAAATGCCATGGGGATGTGTCTTAGCATGATCCTTTTTAGCCGTGCTCTGTGCCTGATATACGTGAGTCTGGGACTTCCTTAACAATTTCTCCAGACACCAACTCTCCTGTCTTTTGCTTGTAAGGTGGCTGTCTGGCTCCGTGGGGTTTAACCTTCCTGTGTGCAGATGTGCAGATGCGCAGCCGCCCGCCCTGCCCCTTGCTGGTGCAGAACTGCAGGTGTCCTGGCCTCACCTTGCAGGCGTTCTTCTTCAAGGTGCGTGATTATGTTCAGCATTCGCCTCCCACACACTTTAAGTTGATGTTTTCTCCACTCTGCTAAGTTGACCATTGCTCATCGATCCATACCCCGGCTACCAAAATTTGATTGTGTCATTTGTTGCCCACTATACTTTAGACATTTCTTTGGTCATTTCACGGGGAAAAGGAGATAATATAAATGCTGTGATCAGCTTGCCCTGTTTCCCCAGGAGTTCACAATTTGCATTATATACGCACTTACTTGTCTATAAAACTTGCCTGCTCCACCTTGGAGAGGCTGTTTCTATTTATTCACCTACTTGATCCCTAAGGCCTGGCTCAAGTGGGCCTTCTACAAATGTTTAGTGAATGGGATGAGTTGTGCCAAGTGGAATGGCTTAACTGGAGCAGAGGCCTCAGTGGAGAGCACAGGGAGATGATGCTGGGAGAAGCTGAGCCAGGTTATGAAGACCCTTGAGCACCGGGCTAAGGAGCTGGAAGGCTGTGGAGGGTTTTCTGTGATGTTGGAAGGTGGTGGGTGAGAAGTGTTTTTCTGGCTGTGATATAAAGGCTAGTTTGAAAGGAGTACACATGTAGGGGAGTGAAATGTCATGAACTAACAGGAACCCGTGAGAAAGGAGGAGCTGGACTGCAGAGAGCTGTGGAGGAAGAATCTGCGTTTATGTTCTGATTCAGGGATTCAGTATGGGGAGCTAAAAGTGAACCTCAGCCTGGCCAGCATGGCTCAGTGGTTGAGCATCAGTCTGTGAACAAGGAGGTCACGGTTCCATTCCTGCTCAGGGCACCTACCTGGGTTGTGAGTTCAGTCCCTGGTGGGGGTGTGTAGGAGACAGTAGATCAGTGATCCTCTCTCATCATTGATGTGTCTATCTCTCTCTCCCTTCTTCTCTGAAATCAATAAAAATATATTTTAAAAAATGAATATTAATAATTGGTGAATAGCAGAAAGAAAGGACCATAAAAAGGATTTGTGGGGGAAGGACAAGAGTAGATAATCATTTTTGCTTGTCGTATTTGAGGCAATAAAGGAGCATCCAAGTGGGAAAATGTAGCAGGCAGCTGACTATACTAGAGGTAAAGAATGAAAACATAGGTTAGGAAGTTACTCCCCTAGAGAAATCAAAGGAGAGAATGACATGAAGATTCTTAATTGCATAAATCACATAGATGACAACAGACCACCCCAGGATTGGAAGTCAGATCTGTCTAAATCTATTCTCAGGTTCCACCACAACAGTGGACTAACTCTCAGACTCCCTCCAAATGCAGCCCAGGAGAGCGGAGACATAGGACTGGCCTTAGGACAGCTCCCATTTAGTGGGACAGGGCCTTAAGAATGAAGGCGAGCAGTGCAGCAGGATGATGAGGTCTGAGAGAAGGATGCTGACGTCACAAGATTCACAGAAGTCTGGATTGGAGGCAGGACCTGGAAACCTGGGTAGGCCTGGCAGCTTCAGCAGGCTAACCTGGCTTTGGCCAGAGCTGAGGTCTGCCGCAGAGCCCGCCTGCTTTCACTCTGACAACTTCCCCCAGAGCATCAGCTGTACTTTCTCTACTTACACTTTCCATCCTGACTGCTGCTAGGGTTTAAGCCAGAGCAAACTTAGCAACTCTCAGAACCAGGGCTGACATCCTGCCTGGTTACTCTCTCACACTTGCTTAGCCCAGAGCAGCCTGAGGGAATCGTGGGGAGGTGGGAATTAGAGGTTTTCAGAAGTGCCCCATGCAGGGAAGGACTCCTGGGCACCTCCCTCGATGGGCCCTTCTCTGTGGCACGCTGAGGGTTCATGGCATGTGCTGAGGAAGGAAGAGGAAGCAGACGCTCTGAGCGTAGGGGCATGGGCTGTGTAGGTTGTGAAACAATATGAGAAACCTTCAGAGCCAGCAAAGAAAAGTTTTGTTTCTGGAATTTGGAATTAAGAGGTTTTTCACACTCAACATTTCTGTGACTAGAGGGTGAGATAAAAATCTATGTCATCCCATTTGTTTTCATCTTCGTTTTAAATTATCAGATTTTAAACAGAAATAATCAGTGTGATATTGTTTCCTTTTTAAAAATGTGGTTTAATTTCATAAAGAGCCGAGTAAGACGGCAGAGCTGAATCATAGGAAGTGTGAGCATGAAAGCTCTGTGCCTGTGATTACAAAACCTTAGCCGGGTAACCTTGCTATTCTTGAAAAAGGGTTCCTTAATCCCAGGTTTGTGTTTGTCATGACGGGCGTTTCTCTTTCTTTTCCCTCCCAGTACAGCCTCTTTTATTTCATGGACGAGAATGTTTAATCTAGCAAGAAAGCATGAGTCTTGGGTTTGAATTCCCCCCACTCCTCTTTCTTACTGGGTGATAGTGGAACAGTCACCTAACTTCTCTGAGCCTCAGTTGTCTCCCTAAAATGCAGATGGGAAGACAGAGTATATACATGTCTATTTATACAAGATGTCTAATATATTGTTAATGATTACTAGGTATTACATATGTGATTAATTATTGTGATTATATGATTAAGGTATTGCTGGTATTTAGTAGATGCTGAAATCATGTTCATTCTCCCCATTGAACAGGATTGGATAATTTTTTTCCTATTGCTAGTCACTGACTCACCAAAAAAAAAAAATCTATTTACTGTATGCTGTTAATTTAAGGGAGAGAGTTGTGGGTGTTTATGCTTTGGATGCTATTTTTAGACATTACAAACATGTTCCATCCACTGGATTCTGAAATTAAAAAACATTATTTATATCTGAATCATATATTACAACAGATGAAAGTTTTATATGCAGGAGTTCAGGCCTATATTATAGGCATTTAAAGGAGAGAGAGGAGAGAAAGAGGAGCAGAGAGACAAAGGAGGGAGGGAGGAAGGAGAGAGAGAAAAAGAGAGAGGAGGGAAGTATTAAGGGGAATAGACACAAAATTGACAGATATTTAAAGGACATAGCAAGAGCTAATGGATGTAAACATTAGAGTTTGCACATTTGGGGGCAGGAAAGACTTCAGAGAGGGGGTGATGCTATACTGGGTCTCTAAGGAAATGCAGTGACTCGTTAGCAGATAAGACTGTAGGTCTGAAAGAGCTTAAGAGTGTGTTCTGGGCAGAAGAAAACCTTAAATAGCTTTTGGAATGACGTAGTCCTGTCTGAACTGGGAAATGGTTTACTTGAAGCATAGCTCTGTGTGCTCCGGGAGCGAGATAATCAAGATCCTGGATGCTGCAAGCAGACAGATGCAGATTTAACCTTGACTTGCTAGTTGTGTGGCTTTGGTCACACCATTCCTCTGAGTCCTAGTTTGTTCATATCTAAAAGGAGGATAAAAGTCAGGAATGTTGCAAATCAAACTCAAAGGCTAACACAGGTCAAATAAATGAGGCAGGCAGCCCGTGGGCCGTGAGTTTGACATGCTTGATGTAAACTTTCAGGGAATTTTCAAACTACATGTAAAAGATTTGTGCATTCCTGGGCACATTTTGGATCTTAGTGGCGCTCTGAGCAAGTCAGGTCAGAGGTAAGAAGTGATCCCCTGTAAAAAAAAAAAAAAAAAAAAAAAAAAAAAAAGGTTATGACTTTTCAACTCTTTTCGGAAACTTCTTAGAAATGTTTCTGAATCACAGTAACTCAAGTATCAATGTCAAAATTTTCCTTTGGGGTGTATCCCTATGTATTTTCTAACGTTGGAATGAAATCAAACCATGGGTGAGAGGTGAGAGAGTCTTAAAGCATTAACTAACTTCTGAGAGCAGAGCTCTTCAGAAGGCTATCAGCCATATGCTAGGTGCAAAGCTGTTTCAAGCCTGTGGTAATGAGTAGCAAGCACTAAGGATACCCAACAGAGAGGATGCTATATATCTGGGTCAGCTCTCTTAGCATAGACACTCATGGACAGAATGTAGAAAGAGAAAGTACAGCCACGAGACTAATGCATGAATAGAAAGAAGTCATTTTCAACACAGCCCCACTTGAAGTTAGCTTTCTTTCTCTAGTAGGACCATTAACCACATTAATCATCTGATGTGGTTGAGTGACACTGAGTGGGTCTCTAGTTTATAATCTCTTTCACAGGTAACTCAGTAGGGCCACAACACAGTGTCCAGGTTTTCTGTTTTTATATAAAACCTTGTTAAAAATGCAGAACTAATGCAATTCACATACATTTGCAGAATTCAAGTATACATTTGATTTTGCTAAGAAATAACCATGAGTAAACACAGGCAAATGACACAAGTAATGTCATTAATAAATTTGAGACACACATGTATTAATAGTTGAGAAAATTTTTCCCCAATTATTATGTAAATCCTAGACTCTGGCATATATAAATGATATGAGTAGAGGTGTAGACTAAGGAGAATACTGAAAGAGGGTAGACAGATGATTATTACATATAGAATGATTATAACATTGTGGAATGCTGTCTTTGTTCTATTTGAGAAAAATATGCTATTAATATTCTCTGCCAAAAAGTACAGTATGAGCAAAACATACAAGAAGAATAAAAAAAAGATGTACAAAAAAAATAAAGATGTACAGGAGAAAGCAACTGATGACTGCCCTTTTATCCTTTGTCATTGAAGTTTTTAGCTAGATATATTAAGGAAAAGTCATTCTAATATTTCATTATTTTAAAAAGGCAATGACATTTGTGTTTTCATAGAAGACAAGTTTCTAACTTTTGGCTAACCTTGACATAATACCCTCCACCCCCCATCAATACTTCTAAACACTATATGCTGGGCAGTGTTTTAAATACCTTCAACACACTACTTACTTAATTATCATAATAGTCAAGTGTGATAGGTTTAATTATTTTCTAGGAAAAGACTGAACTACAGAGAGGTTAAAGCAATGGGCTACAGGTCACCTTGCTGGTGAGTTTGCCAGGATTGGGATCTGGACTCCAGAGTCTGTATTTCCCATCACTATACTGGACTACATCTTTCAAACAAAACAAAACAAAACAAAATTTAAAAAATAGTGTGTGCATTTTAAATAATTTACATCAAGTACATTTTAAAAATTTGCATACTTTTATACTTCTGAAAACTGATTCAGTAGATTGCCTTCTACTCAGTCTGTTCTTTATTCTTTAGACATTAACAGGAATATACTATATCAGCCACTTATGATTGATAAATATCTTCATATTCAATATTCAGAAAATAGTACCCTTGTATCAGACATGTGACTTTGATTCTTAACTTCTGTACAAAACCATGTTACAGTACAACTATCTGGTTCTACTCTGTCCCCTACCAGCAGTCTACCACGACCAATCCATGGCCTCCCAGGGCCAGGCTGAGGGCGGAACCCACAGGCTAGGCTGAGTGAGGAGGTGGCAGCCAGTGGGGGCCAGGCTGGCGAGAAGGCCAGACTTGTTCCTTATTTTCTGTGCCTTTGGCCATAGTTTGTCTTCGGCTCATAGTCTCAAAGTTGAGTATCAGAATCTCCTTGTTAAAACACAGATGGCTGGGTACCAACCCCAGAGCTTATGACCCAGTAGGTCTAGGGTGGAGCTTGCGAGTGCATTTCAGAAAGGTCCCAGGTTCTGCTGGTCCAGAAACATACATCAGGAACCGCTGATCTATCTCAGTATTAGTCCTTTTGAGTCACCCATCTCCCCCAATCGTTTTTGTGTTTACTGGGTGTAATGAATATTAGATCGGGGCTTGTTTCTATCCTAAAAAAGAAAGTAATAGTGTGTGTGTGTGGCGGGGCGGGGGGGGGGGGGGGGGCGATGAAGGTATTCTCCAAAATCTGAAGATCCATTGTATCAAAACAAGAATGGGAGGTGGATCGTACTAAGTGGCCCATTATGCCCCAAACTAAACAAAACATTTTTTAACCATTTAAATTATTTGAAAATGGGCAGCTTTTAGTTGAAGAGGATAGATTAAACACACATTTATTCATGTTCTCTCCTATAGTGCCAATAAAGTGACAATGACTGAACTTTTGGCAGCATGTATGGCATAAATGCTCAAGGACAAAAAGAAGAGAAGGAATGACAATACTGAAAGTTGGACAATTGGTGTTAATGGACCCAAGAATCCTGATTCATTAGCTGGCAGAAACAGGGGAGTAAAGAGATTTGTACCTTAGAGCCCCAGAAAGGTTATGGATTCTAGAACTTCTGAACAGGGTGAAATTGGATAAAAAAGAGGAGCACTGTTTGAAAATCTGTAAAAGCAAAAAGACCACTCGATCACCCCAACCAGCCACATCAGGTGACATCTCTTCCTACTCCCTGGCATGTAGCTAGAGGTTGACCCTTCAGGGAGCGAATCAGAGGCACTCTGGGCTGGTGGACACCAGGTGCATCTGAAAGAAGGGGTACCTTATAGAAAATGGGTGGGAGAATTAAAGAAGAGCTAGCACATGGAACTTTTATAACCTGCCCTCTTCCCATACAAGCTCCCAGGATCTTGACCTTCAATGTGTGCCTTCCGGTAGTAGTATCGTGTTGGGATTTAGAAGGTATTCAACCACCTGTAGCTATTACACGAAAAGATTAGGAAAGGATGGAGGGGTTTGTGGTGCAGGGGAGAGGTCTGTTGAAGGTGTTCAAATAAGTTTAAGTCAACAATTTTACGAGGCAGCTACTTAGCACCAGAGAGCAAGCTCTAAGCTCTGATGATTCAATGGTGAGGAAGATTCAGTGGTCACCCCTCAGAACTAGACGAAAAGGGTGGGGGAAGGGACAGCATGTATAAAGACAGACAGTAGTGAAGCAGCATGCTGAGTTTGTGGAACTACTCGTAGTTCAGTCCTTTTGGCATGGAAAGTGTAGATGCACAGGGAGCGTGGGAGGAGGGGAGGCCAAAGCGGCGCTCTTGTGTTTACTTGTACTAGTTTTCTCAAAGTTTATTATTATTTCAGATGTATTTTGAATCCTCATAAATGTTTTTGTGTTCTTTTAGTCATCAGAGACAATGCATTTCTCTAATTGTTGATGATTTCTACTATCTCTTCATAAGCTCATTAGCTTTTGAGGCTTCCTCTCATGTAAGTGGATTGCTTATATCCTGTTACAATATTCCCAATGGGGCAGCTGTCTGTTTCTTGTTGATTTGCATGATGTCATAAAATATTGTAGCTCTTCATCTCTTTTTGTATGCTTATCTTAGCAGTGAGGAATACCGTTCAATTGCAAGTCCTGCTTCAAGATGTAGACATAGAGTATCAAACAGAAAAATGACCTTGAGACTTGAGACAGAATAAACTGGTAGTGAGATTTGTGTGTGGCATATTTATCACCCCAAAGACCACTGGAATTATGTTGTCATTAAGTCTTTCCCCTTCATCACTTCATTCACCTGCCTAATCTTCAGGTATAGTCACGACATATCACTATCATTATCATTTTACTTTTTATTACACAAATGAAAAATATTTTGCTGTTGAAACATTGGAACATACTCAAACTAGTAACAAAATTATTAGGAACCACCCCCAACTCTGCCACCTAGAGATGACTCCAGTGAATCTCTTGGGATGTATCCCAATCCCTGGAAGTGAATGGTTGAGAAGATATAAGCATCCATCCACATGCTCTAGATTAATTCGCTTGTAGAACGTTCTACATTTTACTATGGTTATTTATTCAATAACTACTTGTAAATAACCACTTACTAATGGTTATTTGTTTAAGAATTATTAGAACAGGGGTCAGTTGATTTATGTTTTAGTTTCATCTTTGATTTGCCAAAGCTTTCTGTTTTTCAAAAAGAGGAGACCTTGACAGTCTTGCAAAGGCATTTGACTTACTTCTGTCAGTGACTGGGAACCACTGAAGGAATTGAAGTGGTTGAATCACCCAAAATAACTTTGCTAGAGGCAGTTCTCACTGAAACAATGGTCCGTGACTATAAGTGAATGAAAATAACATTCATTGTGCTGAAAGTGTTACCCATTTTACTGGATTTTTTCAGTAATATATTTATAATCACCCCCAAGATAGAGATAAGAACTTGAAAACTCATTGGGATTAAGTGATATGATCAAGGACATACACAGGAGTAGGGAGTTAAATCCAGCATGTTCAACTAATTGTTTCTTTCCAGGCACAGAGGCTGGTTCAAAAGGTATGTCAGCAGTCTAGGTGGGATCAGTTTCTATTTAATGGTGACAGGTACAAGCACTAGCAAACTACATTCTTACAGCTGCAGCAGTGGTTGCTGGCTGTCCCCAGGGGTTTTTCCCCATGAGTCATACACAGCAGGGGAATCCTGAGGGAAGCTCAGCTTCTATTTCCTGAATTTCAGAGTCCTTATTAGGACTCTGTAGTGATTGCAGATAGAGATCTGCATCCTTGCCAGCAAAGAGATTGAAGGAGGGACCATGGGTAAGTCCCTTTCTCTCTGGACCTCAGATCTCTTAACCACAAAGGATTAAGTGATCTCTGAAGTTTTCGTTCATTCTCACACTCAAGGATTTCTCATCTTGCCTGATGTGATGTTGAGTTCTAGGTGGGACTTAATAATGGTATTAGTTATTTGTAGGAATTGAACCAACAGAATATCATTACACACAGATGTGGTTGAAAATAGGCTGTGGGCAGGCAAAGGACCTGAATAGACTCTTCTCCAAAGAGAACATACAGAGATGGCCAATAGTCATATGACAAGATGCTCAATGTCACTAATCATCACAGGAATGCAAATTAAAACCATAATGAGATATCACTTCACACCTGTCAGAATGGCTATCATCCATAAGTCAACAAACAAGTGTTGGTGACGATGTAGAGCAAAGAGAACCTTAGTACACTGCTGGTGCAAATGTATATTGGTGCATCCACTATGGAAAACAGTATGGAGTTTCATAAAAAAATTTAAAATGGATCTGCCTCATAACCTAGCATTTCCACTTCTGGGATATCTCTGAAGAAACTCAAAACACTGATTCAAAAGAATATATGCCCCACTGTATTCATTGTAGCATTGTTTGCAATAGCCAAGATTTGGAAGCAACCCAAGTGCTCATCAGTAGATGAGTGGATACAAAAATCCAGGGTACATTTACACAATGGAATACTACTTGGCCATTAAAAAGAAAAAATCTGCTTGGCCAGCATGGCTCAGTGGTTGAGCATTGATTTATGAATTAGGGCAGTGGTTGGCAAACTTATTAGTCAACAGAGCCAAATACCAGCAGTACAACGATTGAAATTTCTTTTGAGAGCCAAATTTTTTTAAACTTAAGCTTCTTCTAATGCCACTTCTTCAAATAGACTTGCCTAGGCTGTGGTATTTTGTGGAAGAGCCACACTCACCGGGCCAAAGAGCCACATGTAGCTTGAGAGCCGCAGTTTGCCAAGTACAGAACTAGGAGATCATGGTTCCATTCCTGGTCAGGGCACATGCCCAGGTTGTGGGCTTGATCCCCAGTGTGGGGCATGCAGAAGGCAGCTGATCAATGATTCTCTTTCATCATTGATGTTTCTATCTCTCCCCTTCTCTCTTCCTCTCTGAAACCAATAAAAAATATTTTTAAAAAGAAGACACAATCCTAAATTGTACCCACTTAATAGAGATTTAAAATATATGACTTAAAAATGAACAGAACTGAAAGAATTAGACAACTCCACGATTATATATGGAGACTTCAACTTTCCTCTTCTTATAATTGACAGAAAAATAGACAGAAAGCAACTAAAGCTGTAAAAGAATGGAACAGCAGTGTTCAAACTGACCTAGCTGACATTCATAGAACACTGTACTCATAACAGCAGGATTGAGATTCTTCTCAAGAGCTCATGGAGCATTCACCAAGATAGACCGCAGGCTGAACCGTGAAACAATGCTCAACACATTTAAAAGGGCTGAGGAATAATGCAGAACATATGATGCGCAAATAGAAGAGCTAACTTAAAAGTCAAAACAAAAGGATAATTCCTGAATATTTGAAAATTAAACACTTTTCTACATAATCTGTAGATCCAAAAATGTAATAGTACAAAGGCAACTGAAAAATATTTTAAACTGAAACCTAGAGGTGTGTATTGCATCCAAGCAAGCGCTGTATAAGAGAAGGCAGGCCCTCTCCATTTTTTCACTCCCTGCTAAACTGAAATGCCCATGTGATTGTGGGAGCTGAAACAGCCATATTGGCCACAGTTGAAAACTATGTTAAGGAAGAAAGAGCAACAAGGTAGAATCTGGATCTCTGGTTGTAGAGTACCATGCCAGTTTTGGAAAGAGAAATAACATGTGACTTTGTTGGAACCATTGCTAATTTGGGTCTATGTCACATCACCCAAGCCTTTAATCTATCTAGTGCAGTCATAAAGCAGGTAATAGCATTGTCATCTTGGGACATCAAGGATTGTTTCTAGAGATGAGGCTGTGAGGGTAGAGCTTTGCCAGTGAGCGAAGCTCTGTCTAGAGCAGTGGTTCTCAACCTTTCTAATGCCGTGACCCTTTAATACAGTTCCTCATGTTATGGTGACCGCCAACCATAAAATTATTTTCGTTTCTACTTCATAACTGTAATTTTGCTACTGTTAATGAATCGTAATGTAAATATCTGTGTTTTCCGATGGTCTTAGGCGACCCACAGGTTGAGAACCACTGCTGTAGAGCCTGAGACCATCAGAAAACACAGATATTTACATTACAATTCAAAACGTTAGCAAAATTACAGTTATGAAGTAGTAATGAAAACAATTTTATGATTGGCGGTCCTCCACAATGTGAGGAACTATATTAAAGGGTCGCGGCATTAGCAAGGTTGAGAACCACTGCTCTAGAGAGTCATAACTTCTCTGTCTCCCCAGTTTCAAGTCTCAGCAGATGCATTCCTGCGGCTTTTGCCTAGAGTTTTGGCAGACATTGCTCATAGTGGAGCAAAGAAAAGACAAAGAGCATGCAGAGATTTTTTCCCTGAAGGTTTCAGTTTGAAAGCAATTGATCTTTTTTCTTTTTTGAGAAAGTTTGAATTGATCTCTCAACCAATCAGTCTAGAATTGAATAGTATTGTGGGTGTGTGTTTCTCAAACCATTCCACATCATTAAATGCCTCTTTGGAAACTAGGAGCTTTTCATGATCCCTCGGGTGGAAAGCAGAAAAATGGCAAGATAATTTCATAAGGAAATTGCAGGAGATGCCTCTCTCCTCAGCTTTCCCATTGGTGCCCTGGCTGAAAAGAAGGTCATTTTTTTTTATTAAGTTACATTAAGTCAGAGTCAAATTCTTGAGTTGTAAAATGGCAGGGCAAGAATTCTCTCCTTCATTTATCCATCCCTCACACCCCAATGAATGGCTACAGCCCTCAGCTCTTTAGCAAGGTCTGTTTATGTAGTTCCCTTCATGAACAAAACTACCTGGAGGTTCTATCTATGTTTGCTTTCTAACTTAATGAACTTTTAAATTATCTTACTAGCTGGTACCAAAACGTGTCTCTAAAGGGATCCTTCTGATTTGGAAAGATTACATTCTAAGTCATCCTGAGTGGCAGGAGAGTCCTGAGGGGCTTTGTAGGAGTTCCAGCAAAAGAAAACATTGGAAGTTGACAGCTGTGGTCCAGGTTCAGAATATAAGAAGCAGTAAGAGATGTCTCTATCTCTCTATCATTGAGGAAGAGGAGAGATCAAGCAAATATAGTAGAGTGAGGGGAGGAGGAGCCAGGGAGATGGTCTGAGACTGAGGAGTACTGCAGGTAATGCCAGAGCCCTGTAGTCAGGTTCTACAGGTTGACACTGCTCAGGTGGCTGCTGAGGGGGTGGCGGGGCTGCCTTAACACCAGGGTCTGCCCTCCAATGCCTGCTTCCAAGCAGGGGGTATGGCTGTGGCCTGATGGTGACTGGGGTAACCATCCCATGGGGATCCCCTCACAGCAGGGCACAAAGGATAGTTTCACAAGGGAGAGACATCTAATGTTCAACTTGAATTGGTTGGTGTCTAACCCTTTCCTCTCTCGTAAGGACATCTTCAAGTAAGTGTATTATCCTACCAGTTCTTGTGTGAGATGCCGCATGTGTGCATATGCATGTGTAGAAATTGGGGAAGGGCCGGGTTTCTTGTACAGTTTGTAGCAATGTGGGAAAAAAATGGAATTTGCAGAATCAGTTACCCACCCCTGAAACCTGCAGAAATCATACAGGCTTTGCTTTTCCGTGGAGTTAATGATGTGAGCTCACGTTACCTGGGTTTTATAGGGCAGAGAGTCAGCAAGTAACATCAGGATTACAGATCATCATTTCAGTGCCTCCAGCAATGTCATTGGTAAGTTTATTTTATTGGTGCTCTGTCTCTTGCTCAAGGGAACTGCTGTTGTATCATGGGTGGTTTACACTGCCCATGGAGGTTTTAAGGAAGTAGTCTAAACCACCAATTATATGAGCAAATGGAGATCCTGATCTCTGGGATACAAAGGAGAATAAATAGTTTATGTGTGTGCCATGCCTCTGGAATGTATTTTTATACACTCTGTAGTTGGATGAGGTAGCTGAGTACAGTGAATGGTATGGGAGAGTAAACAGTTAGAAGTCCTGGGTTCAGCTCTCATGCTAAGTTGCTGTGGGAATTTGGTTTCTCTCTAGCCCTCTCTGATACATAATTGTCCTGTGTGACAGGGGTGGTTTTCAGCATCTGTATTACAAGTAAATTAGTTGTGCCCAGCTGGTGTGGTTCAATGGTTGAGCATCAACCTATGAGCCAGGAGATCATGGTTTGATTCCTGGTCAGGTCACATGCCCAGGTTATAGTCTCTATCCCCAGTATAGGGCGTGCAGGATGCAGCAGATCAGTGTGACTCATCAATGAGCCTGTCTCTCTATCCCCCTCCCTTCCTCTCTCTCTACAGTCAATAAAATATATATTTAAAGTAAATAATTTTATAAAAGATTAAATTGGTTGTATGAAACAGTGACTTAACAAGGCTAGAAATGTTTTTCTTTCTCCTGTGGAGGTCTCACAGTGGGCTGTAGGTATCACTCCTCTAAGAAATCCTAAAACAAAGAATCATTTTGTCTTCAAGGAGGTGCCAAAGAAGTCAAAGACTGAAATTTTGGGACCCTCCTGGCCTCAGGGAGGATTAGCACAAACTAATACAGAGTGAGGAATGTGTCATTTATATCAAGTACTAATTTGAAGTATGAATGAAAAGTATTGTATTACTTCTTTTTCTTCCCTCATGTTTCTTTAATAATCTCATGACTACTAGTAAATGCACTAAGCAGTGAGATGGGATGTAATGACTCAGCACTGAAGTTAATATGACCACCAATCCCCAGGGATGTGGGCAGATATCAAAGCTGAGTTGCCCTTGAGCCGATAGGTCACTGTGAAGAACTCTCTGGGTTTTGAGACCATGAGCAAAATGCTCCATTTTTGACTCAGTTTCTTCACCTGCAAAGGTGAGATACTTGTGTTTGCCTAATGAACCCCACTAATTTGTTGTAAAGACCAAAGGATGTAATAGAGATGCACATATTTCAGAAGAATGCATGGTATTAGGAAAATACCTCTCAATTTTTCAAATGTCTCTCTTTGATATTAGCATGGATTAAGATAATCAGCCCACACCCAACTTAAACTCTGGGATTGTTTGAGGCAGAGGTATAGGCATTTGGAGATATCCACCTTATCTTGGAGAACCTGGGCCTGGCATAGCACTAGGTCTCTGGTTGAAGTCCCCAGGACTGTGTGCGAGCAGGTATGCCCATGGGAGCATTCCTAGGAAGAATGTTTGGGAAAGCTTGCCACAGCTGCCCACTATTCCTCATTAACATTTTATGCCCAGCATGCCATCCACAAATTGGATATCCCAGGGTGGAGTCAGAGGAATGAGAGGAATGAGGAGGAGCATACAGATAAGCACACATCTTTTGCACGCACTATTTATGCCTGGTGTGTCTACCATGTCCTGGTAAGTGTTCTCTCACACAATTCATCAACAGCAGAGCAAGAATTTACAGCCAGCTGCATACATTCTATTGTACCTTATTCTACCTGAGGAAAGACATTTGGGATTTGTAGGTTAGCCACAGCCGGGTAGGACAACAACATCAGTGCTAGACTTCCTGCCATTCATTGGGTACCTGGCTCTTCCGGGCCCAGCCCTGCACTGGGCACTCAGATGTGAACAAGGCCAGGCTTCCAGCTCCAGGGGTTTCAGAGCCGGTTGCAATTGCTTTCCAAGTCTGTTCTGTGCAACTGTCCCCAACAAACAGGGTAAGGCTCAGTCATAGGGTGAGTCACCGTGGACTTCCCCACCTGGAGGCCTTTACTATGTAGATCCCTCCACTTGCAGTGACCTCCCGCCAGTGCACACATGCTCACCCAGCACCAGGACATCTTTGCAGGTTCCCATTCTGACCCTCCGATCCTTTCTCTGGGCAACTCTGACCCTCCTCCATCTGCCTGGGGTTGGATTGAGCTGCACTTGTTTCTGTCTGCCCAGGGGGACTGGGAGCCCTACGAGGGCAGAGTCTGAGGCTCTTTTGTTTCTCCGTCTCCTCAGATGCCTGCCATGGAGTGGATGCCACCCAAATGTGCCTTTTTGCCCTGAGCAAGCTTGGCCCTCAGTGCATAATGCACTGAGGGTCCCCTTCTCCAGAGGCCTGGATTCTAGAGGGGTCTCAGTGAACAGCTGTCCTGATGTGGCCAAGGTGCCCTTGGGAGAGCATCAGGACCTCGAGTTTCTATCCCTTCCTAGACCTGAAGCACTTCCCCTTTCTGGGCCTCAGTCTCCATCTCTGTAATGGGGGCTTGTCCCTAGAATTCTGAACAGATGAGAACCTGTTGTTATTTGCTCTGCTGCTTTCAGATCAAACCTCTCATGTGTCTGTCTCAGTCTCTTTCTTTCCCCACTGTCCTTCCTCTTAGATGCGTAATAAACCAAGAGTTTACAGTAAAAGCACAGGAAGAGCTGAATGATGTGTTCTCTTCAGGAAAGTACCTGGTCCACCAGGGAGCCGGCGGTGACGCCGGAGCCCGTGCCTCCTGAGCTGTGACTCTGAGGACCTTCTGTGTGGGCCCAGCAACCAGCCTTTGGTGTGGCTTTCATCCGCATGCTACTCAGCGGTCCTCACTCAGAGCTGTGGGAGGGGCCAAACAGTGGTGCTTTGGACAGTCAGAAGGTCCACTGGGGAGATGGCATGTAACATGAGCCTCCACGATCACACCCCAAGGATGCCCAGACATCAGATAAGATCAACCTCTTCTCCACCAACGCTCTGCTAAAGAGGAGAACAGACAGACCTATGTATGCCCCCAAAAGTTAGGAGATGCTCAGAAGAAACCCCCGGAGAGACAACACATAGTCAGCTCCCAAATCTTCAGAGGTGTCTGCCCTCTTATAAAGTACTGGGAATCCCCAGGTGGTTTATTTATGTCTTACTTTTTTTAGTAGAAATAAAGGTGATGGAGGAAACTGAAGGTACAGTCTCAAAGCTTTCATTCAAGTCACTCATCTGTACATTCACTTACTTAGCAAAGATTTGAGGACCTATAAAAATAAGGCACTGTGGGGGACATGAAGGGTACAATGATTTAGATAGATAGATAGATAGATAGATAGATAGATAGATGATAGGTGATGGAGAGATAAGTGATGATAGATACATGATAGATAAGTGACAGATAGATGATAGATATGTAGATATGGATCTAAAGATACAGATACAGACGCAGACACAACAGACATAGACACAGATAAAGGTGTAGGCATAGTTTCCAGACCTTTGCAAAGCTCAGACCCTGGTAATGGACATAGTCATTGTAAAAACAGTGGCACACATCATTATGGTAACTGCCCAGAGGGAAAAGACTGGTGAACCACAAATCTATAAAATGGGGAAATCCTGACTTATTCTGGGAGTCAGGAGAGGCTTCTTGCATAGAGTCACTTGATAGCTAAGTCCAATGAAAGGAGACCACCCTTCCCAGCCCCCGACCACAAACTCTTGTGTAACTAATTGTAATGTGGGTCTGACTGCTTGAGTTTCAGTATGCCTCTCTCTGAAGTAAGAGTTTTACAAAGTCATTGAGGACCCAGGCTTCTTCCTTCTACCCTCTGGTCTCAGCTTCGGGTCAAAGAACAGAAGGACCAACCACTAAAGGGGACATTTCCTTTCAAAGGGGTTACCCAGAGCTCCACCCATTGGATTCTGCCTGCATCTCCTTGGCCAGAGCTAGGTCTGATTCTAGAATCTACTCTTAGCTGCAGTGATATCTGGGGCAGGGAGGAGGACTTAAACCGGGCGCTTTGTCTCTTTGAACTAAAGCAGAAGTGTTTGGGTGTGCACTAGCTGTACCTGCTCCAGGTAGTGTCAGGGTTTACTTACTTGTCCTTTCCCCATGTTTGGCAACACTGACTGAATTTTCTGTCTGGAAACGTACCTGCTCCTACAATGGAGGATCCTGATATCCTGCTTTCCTGAACCCAAAGAATGGACCTTCAAAACTTTGAATCCCGAAAAGGAGACACAGAGATAGGAAAAAAGCTGGAGTGGATTCTTTCTTTCTTTCTTTCTTTCTTTCTTTCTTTCTTTCTTTCTTTCTTTCTTTCTTTTTAAAGTATATTTTATTGATTTTTCACAGAGAGGAAGAGAGAGGGATAGAAAGTCAGAAACATCGATGAGAGAGAAACATCGATCAGCTGCCTCTTGCACAACCCCTGCTAGGGATGTGCCCGCAGCTACGGCACATGCCCTTGACCTGAATCGAACCTGGGACCCTTCAGTCCGCAGGCCGACACTCTATCCACTGAGCCAAACCAGCTTCAGCTGGAGTGGATTCTTTCTAAGACATGGATTGGATTACTGGTTATGTCCTCCCTCCTGAACTCCTGAGCTGCCCAATTTCCATTCTCTCAGACTTGGTTTTCTAGACTCTCAGGCTCAGGGAGTCCAAGCCTTTATGCCCTCTTCCCAGATTCCTCCTGTCAGAAGCCAGAAGTGCTTTCACCCCCATTCCCCACCCTCACCCCAACCCCCATCACTCACTCTTCACTTGAAGCTCAATCTGGCACTCAGGATGGTGAGCTTTTCTGCTTTAGGTCATTGCTTATATGTCTATGCCTCTTCTCCCCTGACACCCTCCCCCCCCTCTACACACACACATATACTGGACTGCAAACTTTTTGAGGGCAGGGACTGGTCTAATACATTTTAGGGCCTCTAGCACCTAGCATGGCGATTAGCATGTGGGGTTCCTCAGTTTATGTTAATTGTTGCTTTTTATAGATCCAGCAAGAATGATTATAGAACAGACAAATCAGAAGGCAATAAGAGTCTTGTCCATGGAAATTCCTGACCATGTCTCCAGAACTTTTTTCTGAATCCTATTAGTTGGACAGACTTAGTGACTCCTTATTCTTCAGTAAGTCCTGACTCATGGAGCCTCCCTCCCCTCTACCACATATCCCCTCCTCTTACCCCCCTCCTTCCCCTCTCCCTCCTCTGCCTCCTCCTCCACCTTTAATGTTCTCATTATCTTTTCCATCATCATTAGTAACTCATATTGAGCATTTCCTATATGCCAGGCCTCTTCTCAGATAAGCCGCTTGCTCAAGATTACAGATAATTCATGGCAGGGTTAGGACTCAAATTCAAGTCAGGTTGGCCCCAAACCGGTGTCCTCCCTCCCTCCTCTCCCTTCCTCTATCCCTCTTTCCCTCCCTTCTTCCTTCCCTCCTTCCCTTTCTTCCTCTTTCCCCTTCTCTCTCCTTTCTTTCCTCCCTCCTTTCCTCTCTCCCTCCCTCCTTCTCTCCCTCCCTCTTGGCTCTCTCCTTTAGCTGGGGAGGCTCTGGGGAGCATGGGGAACCTCTGTAGCCAGGCCTCATCTTAAAATCCTTCCCTGAACTTGCCCACTGTTGTGCCCATAGAACCCTTTGCCATAGTGGGCAAGTTTAGGCTCCTCCCTCGGTCTGTACAGAGCCCTTCTTCACCCTGACCTGTCTACATTCTCCTTCATGCCTGAGTTCTCACCCAGCCACCTGAGTGATGTATCGAACATGCTCTGTACTGTCCTAGCCGGATGCCTTTGCTATGTGTCCACCCTCCCACCTGAACCGCCCTCCCTTCCATGCACCTGTGGAAGTCATATCCTTAATTCAAGACCTATCTATGCCAGATGATAGAAGCACATGAAATCCTTCTGGATTCACCCTACCCCTTTCAAAGCTCAGCTCTCTCATCTCTGATCCTCCATATTTTCTTGGTGTACAAGGAAGCCCTGCGCTGGGGGGTGTAAGGGGACAAAGGCTCGCCCCCTTACTAGCGTTATGAATTTTGGCAAGTTATATAGCCTTTCTGAGTCTCTTAGAATCTGTAAAAAGGAATTTATAGTACATATTTTGGGAATATGAAACAATTCTTATAAAATGGCTTATGCCCCCATCCTGACGACCACTTTTGTTACATCTGCCGCCCATCCTCTCTGGGGCAAAGATGCTAGGCAGCCCGGAGGCCTGACTCTCTGTCACTTATCTTCTAGAGAATAAATTACCTTGAGAGATGACACCCTGGGCTGTTATCACTTGTCTTATCTGCAGGGTACTCGTTGCCCTCCTGGTAGTTTCCTGACCTCCGGTGGCTGGTGAGCAGCACCTTAGACACACGGATGTGCCCCTTCAAGGACAGAAATGCTCTCTTAGCGGCCTTGGTACTGCTTTATATTGGCAGGTCAGGTAAAGGGCAGTGCAGACCATGGTGGAAGGAGGAGGATGTATGCCCATGAAAAGGAAAGCAACCTGGTTCTAGTTAGGGCACGGCCTCTTACTTGGGTATGATTCCATCTAGCTTCTGCCTCTCTCTGGCCTCTGTTGCTATCCATATATTGGGAGGTGGGACTCAATCCCTATGCAAGGTCCACTTGGATCAACAATTAGGGTGTGTGAGCCTTGTTTCAGAGCCATCAGCTTGATTGGCTTCAGATGCCCTAGGCCAGTGGTCGGCATACTCATTAGTCAACAGAGCCAAATATCAACAGTACGATTAAAATTTCTTTTGAGAGCCAAATTTTTTAAACTTCTTCTAACTCTACTTCTTCAAAATAGACTCGCCCAGGTTGTGGTATTTTGTGGAAGAGCCACACTCAAGGGGCCAAAGAGCTGCATGTGGCTTACGAGCCATAGTTTGCCTACCACAGCCCTAGGGTGATGGGGGATGGATGGTTATTGGTGGTGGGTCATCTTGAACTGGAGAGTCTGAGGTGTGTGTGTGCGCGTGTGGGGACAAGGTTGGGGAACCAGAGCCAATCCAGGGGACTGCTAAGGGGATATGTGACATAATACCTAGGGATGGTCACTGGGCATTCAGTACCATTAGGAACTCATGAAGATACTTTGTAGATAACCCTAAAGACAAGCAACTGATATTCATTGAGTACCTACTTTATACCTATATGATACTGATAGGAATTTTGCATTTGGATTCATATTTTTATAGTTGGATAGTTGGATTACTCAAATACTTCATCTCAGCGCACAGCATCATCATTGTTCCAAACAGCCACTCTTGTTTTAATTATGCATATCATTTTCTTCCCTGCATGCTAGGTCCCTTCTCCCACCTTTCTCGTCATAAAGATATGTGTATATTTTTAAAAAATGAGTAGTGTTTGTGGTGAATGTGTTTGCTTTTAATTGACATACATGATACTATCATATATGTCTCATTCAGTTTCTTTTTCCTTTACTCACATTCCCTTTTAAGACACTAGCCACCTGAGTGGAATAATTCTAGTTGACATTTGCAACTGCTACATATTATCTGAATGTGGAATTTTAACTAGACCACGGGTCCACACTGCTTGAGCCAGTTGAGCAGAGACAGGTTTGAATCATAGGTAAGCATTTATTCCAACACTTTCAGAGGCTCAAGGCTAATAAAACAGGGAGAGCAGCAGGTCATCCACGAAAATGTGCTCTGCATCTCCCCATAAACCAGCTGCTTATATTGGGCAGAAGGACAAAGATTCCATGGGGAAGTAGGCAAAAGGGCACGCCAATGGGCAGTTTACAGGCTGGAGATGTGCAAAGGCTGGGGGTCTTCAAAGAGCTGGCATCTCTGGTTTCTGCAATAAGGTTGTTAATCTTTTCATGATAATGGCAGATGCCTGATGGGAAGGATGGGCTGAATTTCCAGGTGAGCTCCCAGGTCCCATTATACAACTCCCAGCCAGGTTAGAATGTGTTTTCTTTAATCAGAACAAGACAATCAGGGTTAACAGAGCATGATTAATATTTCTTACAATTGTACCTGGTCCCCAATATTCTATTTCTGCCCCCTATTTCAACCAGGACACTGAACTCCTGCCTTCTCCTAGGAATGGCAAATGTATCACCTCCAATTCCCAGAGTAGGGATGCAGGTCTTGTCTGCTGGGGTACTCGTTGCTTTTCCTCAGTGCTTTTCAAAGGGACACATTGGCTGCCAACGAAAGTACTTTTAGGTGTTGCATAATGTGCCTGTTGCTAACATGGAATGACATTCTAGGTTGCATCGTGAAGATCCTATCAGATTAGTGCTAGTAAGTTATTGCTAACCCTCCTTGCTTGCCAAACTTTCCTTTTATAATAGAATAAGAGCAGGATTTATGCTAATAGATTTGTGGGCAGCCCATCAGCTGAAAGTCAATTATGTTAGAAATGAAATAAAACTGTAATTTAATAAAATATGTGTATTTAAATGGTTCTTTCTATTTTTAATAAGCAACCCTGTCAAAGAGGGGATATGACAGTGCATATTTAATATAAAATGTTACTGATTATAATGCATTATTGTTACATATTGTAGTAAGACAGAAAAATACTAATCAAGCCATCATACATCATTGACTGTAAGAAGCTTGCTGCTTTCAAAGATGCTACAATGTGAGCCAATGTGCATCTACTGTGGTTTCCTTTAACAAATAGACTGTTTGAGTAAAGAAAGGAGTTGACTCAATGACAGAATAGTAAATGAGTGACAATTTGGATGTTTAAGTGAATTTAGCAGAAAGGAGGCCGCTGGTGTGGGAGTGGCTGGAGTTTGGGAAACAATGAAGGTCTCCCTTGGGAGGTCCCCACAACAGGTTTGTAAGGGAGGTTGCTTAGCAGGGACAGAGGTCTTCCCATGGCCACAATGTGAAGAAGAAAGTTATACTCAGGCCAGTAGATCAAAAGTCTTCACTTCCAGGTACCAAAGTCCATATAACTCGTGCTCTGACTCAGCATGGCCTGTCTCCTGCCCCTTCTGTCTGAGAGGTCTTGAGGAGCACCCAGTTCTTGTCCTGTTTTATTAGCCTTGAGCCTCTGAAAGCAACCACCTGCTGGTCCTGCCTGAGGCGGCATGAGAAAGGTATTCCGGTACCTTTCTCACACTGGCGACACCATCAACGGAAAAATCAAATAATGCTGAGTGGACATTTCTGACATCGTGGCATCCAGTAAGGGATGTAAATCAAGGGCAAAGAATATCCTCTATTAGTAGTTGTCATAGTAACAGTAATTGCTTTGTTAGCTCTTTCACTTTTATCTCCTTTTGACCCTTTTCACAATCATTATCAGTTTTCCAGCTGTAAAATGGGGATGATATCGTCCCCATTTTACAGCTGGAAAACTGACAATGTTAATTTGTCTCAAATTACAAAACTAATAATGGGTAGAGCTGTAAGTAGATCCATGAAGGCACTGCCTTTTTCTTTTTACAAAATTAAACGTTTATGTTGAGATAATTGTAGATTTATTACTGTAAGAACTACTATAGGGAGATGCAAGAGATCTGGTATATCTTCCCATTAGTAACATCTTGCAGAACTATGAGCCAAATCACATCGAGGATGCTAACATCCGTACACCAAGATACAGGCCATTTCTGTGGATCTATCACTGGTGTTGCCCTTCTGTCAGCACTCCCAACTCCTTTACCCCACCCATCCCCTGACTCCTGGAAACCACTGATTTGCTCTCCATTTCTATAATTTTGTCATTTTAAAATGTTACATAAATGGAATCATATAGTGTTCAACATTTTGATACTGCCTCCCTCTCCCCAGCTTAATTCTCTGGAAACTCATGCAAGTTGTTCAGTATATCAAAAGTAGTTCCATTTTGTTGCTGAGCCATATTCCATGGTATGGAGGTGTCACAGTTTGTTTAATTAATCGGCTATTGAGCAACATCTGGGTTGTCCCACTTTGGAGCTCTTATAAATAAAGCTTCTATGAACAATCATGTACAGGCTTCTGTGTGACCATAAGTCTTCATTTCTCCAGGATAAATGCCCCCAAGTGTCATTGCTGGGCTGTGGTAGTTGCATGTTTATTTTTGAAAGAACCTGCCAGACTATTTTCCAGAGTGGCTGTACTATTTTGTACCTCTCTCTGCCAGGAATGTACCAGTGACCCAGTTTCTCCCCATCTTCACCATTTTTAGCCATTTTGATAGGTGTGTGATTGTATCTCATTGTGTTGTTAATTGCTTTTCCCTAATGGCTAATGCCACTGAGCACCTCTTCCTGTGTTTGTTGCCCTCTGTGTATCCTCTTTGGTGAAGTTCTGCTTCATTTTCATTTTCCCCACTGTTCCTTTTTTTAAGTTGAAATTTGCATTGCGATAGCTGTAGATTCATATGCAACTGTAAACCATAATACAGAAATCAATAATAAAAAGATGAATAGCCCAGTTAAAAAGTGGGTGAAGGATTTGAATTGACATTTATTTCTCCAAAGAAAACATACAAATGGCCAGTGAGCATATGAAAAAATATTCACCCTCACCAGCTATCAGGTAATATAGATTAAAACTATAATGAGATACCACTTCATTCCCACTAGAATGGTTATAATTTAATAAAGAGAAGTAATAGCCCTAACCCGTTTGGCTCAGTGGATAGAGTGTTGGCCTGTGGACTCGAGGGTCCCAGGTTCGATTCTTGTCAAGGCCATGTACCTTGGTTGCAGGCACATACCCAGTTGGGGGTGTGTGCAGGAGGCAGCTGATCTATGTTTCTCTGTCATCAATGTTTCTAATGCTCTATCCCTCTCCCTTCCTCTATATAAAAAATCAATAAAATATGTTAAAAAAAAGAAGTAATAGTAAGTGTTGATGAGAGTATGGAGAAATCAGAACCCTCATATAGTGCTGGTAGGGATGTAAATGATGCACCTACTTTGAAAAACAATCTAACAGTCTATGAAAAACATAAACATAGAATTTGTTCATAAATACACAGTCAAGAGAATTCAAAACATATATCCATGCAAGTACTTGAACATTTATATTCATAGAAACATTACCCATAATAGCCAAAACAAAGTGGAAACAACCCAAAATCCAACAACTGATGAATAGCTATTAAAAAAAACATGGTCTAGCCATACAATGGAATATTGTTCATCAATTAAATGAAACATTGATTCATACTAGAATAAATGCTCAGTGAAAGAAGCCAGTCACAAAAAAAGCCAGTCATACAGCTAGAGTATGATTTCATTATATAAAATCTCCAAAGCAGGCAAATCTATAGAGAGAATATAGGTTAGTGGTTACCTTGGGCTTGGGTGTGGGGAACTTGGAAATTGTAGGTAAAATGATGTGAAGTTTCTTTTGGGGGAAAATTAATATGTTCCAACATTGTGGTGATGGATACACACTCTGTGAATATACTAACTGAACTGTACACTTTACATGAGTGAATTTGGGTGGTATGTGAACCATATCTCAATAAGCCTGTTTTGTAAAAAACAACTAACAGAGATTCTGTGTACCCTTTATCCAGTTTCCCCCATCAGTAATATTTTGAAAAACTATAGGAGGATAGGATATTGAGATCAGGATTTTAAGATTGACAAAATGCAGTGTTGTTTAGACTTTCCCAACTTCAGTCATGCTCATTTTGCTGTGCGTATGTATGTATGAAACTCTGTATGTTTTGTCTCATGGGCAAGTTTGTTTATCCACCATCATGGTCAAGATGGAATAGAATGCTGTCTCTTGAACCTCTGTTCACCCAGAGACCTGCAGCTCCTCCTCATTGTCAATAACCCAACGCAAGGCAGTCGCCCTTTCTTTCTCCAAAGCTTCCCAAGAGGGGGAGCATCCTGCTCCTTGCTGTTGAGGGCAGAATTAATTAAAGGGAAATGAATTTCCACCCACACGGGAGGCACGAAGGTCAGGATTGCCGGCACCATTCATCTAGATTCTAGAATCACCCACACTTCAGAAAGAGTAGGAAATTATCTTACCAAAAGGAGGACCATGAATTCTGGAAGGGAGATACGCCCCCGTGTCTCTGCTCCCCGCTTTCTCCTCCCACCAAGTTCCGAATCCATCTCTCTAACTCCCAGGCCAGGTGGGTGACTTGTCAGCGCTTTCGGAGAGCTGGTATTTATTGGGTTGCCACCAGCATAGGCTCTCAGGGAGAGGCCTGGCAATGATTCATCTGTACTCATCCCTGTGTTTTCATCAGTCTGCTTCTGCGCAAGGGGACAGCCCCACTGGCTCTTCCACAGCATCATCACTTTGGTTTCTCTCAAAATGTTTGCTCAGAAAAAGCCCAGAGTTTGGCCTCAGTTTATTCTGGGCTTCCAGGGGAATTTCCCATCCTCTTCGGATGCTATGGGTGAAGTTGCTAGAACATTCACTCCTTACCTGGCCGAGGAGGAGGTATATCTGGCTTCAGCACAGATTGATTAATTTATTTTGGATCAAAGACAAGCTCACTAGGATCACATCATTTGGGACAAGAGACATGGGAAGAAGGAGTCATCATTATTCCTTGTCTTTCAGCTGTCATCCTACTGCCCCCAAATCACTGGTCTTGTCATAGCTGACCACATGCCAATCCCAACTCTACCCTCCATCTGGATCTTAGAACTCAGCCATGATTTAGCTATCTCAAGCGTCTATCTTGTCCAAATCCACCTCATACAACCCCAACTGTGGTCTCTCAATTCTGGCTTGTCATTCAACCCCACCTCTGCAAACCCTCAAATTCCACCGCTCACAAGCCCAGTTGAATTTTGTATTGAGACGGATGCACGTTAACATCTCAAAAGCGGGTACTTTATCTATGATAATTCTGGTATTTTGATTAGGTGAGCAACTTGTGAGTCAAATAGAAGCTCAGAGATGTGAAAAGATGTGTCCAAGACCACACAGTATAATGGCAGTAAAAATTTTGAATAGCAAATTTAAATTTCTCCATTTTAACCATGCTTTCCCTGCAGCCTCCTTCCTTCTTCAAGATTATTATTCCAGAGGATAGGTACCTGACTTTCTAAATCAGACCATAGCCTTGCAAACTGGGCCCTATAGAGATGAAAAGGACAACCAGCAAGCTAGAGACCCAAGGAAGGGGTAATGTTGTAGCCTGAGTCTGAAGTCAGTCTTCTGGAAGTTTTCTCATCTTGGAAAGAGGAGAAAGAACTTCAGGCCTTCAACTGATTGGATAAGATCCATCCAGCTTATAGAGGGCAATCTGCTTTACTGAAAGTGTACTGATTTAAATGTTAATCTCATCTAAAAAGACCTTCACAGTCGCACCCACACATGCTTGTTCAAATATCTGGGTACCATGGCCTTATCCAGTGGTCAGCAAACTGCAGCTCAAGAGCCACATGCGACTCTTTGGCCCCTTGAGTGTAGCTCTTCCACAAAATACCATGGCCTGGGAGAGTCTTTTGAAGTGGCATTAGAAGAAGTTTAAAAAATTTGGCCCTTAAAAAAAATCATTGTACTGTTGATATTTGGCTCTGTTGACTAATGAGTTTGCCTAGCACTGGCCTAGTCAAATTAACACAGAAATTGAGCTGTTTTACCAGCCTACATTTCTATATAAAGGAAACGACTGGGAGGGAGGAAAGAGAGGGGATTGAACCATCCTGTGAAGGCAGTTGACCAAGAAAAGAGAATGGTTTCAGATAAGTGAAAGGAGCATCCAGAACAGAGGGATTTCTAGGCAGAGCCACCTCACAGGATGTCCTAGTAATGTCACAGCAGCCATCTGAAGTAAGCATGGCAGTATAGCTCTGAGGCTGAGGGATGCTTAGAGGTTTAGCCCTCCACACTGCCCTTAGTTCTGAGGTGCTATGGACAGCTGGCACTAGGGTGGAGTACTGGCTAGGAGGTCAACCATAGCAGGACTAAGGTGGTTCTGAAGAGAAGGCTAGAGAGATAGGCTGAATGCATTCATAATAGCCCCCAGAAAGGTCTAGAGGTGGTGGGACTGAGCCAGCCAGAGAGCACCTGGACTTTGCCAAAGCAGAGATGTAGAAGTAGAGGTAGAGGTAGAGGTAGAAGTAGAAGGAAGTAGAAGGAGGTAGAAAGAGGTAGAAAGAGAGAGAAAGAAACTCAGCAGACCTCCAGTCTCACCTGTTGCAGACTCCACTTGGTCAGTCTGCAGTCAGGTAGACCAGATGTTATTTCTGACACTAACATCCAACTGGCTTGGTGCCTCAGGCCCCCAGTGTTTTGTTTCCATCATAAGGTTGCATAGACCACACTCAGGCATCTTGGGTTGGAGTTGGGGATGGCAGTCAGGAAGCCATCCTTTCAGAAACTGGGCTTTTTTCTCCTAGAGCAACTGACCCATTCCTAAAGATCTATTTAAATTATGGGCTCAAATTAAATATAAATTATATAGACTTTACAGTCCACATCTTATCTACTAACTGGCTTCATTAGAGGAAGCAATACATTGCAGAGCTGATGTGTGATTGCATTTGTTCTGGTAACAAGGGGTGACTCCAGGAGGGAAAACTAGATCTTTTCCTCAGTATTTTATACTGACCTCCAGATAGTCCAGGTAGTTAACAGATGTGCTTCAGGATCTTACACCCCCTCTGGCTAACTCCTGCCAGCCTCAATCCTACCCTCTGACCATGGCCTTCCAACATTCACTCTGAGGTCAATGGAGGCTGACTAAGGGAAGGGCACTTTCATCATTCTTTGTACAGCACATTGCTATACTTTCACTTTGAGAAATGTAAAAATGCAGAAAGGTATCAAGAATGATATCACATATAACACCACTATCCAAATTAACATGTCCTATTTGTTTTTAGTCTTTTAAACATGAGTGAGATGTTACAGATAGACTTATTGTCCCCTTTGCCTATTTTCTTCCTGTCTTCCCCAGAAGCAGCCAGGTTCTCGAGTTTGAGGTGGATTTTCCTAGCCCAGTGGTCGGCAAACTCATTAGTCAACAGAGCCAAATATCAACAGTACAGCGATTGAAATTTCTTTTGAGAGCCAATTTTTTTAAACTTCTTCTAATGCCACTTCTTCAAAATAGACTTGCCCAGGCTGTGGTATTTTGTGGAAGAGCCGCACTCAAGGGGCCAAAGAGCCGCATGTGGCTCACGAGCCGCAGTATGCCGACCGCTGTTCTAGCCCATTAAAAAATATTTTTATACAGACACATACACACACTCATGAAAGATACAAATCATTTTGCATGTGTTTTAAAATCTAATCACATGTACCCAACCATATGCCTGATTTGGTAACTGCATTTCCCCTTGCTCTTAATGAGACTACTTGTTAATCATTCTAGTTATTCATCTGCTATAATTTATTTGCTCTCCTATTGATGGAAATTTTCCCCCAAATTTGTACATTTATAGCCAGAATCCCAATGGTCATCTGTACATGTTTCCCTGAGTCTCTGGCAATGGGAATGCTGGCTTTCTTGTTTTGTATAAGGCAGTTATCAAACTAGGGTAGTGGTCAGCAAACTCAGTCAACAGAGCCAAATATCAACAGTGCAATGATTGAAATTTCTTTTTGAGAGCCAACATTTTTAAACTTCAACTTCTTCTTATGCCACTTCTTCAAAGTAGACTCGACCAGGCCTAGGTATTTTGTGGAAGAGCCATACTCAAGAGGCCAAAGAGCCGCAGTTTGCCGACCACGTCACTAGGGCATTTCTCCACTGAGACGCTGAATTCCTCAAGATCAGGGACTGTGCTCGATTCATCTCGGTGTCGCCAGTGCCTACACATCACATGGAGATAAATGAATAGACATATCAATGAATGAGATGCCTTCATCCCTCCCCCTGCTTTCCCAAACTAGCTTCCTCCCCCAGTCTAGCATGACGAGTCAAGGGAATTTCCTGCCACGGCTTACAGTGTGTGTTACCTGCATTTTCTTGTTTAACTGCCCCAACTTCCCAAGTTATAACAGTTTACAAGTGATAAAATGAGGCTTATAGAGGTGAAATGAATTCCTGTCATCACAGTCAGGAGTCAAGGTGAAATTTAAACCCAGGTCTGTGCAAATCCAGAGCCTGTGGCCACTCCACTCTCTTCTGCTGTGTCTCTAATCAATTCATTAATATGGAGGCCCCTGATCTTTTGCTTCAGTAACATGATCTCAGCTTTGACAGTTCTCTTCCCTTCAATGAAATCTTTTTCCTCTCAGAGTCTGGGGAATTCATCTTCATTAATTATCCCACAGCTTTGACTAATTAACCGATATCTATCTTGCAGGGCCTTGCATCTACAGTAGAATGCTCAGGTGTTAGCAGGATGCTTTTTATGAGTGGGGCCAGCTCCGTGTTTCTAGAGTTGGGAAAGCCAGACCAAGGAGATGAAGAAATGGGCTCAAGGTGCTATAGTGAAGTAGAAACCAAGCTAACGCCAGCACTGGGTCTCCTGTGACCAGGTCTGGTCCCTTCCACCTGGCGTTTGGATTATCTGATGGGGCTGGTTCTTCTCTAACATGGAGAGAAGTTGATTGGTGTATGGCTTTGCCATCCCACTGACTTCAGGGGAAATGAGGAAGGTGCTGGCAGGACTCGGGCTGGAAACGGATGACCCAGAAAGCAAGGGCTGTCTAGCGTGGGAAGCACCAGAGGGAAGCTCCAGGCACTGCTGACTATTGATGAGGCACCGGGGGCAGCCACCTTGATGCAGAGAGCCTGCACTCATTAGGATTGGCCGACTGCTGGCAGAGACAACTCCAGGTGCTCAGAGGCAAACTAAAATTAACTGTTTCACATCATGCTCCAAAGCTACCGGTGGATTTGATCTCTGCTACCGGGGGTGGTTCAGGGAGTCATTTTCCTTCCCATTTTGATCTATTCCCTCTCCAACATGCAGCCTGCAAAGTCAGTATCCAGGGTGGATAGGGAGCCGAGCTAAGTCAAGGTCAGTCAAGGGCAGAGCGTGCACTCCTGGCTCCACAGCCAGTGGCTGGGATTTCTGCCACACTGTCCTTCCTGCCTCTCAGCCTCTCAGAGCTTGCTTGCTCCTGTCTGAAATGGGAGTCACACAGCCTGCTCTGTCCATCCTCAAAGCTCAAGAGCAGCTTTTGCCAACTGGTGGTCTGTGAGGTCCAAAAGGTTGGTGACCCATCTGAAAGGTTGGTGACTGCTGCTCTAGAATATGTTTTGTAAATGGAAACACGTCCTGCAGACTGCCTACCTCAACTTGACCTTCCCTTTCAGGCCCTGAGTGTAGATGACAGATATGAGAAAGGTTCTTCAGGAATGGAAGGACAGCTGCAGGGTGATGGTGCAGGACATGGTAGCTGGGTCGATGGCCCTGCGAGGCGAAGGCACAGGGAGCACCTCTCTTCAGATGAGGCTGGCAACTCAGGACATTGAGACTCAGTCCTGTCTCCCTGCCCCTCCTGCCAGCAGCCAGCAAGCTCACATCTGCAGGGTCAGTTGTTGCCCTTGAACTTGGGCTGCAGCACCGCTGGAGCTTGCCAGGGGAGTTGGTTGGCTAGGGAATGGACTTTGGAATCCATTAGCTCTGGATTTGAGTCTTGGTTCTGAGACTTAGTGGGCTCACTCTCCTCCTTCATAAAATGGGGAGAATGACTTATGTGGTTGTTTTGACAACTACATGAGCTCATTATGAAAACTGCTTAGCAGATTGAAAACAAGCAGCATGCAGGAAAGCTGCGGTTCTTTTCATGCCCTCTCCAATGTACGAGAGATGACTGCGGGGCACTTGCATAAGGGTTGAGTCAGAACTTCCCCTGTGGCTTCCCTCGTGGCCCCATTTCGATGAGCAGCCTTTGCCTCAGTGTCCCCTTTCTTCCCATCCCGATTCTTTCCCCGAATGTTAGCAGAGGCTCAGAGACTCCAGCTAGCCCTTTGAGGCCAGGTCCCCAGGCACCCCTGCCTGCCGAGGCCTCGGCTGGATTCCCAGGCTGAGCTCAACCACCTAGAGCACCTCAGCAGTGAAGTCTGAAATCTAACGTTTTCATTACCGTATTGATCATGGGCCGGTATCAGTCTCATGGACTTGATCTTATATAACATCCAGATTCCCACTAGAACCACAGTGGGTCCCCTCCAGGATGTAGGAGTGAGGGTGTGGGCAGGGAAGGCAGGGAGGAAGGCGAAGCCAGCGTGGGCCAAGAGTCACATTCCCCCTGGGCTCCTGTGGAAAATATGGGCAACGTGCTCGGGCATGGTCCTGCAGAAAGAAGGGAACAGGGGACAATCGGCCAGAGCCCCCACCCCTCATTGGTTGAGATCTCCAGGGACCCTCCACCTCCCACTTTGAAAGGCCCCCAGGTTAACTCTGAGTGGGCTGAGAAGTGGAGAGACTTGGAGGCATGTGCTGGCAGGAGAACATGTCTGTGGTTGTGGGGGTGATGATGGCTGAAGCCGCTTTACTTAGCACGCTACTTCCCACTCTGGAGTGTGCCTGGAACATTCCCAAGTTCTAGGCTCAAGTGTCACCCTCTACAGGGGGCTTTCCTGGTGTCTTATCTGAGGGAACCAACCTAGGGTTACTCCATCCAGTGCTGTTTTTCTCTCCACGACCCTCCTCTGGCAGCTTGGCTCGTGGAGCTTGAGACTTCCAAGTCCATGAGTGGGTCCAGGTGTTGGGATCCATTCAAGTCAGCCCTGCACCCGACTTGGACAGGGCTCATCACAGACCAAGAGGGTCTAATTCCAGGACACAGGTGCCAAAAAGTGCCAGTGCTTTGGGTGATTGGCAGCTGTTGGGGTGGAAGATGTCAGCGTCAGGTCCAGCAGGCAAGGTAAAGCTACCAGCCCAAGGTAACCAGCAGCAGGAAGTGGGGACCTCAGGGAGACAGGTCTAGTGTCATTTCTGCAGACAGGCAGGCAGCAGGAGGCTGTCTTGGGAGCGGACCAGGCCTCCTGGACCCCCGCTGGCAGATCAGGGTCCTTCTCTGGGCCTGGTTCCCCTTCCCTTACTGTGGCCACAGTGATGGTGTCGCCACAGGGTGGGAGGAGAGGAGTGGTGAGTTTAGGGCCTGTTTCAAGGAAGATGCATTTTTATCTGGCTGCAGCTCATTAGCAAACTGACCATGCAGGGATCGTGGGACCCAAAGAGTATCCTTTGTGTGCTTCGTCCAAAGGGGCGTAGGGGGTGGGGCGACAAGGCAGCCTGCAGTTTAGTGCTCTTGTCCCTGGAATTCTGGAGACTCTGTGTGCAGAGCAGCAGGGCAGACCCTTCCGAGGAGCATGGTTTTTTGAGCCTCAGGAAGAACAGCCATGTCTCCATGAGGCCAGCTCAGCAGGACCACTTGCCTGGACAGTGAGTCACCTTCCCGAAGAAGGTCAGGAGCTGGGGCTGCAGGCGTCCCCTTCTCAAGGACCTCACCACATTGCGCTTCTCCAAACTGTGATGGGCACTAGGCAGGAGGTGCGTGAGGGAGGTATCTGCTGTGTGGTCAGAGGAAACATTGATGTGTGCCCCTTTGCCTCACACACATCTTTCCTCCAGGCACCTGGTTCCCATCGTTGTGATAGTTCCTGAGAACGGAGCATCAGTGGTGGCAGGGAAATCGGATTCATTCCTTATGCTTCTAGTCAGTGACTGTGCAGTGGGCTGGCTCCCTGCTGGCGTTTGCAAGGTGCTAATTATATTTATTGCCATATGATAGGGCTCTAAATAAAGCTATTCATTTGAGTCCTGATGCACTAAAGAAAGCACCTCCTCAAGAGTGAGCTTTGAAGTTACCCAACCTTCCCGTGCCCCAGTTTCTCCTCTGTTCAATGGCTATGTGGTGTTACACCATAACATTTTCCTGAGGAGTAAATGAGTTTCTACACGGGCAGCACTTATCCCAGGGCCAGCATGTACCTAGAGCTGTGACAAGCAGTTCATGTTGTGATTTTCAGCATCATCATTCATTTAAAGACAGAGTCTGAGGGAAGGAAGTCAGGGATTGCTTTCGAAATAGGGGAGTCCAAATTGGGAGTCTCTGTGCAACTTCATGTTCTCAGTGTTCTTGTATCTTTTCTGCAGAAAGATTCGCAGTGGCTTACGGATCAAACCCAAAATTGCACCAGTGGGATGAAAGCAGAGAGCGGTGGAAGGAACCAGAAGGAACAGAGTCGTGATGCCTGGAGAAGGCAGGTGATGAGCGGTCTTTACTCTGCTTGCACCGGAGGCAGGGAGAGAGCATACTGTCCACTTCCTGATCCCAGCACCAGGTACACATTCATTTGTCGCAGAAAGCTCTTCAGGTGCAGGGACAGGGACTAGGCACAATGGGAGAGCACGTGGGGTCCCTTGAGGCCTAGCTCACGCTGAGTACAGTTTACTGTGTCTGTGTGTCCAGCTCTACCAATGAAGAGCTGTTAAAGGCGTGACTTCTGTGACTTCTATGACTCCACTAGAAGATCTGGCACTGTGCTTTTTAAAGAGATGTTTTTAAATTTTTAGAGAAAGGAGGGAGGGAGAGAAACATTGATCGGCTGCCTCCTGCATGCCCCCTACTGGGATCGTGCCCACAACCTGGGCTTGTGCCCTGGCTGGAAACTGAAGCAGGGATCTTTTGGTGCATGGGACAACACCCGACCAACTGAGCCACTCCAGCAGGGGCAAGATCTAGGACTTTGCTTTTTGGAGCTGAAATGGCAAAGCAGAAATTGGGGTGTGAACCACCAATGGCAGATGCGAGTGTTGGCTGCCTCTCCCAGTGACACACTAAAATCTTAGATTTCCTCTCCTCTCTCTGCCCCAAACCCTGCCATGGAGCAGCTACCTGCACATAAAGCTCATGAATTCACCTGTCTGAGCTTCTTCCTAAATTACCTGAGAGCATTCACCTTAGCTCCACTTTGGATCCTCCGGGCAAGTGTTTACTGATCTCTGCTTCGTGTGAAGTATGTTTCTAGGGAGTAGGGGGGCACAGCACTCACTGAGCACCCCCTACATGCCAGACACCTTCTGCGGTACTTCAAACACAGTATCGAGTTGACTGCAATCATGCGGGGTTAGCTGTTATTCTTGCTGACTTATAGACAAAATCACCTAAGGCTCAGGGAAGTTATGTGACTTAGCCAAGGCGGCACTTGAAGCAGAGCCAGAGCCTAGACTGTAGAGGGATTGATTCCACTTGCGTCTCCCCTGCCTGGAACCTCCGTTTTGGAGTCTGCTAAGGACTGTTCCTGCCCCCAGCACTCTGCAGTGTGTTCAGGGATGCAGTTTCCTGACTCCGTATCTAGTAGTTTTGTTATAACCAACCTCAGACTTTAGTATTAAAGCATGTGTCACAGCCCGGCCAGTGTGGCTCAGTCGGTTGAGCATCATCCCAGGAACCAAGAGGTCGCTGGTTCAATTCCTGGTCAGGGCACATGCCCAGGTTGCAGGCTCAATCCCAGTAAGAAATGTACAGGAGGCAGCCAGCCGATCAATATTTCTCATCATTGATGATTCTATCTTCCTCTCCCTCTCACTTCCTCTCTCTAAAATCAATTAAAACATATTTTAATACCCTCCCCCCCACACACACATACATTATTATAGCTGTACATGTAGCCATTTCAGTTTCATTCAATTGGCATGTAGGTGAAGTGGGAGAAAGAATTAAGTGGTGACTGAGACTGGGGCTGAATGGTAACAGCGTCTCTTTTTACACGTAAGCTAGAGTTTCCTGCCACCTCCTAAGGGAAGGTTGGAAAGTGAAATGTGGTTCCCACAGCCTGGGAGGCGGTGAGATTCTCTGGCAGCAAGTCAGGGTGGGGGCTGCAGATTTCTCTTTCTGTAAGGAGCTCGCTTCGGAGAAACGAATGAAACCTAGAGTTTTGAGGGGGTCTGCCAACATGCCAGGTCCCTGGAGGATGGGCTCTGTCTGTGCGCAGGAACACTCACCCCTTTATTTCACCTCCTGTCTTAAGGGGTCACGTTCTGAAGGGTAAACAAACATCTGTGTTTTGTTATGTCGCAACTCTTCCAGGGTTTCCTTTCTTTTTTACATTTGGGTCTCGGGCTGGAGCAGACACAGTTTGGACAGCCCATACTAATGGGGCGGAGGTGCTGAGTAAGTCCATTTTAGGGCTGGTGGGGACATGCCGACACCACTTTAAGTCGCCAAGCCCTCGGGTGCTCACGGCTGCAGTGACAGCCTGCTCGCCCTCTGGGTGGCTTTGGCCGTGAGAGGTTCTTGTCTAACTTGAGAGCAGTGTGTCCCCAGGGACATTTTGCCACTGAATCCAAGTTCTTCTCTCTGTCCCTTAACAGATGCTCCTCTCTCCCTTCCTGGAGAGACCTTCAGAGACTTTGAGACAGAGATTGTGTCCCGGCGCATTTCTCTCTCCAGGGAGGTGGTGTTTCTTGTCTCATCATCCCGATTGCCAAAGTGTGTGCCATTCTAAAGGTGACAAGCTTATTCACCAGACATCTGCTGATTGAGTGCAACTCTTTCCCCCACCCCCCTTAAACTGGGATTGATCGTGACCTGGGAATCTTCCCAATAACTTGCAGGCAGATACTGTACGTTAATTGCTTAATAAAGGACTCCTCATTGTGCAGCGACTATGTTCGAGCACCATGAGGGGAGAAATGAATGGCACCTGCCATTTTGAGGAGGTTTGGGGTTCTGCCAATGTACCGGCTCTCCGGAGGTCTGTGGGCACGACCCTGAGATGTAGTGGAGTCTGTAGCCTGACCTGGAGCTAACCCGTGTGGCACTGAGTTAAAAGCACTTAGTGGGCTTTTGGGAGGACATAGAAGCCTTCTCACAGCTGACTCTGAGGCTCACCTGAAGGGCATTCAGGTGGCTTGTCCTCAGGCTCCCCTGAGCCGAGTCCCCATGTGTCTCTCTCCCTGGCCCCTTTCACAACCCTGGGCCTGCTGCTAACTGCTGTGAGGAGCTCAAGTGCAGGGACTGTAGGCAGAGAGAAGCCGAATGCCTGAGAGGATGATCCAGACTCATTTTATATTGGGAAGCAGAGGTGCTTTATGGAAAAGCTCTCAGGCCCACAACCAGGTGAATCCAGTGTAGCGATGCTCCTACTATCCCTGGAAAAAGCCCTCTGATTCTCTCTGTCCTGTCACTTGAATAATCTTTTAACAGTTAGTGCGTGTAAATAGAAGGCTGGGGAGGTCAGCTGATTTTGCTCAATTCCCATCAGTCCTTGCGAAATGATGGCTCTGGGCATGGTGGGGTGGCAGGGTCTGTACAAACCCGGGGGGCTGCTCTCTAAGCTGCCACGTGTGTGGAAAGTCCCTGGAGAAGGGATTTGGGTTGGAATCATACCACGTTCTGTCTTTCAAATGACTGATGCTTATGGTGCTTTTCCCTCTAAACATCTGCTGGATTTCTCCCTCCTTGGCTGGAGGACAATCTCGGCCGTGGCCGTGGCCAGCTCTAGGAGAGGCTGCTGCCTGGGGCTCTCCATACAGCCCTTTCCTTTGCTGTTTCTCTAAATCGCACTGTTAGGTTCTGACCTCTTGAAGTCATGATGTGGGTGAGTGGGACCTGAATTTGAATCTGCACCGATTGCCCGGCAACTTTGAGAAACTTGTGTCCTCTCCGAGCTCATTTCTGCTGAAAATGGTGATCTGGGGACAGAGTTGACACTTGACACATGAACTAGAAACTGAGGCGAGGCTGACCAGGTCTCCTTGCCTCTCCTCCCAGGGCTGGCCGCGTGGCCAGGTAGCATGCCATGACTGAGAAACGACAGCACAGGCTCTCCTCTGGGGGCTGGAGATACGGGAGAGGACACTCATATAGCTCCTGCTGTTCAATTTTACCGGTTTCTAGAAAACATGCGCCTACATAAGTAAACCTGGCCGAAATATACGCTGTGGAGAACAACAGAGAGGAGTACTGGGCACAGGGCTTGTTTGTGCACACTCATGCATTTTTGCATGTGCATGTGTGAGCTTATATGGGTGGTGAGGGAAAGTCTCACAGAGAAGGTGACATTGGGAGGATTCCTGAAGG
Organism: Antrozous pallidus; assembly: GCA_027563665.1. Lineage (NCBI taxonomy): Eukaryota > Metazoa > Chordata > Mammalia > Chiroptera > Vespertilionidae > Antrozous > Antrozous pallidus. The sequence continues at coordinate 74,683,355 of CM050522.1, read as the reverse complement.
AAGTCAGAGTGAGCCATGCGTGTGGTGGGGAAGTGCATTCCAGATGAAGTCTGAAGGGGGAGCGTGCTTGTCGTTGAAGGACAGCAGGAAGGCTGGCGTGCTGAAAGCATCCTGGGAGAGGAGTTGAGGTCATGGAAGTATGAGGAGAGGGATCACACAGATCCTTGGAAGCTACTGGAACTCCCTGGACTTGGGCTAAGCCAGGAGGCAGGCTTTGGGGGTTTTGAGCAGTGGGATGAGATGACTCAGCATTTTAAGAGGATCATCCTACAACTTCCTGGAGGCCGAGATGGGCTCTAGGAGGCAGGTGTTGGGGGCACAGGACCCTGACTTTGTTTTCAGTGCTGCCCAAGCTTCTCAGGATAGTCCAGAGAGATTGCCACCTAACCCCAGTGTTAGGGGTGAAGAGAAAGTGAACATCCAGGGCAACAGGAACTGGCCCCATTGCACTGTACTCAAAAGGTGAGCTGTGGGAAATGAGGGGCCTGGGACAAGCCAAAGGAACAAGCGTGGGACAGTAGGAAAGGGAGAGCTTGGCCTTCACAACCAGCAGTGAGGGAGGAGAAAGCAAACATAAGTTAGTGGTGGGACATTAATTCGACGGAGCCCTTAAACATGCCCAAGAAGGTTGCTCAGTAGTCCTTGCCAGGAGGTCCTTTTGGAATCTGAGTGGGATTGGACACGTGGTCAGAAACCCTGTCCCTGCCCCCTAGGTTCCTGTCCCCCAACCCAATGCACATTCGCAGGTGGTGACAAGCCAGGGTATGTGGTTGTCTACAGGAGGCTTTGCGCAGTACCTGCCATGCCTTGGGCAGAACTTGAGCTCCTTATAGAGAGAAGGATTAGAGTGGAGATAAAGTGTTTTCTCGAAAGGGTCTGTGAGTCTGGGAGCCCAGTTGGTATCATGTCCGCATCACTAGGTTCACAGGGAGCTCCTACCCGCCTAAAGTTGGGGGAGACTGCCATCTGCTGGAAAGACTTAAGTATGCACCCAGACGCAACTTCAGAGAGACACACTTGTATTGACATTTTCTCCAGGCCAGGCACTGTCCAGTTTCTCTTTTAAAACAACACAAATTCTCTTCAGGGTAGGAGGTCCTCTTCATTCTCATTTTTAGGGGTACTCTGGAAAATTAAGCGAGTAGACCAAGATAGTTTGGTCATTGGAAAACCTGGGGTTCAGCTCAGCTCCAACTGCCAGGATTACTTTGCAGAAGTTGCTGTGATCACACCTGCTTTGCAAACGGTAAAAGGTGATGTTGGAGCTGGCAAGTGGCAGGTGTTCTGGGTGTACTGAGTGAGATGGTACGCCTCAAGGCTTTGTGGCTGAGGAGCTCAGAAGTCCTGGTCTTCTGTCCCAGGTCTGGCATCTCAAGGCCCGTGAACTTCACTGCTCTGAACACAGTTACAATTGCAGTTACAACTGCAAATATACTGGGCTAATACGGCAGCTGCTTATTTGCACAGTGTGTGTGTGTGTGTGTGTGTGTGTTTCCTACTGAGATCTACTTTCCAGTCTTGGGGTTGGAGCTGTTTATCAAGGAGAAACCCGATGTCGGCTTGCTTTTTGAGCTTTCAATTCATTTTGGGGGCTCACTGGGAGGGAAGAGGAGGAGGAAGAGGGGAGGGAGCTTTCTGCTGGCCACTGATATAGCACACCTGCTCACATCCTGCCTGGGTGCGTGCATGTGGAGGCTACCAGCACCCACTGGGCCAGGGGAGACAGGTGTGGGGAGTTGCCCTTCTGAAGAGCAAAGCTGATTACGTCAGTTGTGCCCTAAAGACCTTCCACAATTCTCAGCTGCACTCAGAGAACACAAGCCTACAAGGCCAGCCCTTGTACTATCTTTGCAGTATTAACATAAGAAACATTCAAACCAGTAAACAATTTTTGTGAGTTTATTTGAGCCAAACTGCTGACAGTTGCCAGAAAGCAGAATGTCAACATTCTCTGGAGAATGGCATAACTTATATTTTATTTAAATTATAATCAAAGGAGGAGATGTAAGTGGGTTACATGAAATCCATTGGTGATAGATTAGGGAAGTGAGAGGAAGCAAAGCTGGGAAACTTCTAGGATTGGATAAAAAGTAAAATGATAGACACTTGCTTCTTTTACATAGGTGGGCACAGGATACATAGGTGTTAACAGCCAATAATTAACATGATAAAATAACAATGAGGGAATTTGTGGACTCTACCGTGGTGCATTGAGAGGTCAGATAAAGGATAGTCACAAGTTACTCTGACATTCCAAAGGGACCTTTGGAATAGTAGCTGCAGAAGACAATAGGCTCATTAAGATCAGAGTTGATTTTTGTCAGGGAAGATACTGGCCTAAGACAGTGGTCGGCAAACTCATTAGTTAACAGAGCCAAATATCAATAGTACAACGATTGAGATTTCTCTTGAGAGCCAAATTTTTTAAACTTAAAAAATTAATTTAAGAACTAACGCCAGTTCTTAAAAGTAGACTCTCCCAGGCCATGGTATTTTGTGGAAGAGCCACACTGAAGGGGACAAAGAGGCAGCCGCATGTGGCTCTGAAGCCGCAGTTTGCCGACCACTGACAGGACATGACTACCCATTATAAACTTTTTTATGTAAAAAGTTTTCATATCAGACCATCCTTTGTGGTTATACTAAGTCTCTTGAGTTTGCAAGGCCGCCTGCAGGCCTTTCCTGAGCTAGTCAGGTGAGCAGGTGGCCCCTTTTGGTTCTTAGCAGCCAGCCACAGCTGACCTTGGTCTTACCATTGTCTTCATTTTAAGCACGGAACCGCCTCTGAGTCCTCCTCCCCTCTCACCCATATTCTGAGGAGCCATGCCCTACCTAGTGCTCCAGGGCCCTGCAGCGCCCCCATTCCCACAGTTAGTGGGGCTTTGACTCTGGCTCCCCACATCTCTATGTAGGCTCACCCCATCGAAATGGCACCATGTCTAGGAAAGACGCCCTGTCAGAATTGAGGACAGCTCAGGATATGGAGAAACTCTCTGGAGCCCCAAGTCCTATGGGTGTTACCTTCTAAACCTCACGGAATCATGAGCATCAGCTTAGCTTCATCTACCTTTTTTGGGAGGGGATGGGACTGGCACTCAGAGACCTCCGGCAGGAGCCTGTCAAGGGTTAAGGCTCCACTAAGGTTTGGCGGTCGCAGGGCACCTGTTTGTTTGGGTGTATGGAGCAAAGCGGGTGTTGCTATGGCTGAATTGCAGGTAACAAGTCTGTGATCTGGAGCAGCAAATTGTGTCTCTGACATGACAGCGCTTAATAAAGCGTGATAAACGGTGCGGCAAAGCCTGGCCAGAGCTCGAGGCTCTGATCCTCTCTCTGAGCCATCACGTTCCATTTGAATGAGGCCTATCAGACCAAATGTTTCCATTAAATGTCAATTTGCTGAAAGCACTCCAGGGAATGAACTGGGGATTGCTTTCCCCATCCTGGTTCTAAAAGAGAAATGTGTCCAGTGTGGTTCTGACTCTTAGTCACTGGTTGTGAACAGATCTGCCTGCTGTGCTGAGCAGCGAGCTCCCCTCTTACCAGACGTATTCAGGCTGTGGCTGGAGGGTGGGGGACACTGGGCTCTCCCTTCCTTTCGGGGGGCTTTGAGTAGGGGAGGAGATATTCCTAACAGGCATTCTTTGCAGTTCTAAGGTTCGGGATTGTGGACCCTGATGAAGGATCCGGGGGACTTTCCTCATTCTGCCACCTGTCAGTTGTCCTCATGGCACACCTTTCCCCAGGGAAGGGAGGAGTTTCATCAGGGGTGGGGGTGGGGGAGCAGGGATATTGGGGCCAGAGTTTATTTAAGTCCTGGTTCTATTAACTGGGTAAGTAGCCACACACAAGGCAACGCTCTTGTAGGAGCCCCAAGCCATCATATGTGAAATAATAGTAGGATAACTACTGCTGATTAGCACTTAATGTGTGCTGGGCACAATGCTAAGGGCCTCCTGTAGGTGATATTACTCATTTCTCATGGAAATGCTTTGACATGGGAACACGTGTGTGAGCACCCCCACTTAGGCAGTTCTGCCTCATCTATATCATAACATTGTTAGACAGGCGATCACATAGCAAAATAGGTGTACAAAATAGCTTTTAAACCATAAACAATTAGTCTTGGAAATACTGAGCAAGAAGCTGAATCTAATGTGTAAGCTTTTCCGACCTTGTTCAACTTTGTCCAGAAAAGTGTTTCCCTCCCTTCTGGCCCTTGTTTCCCACGTGACTAGCACTCCCCTGGTGTTCAATACGTTGGTTTTGGTGGGATTCAAGCTCAACAATGGAAGGTGAAACAACAGCCCAATTTAAAAGTACTTGTGCTTTTATTAAAAAAAAATACAATCAGGTACTGTCCACATGTGTTTCAGGAAGGAAAGTCTCTTTAAAAATCCTTAGTTTTCACCATCATCCATATTATTATATTAATAATATTAATTATATCCTTAACATTGAAACAGGGTTGCTTTTCTGGGTTCTGTTGTATGAAATGTAAAAAATGGGGATGGCTCCCAGTGACACACACTGAATCACTGGGGACAAAAATAATAATTAATTATGCAGCTTTGTGTAAAAGACAGCCAGTTCTAAAACTACCACTGTACAGCCGGATACCCCCACCCCATCCCACAGCAGCCAAGAGAAGGAAAACTCCTGGGCTGCTGTCCTGGAAGGCGCTTGCGGATTCGAACAACACAACAGAAACCTGTTGGAGAGGTTGTCTTTGGTGCGAAGGAAGGAATCGCAGAGCGGGGAAGGCCGTGCTCCTGCTGTTGGCCCCGAGGCGCCATGGTCCCCGTGAACTCCTGCCAAATGCCCAGGTGTGGCTTGACGGTTAGACGGGTTGCACTGGTGCTTTGGTAAAATTCTTTTCTTCCTCTGGGCCCTACACCTCTCAGCCAGTTGTCCCTGCAATTCACGCCCGCTTGCGCCTGCCTTCGAGGTTTCGGAAGTTGCTGGGTCTCACCTTCATCTCAGCAAACTGGATGGAATATTCGTGGCCCTTCCAATGGAACCAGTTAACACCCTGTAGAACGAGAGAAGAGCTCCCAGTTGGTTACCAGTAGGCACTGACCATTGCTCTCTAGAGGACGGGTGAGTTCTGATCCAGCATGACTGTTGGGCAGTTCACAGCTGTCTGTCTGCTGACCTGTGCGGTGAAAAGTGCCAGCGGGGCTGGTGGAATCTGACTCAGCTGTGTTACTTGACTCACATTCGCTCTGCCATCTTAAACTAAGTGGTGGTCAATGGCATTTGCCATCACGAGGAAAAGTGGGGAAAGAATTCAGGTCAGGACTGGAGGTAACAGAATTGAGCAGCTCTGTGTGGGGGCATCTATAATCCATGGGATTCCTACCAAGGATCTGACTGGGGGCCGGAATGGGATGGCAGAACGTGAAGGAGCAGAGCCGGAGCCCACCCCTCTCTCCTTTACAGCCTTTTACATTATCTTCTCCTCCTTCCACAATTGGGAGGAAGATGGAAAAAGACATTTCCCTCGGTACATAGCTGTCTGTATTTTTCAGGAAGACTTTGTATTGCACTTATGTTAGAGGACAAGGCGGCGAAGGTGATACAATGCTCAGAGTGGAAGTGTAACTGAGGCGACATAATAAGATGCAGGAACACCTGCATTCACCCCTTTGTCTGCTCTCCTTTTGGGGCTCAAAGATTTTGCCTGAGGAAAGCTATTTTGGAATCCACTTGATCAGTGGTTCCCCTCGTGTGCTATTTCTATGACTTCACCTGACCTGCATGTCACTGAGGTTCCCCCTGCTGTGCTGGGGAAAACGTCATCTACTGAGATTGCTGCCCCTAGTCTCACCCCCAGCTGGCTTCCCAAGCTTGGTCCTGGACCCTCTCGGTCTGCTCACCTGACTGTGGTTATTGTCCCCATATCTGCCCATCAGGTTGACACGGTGACAGTTCTTGTACCAGAAGGCCCCCTTGTAGGACAGAGCACAGTTGGTGATGGCTGAGTCCGTGTCCTTGTCGAAGGTGGAGAAGGACCTGCCATTGTGGTAGGCCATTGAGTCACCTGAGAGAGTGAGAAAGAATGCACCTGAGCGATCCCAGCTGGAGTCTCCTCTGGGATGTGAAGGACACAACCTGAGGTGACAAGGGAACGGTCCTGGGTGGGCCGGCCATGAACACTGAATCAGATTTAGAATCACACATGGGATTAGATGGGATATGAGTGTCACCCAAGGATGCATTTCTGATAGAAGCAGCATAATGTGGTAGAAAGACGGCTGTGGGTGACTTTGGATGGTCCAGATTCAAGTCCCATCTCTTTCACTCCCTAGCTGTGACCTTGCACAGGTCAAACCACTTGTTGCACCTCAGTTTTGAAAGCTATAAAATGGGACTAGCACAATGATTCTATCCACCTCAGGTGCTGCTGGGACCATTTTTGAGGTATATGCTAAAAAAGGTAGAGTTGAGCAAATAGTTATGACTGGTGCTATTTATATGATGTTTTGCATTCCCTGTCCATAAAGGTGCTTACTGAGTAATGTGAGAAATCTGCATTTAAGAATGCTTTGCCCCAAATACAAATCTTTAGAACCATACTTATAATCAAACCCTTCAGCTATCAAATGTCACCCAATAGCCTATGCACCACAGAGTTATTTTTCTAAGTGTTTATGGGACCAGTGTTCCCAACTCTTAGACAAGAAGCCCACTCATAGAGTGCTTTTTGGGAATCTGGTTTATAATTAACACATTGAGTTTTGGGAAGACTTCAGTGCAGTTCTGTGCACTCTTCCTCCCTACCCGGCCAGCGCGGTGCATGAAAGCATCAGGATGCCCTGGCTCCTACCCTGACCTTTAGGAGCAGGTTGTCAGAGGAGCAGGTTGTCTAAGCTGCTGAGAGCATGAGCATGGCAGGCGGACACTGATGCATGAGATGGCTCCTATTAGGGATGCATCCCGGCTCATCTCTGCTGGAATTACAGAGAAGGGTGGAGGCTCACTCACTGCTCTGACAGCCTCTTTGTTTGCCTTGTAACTGGATCCCTCTTGCCTGAAGCCATCTCCACCAAAGAGGTATTTATGGCCAGCTATAAAATGTCAGGCTTCTTTGAGGGTGCCTCTCTCTTCTGTAAAGAGCTTTGTTTCTCCTTTGACTGAGCCTGGCTTTTGGCAAACCTTTATCTGGAGTCATTTTTTAAAAATCATAGATGTTTTCTTTCAGGGCTCAGAGAGACTGTAAATGTACCACAGTATCTCTTCTGTTTTCATGAGCATCACCGAGAGCCACAACGTGGGCAGGTTGGTACGGGCTGGGCACACTCACAGACCTGATCCCTCTTGTTCCCAAGAGCACCTTCTGCAGGCTGGCTTGTACCTGGGCCCACCCTCTACCAAGCTGTGTCACTTGGGCAAGATGCTGAACTTTTCTGAGCCTCGTTTTCCTCCTCTGTGCCTTCCTGGCGTGGCTTCTGTGAGAACTGAGTCGGGGTAATATGTGGGAATATCTGCACCAGAGGAATGTATGCTGGGTCCTTGTTTATTTCTCCTCTAACATGGCACCAGACACCAAACAGAGGCCGCATCAAGTCAAGAAATCTGCACTAGGTTGGAGACCAAAGAACGAAAGTACTGCTGCGGCGGTCTTCTGCCCTGGGATGTTCAGGCTGATGCTGGTTGGCCATGTGCAGGGATGTCTTTGAAGAGACTCTAGCAGTTGGTAATACACTGAACTGTTTGCTACTCAGAGTGCACCACCAGCCACAGTGGCATCACCAGGGAGTTCGTAAGAAACACTGAATCTCGGTGGCTGTGTCAGCACCTGGCTCATCCTATGTAATAGAAGGCTAATATGCAAATCAAACTGCAGAATGACTGGTCGCTATGATGTGCACTGACCATCAGGGGGCAGATGCTTACCACAGGAGCTGCCCCCTGGTGGTCAGTGCACTCCCACATGGGTAGCGCCACTCAGTCAGAAGCTGGGCTCACTGCTGGTGGGCATAGCGGTGGTGGCAGGAGCCTCTTCTGCATTCCCAGCAGTTGGATACCCCCCAAGGGGTCCCAGACTGAGAGAGGGCACAGGCTGGGCTGAGGCTCCTCCCTCCAGTGCACGAATTTTGTGCACTGGGCCTCTAGTATGTACATAATAGATTGATAAGCACTGGGTTACACAAGTATGAGGACCTCCTGAGAGACTTTTTCTGTCAGTCTAGGCTGAAATCTAAACATTTTTAAGTGATGGCAGCTCCAGATCAGCCCTGAGTGTCCTGCTTCCCAACCTTCTCTGTTTTGGTGACCCAAATACCTGTCCAGCTTGGTCCCATAGCAGCTCTTCCGGGTTAGCACCCAGTGGGGATTCAAATACTCAATAAATGGATGACCAATAAATGAATGGATTAATGAAGGAAGGGATGATGCAGGATGAATCAGCTGAGAGCACAGGAAGGTCCTGTGTTTCTATAGGCTCTGAGTGGCCTTACCTGCTGTCCCGCTGTACCCTTCCACCTTCAGCTTATAGCGAGTCTTGGCATCTCCCACGCTGAACTTGTCGTAGACGGCATAGGCTGTCTTTCCATGGTCCCGCAGGTCCACCCGCAGCTCATACTGCCCCTGGGACGTGATTTTGTTCAGGTTGTCCAGGCCTGTGGATGACAGGCAAGGGTTGATGCAGAAGCACCAGCGACAGAGGCCATTGTTTCTACCCCACTCATATCAGGGCAGAGGCTGATGTGCGTTAAAGAGGGTTGAGTCTCAGACCTGGGCTTGCAGCTTGGTCTGCTCCTTGCTAGGGCAACACCAGGCAAAATGATGATGTTTCTAAGCCTCAGGCAAACTTGGGTTGTGAGCTTTGCCTTCCAATCCCTAGGGTGTTGTGAAGATCAGAGATCAGGTGGAGAAAGCCCTGGTAAACTCTAAAGCTCCGTACAAGTGAAAGACAATGAATGGATGATAGCTGGATAGACATTCCCCGCCAGACAGTCCCTTTGCAGGCAGGTTATTGGAAGGTGTGAGCTGTGTGGATGGATGGAGGAGGGCATTGTAGTGCTGCCTCAGGAGATTTCAAATTGTAGCTCAAATACTAACGGAATTGGCTAGATTCTCCTCCAAGACTCTGGTTTCCTATGTGCAATATGGGAACTCTGTACCTTGCAGGGGTGCTTAGAGATTACAGCTATAAGACCCCATCTCAGCACCGGGAGCCCAGGGCAGAAGCAGTTAACGGTTCAGGAGGATAATTCTTAAATGGCCAGTGAATGACTAAAGGCTAGGCTCATCCCTTAAGGCCTGGCTGTTGGCTCTCCCTTGACCAGAGTTTTATTTTTAATGATACAGAGAATTTAAAGTGTTTTCCACTGAGAAGTTGAAATTCTGTGTCTACTACCAGAGCTGCTTCCCCCTCATCCATTTCTCTCCCAGAGGTCGCTGTGGGTTGGGACAAGTGATGAGGGGGCAGAAATGGATGTTTGGGACACAAGCATGCAGGGCGGCCTCACCGAGCCAGAACTCTTCTCTGCGGTCCCCAAACCCAGTGGCGTAGGCTTTCCAGTTGCGATAGAAGTCCTCGCGTCCATTTTTGCGTCTCAGGAACACCTGTGAACAAAACCAGTGAGGCCGGGTGCACTTAAGCTACTGGAGAAAGAGAAGGCATCTTTCTGAGAGGAAGAACATCAGGCCGTGGGAAAGCACTGTCCCAGCTCTGTCCTCACTAATTTGCCAGGTAACTTGGGTAGCTCACCTCCTTTCTCTGAGCCTCAGTGTTGTCATCTGAAGCACAGGGACTAAAAACACCACCACTACCCGTCATGATGCTGTGTCAGTGAAGGGTAGCTTGTAACTAATGCATACCCTGGGGCAGGATGCTAATGGCAGGAAAGGCTGTGCCTGTGGGAAATAGGGCCTTGAGGCACTCACTATACCACATGCTCGCTTTTTAAAAAATAATAGTGTTGTATTTTATTATTATTTTTTTAATCACCACCCTAGGATATTTTTTCCCCATTCATTTTTAGAAAGAGTGGAAAGGAGAGGGACAGAGAGAAACATCTTTGTGAGAGAAACACATCGATTGGTTGCCTTCTGACCAGGGCCTGGACCAGGGAGGAACCTGCAACCAAGGTATATGCCCTTGATTATAATCAAACCTGGGACTCTCCATCCACAGGCTGATGCTCTATCCACTGAGCCAAAATGGCTAGGGCCACATGCTCAATTTTGTTGTAAACATAAAGCTGCTCTAAAAAATAGTGTATCAATTTAAAAAAATATTACCCAGATCATATGATAATCCAATTGAAATAATTCATATAACATTCTTGGCACAATGCCCAGGAGAGAGCAAATGGTAATTAATATATACAGTGGGTTTATGTCCACTGCCTTCTTTGTGCATCACAGAGCTAAGCATTAGATGAGATAAATTACAAGAAAAGTATTTTCTTCTTCTTTTCGCCCCCATTCTTTTGTTTAAGCAACAATCCTTGAGTGTCTGCTTGGGGCAGGCACTATCTTACAAACCTCATGCGCCTTGGGGTCAGAGCGCAGAGGCAGGACCTCCAGCCCTCCTGCCCCATGTGCCCTCTGCCCCCAGCCCCCGTGTCTGGGGTTTCGGTGATACTCACAATCCATCCACCCCCATCAGAGGTCATGTCACAGAAGACTTCCAGAGCCTGGGCCTTATCGCCATTCAGATAAATGGTGTAGAGGCCAGAGGTCGTGTCTCCATTCAGCATTGCCTGGGAGCAGTCCCTGGGGAACGGGTACAGGAGTCCAACTAGGGGGGGAGGGGGGTAGAAGAAAGAGTGATGTCAGAGCAGGGAGACTGGGGTTGGAGCTGGTGGATTTCCGCTCTACTCCTTGTTGGCTGGATAACTGACCCTCTCTGGGTCTCTGTTCCCTCAGATGCAAAAGAGGGCCAAAACCTATTTGCATGGGTGCAGTGCGGCTTAGAGGTGGTGGGTCTAAGGGACACGTTCATCTCAGTCCCTTAGATTAATGGAAGCTGTCAATGATGTCAATGTGATGGCCATGTGGGAGGTTGGTGTCAATCTACCTGAGTGGCCAGGCAGCATCTGATGAATACCCAGGTACTGGCCAGGATGTTTAGGTCCCCAGCCCCCAGTGGGTGGTTCACTGTGGATCAGGGCACTCTGTTAAGTCGGATGCATCTCAGTGTCACCAGATAATTTAAGAGTTCCAATCCTGAACTCATTTCCTTGCCTTAGGATGCTGGAGATGGCATTTAACTGCCCTGAGCCTAGGGATCTTAGACAGGTGGGATTGGGGGAGAACAAGAATGCCTGGGGAATTTCCAAGTGCAGTAATGTGATACAATCTTGGGTCTGTGCTTAGCTAGGTGGCAGGAGAACTGACAGCCATAGCTGTCCTTTTTCTGATCTGACTTCTCACTGTACTTAACCTTCACCTGATGATGCATTATTAGCTGTTGTCTATCTATTTCACAACCCTCATCTGCAATCATATTTAGGGCACACTCATATTTTTGTGTTAACAACACTGGGTGTAAATTCTGACAAAGAGTGAGTTTGCCTCCCTCAGCAGGTGTGTGCAGAGTAACCAAAATGAAAAGTGCGGGAAGGAGGTATCTCTGGGGTCTCCATGCAACTCATATTCAGAGCTCCCCAAAGGCAGACTCCTCTCTTCCCAGGAGTTTCTCCTTCCTCTTATTCACCAGTAGAGCACCTGGCATGTCTAACATCTACAGAAGATACACAGTGGCAGGGTGCAGGGGTGTTTCCCTGGTCCTGGAACACCTGAGCCCAAAGCTGACTCTAAGTCATGTGTAGCCTTGAGAAAATCAATGGAGCCTCTGTTTCTTCACCAAAACACTGGGAATGGCATTCCTGGCCCACCACACCAGGTTGGTGGGAGGCCTGTGCATGAGTGAATATGGACAGGCTTTGCAAATGTTGAGAAGCTGAAGAAGTAAAAGAGGGGGCCCTGAGCATATAATGAGCCCTGAGAATGGACGACACAGTGGGCTAGGAGTTCAAACACAACACATGGACCTTTACAAAGTTCTTATGAAGAAGGGATGGTTATCAAGCCCATTGTATAGATGAAAAAACTGAGTCTTGTAGAATGGCAATGATTTCCTGAGTCACACAGAGCAAATGATGGAGATGAGGACTGAATTCAGATGTTCTCACTACTGACTCCTTCCCTTTCACTATGAGCCCTGTCATCTGCTGTGCCCATATTCCTCGGGCTGTCAGGGAGTGGCAGGGAATTGATCCTTGTCAGAGATTTGGTGGGTGAATGTAATGCAGAAATCAGAGGAGAGAAATCAGAGGAGGGCTGGTTCAGTCTCACAGGTTTGGTCCCTACACCCCTTACTTGTGGTGAAGATGGTCTGGGCGAGCTTGCTCCTCAGGGGCCCGTTGAGTGCCTGGACCTTTGCTGTGTAGTGAGTGGATGGGCTCAGCTCTGCCAGGCTGTAGGAGGTGGTGTCTGGACCCACAATAACTTCCTAAGGACAGAAGGAAGAACATAATAGCGTTTGGCCACATAAATCCTTAGGACACAGATGATGTATTCATTCATTCACCCGTGCGTTTATTTCTTAAATCAATAAGAAGCCACTGAGTATCACTCTGTGCCAGGTTCCTTCTAAGATGTCAGAGATGGAGAGAATGCAGCACGAGCAAAGGCCCTGGTGCCAGAAGAGGCAGAGCTAATGAAAATAATATGAAAAGGCAGTGATCTGTTCTCAACTATACTTGGTATTTGGTGGGGGAGTGATGATAGAAGAGATGGGCAATGAGCATATGACAAGGGGGCTTAAAAGCCATGCTGTTGGAATTTAAAGTTTATCAGGATTAGAAATGGAGATTCCTCAAAGATTTTTGAGCAAGCGAAAGACACAAACCTAATTTAATCTGGGAGATTAAGGAGCAAAGGTTTAGACTTTGAAGCCATTATATCAGTGGTCCCTAAATATGGCTTTTTTAACAGCCCTCTGGGAATTTCTTAGATAATGCAACACTTGGGCTCTACCCCACACTGCCTGGATCATAGGGGCTGGGGGTGGGGCCTGGTCAGGTGCATATTCAAGAAACTCCCCAGGTGATCTCTTAAGTCAGGAGATGGTTATGGGGCTCAGTAGGCATAACCTGGTGATGCCTGGTGCCTGGTGCTGACCCAGCACGCCCCTTTTCTAGAACAGAGACTTTAAGGGGAGCCAGAGGGTGCTGCTGCAGCAAGCCTGCGCTGACTGCGCTACTGTCCAGAGGAGGTGATCAGGTTCAGTTTGCAAGAAATGCTTTCTTTTCAACTCTTCTTTCCAGCTTCCAATGCCTGTGAAATCACCTTTTAGCAAATGCACTTGGTTCCTGGGATTGGAATTCAGCCTAAATTCTTAGCTAACCAGACATGGTGGTGCTCTCCACAACTGCAAACACAGCCGACTGGGTTCAGGCAGGAATGAGCAGTGCAGAGGCCCCTGGAAGGTCCTCTTCCACCCTCACAACTGGGCAGGTGAAGTCCTGATTTTTCCAGTGGGGGTGGAGCTTCTGAGAAGCTAAGAGACTTGCTCTCACTCCAGCATTTATTGGTGGCAGAGGATGGTCTTGCCTTTTGTCTTTCAAATAGTGTCCAGGACTCTCTCATCCTATACCAGAATGCTTTAAATCTATCCTTCCCTTCCCTCCTCTCCCCCCTCCCCTCCCCCCTCCCCTCCCCTCCCCTCCCCTTCCCTTCCTTCTCCCTCTCTCCCACATTTTATTGACTTAAGAAAGGAATGGCCGAAACTGGTTTGGCTCAGTGGATAGAGCATCGGCCTGCGGACTGAGAGGTCCCAGGTTCGATTCCGGTCAAGGGCATGTACCTTGGCTGCAGGCACATCCCCAGTAGGAGGTATGCAAGAGGCAGCTGATCAATGTTTCTCTCTTATTGATGTTTCTGACTTTCTATCCCTCTCCCTTCCTCTCTGTAAAAAATCAAAAAATATTTAAAAAAAAAAAAGAATGGAGAGGGAAAGAAACATCAATTAGCTGCCTCCTGCACACCCCCTACTGGGGACCAAGCCTGCAACCTGGGCATGTGCCCTGACCCAAAGTCAAACCAGGGCCCTCCGGGCATGGGTCGATGCTCAACTACTGAACCACACCAGCCAGGCCTGCTTTTCTTGAGTGAAACGCATAAAGCTGGGGATCGGACGTATAGGAAAGTATACCAGGGTAAGTGCTCAATTAATACCAGTGACCCAGTGACCTTTGTGTGGCCTCTAGATCTGGCCCTTCGGGAAGGATCAGGTACAATGCTGGGTTCATTGAATTACTTGGGGATACAATTACCTATCTAATCTCTAGGCTGCTGTGCAAAGTCATCCTCCAGGATGCACTGAAAGGAGACTCAGGACTTCAGGTAAACACCAGGTCCTAGAACACCTGACCAGGAAGGGCCCTGAGAGATGGTAGGCCTAGTGCACTCATTCTATGGATGTGGACACTGCTACCCAGAGAGAGCAGGATGTGCCTCTGTTCACGCAGGGAGGGAGTGCACTGTTCTATCGACTCTAAGAGGGGCCCTGAGAGTAACTAAGAAATGCGTGTCCATTTCTGGTTAAGCATGGCAGAGCAGACATGCCAGTTTATCTCTACTTGCTTCTGATGCCCAGTAAAATGATGGTAAATGGGTATAAACTATAAACCCCCAAAGCGAGGGAAAGGGCCAAGGAGACGGCCACAGGCGTGCGATGTCAACAGGATCCTGGTAGACGGAAAGCGTGTGGTGCAAGGACATGACGGGACAGAATGGAGCGAGCGGGGTTTGAGGGAGGCAGAGCCTGGCAGAGTATCCATGATGATGCTCCCAGAGCCTAGCAGGTTCAGGAATGGAATGTATGCAAAGGCAACGATGCTGCTGAAGGCCAGCGTGGGGCATGGCTGAATAACAGTTTGTTTAAAACTGCACAGAAACAGATTTCCAGCACAGTCTGCACACTGTCCTTCACGTCCAGACGGAAGGCTGATGTTTAGTCCCTGGGGAGGCTGAGCCAGGCAGAGACTCTGCCTTCAAGTCCACCAGGGCCAGCTGCAGGGGAGGCCGCAGCGTCACCCTAGACCCAAGCCCGCACAGTGGGAGCCACATTCTTTCTCCAGCGAGTCTCCTGGCAGCTGGGCCTGGTGGAGTTGGAGGATCCTCTGGGGGAGAGAGTAGCTCAAGTGAAAAGGCTGACAGCACTGATACTTGGGAGCCCCCCTAAAGATTGCTGAGCACTTGTCCCATCACTGGTGAGCCCCAACATTGATAAGCCTGTAGGTGTAATTGGACTTTCCAATCAGCAGCTTCCTTCTTGGCTCCAGGACAAAAGGACAGACAGACATTGCGGCGCATCTCCAACAAGAACAGTGGAAACCTCAACCAAACCAGCGGCAGCAAAGCGGAAGGAAGAGCTACACAGATTTTGGAATAAAATCACGGCAACATATATCCTCCTAGATAAAGATAAGATGATGCAGGGAACACAAACAATACACTAGAAATGGATGAATATGCAGAGAATAAGTAAAAGATCCTAGGAATATAAAGAATGGTGACCAAAATTACAAACTCAATAACAAGTTCAGTTTGGAAAACTTCACTTGTGGGAAGGTCTGAAGTTATTTCAAATTACGAAGTAAAAGAAGTTCGTGGGTAGAGAAAGTAAATAGTATGAACCATTTCTGTAAACTGTATTAACAGCTAATGTCCTAAGGACATGGTAGATGTGTATTTCAACATAGCATGGGTGATGGTACCTGGGAGACCACAGATGTATATTTAGCCACAACACAGAAGAAGCCTTTAGCTTTTGCTCAAATATTAAAGGACCAAGAGTCCAGCGCCTAAAATACCCTCGTCTTCTGAGCATGGCTCTTGACCTTGGCTGGCTACGGACTCTGGAGCCTGGTAAAAATGAGAGGCTGGAGCCAGTGATTCAGAAGGTCTGGCATCCAGGCCTTGCTCATGTTTTTTCACTTTCCCAGTTGCTCTGGGTAGAGAAACACACCCAGATCATTCTTCCCTTCTTTGAGGATAATGTAAACATTTCAGCCAGCCGTGAGGAGTTGTTTATATACTTCAATGTACCTTGACTGTACCGTCCACGGATTCATACACCAATAAGTAACCGGTGACAGGTGCCCTGGGGGCTCGCCAAGTGAGGAGGGCAGTTTCTGATTGGACCTCAGTAGCAGTCAAGTCTCTGGGAGAATCGAGGTCTGGAGAAGAGAAGACAATGCATAGCAAGTAAGTCCGCAAGTGTACAACAAAATCCCTGGCCGGGCATCAGGAGGCCTGGCCACGTCCTTCCCCACCACTGTCCTCGATAGCCTTAGGTGGAGCCTTCCCCATCTGTACATGGGGAGGTTGAGCCATATCATCTCCAAAGACATAGATTCTCTGGGGTTCATCTCATCCCAGGGGCCACGTTTTCCTGAGACCAGCATGGCCTCTCAGTTGGATGGGGAGAGAAAGATAGAGCTGTGAACACATTCACTAGTGTCCCTTTTTCCTAAACAAGAGGACAGATGGATACTGATCGTGGTCATACCTGAGAAGAGGCCTCCTCCAAGGCCCTCCTCCCGACTGTGTGTAAGAAGATCTGTGTATAAAAACCCAATGGCCAGCTACAAAAACTTGCCTGGAAAAATCCTTCTCTTAGAATATTTCCCTGCCTAGAACATGGGTCATTAAATACTGGATTTCCATTGGGGACCTGGTTTTCCACTTAAAAGCTCTTCTTTTAAAAACTGCTTTCTAGTCTCTGGGGAGAGTAGGTCATTTCAGTTCACAAGGACCTGGATGCTGCTTCAGGTCCTGGTCAACGGGCAGTGGTGGATGTGGCTGACGCTGAGCATCCCCCTGCCAGGATCTGTCTTAGGAAGGAAGTTGGAGAGAGTGGCTGTTTCGGAGGGGCCGTGGCTGGGCACCTTCCCGCTCTCGGTGTCTATGTACCTGTTGTGAACTTGGTGCTGATGGTGGAGCTCTTCTGGGGCCCTTTCTCTGCAAAGACCCTCAGCGTGTACTCCGTGGCAGGCTCCAGGTTGGTGAGCACGTACTCCACCGTGTTCCCGGACACCGTCCGTGTGATCTCTGGCACTGAACATGAAATACACAAACCCAGGCAGTTACCACTTCTGTCAGAGCCAGCAGCAGGGTTGGCCAATGACACACACCCTCCTCCTAACACACACTTTCAGTGACCCCGCAGAACTGCCTCACGCCCCTTTCTCTCTCTTGAGAATTCACCTCACATACAAAAGATTTATGATATGGAGACTAAATTTTTTCAGGCACCAAATGAGAAGGAAGGAGAACTGGGGGTCAGGAGAACTTTCCAGCTGCTGTCGCTGGGACAGAGGAAGCGGCCAGAGGAGAGGTGCAGGTGCTATCTCTGAGCCTTGGGCTACCACGTTTAATCTGTCCCATGCCTTGACTCTCTCTTTTACTTACTTACATGTGCTTTTATAATTTGCCAAATGTCAAATCATTGGGCTGGGAGACCTCAAAAGTCAGGTAGCAGACACACCAGAGCCTGGTTACTGCCTCTGAGACCTGTTGCGTCAGGTCTGACCTGGAGACAAAACACCAGGGCCCAGCTGTGTGTTCATTTCCACCCACTGGGCCCGACAACCCAGGCATGGCAGGGACTGAGGGGCTCCCCAGAGTGTGGGGCTTTTAGCGCTAAAACTGGGAAAGCCCTGGACAAATTGGTAGAGTTGGTCACCCTATCACATCCTGTATGAACCTCCCACGCCACCCCCTAGAACAAGCCCTTTTCTAGGCAGCCAGCATTTTCGTGATGCCTCTGAACTGTTGTACCCTGATATATTTTTGGTGAGACAATACCATCTTCTCAGACTCTGTAGAGTCTCTGTGTAGAGAACATTTATGACTTGAAAAATAAAATACACGCAGCCTGGCTGTTATGGCTCAGTGGTTTAGCATAGACCCATGAACTAGGAGGTCATGTTTTGATTCCCAGTCAGGGCATATGCCCAGATTGCAGGCTCAATCCCCAGTAGGGGGTAGGTAGGAGGTAGCTGATCAATGATGTTCCTGTCATCATTGATGTTTCTATCTCTCTCCCTTTCCCTTCCTCTCAGAAATCAATAAATTTTTAAAAAGAATAAATGCAAACACCTTTCTTCCCCTTCATCCCCCAAGCTCTGTCCTCACAAAGCACTCTCTTAGGTGGCTGCAGGGTCTGAGTTAAGATGCTCAGAGGCCCCAGAACAGATTATGGTGACTTCTCCTATTGTTGCTGAAGGTAAAACAATACTGAGCCCTCAGGTATAAAACTTGCATTTGCATTAAGATGGAAATAGTAACACTTTTTCCTGGAGGATCTTATTACAAAAGTATGGGTTCATTCAGTGGAAAGGAATCTATTGCTCTTTCTTCCCTCTCTTATTTGGATTTGAGTTTAATGTTCTGGCGCTGTGTGCTAGTGCCCCAAAACAAGTGTTTAATTTGCCAACTGTGTAAATTAGCAAAAATGCTTGCAAAGACAAGGATTTCTCAGTCAAATTTGCTATCTCTGGCTTTCTCTGAGGCCTCTGAGAAGCCCAGGCTCCCCAGTACCACCCGACACAGCCTGCTTAAGATTTGAGGTCTGGATTCCTTCTCTGTAAGAGATGAGAGCCACCTCCTGGGGTTGCTTATGGAGACCCTTGCAGGAGAGGAGGACAGACTACGGAAGCCTGGACAGGCTCAGGGTGGTCCATTTTGTTTTTCTTAAATGCCCTACTGGATTCCCTTGACATAACTACAACATGGAAGCTCTTTCACTTGACAATAAGCAGAGGAATATGGGCAGGGCCTCCTTGCCTCCCCCTGACCAGGCCCCTCCAAACCCACCCCCAGCTCCTGTTCTAAGGTGGCAATTGAGAGTCACAAGGGCACTGCTGACCTTCCCAGCCTCCCATGCATTTCTGTCATCAGTTACTGAATGAGGCCAGAGAAGGGAGAATGGGGAAAGTTTACAGCCAGAACAGACACCCTCAAAGTGGGAGGGCCTTGGACACAGCTCACCTCTTTCCCCTGTGTAGGAGATGACGTAGCTGTCCACGGCAGCGATGGCTGGCTGCCACATGGCCAAGGCTTCAGAGTCGGTGATGTTGGCTGTCACCAGGCCAGACGGGCTGTCCAGAGCTGCAGAGAGAGATGGTAATATGTTAGATAAGCAGCCATGGGTAGGACCTCAGACCACAGCTGTCTATGCTGCTTGGGACTCCTGGTTTGGGACATAGTGTCAGCTGCATAGAAGGCTTCCAGTCCTAAGCTTGGAGCCAAGGGGGGCTGGGTTTGAGTCATGACTTCTTCCCTTTCTGACCTGGAGTCTCTATTTCCCCATCTGTAAAATGGGGATAGAAATTCTCCCTGGCTGTACCCTCAGTGTTCTTCTGATTGTCATATGATGTTACAGGTCGAGAGGCGCTATATAAAATGGAAAGTCTGAACACATAATGATGAGGGTGATCACAGTTCACATCTCTTTCCCAAGTGAAGAACCTACAAAAACAGAGGGGCTTTCAGAGTGAAGGCTGCCCAAGGCTTTTCTGAGCTTTGAGCGAGAGCCCTGGTTAGATGGCTCGTAGATGACATGGACCCGGGCTATGGAGGCCAGGAGTCTGGGTTCTACCATGGCTTCTCGGTTAGGGTCTGTGTGGCCTGTATCATTTCCCTTCTCCAAACCTCTTTCTTCAGTAGTCCACGCTGCTTGCTATAAGCATGAACTAGACATTAATAGACTGTTAAAGTTATTTGATATCATCATAGTCTCAAAGAGTTTATGATAAAGTAGACATGATCTCCAAATGATTCGTCCTGAGAAAGGATGGATATTCACAAGGCCCAGGCCCATGTGACTGATCACTCTTGCTACCCAGCACTGCTTTCTCAGAAAGCAAGCTCTACTCAACTATTCACCACTCAACTATTCCAGGACCA
Source organism: Antrozous pallidus (assembly GCA_027563665.1). Classification (NCBI taxonomy): domain Eukaryota; kingdom Metazoa; phylum Chordata; class Mammalia; order Chiroptera; family Vespertilionidae; genus Antrozous; species Antrozous pallidus. The sequence continues at coordinate 74,663,423 of CM050522.1, read as the reverse complement.
CAGCCTGGAGCACAGAGGCTGCTGTCAGGAGCTTGTTTGCAGATGATGTGCCTGAGGCCCAAGAGATACCAGGACTGGCCTCCCAGTCAGGAGGGCAGAGTAATTTGGGGGGCCCATAGCATCTGATCCAAGCTCTTTCCTACTTCCCCAGGCCTATTCAGACCCTCCTGCCACTGACCAGGTCAATGGGGCCTCGGGAAGAAAGGCATCTGGCTCTTGCCATGTGTTGCCATGAGAATCCACGAGTGAAAGATTTCTATGGGGAAATTGGGGTGGACAGGACTCTGGGTTCAGATGGGATGTTTTAATTGCATATTATAAACTCTTTGAGGCTATGAGGATATTTTTAAGAACTTCTACAAGGCCTATTCTTTACATCCTTGAAAGGATTAGGCTGGATAATCACTCATCCATCAAAGGATCAATTGTTTAGAGACATGGCTGCCTGAAGAGGAATTTTCCACTTCATTCTCCTTCAATGCAATTCATTATTTCCCCTCCTTACAATGTGTTGCCCAGATCAGGTTATAATAGGAAAATGATCCTTTATTTTAGGAGAACGCAGAGTTTGGAGTGAAACTGACCTCGGTTAAAATTTGCTTGCAGCATTTCTGATTTATAGGGCCCTGGGGCTCAGTGGTTTCCTCTGTAAAATGGGGATGATAGCCATTTTAATGGTGCAACCCCACAGGGATTAGTAACAGTGCCTGGAACACAGTAGCTGCTCAGTTGAGAGCAGCTACTTGGCAGCTGTCACCATTGCAGATCCCTTGTGATTCCCAGGTATCAGGCCAGGGAGGGGAGGAGGCTGAATGTGTGAAATCATCATATTACAGATGCTTTACCTTTATAGTTCCACGTCATCCTTATAGCAAAGGAAGCAGAATTGTACCCATTTCATAGAGAAGGAAAGTAGAGCCCAAAGAAATTAACTGACTGCTCATGTATCTAGAAGTAAGTGGTTGACTTGAGATTTAAACCCTGGTCAGGATGACTCCCAAACTTGTGCTTTTTCTTCCCTATGGCCCCAGGAATTGGAAGCCTAGCGAGGTTAAGGATGAAATCAAGGATCTCCAGCCCATGAGAGGCTGGGGATGGACCAGAAATGAGGCCTGTGGTGCTCCGAGTCCATTCCACTCCCCACTAATGTTTTCTAAATAAAAACATTTCCTGGCTGCTGAGCCATGAGCAATAATGCTGAAGGCAAGAACCTCACCTGTGGTGAACGTCCCCGAGACAGGTTCGCTCTCCTCGAAGCCTTTCATGGCCACGATGCTGACCAGGTACTCAGCTCCGGGTAAGAGTGTCGTCAGCTTGGTCTGAGTCTTGGTTCCATCCACAGTGACCGTGGAAGGCGTACCTGGAACACAGTGAAAGCAACATGGGGACTGCTGAGCCTCCCTGAAACCTACTCACTGTTGCCGCCACAAATGGGTGTGTCCAACTCGGAAATGACACTGAATTTTTATCCAACACAATTTTCTTGACTTCTCATTTGCTCCTACCCTCTGGCATAAGAGAGGAGTTCTTACTTTTTGTATAATTTTTTTTCCATCCAAGCAGATACCAAAAACCAATCCAGGAGAGGAAAAACATGCTCACAATGTGCTAAAAGTGGCAAATTTCCGTTCAGTAGAGAGCTGTCATGTTGAATAAATTTCATTTATTTCTCTCACAGAGAATATGGCAAGCTCAGTATGCGATGTGTATCTAATATATTTAACCCCCACTGTCTTAGGTTAGGGATATGTAGGCTCCCTTGTTAGCTGAGGTTCTACTCTTTAAGAAAAGAAATCAGTCATGGTCAAGTTTGTACTCCTATTGCTATTAAAAAGTCCAACATTCATATTTCTTAGAATTTCAGGGCTGGTGAGGAGCTTGGCCATCACCTGGCCAATCCCCACAGAGAGGCTAAAACTTAGCATTCCTCTGAAGAGGCTGTCTAGCATTCTCTGTGTACACTGCCACTGCAATAGCTCACTACCTGACAGGTGTGTCTTAGCAGATTGGACAGTGTTTCCTCTGTGGTCTCTGTTACAGCCCAGGCGCTCTAAACGAGAACTCCCAATTCTAGAGGCACAACTTCCCATCCTTTCCTGAGAGACAGACCCAAGGGCGAAACCTCATATAGCCAGGTGAGGACCAGCTTTCCAGATGAGCGTGCTCAGAGAGAGGTGGTCATTGTGTGGACGCAATATTGGGGACCTGTTTTCTCAGAGATGTTAGAATGTCAGCTCTGGTAAGTGTCTTCCTAAAATGACCCTTACAAGGTCGTGTCTTTATGAAGTTCCGATGGCCTCATGGCCTCTTCGCTATTCCACCCAAATCCCCCAGGCTCCTCCTCCGTCCCCTCCCCAGGCTGTTACCTCCGGCAATGGGCACATAGGTAATCCTGAAGCTCTCCACCTGTGCGGTGGGTGCCATCCAGCTGACAGTAGCCGAGTTTTCAGTGATGTCAGAGAAAATGATTTCCTTTGGGGAGCCCATGGCTGTCATGGAGAAAACACAAGAGAAATGCAGAAACAGTTAACTACATTGCTCACCAAAGATGCTTCCTGGGTTCCTTATCCAGGAAAATTCAGCCCCTCACCCGAGTCTGGGCCAAGCCTTTAGGATGGAGAGTGTAGTGCTCTGTGGTCAAGTTATGACTTGATAGAAACAACCCTTCTTTCATTCAGGTACAGGGCCCAGGGCTGTAGACCTCCACTTGGTTTCATTCAGGGAGAATGTTAGCCCCGCAGCTGACGTCTAAGATAGTGTGGGCAATATACCCTCCTTTAATTCTGGATTTTAGTATTTTTTAAAAATTGTGGCTTTCTAGCTCCTTTTATCAAAGGGTACCAAGACTTGACAACCATATAGTTCTTTGCAACTGGTAAGGGTTAACTCTCATTCAGAAAGCCTTGAGAGGAAGGTTATGGTTACCCATTTGACAAAGGAGGAAACCGAGATTTGGGTTTCCAGTGAACATTCTTGTGCTGTGACCTTTCTGAGGCCCAGGACTGGGCAGCAGAGCTGAGCGCAACCCCAGGGTTCTGGAAATAATGTTCACATGGATACTGACCTCGGCAAACCCATTCCCAGAACTGGATGGAGGTCCAGAGCCAGGGGAGGAGCCTTGGGCTCATCACCAAGGCAAACACCCCAGACACTGGGTCTACCTGTGGGCGAGCTGTGCCTCCCCCTGACACCCAGTGTCCTTTGGCTTTCTCTGTGTTTTGGCTTGGCGTTCTGCCATCTCTAGCGGGCCGTGCTTCACCAGAGAATCCAGGAAACAGTTCTCAGATCTCCAGGGATCTCACTTCATCTGTTCCCCTCTCCAACCCACGTTGATCATTAAGTTCTGAAAACCACAGACCACTTTGGAGAGGATGTTTCCCCTCTCTCCATTTCTGTTCTTTTCTCTCTTCCTGGGGCTTTCTCTTGCAACCGGGTAGCCACCCTCAGACTCTGCGGCTGCCTGGGGTTCTGTCCTCTCCTGGGAGAGCTTTGGAAACTACAGGAGCTCTGGAGCCTGTCTGATCCGATTGTCCAAATACCACAGAGAGCCGGGACAATCTGGGCAGCACCCTTCACTTCCGTGAGCCTCAGCTGCTCCATCTGTCCCGTGATAAAGGGGGCCGACTTCAGGAATGTTTGAGGATAAACAGACACAATGGGTATATCTGGCATGCAACAAGAACTCGGTAAACACGCTCTTTTAATTTCTTTCCCATGTGACTCTGCCATGGGCCTCTCTGGATTCTGAGGCAGCCCCCAGGAAAGATGTAGGTGAGGCCAGCTGAGAAGCAAACCCCAGGGAGGTTGTAACTCAGGCACTGTGGCTCTCCTGCCAACCTCCCTGATGCAGGTCCTGGCCCATTGTAGAAGGTGTATCTTGAGACTATGGCTTCCTTTGCTAGGTCCCTGTATGCTCCTGTAAAGTGGCAATACGAACCGGCCTATCTGAGAAACCACAGACATCAGTAGCCCTGTTCATCAGGCACTCCTGAATCCACAGTAGTGGTGGCATTTCAGGGTCAGTGTGTGTGGTATTTTTGGACCACAGGCCTACCTAAGTGTGGATAGCTGTTTGTTATTGTAGCATGTCTCCTTCCACATGAAGAGCCCGGGTCAGAGCGAAGGGAGGATTGCCAAGCAAGTGTCTCTGCAGACACGTTGACCCAGGCCCCAGACACAATGTTATTGCAACGCCGAGGTGTATGGTTTCAAATGCATCTGAACTAGAACTGAGTGGAGGAGTTAAGAGGCTGTCTGGCTGGGAAGGGTGGGGTGCAGTGGGAAGGGGAACATTCTGGGAGTTGGGAAATGGGGCATTGACCACCCCCATTGGCTTGGGGGTGCATGTGTGGGATTCCCAAAGGGGACAGGTTAAAGAACCTCCAGAAAAGAATGACAGTCATTTTACTCTGTGACTGAAATTTAAACTGTTTTCTGTCTATTCTTCTCCCCCCCTCCCGCCCCCACCCAGCTGGTGCCTTGATACACATTGGCATTGAACTTCCCAGAGGCAAAAGAAGCCCCTGGCAACCCTGGACCTCCCAAAGGGGAGGCTGCAGTGAAGGAGGGGCTCAAACCACAGAAGGGAAGATGCGCCATTGTAAATCCAGGAGTGACAGCTAGAAGGAGCGCCAAGTCATAACTTAAGTTACATAAATAAGGTGTATGTGAGTTCTCTGAGATCTATTAGTAAGCAACGAACACAATCATACACTCACACAACTCTTCTCTGTGATCTATAAGGTCCCAGAGAAAGAAATCAAATAAAGGGCTTTCCAAAAAAAATAGGGTCTGCCTTTTCTTGAATCATGATTATTCATTCTTCTTTTGACTTTAGAACTGCAGGGCCTCCAGAAAAGACCAGCAAAACAAAGTCAATCTGAAGTAACTTTGAGAAACAGTGTTTATAAATCAGGGTCAAAACCAGGCTCTGCCTCTGATCTGCAGTTGTTTTATGGGCAGCCACGGGGCGGGGGTGGGGGGGGGGGAGGGAAGGGGAAGTACACAGACCCACGTCCTGGGGGAGGGGTGTCCTTGTTAATAAGGAATGGGCTTTCCCTCTTGGCTGAATGGCTGCCTGGATTCATCCCCATCTCCAAATACCGGTCGTAATTTCTATAGGGGCTTCTTGGAGCTCATTAGGCCCTGAAACTTTACATCACAAAATACCCATCTCTGAGCCAGCGTTACACCCCATGCCTGTCAGAGATGGCAAGTATGTGTGGGGTGGACAAAAGTACGTTCACAGTTATGTGTATGGTAAATAATATAACAATAAATAATAATGCAAGAATAAACTGTACTCACAACTGTGAACCTACTTTGCCTACCCAGTATAGTCATTGATTATCTGTCATCCAGTCTGCTTATAGTTAATAGTATTAAAATAAGTTGGAATTTGGGTCTACCCCCAATCTGGTTGTGTGACCTTAGACCAGAGGTTGGCAAACTCATTAGTCAACAGAGTGGCAAACTGCGGTAAAGAGGAAGTTTGCCGACCACTGCCTTAGACTAATCGCTTTACCTTCTGGGCCTCAGATTCTTCATAAAATGCCCAAGCAGAAGAGGCTGGGCTACATCGATCGGTTCTCTGGTCCCCTCTGGCCACTTCTGTGGTTTTGTGATTCTTTCCCTCTGCTTCCTCTTTCAACAAACAGCCATCTCTGTGCTCCACTGCCCTCAGTCCTGAGAAGGAATCCACCCACCTGTGGTAGGCCTTTCCTTTTCCTGCTAAAGAGCCATTTTAGTTGTCATATTATCATTAAAGTGCCGTGCTATTAATCGTCTTCCTTTATTCTCCTTGAAACAACTAGAATGGAAAGGGGTTTTCATTCCCCCCTCATGCCTTTTAGAGCTGCTGTAAGTGTCGAACAAAATCAGCAACCTTCCTGAAGAGCAGCCCCTAACCTTGCCAGCTTCCCCCTTTCCTTCAAGATCACAGTACTGATTATTCACACATGCATTTCATATATATTAATTTTTATAGGGGAAGGTACTATTCCCCATTTTCTTTGCAGAGTATAGTTTGAACATTTGACCAAAGAATGAGGAAGTGTATCTTTGAGTAAAAAAAATGGTGAGATAATAGGTAGAAGGAGAAGTCTCTGGAATGGAAAAAAATGCCATCATTGTAATGATGATGTATTAATGATAATGAATATGTAAATATATCTCATTTGCTGAGCTTTTGCTATGTGCCGGCCCTTCTGCTTTGAGTTTTTCATGAATTATCTCATTTAGTCCTCACAACGTTATTAAATAGCATCAGACTCTTTTTGTGTAGACTTAGCCAAATTGCTCACCATCACCCCTTCTGTAATCAAGGGAGCTTGTCTGTACCCAAAGCCCCTGAGATTTCCCAGCCCTGGGAGGAGAAGCCCCCAGGTGGGTGCTCCGCTCCGTCCTCTCCTGTTTCTGTACGGTACCTGTGGTTGCTATAGCACTGACTGGCTGGGATCGCCTTCCACTGCTTATGCCATAGAGCTCAATTTCGTAGGTGGTGGCCTCTCTGAGACCCGTTATGTCCCTGGTACGTTCGGGGGCAAGGAGAGTTATTTCCAGTGGCTCAGACTGCTTTTTGGTGTCTCTGATTTTGAGAACAAAACTGTCGAAGACCCCTTCATCAGCTGTCCAGGACAGACGGAACCCGTCTGGGGTGGCATCTGAAACCAGAAGGTTGTCGACTTCTGGCTCGGCTTCTAGAAGGGGAGGAAATGGTGGTAGGAGGAAAGAAAACATCATTTATCAGTGTGTGTCATCTTCTCTCCAAGGGGGATGTCAGTATGCAGTGATGTCCTGAGAGATCAAAAGGAAAATCATTCAACATGAGCAAGTCTAGCAGGCCTAGGAGAAGGAGAAGATGGTCTTGACACATTTAATACAAACTGAGTGGATGCTTGCATATGTGAGTTTTGTCTAAAAGCAATCCTATAAATCTACATCTGGACTCAGCATTGTCCCCGCCGCCTTATTAAACAAGTTCAAAGCCAGGAACTTGTTTACATTTGCTCTCTGTCTTCCAGTGGCCGAGTGCCCATCCTCCTCTGTGAAATCTTTTTTCTTTTTGAAAAGACAAATAAACCAGCTTTAACAATCTGTAGAGCTGCCTATGATGATACCGCTGATTATATTTCCCTTGATCATGAGCAAAATGGCTTTTAAAATGATGTAAATGTTATGATCTTTTGGCTTTTTTCTTGGAGCGGTTTTACTGAAGAAGGCTCCTACTCTTGACTTGCTTGCTTTAACCATTAGATATATGTTAAGATGGTAGAACTAAAGCTTGGAACATCTTGTGCTAGATACTTTGGACACAAGGTATTATCTGGGATTGCCTGAGCTAGACAAAACTCCATGTCAAGATAAATCTACAGCCGAGTTTCCCAAAGTCTACTTATAGCACACTATTCCTATTTGACCTTCTTCCTTAAAAGGTATCCACTATCTAATAAGCTTGGGAAATACTGCCTGGGTAAGTCCCTCTTGGAGAGACACATGCCCATTTGGATGTTCTGTAAAGCCTTGTGGTCAAGGATCCTGTTTTAAGTCAGTGTTTCCAAAACTTATTTTGAACATGGTTTCACTGAATGGGGCTTGAAATATTCTATGGAAATAGTAATCTCTTGAAAGACTTTGGGAAACACAGATTTTTGAATGTTAATGTTGTTAATGCTCTACTTCTCTAGGAATGACTAGTCGAGAAAATTGTGGATTTAGTCTGTGTTGAAGAATATCTAGGATATTAGTGATTATCAAGATAATAAGTTGATCATTGGTTTTCCAATGACGAGCCCACCTAAGTAAGTTTGTCAAGATTACACTTGAATCTTGGAGATGGTAAGTGTTAGTTTTTGAAATATACTCATTGGTTTATTTCCTGAGAAGGCTGAAATGTAGCTGGGAACCAGCTAGGATGAGCACAGGGGAAAGTGATGCGGAATAAACACAGAAGAGCTAGGGATAAGACATGGTCTAAAGGATTTGGAACACGAAGTGGAAACATTTGGAACCATCTCATCTCTGGAGTGGGAGAAGGGGAGTGCTCATTAGAGACATAAGACGAGGAAGAACATGGGGTGGGGACATAGAAGAACAGGCCACATCTATGGATTAAGTAGAGTACATGGACAAGGGTGTTAAAACCATGGTGATCCGGTACATAGATTACATGATAGGAAACCAGGAAGGGAAGAAAATGGCTCACTTGAATCAAAATACCTGTAACAATCTCAGCCCTCAAGGGCTTGGTTTGGTGCCCTTGGGTGAAGCCAGAGACCACAACCTCATAGCCAATGCCAGTTATGAGGCCTCTGAGCTCCAGTTTCCTTTGGGTTCCTGAAAGTGTGAATTCCTGGGGATCCAGCAGCTTCCCTGAATCCACCACCGTTACTAGGAAGCTGTCAAAGGCATTCTCCGATGCCATCCAGGAAACTGTGAACCCGTATGGATTAATGTCGGAAATGGTTAGGTTTTCCAGAAGGGGCAGAGCCTCTGAAAGAAGGGAGGAGTGAAAAGAACTCAGGTTAGCAGCACTGACTCCGCCTGGACAGCACAAGTCTGCAAACACTGGAGATACCCCGTTAACCAGTACATGCATTACAGGCTCAGCAAATGCATATCAGGAAGAGTTTAGATGCCAGATGATGTTATTTTGTATAATCTCATAAGCCTTTGAGGTAGATATTATTTACATTATAGTGGTAAGAAAATTGAGCTTCAAAGAGATTGATTGGGTTGGCCAACTCACATAGCTAAGTATATGATAGAGCAAGGTCTTTTAGGAGTGTCTGACTCCAATGGCCTTGAATCAAGTTGATTAGGCCAATTAGTGACACATTCACAAGTTGAGATAAAAGGAGGAAATAAGATTTTTATGGTTATGGCCAGTAAAGAATACTAAGACTTGCTAATTCTTTTGATGTTTGTTTTTCTGGATAAAGGTAGGACATGTCTGGATATTCAGTACGGTCTGTTAGCATCATTTGTTCATTTATTCACCAAACATCAGCATCCCGGGCATTCCTAGTTTTTCGGTGCCAAGGGTTCTTTCCACACACTGGGATTCCCAAGAGGAGTGAGCTTTTAAGAGCTGAGTATCTGTCAATACCATCACATCTAAAGAAACAGGGAGTCATTGACTTGTCCAAGGCTCAGCTAAGATCCAACCCAGGTCATCACACTCCAAATTCAATGTCCTTTCCACACCCTTAGCCAGCATCTCATTAGCCACCCCACCAGTGCGGACAAAGTCCCGGGGCATACGCAGGATTAGTGAAGGTCCCAAGCCTCCCCTCCAGCAAAACAAAACGCAGAAATGGCGAATGTATTTATTTTTTACTGGAGCATGGGCTTGGGAATTCCACGGCCAAGGCTGCTTTAGCTGCGTCTAGCTTAGAGCCTGCTTTTCCCCTGCAGCTAAATGGAAACTTTCACAGAGATAAATGACCGCTACACTAACGCCCACAGTCTAATCCACGGGATGTAAAGAAAAATGTTTTAGAAAGAAGTGTTTGGTGAGTGAATGAACAAGTAAATAAATGCCCTCATCCCCTAAGCAGAGACTGAAATTTTACTGTGGCTGGGACTTTTCTGAACTTATGTTGAAACACTTGGTGTTTATTTTGAGACTTTTTTTTTTTTTTTTTTTTGCTACGTAAAGATCTCCCGAGCATCATAGCTCTATCAAAGGCAAAGATGAAATCACGTGGGCTGTGCAAACAGGCTTCTTGTCGGTAAGACAAGGGGCTCAAATTCCGTGGCTGAGTCTTGTTTAGACAAGCGGCGCCTCGCTCTGAGAGCTGCCTCTTGCACCTCCACAGTCAGAGCAGCGCGTTCTGATGAAAAGGAGGGTGTGCTATTTGTAGTCCCCCGTGTTCGCTTCTCCCCCTCTTATTAAAATATCCTTCTTTTAAGATGCAGTCTTTTTTCTTCAAGGATTAGTTGGACAATGCTGTTACTGGATCTAGGATTCCCAGAGCCAACTTTCCCTACCTCCTTCTCTTCTCTCTGTTCTGTGGGAGGTCCTTCAAGAGGCTATAAGTCAGGGCCTGATGGGACCTGTGGCTGGCCATTCCTCCCCCTCCTAGGTAGTGGGATTCTCATGTCATAGCTGCCCCTGCCTCCCTGCCTGCCCCTCATGCCTCACTAAGGAGGTACCATGGTCTGTGTTTGGAGACCATATGATGGATTGGATTTCCATTAGATAGGACAGAATATATAACCACTTTTTGGTCTCACATTAAAACATGTCTGGGATTCTCTTTAAAATACAGGGAAGTCCAGATTGCACGGTTCTTTGGTTTCTATCTAGGTTTATCACTTATTTTTAAGAACACTATTTTCTTCGTAGTGTTGGGAGAAAGCAGAAGACCCGGCATCTGTGGAATGCCAACTGGGTGCCAGGTGGTTAAATCTCATCATAGCCACTTAGTTCCTGTTTCAAGGCTGCCAGTGGGCACTGTGGTATCCTCTCTCCATATATAAGGAAACTGGGGTTCAGGCAGTTAAGAACCAGAGGAGGTTACATAACTGAGAAGATGCAGGAGAGCTTTAGGAACCACGCAGGCCTGGTCTCAAAATCCTCGCTCTTGTAGGACTATGTTGCCTCCAATTCAGTACTTATCGGAACTTATTAACCTCTCTTATTTATTGTAATTTAGATCCTAGGAGGGTCCTGGTTTAATGTGAAAAATGGATGGCAAAGTTGGCTCTCCTCTTTTTCAGAATAGATATTTGGTAAATCGAAACTATTTGCAGCCGTTGCCATTGATTTAGGATGATCTCAGGAGAGGAAATAGGAAAGTATTTCTTTATGTAACTCAAAGAGAAGTTAGAAGTCAAGTTAATGAATGGGTAAGGTTTAATTAAGCTTGGAATTTATCTCCTAGGTTGAGTCTTCATTAATTTGTTAAGTCAATTTTAAAGAAGTCTTTTCTTTTCTAGAAGAAAATGATAAATTATTACATTTCTGAGGCAGGTAGATCATGGTCTGCTTGCCTTATGTAGCATGATCTATGGACAAATTCCTGCCATAGGCCACATTAACATAGAAGTCACTCTTTAGAATCTCCAAACTCCAGATCAGACAGCCTATAAAACTGAGCATAGACATCCATCGAAGTTTTATACTGTTGACTTCATTGTCTCAAGTTCCTATATGTGGCTGCCTAAGATCCCTCTTTGCTCTCCATTTAGACATTTATATATGGACTGAAGACTATGTTTGGGGTTCAACTTCTCTTTACAATGTCTATCACCTCTCCCCTCTCCCCGCCGCCCCGTTTCCCATCTCAGAATTCTAAGCAGACAAGTGAGAACCTTTGAATGAGTACCTGTCACAATAAAGGCAGTGAGGGGTCTCGTAGGTTCCCCTGCCCAGGTGGTCCCTGTCACACTAACGTCATAGCCAGTGTTCTCCACCAAACCGGTGATGTGAGCATGCTGGGCATCTCCTGAGACTGCGATTTGCTGGGGCTCGTGCAGCCCATAGGAATCGCTAACATTGATAACAATCTTTGCAAAGGGCCCAGCTGGAGCGGTCCATGACACGTGGAAGCTGTCAGAAGTAATATTGCTAAGAATTAGCGTGCCCAACTCTGGCTCTGGCTCTGAAGAGGAAGAAGGAACACGGGCAGAGAAAAAGGGAGAGAGACATTATTAGAGGAAGTGGTAGACCTTTCAGAATGTAGCCACAGAACGTGAAAGTATCCATTGCTCCAAATAGTTGCTGAAAGGTAGCACTTTATGCTCAACTGCTTCACCAGTAGGCATGGATTTGCATTCTTTTTAAGTATAGACATAAGCATCTGCTAGTCATGTATGAAGCAAAGCAAAGAAGCCACAAGAGCAGTACACAGGATTAATGCAAAGGGTGTCAAGGACACAGGCTGTAATGGGGCCTTAGCTCTGTAAGCTGTTCCAAGAAGACAGCTTCCTGATGAAATATACCTGGCAAACACAGAAGACTACACCTCCCCCTAGAGATTCCCAAAGCATGCTCTCATTGTAAAGACTCCGAAATGTTGGCTCAGTTCAAAAATAAACAACAACAAAAACCCTTCATTTTGGTTAGCCCAGCATCTCATAAACTTATTGATTCATGGGTACATTTTATGAGGGATATTCTTTGAATATCTCAAGAAGCTGGGTGCCATTGAGCATGCCTTAGAAAATCTACTTTGAAGTTTCCTTACTCAGTCTTCTGTATATCTATTTGGATTGTATAAATTAAAGGCTAGTATCTATTCAAGAGAAATTCTTAACAGTATTAGAAACCCAAAGGTATATGCCATAGGGAAACCTACATCTCACCCCAAAGGCTTTAAATGTGGAAGTGACTTTCATTAAATAATTTCCTGGTGTATGCAAACGTGAAAGAGAAACTTGACGTTGGGCGCTGACTTTTTCTGATTAGGAAATTCCCCTAGTGGATAATTTGGAAAGGTGGATGCTTCCACTGAGGTTAAGTTTCCCTTGTCCCTTAAAGTCTAGCCAACCAGGGATAAAATCAACTCATTTTTAAAAGTGGGAGGCCTGTACCATTGCTTTCAACTGAGATGCATTTGGTCTGGTCCCCTAAATGCATATTTGTCAAATACTACTATCACTAAAGTAAGTTCAGCCCAGCCTGTATTTTAGAGAGGGGCAGCAGCCCCGGAACGTGAGATATGAGGATGAGGCTGTAGGGTTGGCAGGAAGCAGATCAATCTTACCACAGACTTACGAGTTGTTTGGCTGCAGCTACTGTGTTTACAGGGAGGCAGGGGCTCATTTGTATAAACCTGAGCTGGACAACTGCACAGCATAACTTGATGCCATAAAGTCCCAAGGCACAAAAGGGATCTGGCTCAGAAACAGAACGTAGCCCTGGGTAAGGGCATGGGATTTTCTACTTAGCCGTCAGCTTGGGGCATAATTTGCAGCCACGGCACTGGCAGATGCCTTCAACCCTACAAAAAGTAAAGTCCTCAATACAGTAAAGGCCTGTATTTGGCTGGGGAAGCAACCTCCCGAATTAAGGATGCACGCTAGGACTCTCCTCATGCAACCAGACAAGAGACTGGCAGTGCCAACACATTCACATGCTGAGTAAGGCTTGGCTCCTCACTGCCAGGTCTCCTCACTGCCAGCTGTCTCCCAAAGGGTGCAACCAAGCTGAAAAGTGAGGTGCAAGAAAAGACGCAGAGAGAGAATGGTAGGTAGTGTTCCATGCAAGCCAGAGACGTTTTTCTCCCACCACATCAAACCCTTCAGAACAATGCCTTGACATGCTGCCTGCTTCCAGGAGAGACATTTTCCAAAATTGAATGCTCTGAATATTCACCACATGCACCAAGATTCTGACAAGATGATGGATGAGGAGGGAGACTCTAACTCTTTGTAACAGATTTCAGTGGATGACAAAACATGCTTGAGTGAGTAAATGTCAAAAAAGGATAGTTTGAAGGGAATGAAGGCACAGGGAGAGCTCAAGGACAAGGTGAGCCCCACTGGGTCCTGTCACATGATTCGTGGGGTGTGCTTTAGGGTCCTTCCTCTGTTAGTGGTGCTACTTTTAAAATCTTTGTGGAGAGAAAGAGAATGTCAAGCATTCTGATCAAGGAACCAGAGATGGCATGCACATACCTTGTTCAATGTGACACAAGCAAACTCTGATTAGAAAGACCACAGGCAGATGATAATGGCAGGAACTGGAAATGATTATTCAAGATCAGAAGAAAGGATGGTTTAGAAATTCAACCAAAGCAAGTCAGGTTAACTCTTTCCAAACAGAGCAACTCCAGATGCGAATGCATATTAAAGAAATAGTGGTTGACATTAAAGTTCCTTAACTGGGGTAAGAGTATTTTTTTTAATCTTTAAAGCTCTGATTTAGGTGGTTCTATCATATTTTGAGAAAGATCTAGAAGAACTAGGAGGATGAAAAATGGGGAACATCCTTTTGAAGATGATCTTCAAAAGGATGTTCAAGGAGAGTGAAGAACTGGTCCCAGGAAATGCCTGTGGTTGTTGAACTGCCAGGGTCTGCGCTCACTGCCCGCCCATCAGCCCATGAAGGTGGGCAGGGTAAACGGAAGGAGCTCTGAGGGCGGTGATGACAGAGATGCGAGACACCACAGGCACAGAATGTACCACGGTCCTCGGAGGTGGTCAGAATGCCTAACTTCTCTAAGGAAGCCATCAAAGGCAGACTCCTAGCTTTCCACTAGATGGACACACTGCCCCAGGTCACAAGTGAGATAGTGAGCTGGCTAAGGAGAGGTTTGGCTACTACGTCAAGGAGGAAAAAAATTGGAAAGTGTGTCAATCTGAAACATTCTCACAGGGTCCAAATAAAAACACATATGACTAAATCCGTAAAGTTTTACACTTTGCCCTCTGGTAAAGGAACGGGTCCTTTATTGGAAACCAGTCTGAACCATGAGACTCACATACATGTGCCTAATTTTCTTCCCCAGGTTGTGTTATAGTACTTGACCCTGGCTGAGACCAGAATGAGACAATGCTGGCCCGCTGACTTTCCTGTGAGCCACCCTGGTAACAATTTGTAGTCTTACATAGAATGCAGACCCTCCCTCAACCCTGGGGGGCTTACATGAGAGATCATGTTGATGCTACAATGTCTACTCTTTTCTTGAATTCCCCAGAATAAGAGATTGTGAACTATAAGAAATTCTCCTAGGCTTATTCCACAAATAACGTTTTTCTTGCAGTTTGTGATGTCTTATGTTATCTGTCAAGAGAAAGCATTGTCTCCAAATGTGCTGAGAATGCTATTTTGAATGGAAAAGGCTCTCCTTTCCAAGTTCATTTAGATTATTCTCTTTTGTGGCATGCCATAGGGCACCAACCGTAGAGTGTCACAGGCACTATGGATTTAAAGTGAGAGCCATTTCCTCTTCTGATAAGCAAGCTCCTGGTTGAAACATGACTACCTTACTTCTGTGTTTGTCATCTACCATTCGCTGCTCCTGGGGCCAGGCAGCATGTTCTGGTCTTTTCTCTTAGAGGTGGCATTGTAATTGCGGTATTCTGAATGGAATGGTTTCCTCTGCACGCATCTGAGGAGGAACCTGCTCTTTCTCATTGTTTTCTCAAAAAAATAGCACCAACACGATTTCATGAAACCATCAGGATGTTTGGGTATTAAGAGGTCAAAGGCACTAGGAAGAGAAAGACACTAGGATAACAAAAATATGATTTTAAGACCTCTTGATGGATGTAGATGTCTTGCCAACTCAGGGACAATGCTCACTATGGGTATTTTTTTGCTTTGTTTTGTTGTTGAAGGGGAGAATGCTTTTCTCCAGATTCTATATGGCAATCTGGACCAAAATACATTTTACTCTGCAAATGTGCTGGTCAGTGATAACGCAGGCAAGGCAAATGCACTACTTGGGCTGCTGTTGGAAGAGAGTTTTGTTAAATAACCTTGAGCTTGGCATCATGGAAGAGTCACTGCACATGGCTTGCAGATCAATGGGCCAGGAATGGCTGCACCCTGTAAGGAAGACCCTGGAGAGAGAGGGCGTTAGACATGGGAGCATGCACGTGTACCTGTGGTGACTGTGACATTGATGGTTTGGGTCCGGATGCCGGGAGCAAGTCCAGAGAGGTAGATAATAAAATCATTACTAGGGTGGAGCCCTGAGATGTAGGCAGTTCGTGCAGCACCAGAAATTTTGTATTGCACTGTCTCCAGTAACCTATTGGAATCAATAATTTCAATGGTAAAGGTCTCGAAGGCATCACTGGTGGCTGTCCAGGACAGATTGAAGCTCTCAGAGGTTATATTAGAAACATTTAAGTTTCCAATTTCAGGTTCTCCGGCTGAAAAAAAAGGGGAGGGATAGGAAAGAAGAAACAAATAAATTTGAGTTAATCATTTGGCTGTGTTTTAAGGTTGAAGTTGTTAATAGAACCGCAGTCAGGTAGAAAGATCTGATACCTGAGGGTTATGGTGAAATGCAGCAGTGTTACCAATCAGCGCCCAGGAGGGAGGGAAGGGGGGGGGGGTTGTTAAAAGAAAAATACAAAAAGGCAGTTAGAGTTCCCGCTCTGGAGCTGCCCATGCCAGGCTGCCAGGTCCAGAGTGTGAGAAACATGCTGAATGACGGGCTGGACCTGCTGTGCCTAAGCCTAGATGCCCCCGGGAACCCCACCTCAGGGATGCTGGCCATCGGTCAAAAGATAGGCTTGCTGTCAGCTTCCTGGCTCTGGATTTGCACTCATGAGACCAAGATTACTGCAGGCGCCCTTTGCTTTGAGGGAGCTCCCACCTATTCAAATGAAGATTAAATAATTCTATTCTGTCACCCTCCCAAGATGGTACCTGGAGGCTTGATTTCTGTGACTTGAAGGAAATGGGCAATGTGTCAGTGCCATTCTTTATCCTTCTGACAAGGGCCAGCCATTCTCACAGTCTGTGAAAATAGCTTGTCCTCTCTTAACTGCTTTCTATGTGGGCCAAGAAGGCTAGTTTAGCATTGCCAGCCAGGAGACAAGAGCCAAGGCAAGAAATAACATTTTGTCTTGGAGATGGTCCTGCCCAAGCTTTTCTGAGCAACGGAATCACCCACGCGGAGGGCAGGCAGGAGCAGGGATTTAAAAGCTAATACTGTCTCCCTGGCAAGGAAGGAGAGGGCCTTCCCGTCCCAGCGGGTTTGGTGAAGCACAGAGCAGATAGAATTATGGCCCTTGCCCCCTGATACTGACTCATCAGAAGCAAGAATGTTGCTGTCACTAAAAAGAAAAACAACCATAAAAATACAAAGAACACTCAAACCACAAGATCTGCAGGGAAGATCAGAAGTTGAGGGCGACTGCTCTGCCTTCTGAGGAGGTCGGCCTGTGGATGTGAGATGAAACGAGCTGCAGTCCGTCCAGAGCAGCCGAGGTGGCAATGTTGCGGCAGTTCATGCAGCAGTTGTCTGCGTTGTATGTGCATTTCAGTGAGAGCTACTAAAATGACCGAGGCTAGAACGTGGAGCTATTTTTTCATAGAATCAACTAGGACATAATAGGTTTGCATGAAAGTTTTGTTGCGATAATTATCCAAAAATGGGGCATAAGCAAAACCAAACAACACAGCCTCTATGGAGCTTCCAGGCAATGGCAGCCCATAGGAAGGTGGGCAATGGCAAACACGCTGGGAGGCTGCTCACAAGCAGGCTCATGGGAAACACTGGACGCCTTGTCAGTCAGAGTGATGAGCCAACTATGAGGCACTGTCCTGGGTCTAGTCTGGGAGTGTGTCATCCAAAGGCCAGCACTCCAGGGCGCAACTCTTGATTAAAAGAGCAAAAAGGGCACCAGGTCCCAGACATTCACGGCCAGAACATTCCTCGCTTCAGATGCTGCTGGGTGTACTTCTGCTGATGAATGGCTTTTTTTTTTTATGCCGTCTCTCTCCAGTCCTAATCGTGGGACTTTCTTTCTCCCTTTTTGGTCTGGCTATTGGCTAATGTGTTCTAACAATGACTTAGAATCTGAGAGAATTCCCCGGGAGAGCGTAATTCAGTTCTCTTATTATACTCAGTGCATTTTAAAGAAACATTTAAATTAAAACATTTTTTGAAATGGAAGAACGACAGTATCTATACCCTTGAGGGGTTCAGGATAGGAAAGGATAATTTCTAACTAGCAAAAAGGCTCCCTAAAATAAGTAGTCTGTGCTCCACCATAACTCACACAGGGGAGGGGTCAGTTTTTAGTTATATCCAAGCACTGGAGAGAATTCAATAGAGACGAAAGATGTGTGGTCGAATTAGATAAAGTCTGGGGGAGGCTGGAAGCAGAAGGTCAGAAAAGGCAATATCTGTATTGCAGAGGCATCTGGACCAAGGCACAGCCCCAGGGACCATGCACAGCCGGCAGTTACGGGGCGCAGGGAAGGAATTCAGACATGGAGAGAAGCTGACTCCCTGATCGCTGGGAGAGAAAGCAGGGAACCTGGGGAGAGAGCATCAACACGAAGAGGAGGTACCTGTGGAGGCCTCAGCGGAGAGCACTGGTGTCCTATAGCCCCGGATCACCCCGTAGATGGTAACTCTATAAGGGGTGGCGGCCTTGAGGCCCGGGATTTCTACAGCCCGCAGGCTGCCGAGCACCGTGAGATTCTGAGCCGCCTCCACCTTGTTGGCCTCCTGCACTTGAATGACAAAGTGCTCATAGGCCTGGTCAGCTGCGGTCCATTTGAGTTTGAGGCCATCCCAGCCCAACTCAGTCACGACTAAGTCTCCCAGCTCCGGGAGCTCCTCTGAAGAAGGATAGAGAGGTATGTGTCAGTTCTGTAAACCAAAAATGAGGAAACAAAATGTCTCACAGCCCAGGGAAGAGAGAAAGGGATGAGAGACTAGTGTGTGCATGTGTGTGTGTGGTCATTCTTGGTCTCTGCGTATTTTCCCTTTGAACTCTGGTAACCTGGCCACAGCAGTTAAAAATGGGCAGAAAGGGGAACATCTGCATTATTCATCCCTGCATTGGCAATGCCACCTGGGCCACTGCACAACCTGCTGGGAGGTCTCTGAGCAGGCACAGCCAGAACTTAAGACAATGGGAAAAGGTGGGATTGTCTGTCAGGATATAGGAAGTAGGAATGGATAGAGGTGCAGTCTTTGGAGGCAGCTGTGTCTTGGTTAGAATTCCATTACTGTTGTTTACTAGCTGTGTAATCTTGGCATGTTACCCAACTCATCTCTGAGCCTCTGTCCTCACCTTTAAAAGGAGCTGACAGCACCATTTCCTTGGACTGTGTGATGATTAAGTGCTGCTATTTATAAACCTCTGAGTGTCCTACCTGACACACAGTGAGTGCCTGGTGATTGGCAGCCTAACAGGTACATCATTGTCTTGATGCTGTAACTACACAGGAACTCCATTTCTTTAAAATGTCCTTTTCCCTAATCCCAGCCAGCTTCGCCCTAACAGCACCATGACTCCCTTGCCTCCTTTCAACCAGACCCTTCCACCTCCACATACTGCCATCCACTCCTTTCTCCTGGAGCCCTCGGGACAACTAGGTTCTGGTCGGCATCCAACTCCCTTAAAGAACAGAGCCTCAGGTGTGTTGATCAAGAGAGTTTTCATCCTACTAAAGGTAACATCTTGACCTGTTATGTTTCAGCCCCAGACCCAGGAAGGTGGAACAAACCCTACTGACCACATCCTTTCAAAATCGAACAGAGTGCCACCAGGGCTGTATCAGGACCAAATGCAATGACTAACTGCATCCTACCCTGGCCATGACCGAGCAAGTAGAGCCCATGTCCCCTCCCTTAGTTGCCATGATTAACGCTTTCCCCCCTATATAACCATCTTCCAGAAGCCACCGGGGAGCCAGGTTTTAGAACATTAGCTCACCTGTGTCACCAGGCTTGGTGCCATTTCCTTAAATAACCTTTACTCTCCTTGCTGCAAACTCCCATTTGCATCTTATTGGGCTTTAATTTGCACAAGCAAACCAACCTTTAATTTCTCCCCATGGGAATTCTTATTTCTATGGGAGATAATCCCCACTTTATTTCATTGCTTGACCTCGGAGAGATCATCTCATTGCCGGCCACAAGCTATCTGACTGGGTTTATAAAGCCTCAGGTTTAGACAAGTCTGATGTCTTATCTCTGGACTTTTCCAAGCTTTTGGGGATCAACGGTTCTGTATGGGATTCTTGGTCTGGTTCTTTCCCTCTCACCGGTCTTCTGCTAGAACTCTGTGTCTGGATGAAGAATGTCTGCACTCTGAAGCAAGGCCCTTTGTGTGAAGGGAGGGCCCACGTTTAATGAGAAGTGGTTATTGCTTGGTAAATGGTGCAGAGCACTATTATTTCTCTACAATATAGGAAGGAAACTTAATGTAGTTATTATGGCTAATTTTAGAAAGTTTAGATTTAAATATGGAGAAAAGGAAACCCTGCTTCTCAGGGTTAAATGAAATCTCTCAGCCCCTCTTTTGAAGTGGCCATTGATTCAAAGTTAGAAATGAAAATAACTGCAGGAGTTTTACCACAAGTCTGAGCAAACAGGACCATTTAGAGGGGCTGTTTCCAAACTATGCTCCATATAGACTTGTTGTATTTTGAAAAAAACTGGGCTGTGGCCGTGAGTTTAGGCAGCCCCTGCTTCTTCCCAGCTCACGAAGACCAGCTGTTTGTTTAGCTGTCATAAATAAGGTTCCTTGTAAGATTTCAGGTGCCAAGGAATTCTGCTGCTAAAAACAAAAATTTACCAACTACAGATGCAGACGGTAGCATCTTGCACCCAGATAATGTCTGTTTCAAAGGCCCCTTTTGCTCTTTGATCAAGAGAGTTCTAGCAGAAGACCAGTGAGAGGGAAAGAACCAGACCAAGAATCCCATACAGAACCTTTGATCCCCAAAAGCTTGTAAAAGTCCAGAGATAAGACATCAGGCTTGTCTAAACCTGAGGCCTTATAAACCCAGTCAGATACCTCCAGGGAACCCAGGACAATGACAACTTGGCCAGCTCAGGTGGATTGTAATGTTACCTTTCTGACTTTTGGAGTTGTGTGCAGTTTCTAACAAGGACCAACTTTATTTGTTCTATATGAGCAAGAGAAACAATTTGTTGGTTTAGCTTATTTGGACAGTGTTATCAAAACAGAATCTGTAGAAAATATCATGGGCTTAAGGCTCAGCATAAACATCCTACTCTCAAATATCTGCCCCATTTTCTACTGCTCCTTTGAAGGCTGTTTCAAGAAACCTCATGAAGAGTATGCAGTTTTTGTAACAGACGGAGCAGCATAGTTTCAGGGAACAAATTGAGATGAATTGTTTTTCTTCCCCAAATCTAAGAAAAACCTTGAAGTCTAATGTGGCTGTCCTTTCTTGGCAATGTTCCTGCCTTGAGAGTCTGCTAAGGACAGAGAGACTTGCCCACTGGTGTGGCTCAGTGGTTGAGCATCAACCTATAAACCAGGAGGTCACGGTTTCATTCCCAGTCATGGACATGCCCTGATTGTGGACTTGATTCTCAGTAGGAGGCATGCAGGAGGCATCCGATCAATGATTCTTTCTCATCACTGATGTTTCTCCTCATCCCTTCCTCTCTGAAGTCAGGAAAAATATATTTTAAAAAAGTGAGAGAATTGATAATTTCAGATCATTTCAAAGGTTACTCTGTAGAGATCTGATTCCCAAGGTGGATGGCAGTGAGTGACTCTGAGGCCACCAATACGATTTCTCTAGAGTTATGAATTTTATTCTTGTGCAACAGCCCCACAGTCAATGCTATTTTTATCATGAGATGTTACTATCTGATAAATGTAGCTATTTGCTGTTCAGTGTTTATTACAGGATGGGCACTTTGCTAAGCACTTTCATGATCTCATTTATAGCTCAGCACAGTATTCTGAGGTAGGGGTGTTGTCTGGGGTTTGAAGGTGAGAAAAGAAGGCTCAGAGATGGGAAATGACATCCCCAAGAATACTTAGCCAGTTAAGGTGGAATTGCAAACCAGACTTCCCTGAGATACAGCTTGCGTTCCCACTGCCTCTCAACAGCACTGGGATCGGCTCTTGCCACAAGGGTTTTCTCTGTTCCCAAAACAGACTGGCTCAATCACATCCCTGATCTGAGAGGAGGGTCAAATACCTGTGATGACCTCTGCAGCAAGGGGTCGAGTGCTGCGGCCCCTGACCTCGCCTCGCAGGGTGACTGTATAAGGGGTACCAGCTGTGAGGCCGGGGATTTCCACGGAGCGCAGGCTGCCAGGAACGGTGAGGCTGTGCACTTCTTTGGCTTGGCCAGCCTCCTGGACCTCAATGACAAACTGCTCATAGATCCCATCGGGGGTGGTCCAGTGTAGCCTGAGCACGTCCCAGCTAACCTCGGTCACTGTGAGGTTTCCCAGATCTGGAACCTCTTCTGCATGAGGACAGAGTTCCTGCGTTACTCAAGAGGGTAGCTGCACACTGGAATTCAGGTAAGATGGCATGTGGGCAAGGGATGAGCTGTCCGGGCAGTGTTGATTCCAGTAATTTATTTACCGAGGCTGTTGAGCTCACTCCAATAGTTGGCACTAAAGCCAGGGTTTCCTTATTCAGCATTTGGAGATGAAAGATAGTTCTAGGAATTGTTGGCAACTTCTATTTTGGACATACAAATGGGGCTTTGGGGAGTCCTTTGGTGTGTGCTTAAGATGAGCTCAGACCAATATTTTTTCCATTTGCAAATTGTGCTTTCCAACTTCTGAAATACTGTCACTGAAACTTGCTTTGAAAGAAAAGTCACCTCCCATTTGTAAAGGAAGAGTAGGTGGAATTCTCCATGGAACTGGCTTCCCCGCTAGGACTAGGACTTGGCCGTATAAGGGATATGCCATTTGGACGGAACAGGGTGATTCTCGGGTTTTCCCCAAGTATAGGGGCTGAGACTGGTTCACAGCAGGGAGCAGCTGTGTCCCTCCTGAGCAGAGACAATAGGAGGAAGCAAGTGAGTAAATGAGTTTAGAATACCTGTCCAGACTTCAACAGAGAGAGGGGCTGTGCTGGAGTCCCCAGTGACCCCGCGGATGGTGACACTATACTGAGTGGCTGCTTTGAGCCCGAGCAGGTCCACGGACCTCAGCCCTCCTGGGACTGTGAGGTTCTGGGCTGCCTCTGTGCCAGCCTCCTGCACCTGGATAAAAAACTGCGCATAGGCTCCTTCCGGAGCGGTCCAGTTGAGCTTGAGGGCATCCCAGCCCACCTCGGACACGGTGACCTCTCCCAAACTGGGAAATTCCCCTGGAGAAGGACAAAGAACCAGTCTCATACTCAAATCACATGAGATCCAGGGACGCTTTGACACAATAGGCATTATCTGGCTTTAAAAAAAATGTGACTTTGTCTAGATAAATGCGAATCATGGAACTTCCTAAATTTGTGAAACAGTGTAGGAAAATATTGGTTATCTTACATCATTAAAAAATTGCTCTAATCTGCAGTAGACAAAGAGATTAGTTTACTCTGAAGTAAAATGCCTTAACTTCCGTTACCAAGAGGGAACCTGCTTGTGAAGCTCAAGGTCCCTGCCACTGGGGTTGCATGTGTGGTCCCCAGACCGGGCTCTGCAGGACTCCACAGGGTGTGGCCCCCACGGTGCAGTGTGAAAGCTGCCCCTGATCCTGCAGCCTGGAGGCTCCCCATTCTTAGACACCAAGGTGCTATTACTTGGGGCAGAACTAGTCCATTCGAAAGCAAGCAATTATCCTTGGCAGTTTCCTGTTGAGAAAACAGAGGCTACCCACAGAAAGGTGAAAGGTACCTGTGGAGGCCTCAGCGGAGAGCACTGGTGTCCTATAGCCCCGGATCACCCCATAGATGGTAACTCTATAAGGGGTGGCCGCCTTGAGGCCCGGGATGTCCACAGCCCGCAGGCTGCCAGGCACTGTGAGGTTCTGAGCCGCCTCCACCTTGTTGGCCTCCTGCACCTGAATGACAAAGTGCTCATAGGCCTGGTCAGCTGCGGTCCAGTTGAGTTTGAGGCCATCCCAGCCCACCTCGGTCACGGTGAGGTTTTCCAGTTCAGGGGTGTAGTCTGAATAAGGACAGAGATGGGGTCAGTTAAACCATTCCCGCAAATGCTTTCTTCCTGGGGACCCAGGAATCGCAAGGCAATGCTGAAAGGCCGTGAGGGCCTGCGTGCTGCACGTCACGACTGCGTACCCGAAGGGTGCCGTTACATAAACACCAACAGAAAAACCAGAGTAATACTTATTGTGCCTTGCTGCATATTTGGGTTTGTGTTTTCGAAATGGCATTTTCCTATTGACTTGTTTAGGAAATGCTACCCGTCTCGGTTAGTTTGCTCTGGGCTTCAGTTTCCATTCTGGAAAGTGTCTCTCAGGAGGATGAGATCTGAAGGAGCAGCCTTCACTATTCCTCGGATTCTTGGTCCAACCTTCTGTACTTTGAGAAAGTTGGCTCCTCTTAGATTTCCTTCCTTTTCCTGCTTCCTGCATCTCCTCTATATTACTATCACTTTGTGTTGCAATTTTTGTCCAGTTTCTGGGGCTCTAATCAGTTTACATAAACCACTTCAGGAAGATGAGAGGTAAATTAACACAGTACGAGTGAGGTTGAATTGAGCCAAGTGGCAAGTCTTTGCAAAACTGTCCCTTCCTGGATAGAAAGACAGACTGAGGCCCTATGGAATGTGACATTGCCATTCATCTGAACACACAGTAAAATTGCTCTTGTCTAAATATGCATTCAAGGTGATAACATGCCCATGGCTGAGCTCACATGGACCTTGCATGACTTGGAAAGAAAGGACTTTTTCTGGAAATGGATCCTGTAAACAACAGAGTAAGAACTGCTTTCAGTTTACTTAAAAGAATGTTTTTCCTTTCTATGTCTCATACTGGTTCCTAATTTCAAATGAGCTCTGCATGTCCAAGAAAGCAGGCTTCTAACTTGAAAACTTAGTTGCAATAGGATGGAAGATAGCCTTTCAGAGGGGAAAATGCATCTTTTCAATAATCTTTTTAATTCAGACTTTTCAACCTTAGGAGAATGTTCTAATTCTCATTGGTAAAGCTTACACTCTGATCGAGGACAGATCTTGCTGATCTAGGACAGGGATCTGTAAACTGCCATCTGAGGGTCAAGTCTGGTCTGTTGCCTATTTTGGTTAATGAGCAAGCCAACAATAGTTTTTATCATTTTAAATGGTTGGGAAAACAAGTGAAATAAGAATACTTCATGATGTAAGCAAATGAAATTAAGATTTTATCGGAACATAGCCATGCTCATCACTTCCGCATGGCTGCTTGGGAGCCCCAAAGACACAGCTGAGCGGTTGTGACAGAAACTGTATGGCCTGAAATTATCTGGCCCATTTCAAAAACTATTCAGGACACCTGATCTTGAACTACATTCTGTGGACTCATTTAATCCAAGTTCGTGTCCTGAAGGGCATACCCAAAGCCTCAGAGCATTTCTAACCACACACATATGGCCTCAATGAGAAAGACTGGACCCTGAACTCAAATGTTGTACTCACTTTGGGCAAAAGAAAAGGAGAGTCAGCCATCCTTAAACTCACGGGCCTTGTGAGCCAGGAGCAGTGGTCTAGTTATAACAATGTTCTCCTTGACCTTGGGATGTAAGCACTGTCAAGTACTCCAGCAGTTCTCTTGCTTAAAGAGTCATGGTACAAATCCAGGCTAAGCAAAACAGCAAGGTTAAAGAAACTGATCCTCTGGCTCATAAACTCCCCTCTTGACCCATTTTCTTCTTTTTCTCCTCCTGCTATCAAAACGGCTACTCAGCAACTTAGTCACTGTCTTTCCTTGCTAGTTTTTAAAAGCTCTCTCTCGCATTTTGCCATAAAATATCTTTCTTTCCATGAAAGAAATACCAGGTACCAGGTTATGAGAGATTTAAGAGTCACCTCACTGGGCAGGGAGGAGGTAATTATTGGTTATCTATTAAATTATTGCAATAAAAATTAATGGAGAGATGCAAGGAGATCCACAATGGAAAAAATGTCTCTTCTTGATGAGAACCATCTTTTCTCCTTGAATCAGGTTTTCGTATGCCACTGACACACTCTTGTACAATCTGCTTCAGCTGCTCATACAGCTGAGATTAACTTTCACATAATGTTATGTTGCTTGGTAAATAGTAATCATGGTAATGGTACTGCCACCATAATTTTTGTCTATTCTTCCATTTTTTGTTTATTTGGGGGTTGGCCAATCAAGAAAGAGCATCGGTTTCGACTTAGTGAGCAATGCCATGACTGTATCTGGGTGCTCTTGGCACCTGGCCCTTCACTAAACAAATGCTAGTCAGATAAGTCACAAGTATAACTCCCATGAGTAAAATCAGTACATAAATGAAGAGGAATAAGAATGATAAAAAGAGTATAATAATAATTCTGCAGACAAAAGTCAAGGTGGGGACCAAGTGGCATCCCATAATAAATGCAGACTCTACATTTCACTAGTAAATGACACACTGTGAGCTTACTGCCTCAGAAGCCCAGGGTTTTCATTGTATAGTTCCACACTCAATTTCTTGGCATTTCTTTATGAAAAGGCTGTTGTCTTTTTCTTACAGCTGTGCACTGGCATCTACCCTCTGAAAAATGTCAGTGGGCCTGGGAAATTAGGATTTCCAAATCCCCTTCTGTGCTAATGGTGGGCTGACCAGCTGGCCCAGAGGAATTTCTAGCTCTGCCAACTTTAAATCTTTAGAGTCCCAACATCTTGTAGATAGTATTGCAGGGCAACTTGCTGCCTTAAAATATGCCTCTTTGGAAAATTTATTATTCTAAGATGGTTATTTTAAAAAAACTAAAGATTCTAGAAGAACCTTTGACCTCTAGCTGCTTAAGAAAATTAGAGGACTTTCTTCAGGAAGGGAGCTATCATCATAAATGACCACAGTTTTGTATGAACTAGGTGTGATAGACAAGGAGGAACAAAGCAAGGCCCCTTTGATCAAAGTCCTTTGTGTGTCCCATTGTTCAAGGTGGCCCAGCAAACACTCCTTTACTAAATGTTTGTTTCATCTCCGTGTGAACTTTCTCCCCTTTCAAGCAAGACCCAAATCACTACCCCCTTTCTTTTTAGCTTAAGATAGCATATAAGCCTCTACTGCCAAATTGTTCTTGGGCCCAATATCCATTTGGAACATACATAAATTTGGTGATTGTCACCTGTTAATCTGTCTTTTTCATTTTAATTATTCCACCAGCCAAAAGAACTAACAGGGAATGTCTCCCTCCCCAACACTGGTATGGAAAGATGCGTCAGTGGCTTTGTGTTTCTACATATTCTCCAGGCATTATGTTCTTTATTGCTTGCAGAAAATTCCTGGCCTCCACTTCCAGCAGGGTTCCCCTGAGGTTATCAGGATCAAATGCAGAGAGGAGGGCTGGGAAGGATATGCCTGATATGCACTTATTTTTTTCAATGCTAACAGGCCTTCTTTCTCTCTCCTTCCTTCCCTCCCTCCCTCCCTTTTATATCCAGATTAAACTTAACTGAGACCTTCCAGGGGAATGACTTCCCTTTCCTTCTTCTTAATCTTTAAGAGAGAAAATTTGGGCTGCTCGTTTACGAGTGGGGAGGCCAGAGGGCACAATGGAAATGCTGCCTCTGGAACAACTGAGGTCTGCAGTGCTCGTAAAGCACACATATTATACTTGGCTGTGTCCAAGGCCATGGGGATACAGCACTGGGTAGAGGCAGAGTGCTTCCATTTTGGTTGGCAATAGGAGGTAGGCCATGGATAAATAAATCAACTACTGCATAATATCAGGCCAGATAAGTGTCATGAGGAACTTTGGAGCAGCACAGAGGGGTAAACCAGGATGGGGGCACCATTTTATATCGGTGGCCAGAAAAGGCTTTTGAATAACACACAAGTTGAATGCAACGAGGAAGAGACCATGGGAAGAACTAAGAGAAAAGGGGTTCCCTAGCAGTAGGAACAGCATGCATAAAGGCGCTGAGGTAGGAACAGGCTTGGTCTGCTTAAAGAACAGTGAGAAGGCCAAGGTGGCCATGGTGAAATGAGTATGAGGACAAGGGTGGAATGAGGTCAGAGAGATGGGATGGGCCAGATTCTGCAAGGCCGTGTGGCCTGTGGTAGGGTCTTTGGATTTTATTTTATGTGTAATGGGCAACTAGGTTGTGCATACTTTTAATTGGGTGCCGCATCAAGGAGCTTGCCCTTTGGCTCAATTCCATGGCGAGAGCCCTGGAGTTCCTTGGGAAAAATGCTTTGAGGCAGCCAATTCCACATCTGCTCTGTGAAACCCACAGATGATGAGTGGCTCTTTGCAGACTTCTGCTTTTGAGAATTTAGTGATGCACAACTAGAAGTCCATTTCTTCTGAGGTTTGAATCTGCAGCCCTTTGACATTTCAGGACTTGAATCCACATGGTACATCTACCTAAGAGCTTCTACTTCCTTTTCTTTTTTCTTTCTGTGTGCTTATCAAGGCCAACTGCCTGGACTTGGTAAGCACATATTCCACAACACAGTCCTGTTTGTCTCTAGGTGTCTGTCCAAAAGCTTCCTCCCATTTTATTTATTTTTAGCTTCCTCTCATTTTAAATCTTTCCTGATACTTAAAGTCATTCTGTGCTCCTCTGCACCCCAAATTCCAGCAAGTGGAATATTGTGCTTTTTTAAAAAATATGTAGTGAATTCTTCGGAGCACAGACCTGTCTCAATTGATCTGACATCCCCAGAATTTAGCACAGAGCACACTTGTATATTATTGACTGTAGTAAATGTAAGAGACTTGGGAAGACAGAATTCAAGAGAAAGAATTTTAATAAAATAAAATAGTTCTATGGAGAAAGCTATAGAGAGATACATTATGGAGACAGTGAGCAAAGAACCAATAAAAGGGACTTTGCACATTTTTCTTATAATGAACAATGTCCTTAAATACACAAATGATTTCTTTGAAACAGTGTTAAGGAGGCATGCCTGGGAAATGAAATCATGAGCCTTTGGGATGCCAAAACGGGGCTCTCAGTCAGACACAATTAACTCCAGCCTGTGGTTCACTTGAAAGCTTGCCTCTCTCTGTGCTACCAGGCCTGGGCTTCCCTGCTGGAGATCGGGATAATGTGGCTGTAGCCACAGGCTAATATGATTGGATGGAGCTATGAAACTGTCTTTGGTACAGCATTTGTCAAACTGAGGGAAAAGCGAAGAGAGAGAGAGAGAGAGAGAGAGAGAGAGAGAGAGAGAGAGAGAGAGAGAGAGAGAGAGAGAGGAAGAGAAGAGGAGAGGAGAGGAAGAGGAAGAAGAATAAGAATTCCCTTTTTTGTTGTTTTTCTGATTCTTTATCCCTTGACACCTTATATCAAGCTGCCATGTTCAAATCTCTACCATCAATTTATTCCTTTCTGATTCTGTCCTGCCCACCTTCACCTGTTATTAGGCTTCCCCTCCAGAGCACCCCGGTGATCAGTTCAGAGCTGGTGGGAAGCAGTTGCTCAGAGTAAGTGGAACTGACTGCTGGGGCTCACTTCAGTATCTGAACAGGCTGCTGTGGTATACCAGATGCCTCTTCTCTCTCCTTAGAGACAACCGCACTTTTATGTGGCAGCAACATGCTCAGCCAGAGACTACTTAGTCTTTCCTAGATCTAACTTATAGCCAGGAACAATGGATGGAATGTGAGTAGAAGGCATTAGGGAGGTTTCCAGAAAGACTCATCTAGAAGGTTCTCTTTTTGGTTCTTTTTCCCCTCTGTTATGCTGCCTAGAACACAGGCATGAGGGCTATACTGCACAGCTGTGTTGTAGACATGGAGGTAACTTTGAGAACGGAAGCCAAGAAGAGTGGAACAGAAAGAGAGGAGCCCCAGTCACTGGTAATTTGGATCTGCTGCACTATCCCTGAATCACCTAACCTCAGATTCACTTTACAAGAGAGGAAAGGAGGTTCCAAGTGACTGTTATTTGAGATTTATGTTATATGCTGGTGAAAGTATTCAGACATGACAAAGACTCAAAGGCATTTCCATATTTGTCCATCATTACAATTTCTTTTCTATTTATAGAGATTCAGCTGGAGTAACATTCTGTCATGACACTCTGGCTGCTCCTGATTCTCCCAATCATTCCCTGTCCTTGGTTGAGTTACATCTAACACTCTGAATATCTAGTCTTCCTCACGGTCTGTGAGCAGGAGCACCTGAGCAAAGTGACAATGGTAAGTACATGACCCACTTGCCCTTCAAATACTAGCACACTAAAGTGTATTCAGTGGATTCTCAATACTTATTAGTTAAATTGAAACTAAAGGCTATTACTTGTCAAATCCTGAAGAATTAACATTTTCCATTATAATATATTTTGTGGCCAAAATTATATGTGTATATTTTTCATATAGGAAGAACTGATCCCCCCTTTTAGCCTATGAGGAAATGTGGCAGCAGGTACAAAGAACAGAATTACAGGGCTGGCAGGGACACTGGATCAGCAGCCATGGGAAGGTGAAGTTCACTCTTAATGACTAAGAGGAAATAGAAAATAAGGAGGGTACTTTGAAAGAAGGCTTCAAGGACCACATGCAACTTTTCAGGTAACCTTAGAGAAAAGCAAAAACCTGGAATAAAAACACTGAATGAGAATATCCAAGGAATTATTACCAACATCCTGGTCATCTTGAAGAGAAATAAAATTAAAGGTAAGTTGTTAGGCTAAAGGAGGTAGGGACAATAAACAATTTGAACACAAAATTAAAAGAAAGAAAAAAACCAAAGACAAACACAAATCCTGATGCTTTAAGTTCTCCTGGGAGGAAATAGTTGAAAACCACTATTGATCACCCAGCAAGGAAACAGTTGACTCAGTTGTCAAGAGGGAAAGGTTAGTAAGTTGCTCTTTCAAAGGGGCATTTAGAGGCTTCCTGAGTGGAGAGAGTAGCAGGACTTCCCCCTGGGTATTCTCGTGTGAAGACAGCCTGGCTGCTGGGTCTGCAAACCTCACAGTTAACAGTGTCTGCAGGGAGCTCCGGGGCTGAACTCACCTGTGGATGCCTTTACCCGCGCGGCCTTGCTCTTATGCCTGCCCTTCTCCACTCTCAGGAGGATGGCATATTCCTGCCCTGGTTCCAGACCTCTCAGGACGTAGGAGGTGGTATCTCTGGGCAGCTGCACCTCCACCGGCTGGCCCGAGGCAAGGCTGTAGTTGAGGCGGTAATGGTCAAACTTGGCCAGTGGTGACCTCCAGAGCAGGGTCAGGGTGGTCTCTGCAGTTTCAGACACCCGAAGGTCCTTGGGGGCATCCATATCTGAGGAAAACACAGAGATGAACACTCCTCAGGCTAGGAGGCAGGCTGCTTCTGGGACTGAAAGGCAGCTGGCTCCGGGCTGCAGCCCCAGGTCCATCATTGAGCAACTGGGGGCTTGAGGAGACTCACCTAACTGGGTCTCAGTTTTCACCTTGTGTATGCCACTTAAAATTACCTGGGTGGGTTTTTGGAAGACTGAAAGGAACATAGTGGCATACCCATACCACAAAATGCTACTCAATTAAAATAATTTTAAAAGAACTCACTATTGATTTAAGAAACAATTTGGTTGGATCTCAAGAGCATTATGCCTAGTGACAACCCAAAGTTACATACTATATGATGCCTTTTATGTAGCACTAGAGGCCTAGTACACAGGTAGTATCACTCAGCCTGTCTGTGACTGGAGCCAATCGAGGTGTTTCGCCCTGACCCCATTAGAGCTGATCGGGTCCAGCTGGTGAGGTGGGGGTGTAGGGACCACAGGAGGATGGCTGGTCAGCAGAGGGGAGAGGGTGTGGGAGGCTGGCTGTGAGAATGCAATGACCACCAGGGGGCAGCTCCTGTGTTGAGGATCTGCCCTCTGGTGGTCATTATGGGTCATAGCAACTGGTCGACTGGTTGTTGTGGTCATTTGGTCAAAACAGTCACTTAGGCTTTTATATATATAGACTAGAGGCCTGGTGCATGAAATTCGTGCATGGGAGGGGGGGTGTCCCTCAGGCCAGTCTACACTTTCTCCAATCTGAGACCCCTCGAGGGATGTCCAACTACCCGTTTAGGCCCAATCCCAGTCAGATCGGGCCTAAATGGGCAGTCAGATATCCCTCTCACAATCCAGGACTGCTGGCTCCCAATTACTCACCTTGCCTGCCTTCCTGATTGCCCCTAACCATTTCTGCCTGCCAGCCTGATCACTCCCTAACCACTCCCCTGCCAGCCTGATGGATGCCTAACTGATCCCTTGCTAGCCTGTTTGCCCCAAGTGTCCTCCCCTGAAGGCCTGGTCACCCTTAACTGCCCTCCCCTGCATGCCTGGTCTCCCCCAACTGCTCTTCCCTGCAGGTCTGGGCCCCCTGCCAACTGCCCTTCCCTGCAGGTCTGGTTGCCCTCAACTTCCCTCCTCTGCTGGCTTGGTCACCCCTAACTACCCTCCCCTGCTGGCCTGATTGCCCACAACTGCCCTCATTTACAAGCCTGGTCCCTCCCAACTGCCCTCCTCTGCTGGCCATCTTGTGGTGGCAATCTTGTTTCCACATGGGGGCAGCCATCTTACGTGTTGGAGTGATGGTCAATTCGCATATTACTCTTTTATTAGATAGGATTCTTGAAATGAAAAAAAAAATCATCTAGATGATTGCCAAGGATTTGGGACAGGGAGGGAGGGAGGTGTCATGGTATAGAAATGGAAGAGAGATCCCAGTGATGGAACTACTCTGTGTTTTGACTGCAGTGAAGGGTTCAAAGTTTACACGTGATAAAACTGTGTACAATGAAATACACTCACAGAGATGAGTGCATCTGAATAAAGTTGGCAGATTTGTATCAGTGTCAGTTTCTTAGTTGTGATATTGCTCTATAATTAGTTGTTACCATTGGGGGAACCTGGGTGAGGGGTTTAGGGGCACATCTCTGTATTACTTCAATAGCATGTGAATCTACAATTACCTTAAAAGAAAAAGATCAAACAGAATATGTACTGGCTCTTACATAATGAGGGGTTCAATGAAGCATGACCTCTGTTCTCCAGCCTCCCTTTCCTTCAGAGGGGAGGTCAGGAAGAGGCTGGTGAGGGAGAGAGAAAAGGGGTTTCTCTTTTACAACATTTGCAGAAAAAAAAAGAATCAATGGCTTCTAATCAGGGAGCCCCTCACTATCCTCATCCAGAGGTTGGCACTTCAGGATGCATGGGTGAGAGCAAAGTCTGACTCAACCTGTGTTCTGGCCACTTACAATTTACATGAGCAGAGTATACACATTAAGTGTGTATTAAGAGAAATCCCTCAGATGTGTTTTAATCAATGATATAGAAAAACAACAACCCTGGAATTGGTTACAAACTTTAAAAGTTTGTAGATTTCTGATAAAGTCTTGTTCCAATTTCTCCTAAGAAGAAAGCCGCTGTTCCTTCTGTCCTGAGAGCAGTGTGGGAATCATTTGGATGTGGTGTGCTCAAGTGACTTTCTAATGGGACATCTGGGCTAGATGACCATTGGGGCGCCTTTCTCTGTTTCTTTTTAAAATTGTTTTATTTTTATTGATTTCAGAGAGGAAAGAAGATGGAGAGAGAGAGAGATAGAAACATCAATGATGAGAGAGAATCATTGATCAGCTGCCTCCTGCATGCCCCTTACTGGGGATAGAGCCCACAGCCCTGGCATGTGCCCTGACTGGGAATCAAACCGTGACCTCCTGGTTGGTAGTCTGATGCTCAACCACTGAGCCACACCAGCAGGGCCTACTGTTTCTTTTAAAGCAGGTTTTCTGCCTCCTGAGCCTGTGTGTCTGTGAGAGCCCGCCTGGGGTGGGGGCTGGGAGGGAGTCCAGGTACCTCACCTGTGGCTGCATTGATGGTGGCCGGAATGCTCTCCATGTCTCCCTTCACAGCAGACACACCGATCCCATACTCAGTTCCTGGCCTCAGACCTAAGAGAGAGCATGCATGTGCAAATTCAGTTTCAAATCAGAAAGACTTTCAGAAGATCTTAAAAACGGCCTTGAGCTGTCCCCGGACACTACTGCTTTTCAGTGTCTGGAATGTTCTGCAGACTGACTCACTGACATCCCTGTGAGGGATTGCTGGGAACTGCACATGTTCTCTCTGGAGGTTTGCAAAGCAGGGCCACGATCCCAGGACGGCTGGGTCTGGGCTGTGGAGCTCACCTGTGAGTGTGGTCTTGGTTGTGGCTTGTTGGCTCCTTGGGACCTCGACCTCCGCGTGGTCACCTCCGGAGATGGGTGCGTACTTAATCCTGTAGCTGTCGATGGCCGCCTTGCCGTTCTTCCATTCCAGGGTGACACTGTTGTCTGTCTGGGAGATGCGGCGAAGATTCCTGGGAGCATCCAGGCCTGTTTGGAAGAGGAAGGGACATTTGTATGGAAAACGTCAGGCACCAAGAGAGTGGCAGTCCCACGATTCAAGCTGAGATATGAACGGCTCCTGCCATTGGAGGAAAATGACAAACTTGCCCCATACCCATCTCAATAGCTGATGCTCAGGTCTAAACAAATGCTACATATCTGGCACCTTCCCCATTATTAAGGTGTGTGATACTTTAGTCATTCACATGTGCTTAAAAAAACTACATAAACAAATAAGCTCCATAAATGTAAGAACTGGCCTATTGTGCTCACCACTGTATTTTTTAAAAATATATTTTTATTGACTTCAGAGAGGAAGGGAGAGGGAGACAGAGCTAGAAATATCAATAATGGGAGAGAATCACTGATCAGCTGCCCTCTGCATGAGCACTACTGGGGATGAAGCCCACAACCCAGGCGTGTGCCCTGCCCAGGAATGGACCTGAGACTCCTGGTTCAGAGGTCAGCACCAACCACTAAGCCACAGCGGCTGGGCTCATCACTGTATTTCTAATAACGTACACAGTGCTTCCTGAGCTCTGAAAAACATTTATCAAATGACTGACTGACACTCTGGTACTTTTAAAAACATGTCATAGGCTAAGACATTGGGAGGCATCTTTGTCATTCATGTTTTCTATACACAATATTTAATAACATTTTCTTTTAAATTTTATTACTAGGACTTGTGTCTGAGTGTGTCAGACTAGTTCCTTCTATGTATGACAATATGTATATACTTTTTATTTTGGAATGCTATTTGGGAAATTTTTTTCTTTGGAAAATTAAACAGTGCCATATTTGAAAATAAAATTTAAAGGAATGGAAATTCCCTTTTTGTTTTCCTGCTGTCAAAGGAGCCTGGAAGGTACCTGTGGGGAAGGGTGGATGGAAGTCTCATAATCCTTCCCTGGCTGGTGCCAATTCCGGGGAAGGCCTGTTACCTGTTGTGAAGGTCTCTTTGGCAGGGTTGCTGGACATGTCACCCCGGCGGGAGATGAGGGACACCTCGTACTCAGTATCTGGCTTCAGGTTCCCGATGGAGTACTGGTTCTCATCCTGCGTGAGGTCGATGGTGGTGCGGTCGCCCGGCGCGTCTTTGATCCCATAGGAGAGCTCGATGCCGTCGATCTCGGCCAGAGGCTTGAACCAGGTGATCAGTGCAGTGGTGTCCGTGACGTCTTTCACCTCGATCTGGCTGGGAGCGTCCAAGCCTGTGATGGGCAGAGGACAGAGCAAAAGAGCTGTTTCAGAGAGTGGGACAGTGCCAGGGTTGAGCAGAGAGAGGCAGCCATCCTATTTATCTATGTCTATATTGGTGTAATATTGACCCCTGGACCTTATTTTATGTTTCTGATCTTCAATGTCCTATTCAACAAGCTATAAATAGGGCTGATATTACCTTGTAGAGTTGCCTTTTTTTTTTTTTTTTTGCAAGGAGACAGTCCGGCCAGCATGACTCAGTGGTTGTGTGTCAATCTAAGCACCAGGGGGGTCACTGGCTCCATTCACATGCCTGGGTTGTGGGCTCAATCCCCAGCATGGGGCATGCAGGAGACAGCTGATCAATGATTCCCTCTCATCACTGATGTGTGTCTCTCTCTTTCCCTCTCCCTTCCTCTCGGAGATCAATACAAATATATATTTTAAAAAATAAGTAAAGGAGGCAGTGTTCGCAGAGCATCTGGCAAGGAGCCTTCAACCTGGCAGCCACATCACAGGTGGTGTTATTATTATCATCACTAGAGGCCTGGTGCACGAAATTCATGCACAGGCAGAGTCCCTAGGCCTGGCCGGTGATCAGGGCTGATCAGGGCCTTCCGGCTGCCTGCCAGGGCCTCCCTTCCACAGCTGCTAGCTGCCAGCCACTGGCTGGGGTTTTCCTTTGTTCTGTGCTGCCCCCTGGTGGTCAGCACACATCATAGCAAGTGACTGAATTCATGATCTCCTGGCCAAACTCCTGAGGGGACAATTTGCGTGTACTTCCTGCGTGCAGCATCCAGCCTCAAGGAGGGGCTGACAGGCCCAGACACTCCAACAACGGCAGGTCTAGCCTTGCTGCTGGGCTCCCGCAGCCCCTGGCCAGGCTGACAGGCCCGGACACTCCAGCAGTGGTGGGAACAGCGAGGCTGGATCCGCCACCGGAGGGCCCAACAGACCCGACATTCCAGCAGCAGCATGTCCTTCTCTAAGCCTCAGTTTCTACTCTTAAAAAGTAATAACAATATTTGCCCTACCTCTTTCACAGGCCTGGTGCTAAAATTAAATGAGATGATGTAGTAGATCATGTGGCAGTGGTCTCAATTACCTGGCATCCATGCCACGTTGAAGCTCCCCAAGAAATAGATCTATTTCCCCATCCCTTATACCTGAACTGGCCTTGAGATTTGCTCAGGCAGAAGTAATATTAATGCCAATTTAACGTCACCTACTATCAGAGCAGGGCCAGGTAGTATCTAGGAGGCTGAGAGGCCAGTGGAGCAGAAAGGCATCGAGGCTGAGGCCATCCTAGATCAACCAGTCCCCAGCCCACAAAGATGTTGTATAAGTGAGCCCAGTCAAGAACAGAAAAATGGCCCAGTTGAGCCCAATCCTAAATCTCTAATGTGCAGAATTATGTTTTAAGCCACTCAGTTTTGGGCTTTTTACATAGCAAAAGCTAATTGATTCAGGTGCCTTATATGAAGGCCTGCTATTGACCAGAAATGGAATGAGGTACAGTCAGCTTTGTCATTGTGTCAGCGATATCAGAGGTGAAGGTGATACTCACGGGTGGTTGTCACCCTCCTCAGGCCCGGGCCCCGAGTGTTGTTTTTCACGATGTGCAGAGATATCTCATACTCCTGCCCAGGGGCTAGGCCAGTTTGCCGGTATGTGGTCTCCGGCCTCCTCAGGCTTTTGGTGATCTCTTCCTCATCTTCTTTATTCTGAAAGATAGGAGCCCCTGGATAAGGCCTAGAGGAGGTGCCAGCCTCTTCATATGTGTGATTATTCATTTCACTTTCATCCATTCCTCTTTTATTCTCTCCTCTATTCCCCAAGCACTTCTTAGACGCTGAATCTGTTTGGTAGATGCTGAGGATGCAGAAATGATGCAGATGTTTCTCAAGTGTGTTTCTCTCTCTCATAAACTTTTCTACTCATCTCTTTGACACTCAAGTCAAGGGCAAAATGTGACAGCCAAAGCGATTCTGGATCCACAGGCTCACTCACTCCTTAGGAAAAATAAAAAGCCAGCACCCTCGCTCCTATGGGTGGTGACTGTCCCCTAGTCACATGGTTAGTGGCAGAAACTAAGCTCGAACTCAGGAACTGACTCCGCCACCTCACGTGTACTTTAGGCTCAGAGGCATTTTGAAACAGAGACCATTTCTTCTTTTTGCCTCTGAATAGAGATCTCCAATGAGAAACATCTGAAACTTAGAGATGACCGAACTTCTATTTGTCTAGGCCCTCAGCCCCAAGTTCCATGCTTATTGACTTACTAAAATCACTTAAAATAATGTGTATGGGAACATACAAGGGCCAACTGGAACCCTGTCCCCCACCAGAAGCCAAAAAACTAGAGTTGATATGAAGGTCTGTGGAGGCCTCTGACCATCATTTAGACCAGTGGTGGGCAAACGGTGGCTCAAGAGCCACATGCAGCATTTTGGCCCCTTGAGTGTGGCTCTTCTACAGAATACCATGTGTGGGCACGCACATACAGTGCGATTGAAACTTCATGGCCCATGTGCAGAAGTTGGTTTTCGACTCTCAGAAAAAAAAAATGCAATCGTTGTACTGTTGATATTTGGCTCTGTTGACTAATGAGTTTGGCGACCACCTAGACTCTTGCACGCCCACTGCTTTGAGATCCCTACCTTATTCCGGAAGATGATCTCCCATGTTTCGAAAGCGATGTCCAGAGGATCCCACTCCACTTCCACAGATGTCTCTTTGATGGACTTGAATTTGAGGCCTTCAGGTGCAGGCAAATCTGTCAAGAAGAGCACGGAGAGGAGGTAAGGATAGCGACATGAATGGTGGAGGCCACAAAGCTCTCTCTGTTCTGCTGACCCCAGGGGCGGGCGCCTGCCCCAGTGAGGGGCTGAGCATCTGAGCTGGGGTCTACTTAAAGGTTCTTCTGGGATGCTGTCTACTGCGAGGCAGCAAGAAAATTAATGTTAGGACCAACCATATGGTTAAATCTGGGCAATTTCATGTACTTAAACCTAATACAGGCACAGGCTTTGGAATCAGACAGACTTGGTTAGAATTCCAGCTCTGAAGTTACACATGGTATAAGTTACACATGCTGTGTACATGGGAAAGCTGTACAAAATGCCCCAAGCCTCAGTTTCTTCACTTGGGAGAAGAACATGCCCCTGGGGAATGTTTTGGGACTGAGTGGTACATTGCATGTAGACTGCTAGGCATGGTTCCTGGCATGTAGCACAAGTTCAATATGGCAGTCAATGTTAATTATGACTAAGCAAAATAAATAAATAAATAAACAAGCAAACAAACAAACAAGTAGAAATTACCACATTCTAGCTTAACTTACTTTTCAGGTAGGAAGAAAATTATACTGATGTTGGATTCTTAAAGGAATAACTTGAACTTCTACTGTTCCTACTTTTTAATATATATAATATAAACAGTGACTTTCACAGGAATATAGAATGGAATAGAGTGGTTAAGTGATACTGGACTGCCAGGGTTCAAATCCCATCTCTACCACTTATTAACTATGTGATTTGGGATGAGATGCTCAACCGTTAGGAGTCTCAGTTTTCCCATCTGTAAAATGGGTTAACAATAGCTCCTATCTTAGAAGGCTATTGAGAGTTAGTGTATGAGTAGTTTATATTTTTTTTTAAGACTTTCTTATTGAAATTTAGAGAGAGAGGAAGGGAGAGGGTGAGAGAGAACATCGATCTGAGCAAAACATTGATCGGCTGCCTCCTGCATGCCTCCTGCCAGAGACTGAGCTTGAAACCCTGGCATGTGTTCTGATCAGGAATCAAAACTGGCAACCTTTTGATGCATGGGATGATGCCCAACCTACTGAGCCACACTGGCCAGGGCAATGAGGAATTTCTTTAGGAAAATATTTAGGGGCTTCATTGGATTCCAGGGTCTTAATTGGTGTAACTCTGTAGGGATAGCTATGGAACCACGGGGCAAAGGCAAGGTGACAGGTTATGCCCTGGGCAAGGGGAGGGCAGTTGAGGCTGCGGAGGGTGGTTCTGCTCACTCACAAGTGGCCACCCTTGCGCTGACGGGAATGCTCCTCTTGTTCTCCAGGATGGCGAACACTCGGATAAAGTACTCCACGCCAGGCTCCAGCTCCTGGATGGTGGCGGATGTCTGGTCCCCCGGGACCCGGAACTGTATCTCCAGGCCATGCTCGTGGGTGGGTGTGTACATGATGAGGTACTCCGTGACCCGCATCTCATTCTCCCAGGTCAGGTTCACAGTTTCCTCTGTCACTTCTGTCACAACGAGGTCTTTGGGGGGGGACACTGGTAGGAAAGAGGAAGGACAGCTGGGGGTCAGTAATGGGCCCTGAAGAGTCTCCCTTCCACAGGCAGTCACAGAGGCCCAGCTTCCATTTTCTGACACGCAGAACTTCTGGGGGAGCCCTTGCTGCCACCCATCTTTAAAATCTCTGGTGGTGTCACCGCCTTTAGGCTGTGGTGCCAGGTCTGCAGCGTAGCCTTGAGGGTTCTTTGTGACCCAGCTCCTCCATGTCTCCATTCCTTGGATCCTAGTTCAGAGCCAGGCTATCTGCATGGGAAGGGGCAGCCTCAGCTTAGCTCCCTGCTCTGCACGTCAAGCCACACTCAGAAGGTATTCGCCCTCAGAAGGTATTCTGAGCTCATCTGGTCTGTTTCACTTTCCAGATGTGAGGTAGAGGGACTTGCCCAGCTTAGCTCATCTTATTCAATTTGGGGCTCACAAGTCCCTACCAGCCAGCCGTTCTGTCTTGACCACATTAAACCTGCAGCCATTTATATACTCTTATCTATCTACCAATAGTCTTAATCTCCATGGTGACCACTGTAATATGGATGGATGAGAGAAGTAGAAAGAAGATCCTCACTAAACAGGAGCATTAGTGGTCTTTGCGGTGTTCTCACTCAACCAGTGTTTATTGAACACAACTGTACACCATGCCTTGTGTTAACTGTAGGGAAAAATGCTCCTTTAAGGATCTCACAATCCTTGGGCTCAAGGACGATGCAGAGAAGCTGATGTAAGAGACGGGCCTGACTAGTAAGTGATCAGCATTTAGTCTTTCGTTGTTGTACATGGGAAACAGTTTGTTTCATATAGTCTTACTGCTCAGCCAATGCAGCCAACTTTTTACCTCCCTCCAAATAGAGGGACTGAGTTTATTACTAATTTGATGTCAATGAGAAGTGGCATCATTTCTTCTACTGGGTATGGGTGCTAACCTCAGTGTAGCTGAGCTAGGCAGACTCAGATATCAGCTTTGTGATCTGTTAGCTGTGTGTCCTTGGGACAATTCCATAACCTCTCTGAGCCTCTGAGACTTTCAATAGGTAGCTCCTCAGCAGGTGAATGATAAGGCCCTTCAGAGCATTAGTGTGTGTTTAATATTCACACACACCAGGTGTACAGTCGGTCACAGCCTCACCTCCCCGGGGGGAGCTCGGGTACTCACCCTCTGAGCAGTCCTTGCCGGTGTAGCCCTCATTGCAGATGCAGCGGCCTGCGATGCACTGCCCCCAGTGACTGCAGTCATTGGGGCAGGAGCGCTGTCCACAGTCCAGACCCTGGAAGCCCTCGTGGCACACGCACTGGCCATCCACGCATTGGCCGCGGCCGTTACAGTCACTGGGACACCTCCGCTCCTTGCAGTCTTTGCCCATGAAGCCTTCATGGCACACGCACTGCCCGTTCACGCAGCGACCCTGGCCGTGGCAGTCCCCAGGACAGGACAGCTCCGCACAGTCGCGGCCGGTGAAGCCGTCCTCGCACAGGCACCGCCCCTCCACGCAGCGGCCCCGGTGGCTGCAGTCCTTGGGGCACCGCAGAACCCGGCAGTCCTCGCCCAAGTAGCCGTCGTCACAGACACACATGCCGTTCACGCAACGGCCGTGCTGGTGGCAGTCATTGGGGCAGCTCATCGCACTGCAGTCGTAGCCCTGGAAGCCCTGCTCGCACACACACTTGCCCTTGATGCAGCGGCCCCGGCTGTGACAGTCGTTGGGGCACCGCAGCTGGCTGCAGTCCTCGCCGGTGTAGCCGTCATCGCACACACACTGCCCGTTGACGCAGTGGCCGTGGCCGCTGCAGCCATTGGGGCATCTGAGCTCACCGCAGTCGGCGCCCGTGAAGCCGTCGTCACACTCACACTGCCCGGCGACGCAGCGGCCGTGGTTGTGACAGTCGGCGGGACACCGTTTCTCACTGCAGTCGGCACCTGCAAAGCCCTCGTCGCACACGCACTGGCCCTCCTCGCACCGGCCCTGGCCGTGGCAGGCGTTGGGGCAGGTGAGCTGCCCGCAGTCCTCCCCCGTGAAGCCTTCTTCGCAGTAGCAGGTGCCGTTGACACAGCGGCCCCGGTCGAAGCAGTCGTTGGGGCAGATGAGCTCGCTGCAGTCCTCGCCCGTGAAGCCCTCGTCGCACACGCACTCGTTCTCCACGCAGCGCCCGCGGTTGTAGCAGTTGTTGAGGCACAGGGGCTCGTTGCAGTCCTCACCCGCAAAGCCGTCCTGGCACACACACCGGCCGT
Source organism: Antrozous pallidus (assembly GCA_027563665.1). Classification (NCBI taxonomy): domain Eukaryota; kingdom Metazoa; phylum Chordata; class Mammalia; order Chiroptera; family Vespertilionidae; genus Antrozous; species Antrozous pallidus. The sequence continues at coordinate 74,621,824 of CM050522.1, read as the reverse complement.
CCACACACCTGCCGTGCTCCTCGCTGCAGGGCACCGGGCACAGCTCCTGGCTGCAGTCCGCCCCGGTGTAGCCTTCGAAGCAGACACAGACCCCGTTCACGCACTTGCCCTGGTCGTTGCAGTCGCTGGGGCAGGCCAGCTGGCTGCAGTCCTCCCCGGTGAAGCCCTGGTCGCAGATGCACTGCCCGTCGAGGCACTGGCCTTGCAGGTGACAGTTGCCTGGACATTCAGGCTCAGAGCAGTTGGGGCCTTTCCAGCCAGGCTCGCAAACACAGCCGCACCCTTCCGTGCTGAAGTTGCCCCGGCCGCTGCAGAAAGGCCTGGTGTCCAGGCGGCCTGCAATAGAGAGATCAGAGGCGCTCAGCTGAGCACAGCAGCCCAATGTCCCGGTTCCTACTCTTGAAATCCAGATTCGGATTCTGCCAGAGCACAGCTGCACCCTCAGGTCCCATCTAGCCAAAAAAACTAGTTGCTTTCTGTATGAAATCAGATGGAACTCATATCTAATTACACTGGGTAGGAATTCTTAGCTTGAACTCTGAAATTTGTAGACATATGCAAACACTGCATGTGTTTACGTTCATAGGCATGTGTGTCTGTGTGTTTCTACCCCTAGAGAGGGTCTATAGTTTCACCAAATTCTCACATCCCAATGGTTATGGATCACTGCCTGGTGGAATGTTATGTTGGGCTATAGCCAAGGTCAGGCACATAAGAGATTTCCAAGAAATAATTGTTTAACTCAACCCAATTCTGACTCGTTGACTCAATAGCTATGCTGCATTTGGGACGGGCTGTAGACTCCGCAGTTTCTTCATCGGTTAAGTGGGACCAATAGACCCACTTCCCTGGGGTCCATCAAGGGCTAAAGGGGGACACGGAGACCTGACTGTTGTGCCCATCTTGCAGAGTTTTGTTTGGGTTGACTCAAGTTGGCATATGGGTTTGCGTGCCCAAAGCTTTCTAATTTTCCAAACTGAAATGAGAAAGCGAGGATAACTTGCAGTTTGGCTCTGCCTCCACAGAACTTATCAGCCTCTGATCCTTTTTCCTCTCCTTCCTGGAGGTTGCTGTGGTGAGTCTGAGGGTCACGGGTCAGCACGGACATGAGTTCAGCTCTTTCAAGTCTGTATCATGTGTCAGCGCCACTTACAGGAGTAACCGACGTGGTCTCCGTGGAACCCGGGGAGAAGCAAGGACACACTCCACTTTTTCTGCATCTAAATACAGTTGAATTAATATGGCTCATCCCCTTTCTGACACCAGGAAGGAAGGCAACTTTTTAAAAAGTTGGTTTGAAAAGCGAGACTCTACGCTTGTGCTGTGTAGTATGGTGGCCACTGGCCACCTGTGGCTCTTGGGCAACTGAACAGCGGCTGGTCTGCATTGAGACGGGCTGGAAGTGTCAAATCCACACCGGATTTCGAAGGCTCAGTATAAAAGAATATAAAATATCCATTAGTAGTTTTTATATTTATTATAGGCTGAAACATGGATATTTTAGTTCTATTAGGTTCAGCAAAATAGATAATTCATATCATCCTTAGCTGCTTCATTTCTTTATTTTGACTACTGGAAATCTAAGGTGATATATGTTCTCACATTATATTTCTATTGGGTGGCACTGCTGCTCAGACAAGCATTCCAACCCACTTCTTAGAATTAATCCTGTTGTGTAACTCCCAGGGAACTGAGAGGTAGACGATAAACTAATACATGCATAAAGGAAACTTTTTTTTTTTTTTTTGCCTTAGAATCCTAGAGCACATCTTTAGTACTTTCGACTAAGCCTACTGATTAGGTCTACTCTTAAAATAATTTGTCCAAGTAATGAGGGTAATTTTTTCTGAGTGGTATAAATAGATTATTTTCCTCTCTGATTTCAAGCTGTTGAAACTCCTGTAGTTCTGTCAACTTTAGGGAATGGAGATGAAGACATGATGTCAAAGTGGCAACTTTTCTTTACAAAGGTTGAAGGCTGGTATTACTGGAGGACTGTGAATTCTGAAGACACACAGGCCTGATCAAACCTTCCCATCCCTTATCACCCTTTGTGTCAGTTGGTTGAGTTCTTTGAGTCTCAGTTCTTAGATCTGTAAAATGGATTTTCAGCCTTATATTAAAGGGTTAGTTGTTGGGAGGGTTAAGTTACATAATGAATTACAGGGCCGTGTACATAAAAGGGGCTGAAACCATAGTTGTGATCATTATCATCATTGCCATTCAACTGAAGCATCTATTCCCATTTTCAGGCTTTGTACTGTCATAGGTGACCTTGTACCTTTGTAATAACACCAGGGTGTGGAAGACTGCTTTTATTTTAAACCTTTTCTAAAAACATTGAGTTTTATAGATAGGGAAGGGGAGAAGGAGAGAGAGAGAGAGAGGGGAAAAAAAAACCCAGCCATGTGAGAGTGAAACACTGATCAGCTGCCTCCTGCAAGCCTGCTACGGGGGACTGAGTCTGCAACCCGGGCATGTGGCCTGACTGGGGATCAAACTGGTAACACCCAACCAACAGCGCCACACACGCCGGGGCTGGAATGTTGTGGTTCAAGTCCTAACTTGGTCACTTATTGCAGGACCTCCTTCTGGGTCTCAGTTCCCCTCTTTGTACAGCGGGGTAATAAGACTATATCAGTACCTTTCAGGGTCTGATCTTTGGGTCAGGAGTTTCATAATGTGTTTATAGGTTTTGAGGTAGAGAATGTGTACATCTCATGGTCAAATAAATTTTGGAAACAAGTGATGAAAGTGAAATTACTACAAATTCCTCTGAGAAACATTTGTCACTGACAGCAGAATAGAGATGGTTACATTCTTCACATTTATTTGACCATCAAATCTCTTTGCAATGAATCCCCTGCAAGGCTAGTTTCCAGTTTGGAAACATGTGAAGTATCTTGCCATGCTCATCATTTCTCCCTCTCGTACCTTCGGCAGGCTGGAGGCAGCAGCCCGCTCCCATGCTGCACTGCTCCCGCAGGGACGACACCAGGTTCTCCAGCTCCTCCAGTCGGCTCAGCAGCTCCTTGATGTCAGGAGCAGGGGCGCAGCCACAGGCCTGGCGGGGGATGTTGATGCGGTGTGTGAAGACGATCTGGTTTCCCCCGTCCACAGTGTGCTCCTGGAAGCTTTCGCTGGGCTCCGAGGGAGGGGCAAGATCCTTCTCCCCACTGGCCGATTCCAGATCCACGGAGCACTGGGACCCGACGGGCAGCTTGATGTTGTAGACGTGGTTGAACACCACTGGCTGGCTTTCCTCGGGCAGACTGATGTTCACCCCAGTCTGTCGCTTCTGCCGAATGACTTTCTTGAGGACCCCACCTTCAGCAGGGAGGGCGAGCAAAGCTAGGCACATGCCCGCCAACAGCCGAGTCACAGCCCCCATGGTGGAGGTGGATTTGGTGGGATGATTCTGGGGTTCTAAGATGCTAGGGCGTCTTACTCTCAGGTAGAGTTGGGGTCTTGGAAGCACAAAGTTGAATTAAATCAGTTGTTCCTGATCTTCTTGAAGAAATTCTCTATGTAAGTAAATAAAGAAAAACAACAAGCTTAGTAGTATGTTCTTCTCATTGAATCCACTGACTCTGCAATGGTAGTGAATGTTTGCATCTCCTATATTTGAAGCTCTCCTGATATTCATTCAATATTCAGTGGAGTGTTGATATTCAGTGATCTCTAAAGGAGTAAAGAGGATCAGATACGAACAGAGGTTGGAGGTGACATGCTACTGTGAGGCAGTCCTTCCCCTCTAAGTTATCTTATTCATCTGCGTTATGGCTATTTACCTGTATTGACAATCATGTGGCAGAAGAAAGGGGAGTTGTCAAAGGCAATGAAAAATGACTGAATAAAGGTAGAAGACAAGTGAAACTTTAGGTGGTTATACTATTGATTAACATATGCCTTGGATACATATGAGAATAATCTCTATATGGCATGATGTCATTTATAGTCCTTTTTTCACTAAGAGATACACCTGAGTGTAATTCAGGAAAATAATTGGGAGCTATTTGTTTTTCCACAAATTGACATTTTCCTATGCCTATGCCATTCTTAGTCTTGCATATCCTAAATTAGTTATTTATGTCAATTAGATGGACATTTGGATTGCCTGTTCTATAACAGGTTTTCCAATGTGTTTTAGGAATATCTTATCCCGATGATAAAAATGCATGAACATGATCCCAGGTCATCATCTCTTCTATGATAACAGAAAGTCTCTGCAAAACCTGGAGAGGGATTGTGGTGGGGAGACTTGAACCAGGAAGCATTTCTGTAGGGCTGAGCAAGGGTGTGGGGACAAGGCACCATCTGTGCATAGAATCAGGAACTTCCTATCCATACCACATCCTGATTATATTCATATTTGATATATCACCAATTATCATGTAACATCTAATTAGGGCTTCTACACACTGGTTAGGACAAACAACGAAATAAAACAAAGACAAAAAAAAAAAAAGAAACAAAACCTTCTTCTAAGTATGCTTTTTCATTCAAATTAGTTTCCTAAGTAAGAATTGGTGCATCTGTGATGTAGGCAAGCCCACTGAATAAAAATGATTATGAAGAAGAGAACTTGGCAATTTATCTTCTCTCAAACCAGCATAGCCTATTTGTTTATTGGAGATAAATATTTATTGTCTACTCTCTTGTAATTGCTTCAGATCTCTCTGCCTTCTTTTCTTCCCACCCTCCTCCCATCAATTCTAAGCTCCCCTCCCCCACCTTTTCTTTCTTTCTTTTTTTTATGAGAAAGGGCCATGGGCCAGTTTGAAATGCTCTTGGACTTTTATCCAACACTTTTGTGTGTGGTGCTAAATGACTTAAATTTCCATCTAAAAAGCCATTAGAGTTGCTGGTTGGGACTCTAAGGCAATGAGTCTAGGGTAATAATGACCAGACTAAGGGTTGAATGAGGATTTTTCACTGTGCGTGTAGGAGAGGTGCGCTGGCAGAGCCAAATGCTGCATTGTTCAGAGGAAGGAAATGAGATCTTGAGGGCTATTTCCCATTGGCTGATGGCTGTCTGAGGGCAAGTGGGTACTTTTGTACTTTGGGAAAGACCAGTTATATCTTCAGTGTGGCAGAAACTGCCTCAGCTTTGGACTTAGACACCCCTGGGTTCAAATGCCACTCACTAGCTCTAAGACTTGGAACAAGCTATTTATCCTCTCTAAATTGTGACCTCATCTGTAAAATGGGGGTAAAACTTCTGAGGGAGTTATAGATGAGCTCAGCATGGTATCGGGCCCATAGTAGGCACACATTAAAATATAGCTCCAATTTTGTTGCACTTTTAGGAATGAAACCTAGCATGAGTCCATGCCCATAGCCTCCTTTTGGTTAAGCTTGACCTCCTCATTGAATCTAGTCCTAAACTCAGCTGCAGCTTGAATCTAGATCAAAGAGGAGCTGCAGAAATCACTAAAAGGTGAGGAGGTAAATCTTACATGCAGACAACTAACTGGTTAATGTCCCCTTTGAGGATAGACCAAGGGAAAACGACTGTATATTGCAGCTTGTGATATTTAGGTTAGACATGAAGAATCACATTCTGACAGTAGGGCTTTTAAATTTTGAGAATGAACACCTTATAGAGATTCTTTAAAAAGCACAAGCAGATTCTTATCTTTATATGCAGTGATCAGGCAGTGGAGAGTCCGGAAAATACCTTGTAGGAGGCAGAAGTGTGGAGCTGTGTGTCCGTCCGATAGCTGGAAAAACGAAGATTGAGAGGAACAGGGTGACAATGCCTGAATCCTGCAGCAGCAGGAGCTGGTTTGTCCCCTGGGGTCCCAAAGGACAGGACAAGTGCTGATGTGTATGTGTGCTGATGGTGCAGAGGAGGGTTGCTTACTAAGTCACATTTCAGCACAACAGGAGAAACATTTTTCTAGTTGGAAATAAAACAGTCGAAAAGTCTTCTTTGAGAGTATAACAAGCTCCAAGGTGCTGGAATAGTAGTGAAGAGCAAAGGCTTTGAGACATGCTGCCTTGGGTTTGAGTCAATGTTCAACCACCTCCTCTTCCACGAGTGAGGGAGGTATTAACAGCACCGTAAGCCAGAGTCCTGTCAGCAGTAAAGTGTGATACCCTCCGTTTTTCCCTCATAGGACTGTTGTGAAAAGTGCAGGAGATAAGGTGAGTAATGGGAATGGTATAGTGCTTGGCAGCAGTAAGAGCTCAATAAAAAGAAGCTTTGCAGTAAAAAATATGGGCTTCACTTAACATTTTTTCCAGGATTTTCTTTCTCCCAACTCTTGAAAGTTCTTTGGCATATGCGGATTTGTTTTTTTAAGCAAGGATAGGAGTTCTGCAATGAAGTAAAGTCTTCTCTCTCTACCCTAGAAGATTTTTTTTCTTTCTCTCTACCCCATCTCTAAATATATATCTACTTCTGCCTCTATCCATTTACCTACCTACATACCTATCTTTTATGGTGAGATTAAAGGATTTTGTGAATCAATGTTTGCAAAGAAAGCCAGCAAGCAGGAAGAGACACAGGCTCAATACATAGATCGTTGAAATCACATATCCAGGACAGCGTGGCAGTGTCTGAGCCATGCAAGCTGTCTTGCTCTGTATGCCATCTCAGGATATATGCCGAATGCAGAAAAATACATGTGTGGAACAGACTTGTTTTCTATCTTTAAGTAACTTTTTAGAGCCAAATGGACTGCTGTGAATTGTTCCTGTGAAACTCCTTAGGTGTCTCCTTTCACATTAACTACTCAAAACATAATTAATCTGGAGAGAAAAATTACCATAAAAATTTCCTCATGAGAGAGAAGGCTTAAGAAGAGGTAGAAAACTGATTGAGAACTGCACTGTCCAATATGGCAGCCACTAGCCACAAGTGGTTATTAAAATCGTAATGAATTAAAAGCAATGAGAAATTCCATCCTCAGTTGTACCTCCCACATTTCAAATGCTTAATATTGACATGGCTCGTGTCTACAATATCAGACACTTCAGATACAGCGCATTCCCACCATTGCAGCAAGTTCCATTGAGCGGCACCGGTTTAGAGGGCTGCTTGGTGATATTAAGCCCTTGGTACAATTGAGGCTCAGAGAGGTCAGAGAGTCTTTAAGAAAGTTATACTGTTGTTAAGTCTACTGTCTAATGAAAACAGGACGGGGGGGGGGTACCTTAGATAGAGGTGCCAGGAGACTAAGGGGTTCCTTTGAGTAACTCACCTAAACACAATATTTATGTGCACTGTAATTTCCATATGTTACATGTTCAAACATGTACAGGATAAGAGTTCTCAAATCTGAAGGAACATCCACCTTGCCCCAGGTCAGCATCCTCCTCCCACTTCCTCCCCTTGGAAGAGGACATTTTCTTCACTTTCTCTGTGTATATCCTAAAGCTCCAAGTTCTACAGGAGATTCTTCTCCTCAAATCAAACTCAGAATGAGCTGCTCTTTATACCACTTTGGCCACACTATCATCTGCTCCTGCCCTGCCTCACCCTTTTCTTGGGAGCCGACAGAGCTTGTAAAAGAAAAACTCAGGATTCTCCTTCTGTTGACCCTGAACTACATCGCTCCAGAGTGTTTAAAGGAACCAAGTCCATTTCCTTTAGAAGTCTAAAAAAATTGTTGATGAGCAGCTGGATCTGGAAGAAACAGCCTGGTCTCTGGGAGAACCAGACCTGTGTTAGAATCCAGCTCTTCCATTTAGTAGTTGCTATCTGAGTCTCACTTGCCTCATCTCATACATGGTTATACATATGTCTAGTTCATAGTTTTGTGGAAAGATGGGATAAAATGAGAAGATGTATATTAAGCTACTAACACAGTGCCTGACACACAGTAGGTGCTCAATATATGGTAGCTAATGATAACAGAAGCAATAATAACACTTATTAGAGAATAGATCAGAGAGGAAACCATGTATATAGAGGGATGGCAGAATCAGGGAGATACATTATGACTACAGTAATAATAGGGTAACTAAAGGGATTGACCAACCTAAGCCTGGTAAAGTTCAGAGTGGAAGGAGGCTACATCCTTTTGAGGTACTCAAGAAAATCACCTCAAAAGAGATGGACCTGAAGGATGAGTGCGATTCTAAAACACAGATGGATACAACAGTAGTAGGGGTGTAATGTGAAGCCTGTAGAAGTCTAGAAAGAGGGAACTGCATGAGAAAAGGCAACGGAGTTGTAAGAATATGACAGTAATAACATCAGTTCCTCTTTGCGGGTGCCGGACACAGGCAAAGGTCAAATAATATTATGGGATGCCAATGGGTGTAAATACACCTGGGGAATGGAAAGCAGGGAGCACACGAGTCAGGAGAGCCACAGCAAGGAGGACTCGGTGTCTCTCTAAGGCTACATGCCTAATTGCTCATAGTGTTGTCTGTTGAAAAAACAGGCTTCTGTATTTACTTCCTTGGTCTCCAAATACCTGTCACATTTATGGTGCTTATTCCCTGCAAAAAATATGGTCCTACAGGTTTTATTTTAGAGGGTGGATAAGGGGTGCTAAAGTATTAGGACTTCATTGCTGAAGAAAGATAAAAATTAGTTCTTGCTTCATTCCTTGGTGTTAGATGCTGCCAGAGTACGATGATTCTCCAGATTTTGGCATTATAAATTTTTATTCAGAACATTATTCAAGTTCCTTCATTTAACCAGGCAACCACAGTCAATATCATGACAACGATGTTTCAGGGGCTTGTTGGTTAATAATTTTATACTCCAAGATGCCTCTTGGCTTGTTATCAAATCTCCCTTCTCCCCCAGTAGAGCTGGAGCCTTTAGAAGCAGCATGGAATAAATTAAGGGTTATTTTTAGGCACCTCACCACAGGACAAAGACCATTGCTAGTTGAAGGAATCAACAACCTTTGGATTTTTCCTTAGTCACAGCTGGAGAATAAACAATTTCATTTTTAGATAAAGAGAAAACTTCCAACAAGCTAGCATCATATTTCAGAATTAGTCACTGGTCACTTCATTTTTAGTAGCTCAAAGAATATATTTATCTTGTTGATTTAGGCACGAATGTGAAATGTCCTAGGTTTGGGGGAACAAGGAGGATTCTCAGTTTAGTAATTCAAATGAATCTCTTTCCACATCATTTTGGCAACGCATGAAACAACTCACACCAAGAGCATGTTTTGTATGTGCACAGCCAGTTAAGCATGGAGTGGCTTACATGGCATTCTTAAAGGTTCTAGAAATTCCTCACCCTCCGTTTTTCCCAACATTCATAAATCCCTTCTTGGCATGTGTCAGGAAGAGAGAGGAGCCAGGGAAGAGCCTTCAGTGTGGATTTTTCCCCCCAAGGACATCTGATCTTTATAGTTGACTGAGTCCAGCTCAACCTTAATCTTAAAAGAACTGAGAAAACTCTGATTGCCAAACCCAAATGCTTTCAAGCCCTAGGTGTTCAAGTCCCGGCACTGAAAAGCGTGTATCCATTTAGGTAACATGGTTGCTTAACCGGTGCCCAGTTAGGATGCTAGAGGAGCCTACAATCTTCTCAGAAAGCTGAAGATGAGTTTATTTTTAAAAATCATTCATTCTTGCATTTAAAAGAGATGGGTGAGTCCTAAGACCAGGCTGTGAGGTGTATGTGCTCTCAGTGAGTCCAGAAAGGAAAGATATTGTGGACATTTATAGGGAAGAATAATAAATGCTACCATGGACAAATACCCTGGGACATCTGTGCAATGTTTGAGAACATCTGCTCCAGAGTTAGTTGAATACTATCAGATCCTGGTTCTGCCATCTGCTGTGAGTTGGAACCATACAGAATTTCCATTTTTTTAAGGTAAAAAATGGTTGGATATGAGTAACTTCATATGGCTCAATCCAGAGGCTACGTAACACTGCCTCAGTGATAACACTAATATTCATGCACAACAGAGTTCTATCAACTGCAAGTGAGAAAAATTTGATTATACCTGGAAATACTTAGGACAGTGCCCAACTGGTGTGTGTTGCTATTGTGTGAGGGGCTGGCGTCTTTTGTTTGGAGAAGGCAGTGAATGAAGGCTACTCTGAAGGTTGAGGAATTATTAGGGGAGTTTGCGGAGACCCTAAAGACCACGGCTACTCAAAAACCCTTGGGAGAGAAAGCTATGGCCACAGTCCTGGCCTCCTCCTAGCCTATCCATTCCACTTCAGTAGCAAGACAGGCGCGCCCATGAGCCTGGGTGGAGCCCTTTTCAGGGAGGTTAGTACCGGCCAAGAGGCCGTGCTGCTCCTGGGTTGGCTGGCCTCGCTGCTCAGCCAGGCTTCCTCCAGAACAGGCTGCTGTGATTTTTACTCTTCCAAGACACTGCTCCTGACAGGAAACGTTTGGCTCAGATTTGCAACACTTTCCACAGGCATGGACAAACATCAGATTAAAGAATTAAAATGAGACTTGAGCAGGGCTTAGGCGCAACTGTAAGATCGCCAACTCCAGGAGTGGCCTGTGTGCATGCGTCCTACCCTTTCCCCCCCTGACCCCCCCTCCCCCCGCCCCAGATATGCTTCTAGAGTGCATGGCAGAATGATATGAGGCAGTATCTTTCTAATCACTACCCACGTACTTCTGTGGAGCCCACTTCAGAATCGCTATGAGAATATCACTCCGGGTAGCCATGTCCAATTCAGTAGATGGAGTACGCGACATGATGGAGAACAGAACTGAAATACCCAGAAAGGGCCACCAGCTAATTAGTGTTAAAGCTGATATTAAACCCACAGATCCTGCCTCTTGATCTAGAAATCCGATCAAGGTTTATCTCTTTCCCCAGATTACTGGGAGGACTCCAAAATTAACTGCCTATGAAAGGCTTCTAGTAATTCTTAGTCTGTGATCAATTTAATGGCCTTCAGGGAGAAATATGAGCAATAGGATTTTGGAGAACATCTGTGTTAAGAGATTTCCAGATTTCTTGCTCCTGTAATATTTCTTCAATTTTCTAATCATCACCCATCCCATCTATATCTTCATCCATTTGTCTATATAATTACCCATCTTTTCAGTACATATTTATCAAATAACCTACCAGGTGCCAAGCCCTGTGTTAAGTAGAGGAATACAAAAATGGAGAAGATATGCATGCTTCCTATGATCATAAAGCTTACAGTTTCCTCCTAAAAATGAAATACTGGTAGATTTTAAATAGATTTATTGTGGATTTAATATCTGTGATATTGTTAAGGGTCACTGTAGAGTGACATCACTGCACATGCTCCCAAGCCACCAGCAAGAGTAAAAATGTTGTTTCCTTTAAAAACTTCTTGCTGTTTACTTACTATGTGCTGCACAATGTGCTGAGTGCTGGGGAACTGGGCCAGTAAGGACCGGTTCTCTGACTCCAAAAATCTCAGAAACTAGAACTTATACAAGCAAGTTTCAGCAATGCTGGTTGGGATGACCAGAGTCCATACTGAGCATTTAAATCTCCAAAATGGAGATTCTCACAAAATGATACGAGGCGGTATCTTCTCATGCTGCAGATGAGGAAACTGATACATGGAATGATTAAGTGGCTTGTGCATGTTCAGAGTTGGGATTTGAATGCGGGTCCAACTGAGCCACCAGGTTACATGGCTTTCAGTCTAGAGGGCCAAGCCAAGCTCTGTCCATAGGACTTCCAAACCCTGGCTCAAAAGAAGAAGAATATCAGTTCCCTGGAATTAGGGACTGACGGTGTCTGTAGCCTGTGGGTGCTGCAGAGAGAAAGCATGCCGAGGGACACCTGGAGATATTGTTACATTTCAGTTATCATTGGGAAAAGACTCCAGATGTCCTGAAGGCTGCTGGAAAGCCCTTTGGATGTCTCTTAATGGAAAAATCTGTCCTTCAAAATAAAGCTAAAAAAATACTATTATTATAAGTCTTTACAGGTAATATGCCCCTCTTCTGAATTTTCAGAATACTTGATGTGGTATTTATATCATATGCCATTCTAAAAATGATTTGGGGTAGCTTTATAATGGATGTCTAGCTTTCTCTTTTAGAACAAGAAGCAAATTCTACCTTGTATTTATGTTGACTGTAAGCATTTAATATGTGTGCAGTTAGTCCTTCTATAGGTAGAATGCTCACAGACTATTTGTAGATTGTGAACTCCACAAATAGTCTGACACAGGCAAAGTCATTTATCTCTAAATACCCAACACCAAGCATGGTGTCTAGAACATAGTAAATGCACAACACCCTATCTAATAAAAGAGTAATATGCAGATTGACCATCATTCCAACACATAAGATGGCTGACCCCATGTAGTCAAAGATCCTACTCCCATGTGGTTATAGATGGCCACCACAAGATGGCCAGCAGGGGCAGGCAGTTGGGAGGGACCAGGCCAGCAAGGGAGGGCAGTTGGGGGCAATCAAGCCTGTAGGGGAGGGCAGTTAGGGGTGACCAGGTCAGCAGAGGAGGGAAGTTGGGGGCAACCAGACCTGCAGGGAAGGGCATTTGGGGGGTACCCAGGCCTGCAAGGGAGAGCAGTTGGGGGGATGAGACCTGCAGAGGGAGGGCAGTTAGGATCAAACAGGCTGGTAGGGGAGCAGTTAGGCATCAATCAGGCTAGCAGGGGAGTGGTTATGGGGTGATCAGGCTGGCAGGCAGAAGCGGTTAGGGGCAATCAGGAAGGAAGGCAGGCAGGCGAGCAGTTGGGAGCCAGTAGTCCTGGATTGTGAGAGGGATGTCTGATTTCCCGTTTAGGCTTGATCCTACCAGGATCGGGCCTAAATGTGTAGTTGGACATCCCTTGAGGGTTCCCAGATTGGAGAGGGTGCATGCTGGGTGGAGGGACAACCCCTACCCCCTGTGCACAAATTCTGTTCACCAGGTCTCTAGTATTGATATAAAATAAAATAAAGTTGAATGTATTTCTTGATTTAATATACAGCAGGTACTCATATTGATGAAACTAATGAACACATCCTCTTATTTTCCTGAAGGCCCTCCTATAATTAATTCTCCTGTGATCTCTTCCAAGGCAAGACACATCAAGGAATTCATCACAGCCACACTCCTGGAATTAGTTCATCTTTATTCCTTCAGCTATTGGGTAGCTACGTGCTATGTGCCAGACACCACTCTAAGCACAGGGGTTATGAAAGTAGCCAAGACAGACAAGGCTCCTTCCCATGGAATTCTGGTCAACATCCCACAGTTCCTGAGCTCCGAGCTGCCATTCTGACAAACACTCAGGTGACCTTCGGCAAGTCACAGCCACTCTCTTGTAAAATAAGCAAGTGTGTGTGGCTCCAATTCTAGCATCCCTTCGGCTCTAATTACCTATGTGCTAATTCAGCAATATTTCTGCCCAACTTAATATTGGTTATTTTATTCTTTTTCTTCATCCTTCCACGAGGACATGTTTTCATTGATTTTTAAGAGATCCAATCCATCCCACAACCTGGGTATGTGGCTTGATCTGGAATTGAATCGGTGACCTTTAGGGGTTCAGGTTTATAGGATGCCGCTCCAACCAACTGAGCCACACCGGCCAGGGCTTGGTTTCATTTTAGACCTGAGTCAAATGGCCAATACTTAGTACAACACCGCCCGAATACTGTGTTTTCTTTAATTATTTGACTTAAGCATAGGTGGTGCTTCGTGGCTTCCTCTCTCCCATCCTCCTAACAGAAGATTAAGCCCAAATCTTAATCCATAAAACATTTCCACCCAGACACCATACTGAGGTTCATATTTGTAGCTTAGCATACCTAAGAAAAGCTCAGATGAAATATGACTAGGTCCACTGATACATTCAGACCACTAACTGCCCTGGTATGGTCTGGTTTTAATTTTTGAAATAAAAATTCTGCAGAGCACTTGCTTTTCCTCTTCTATTTCTTGCCTAGACAGAAAAGAAAATAAAAAATGTTCCGACCAAGTGGCAGCAACATAGATCCTTAAAAAACTCTAAAAAAAAAAAGTTTCAAAAATGCATTTGCATTTATTTCCCAATGGAACAATGGCTTCCTCTGCTTTGGCCTTCATGCCGAATTCTAAGGAATCTGGTTGACTCTTTCATAGTATTGGAAAGTGGCTTTGAGCTCTTCAGCCACGGTTAACATTAAGGAGATTTATCTAGTAGAACAGGTTCTAGATAGACACATAACTCAAGAGATTTTGTGAAAATGGCTCTGGGACATGATGGCCTATGTCAGCTATTATCAGCCACCCAATGCCAAAGACATAGCCTCGAAAAGCCTTTGAAAAGCACCCGAACAGACTTCAAATTACAGTGGGAAGACTGGGGAGTATTGGGGAGAGAGGAAAAGAGCAACCGAAGGACTTGTATGCATGTATATAAGCACAACCAATGGACACAAGACACTGGGGTGGTGGGGGACGGGATGAAGGCACGCAACAGGGGTTAGGGGAGGCTGCAGGAAGGTCAATGGGGGAAAAAGGAGATATATGTACTACTATATGTAGTACTTTAAACAATGAAAAAAGAAGAAGAGTAAAGCCTGAAGGAGGCACTGTGATGGGAGAGAACATAGCTTTCGGTCAGGAGGACCTGAGGGAGCTTGCTTCGGAACCTTAGACAAAGTCCTGTAACTTTTCTGAACGGTGGCTGCTTCACAGACTCTCTGCAGGGCTGGTGGAGATAGTGAGTGGAAGAAAAGCCTGAATATTAACACTAAATGCTCACTGAACCTGAACACCTATTCCCCTATTTTCTCCTTTCCTTTCTTGTCCTCCCCTATGAGGAAGCTCCATAACATGGAATATATATTTTTAAAATAGACCATTATATTGTAGAAGTTCATGAATTGAAGAGGTTGAATTGGTTTGGGATGGCAATTCAGTTTTCGTTCATGTGTCCAAGTCAGTTAGCTGATGTGGTTCCCAGAACTGCGTTGAGAAGGATTCTGTGGCCATGTTTGGACTCAAGGGGAAAAATACTGTGATGGATTGGCAATGACTGCCATAGTATGGAATGGGGGAGTGTTAATATGTATGCCAAATATCTAGCATAGGGAAACTAGGTAGCTTTGGCAGTCTTTTCCAGCTCAATGTGCTGATATCCAAACGAATGGAATGCTGCTTGACTGAAGCCTGGGCCCTGTGTCGGAGGGAGCCAGGCCAGTCACTGACAATTATAAAAGCCTGTCGGATCATGTTCCATAAAGTTTGATGCATTTTGATAAACGTTGACTCCTGAAGTGGAAATGTGCCTCCAAGACTGGACTTTCAGGGACAACTAAGACTACTCCAGACACACTTTCATCACCTACTCTCTCTCTCAAAATGGGGTCATTTGAATGCTACCGTAGTAACTAACATTGATAGAAAACACCATGTCAGGAAATGCTTTACCTGTTTATGTGTTATCTCATGGAATCCTTCCCCAGACCTCTTAGGTAGCTGCCTTATTTTTTCTCCTCAGTTTACAGTTGAGGGAACTGAGGCTCACCCAGCTCTAGGTCAAGCATCTGGAAAGGGCAGTAAGGATTTAATTCTGGTGGGCTGACGCATGAATCAGAGACCCATTCCTGCCCATCAGCTTTGCCATAGTCTTTAATGATGTCGAAGGGTGGTTTTCCTCTGACTAAATTAGGACTAACTTCAAAAAGACCCAGGGGTTAGGGTCCAGAATAAATATTAGCCATGAAAGACCTTTATGACTTACAGAGAGAGAAGGAGGAGCTGCTCATGAGCCTGAAATAGAGATATTTTTAACCCTCGACTTCAATTGAATTTAGCTGTTCAAGCCACATTAACATGCTGACAGGTATTAATGGAAGGAGACATTTTTTCTAATTAAACATTCTTGGCAACTGCTATTTTGAACCAAATGCTCTTTGAAACCAAGCAAATTACACAGCTTTTGAGGTTTCCCAGGATTTTAAAGTGTTTGTGTTCCCTGGAAATCTCCAAGAAGGGGAGCATTTATTGAGTATTTTCCAAACTCACTTGCTTAGTGTTTGAAGAACATAACTTTTAGACTCATCTTTACATTTCCTTATAAAGGATAGGGCAAAACTGGGTTTACAGTTGTATGGAAAGTTATACAATATTCCTATATCATAAAAGTCTAATATGCAAATTGATTGTCATTCCAACACACGAGATGGCTTCCCCAATGTGGTCAAAGATGGCTACCACAAGATGGCCAGTAGGGGAGGGCAGTTGTGGGTGATCAGGCCAGCAGGGAAGGGCAGTTGGGAAGGACAAGGCCTATAGGGGAGGGCACTTGGGAGGAACCAGACCTGCAAGGGAGGGCAGTTGGGAGGATCAGGCCTGCAGGAAAGGGCAGTTGGGGGAGACTAGACAGCAGGGGAGGACAGTTGGAAGCGACCAGGACTGCAGGGGAGGGCAGTTGGGAGGGACAAGGCCTGCAGGGAAGGGAAGTTGGGAGGGACAGGCCTGAAGGGGGGATAGTTTGGGGGGGCAGATCTGCAGGAGTGACCAGGTCAAAAGGGGAGGACAGTTGTGGAGGACCAGGCCTGCAGGGGAGGGCAGTTAGGGGTGACCAGGCTGGCAGGGGAGGGTTAGGGGCAATCAGGTAGGCAGGCAGGCAAGCTGTTGGAAACCAGCAGTCCTGGGATCTGGCCTAAACGGACAGTCGGACATACCTCAAGGAATCCCAGATTAGAGAGGGTGCAGGCTGGCCTGAGGGACCCCCCTCCATGTATAAATTTCGTGCACTGGGCTTTAGTTAATGAATAATAATTTAAGAATAGATTCCATTTCACATACAATGGTAAGACTACTTTTGCCCCACCCTGTATACTAGAAGGAGTAATGATATACCCATTCATAGGGATTGAGGCTCTCTAGTAAATTAAATCAAGATTGAGGCAAACAGTTTAATCTTTATCCTGTGCCTGCCACTTACCAAATGCCATTGAGTTGGGACATCGTATGAAGCAAGATTCATTATTCAGGTTGAAGAAGTAATATTTATGCAATAAATATCAGAAGGAAATTCAACATTATTGATGGAAGTAGAGTTGTTAGATTCCTCAAATGGGACCTCTTAGGAGAATGATGTTGAGGAATTTGGGTGTGCATGATGATTTGTTTACATTTTTAACTTGAGGGGAGGCACAAAGCCAAATGCACTACAATATCTGTGTCTTGTTCAAATCCTCAAAGCCCTGGGAAACAGCTAACTCTGCTTGAGTCTGGCCTGGAGAGAGAGTGAGTAAGTGAGAGAAAGATAAAGTGAGAAGTAGCAGACAGGGGAGCTTAAAGATCTCTCCTTTCTGGAAAATTGGACCTCATATTATGTACTATCTGGAAAAAAAATATAGTTTCCAAAAAATTAGTTTGAGGATGCTAGCATTTAGAAGACCTAGACATTACAACTTTTATTTTTTTAAAGAATGGACTTAGATGAACAAGTAAAAAAGCAAATGTATAAGAAAAGGGGGAAATCCCCTTCTAGACAGAATAATTTAACATATGACAGGAAAGTCAAGAAATTTGGCCTGAGATAGTGAGGGGCAAAATGGTATGAAACATATAAATGAATAACTCTTCTAAGATTTTTCTATGCTATCTTCAGGTACAGAGTTTGGCATATATTTTTGGACAGGGACTGACTAGATGAGTATTTCTATTTCAGTCTCTTCATATATATTCTAGAGACCTAGTGCACGAATTTGGGCATGGGTGGGGTCCCTCTGGGTGGCCTGAAGGGATCAGTCTGAAACTCGAAATCCAACACCGCCTGCAGCTCCTACTTGCCACTCCTGCTCATCCTGGCCCCACTGTGCCTGCTGGCAGGCTCACTCCCAATCAGTCCCAATTGGGAGAGACTTGTGCTTCCACAGCAGTGCTCCAGCCATGAGCTTTACATTTGGCACTCTCGCAAGGGGAGTGGCCTGTGGAATCAGGCTGAAACTAGCTCTCCGACACCCCCTAAGGGGTCCCAGATTTCGAGAGATCGCAGGCCAGGCTGAGGGACCCCACCAGTGCATGACTGGGTCGGGGAGGGGCCATGGGAGGGCTTCAGGGCGTGTCTAGCCCATCTCACTCAGTGCTGATCAGCTGGAGTCCAGCAGCAAGCTAACCTACCGGTCAGAGCGTCTGCCCCTTGGTGGTCATTGCACATCATAGCAGGTGGCTGAGCAGCCTCAGCACACATTAGCATATTATGCTTTTATTAGTTGTTTGGTTGTTCTGCTGTTTGGTCTATTTGCACATTACCCTTTTATTATATAGGATAATACCAACCAACTTGCTAGTTCTGCCAACTGAAAATTATGTATATAAATTAGCACACTGACTGGCAAGTATCAGTAAACTTTTTTCAAGTGACTGGATAGCAAATGTTAGGCTTTCAGACAGATGGTCTTTGCTACAAAGTCAGTTTTCCCATTGTAGAGAAAGTAGTCATGGCATAAGTAAATGAGCGTGACTGCTCCAGTTAAACTTTATTTACAAAAGTAGGACATTACTCAATATATGGTGACCTTGCTGGAATATAGTAGTTAGTTAATAAATGGCAACTAGTATTATAAAAACCAAATTCAGATTAAACTAGACAGGAAGAAAACTAACAGTTTGTTGCCAGGCTACTATATACCTGTTTTATGCCAAGCCTTATGCTAGATGTCTTTGTTATAGATGCCATCAATTAATTATCTTGTCATTTACCATGGCAACCTGGTGAGGTAGGTATTATGACTATTAGAAAGCTAAATTGATACTGGGGAAGGTCAGCAACTGGTCTAAGAGACAGAGCCAGTTTTTGGACTTTGAACTGCTATTCCAGGTTGACTCATCAAGAAACTTTCTGAAGTTTGTATAAGAGGGAAAAATCAACACTGTTCAATAAAATAAGAGATCAGAGCCCTAGCAGACCCCCTTATCTTCTATTCCCTAGACCAGTGGTCGGCAAACTACAGCTCGAGAGCCACATGTAGCTCTTTGGCCCATTGAGTGTGGCGCTTCCACAAAATACCATGTGCGGGGGCGCACGTACAGTGCAATTGAAACTTTGTGGCCCATGCGCAGAAGTCTGTTTTAGGCCTGGGTGAGTCTATTTTGAAGAAGTGGCGTTAGAAGAAGTGGGGGTGTCGGTTGGTAGAGGGACAGGAGACACCTCAGAGTAGGCGGGCTGTGGGATACGCAGCGTGGGCGGGTGGGGGGTGCGGGGTACGCAGGATTCATGCACGAGTTGAGTGAGGCAGGCAGTCAGCATCTCATGTGCAGTGGTTAGTGCTAGTGGAGTCCAAAAATTGCGCGTGGGTGGCAAAAGTACCTACTCGAAGCATGAAGTTACCTTTATTTTTCCAACCAGCTGCAAATCCTGCAGGTGGCTGAACAGCCTTAGCCTACATTAGCATATTAGCATAATTGTAATTATTTTGTTATCAATTTAAGAATTGTAATTATTTTTTGTTGGTGGCTTTATTATTATAAAATGAAACTGGGTTTTTTTTTGGTGCAATGTTTGACATGTCTACAAAGAAGCAGCAAAGAAGGGAGACGAAAACCATAAATTTAAAGTTGAATGGACTGAGGCTTTCAGGTTTATTCAAAACTTAAATGGCCTTCCAACCTGTCTTATTTGGCGCATAACAAGAAATCAAATTGGGAGAGACACTTTACAACTAAACACGTTGTCATTTAGTACTAAATATCCTGTCGGTGATGCAAGAAAGAAAGCAGTTGAGGAATTTCAGAAGAGTCAAGAAAAATCAAGTTCTGTATTTAATTACTGGATGCAATCTTCCAACAATGTTAATATTGCAAGTTTTGTGGTTAGTCAAGAGATTGCTAAGAGAGGAAAACCATATACAGATGGTGAATACGTAAAAAGTTGTTTTATAAATGCAAGGCGAGCTATTTCAGGATTGTAAGAACAAAGCAGATATTCTAAAAAAAAAAAAATTAGAGTTACCATTGTCTGCTAAAACAGTGAAAGATAGAGCAGTCAAAATATCTTAGAATATAACCGACCAGCAAGTTGAAGATCTTAAATTGGTTTCAGCTTTATCAATAGCAGGTGACGAGTCTTGTGATATAAATGCTATAGCGCAAGTTTCACTTTTTGTACAATTTATTTCATCCACAGGTACTAAAGAAGAACTTTTAGGATTATTGCCACTCAAAGGTCAAACATGGGGAGAGGATATAGCAAATGCTATAATTGAGTGCACTGAAAAACATCATATTGCATTAGACAAAATTGTCTCAATTTCAACAGACTGGGCGAAAAGTATAACGGGCGTAGGAATCGGGTTTGTTGCTATTTTGAAAGAAAAAAATTAATCATGGGATACTTACTTACCATTGCATCATTCATCAAGAAGTGCTTTGTGCAAGGACATTTTCAAAAGAAATTTGCAAAGTTATGGAATTGGCGATTAACATTATCAACTCCATTATAACTAAAGCTCTTAATCATCACCAATTTAAAGAATTTTTAGTTGAATTGGAGAGTACGCAGATCTGCTGCATAACAAGGTACGTTGGTTATCAAGAGGAAAAGTTTTGAAACATTTCGCTTCCTTATTAACAGAAATTAAACATTTCTCCTTGAGAAGTGTGTTCACTACCCAGAACTAACGATCAATGGACCCAAAAATTTTATTTCATGGTAAACATTATGTTTCATCTAAATCAGCTTAATCATAAACCACAGGAGAAAGAATAAACAATTTTTTCAATGTTAGAAGAAGTTATTTCATTCGGAAACAAATTCTCTCTTTTTGCTCAAGATTTTGAAAGAGAAACTTTGATTCACATTCCAACCCTGTTGAAACATCGCCAAGAAAATAATTCTGATATTGACATTTGCTGTTTCAAAACAACACTTAAATATAAGGAAAGCTTTTCTCAACAGGTTTTAGGAATTTAGAAACAGCAAAGTGATGTTAGCCTTTGTTAAAAAACCTCTTAATGCTATTGTAACAGAATTAAATTTTTCTCCCTTTAATATTGACATTGGCAACTTTGAAATGCAATTGCTGAATTTAAAAAACAGAATTGTGGAGCTCAAAATTTGAAAGTCTTTGTGCCGATACAGAAATATTGGAGAAAAACAAATGAGAACTTAGTTCACAGCACAAGTGGTCTGCTTTGAAAGACCTGGAGAAGGAAGATATGTTGATTTTTAACACCTGTAATAGTATGCCTGACTCATAATCTACTGAAAAAACTAGTGTTTGCTGTTCTTTCCTTATTCGGGTCTACATATTTATGCAAACAATAATTTTCAAACATGAACCTTATCAAGAGTAAATTGAGAAGTCGTCTTATTGATGAGAACCTGGAATCGTACCTAAAATTAAAAACAACATACAAACCCGACTTACCCAAACTTTCCAAGGAGATGCAAGGCCATTGTTCACATTAGTATTGTCAGTTATTGTCATGACTTAATTGTATGGATATTGCAAGATAAGTTGTAAGGAATTTAATTTTATCAATAATAATATCGTTATTAAGTATGACATCAAGGTTTACTCAATGTACCTATAATTTATTCAAGACTTAAAACTTTATAAGTAAAGTTTAAGTTAATTTTAGGGAACGTTGTGGAGTAAAAGATGTAGTGTCGAGGATTGAGAAAGATATGTTGAGATTGTCTGGACATATAGAGAGGATGAATGAAAGGAGATAGACGAAACAAGTATACAAGACAAGTGTGGATGAGAGAGTTGGAAGGGGTCTACCTCAGCGAAAGTACTTCAATCAGATTGAGGACGTTTTTTAACAAAGGCCAATTTAGGAGTATCCTAATTAAGTTAATAACAACTTACCTACCTATATAGGTTAAGTTTAAAAAATTTGGCTCTCAAAAGAAATTTCTATTGTTTTACTGTTGATATTTGGGTCTGTTGACTAATGAGTTTGCTGATCACTGTCCTCGACCTTCAGCAGCAATCTGGTGGCTGTTCACAGGCAGGCACTGAAATATTTGACCTCTGTCTTCCTTCCAGAGCCTCAGGCAGGAGTTAAGTTTATACACTTCCCCTTTGGAGGGTACTTAAGCCAAGGTGCATTGTTTGCAAATGCTTATTAGCTTCTAGGAAGATGTTGGCAAGTTTCTTTTGGCCCGAGATGGGGTTCCACGGTCTGCTGCAGCCTGGCTGTGCTCATGAATCACCTTAGCCAAAAGGAGCTGTTAATTAGGGTGACATCTGCTTGTCTCTACCCCTAGAGCTATTTTCTTGTTCTGGGCAGGCCTGCTTTGGCTCTAGTGATTTGTTTGGCTTATTCCTGTAGGTCGGGGGTGGGGGTGGGGGAATGGGGGGGCGGTGAGCAAATTCATAATCCTTTTAAATTCTACAAAGCCTTGTGCTCTAGTTTAGAATTGACTGAATTATATTCCAAGATGTTTTTAGGAAGACACCCTGTAGGAAAAGGTGAAAATAAGGGTGAGATACTGGGTGAAAAACAAAGCTGAATAGATCACCTGCTACAGGATTTCTCAGGTCATGCATTCTTCTACCCCAAATCTCCCATTGGCTTCCAGTCACACAATAAAACCCTAACTCCTAGCTGCTGCCTGCAGAGCTCATTTCCTCATTCACCTAGATCTCTGCACACATTACCTCCATGTGCCACCCTATCTAAGAGATCAACCTCACACCACCATTGCCTGTTCCCTTGTTATACGTTATATTCCTTCTTAGCAAATATCTACCTGAAATTGTACTATGAATTTATTTGACTCCTTTTCATTGTCTACCTTCTTCCACCATAATGTAAACTCCGTGAATAAGAGGATCTTACTTATCTTGTTTTCTACTGTATTTCCAACCCTTAGAATTATGCATTAGTGGACATATGTACTATGAATTTCTAAGAACAGGACCATCTCAAGAATTCCTCAAACTCATTTGCTAGAATACTTTTTAAGGTGCATCTTACAGGACACATTATTGGGAAATACTTTATTACTAAGAACCATTACTAAAACAAAGACAAAAAAAACCCCACATTTATAGTAACTGCCAGTTTTCCTGCTAAGTAATGCACTGGCATTGCCTCATTTAATCATCACAATAACCTAATTTTTCATTTAATATAGATGAGAAACATGAGAATTAGGGAAGTAACTTGGCTAAGATCATGTAACAAGCATATAGCAAGCTCTTGAACCCAGAACTTTCTGATGCTACAGCCATACTATTAGTTATTATCCAATTCTTCCCCCGAGTGTGAATTTCTCCATATCCTAAGAGCCCTTCCTGGAGTCCTTTCCTACTTCCCACTAGGCTGACCTTGTTATAACCTCCAGAATTTTCCTGTCTCCTCCAACAAATCCCCAGATGGACCTCCTCTGTCCTTGGTACTGGTTTTACAAAATCCCAGGCAGTGCATGCTGTGATTCTGAGGGCCACCTCTGAAAGCAAGGACATTCCTTGATGAAGTCTCTGTCCCCAGACTGTGCTGGCTTCCTCCTGATGTGTACTGTGACATCACTCTGCAGGGCTGAGAAACTAGAGGGCAAAGTACGAAAATAATTCCAAGGCCTGGGCTTTCTGACTAAAGTCTGCTGAGGAAGGGGAAGTCCAAACCTGGGAAACAGCCAGGACTGCTGCCTGCTATTGAGAATTAGTTTTTTTTTTCTAGTTGAGCTCTGTTACAGCTAAAATGGGAACAGATTCTCATTTGAAGAGCTTCATTTGCAGGAGGAGTCAACCTGTGAGCAAACAGGCAATTCCAGAATGACACGGTAGTGACAGAGAAAAACAAGGGGTGAAAGGTCATCTCCTCTCTCTGGAGAAGGTGCGTTCTGAAAGGAGATGGTGAGGAGGTGAAAAACATAAGGAAGTCATTTGCAGAAAGGGAAGAACATGTGGGAGGGCATGCAAGGCATGGGACTGTTGGTTGGTATGGAGGGCATTTGGAGACCAGGAGCCAGATCATGAAAACCCCTGAATGCCAGGCCTGGAATTTGAATATTTCATGTGGTCAGAAGAGAACCATTTGCAAATCTTAGGAGGAATGTGACTCCTACAACCTAAGGCTGGTGGGATGGGGCCAATGGGGAAGCTGCTGCAGCGGTCCATCTGTGAGGTGCCACGGCCTGAACCAGGGAGATGGGGGTGACGAGTAGTGATTTACTTGTGATTTACTTGTCAAGGCAGAAGAGTCCACAAGTTTGGTATATGGAGGGGGATAAAAAATGTGGAAAGGGAGACATAGTTAACCATAGGTTTTAGCTTCATTACATCTGCTAATAGAGGAATAGGTTGGGGAGAAGGGCAATGGATCAGTTTCAGTTTGGGTCACTTTGAATGTCATGCCTTCGAATAAAATACATTGGAAGTCCTTGTCTTGGCAGCTGCCCTGGGGTGATGTTTAGAGGAAGCATGGTTTCCCAACGAGCTGCAACATTTAATGCAAAACATCTGGCTTCACCTCATAAATGGAAGAGAAGCTTAAACAAGACAGTCTTCCTTAGTGGCGGCCATATTACTGATTGCTCATCATCAACAGAAGTACAGGAAGGTTGGATAAATTGGTTATTGATGAGAAGTTGTCAGAAACTAGTGACATTGGGCACTCTAAGATGGTTCCCAATGATACTGCCTCCTGCTCGTCACATCTTGTGTTATTCTCTCTCCTGGAGTGTGGGATGGTATAGTGGCTTGCTTGTGACCAATATAATATGGCTAAGGCCGTGGTCGGCAAACTGTGGCTCGAGAGACACGGTTTGCTGCTCTGTTGACTAATGAGTTTGCCGACCACTGGGCTAAGGTGATGGGATGTCACTTGCACTATTAGGAGGCTACACAAGATTGTGACGTCTATTTTGCTGGCAGGCTCTCTGGTTTGATGAAGCAAATATCAATTATGGAGACACTCGGGGGAAGGAAGTGAGGGTGGTCTGGGCCACAGCCGGCAGGGAATTGAAGCCCTCAATCCAACAGCCCTGGAGGAACTGAGCCCAGCCAACAGCCACCTGAGTGAGCTTAGAAGTGAGCCTTCAGACGAAACCTCAGTCCTGGCCAGCCCTGTGGTCGCCGCTTAATGAAACCCCACGACAGAAAACCTATCTAAGCTGAGCGTGGAATCCTGACCTACAGAAATCATTAACACAGAAATGGTGCTGTTTGTTCCCAACAGATAATGAATACAGGGGACTCCTTGCTCGAGGTATGCCAAAGCTATTCACAGAGTAAGACTCTATTAATTTCCCCCTTTTAAACAACGTATTAACCCTGACACTTATTATCTCTGGCTTCCAACAGCACGAGTCAAAGGCACTATAATTCAGTCCTGACCATGTTGCCAACTGGCATGAAATCTTAGCTTTTCCCCTCGGTGGGTCTCAGTTTCACTATCTTTAAAGTGAAGGGAATAAACTAGGCCACCAATTTACAAAACCTCTTCTTTTTTTTTTTGGTCACAGAACTCTTTCATTAAGTGACATTTCACGAGGAAGCTCAGTGTGCAAAGCAGATAAAAGTGGTGTTGGAGTTTAAATAAGATGGAGAACAGCCCTGGCCTTTTGGAAAAACGAAAAACAAAAACACACAAACAAAAACTAAGTTTTTAATTATTTTGGAGAGGGAGGGAGGGAGGGAGGGAGACTGAGAGGTAGAGGGAGAGAGGGAGAGAGAGAGGAAGAGGGAAAGAGAGGGAGAGGGAGGGAGAGAGGGAGGGAGGGGGGAGAGAGAGAGAGAGAGAGAGAGCCGTCAATGAAGAAAGAGAATAATTGATCAGCCACATCCTACACGCCCCCTACTGGGGATTGAGCCCACAACTCAGGCATGTACCCTGACTGGGAATCAAACCATGACCTCCTGGTTCATGGGTTGGTGCACAACCACCGAGCAAGACTGGCTGGCCTCGCCCCATCCTTTTAAAACCAGTGGCCAAGCCCTTGGCTTGGAGATATTGAGCCCTTTTGGTTTCCATGTTCTATGCATTCTAGGGAGATTTTTTGTTTTATTTTCTAACAACCTACACCGAGAGGTTGATCACTGCTCTGACATCTCTGTATTGTTTGTTAGAACAATGAATAAGAGGACTCCTCGGTTCCATATCTGCCAAAGCCGCCTCTGTGACCATCCCAGGGCTCAGGGCCCAGGGCATAAGTACTCAGAGGGCAGGCTACTTCGGAAGAACTCAAGGTGGACCTGTTCAAGGTGGTTTTCTCTCTGAACCTGTCCTGGGGGCTGAGGTTGAGCCACACATATTGCTCCAAAGATCCCTTTACCTTACCTAAAGTCCACCACCAGCAACTCTCTTGGTTGTGCTATTTGCCCTCTGTACAGAACCACCCTTTAAAAATGTAAATATGTTTCTAGCAAGTCGCCTGCTGTCCCTAGCCTCTGTTCTGACCTTAAAGAGTGGGAATAAAGCCGGAGTGTGGAGGGGCACAGTGAGAGAAGCACCGTTTGGGAGTTAGGCCTGGGGAGGAGCCACGCCATCACTTTCTACTTTGAGCAAGTGACAGCATTTCCGGCCTCAGTTCACTTGGGTTGTGGGGAGCATCTGAGAGTCATGCAGGGAAATGTTACTTATACATGCATAAATCTATGAGTATCCTACTTTGTTTTATTTTTAAATATATTTTATTGATTTTTTTACAGAGAGGAAGGGAGAAGGGCAGAAAGTTAGAAACATCGATGAGAGAGAAACATCCATCAGCTGCCTCCTGCGCACCCCCTACTGGGGATGTGCCAGCAACCAAGGTACATGCCCTTGACCGGAATCGAACCTGGGACTTTCAGTCCGCAGGCCAGGCTGACGCTCTATCCACTGAGCCAAACCAGTTTTGGCATGAATATCTTACTTTGTTTAAATTTATCTGGCATGCGAATAGGCTTCATAATTCAAAGAGCACAGTGAAGAAGAAAAGCAATGCTGTGCTGTTGCTCCATTTCCTTTGGGCCAGCAGTTTCTTCAACACCTTCCCCAGGACCTGAGACCTGCCTGCAGGTGGCTAGGCTTCCGGGATAAAGACCTGCCTCATGGATGTACTTGACATCATGGCTGTCAGGTGGAAGGGGAGCCCTTCATCAGTTGTGATACATGGGGAGTCAATGAGGGAAGCAGAGAACTCCGTGGAAACCAGAAATCGGGTGTGTACACCAGCCTGCCAGACACACTCGCCTCCCTCAGGCTGTACTTGACTGTGTGCGTCCATGCTCCAGGTCTCAGGATAGTGAGAGGGATGAGGCGTGCATCAGGTTCATGCTCCTAACCTCAGAGCCCAGTAGAGGAAACACATTACATCAAAAACCATACACCATTACTGAGTTTCTACAGGAAGCGAAACCTGAAGGAGCAAGTTAGAGATCCCAACAGTGGCAGCACTGCTGAAGAGAACGCGAGGGCTGGGAGACAAGATTTTGACTCTTTCTCAGTTTTGCTGTGTCTAGCCCTCTCTGGTGTCAGAGATGAATTACGGTGCTGAGCACGACTTGCTTATCATGCTGATTATAAACACTTGTTTGGGATTTAAAACTGGCTCTGAGTTCTGGCTCCAGTAATGATGATCTGTGTGATGTTGGGGAAGAAAGCTACTTGAGCTTTTACAGCCTCAGGTTCCCCTGTCTGAATTGCTGGAAACAACACGATTCAGTGGCATGATGCCTGTAGAGTACTCAGTAAATAGTGGATATTATAATCATTCCCAAGGCCCCTCTTAGAAGAACTTTTTGAAGTTAGTAGCAGCCAGTTCACCTCCTCCAGGGTCAGCTGACCAGTGGTTACTTCTAAAGCAAACAGTCTACTCAGAGCTTACGAAATACCTCTGGATCTTGACATAGGTTGTTTGGAGAGGGTTCAAGGGCCAACCAAACCTTTTTAGGTTACGACAGCTGCATCATAAAGGAACTCTGAATTACAGGAAATTTTTAAAAATCTGAGCTAAGTTGGCATGAAATAATTTTTATTGTTTCCATGAACAAATACACTAAAACACACATAGAAGGGATTTTCCATTCATGGTCTTCTTTCAACATGAGTATTTCCATTTTATTGAATGGTGGAGGGCCAGAGGGACTCCTTAAGCACTGAATTAGGGTGGTTGCTAAAGTTGGGAAGAAGCTGGAATCATGAGACAGAGGAAACAGAGTAAGATTTCTGGGCTTAAGGGCATAACTGGGAGAGAAAAAGCAAAGGTCTGGTCCCAGAGTTATAATCAGGTAGGACGCAGGCTTTCCTCTTGAGGTGAGGCCACTGCTGTTTTTGTCGTGGGTGACAATATTGCCTAGGTTTGAGGGGGTTTCCCCATTTGGAAAGGAGACTTCATCTAATGTCCCCCACATGTTGAAGGTGCTCATTCTAGCCTGGGAGAGATTCAAGGGGGTTCCCTATGGTCCTCAAAGTGAGAAGTGATTGAGTCCTCACCCTCCTCTCTGAGGCTACAAGGGAGTTTGTGGCTCAGAACCTATGGCCATTCCTGATCCCCAGAGTTCACTGGCCCAAAGCTGCATACCAATTTGACTTTCTCTCCCCGTTACCCTTTTAAAACCAGGTGCTCAGTTCCCCTGGCTCTCAGAGAGGGTGCAGGTACAGCCCTGCTTTCCTAGGCAGAGCTCCCACCTGTCCTGCATGGATATGTGTGAGCATCTTTCTGCAGTGAAAAATCAGTGGTAATCACCTATTGCTTCCTTTAGAATCATTCTTTTCTCTCCCAGGGCT
Organism: Antrozous pallidus; assembly: GCA_027563665.1. NCBI lineage: Eukaryota > Metazoa > Chordata > Mammalia > Chiroptera > Vespertilionidae > Antrozous > Antrozous pallidus. Next base: position 74,593,262 of record CM050522.1, on the reverse strand, counting down.
GAAATTTGATCTTTTCTGTTTCCAGGCAGAAAAGGGCCCCATTAAGGTTGACCTTTCCTGAGGGCCATGAAAAATGATACCTGTCAGCCATTCCATAAAATCAATAGACAGCAATGGGTCGGGGGCTTCTCTACTGCTTGGCCAATCACTGGGAGACATTGCTAAGGTTCTGAGAGGGAAGCCCGGCCTGTCTTCAGGAGAGAAGGCAGCATGGTGGAAAGAATGGGAGGGCTTTAGCCAGAAGGCTTGGGTTCAAAGCCAACTCCAATCCTCACTTATGGAAAACCCTCAGATGAGTCACTTAACTTCCTTGAGCCTCGATTTTTTTTTGCCATAAAATGGAGCCAGTCATTCATAACTTTCAGTGTTAGATGGGAGTTATGAGAAACCACTGTCAAAGCCTTCTATCACACATGGGATATATAACCTTCAACATTAACTATTTTGAGTGTGTGTGTACTTTACCATCACAAAGGGATCGTGCATTAAGAGTCAACTAAATGTTACCAACTTTTTGCTTTTCAAAAGGACACAATTCAGTGTGGAGGGACTTATGCTTGAAGCCAGATGACTATGTTTTCCCTATAAGAAAGGAGGCGTGTGCCATGGCCGAACAGCTCAATTAGCTGAGTGTCTTCCCGTACACCAGAAGTTTTGGGGTTTGAGTCCAGGTTAGAGCAGCTATCTATGTTTTGGATTCCATCCTCAGGTGCAGGGGTGGGGGTAATATGAGCAGCAACCAATTGATGTTTCTCTCATCAATGTTTCCCTCTCTTTCTCTCTCCCTTCCTCTCTCTCTAAAAACATATCCTAGGGTGAGAATAAAAAAGAAGCATGGGTGTGTGTCTATAGAAACAAGGGGCAGGGGAGAACGGGCATTCTGAGTTCTTTGTGAGCATTAGAGAGAGTAGGATTAAGAGGGACGTGTTTTTCATTCTGTCAGCTCGAATTCCCTTTCCAAATTCCATTCTGGTTATATGATCAGGCTACCGCTGAATTTATGGGTGGCCACAGTCTGACTGGAGGAACAGATTTAGTCAGAAAGGAAGTTTATTCCTTCTAAAGGTAGTAAAAGAGGCAGCAGCTTTCAGCATGTCCACAGTGGAATGTGCTTCTGACCTGGGGGTTATGGGGACATGGGTCTGAAAACTAGTTCCATCTCTCTGAGTCCTAGAACTCAGGAAAATGGTCTCATTCTCTTTGCTTCTCAAGCCAAGTCTCTGTCTAATAGGTTTGGTCCATTTCTCTGGGACATGTGGCTACTCAGTGGGATGATATATGCAAAGGGCCTATAGATTATCATTACATTAATTAATCACCCTTCTTGTCTGATCACTGTGGCTAGGACTTCTGCACTGTGCTGCGTAAGAGTGGTGAAAGCAGACATCCCTGTCTTGTTTCTGATCTTAAGGGAAATGCCTTTAGTTTTTGCCCATTGAGTTTGATGTTGGCTGACTGTCATGCATGCCCTTTATTATGCTGAGAAGAAAACAGAAACAGAGGCATGGGTGCTTGCCATACACTGCAACTGTCTGAGAGGAGAGGGGAGGGGAGGGGAGGGGAAGGGAGGGGAGGGGAGAGGAGAGGAGGGGGAGGAGAGGGAAGAACTGGATGAAGGGAGAAGGGATTAGTCAAAGAACATATACATAACCCTTAGGCACCAACAACAGTGTGGGGATGCCCAGAGGAAAGGGGGCGGGGCTTTGGCAGAGGTGGGCAAGGGGGAGATGGGGACACCTGAAATAGTTTCACAATAAAAGTAAAGTAAGAAAATCATCCTTCCTTTAGCATTTTATACTTCCCATACATATTCTTGTCTACTGTTATTGCTTAGGAAATTGCTCAAACTTCCATCAGAGGTGGGAACTCGCAGAGGCACATATCCTTGTCGAAGGGAGAAACTGCAGCCTAGATACACACACCAGCTTCGTTGGTTTTAACTGTGTTTTCTGTGTTCAAGGTTCTATGGAAATGTCCCAGAGGCTGAGAGCAACAAGGAGTATTGGAACCTCCGCCCCCATTTCAACCCCATCAGCCCCACATTTCCCTGCCAGATATTGGGGTTTTGCCCTCAATTTCATTTAATGAATAGGAAAACCATTGAGCACATTCATTAGTCTTGGACAAGTCCTTGTAAACAATCAAACCAAGAAAAGCCTCCATTTATTGAGCTCTTACTATGTGCCAGGTAGTGTGCCAAGAATTTGCCATATCCGATCTCACCTGAGCTCTGTGAGGCGGAGACCAGCCTCCTCTCTCTACAGATGGCAAAGCTGAGGGCCGAAAGGTCAGTGATGTCTTGGGGGTTGCAGATACAGTGGGAGATGAGAAGGGAAACTAGGTATTTCAAACAAAGCATTAAAAACCACACTTTGACAATTCAGATTAGCAGCATCCCTTTCAATCTTTATCTAATTCACTCCGTTTAGCAAATCAGAGAATATTCATATCATGCACCCTTTTCTCCCCCCAAACACTGTCAGGTCAGCTCGTTACAGCTCACAGGGTCCAAGTGCACTCACATCTATTGCAGAGAGCTCCGCTACTCCCTGTGCCAGCAACCCTCCCACGGTTTCCTTAGCACGGGGCCAGCCTCTGCCCCGTCCTGAGCTGGGCTTGTCATACTGCAGGACAAGGCGGGAAGCAGGCCTTATTTCTAAAGCACGTATGGGACAGCTCCATAAAAAAGGGGGGGAAGGTCCACAAAACCTGAGAAGTATTCATTCTTCAAGCCGGGCTCTCGCCTGCTCTCCCTCTGGACGGAAAGCATTTCCAAAGAGTCCCCCCAGCAGCATCGCGCTTCATGGCTAACAGCTTAAGAATCTGCAAAGGCCCCAACTCAAAACCTGGTTCATTCTGGAGTTAGAACCCAGCATTTATACCCGCCCCAGGCGGTTCCCTCTTCTCCCAACCGGTGCCAACACAACCTCCTGCTTGTGAAATGCAGCCAGGACTCCAGCCTGCCAGCCGGGTGAGACACCTCAGACCTCGAAAGACCAAATGCCAGGGAGTGGGACAGGCAGGTGAGGAATTCAGGAGAAGCAATCCAACGCTGGCCAAGGCCAGGGCAGTTTTAGGAAATGCCAATGATTATCGAAACTTCCAGTTACTGAGCAATCCCTCATTTTCTCTTCTTAATGACAACAGAAGCGATCATGCCCATTTTAGAGAAGTAGAAACTGAGGCTTAAAGAGGTTATGTACTTTAAACAGGGTCACGCATGGGGTGGTGGTGGTGGGGATACGAAAGGGATCTCCAGCGTCAAAACCTGAGCTCTTAATCCCCTACAGCACCAACGAGAGAGGGGAACCCCTGCTATCTTTCCAGCCAGCCAGGGGAAAGAGGGCTCCCCTCATCCTGGGGGAGAATTTGTTTCTTAGGGCTTTCTCTAAAGAGAAATCAGGAGGGAGAGGTGATTCTAGAAAGATATGGCACACTGCTGGCTCTAAGCGCCCCAAAGGTGCCCCTGTGCTCAGCCCAGGGACCAGGCGGTCAGGAGGCATCCGCAGGGAGTCCACACCCTTCAGGACAGAGGTGTGCGGCTCTCTGGTCTCAGAGCCTGAGGCTGTGTTCGCCTGGCCCTAGGCGTCACCGTGTGGCTCCTGCCCCCAGGTCTGGCCACGGGGCGGGGGGGGGGGGTGTGGTGGTGGTTGCAGGATGAGGGGATGATACAAACAGGGAAGTGTAAGGTAAGGGCTGCTTAGACATAAATGTGTATTGTTCTCTCCACAATCTATCTCCTCTATCCCATCCCAGTGGAAGGCTCTCAACTAATGTCAACGTGCAAACTCCTCTTTCCTAACCCGCCCAGAAACCTGCACAGGTGAACCAGCCGGGCAGGGAGTGAAGCGAAAGTTCTTATTTTGCCTCTGCAGAACGCCACAGATAAAAACTTTTTTACAGAAAGTTCCTTCCATGTGTGACTGTTCATAGAACAAACAGCCGAAAGTTTCCAGAAAACAGCCACAGCCCAGGTGCACCGAGATCAGAATAAATACCCCACTGTTTGCTAGCGGCGCAGAGAAAACAAAAGTTTGTGATTATGAAAAAACAAAACAAAACAAAACAAAAAAACACCATTTGGTACCAGGAAGGCAAACAGTATGTCATAATGATCTTTGGTGATGGGGCAAAACGGACTTACCTTTCCGGAGCTGGTAACGACCTAGATTCTTGAATGAACCAGCTCCATGAAAGGAGCGCCCGGAGGTGAGCAGCAGCGGCTCCCAGGTGGCTGCCCAGGGTCCCCCCACCTCGCGCTGCCTTTGTTCCGAGGAGGGGCTGGCGTGTGTGCGCGGGAGAGCGGGGGACAGTAGGCAGGCTGTGGCCAGTGCAGCCAGCTTTGGCTGACTTATATAGTGAGCTCCTTCCTCTGTAATGGGACGCCTCGCCTCCAGACATCCTTTCCCACTTTTTCAGTTGGCGAATTAAAGGAACAGCCCTCCCAGCGGAGGAACCGGTTAGCTCACGAAAGGGCTCTCGCTGCCAGATCCCTGCCAGGAAAAGAGCTCATTTGCATACAATTTATGCCGAAAGTAGGAATTCCTGCTTCCCTCCCTCCTGCCCCTGACTCAGAGCAGCTGGGAGTGATGTGTGAGTTTTGCTTTGCCCCCCAAACAGATTTTCTAATTGTGAGACAGAAGCCCAGGGAGGGAGAGGGAGCGGGACCAGGGGGTCTGGCTCTGCACCTCCCAGGGCTGGAAACGTGACCGCGACTGGGGGCTCCCTGGGCTCTGGGCAGCAGCTGCTCAGTGGCACCTCTGAGAAAGCAAATGTGTTCCTGGAAAGAGAAGATAAAGCCCGTCAGAAGCTGGGGAGGTTTGGGTTTCTCTGGGCCAGCAGAAAGATAGCCCAGGATTAGTTCTCAGCAGGTGGAGACAGGGCCACGGCCCAGATCAGTCCCACATGTCCTCTGGGAGGCAGCCTTGCCAGCTGCCTGGAGGTGGCGTGGCCCCAGCCCCGGTGCCCCAACAGGGAGCAGCTTTCTGACCTGTGCATGCCCTGCGCCTGGTCCTGTCTTCTAAGCTGCATCCCCCGCCCCCTCGGGGGGAAGGTTCTCTGAGGCTTATTCTCCATGCTGAAAGGTCTGCCACAAACAAAAACAAAAACAAAAACAAAAGGGAATGTCTGGGGAGGAAAAAATGTCTCTATAGCCTTCTAGGTTTTCTGCCCTGTTTAAGAATTAAATTGGTGTGAGATGGATTAACGGGAGGAAATAAAATTGGCTTTTGTATGTATGGGGTTCCATAAGAATATGAAGAGTCCCTAGATGGCCAGGCAGTGGGGCTTACGTGCCATTCGGAAGGAAGGAGAAGGGGCAGAAGTGGGGTTGCAAAAGGGAGGAAAGCAAATCACACGAAGATGACAAAACAAATATTTGCCAAGCCACCCGGAGACAATGGGACACACAGAGGACTTTGGTCTTCAATCCCTGCCCTCCACCCCCCCCCCCCCATCCTTTGTAGATATCTCTGCTGACAGTGCCCACCCTGGACAACCCTTTAAATTCCTTTCGGCAGATAAGGGGGCAAGTTCAAAAAGCCCTGCCTGGGTCTTGTTTCTTAAAAACAATCGGCCTAAATCGTTCCCCATGCCAAAGAGACACATTTTGGGGTGGCAACATCCTGCTCCCCCCAGTAACAACTTAGTCTTTGACACATAAGCTGCGCCTCTGCCCTCCAGCCTGCTGTGGGTGGCTTCCAAGCTCTGAGTCATGTAGGTTTGGTGGTTAGGAGGCTTCCAGTACCCTCAGGGCACACACAGGCATTTGGGGGGAGGAAGAAGCCAAGCGAGGGCATGCACCCATGCTTGAGCTTGTCACAGCGCATGGTCGTTTTGTGATAGTGGAGGGACATGAGGCATCGTGTAGCTGGCGCTCGGCCCTCCTCTGTTAGGTCTATATCAGGTACCATGCGAAGTGCTTTATAGACCTTATTTTGTAACACCCTGGCAATCAGCCTGTGATAGGCACCAAGTCCTGTCTGACCCTTTTCACAGACGAGAGACTGAGGTTCAGAGAAGTAATGTAACTCCTCTAAGGGAATACACCTGGGAAGCATTCAGATTATAACACTGGGCTCCATTATTCTCCCTATTACGCATCGAGGCCCAGGAGCACTGTAGGCTGATGTTTAAATGATGTTTAATGCCTTGTCAGATTATAACACTGCTTGTATAAACATCACTGCCACATTTGAATACAGAAGATATGTTCCTCTGTTCGGGAGAGCTAATTCAGAGATGCTTGATTTTTACTCACCACTAACCAGAAATTTCAATTAGCCACCTATTTTCCATACTGAATGATATTACCTCTATGCTTGTGATTTTTATTGTCGTGGGCCTTAGTTTCCGAATCTGAAAAAAGTGGGACAAGGCTATCCCTACGGCCGCTCTGGCTCTGGTATCCTAAGATTCTCTGCTTAAGTGACCATCCCAGACAGCAAGAAAGCCCATAAATAGTCATGTTATAAAATAGCTCATTTGAACTTTTGAACCATTTTGGCTAATTCAAATGTTCGTTGTTTTGGAAGTTTTTAATTCTGTGTTTTAGCCAAGCACATTGTAGTAGCACAAGGCTGTGTCTTCCAACCGGTAGTGAATGCTTCCAAGCCTCTCGGCTTTCCAATGTCTACCAAGTGGACCTCCTGTGTTAGGGAACAGAGCTCCGGAATAGCACATAAGCCATGGCACATCGGCTGCATTTACACATCATATAGAATCGATATAGATTAACAACTATACGTGCTTTTAACAAAATAAGGAAACACTCATTGCCTCTCCAGAGTATGATTTTGTCCATGTACGTCTGTGGGGAGCCGGCACGGCCAAGGCATACTCAGCCCTGGGGCGCCTTATGTGCCACGCCAGCTCAGCCAGGTTCAGTGAACCCGAGTGGGGGTGATGAAGGAATGAGAAAAGACAGACAAGAGAATGAAAGCTGGGACTCGGTGGGACGCTGATTCCCTGATGGGGAGCCAGCAGCGCCATGGACTACAAGCCGTGTCTCTATTTTATAGCCCATGCCACGAGGCAAAGTAATGGTGAGGTCAAGATGTTTACAACATTCTCGTGAGTTTCACTTCCACTCAATTACATGCACCTGATCAAGCTTTGTTTCCTGATCTATCACTCAGGCAGGTGGGGCCACGTGTTCGGACCATAGGTTCACGCTTACAGCCACAGCTGTTGGCTGTCATCGTGCTGGGAGGGTTCTGCCCTCCAAGCTGGGACTTGCACGAGGCCACGAGAGGACTGTGCCCTCTCCTCAGTCTGAGGCTTGAACCTGTCCACACACTGTAGCTGCGCCCCACATATGTCTAATTTTTCCTCCTTCACTCTAGGCTTCTAGAGGACAGTGACCTTGCCTGCATTTTCTGTGCCTAGCACAGAGCCTTGGGTATAACAGAAGCTCAGTAAATGTTCACTGAATGAATGGAGGAACATGTGAATATTTGAAATGCTGTGCTTTATAATGAAATCCTTTTTTTTTTACCCATAGACTGTCAGAAGGAAATTATTGCATCCAATACAGCCATTGCACAGATGAGAAGAGGGGAGTCCAGAGAGGTGGCTGCTTTCCATGCAGATGGTCACCACAGTCAGAATTGAGCAATTAAGCCATGTGAGACATGACGGCAAAGAATATTTATGAGATTAATAACCACTCTTCCTCCTGTTTGCCAGAGGCCACACGTTTTGGCTTCTGTCTTACGGTTGCATCCTTCTTAGTACTTCTTGTAAACACCACCTCTGCAGGAGTTCTCAGCCAGAGACGGATTTGTTGTTACTCACTGGCAATCCTCACTCACCGTTGCTGGTGCAGGCTGTAGGTTGGAGGCCAGAGAAATGTGGGAGTTTGCCTCAGGTCAGATCATTTCATTTCCTTAAAGGTCTGTAAAAGATCAGCCAATGAGTGGAATATCGGCCAGGACTGGCACTATCGGAGGAAGCCGAATGTCCATTTCTTTGAGAAGTCTGTCATCCACTTCCCAAGGGTCCCCTTGCTTCCCACCTCTGCTTATCCACTCTCTCATTGTTCTTCTTGGCACTCACCTAGTGCTAACTCCCACCCAAAAGTCCCATGTGACTTTATATTGGCCAGAAATCTCTTCCACAGCAATGAAGGAGCTCTAGTCCCACACAATGGCTAGTCATTCAATCAGATGCCTTTTTAGAGTCAAGGTTCTCCAATCTTTCTTCTGTGCTCTTTTGATCTATCGTTTTGCACTTTTCCTTGGTAAAAAAATCTCCAAAGAGGACAACAATCACTGAATGAATAGCAAGATATGGGAGAGATTCCCTGTCTAATGGAATAGAGCAAATCAGCTGTGTAATCAACTCATAATTAGATTTTCTGGTCAGCATGGCAGAGAGCTTTGGTTTCTTAGGGTCAAGTCTTGATGCTGCATCAACATTCTGTGTGACTCTGACCCAATCCCTCCCTTCCCTGGTTTTCATTGTCCTAGTAACAAATGAACAGTCCGTAAGGATCTTAGCAACTTAAACATTTTAAGTAAAAAAGTAAAAGAAATAATTCAGAAGCCTCAGCCTTTTCACATTCAATACCCTGTCCCTAAAATAACTCTTTTCCCACTTTATCCACATGGCAAATTCCTATATTAATTTTCAAGATTTACTTAAGCGTAGTTCTAAGAGTTTCCACGACCTTATATTCAGAAAGAAGGACCCTTCCTCCATGCTTATCCAGACTTTCATTTTTAGCACAGTGCATAAATTGTCTGTTTATTTCATTAGACCATGGATACTGTTATCTGTTTATTAACAAATCTGTTTATAGTCAGCTTCTCTTTATGATTGTTGTCTATTCCATGCCACTTGTTATTTTGAATATCATTTCTCTATATCATGGCATTGAGAATGGCAGAGATCTATAATAGAATTCAATAATAAAACTTTCTTGAAATTATTTATTAGATGATTCATTTTTTGTTATCAGTGATTTATTCATCCATTTTCCCAATGGGACTGTGAGAGCTCCTTGAGGAAAAGAACTGTGCTTTCCATGCGAAAGCACTGGGAAAACAATTAATCCCATGAAATGACTGATTGGCTGAATGATGGCAAAAGTGGAAAAGGCATAAGATAGGCACGGGCGGTTTGGGGTTTAACTAGCTTGACCATGTGCAAAGTGAATTCCCTTGAGAAAATCATGTCCCTTCTCTGAAACTCAGATTTCTCAAGAGAGAGACAGATAAAAATCCCTACCTCCAGAGTGAAGATCAAGTGAGAGCGTGGAAAAGAACACGCTCAGTAAACCCGGTGCCGTCTGTGGGTTTTTAAAATCATGAATAATGCTCCCCTCCTCACACCAATCGTAGTTGAACGCGCACACTGCAAGGCCCTAGTGCAGTGGTGGCAAACTCATTAGTCAACAGAGCCAGATAGCAACAGTACAATGATTGAAATTTCCTTTGAGAGCCGAAAACCGACTTCTGCATATTGGCCACAAAGTTTCAATTGCACTGTACGTGCTCGCCCGCATGTGGTATTTTACGGAAGAGCCACACTCAAAGGGCCAAAGAGCTGCATGCGGCTCGAAAGCCGCAGTTTGCCGACCACTGCCGTAGTGTGCTTATTCCAGCAGGAGTCCTGCTTCTAGGCTTCTATCTAGAGTTTTTCTGGGCTCTGCAGGGATAGCTGGAGAGGAGGAAGTTGAAGCCACAAGCTGCTGGCCTGACTGCTAACACGTTCTGAAGACTGCTTCTTACCTGAAGGCTCGGAGAAAGAAGGAGAGTTCAAAAGACCAGCATTGACCAAGGCTAAGTGAGAAGGTCTGGGGTTGTGCATTACCCCTGGAGGGGTAGGGAAGTAGTTTTGCTCATGTTCATGGTCTGCAGTGATGATACAATGAGTCACACCCCCTTGGGCCCAATGCGTGTCAGAGAGGGAACACACAGCTTTGAAGCCAGCAGACTGAATTTCCTTGATTTGCTACAGCTGAGCTAGATACTCCTGAGGAAGTATAATTTGTTCTTTTCCAGATTTCCTTCCTTGGTTTTCCTTAGATTTTTTTCATGTGAACAATGGCTCACATGAAGTAGTTTGCATGTATTCAGTTCTGTGATCTTTATCATGAGCCCCTTGAGTAGACCCCATTATACTTTATATTATTCCCATTTTCAGACGGTGGGCTGTGCGGTATAGAGATGCTAAGTAAATTGTCCCAGACATGTGAATGATAAGTGGCAGGAAGAGGACCCAACCCAGGTTGTGGACTTCAGACCCTATATCCGATTATGTGTCTGTGGGAGGGATGTCTCCTTATGTGTTTATTTCAACCATTTTCTGAAGGCAAAGATGGCATTCTTGGACTCAGACCACTCTGAGTGATAATGGAATTTGTGCATAAATATCTAATGAGGTGAGAAAGGCCTTGGTTTAGTTTCTCTGAGTGGAAAGTCAGCGGGGTTTAATGAAAGGTCCATGTCTGTCTGTGCTAAGGCAGGAACTGCGACCTCGGGCAAATTAGTTGGCTTCTCTGTTTTAGGTCTTCACTTATAAAAGGACACAAGCATAATTGATACTTCTTAGAGTCATTCTTAGGATTAAGAAAATATAGTCAGATGTTTATGCTGGCCACATTATACTTAATCTCCAAATGGTGGTCACTTATTCTACTTGGGGCATTTATTTGCTCATCTTTACATGATGGAAGAGAGAGAATCTCAGGTATTTTCCAGAGATATTCTCATTAAAATAAGAAGGGCTAATAACATGTATAAGCATATGAAGAATATGTAGCTCCTTTTGTTGTAGGCCATCAGATTCCCAGGTTGATGGACCTGAGTGTTGGTTACTCATTTACTCAAATATCCTTCATAACTCTCCCCTGCATCCTGACATGCACATGCTGCCACACACACACACACACACACACACACACACACACACACACACTCATGCTCATTGAAATGAGTATTTTCTTAAAGGTCTGTTTAGTGTTGAGAGATTATTTATCTGGGAGAAATTGTATTGACCTCCTTTAAAAAGAGTAACTACATTTGGCTATACCAGTGGTCGGCAAACTCATTAGTCAACAGAGCCAAATATCAACAGTACAACGATAGAAATTTCTTTTGAGAGCCAAATTTTTTAAAGTTAAACTTCTTCTAATGCCACATCTTCAAAATAGACTCACCCAGGCTGTGGTATTTTATGGAAGAGCCACACTCAAGGGGCCAAAGAGCCGCATGTGGCTCGGGAGCCGCAGTTTGCCGACCATGGGCCTATACACTCAATAGAGGGCTCTAAGGGCCTGTTTTCCCACTGTTTTCCAAGTCTTTACATATTCTGTTTCTTCGGGGAGGCTGGCAACATCTCCCCTATTCAGAGTCAACTGGATGGCATCCCTTGCCACAGAGCTGGAAGCTCCCCACGCAGGGCCTAGAGATTCACTGGTGTCACAGAGGCAAGGGCATCACTGTGCTCCTTGGGAAGGACCCTTGGGCTGGGCGTGGTCCTGATTGGCAGGCTTACTGCTACTCCTTTTCTATCCACAGCCTTCCCAAAGCATGGTGGTAAATATAACATATAATTGCCAATAACATTACAAAGCAAGAATATTATTTCAGTCCTTACACGTTAAGCTATGCCCATATTTCAGGTGAGGAAACTGACATGAAAGTGGTCAAGAGACTTGCTTAAAGTCACATAGCCAGCACATGGCTTGATCGAAAGTCTCCACATGTCCAATACTGGATTCTTTGGTTCCCACTGTAGAAACCACTGATAAAGAATGTTATTTTATCAGTGTTATGGGATACAAATGTATAAAAAAAGAAGCCCATGATTTGAAACTAGACAGACTTGGATTTAATTCCAGCAATGCCATTTATGGGTGTGTGAAAGGTTTTCAATTCCTTCTGTGTAATGGAGGTGAGGATGCTCACTTCATAGAGTCAACAGGACTGTGGTAGGCTAAATAACGACTCACGACTCTTCTCCCCACCCCAAGATAGCCATGTCCCAATTCCCCTGAACCTATGAATGCCTTATATGGCAAAATATACTTTTCAGATGTGATAAGTTAAGGACTGTGATGTGAGGAGATTATCCTGGGTACAATCACAAGTGATCTTCTGGGAGGGAGACGGAGGGTTATTTCAGTACAGAAGAGGAGAAGGCACTATGACTAGGGAACAGAGATTGAAATGATGTGGCCAAAAGCCAAGGAAGTTGAAAGAGGCAAGGAACAAATTCTCCCCTGGAGTCTTCAGAAGGAACAAGCCCAGTGGACAACTTGAACTTAGCCCAATAAAACTCATTTCAGACTCTGCCCTTTAGAAGTAGAAGAGCATAAATTTCTATTGTTTTAACCACTGAGCAATTTGTTACAGGAAACTTATACAAGAAAAAAAGTGGGATGATATCTCTGTCTTGTGTATAACAGGACCTTGAAATGGTAATTTCATCTCATCAGGTTTTCAAATACCTTCTTGTTGTAGCTTCTTTACTAAGACTTTTAGATATTGGCTGGAAGACAGGAAAAGAAAGAGAAATTAGAGGGAGCCGCAACCTCCCCCATTTGCCTGACAGTTTTGAAGTGGCCTCTTGATGTGGGAGCTTTGCAGTGTTGAGTGATGTAGCCCAGAGAGAGGAGGAAAACTGGACTAAAACAGTACATCCTTATCATTCCAGAGTTGGCCTGACCCTAATCAGTGTCAGGCTCATCTGCGTAGCTGCTCATCTATGCTCTGAGGATTCATCCAGGGTGCACTTTGTCAAGTGAAAAGAGTTCATTGATCACTGTGCTCAAGTGAGAGATAAGAAAAGGAGGCTCAGAGTGTTTGCCTGCTGTGCCTACACACTGAAAATCGTGGTCAGCTGAGGCTAAAATGCAGCTCTGCATATTCTTAGAACAATGTTTCACACAGAGAAAATGATTTTTCTAGATTTCTGTAATACCCCCCAAATCAGAGGGGTTTGTGGCGTAGAAAATCCTTCACACTGATGCGTTTCTTCTACGTAGATAGAACAGACATGTAAAGGCGACAGAGAAGAGTAAGCAGACACATGCTAGCTCCCCACTCCCTCCCTGCTTCTCTGCAAGATCCCCAAATCCTGCCTCTCTCTCCAGCTCTCCTTTGATTTCCTTTTTGCTGTGTGATCTCATCAGATGGAGCTGTGGTATCTGGGGACCAAAGGAGCCTCATCGTGAGCCGCCAGGCAAGTCCTGTAGACACTGTCTCAGAGAACGGCCTCTACAGGGGAAGTTCAAAAGCTTTCTAAATTCTTCAGAACACCTGCCCAGGCCAAGACTGGACTCGACTTGCAGATGAATGGTATATGGGGAGTGCTCTCCGTAGAGACACATGAGTCATTGTTTGAGGCACAAGACAGACGATCCCCCCTCCCCGACAGTGGAAATACATTACAAGGAAATGATGGGGAATCCTTGATAATCCCTGTAGACAGGAGTGGGGGGGATGAGTCAGTGAGACAGCTGCATTGATTGTAGACCAGCTGAGGGGCGCTCAGTGTGTTCTGCCAGTAACTCCTGCAAGCTGGCGTAGCACTGCCAAGGAGAGATCCGGGAGCCTGGTTTAATGAGCAGAAATCAGCAGGAAGTGGTTGCTTTGAAAGGAAGTGGAAGTACTTTAGGCAAGATGCAATTTTGTTTGCACAGTTAAATCTAATAGATGATTTAGATGAAATGGCTGATAGCTGACTACACTGACCTACAAAAATGGCACTTACTTATTAGGTCATAGTACATGCCAAGCACTATCACTGAAGCTGTGACAAAGATAAACTCTGGACCAAACCTCGGCTAAATAGAAAGCGACTTCTTGCAATGGAAAGACTGGCTAGGTTGGTGTCGGGGAGGGTCTTTGAGAAGGTCAGTGAGGTAGCCCAGTCGCGTAGTTCTGGGAACTGTAGGTGAATACTCATCTGTGGGTTTCTACTGATATCCAAGCTGCAGAATCTAGATAGAACACGAAGACACCCACACAGGAGATGTCAGATTCTGCTACTGACAATCACAGTACAGATTCAGGCCAACAGAGAGCCGGGGAGATGAGACGGAAGCATGTGTAAGTTTGTGAGTGGATGACTGCTTTCTAAGGAGGCCTTCAGAGAGGAGAGTTTTTTTCCCACCACTGGGAGTCTCCTCTGAATGGTGACTGCTAAGGATTATTAAACATTTACTGTGTATTGGATACCCTATTTACAATATCACACCTACTACCTTCATTTAATCTTCCATCACACACCTATGGATAGAGACTATTATTAATTTCAAACAAGGCAGAGTATCACCGGTGGGATTAGAATTCAGACCTCTTTGCATCTTGTGCAGGATCCTCTTCACCGTGTTTTTCTGAAGAACACATTGTACCATTTGCTTGTTTAAAAAATGGGGCGAGGGAGCAAGGACAAAGGCTTGGTACTACTTTCAATGACTCTCTTTCACTGTACAATTTATTCATTTCTTCATTCCACATAGATGGATGGGATACACAGGTGCCATACTAGCAGGTGCTGGGGGGGGGCACAGCTGCATCCTCCTAACACTGCTATGGCTGGCACAGGTGAGCACTCCATAGGCAATGGTTTTGGGAATGGTTGGATCCAAGCATTTTTCAAGTGCAAGCTTGGGTATGAAAAATCTGGCTCATGATTTTTTCTTGTGCAAGCGGCCAGTGTAATTGAAGACAGAATTTTGCATTGTCCATACTTGTCTGGAACAATGAAAAATAACAAGCCCTATCTTTTGTTCCTGGTTATTCAATGTTGTGTGAGTAGAACTGGCAGCAGTAAGAGATACTGAAGCCTAGATCCGATGACTTGGGAGATATCAGGTGGCACTTTTGTCTGAGTTCTAATTCTGTCAAAGCATGCCCTCTGTCTAAATCAGTGGTTGGCAAACTCATTAGTCAACAGAGCCAAATTTTTTAAACTTAAATTTCTTCTAATGCCACTTCTTCAAAATAGGCTCGCACAGGCCATCGTATTTTGTGGAAGAGCCACACTCAAGGTGCCAAAGAGCCTCATGTGGCTCGAAAGCCGCAGTTTGCCGACCTAAGGCATCAATGTCTAAGGCATCAATGTCTTCTTTACAAATATTTATTGGACTCAGACAAGTATCACATCTTGGGCACAGGAAATAAAAGCCAAATTCAGCTTGTCCTGGTCAGTGTTTCTCAGTGATTAGAGTACCAGGCCAGGCATTGAAGGGACTAAGGGACTTGGGTTCAATTCCTGATCAAGGACACGTATCTGGGTTGCAGATTCAATGCCTGCCCTGTTCAGGGTATGTGTAGGAGGCAACCAATCAATATATCTCACATTGATCTTTCTCAATTTAGGGGTTGTGTACTCTCCCTCTCTTTCTTCCCTTCCACTCTCTAAAAATCAATGGGAAAAATATCCTTGGGTGAGGATTAACAACAGCAACATAGATGATTCATCAGCTCTGAAGGAGTTTATAGCCCCGTGGGGGAGATGGGCACAGAAATAGGTAATTGCAAAACAATGTGACATGTGCTATAGTGAAATTCACTGTGAGAGAGGACAATGTGATAGGACACACAAGGATAGAGAATCTAATTTTTCCATTGCTTGAATACTCCCAGTGTCAGGAAACTCATTATCTTAGAAGAAAATGCGCGGGGTGGGGGTGGGGGGGCGCGCACACATTAACATTTTATATTCACTCATGTATTTTAAATGAGTATCTACTATGCGCCAAGTACAATGTCACATTAGGGAGACTGAATGAAAGAGATGCAGTCCCTGCTTTCTCCAGACTCATGGATGAGACATCCATTAAACACATGCGCACACACATAAGCATACATTACAAACAGTGACAGTGTGATGGAAGAAAAGCCAGGTGGCTATGAGACACTTTGCATTGGTTCCAGCTCCCTGGTGAGAATTTGATCTCAGTTTTGCTGAGGAGTTAGCTGAGGCTCTCCACTGTACAGTGCTTTGCCCAAAGCCACGCAGCTGGTAAGGGTCAGAGCTGGATTAGAACCCAGAACCATCCAATGTCAAGTGCATACTTTCAACTCCAAGTCCTCACTGAGGAGCCTCGTGGTATACTGACCATCCTGTTCAGGGACAGATGATATAGAAATGCAGTCACTAACCCTGGCCAGTGTTGCTCAGTGGTTGGAGTGTTTGGCCTGTGCACTTGTCTCGGTCAAAGACAAGTACCTGAGTTACAGGTTTGATCCCCACTCCTGGAGTGTGGGAGGCAACCATTTGATGTATCCTACTCACATTGATGTTTTTTTCTCTCTCCCCTTCCACTCTTAAAAATCAATGGAAAAAAATATCCTCACTCCTTGGGTAAAAATAAAAAAAAAACACCCTACAAAGTCACTAAAACATAGTCTTTGTCTTTAGCATACTGTTTACTTTATATGCCTTTAACACACACAACTTAGGGGTTAATTGTGTACTATCTCATGTCGATTTATAAATGAGTCAGTTTTGTTTAAGTAAGGGCATGGAGAGACTCATTCTTCTACACAAATCCACCCACATTCTGTCTAGGATGATGTTGGATATAGTCTCATTAAATACTCATTGGTTTAAATCATTGACTTTGAGATTTTTATGATGTCCCATATGGACTCCAAAACAATGAACTAAGATAACCCGATGGCTCCGAGTTTGGACTTTTAACTCGTGCGGACCTGGCTCTCAATCCCAGCTCAGTTACTTCCGAGCTGCATGCTCCTCCATGAGCCTCAGTGCCCTCATCTGTGAAATGGGGATTAGAACATCTACATTCAGGTTTGCTGTTAGGAGTCACTAAGATAGAGCACTTAGTACCATGCTTAGGACTTAGAAAATGCTGAATAATTGGTAATTATTATCACTTCTAGGTTTTCCTCTTTATTGAACAAATAGCATCAAAACTATTCACCAAGCCACTACCCCGGGCTTCTCCTTCATTTCTAAAACTAGATAAGAAGTTGGAGACTTACTGTATTTTATTTCCCTCCTGAATTCTCTCTCCTGCTTTTAATAAAAAAGGGTTGCCATTTGTTTCACTCAGTTTATGCCAGTGGTTTACAACTGGGGGTGATTTTGCCCCAGGGGGCTTTTGGAAATGACTAGAATTATTTTTGCCTGTCACAACTTGGCTCTTACTCGTTAGCTACTGGCAGCTAGGGGGTAGGAGCCAGGGATGCTATGGAATATCCCACAATGCACAGGACAGCCTTCCACCCCCACCCCGCAACAAATAAACATCCAGCACAAATATGTCAACAGTGCTTACCTGAGACATCCTAGTTTATAGCCTCCAGCAGCGCACACACACACACACACACACACACACACACACACACACATACATGCTCACACACGCACCCCCCAAGATCCCTGCTGCATGGCACGGAGGGAGCAGTGTGTGCGGATGAGCCGGGGTGAGCTCTAGATGATGTCATGCTGGGGGGAACCCACACAGGTCTGTGGTGAGACACATTACACGTGGGGGATCTCACCATTTCCGTGCAGACCCTCACCTCACCGCCGCCGCCGCCTCATATCCTGCTCTCACCCCTCCTGGGAGTGTGGGGAAACCTCACAGCAGATGGGGTTTCGCTTAGTCACACTCTCTATGGTCAGCTCCGATTACATAGACAGCAGCTCTGGCTCTGAGGGACATGGAGTTGCCTGGCGCTCCCAGGGCTGGCCTTTCACCTTCCAGAACCCAATTCAGCCCACGACAGATGAGGAGAGGGGTTCATCTGCACTTCTAAAGAGCAGAGGATCAGAAAAGGGTCAAAAGGACATAGGTGTCTTCCTTTGAGTGCAGGGATTAGATATCTGTTTGTGTATTTCATGTCAAACGGTAGGTACTCAGTGATTTTTTTTTAAAAAAATATAAATGGTAGAAATCTTGAAGGCATTTATATTTCATATGAAAGAGTAAGAATGGTTACTAAATACTGAATGGTTATATTATTCAATGGAGTGGGTCGTGTGTTCAACAAGTGTTATCTCCTGTAATTCTAAAACAGCAATGTGGATGTACAGATTAGCATCTCCACGTGAGAGCTGATCTAACAGAGGGTGAGCAATGCTGGCTCACCCAAGGCCAAGAGCTACTCAGGGTCAAAGCCAGGCTTCCAACCCATGTCTCACTCCCATTGGGGCCTGGGTCTTACCCACTGATCTAGGTGCCTCTCACCTGTGAGGTGGGCACTGGCTCCACCAGGGAGAGAGTGCTGGGCTAGATCGTGGCCCTGCAGTATGCTCAATGAAGGAGTGCCTTCATTCAGCTTTTCTGCCCTCAAAATGAATGTTCATTTGGGAATAGGAAGTTTTACGGCACACGATAGAACTGCTCATGGCTACCCTTGGTGAGGACACGCTGCTGTCCACAGTGGTCTGGGTACCCAAGCATCCCTGAGTGCATATCACAAGTAGAGGTTTCCTCTAGTCAGGTGTCCTGACAGCTTAAGTCATGTACAATCTCCACTGCCTGTTCTAGTCTGTCATAGCAAAGATGTGTGCCAGGAAGGCACTGATTCTCCACCCCCTGGAGGGCCACTCTCTTTTCCCAAGGTCTTTCCAATAAAGTGATGTCCTTCCTCCCTCCATCCCCAGGGAACATACGGCTTTTTCTAGTCTCCGGAGAAGACTGAGGCACCATATAGTCACTCCACAGACTTAACCCTTCTGGCCCTTAGTTAGTATTCATGCAGGAGACAAAGGCTGAGGATGTGCTGGGAACCAGAGTCTCTGTTTTGCGTGTGTAATCTATTTTTGGATAGGAAGCAGAGCCACATGGAAAAGATTTGATAATGTTAACAAATGACACCATAGTAACTAGCTGAGCCAGGAAGTGCTTCCTTCCACACTCAAGCGACTCACTTCAGTTACACAGACTCCGGGGAAAACAGCCTCCTCATCTTATCTAACATGCCAGTTCATCTTCTATTGCTTAATTTAAGTGCCACCTGCTCACTCCTCAATGTGTAGTTCAGAATGCCTCTCTGTATTTCAGTCACATCTCTATTCCTTGGTGACCCTCTTTGCCTTGGATCGTAAATAATTGCTTCCATGTGTGTCTGTCTCATGAGATTACAAAGTGAGGTGAGTGGCATGTATTATGAGCCTCCTTGTGTCACGCACTGGAATAACCCTCTTACGCATTCTATTTCATGGAATCTTCTGAAATGGACTGGGGGCAGATGTTACTAGTTCCGTGCTAAAAATGAGTGAATAGCAGTTCCTAGAAGTTAAGCTCCTGGCAGGCTTAAAAAAATGTCTTTATCTAGCTCTGTGAGCATGACATAACCATTCCCTTAAAACAGCAGAAACAAAACCAGTTTTATTTAAATCTCTGGAATTCTTTTCTGCCCTACCCAAGGAATGTAATATTCATCCAAGGCTCAATTTATGTATAAGAAAATATTAGGAAAGCCCCACAGTGATGTAACCAAGGCACCAGAGCATTAAATACCTCGGGATTCTGCCACAGGCATGACCGTGACACGTATTGTCCTGTCTTCATCATGAGAGAATGTTAAGTGATGTCGGATGGTTGTGTGTCACAGTGTGGGCAGGGCTGGGGCATCTGGGCCACCCTGTGTCCTGTCCCTTTTTGATTCCTTTACTGACTTTTAGCAAGTCCAGTGTTTCTTTCCTGAAAACACAACCTTTCTTTGGGTCAATCCCTGATTTCAGAAAGCCATCAAACGTGTGTGTGTGTGTGTGTGTGTGTGTGTGTGTGTGTGTGTGTGAAGGAAAAGAGAATGAGGGAATGATTTCCACTCAGTAGTCTGGGTCCCAGTGTATCGGAAACTTTCTTTCCAAAAGGAAATGTTATAAGAGCTCCTTTTTTTTTCTTTTGCAGAGCTTAGAGTAGATAGATTCCTTTCTGTTTCTGGAAAAGCTGTGTGAAAAATCTATCATGTTCTCATTCATGGTCAGGAGGCCTGTTCAAGTCTTTAAAACTGCAGAGGGAGTTTGCTAGCTCCTATTTCCAATTAGCTGGATGGATTGGTTCCCCTTGGGAAGGGAATGTGGTCCCAGGGACATGATGAAGCCATCTCTGCCATCCCTGGGAGAGGAGGCAGGGGGTGGCACTGATGAGTTCATGACGATGTTCAAGTTTATTTAACTTTGTAATCACCCTGTGTGCAAATAGATAGCATCTATTATGAGAACATATTTTGTCCATTATGAGGTGAAGATAATAAGGCCATTTACTCATTTACCTCATATATATTTTACTGATCACTTGTGCTTAGCACTGTTCTGGGCAGTGAGGAATTTGGATGAACCAGGGAGCTTACCTTTCAGAGGCTAATAGCTCAGAAGAGAAGACAGACAAGTAAAGTGACGATTGTAGGGTAAGTGTCATCAAGGAGCGAGGAGAGGACCTAGACGGTGGGAGTCGGGGAAAGGCTATCTAGAGATGGTCACACCTGAACAGAATTTTGGGTCGGATTTAGAATTATGAAGGAAAGGGGGGAAAAGGAGGGAACAGGAGAGGGGCAGAGGGATGTGCCCTTAGAGTGAGCGATGAGAAACAGCTTATGGCATTTTAGGAATGTTAGTGGAGTGAGGGGGTTGGGGGTGGGCAGAGGGCTTGCTGGGGTTGGGCTGATGAGAGAAGCAAGGTTGGCAGACTCTCACTGAGGATCTTGTGAGCCCTGTGAAGGATTTTGAACTCTTCTCCCATAGGTAGATGAAGGGAGGCCATTCCAGGTGTCAACAAAACAGGGGCAAAGAAAGATGCTTTGGAAATATCCTCCTGGCTGCAGTGTGAAGCAGAGTTAAGAAGTGAGACCAGTGAGGGGCTGTCATGGCCATTTAAGCAGGAAATGATGGTGGCTTGGACCAGGAGCTGGAGCTGTGGCTGTGGGAATAAATGAAAGAGGGGAGGTTTCAGTGATATTAAAGACAAGCTTGCCAGAGTTTGGTGATGGAGTAGATGTTGGAATTGAAGTAGAGAGAAGTTGCACCCTGAATGGGGTTGAGGGGGAGTGCAGGGATGGAGATGGCACTCACTGAAATGGGATTAGGGGAAGAATGAGGAGGACCAGCATTGGACCTGGAGCTCCAGCTCAGGAACAGAGGCAGCGGCAGCAGAGGACTCCTCAGTGAGCCTGGCCAAAGCAGGACATGGATGGCTGGATGGCCGTGTTCCATTCTTCTCCAGATTTGGCCTGGGAGCACAGACACCTGCAACCCCCTCACTTGAAACGGACCCAAGGCGAGGTCCAGTTCATCTCCAGAGGAGCTCTCCCAAGAGGTCTGGTGCGTTTTTGTTCTCACAGTCCCGAACAGTGAGATGGTATTCAGGATACTTAAAGAGCATCGGTGTCTTAAAGCGCAGATAAGCCAGACTGGCTGGGTTGGTAAATAATCTAATTCTTATTGCTATAGGACCTTGGCCAAGTTACTTAACCCAGTTGTGACTTAGTGTACTTGTTAGTGGGGGGAGGGGGTTTGTCATAGTTCCTACTTGACAAATTCGTTGTAGAGAAAAATATATGTATAGACCTATATGTAAGGGAATAGGCACCTGCTAAACACTGGTAAAACAAATGAATAATGCTTACCTTGTTCTTGGTTCATTTCCTCTTCACAGTATAAAACATTTTCTGGATGCACTGTATGCCATGGATTCAGAGCCCTGCTTTTTGTGAGGGAGAGAAAAAAGTTGAGAGATCAACTGTTTTTTGTTGTTGATGTTTGTTTCTTTGCTTCTGAGAATCTGTATCTCATGCTGGGCTAGACATTTTTCACCTCTCCTAACCCATGGCCATCCAGAATGATCATCCCAAAACTTTGCTCTGGTCATGCTTCTTCCCCTGCTCAAAGGATCAATTCAAGCTCCAAATGCCTCAGCAGGACATTCCAGGCTGGTTATGACCTATCCTGGACTTGTTCTTACACTTTACCTCCTGCCCCACCTCCTAAATGCTGATTCTACCTCTTGCGTTAGCACCAATATATTTTCTATCCTTCACCGGCTATGATCACACATGCTTCCCTAGTACGGTCTGTGCTGTGCCTTCTGCTGGGACTTCCCCTGCTGCTCACTTACAGCTCAGGCAGCACCACCTCTTGCCGAACTGGCCACCCCATCTTCTCTGATCCCTAACATCCAAGTAGTTTTTCTAATATATTGCCTACTACACACTGTCTTCACTATTTGCTCATGAGCTTGTTTTTCCCTTAGTAAACTATGAGAACTTCAAGAGCAGGACCTGTGTCTCTTGGCCCTCGAAATTCCAGCTCCTAATCTATAACTTGGCACAGAGGGTGGGTTAAGGTAAGCTTTACTGAAGCAACAGTAGATAGACAGCTGCTCCCCCATCACCTTCTTGCCTTTACTCTGGCTCAGCAAATTGTCCCCCCCAAAAAGAGCATCTGGAATGAACCAAGAAGAAAAAAATATCCCAAGAAATGTTACACATATTTATTGCTTTGCTTATGTTCCGTAGATAAGGCATTGGTTCCAAGGCAATAGCAGAATACACTGTAATTAAAAATTAAAGCAGTTTTTTAAGCTCTCAATAAAGATCCAGGGTTTAAAAATCTTTCAGTTTTCTAATGCAAGTTAGGGTACCCTGTTACAAAGGGTAGCCTGGGTCCAGGGATAGGAATACTGGAGTGGGGTTGACAAGGTGGCTCAGATCTAGTCTAATCTCACCCCTACTGGACAGGTAACATTTATACTTAGGAAATGTGTCATCCTCACCTCCTTTAACAGATTATTTCACCAGCACATGGGATTCCCTCGAACACTCACCCTTTAATCTGCCTTGTTGTAGTTACTGAAGATAATTCACTGTGGTAGAATGCAGTAGTCTTTAAGAGTTTACTTTTCTATCCTCAAAAGTCATCTCTGAAAAACTATATACCTTTTTAAGGTGACAGATGATTTTATTGTATGTTTAAATAGTTATAAAGAATATAATAACTTCCAGTATATTAAAAAAGATAGTAATTTAAAAATAAAACTGTCTAATCTCCCTTTTAAGTGGATTTAATGAAATCTAAATTCCATAGTGATTTAATGCCACCATTTACCCATTAAGAAATATATGAATAAGATCTTTCTTAACAGTTGAAAACTTAGTTTCTTTTTCTCATCAAATATATATTTCCATTCCATTTCCTCCATAGAAGTTTATCCTAATGTGGTATATTTTATATTTGAGTCTTTTACTGATCATGTTTTCATATTCCTCTGAAACAAGACATGCATATAAATTCATATTAAAATTTATTTAATGTCTTGTAAGTATAAGGTTTTAGCATAACACAAATTCTTCTAAATTGAATTATCATAACAATTGTTAGAAGTAGTCAACTGATTAATCCACTATACATTTATTTTAGTTTTGATCAATATTTCTGACATGAAACATAAGGTTTAATTGAAAATGCTTCGCTGAATGAGATACATTTTTTTCAATTAGATCACATGTCTGTTGAGAAATATTCATTATTGCTAGCATGAAGTGGTATTATATAAATTCTATTTTTAACTTCCATTGTTTTTGGTTGCACTGAGAAACTCAGTTACAGAAACAAGTGGATGAGAAAAGAACTTTTTTTATAATCTCCTACCAGGTTGTAAGTGCCAAAAATCACATAGTGATAACCATCCAAGAGCATTTTTGATGATTTCTCCATTGACATTTTAATTAGGTTCCCCTCCCCTTCAGTTTTGCTGTAACCAAAGCACTGGAAGTCATCTGACTTACAAAATGATCTGTTACCAGATCATTAGTCAAGTACTTTCTCAACAGTTAAAATTCAACAGAATTTTGAATTGCACCTTTATTTGTTCCCCAGAGATTTTTATACCCCAAGGGAACTCATGATGAGGGAGAGATACAGCTCCCTTCTGTTAAGTGGGAGAAAGACATTATGAAAAGGAGACTCCTTATGCTGAGATTCTTGAGAAAGAGTGCAGATGGAAGCTGAGGATCTGAAAATTCCTTTAAAACTATCTGCAAACTGGAGCCCTTGGGAAACCCTTGAGTATTCCTGGCTGTACACTGCACTGCAGTTTGAAAATTGCTATAATTAAGTTTCTCCAAAGAATCAGAATGAATTAACAGTGCAAAGCAGGTAACAATGAGTTAAAAGTGCAAAGCAGCCAGAAGTCAAGTTTGTATTGACTTATATGGACCATACTATACAACTCAGCAATGGGGGAAAAACACAAATATGTGTTTGTTTGTTTAGCTTTCTTTTTCTTTCTTTCTTATTTTTTTAGGTTGACTTCATGGGTGAGCTGGAATTCCGGTGAATCCTTGAATTATGGAAGAAGAATATTCAATCTGGAATAAACCTCAGAGATCATTTCATCTGGAGAATGTAATTAAGTATTAGCTTTTATATCAACTTAGATTTGTTGTTAATAACTGCTTAGAGTTCTATGTTAAGAGTCAGAGGAGTCATCTGGGATCTGTAGGAAAGTGCTGTGATTGATTAGTCTTGTCTGTCAGGGAAGAAGGGAGAGAATTGGTGCAGATGTCCTGTGTTTGCCATCCCTGTGCTGGTCCCAGTCCACATGTCCACATCCTATGGACCACAAGGAGAGCCGAAGCCCAGTGAGCACAGGAAGCTCAATCAAAATTCCACAGCTGCAGAGTCCGGTTTGGCTCAGTGGATAGAGCATCAGACTGCGGACCGAAGGGTCCTGGGTTCAATTCCGGCAAGGGCATGTACCTTGGCTGCGGGCGCATCCTCAGTAGGGGGCGCGCAAGAGGCAGCTGATCGATGTCTCTCTCTCATCTATGTTTCTGACTTTATATCCCTCTCCCTTCTGCTCTGTAAAAAATCAATAAAAAATATTTAAAAATTCCACAGCTAATCAGTGGCAGGATGGGCAGAATTACGTATTTTTCCTCCAATATTTGGTGCTCGTATATTTGATAACATTACTACTGAAAAAACACTTGCAATTTTTTAATGTTGGAAGGAAGTGAATTCTGATTGTGCAAATATACACTGTTCTTTCTTTTGGGGGAGTTTTTAGGTTCCTTCACATTTATTCTCTGTGTTATTTGCTTTAAAAAATGTAAATGGGTCATTCGTTATGAAGAGATTAAAAAACTGAAAATACTAGGAGTGTGGTTTTAGTTTCCCATTCAGATGGAGCTCAGGAAAAATCATAAACCATGTAAGCAAATCATTACTCATCTGGCTATTGGTTCTACCTCATCCTAGCCCAGGAAACAGATTTACAGAGTAGAGTTAACAGAGGCTGGCAAGGCCTCCTTCTCTTCCATCCCTAGTCTAGTGTGCCCACTCATTCCTAGCATCCTCACACCCGTAGGGCCCTACATGACTCCTTTTGCCATGTGAGTACTACTGAATCTTGGGACTGGAATGGGACTAGACACAGGTGTTAGTAGAGGTACAGTAGCAGGACACATACATTGATAGAGGGGTTAACTTCATATGCAACAGATGAATGCTACCATATGTACAAAATTACATATTGTTTTCTTCCTTTCTCTTCTGGATCTCTTTCCATGAAAATCTACACACGTACCTTTTTTTTTTCTTTTTAAGCTACAGCATGATATTCAGTTGATTTCAAACCTTTGCTAGTACAAACAATGTTGCAATAAAGATATTCATGCATTTATCTTGGTACACTTCTGAGAATTTATCTAAAGGATAAGTTCCTAGAAGTGGGCTGGCTGCAACAAAGCTTCCAATTCCCATAGATACTGCCAAATGGGCTTCAAAGAAGTTTCACCAATTTACACTCCCAGCCACAGTACAGGGTGCTCTGGCTCCCCAACATCAGGCCAATGCTGGCTATTTTCAAATGTGAATTATAGGAGAACTTGAATGTAGTTATGAATTAGACTTGAGGCATCCATCTTGGCTACCCCAACCTATTTCTCCCCAAAGCAGTACTGCTGGCTGATGGCTTAGGCCACAGGCTCTGGGCAGAAGGCTGAATGTTCCTGCTTCATGGGAACAGGGGGTGTTTCTTCAGTTTTTGTCCTACTTGGCATCTGTCCCTGCCAGAACTAGACAATGTGGGGAGCCAGCCTCTGGATGGTAAGAAAGAGTGGACTGGAAACAAATTGATCTTTTCACAGCTGGCCGTTCCCTTCTTTCCCTTCAACTTGGACCAAGTACAGAATCAGGTCACTGATGTTCTGCTGCAACAAAGGTGGCTTTATTGGAGACTGCCTCTTTGGGGGATTGGGGTGGGGGTCATTCCCCAAGAACTGCCTCTGCAGCGTCACCGAAGACAAGCCTGGAGACAGCATAGCTGCCAGTCTGCAGGGGTCTCCAAAGCGACACTGCAACTGTCCATCCTGCTGATGACCACGCACTCCTCTATCGGGGTTCACAGCTTTGTTTCAAGGATCAGATGACTCAGTTCAACAGACTATAACCTCTGATTCATCCTTCCTGGAGGCCTATGGTGGGGGTGGGAGAGTTGGGGATACAAAAGAAAAGGAACTGTGTGAACCACGGAGAAAAGAAACCAGGGCTCTTCTAGCACCACCATGCTTATCACTCCTCTGCTTCCCCTGCTCCATAGCACTCATTCCAGCCGAGAGAAATCTATCTGCCCACTGCCTGCCTCCTCTACTAGAACCAAGGCTCCCTGAGGGCAGGGACATTGTTTCGTTCACAACTTTATCATCAGTCCCTAGAATACTCCCGGCATGGCAGGTGCTTGATACATATTTGTTGAATGCATGAATGAATTTATCAAGCACTTCCTCATGCATGCAGTGCCATTTCATATTTAAACTTTATGAGGCATAGATGTTATTATCATGTATGGTGAAGGAAATTAGTTTTCAGAGATAAAATAACATTTCCAGAACCACAGGTATGGTACTTGGTAGAACAGAGTTTTCATTTAGGCCTGACTAACCTCAAACTTATCTTCTAGAACACTAGAATTCTGATTTTTCAAAGTTTAAACTAAAACATATCAAAGACTTTTGAAAGCAGTGAGGGACATGGTAACCACAGCTTCTCTCTGCTCTTTCAAAATTTCCAAAATAGTATTTATTAAAATCACAAGGAATAAGCTAAATGTTAACTGTTTATTAAATTACCAGGAATAAAATTAAGTTATATTCATTTGCACAAATTTGGGGACCTCTATAGTGAGTAGCAAGGCATTTTTAAAGAGCATTATATTGATACTAAGAGTAAGGAAGGGTGCTAATACTTAAAATCATATTTTGTACAAGGAACCATACTGTAAATAAAAGATTTCATTCAGTTCTTAGAATAACAGTTTGTTTTCTTTCTTTCCTTCTTCTCCTTCCTTTCTTCCTCCCTCCTTTCCTTCCTTCCCTCCCTCCCTCCCTCCCTCCCTCCTTCCCTCCCTCCCTCCCTCCCTCCCTCCCTTCCTTCCTTCCTTCCTTCCTTCCTTCCTTCCTTCCTTCCTTCCTTCCTTCCTTCCTTCCTTCCTTCCTTCCTCTTTATCTATCTCTGTCTCTCCTTCCTCCTTAATTCCAGAGAAGAATTTGAAAGTTTCCTTCGGTTAGGTAATGCACACTGGGAGGGCCAGCACTGGAATTTACATCTATAGATTCATAGAGTTTCTTCTCTTTCTACCCACCATGCCACCATTGAGTGTTGAGCAGGGACTGTGGTTTCTGTTGACTAAGTACAGCCGTAGGAACAGAGGGTGCTGTATAAATGACCAATTGGCAGACCCCTGACAGCCTGGTCCTAAGCCAGTGACTCCCATGGCCACGTGGAGTTTGGCGCCATGCCTGGTATGACTTTATCTTTTAACTGTTTCCTTTGTCAGCCAATCCCCTGAGGGAGCCCTCTCTCCTCCTGGAAACCCTGTGCTGGAATGAAAGGTCTCCACAGGGTTTGGGAAACCCACACTCAGCACTGTGGTTTTCCCTGAGAACTGGCTGTAAGGTAATGCTCTGAGATCAGTTCCCTTAGCTCCCAACTCAATGATCCATAAATTCCAGGCTCCCAGGGGTTTTGAGCTGTCAGTTATGATGAAATATTAGCACAGAAGAAAAAAAGTATTTTTTCTATTTTAGGTTTCTAATCAGGAGTGCATGGCTACAGAATGATATATGAATTTGTATGCATTTTCAAAAAAAGTTCCTTTTAGTATTATTCCTTCTCTAATCCTTTCTCTTATCACTTGGGCTCAGCTTGTTGCTTCTCTGTAATCTGCCTCTTTTTCCTCCATCTACAGAATGCCCAACACATGGCCCCAGTCTAGCTCCATGAAACTGAAAATTTCGGTGAAACTCTTTTTAGAAAAAAGTCCTATAAATTGTGTTTTGACACAGCGAGCCCCAATTAGATTGTAATTGCAGTATTTGGGGATGAAATTGTCCCTCTGGAAATAAAACCCCAAAACAGAAAGAAAGAAAAAGAACCAAAGGAAGAAACAAAGAGAGGACAGGAGTTTCTCCAAAGCATTCTGTGCTTTATTCATTGTTTGTTCATTTAAGCAATCCTTTGACAAATACTCATTATGTATTTACTCTGTGTCGACAATGTGCTGGGTTTAAAGAACAAAGAAGCAAATCCAGTAGAATCTATTCCTTAGGGAGTTCATGGCCTATGACACTAGCCAACTGGGTAAGATTGCTGCATTGCTGACCATCCTGCCACTCAAGAGCTGTTTGATAGCTCGTTTCTCCCAGCACTGATGTTCTCCTCATCTCACTCTCCCAACTTTCTCTACCTATGTTTACCTCTTTCTGTTGGGTTTGTGCCCTGCCTGTGTGATCTCAGAGTCCCCTCCTAATATAAAACTTAATATATTGTATTAATATCTGCTGCATCCTTGCCTGTCTCTCCCATTAGATTATAAGCATCTTGAGGATGGGCAAAGTGCTCTTGCTCATAAATATGTGCCTGATGCACAGTCATAGTGGGTGCTCAGTAATTAATTTTGGAACAATCCTATGGCCTGGAAAAACAGATACAGCAAATCAATTTTAAGAACCTTACAGGGGTTCTTATGAGAATTAAGCCAATCAATATTTATAAAGTACTTAGAATAATGCCTGCACTTAAAGAATGGCTCCAAATTTTGTAATAAATGCTAGGATAAACACTGTAAGGAATTCTTTTTAAAAAAGAAGTCTATCCTAATACAGCCTAAAAACCAGGATGGAGAGAGGATCTAGGATATGTTTGAAAGAGCAGATGGGTCTTGAAGGACGACTAGGAGTTCCTGAGAAGATCAAACAGGTAAAGTGTCTTTAAGGTTAAAGGATTGGTCCATGAAAACGCACAAAGGTAGGCAGCAGAGAATTTGATGATGTGTTTGGTGGATTTAGCTTTCTCACATGGTTGAAGAGTATGGATCCAATGGGTGTGAGTGGGTGCATGGTGAAAGGAGATTTGGAGATGAATTATAAATGGTCCTATGGTCAAGTGGACAGTTTTGGAGGGAGAAAAAGGGGACTGGAATTTGAGCCCAAATTCTGACATTAACTCTTCAAATGATCTTGTGTGGGATACTATACTTTTCTTGACTGTAGTGTTCTTACCTCTACATATAACGTGTTCCATGTACTAGATGGTCTCTGATGCCCCCTTTCATCTTGGCCATTTAGGGGGAGAGTAAGAGCTCCTTAAGGGTAAGGGCTTCATGACTGGTGCCTGGCAAATACTGCTATGTTACTAGCATACTCTGAATACTCTGATACTATTACTTATTCTCCTAGTAATACTATAATATATTTATAGTGTTATACTAACATAATATTACTTCTACAATTACTATATCATTCTTACTGCTATTACCATGAAACTCTTATATTGCTACCAATATACTACTACTGCCACTATTATTACTACATGACTACTATTAGTATTACCACAGCACTATTACCATACTACTATGCTATTATACAACTATTACTATACCATTATACCGCTAGTTCTACCTTACTGTTGTGCAAACACTATTTCTATACTACTACTATTACTACTGCCAAAAATAACAGCTAATGCCTGTTGAGACCCTACTCCACGTCAGACACTATTTTATGTGAATTGACTCTTAGTCTTCCCAACAAGCCCAGGGAATAGATTCTATCATCGCCATTTTATAATCTAACAAATTGAGGCTCAGAGAGGTTATGCAACTTGTTCAAGAGGCTGGAGTTGAAATTCATGTAATAAGACTTCAGAGCCATGCCTGACCTAGGGGCTTTTTAAAGGTCTGTTGAGTGACTAAATAGAAAATTGATAGGTTGAATAAAATTGAATTCCTCTGCTGCTTTTTCTGAACTGTTATTTTACTAAGAAGTCATAGTCACAGGGAAATTATTATCTACTGGAGATAAAATAGGAAAAGGTTCCTGAGTCAGGCTGGCCGAGAGTCTTTAGTTCAATCTACTAAACCCTTACCATCCATTGTGTATCAAACATTAGCTATATGACATGAAAGATGAAGTGATTTATAGAGTTTATGCATAATCCAGCAGTGTGAGACCATGAGGCCGGAGATGCCTGTGTGAGGTCCCCTGCCTTGTGCTCCCACATGCCCGTCAAAAGGGAGTTGCTCTCACTCTGTCATGTAAGGAGTTGTATGAGCTCTATAGTATGCATAGCTCAATTCCTTTAAGAGTCTTCAATTTTAGATGTTTAGTGAAAATAACAACATTGTTCCTGGCATAGACATTGATGAATAAGTAATGTCTATGGCAAGCACTTTTATACCTTGTCCATTTCCAAATTCTCTAGAAGCTTATCTAAGAACTTCTCATTAACTCTACTGCATGGTAATTGGATCTGCCTATTTGGAATCTCTCCCCCCCGCCCCCCCGCCCCCGCCCCCCCAATGGCCCTGTGACTGGATTTGGTGTCTGTGCTTCATCTCCCTGGATCCTCAGGACTCTGTCTTAGGCTGTTGGAACATTTTGCTCCCACAGCTGTTGGAAGTAGCCCAATGATGTAGCCAGAGGCAGTTGCTCAGCATCTTAACAGCAAGACCAAAAGGGGTGAAAAAAAAAAAGGGAATACGTGGTTAGTAAGTGACTGACCTCATTCTGTAGAAATTCCTTCTGGACAGGGAGCTGCAGAGTGTTGTGACAGGCAGTAAGTCATCAGCAAGAATGTTTATCATGGAATTCTAGTGAAAGAAAAGGCTCGAGAAACTTCCTGGTAACACAAATGGAGTTTGCTCAGCGGCCCCAGAGGGGAGTCCTGGAAAATGTGAGCCTGGCCAGGGAGGCCATCCACTCCCTCATTGGGTTCCACAGGGCTGCATTGGCACGTGAGGTGACCCGACTGCAAGGGTGGTGTTTATGAAAGAATCTTCTGGTTCGTAAGTCAGTTTGACCTCCAAGGCCAGCCATGGGATATAGGAGAGAGAAGTTCAAAGCAAACTACCGTTTATAGAGCATGGAGCTTGGAATTCCTATTCCTATTTTACAGATGCTTGTACTGATTAATGCGTTTTCCTATATGCGCAAAGTTTTTAAGTTCATGAGCAATGGTTCAAATTCAAGTGTGTTTCACTCCAGATCTTGCATGGTTGCCTTTCTTGGGAGCAGGGTTGTGATTTCTACATATTTCTCTTAAGTCTATTGCATTATTCACTGTCCTGGATCAGTGTGATGTCAGAACATCAGGGTTTGAAGGGCTTCTGATGTCCCATGCTTTAATTTTCTCACTACAGATGGCAATGGGCCGAGAGAGGCAAAGGCCTTGCTCAGACTCACACAAAGACCCAGGGCAGCAGAGAGATTGCCTGACTTGTAGTTCAAAATGCTCTCTTC
Organism: Antrozous pallidus; assembly: GCA_027563665.1. Taxonomy (NCBI): domain Eukaryota; kingdom Metazoa; phylum Chordata; class Mammalia; order Chiroptera; family Vespertilionidae; genus Antrozous; species Antrozous pallidus. The sequence continues at coordinate 74,561,532 of CM050522.1, read as the reverse complement.
TGCCCAGGCATATTGCTCTGAATGAATACTTTATACATTTGGCTGGTTGATTGAAAAAAATGCAATTATGGCAGCACCATCTCTCTTTCTTCCAGGTTGGTCATTGCTGAATCCCAAAAGTTCACCTTTAGTCCCACTGCTCTTTGTCTGGCTGCTGGTTCCCAGCATGTGGTGTGTATAACTTCTCCCCTTTAGCTCAGCGAGCAATCACGTGATACGAGACAATGGAGATGCAAACTCAGTCCAGGTTCATGCTTTAGGAACTTATCAACTAGTGGATGAGCTAGACAGGAGAGCAGCTTATTTTAATACATTATATAGTCAGATGAAATATACACTGAGAGGTGTAAAAGCAGAGATTAGAGACTTTTTTGTTCCTGGAGGATTAGAACATTATATTGATTAGTGATTTCACCAAATTTTATTGGATACTTCTTCTATATAGGTACTCTTCTAGACATTAAGGCATACAGCACTAAGTTTGGAGAGATAAACAAATACACACACATATTCACACATACATACAGACATAAGTAAATAAATACATAATTATAAAAAATATTCTAAGAGGCAGTATTGGAGGCAACTATAACAAGGCAAAGATCTAGAGAACAATACAGGATGGAGGATTTATTTGAAAAGAGTGGCCAGCCCTAGCCCAGTTGCTTAGTGGTTAGAGCATCAGCCTGCAGCCTGAGCACAGCATTTTCCAGAGCAATGTGTTGATGGAATCTGACCCAGGGAAGGTACTCAGTTGCAAGCTGGCCCTGGTGGCGGCGTGTGTGGAGGCAGCTGATGTCTCTCCTTCACATCAATGTTCCTCAATCTGTTTCCTTTCTTCCCTTCCACTCTCTGTAAATAAAACAATCAATGGGAAAATATCCTCAGGGGAGGATGAACCAAAAAAAAAAAAAGTGGCTAGGGAAGGCCCTTCTAAGGGATGTCTTTCATCAGAGGATTAATGGAGAAGAACCTTGAAAATATCTTCGATAACTGCTTCTTAGGCAGAGGGGAAAATATGACCAGTGACACTGGGTCAGAACCAATTAGATGTACCATATTTTCCAGCGTATAAGAAGACTGGAACTGATGATGATAGGAGGAAGATAACAAACAATAGAGAGAGCAAGTGCCGGGCAAGTCCCTGGAGAGTTAGCAACGCCCATCATAACTGCAAGCTACGGTATTTTTACATCTGGTGTATAAGACGACCCCCGACTTTTGAGAAGATTTTCCTGGGTTAAAAAGTCGTCTTCGATGCCAGAAAATATGGATATTTCAGTAAGAGTGGAAGCCAGTACGAGTTGAGTTAGTGAGGATTGCTGTGGTGAGCGAAGTACATAGTGATATAGGCAAGGAGCAGTCACATCTAGGTAGGTCGCAGGAAAGTACATGGAGAAGGGCTTTCCAATCTTTTCCTTCCTGGTAGGCATCACTGACAATACTACGACATCAATATGTAGACAAAGAGAAAGCTAATAGCAAATGAATCATTCTGATTGCTTATCTTAAAAGGATGCTATGGAATATGACTACTGCATTCCTGTCCAGAGGGTCAGATTCCATCAAAACATGCCTCTGGAAAATGCTGTGCTCAGTATCCCAAGCCCCAGTTCTCCCACTCCTCACCCACCAGCATCCTACATTCATCATCATCTCACTCTGCTCTTTGTTGTGTTGCTAACATCCCTAGAAAGAATGGTGCAATTCCGAGTAAAGCTGTCTTCATAAATATTTAGACTGACTGGAAAATGTGCCAAAGCTGCAAATAATCTATCTAGAGGGACAAGAGACCTCTCTATTGTCTCGCTGGGCTTGTAATTTAATTCATGGATATGTGTCTTTGAATAATACATAACTATCAAGTAACCTAAAAGAGTTCCACAGAAACCTTAGCCTCCTCATCCTCTGCTGTGCCCTGCATGCTATTTTCTTCTTATTCTGGGATACACATTTCTTTATTTTTTTTCTTTATCCCTTTCTTTCTTCTAGGTTCACATGGTTCTGATCACATACTATGTCAGCTTTTTAAAACTTATCCCTTAAGTCGGTATCCACAGACTTTCATCTCACAGTCACCTGAAAATTCATTTTAATTAGTCTTCTCCCTACAGCTCCCTTCCCTGAGTCTGTTCCCACTGAGGCCAATCCAGTGTTCATATTACTAAGCCCAGTGGCCATCTTTCTAGTTCTTACACTGCTAGACCTCAGCACTGAAATGAGTAATGTTAATTGGTCTTTATAGAAACTCACTCATGTCTCTCTTGGTATCTGCAAAATTCTTCTATTTGGACAGTTCTGACCATTCTTCCTCTGTTTCTTAATATTTTTGCTTCCCCTGGGCTGTATCCTTGACATTCCTCTTTCTCTAGCTCCGTCCTCCCTCACCACCATGCTCTCATTCATGCCTAGACTCTGGCTCTCATAGCATCGAAACCTATATGCTCTGTTTAGACTTAATAGCTGGTTCCTCTCTGTGGACCTGGATACTAAGTCTCAGCCAATCCACACTCTTCTCTGATTAATGGCTTTTAAAGTGACCCTTGATGTATCTCCTTATTTCTCTTTCAGAGTTGGGGGCCTTCTACCTCCAGCAAAATTGCTAAATGAACTCATTAAGTGCCTTCCCCTCTCTGGATTTAGTTGCCCCGAGTGTAAAGCAAGCAAGTTAGACCACTTCAAAGGTCTTTCTAGGATTATGTGAATAAGAAATGTGGCCATGAAGAAACATAAGTAAATAACTGATTACTTTAGTGGTTTTAAGCATCCCAATATATGACACCTCATCCCTCTCACCCAATTCAGAACCAACTGCATAAATGAAATTAGGGTCATATGTAAACAAGATAATTTAAATATCAGCTTCATTATATTAATGTAGACCCATGTACTGTTCCCCTTTACCTGTTTCCAAATATGTCTAGTAGTTAGTTCCTAAAGAAGGCAGAGAAGCCACATTTGCCTTATAATTGCATGATGCAAATTATTCCTCTTGAATTTTTGATGATGGGGAATTTTGATTTGGTTTTTCACCCTTGAGAGAAACTCTAAAGCTGGAGGAATGTTTAAACTCCTTCTAGCTGCCTGCTTAGCATAAAGAGCTCTTCTCTAGATCTGGGGGTGAGAACGACTCTTCTCTTCTTCTTTAATCAAATCAAGTAAAAAGAAGGCCAAGTTGACAGCCAGCATTTCACTAGCGTTCTACTTCTCTAAGTGTCGTGATTTTTTTTTTCTGCTTCACTAATGAGACTGATTGCTTGATTTTAAGGGCTCTCAACCAATAAGCAGCAAATGAACGTAGAGCATGCAAACAAAGCAAATACTCAAGGCTGAGCAACGAAGAGTGAGAGTGCACAGATATTTCAGTTGTCTACATGTATTGGCACCTGTGATGTTTACACATGAGCAAAGAGGGTCAGAAAGGGATGTGACATGCATAAGGTCACCCAACTAAAACAGAGCCAAGGTGATCCTGATCTTCCTAGCACAATGACTTTTGCCAGCAAACAGTGTACCAGAAGATAATAAACCCCTTTATGTTTCTTTAATGTAGATTGCAAACTGTTTAAATAAGCAGCAAATGTGTAAGGCCCAGGGTAATATTTCATTGAACACTGCTGTAATTTCAAAGACTAGAAATACAAGAATTCTCCTTCTGGTCCATCTGTTACTATGCTGTTTCATTGTAGGTTAATACATTGAAAATTATTTTACTTTATTTTTAAGAATAATATAACTATCCTTAGAAATATTAGACAAATATTCTCATAAATTATTAATTATTCAAGTTCATATAATAAAGCATTTATAATAGTACTGTTCTCTGACTCCTTTTTTTTTTTTTTTTGGTTGTCTACTTGTATGCATTGGCCAGGTTTTCTTTATTTTGGTCAGTAAGTGGGTAAATACTAAGTGGAAGTCTCACTAAAATAGTTAATAGTTGGTTTTGCTCAGTGGAAAGAGCATCATCGGCTTGTGGACTGAAAGGTCCCAGGTTTGATTCCAGTCAAGGGCATGTACATTGGTTGCAGGCACATGCCCAACAGCGGGTGTGCGGGAGGCAGCTGATTGATGTTTCTCTCGCATCAATGTTTCTGACTTTCTATTCCTCTTCCCTTCCTCTCTGTAAAAAATCAATAAAATATATAAAATATAATAAAATGGTCAATATTTGGTGTTAGAGGAGTATTCATCTGTTACTCCATGTGGAGAGGTATTTCTGAGAGTCCTTGGACAATAATCGTTTATTTATTTTTCTTTTGACCACATACTATACCCATCTAAAAGCTGGGAGGAGATTTGGAGTGGCCCCAGTCAGTTCACACTTGGGGCCACTGAAGCACAGAGAGGGGAAGGTATTTACTCAAGGTCACTTAGCAAGTGAGCTGGAGGTAGGAGGCCCCTAGCCCTGGGTTCAAACCCTTACATTCCACCAACAGAAGCAGGATGCCCCTTATCAGATCCAAGTTGCAACAGAAGAAATGCATATTCAGATCAGTTCATCTCACCAAGTTGAAGATTCCCTAATTGATATTTCAGCCTTGGAATCATGTATGCCTCTGTGTTGACCTCATTTCCATGCCCCTCTGATGAAGATGGTCTCTCTCAATGTCACTTCCTTGCATTCCTGTCCCAGCTTCTTGCATCCAACTTCCTTGACAGGAATTGAAAATGAATCCCAGCTGGTTAGCATCTCTGTGGAGGGGACCAAATTCTTCATCCTAAACCCAGCTCATGTCGGAAAACCAGTCATGCAATGAAAAAGTGCTCTCAACTCTGACGCTGGTCTCACCTTCTTTTCCTTTTAGTCATTTTTGTTTCCAGTCTGCAGTTGATTTCTCCATATTGAGCTACTTGATCCCCTTCCAGAGACATTTCCTATGAGTTAACAAATCTGGTTTTCATAATTGCATTTTGACCAGTCTAATTTTTTTGACATTATGCTTCCATCTTCTCAGATTCCTTGTCTTAGTTGTCTACTAGTATACATTTGTCATGTTCCCAAGTTCACAGCTGCTCCAAGCTTTGATGCTAGAGACCAACAAATTTACCTCTACCTTTATAGCTTGATAGTGCTAATTAAAATTTATTGTGCAACTACCATGTGACAGACAATATGCTAAGCATTTTACAAATATGGCTTGACTGATCCTCACCTATAAGGTAGATGAGACATTGAGGCACAGTGAGGTTATTTAGCTTGTCCAAGGTGGCACAGCTAGTAAGTGGGCAGCCAACATTTGGGCCCTTGTTATCTGGATCCATAGGTTGCCCCTCAGTTCTGGGTTATACCAGGATCTCCATGCACAAGGTTCTGGAAGATGTCTTTACAATCCCATTGTCTTCTATGTAGAGGGTCCCCAGGAAGACACCTGAGCATTCTTTAAATCATCTTCAGCTGAATCTGAGGTGCAAGGCAGAGCCATGTCTTGGAAACAAATCCATCAAAAAGGCTGGATGCATTATCAGTACTGACTTTTAACTTGCTTCAGGTGTTAGGGGAGGGCCCTTGAAATGTAGATTCAGCCAAGCCCCAGGAATGAGGGAATGAGTGGGGCCTGGACCCACTTAAGATCCTTTGATTTTGAGTCTTTTCATGTGAAACCTCTTTCTATTTTAGTATAAATAAACACGCTGTGTTTGGGTTGGAATTCCCTGTCTCTCCATCAGAGAGCAGAGATTCTACCCAGCCCCAGCTTTATTTCTACTTCTGTGTCTATTCTTTTCTATTACTTCTCAATCCCCAGCTCCTCTACTCAGTAACTGGACCCTACTCTTCTCTCCATGCTGGACATGGAGAGGAGAGAAACCACCCCCGCCCAACACTTCTATATGTGCCATTCCTTTCTTTGTTTTATCTACTGTGCAAAGGATTGGAGTGTAGGTCTTGAGTTTCTAAGACCATTTTACACATGAGACATGGGATGACCCAGCTGGGAGAGGGTTTGCTAGGGTAGAGGGCATTGTCACTGGCAGCCTTTGCAGAAGCAGGGGGTGGATTTAATCCAAGTGTGATGTCAAGGGGAAGAACTGGAGAGAGGTAATGCTTACTGGAAATATTTGGGAATTCAGCAGCAGTGTACAACAACAAATACCCATTCTCACAGTCATCTTTGGGTCTGAATATATCCAGCAACCTGGAGTAGTGATATATTCGGAGAGTTACTGCTGGCCTGGTGTCCCAGGTTGGCCCCAGGTTATAACCAGGCCCCTGGCAGACTACAGAAGGAATACTCACGACTTGATATGGGAGAAGCTTAAAATGTGCAACCCAGAGAGAATAGGTAAGTTGGGGACACCTAGTAGACATTCAGATCTGGACAGAATTTGTCACTAGGAAGAAGCATAGGGATAAAGAAACTAGTTCTTCATAGAAAATTCATGTGGTAAGTTTATCCACATAGAAATGGACTTGTTTCACCGATCCATGATAATGGAGTCAGGGTTTGTGCTTTGATATACAAACTAGGCTTTAGGTAGGACACAGTGACTGAGCTGAGTCTTGAAGTGTCATTAGGAGTTACATAACGAAGGCAAATGGCAAAGGTTGGTGTTCCAAAAATAAACAACTAATTTCCTGTATCACTTAGGATATATTTGGTTGCCAGTAACAGAAAACCTAATAATGGGAAAAACAACTCTGAGTTTACTTTTTCACCTAATTAGGCAGCCCTGCCTTAACAGTGCAAGGCTGGTGTCTGCATTTCCTCCCATAAGCCTCTCAAGTTGGCAGTCCCAGTTCTAGGCATCTCATTCATCTTCAGATCCGGATGGGTGATACCATCTATACTCAGAAAAGCAAACGTTTTCCTAGAATATTCAGCAAATTTCCACTCATATTTCATTGTCCAGAACCAAATTACATGACCATCCCTGAGTGCTTTTCCAACTTCTACAGAGGAAGTAAGTAAGGGAGAAGTCCACCAGGAATGTTAGCCAACTGACACTGTCTTTCACATCATCCCTGCTCTCCCAGAGCTGCATGAAAGCATCATTGGTTTTTACTTAGTCAAGTATTGTGTTATGCCCAAAGAAGGGCTAACACAAAACGTTAATTGCAGGAATAAGTAACTTCAGTTTATTTCAATAGACATTTATTAAGTGAGGACCATACGCTTAGGAACTGTGTAGGCATAGATCAAGAAGCCTAGAGCATGAAGGCTGGTGGGTAGATCCTCAGATATTCACATTCCAACATTCTATGGCACATGTTAAGATGCAGAAACATAAAGAGGGCTAGTTTAGGGAACCTAGAGTGGTAGCACATGACCCACCCAGTAGGACAAAATGGCAGTCAGAGATAGTCAGGATAATTTAGCTTATGCTTAGGTAACAAATGACCCGTACATCTCAATGTTCAACCATGGGGTGTATTTCTCCATCATGCTATGGGGCCACTGTGGCTTAGCTGTGGCTTTGTTCCACCTCAGCCTCAGACTGGGACCCAAACCAAGTGAGCAGCCTCTATCTGAAGCACTGGCAGAGCAAACAGAGGACTCAGAAACCATGCATTGGCTTTTATAAGTTTCATCTGCTTATGCTTCCTTCACCAAGAAAAAAAAGGTATATGATTCTGCCAAAATTAACAGGGTGGGGGTGTACAGTCCTGTATGTGATTGGCCCTGGATGGGTCAACAGTAATATTGTCTACCACACGGGGGGGGGGGGGGGGGCCAGGGCAAGGTCTTACTGTGCTCTCTGTTCCATCTGGTCTATCTCCGCTTCCTAGTGGCCAGTCATCAACCTTACTTAGTGCAGGAGAGCTGTGGGATGAGCCAAGTTGTTAGAGTTGTTGAGATAAAGTCGGGTGACTTTATTTCCACCCGACTCAGGAAGGGAGACACGGAGGAAAGTAATCTGGATCCAAAGCCAAGAAGATTCTGCTTGGATGTAGCTTATCAGAAGGTCCAAAGACAGACTTTACCATCTGTGTCTTCCCTCATGCTGATGAAGGGGGTTCTCCCAGGATAGAGGCTGTGACCCAGACTTTTGGGAAATTCTTATTGTCAGCCAGTGCTGAGTCAGCACATACTGGTTGTGAGGATGGACCATGGGCAGGTGTGGGGTTTGGCACCTGCAGAGGCTACGGGTGTAGTGAGCTCAGGGCAGGGACAATGACCAGATTTTCATTTGTTGCCTCTGAGAATAAACATCCACACAAAGCCAGGTTAGGACTCTGCTTGACCTGAATATTTGGAGCTTTAGATTTTTTCTCCTTAAAAGTGTTTCATGCTTCCTTGCTGTCAGCCTCATTTCTAGTTGTGTTTGAGTATGCTGCTCTCCCGCTTATCCCAAAGGACCATTCATGGGATCTAGTGAGAGTCTTCTTTTATTGACCATCTACTGAAGAGCAGACTTATCTGGGTATAAGTGGGAGCACACTGTCAATTAAAATATTTGTGTAAGTGTAAGGAATTTTTATTGTGGTTTCTGTGTCTGAAAAAAATAAAGTTGGGTCCACAAAGGTATGTCATTCTAGGAGGTACACTGGAATTAATCCTGGCATCGGAATCTCTGCTTAAGGCTTTGGAATATTCTGAACAATCTCCAATTGTCCAATTTGGACCATGAGCCTTCCGAAACTGAAATTGCCTTAAGTTAGGTTGCCAACATTCCCACCTGGAATATGGCTTCAGCAAATTTAGTGATGGTATTATTGTGTTATCCATCATCATTCCGTCAATCTGTACAGCTGAGTCCCACTTTAATTCCAAAATTCCTTAACTCCGACAGCTGGTCCAGGCTGGCATAGATCCTGGGGGCGGTAACACAGTCCAGATCCCCCTCATGGGCATGACCTGCAAATTATGTCCTTTGACAGAATGTGGTGAGACAGGAACCAGACCACACATTACTTTATTCTCAAGCCAACTGCAGAGCCCAAATGCATTTTCTGACACCTTGGAGCCTTCCTGGGGATGGGCTTGCTGTGCTGGGTGCTGGGACATGTTGGGCTTTTGTGGCTCTCCCTCCCTTGTGGGTCTTAATAGAAAAGCCAAGTCACTGGCAACAGAAACAGGTGGTGTCAGGCATTGTTGAGACTTTCCATGGATTTGAAATACACATCATTTCCCGTTACAAAAAGGAGTGGAGGTGTTGGGTCCTGTTGCCTAATCATGGTGAGAAGGCCTCTTACCAGAATACATTTCTCAACATGGCACTGTGGTGCAGCCTTAATAAGTCGTATAACTTTGCACGATCTTGGTGTTCCCCAGCGTGGGGAGAGCTGGAGACCATATGTGAGGCAGCTCAAGGGCGTGGTTAGAGTTCAGACTCTGACGGGGGAGAGAATCAGGCCGAATGCAGCTCCTCCACATCAGTGTGTGACATTTGGCACATTACTGGATCTCTCTGAGCCTCAGTGTCCCTTTGTATTAAATGGGCATGATAGCTGGTCTACTCTTATAATGCTAATGCGAGGATTAAAGGAGATAATGTATGTGAATGCTTTGCCAACTGCCTGGTACATGCCAAGGAATGAACCCTTTTTTGTTACCATTATTATTAGAAACAGATACTTATTGAGAACTGACCATGTTCCACATCCAGAGGTTGTTTATCTGAAGATATAAGACAGTAGGATGGAAGGGAGTGGTAATTACTGCATGAGTGTGCTGGACCCCAGAGGCTCCCACGGTTACAGACAGTGTCTCAGTGAGTTCTGGCTAGTATAACAAAACCCCCTAGACTGAGAGGTTCATACAATGACCTTATTATATTTCTTACAGCTCTGGAGCCTTGGGAGTCCAAAAATCAAGGAGCCCAAGGACTCCGTATTTACTGAAGACCTGCTTCCTGGTTCATAGATGGACGTCTTCTCACATGCTAGGAGGGGAAGGGAATCTAGGAGATCCCCTTACAAGGACACAGATCCCAGTCATGAGGACTTCTCAGGTTTCTTCTGTGATGTTTCCCTGGGCAGACAGATGGCTCCTTGCCTCGGGAAGCTCCCCGTAGCCTCATGGATGATTGTTCTCATCCTGCAGTATCTCTGGGGCTATCAGAGATACAGACCTCAGTATGGCTCAGAACCAAGAAGTAGTTAAAACCCATTCTTCAGTTTTCAGGATATGCTGTTTACTTTTGCTCACACAGCCTTTATCCTTCTCCTCCTTCACGTCAATTAACTCCTACTGACCTGTTGGGCTCAGCATAAATCCTTTTCCTTTGGGGAGCCTCTTACATACACCCCTTTTTGAGCCTCCCCCAGAATAGCCATCATCATCATAGAATAGATGAATTGTTCAATTATCTTTCTTTCTACATTTTCAATCATCTTTAGTTCTCATTAGTTTACCAGATAAATTTATCAGCTGCAGGAATTTGGAGACTGTCTTTGATGGAAGACGACAGGAAGTAGAAGGAAGATACCTGCCTCAGTGAGGGTCTGAGCCCGAACGCGTTGAGCAGCTCTGTGAGTAAAACCCAGGAGGAGAGGCTGGAAAGAATGAGTAAGACCCAGGAGGAGAGGCTGGAAAGAAGGAATGCAACAATGGAAAACTTTACTCACTTGAAAACTGTCCATGAGCCAGTCCTGAAATCAAATGTGATCTCATCAAAGCCCCCCCCCCCCCCCTTGATCACAGCTTGATCACAGCTATATATTCTTGTGTGAGCACGCGTGTGTGAATGCGTGCCTGTGTGTGTTCGCTTTTCATACTACAAGTGCTGCCTGCCACACAGGGTTTCCATGGCCTCGTGTGTTCAGCACAACAGATTTCCTCTCATTCATAAATGAGGAGTCTGGGTTTGAGGAGCAACCCGCCCCAATCCTACAGTGAGGACAGATGTCCCAGGCCTCTCACTCCATGGCACCTGCTCTGTTCCCTTTTTATTCCTCCACTCTGAAAGGTCTTCCAACCTCTATAGATAGATATTTATCTCCACCTGTTTCCTGGAAGAATTCAACATGTCTTACTGTCTTGAATTCCACCATGAAGGTTTGCAGTGGTATTACAAAGTAGTCCACATGCTGTTCTTTTCCATGGAATAAGAGACAAGCACCCACCCTGAGAAAGTGTAATAACTACATGCGGTGCCAGGAGGGTACCTGAAATATGGGGGGAATTTGTAAAGTATATGATTATCTAACTGGTATGTTGTACCCTTGAAACTAATACAAAATAATCTTGAATGCAAAAAAACAAAAAGACACACACACACACACACACACACACACACACACACACACACAAACTGCCATTGTATGCAACTACACTATAAAATTATAGTAATAAAAAAGGTAAGACTTCAAAGACAAAGTGAGAAAAAAACTAATATGCAACCCTCCTGTATTCACAGAATTGTCATATTTAACCCGTATTTGTGGCTCTGAGTTCTCTAGCATTCAAAGAAAAAAGGGAAGATAGATTTAGACATTTGCTTGTAGAAAAACAGTAGTTCCCGAGTCAAAGAAATCTTTTGCATGCATTTAGAAATCAAAGAAGTCTTTTCAAGGGGCTTTAGTATTTATTCAACAAATACTTATTTACTTGGACCTAGGTAGCAGGCAGGATGCTAAGACATGGGTACAGAAAGTGAAAAATATTCACCTCATGAAGCTTAGTCTAATGGGGGAGAGGTATTCAAAACCATATTCTTTTATATATTACTAGAGGCCTGGTGCACGAAATTCATGCATGGGGGCAGAGGATGTCCCTTAGCCCACCCTGCACCCTCTCCAATCTGGGACCCCTCCAGGGACCCCTAGTAGGATCGAGCCTAAACAGGCAGTCGGACATTCTTCTCACAATCCAGGACTGCTGGCTCCAAACTGTTCACCTGCCTGCCTCCCTGATTGCCCCTGATAGCTTTTGCCTGCCAGCCTGATCACTCACTAACCACTACCCTGCCAGCCTGTGTGCCCCCAACTTCCCTCCTCTGCTGACCTGGTCACCCCTAACTGCCCTCCCTTGCAGGGCCTCGAACCTCCCAATGGCCCTCCCCTGCTGGCCATCTTGTGGTGGCCATCTTGTGTTCACATGGCGGCAGGATCTTTGACCACTTGGGGGCAGCCCTCTTGTGTGTTGGAGTGATATCAATCTGCAAATTACTCTTTTATTAGATAGGATAGAGGCCTGGTGCATGGGTGGAGGCCAGCTGGTTTGCCCTGAAGAGTCTCCCAGATCAGGGTGGGGGTTCCTTGGGGTGAGAGCTGGCCTGGGTGAGGGGCCTGTGGAGGTTTGCAGGCTGGCCACGGCCCCCAATGACCCAAGTGGAGGCCCTGAGATCTGGGATTAATCTATGTTCTACAATTGAAACTTTGTAGCCTGGAGTGGAGCCAAGCCTTCTCCTCGCTCCAGGGCAGCAGCCATTTCTGTTTGAAACTTTGTAGCCTAGAGTGGAGACCTAGGCCGGCAACAGCAGGCTGAAAGCTTGGCTTCCTCCATTTCCAGGGAAACCCAAGCCTCTGTTCTCTCCAGCTCAGTGGCTGCCACCATTTATGTATCTTTTATAATTGAAACTTTGTAGCATTGAGTGGAGGCCTAGGCAGGCAATGGCAGGCGGAAAGCTTGGCTTCCTCTGTTGCCAGGGAAACCCAAGCCTCCCTCCTGCTATCTTCTACAATTGAAACTTTATAGCCTTGAGCAAAGCCAAGCTTCCTGCTTGCACTGTTACTGTAGCCATTTTTGTTGGGATTTAATTATCTTCTATAATTGAAACTTTGTAGCTTTGAGCACAGGCCAGGGTCATCCAGGGCAGGTGGAAAGCTTGGCTTCCTCCTTTGCTGGGGAAACCCAAGCCTCCTGCTCACTCCATGGCTGCATCCATCTTGTTTGGGTTAATTTACATACTTGCTCCTGACTGGCTGGTGGACATGGCTGGTGGGTGTAGTAAAGTGATGGTTAATTTGCAAATTACTCTTTTATTAGATAGGTGGCTAGATTTAAAGTGCATTGCACAGGTAGAAACTCAACAAACTTGATGCAACCATCCTCCACCAGGGGAAGATGATTCCTGCCCAGAGAAAAATCATGGACAGAGTTCTTCAAACCTCCAACTCCCAGAAGTCAGGACCTATGGGAGAAAAATGGAGCAGACAACCAACCTTCATTTAAAGGATCCATGACATCCTTGCTGCCTCAATGTGCTGGGTTTAGAGAGAGAATTTAGATGATCCACACTCAAAATCCAAATGTGTACCCAACACAGCCACTGCAGCTCACAACTGGGGATTTTCAGCAAGTAACTGAAAGTAAGTTATTTTGGGTTCTTTCATGTTATTTTTGTCATAAGTGGGGTTTGGTCCCACAGTTGCAATGGTGAGAAGTAGACTCGCTGATGTCTTTCATAGCAAAGAACAGAAATTGCCTGTGGATTTTCCCTGAGTAAGTAGGTCACCCTCCATGGGCAGATGCTCGGTGACTCCCTTCCGAGGGGTTCAGCCCTGTATGGGTTCAAAGAAAGGAAGGGGCCTGGCCTCAGGCCCAGAGCTGGTGACAGAGTGGCTTCTTGCCTGCTTTTTAGTTGTTGCCCCAGTAGGCACATCTGTGCCCAGCATTTGTCAGCTTCTATGCAAAGACAACGATGTTTTGTGCTTGTATCTGAAAGGATGACTTCATGGTTCTCTTAAAGCAAAATAAGAATTAGGACAGAGGAGGTGGGGGGTAGGATTAAAGGGGCATGTTACAAAGTTTGAGTTTTGTGCTGGATAAAATCTGAAGTGCTTCATATCTGGGAAACTGTAAAGCCCCAAGCAGCATAAACTAGAATGGCAACAAGGATCCAAGTTTCCTCTCATTTTGTTAATATTAAAAGCAACTGTGAGTCTCCAAGCCATTAGTGTAGACTCCTTTTCTTTTCCCATGCTGAAAGCATGATGTAGAGCAGCGGCTGTTGAAATTTTTTGACAACGCTCCACAGCAAGAAGTACTTTTTATATTGTGCCTTTGAATGTATGTAGGTACTGGAAAAAGTTTCATGAAAAATAGCACTATAATGTGTAATACCCGAGGGTAGTTCCTATTATTTTTTGCATGTCATTTTATTGTAAAAATGTGCTTTCGACCCTCTATGTTGGTTTGCTGCGTCTCTAAACTAGGGTTGGGGAATCTTTTTTTTTTCTTTTTTGCCAAGGGCCATTTGGATATTATAACATCATTCACGAGCTATACAAAATTACCAACTTAAAAATTAGCCTATTATATTTGGTCAAACATTTCATTAACCCACCTCTAATGCCTTGGCAGAGCCAGACAAAATCATTTGTGGGGCCTTATATGGCCCATGGGCAAGATGTCCCCCATCCCTGCAAATGGTTGTGACCTGCAGGTGGGAAATATACAGGTAGAGGAAAGACCATGGACTCTTGGAGGTCTCGGCTCAAGACCTACCTCTCCAACTTCAGGGCTGTGAGGGTGTTCTGAGCCTTAGTGTGGGCCACATTATGCTTTAGCAGTAAAAAATCCCTCAATTTTATATAGCAGGATATTTCACTTTCAGTTGCATGGGGGGAGGGGGGGTCTGCTCATTATAGTGACTCAGGATCCCAGCTGCTAAAGCCAGGATGGCAACTGCTTCCCCAGTTGCTGTGAGAGCCATCTGACTTCTGCCATGATCCCTGCTTGCTGTATGAGCCTGGGGCAGTCATAGCGCCAGGCCTGGCTTCCTGGGCATGTAACCTGCACAGTCACACAGGGTTCAGTGCACACAGGGCCTTGTGTTTGGCTCACTGCTCTGTTGTCACTGTCTTGAAATTCTTATAATTATTGAGGAAGAAGCCCCACATTTTCATTTTGTACAAGGCCCCACAAATTGGGTAGCCAGCCTGCATACTATCTCTTCGAGTCCATTCCTCGTCTGTAAAATGGGGTTATAGTGTAGAACATATTGGGTTCTTATTCTTAAGAGGATTACAGATGGAAGGCAAGGGACCATATCTGTTTTACAGAACTGTAGTTTTCAACTTGCTGGCCTTATCTTCAGTCATAGCTCTATGGAAAACCTCCACTTAATCCAGCAAGTCTCTCACCTCTTACTGCATTCCTCCCTCCCTTCAGTTCAGTTGAGTTGTTTTCATTATCCAAGACTCAAGTCTAGCACCTCCTTGGGGCCATCTTCCATGATACCCAAGCTGCTCTCAGCATCCCCACACCATTAAGTATGATCTCTCCTTAATCACCCTCTCACTTAGGTTCTATCCTCTCCCTCTGACTCCTCACACCCTAGGCAGGACCCTCACTTCTTGCCTGGGACATTTAGAAGCCTCCGAATTACTTGTCCCTTCTCTAGTTGGCCCTCTACATTTCACCCTCTACAATGCCAGGGCCATTTCCCCATGATTCCAATGTCATGCAATGTCCTTGTTCAGAAAATTTCAATGGCTCCTGATGCATAAGGGTTATATGCCTTAGTCTTGTGTTTGAGGTCTAGCTCTGACACCCCTCTCCTAGTAAATTTTCCTCAGCTCCCCTCATGAACCATACCTCCCTGCTCCACACGCTGACTCTGGAACAGAGCTGATTCTCCTACCTTGGTTTCTTTGCACATTCCTTTCCTTCTATTGAAGTGACCTGTCCTTAGTGTTCACTAGGAAGAATTCAACCCACTTTTCACTGCTCAGCTGAAATCTAGCCTCCTTCCCAAAGACCTCCTGTGCAGATCCAAGTAGAAAAAGCCTCTACCTTCCTCTGAATTCCTACAGTGTTTCTTGATATTTGACATATATCTTGATGTGTTGGGCCAGTGGTCGGCAAACCACGGCTCTGTTGACTAATGAATTTGCCGACCACTGTCATATACTACTCTTTACCTCTTTGCACATAATATGCCACAATTGCCTAATCCTCAGCTTCCAAGTACATGGAAGTCTAACATTTAGTCTAGTCCAGTGGTTGGCAAACTCATTAGTCAAGAGAGCGGCAAACCGCGGCTTGTGAGCTGCGGTTTGCCAGCCACTGTGTTGGGCAATTCACCCAATGTCTTGGTTGCTTTTCAGCTGAAAGGGTCTATATTCCAGAGAATAGGGACAATAATAAGATAGGTCACACTTTATGGGAGGCCTCTAATGTGAAGGGCTCCTGCAGAGATTGCCTGGGGCTTTCCCTGATCCCCTCAACTGTGTGAATCATCCCTCTTCTGGACCTCTTGACACTTTGCACATTCCTCTAACACTCACCACTGTCTATTACAGCTATTTTTTGCTTTCCCACAGGGAATGTCTCATTATCGCAACTCTAATGCCTCTCACAAGGCTTGGAGCATAGACAGATGGGACAATAGAGACCCAGGTAGATAGGGAAGTTGCTGGCTATTGTAGGTGTGTGGTGGGGAGGGCCTCTATTTAGCTCTAAATGTAAGGTAAGTTAGGCTGGGATAGCAGTTGATTACACAATCTTATTGATTCCCAACAACAAATACTTATTTCTTATTCAAACTATGGTCATTGTAGGGTGGCAAACAATTCCACTCTATTCTCTCTTCATTTTGGGACCAAGATTGATGGAAAAGCCCAATATGGAACATGGCATTCTGTGGCAGAAGGAAAGAAAACATGGTGGAGGCACATATGGACTTTCACGGCATTTGGAAGAAATGGCTCATAACCTTTCAACTCACATCAGTTGACCACAGCAAGTCTCGTGGACACAGGGAAGAGGGAGGCAGTGGGTATTTTAACAAGAACATGACCTGCTACAGTGGGGCCAGTGCTCCATGCGCAACTCCAGTGGCGTAATGTTCTTGGTCTCTCTGTTCATTGGTAGAAGCCAATGCATAATTTTCAAATATGTTTTGGCCTCCCTTCACCTTCTTCTCTGTTTTAGTTCTCCACTGGTTTTGATCAAGGGTATAATGGTTTGAGACTCCTCTGGTGCCTCGATACCAGAGTTCACAGAAATATGAGAGTCTAATAATGAGGTGTTTATTATCAACGGCAGGAGGAGGCGTTTCAATGGTGCTACTATGGGGATTTTTCACTTAAAGAACTTTTCCAAGTACAAAAGAAAGATTGATATTCTGAAATACAGCATCTAACATGCACTTCCTTCTCTAGGATCATCTTTTACAAAAGGCACTAAGTTCATCCTGGGCCACCGTGGTTCCTTTGCAATCAGAAATCAGAGCATAGCAGGAAAAGAGCATGTGGGGACATCTGTAGTGAACACTTTTTAAAAATCCAAAGCAGACCTTTGGAAACATCCTGAAAGCTAACTCTTCAAATTAATCTTGGCTAGTACACATGGCACCCAGAGGGCCCCTATGAGGGGACGTGTTCAAATGAGAGCATGTCTATTCTCACTTAAGGATGTTTTGCAGAGGCTAGACTGGGATTCCATATGGCAAGTGGAGGTAGTAACACCAATTCATTTCCAACATCTACTTGTATAAGTTCTTATACATGGACTGTGCTTCAGTTATTAACTGGAGGAAGAGGGAGGCATTCTGATATGGGGGAGGGAAAGGGATGGGATAGAGAGGTGAGGCAAAGGTGAGAGAGATCATGATTTATTTCTACTCAGCCTGGCCTCCTGAGAGAACACGTGGATGATATCTGAAGCTGAAGGAATTAACTATATGAAAAACTATAAGAATTTGGGAAGAAGCAATGCAACTTTATAGGCACCAAATTTGGCAATTTGTTCAGAAAGATTTCTCTTCCTGCTGCTTCCTGAGCTCAGTGACAGCATTTGGTAGGGCTTGTGGAATAAGAGAGAGACAAGAGATGGGCCACAGAGAGAAGCAGGACTCTCACCAAAGGCACCAGAATCAGTGGCACTGGTAAGTTTTTTTCCTAAAACTGTTTGTTCATAGAGGATTTTAAAGAAAGACTGGGTGAGCTTGTTTCTGAGAATGTTTGAGGTAACAGGATAAAATAAAATAAAATAAAATAAAACTCAATTATTGGCAATTGACGGTGGTATGGGGGAGTAGTTAAGAATCATTAACATTTACATACTGTTGAGCTTGTGACTTCATATATATTCCCAGGAAGCTGGATCCTGAGACCCTGGGTCATACCTACATGTCCTGTGCTCCAGGTAAGCCCCCAGTATTGGGGTCGCTTATTAGAGAACTCTGTATTAGTTTCCTATTGGTGATGTGACAAATTAGCACAAATGCAGTGGCTTTAAAAAAATCTACAATTTGTTATCTTATGATTCTGGGGGTCAGGAATCCAAAATCGGTCTCACAGGGCTAAAATCCAAGTGTCAGCAGACAAGTTCTTCGAAGACATTAGAGAAAAGTCCACTTCCTTGTATTTTCTAGATCACCTGCGTTCTTCAGCTTGTGGCCTTTCCTTCATCATCTAAGCCAATAGTGGAGCATCTTTCACCTCCTTTCTCCTGACTGACACTCCTGCGCCTTTTGTAGTAAGAGCCTTGTGAAAAGACCTTCATCTCAAGATCCTTAGCTTAATCTCACATGCAAACTCCCTTCTGCCACATATTCAGCCTGCTATACCCCTTGCCCAAATAATTTTCATTATCTTTGGTTCAAGAGGAGACAAATTCAACCTTTATTAAGCATGTATTACATGCCTTTCCTCTGTTAGAAACATTCCATACTGTATTGCACTAGATCCCAATGTGA
Organism: Antrozous pallidus; assembly: GCA_027563665.1. Lineage (NCBI taxonomy): Eukaryota > Metazoa > Chordata > Mammalia > Chiroptera > Vespertilionidae > Antrozous > Antrozous pallidus. The sequence goes on along the minus strand of CM050522.1, from coordinate 74,543,001 downwards.
CTGGGCAAGAGAGGCCCTTATTACATCCATTCCATAAATGAGGAAACCAAGGGCTGCTCCAGTTAACTTACTCATTTCTTTTATAAGAGATGGAAATAGGATGTGAGTGCAGAGAAACTCACTCTTCCCTGCAACTTCAAACACTCCATCTCCAGAGCTATTATTTTCTCATGATTGAAATGACTGGATTGAGAAATGCCAAGAGATTTCATGTCTATGTTTCCCAAAGGAATGCTTGAGGGGCCTTTCAGTACTTTGAGATAGAGAGTCCTTTCTCTGTTCCTGGAGCAGGGGACGTCCCAAGTCCTTCCGTCTTTCTTCTGGGACTCTGCCCAGGATTCCCTGGTTCTGTGGAAGAGACACACCCGGATGCCCTGGATGAGTCATGGACTCTACCCAGAGCTAAAATGTGATGAGGGGTGAGCTCTTGCTTCCCCAGCCTGTAAAACGGTTTCCATTACAGTTTTTATGCCAGAGTAGTAATTCTGTCTTTTGATCCTCCTCCCCATGACTACAGAGCCTCAAGCAATGGACTGACTTGGCAGAAGAGTGAACAGGACACCGGAGAAAGTCTCAGACTGGAGGCCAGGGGGCCTGAAGGCTGTCTGAGCATTACCATGACTGGCCCTTTGACCTTAGATGAGCTTCTCCAGTCTCTGAGTCTCAGGTTCTATTGGGACTAAAAGTCTCAGGTCTTTTCTTCTCTTATAATTTAAAGCATCACTGTTGGGCTAAGGGAGCCATGCTAAGTAGAATGGAAAACGTCAGAAAGACTCTGGAAGCCATGCATTTGGAGATAACTTTGCCATGTGCTGCAGTTTCTCAACATGCAGGATGGTAGAGGTGCTAAGAGCCTGGAGCCTGCCTTAGAATTCCGGCTCCGCCCCTCTCGGCTGGGTCATCTTGGGCAAGCCTCTCTTTCTTCATCTATAACATGGGATAATGCCAGCCACAATGTCCTCCTCCTAGGGTTGTTGTGGGGATTGCACACCAGCTAGAAGAGTGCTGGCAACTGTTCAGTCCCAAGCAAGTGCTCATCTCAGGCTTCCCTGTCCATTCTTCTAGAACAGGAGTGGGATACATCCGGGCCACAAAATCATGTGGGCTGGCCCTGCCAAGGTATTAGGGGGTGAGTTAGTTAAAATTTTGACCAAATATAGGAGGCTAATTTTAAAGTTGATAACTTTATATGGCCCATGAGTGATGTTATAAATATCCAAATGGCCCCTGGCAGATGAAACATTCCCCACCCCTGTCCCAGAAGCTCTAGCAGAGAAAGGACTGTTGGCTTTAGAATCAGAGCCACAGGGCTTTTCTATTAGGGTACTTATCAGCTGTGTGACCTTGAGCAACTCCACCCAAGCTGCTGGTCCCCAGGTCTCTCATCTGTCAAACAGGGACAATAATAATAGCCACCGTGCACTGGAGGGAGGGGAGAGGAAAAGTAAGATGATACACGAAAAGTTTCTAGCAGAGCACCTGGCATATGGACAGTGTTTGCTCCCTTTGAAGTCATCCTCCACTTGTGTGATGGACTTCCACATTTCTAGGCAGCCCTGAATTTCCTTCTGCTTTCTTAGGTATCAGAGAACATACACTGATATTTTGTATTGAGCTCACATACTTGAAAATGTGTAGATTCACCTATGTCCTGATACAGAACAAGTGGCACAGATTTTTCCACACACCCACCCTCCACTCACAGCCTCAGTGTCTGTAAGTAATTAATGTAAAGAGCAGGCTGACAGTTGGCCACCCGAATGCATCTTAAATATTTAATTTAGAAAATGAAAAGGATGAGCCCAGCAAGCTGCTATAAACTTGAAAGGATCTTCTAAGGACTTGGACATATGGTGTTAAAAGATATATCCAAGACTTCTGGCATCGGGCCTACTTAAAAAAAAAAATGTGGAGTGACTGCTTCTGTGCGGAGTATCAGAAAAGGTCTGCAGAGGTGAGCAATGTGTCCTGGTATCTAGCCTGGGCTGAACTTGAGAGTGGAATCAGGTAGCAGTTGACTTAGCTCAACTTTTGGCTCTTTGAGATGCGAACAAAAATTCAGAAGATTTAGCGCCAGTGAGAATATATCAGACAGAGAACCGCCAAGGATTTGGCTGGATCTTGCTCTAGACTTAGGTCCTTTCTACCTGGGACAGAGGCAATGATAATCACATCGACTAACATTTGTTGAGCAACTGTGATGTGTAATATGGCTTTGTATTGTATTTAATGTGCATCTTATAACAAACAATGATGTACTATTACTATACCCATTTTCCAGATAAGAAAATTGAGGTTCGGAAAGTTTACATAACTTGCTCAGTCAAAAAGCTTAGAAATGCAAATCTAGAATTTGAATACAGGTCTGTCTGATGCTGGATTACTTTGTGAAAGCGTTAAAGGGAACAGATAACATCTAGTAGAAATAGTGCAGCCGTGGATCTGCTCGAAGGCCAAGAAATGGACTGAATGATGTCTTGGATATCCAAGATTCAGGGAGTCTGATGCTCCCTTTCTTTTCTAAATTGAATACACTGTGTATCTACATGAGTCATTCCAAATATGCTACTCTACATTCTTAATCTGAGGATCCCTTCTAAAACTGCCTCCTTTCAAAAGCACAGCATGGACGTTATCCATTCAGAAGTTACTTGCCTGTCTGCTGTTTACTAGAGAAAGTTTCCTTTTTGATCAAATTCAGTCAAAATGATTAGTACAGGCAATGCCCTGAGTATGTTTTTAAATTGACAGTAATATTTGTTGAGCTTTTATTCTCCTAGTTTGGATGGAGGGAGGAACATAAATGTTTAGAACTGACTTTATACACTGATTATTGCTACCAGTGCGATATCAGGGCCAACGTTTGGGGATATTCCCTAACATGTGGCACTCTCCCCCATATTCTCACCCATCCACCCATCATGGTGTAAATTGCTACTGTGCTTTACCTAACATATGATATTGTTGGCATACGTTTTATCACACTACACATATCCATTGGTGAGTGGCTTTTATGCAATTCAACATTGTGTTTTGAGAATTAGGCCTGTGGTTGTTACATGTACATAAAGTTTATTCATTTTGAACTTCTCTATGAGGAACTCTTATGTGAATATCCCACAATTTAATTTATCTACTCTCCTATTGTACATTTAGGTTGATTTCAGTTGTTCAAACACCACTGCAATAGGCATCCTCATACACAACTCTATGTCTGTATTTGCATAAGTCCCTGTGGAGTAAATACCTAAATATGGAATATCCAGGTCACATAACATGCCCATTCTTATATGTACTAGGTAATATGAAACAAATTGCTCTCCAAAATTATTGTAGCATTTACCTTCTCAACAGCATTTAATGGAGAATAGAGAGTTTCTATTTCCCTGCATCTTACCAGTAATTGATATTGTCAGTTATTTGACAATCTGATGGGTTTGACAAAGTGTCTAATTTTCTAAATTTGCATTTGTTAGCAAGGATTTTTTTTCACATTTTAATGTGCATATATTAGGGAGAATAATTATCTTTTATGTACTTATTGGCTGCTGGGATTTTCCTTTTCATAACCTGCCTGTTGGGGTCCTCACTATTTTTTGTCTTGCATGTCAGTATTTATTTTATTGATTTGGAGAAATTTTTACCCTGTGAAGTCTGCATTCTAATACTTTATCAGTTAAAACAGACAAAAACTTACAAATTATCCAAGTCTGCGACTCATTCTATACTTTTTTTGTGGTGTCTTTATAATGCAGACTTTTGGTTTTACTGTACTCAGAATTATCAAATTTTTTTATGGTTTGAGCTTTTATGTCTGGTTTAACAAATCCTCAAATCTGAGGTCAGAGTTATTTCTCAATCATTTTCTTAGAAAAGTTTTACTCCTTAAATTGTGATCCCCAGTCTGCCTGAAATGCATCTTGCTCTAATTTTGTTTTGTTACCATATGGAAAGGACACTTGTAGCACTTATATCAGTGGTCGGCAAACCGTGGCTTGTGAGCCACATGTAGCTCTTTGGCCTCTTGAGTGTGGCTCTTCCACAAAATACCACGTGCTGGTGCGCACATACAGTGCAATGAAAACTTTGTGGCCCATTTGCAGAATTTGGTTTTCGGCCTGGGTGAGTCTGTTTTGAAGAAGTGGCTTTAGAAGAAGTGGGGGTGTCGGTCGCATGTGGCTCGCGAGCCGTGATTTGCCGACCACTGACTTACATTGTCATTTGCCCTTACCCTCTTTACTTAGAATGGAGTGTCTCATATTGCCAAGTTTTCATGTGTCTATTTCAATGTGCTTGATTCTATTAAACTGAATAGTCTCCTCATATCAGTGACATATTGTCTTGAATATTATGCTGTTAGAATAGGGCTTGGTATCTGGTTTTGGTGATCTTAATGATTTTTTCTAAAGTTAAAATTTTTTCTCTATTCTATATGAAGAATATAATAAACCTTCGCTGGTGAATTTCAATGAAAATCTTGCTGAAATTTTCATTGAAATGATAACACATATATGGACTATTTTGGTGAGAGGACAGAGACCTCTTTATCTTTCATACTGAATGTTCTCTTCCACAAAGATTTATTCAGGCTTTCTTTTATGTACTTTAAAAATTTCTTTAAGTTTTCTCCTAAAAGTTCATATACATTTTTGCTTAAAATTATTTGCAAGAGTTCTGACATTTTTCTTGCCACTATAAAGTATCTTTAATTTTTATTAAATATACCATTTTTCCCCCCATTGGAAGAGCTGTTTTCTGGGAACAGAAATAAATTTGCGAATTGATCTTGCGATTCACAGAATTCTCTTCTCTAACTTCTCAGATTTTCTAATCATCTTATCAGCAAGTGAAGGCCATTTTATCTCTTTCTAAAAATCACGTTTGTTTTTCTCATTGCATTGGACAGGGCTCTTCGAAAATGTTGAATAGTTGGGTTGACACTGGGCTTCCTTGCTTCCTCTAGATAAAAAGGGAGTTCTCATGTTCCACCAGAGAAATCATGCATCATGACGGTTAAAAATGCAGGCTCTGGGGTCAGGTGGGTTTGTACTTAAGCTCTGTCACATAAAAGTTGTGTGACTTGGAATATATTTCTAATAATGATATTTATATATAATGTAAACATATATGTATACAATATGTATTCTCTATACTATATATTCTCCCTCTGTGTGTACATATCCTATCTAATAAAAGAGTAATATGCAAAGTGTCCCTCTGATCAAGCCACGCCCACAAGCCAATCAGGAGCAAATAAACCTCAACCAAGATGGCTGTGGCCACTGAGAGCAGGAGGGAGGCTTGGGTTTCCCCAACAATGAAGGAAGCCACGCTTTCCATCTGCCCTTGCTGGCCTAGGCCTCCACTCAATGCTACAAAGTTTCAATTATAGAAGATACATAAATCCAATAGAAATGGCGGCAGCCATGGAGCTGGAGAGAGCAGAGACTAGGGTTGCCTGGGTGATGGAGAAAGCCAAGCTTCTGCAGCCCTAGTGCTTAGGCCTCCACTCTAGGCTACAAAGTTCCAATTATAGAATTTAAATAAACTCAGACAAAAATGGCTGTCACCATGGAGCAAGCAGAAGGCTTGGTTGGCTCTGCTCCAGGCAACAAAGTTTTAATTGTAGAACATAAATTAATCCCAGATCCCAGGGCCTCCTCTTGGGTCACTGGGGAGCGTTGCCAGCCTGCAAACCACCACAGGCCCCTCGCCCAGGCTGCCCCATGCCCCAAGGGAACCCCCATTCTAATCTTGGACACCCTTCAGGGCAAACCAACTGGCCCCTACCCATGCACCAGGCCTCTATCCTATCTAATAAGAGAGTAATACACAGATTGACCATCACTCCAACACAGAAGAGGGCTTCCCCCATGTGGTTAAAGATTCTGCCTCCAGGTGGACACAAGATGGCCACCAAAAGATGGCCTGCAGGGGAGGGCAAATGGGAGGTTCAGGCCTGCAAGAAAGGCAGTTGTGGGCAATCAGGCCAGCAGGGGAGGCAGTTGGGAAGGACCAGGCCTGCAAGGGAGGGCAGTTGGGGGCGATCAAGTCTGTAGGGGAGGGCAGTTAGAGGTGACAAGGCCAGCAAAGGAGGGAAGTTGAGGGCAAACAGGCTGGCAGGGGAGCAGTTAGACATCAATTAGGCTGTCAGAGTAATGGTTAGGGGGTTATCAGGGCAGCAGGCAGAAGCGGTTAGAGGCAATCAGGGAGGCAGACAGGTGAGCAGTTTGGAGCCAGCAGTCCTGGATTGTGAGAAGGATGTCTGACTGCCTGTTTTGGCCCCATTCCAGTAGGATTGGGTCTAAATGGGCAGTCAGACATCCCTCAAGAAGTCCTAGATTGGAGAGGGTGCAGGCTGGGCTGAGGGACATCCTGCTCCCCGTGCATGAAATTCGTGCACCGGGCCTCTAGTAGTGTATCCTACCTAATAAAAGAGCAATATGCAAATTGACCATACCTTCAATCAAGGTACACCCACAAGCCACACCCACAAGCCAATCAGGAGCAAATAAACCCCAACCAAGATGGCTGCAGCAACTGAGAGCAGGAGGGAGGCTTGGATTTCCCCAGCAATGGAGGAAGCCAAGTTTTCTACCTGCCTTTGCTGGCATAGGCCTCCACTCAATGCTACAAAGTTTCAGTTATAGAAGATATATCCCAACAGAAAGGGCGGCAGCTAAGGAGCTGGAGAGAACAGAGGCTAGGGTTTCTGGGGCGATGGAGGAAGCCAAGCTTCTGCAGTTCTAGAGCCTAGGCCTCCACTCTAGGCTATAAAGTTTAAATTATAGAATTTAAATAAACCCAAACAGAAATGGCTTTACCATGGAGAAAGCAGAAGGCTTGGCTCTTCTCCAGGATACAAAGTTTCAATTGTAGAACATAAATTAATCCCAGATCCCAGGGCCTCCTCTTGGGTCACTGGGGGAGCATGACCAGCCTGCAAACCACCATACGCCCCTTGCTCAGGCCTCTCCACACCCCAAGGGAACCCCCATCCTGATCCAGGATACTCTTCAGGGCAAACCAGTACCAGGCCTCTATCCTATATAATGAAAGAGTAATTTGCAGATTGACTATCACTCCAACACACAAGAGGGCAGCCCCCATGTGGTCAAAGATCCTGTCTTCATATGGACACAAGATGGCCACCACAAGAAGGCCAGCAGGGAAGGGCTGTTGGGAGGTTCCAGGCATGCAAGGGAGGGCAGTTGTGGGTGATCAGGCCAGTAGGGGAGGGCAGTTGGGAGGGACCAGGCCTGCAAGGGAGGGCAGTTGGGGGTGATCAAGCCTGTAGGGGAGGGTAGTTTAGGGGTGACCAGGCTGGCAGAGGAGGGAAGTTGGGGGCACACAGGCTGGCAGGGGAGCATTTAGACATCAATTAGGCTGGCAGGGTTGTGGTTAGGGGGTGATCAGGCTGGCAGGCAGAAGCAGTTACGGATAATCATGGAGGCAGAGAGGTGAGCAGTTTGGAGCCAGCAGTCCTGGATAGTGAGAAGGATTGGGCCTAAATGGGTAGTTGGACATCCTTCCAGGGGTCCCAGATTGGAGAGGTTGCAGGCTGGGCTGAGGGACACCCCCCCATGCACAAATTTTGTGCACTGGGCCTCTAGTATACATCTAATGGAGAATATACTGTATTTTTCATAAGTACATTATATTCTCTCTGTATATAATATGTATATACATATATATATTATTTAGAACAGTGCCTACCACAGATTATTCAGTAAGTATTTCATAATTATTAAAAATAATAGTTATTTCATGCTTTTAATGAAATAATATAATATTTTATAATTATACTAGAGGCCCGGTGCACAAAATTCATGTGGGGAGGGGATGTCCCCCTGAGACTGGCCTGTACCTTCTCCAATCTGGGACCCCTTGGTGGATGTCCGATTGCCAGTTTAGGCCTGATCCTATGAATTCCTCTCACAATCTGGGATCCCTGGCTTCTAAATGCTCTCTTGCCTGCCTGCCTGATCGTCCCTAACTGCCCTCCCCTGCCTTGCCACTGTGGCTTTGTCCAGAAGGATGTCCAGTCTAATTAGCATATTACCCTTTTATTAGTACAGATTTTTTTCCTCTGTTCCTCTCCTTTTCTTACTCTTGTGGCCTGATGTGGATTTATCTTATATTGAGTTTTTGAATATAATTTTAATTCATATTTTCAATTTACTAATTTTCTATTGATGGCTTTTCTATGCATTATTCTTGCTGCTATTTTACCTATGTTTGCTTCACAATTTCTTGTTCTTCATTATCTCTTTGAGAATTACAACCTTGCTCACTAAAAGTCTTTTATTAGATTAAAAATTTTTCCATTGTCTTTGATTTACGTCCTGATTATTGTTCTGATTTTTCTGTGGTTTTGATAGTATTTTAATGCTTACTTGTTTTTGGTTTCAATTTAGGACTTGCCTTTTTTTTTTCTTTTCAGAATTAGCTGTTTCTTATGTTTCATAATTTTGTATGTTTATCTGACCTGGAATGAGTTCTGTTTTGTCCTGATATATTTCTTCCTTCTCTAGATTTGTGATATTTTCTTCCAGTGGACTCTGGGTCAGCTATCCAGATCTGTGTTTACTGTAAACCGTTTGAGATTCCTGCTCCAGAGATGGAGTGGGGAGATTTTGATCCGGTTATGTCAGGGAGCTTATGGGTTGTCCTAGCTGAATTCTGGCTGCAAGGGTGGATCTGCACACACTGGCCTACTTTGCCAGGTGGCTGTAGCCCTGGACAGTGGTCACAGAAGCGCTGAATCTTTAGTCTTTTCTTATTAATAGGGGATCTCAATCTCCCTCTTAGTTCTCAGCAGAAAGCCAGACTGGAGTTCGCCTTGTCTCATGCGGAACATTATTCCCTGTTCTTCCCATTGGAGCAGAAATCCTGAATGCCTCTGCCTGCGTTGGACTGGAGTCCAGAGGTCTGTAGCTTCAGCCCATTCCTTACCTTGTTTTCATTCTATTTCTCATCCATAGCGATGTTTATGGTAGGTTTGAAGTCAGCTATGTGTTTTGAATGTTCTCTTTACATCTGTTACCATCTTTGTAAATGGGAAGGAATGCCATCTTCCCTGGATTGCTCCCTCTGTTTCCTATCTGACAGGAGTAATGGAATCCCTAAGCGCCAATTCTCTGCACGTCCACCCCTGTTTGTTTCATTGTGTCCCCAGAACGAGGGAAAACACATTACCAGACATATTAAAACTTTTATTATCTGGCCTCTGCCCCTTATTTACATGGAGTGGCTTTTAACTCTGAATACACCTTGCTCCCTCTCACCACCAGGCTTTACCTCGGGCTGTTTCTCCAGCTGATGTACTCTTGACCCTCTGTCTTCTTTGTACTCAGTTCTCCTGATCTTTCTCATCTCCCTCTACTGTCACTTCCTCCCCTATTCCTCATGCCATGTGCTTTCAATCACCCCCCCCCCACACACACACACCACTTGCTCTATGATAACACTTATCTCATTTCCTCGTAACCACATTTTCATTCATCTTTCCTCCTAGATTGAAGTTCCTTGTGAGTAGGGCTTCTGTTTTGCTCATTCACTCCTTACCCACTCCACCTCGCACATCATAGACACCTAACAAATATTAGGAAAACGAGGAAATGAAAGGAAGTGCAATTCTCTCATTCATCTCATTTCTTTCTTGCTGTCCAAAGGGAGCCCTGGCTCAATGTGACATGGAGGAAAGATTCATTCTATCTGTATCACCAGCGAGCTGACAAGTTCCAGGGCTCAGCCATGACTTCCATAGAGGAAACCAGAGGCTGGAGTGATGGAGGGGGAAGAAAGGGAAATTCCAGTGTGGAAGTAGGAGGGTCCATAGGAGCTGAGTGAGGATATCCAGTGCTCTGTGACAAAGGCTTCCCATCACCACCACTTCATGTGCTGGGGAGCGGGACACAGACCAGCCAGGTCTGCTATGGCTTGTGGCTCTCTGGTGGTTATTAGAGTATAATCCCCCTTTGAACTGGCTGATCCCTGCAGATTTGTAAGTGAAAGCCGATCTGAGCTCAGGGGCCTGGGGAAGGCGAAACCACTCATCCCCACTCCAAAGCAGATGTGGCTCAGTGCATCTGGACACAAGCCTGTGACCTTGGCTAAAGCGGTTGGTGCTGGGAATCTGAGTTCTACATACTGATCACCAGAGCAGCTGTTGGACCTGGCTTTCAAGATCCTCCCTCACGGGGTGCCTCTGGTGTGCCAAGATCTCTCTTGCTCCCTGCCACCGCCATTTTTATATGCAATTTTGTGAAAACACTTGCCTTTCATGTGGAGGCCAAGATGGTGACTTCATAAAGGTCAGGAAATGGGGAGGCAAGACACTTCCTTGAAAGATTTTAAATAAATTATTGTTAGAAATGAGAAATGGTGAATTGAAAGATTTAAGACGAGGAGACTGGTAGCTGGATGGGCTGAAATTTGCGATGTTTAGGGATGGCTGCCAATCTTTTCCCAGGACTTGAGTGGTTTTGCACTCATATTTTCTTTCCCTGCTATCCTTTATTTGCTATGTTTCCTTCAGATGGAGTTACAGTTATAAACATTTCAATTCTATATTTTTTTCATACTGTGGTAATGGGTTGGAATTGAGCTATAGTTCTTCTTTCCTGAAATATCCCGTTCTGCTGTGTGACACGAGACCACGCTTCCTCGTACTAGAAATACCTCGCGCTATTTCTCCATCTGATGTACTCTTTCCCTCTGTCCTATATTCAATTCATATCAGCGGAGCCATTCAGAATATCCTCTGATTATTTTGAAGCTTACTTGTCAAAACAGCAGAGGAGTATAAGGGAAGGGTGTATGCTTAGGTAGCAAAACCCACCATAGTATTTGCCCTACCACTTACCAGCCATGTGGCTTTGGGAAATTCAGGTTAACTGTCAAGGCCTCAATTTACCCATCTGTAAGTGTGAGTTACATCAAAAGCAGTCAGTTCAATGGCTCATGGAGAATAAGAAGGGCATTTAATAAAGCTGAGAAGTGGCAGGCACCAGGGACAATAAGAGATCATGGGTAGCCAAAACATAACTCCTGCACATGGTTACCATGAAGAAAAATAGACCAGGCACTGCCAGCAACGCTGATTATTTCAAGGGAAACCTCATATCTAGATTTTTATGAAATACCCAGATTTCACATCCAATTAGCAACTCATTAAAAATAAATAAAATAAACCAGCAATGTCCTGTTTAGGCAGAGCAAACATGTCTGTGGGCCAAACACAGCCTGTGGACAGTTAGTTTGCAACCCTGGCAGTGTGGGGGTAGATGATCTTGGCTACAGACTTACTGTCTTCAAAATCAGCTCAGATGCCTGGCCCCAGACCCAGATGGGGATTCTGAAAGCCTGGTAATTGGCTGCAGCATTAGCTTCCTGTCAGAGGCTGTTGCCCAGAGAGAAAGGGCTGGATTTCTCCTAAAGATAGAAAGGTCAAGGGCATTGTCAGCATTTGCAATATGGTGGGAATTACACTGTTCTGGGGACCAGGCACTCTTAATCCTAACCTTGGCTTTGCCCCAAACACTTGTCTGGACTTGGTTCCATCACCTCCCTTCTCTGATGCTCAATTGTCCTCTGTAGAATTAAATCTTTACGTCTGTGCAGTGTTTCACTCATTAGTGTATCACAGTGTAGTAGCCAGTCTTATTTCCTTGCATTTGCCCCCCTTATGTAATTCCCTCCTCTACTGAGTAGAGCTGATTTATATGACTAATTAGATGTTATGAAAGTGACAGATGCAATTTTTGAGGTCGTGTCTAAAAGAGCATTGCCATTTGTACCTGTATCTCTCAGGTTACTTGCTCTGGATACATAAGTGGCCATGTCATGAGGACACTCAAGCAGCACTGTGGAGAGGCCCATGTGCTGAAGAACAGCAACCTCATGAGTGACCCTGAGCCAGGACCACCTCAAATTCCTGACCTACCAAACTGTAAGAGATAAAAACATTCATCATAGTTCAAGCCACTAAGTTTGGCATTGCTCTATTGTGGAGGAATAGATAACTAATACAAAGTTATGATTAGTGCCATATATGCTCAGCATAAATTCCATAACACATTTTCCAATTTTACTGAGGTGTCATCTCTATATACAAAACCCTAATATGCAAATAGATTGAACGGCAGAACTGAACAACCGGTTGCAGTGATGTACACTGACCACCAGGGGGCACATGCAGAACATGGTGGGCCTTGACCACAGTGGGATGGTGGAGCAGATGAGCTGGGGCACCAAGTCAAGGCTGGGTGCCGGTGGCTGTCATTGGGATGAGACTCTACTGGCTACTGAAAATGTTTTGCACCCCATGCTGTGGTCCTGCCCAGTGCTCAAACCTGCTGCCAGTTCCGGAGTTGCCACTTGCGCCCACTGATAACACTGGCCCTGCTTACACCTGCTTCCAGCACCCAGCACCAGTCCTGATCACTTGGCGCTGTCAGTGGGTGAGAGTGATGCTGCCCGCCCCAATAGCCCCTGAGGCCTTCTCCACCTCCCACAGCTCCTGAGGGGCAATCAGGGCAGCAGCTGCCACTCACTCCCACTGTGGGCACTGGCCCCAATCGCTCTTCGCTGTCAGCAGGTGCAAGCAGGGCTGGCACCTTCAGTGTGTGGAAGTAGCAGTGGCAAGAGTGGTGCTGTGGCAGACAGGGGACTGAAGGCTGCAGTGGGAGGGGCCAGGCAGGGCTGTGGAGGATAGGCTGAGACCTGCCTTTGTGCCCACTGCTGCCTTGCAGGCCACAGTTCCTTTCAAGGTGCATGAATTTGTGCACTGGGCCCCTAGTTGGGTAAAAAAATTATAAGACATTGAAAAGTGTACCTCATGCTACTTCATATACAGGCACATGTGAGAGGATTCCCACTATCCAGTTAATTAACATAACCATCACCCCACACATTTATCTTTTATTTTTTTGTGTGAGAACATTTAAGTTATACCTTTTTCTAAAAGCAAATTTCAATTACACAATACAGTGTTATCAACTACAGTCACCAAGTTTTACATAGCATTCTCAGACTTTATTCATCTTATGGCTGACTATTTATACCTTTTCATCAACCACTTTCTATTTCCCATATCCCTCAGCCTCTGAAACTAGTTTTCTACTCTCTGTTTTATGATTTTGATTTTTTCTTTTTTTTATTAGACTTTCCATATAAATGATACCAAACAGTATTTGTCTTTCTCTGTCTGGCTTAGTTCACTGAGCATAATTTCCTGAAGGTCCATCAATGTTGTGGCAAATATCTATTCATATTAATGCATTTCTTTAAATGGTTTATTCATTTTATTTAAATACACTTGTCTTTCATGGATAATCAAACTTGAAAAGCATGGATAATAAATATCACTCTCCAAAAATAAAGATAACTGAATATTTAATTTCCTTGTCAATCTATTTCTGATCTACATAATGTTGCCTGCAGAAGCTCTAAGCCTACGGCATCTTCCTTCTTTGTTAATAAGGGAGATGGACAGAGTTTAAGGGAAGTTAAAGGCAAGCTGGCACCAAACAGACTTTCTCCTTGAAGTAAACAAATTAATTAAAAGAAAACTGAGCAGGGAATAACTTTCTCATAGTAAGATTTGATGTTAAAATGATTTCTATGCCTCCAAACTATCCTGCAGGCCCAAAGGAATATTGTCATTTCTTTTTGGGGAAGGAAATTGGATAATATCTATTTTGTTTGTTTTAGTTTAAGTTTTAAAACATCCCAAGATAGCATCCATGTCTATTTGTATAGAGTAAGATCACATAACAAAATCATATAAAAGAGCCTTCCCCAGTGTTTAGTGTTACTATGAATGTAATACCTTTTGGTTATTAAAAAGTTCACCACTTACAGGAGTGGGAAGAATAGGTTTATAGTTGTTTGTATGGAAAAGAATACAATAATTACCAAATATTAATAATACAAGAATAAACTGTTTTGCAATCAACTAGTCCACGACTATAAACCTTCATTTGCCTCCCCTGTATAAAGCCCTGCACCATTCATTGGCCCCTTGTAACTACCAAGAGAATAGGCCTGTCCAAGGATCACTGTCCCTAATTGACCGTTCAGGAAGTAGGAGCCCTGAGAAAGGACATAATGCACCTCAGCAGTTAGCCGAGCATGGTTAGGACCTGAGTGTCCCTACACCTTGGTTTCCTCCACTGCCCTATGCCGCACACACAGAACTGAACTCCTGGCCTCTCAGGTAGGGGCTGCATCCCAGCTGGACCCCTGAGAAACTGGAACATGTCAGGGCCTGAAGAAAGGCTAGGATGCCAGCATCAGGGATGGCTTGGTGCCTGGCAAACAGTCACCAGCGCGGATCTTAAGGAAACAGAGAAGCTGAGAAGATAGCACTGTCAGGCAGGTCAAGGAGAGCTGCCTCTGCACTCTGGGGGCCATCCCAGCTCACAGATGAAATTTGCAGCTTCCTAGAGGAAAGAGCACAGACTTAACATGACAGAGCAAATGCACCCAAACAATGCGCCAGTCCCCACAGAGATGCTAAAATGCGCTTTTCAAATGAGCAGCACACATTCCAGTCTCTTGAACTCTGTGGCTAACTCCCAGCCCCTATCTCCCTTTTGACTATATGATGTTTTCAACTTCTATTAAAAATACTTCTGAGACTCATATATCTTGCATTTGTTCAGGATTGAAGAGAGAAAACTATATACTCATGTACAGGAATGCATGCGTTGTTGTGATTCTCTGCCGAGTGAAGAAAATTTTTTTAATGAGTATTGGGTGACAAAACATTCAGACCAGATGGAAAGCAAACTTGTTAAAGCATTTTGATGAAATAGTTTGGAGGCTATTTCTAGATATGAAAAACCCTGCTTTCTCAGTTCTGTTCTTTATCCTAAGGTATTTTATAGGTCTTAGAACACAAGTCCACAATCCTGGAAGGTTCTGATCCTCTCATTCCATCAGAGAAGAGATTTAGGCACCCAAGATTTGGACCCAGACATGGTGTAAGGGATGTTAGTGAGTCATTAGTAGATAGGGGACTAGTTGATTGCATAAAGTCACATTTTACAAAGAAAGCACATTTGATGTCTTTCTGTTCTTTTATTAGTTTTAAACTGTCAAATGGATTTCCCCCACCCCTCTACCTCCCTTTAAGTTTGGAAAGCAATTACATTCCAGGGAGGCTGAGATCTGGTGATAAAGGACTTGATTCAGGTTTCAGACATGGATCCGTTTTACAACGTGCTTATAAAACTGTGCAGGTTGGTCTAAGAGTGGAATGGCTGATGCTGTCAGATGGCAAATGATACAGTGAGAGGGACATTAAGATCTTTCTGCGTCCTTCCTCTCCTCCTGACTCCCAAAGGCACAGGTCTTTCCTTGGAGCAGCAAAGTCTCCTTGTTCCTTGCTGGGGTCAGCACATGGATTGACACTGTCAGCTGTCAGACCCAGTGGGTCAGCACAGCAGAGTGGCTGGTCCAGGACAGTGTGGGCCCCCAGGAGCAGAGGTAGGGCTCGTGCCCCAGCAGCCAGGGAGCAGGAGCATGCAGGGGCAGAGGATGATCAAATGTGGGTGTTCCAATGAACACGTGCATCCCAGAACCCAAATCAGAGGCAAAGGCTCAGGGACACCTTGTCACAGGCTGCTTCTGCTTCAGTTCTTCTTCATTGTTCCAATGGAAGCTTCACCAGTTAAGGGTTTAGACGGAGAGTATGAAAATGGGTCTGTTCCTCATACTGTTTTTTACCAATTTGAAACAGAACAGCTAGCTCAGACCATAACATTTTGTCTGATGCAAACTTATTTCAACCTAGGTCAGAGGAAAGGTTTAAGTCATTAAATTCAGGCCAAATCCTAACATATGGGTCTTACTTGACAAGCCATTATACAGACTACATTATGAAAAATGGCTTTTTTTTTCAATAGCCATCAAACATTAAAATGGAATAAGGTATCATTATAAAGTAATACTGTATTAATTTTTGTTGAATCTCTTCACCCTTTTCATCCAGACCCCCAGTACCCTCTATTCTATGAACCTATGAGTCTTTTTATTTTGTTTTTTTAGGTTATTTTGTTCATTAGATTCCACATATAAATAATATAGTATTTGTCTTTTTCTGACTGGCTTATTTCACTTAGTGCAATACTCTCCAGGTTCATCCATGCTTTCACAAAAGATAAGATTTCCTTCTTTTTTTTTTATGGCTGAGTATTATAGTGTTGTTTGTGTGTGTGTGTGTGTGTGTGTGTGTGTGTGTGTATGTTTGTTGTTGAAAATATTACATGTCTCCTTTTTCTCCCATTGACCCCACCCCATCCACTCCCACCCCCCAGGACAAGCCCCCCTGCCCCAGTGTCCATGTCCATTGGTTATGCTAATATACATGCCTACAAGTCCTTGGGTTGATCTCTTGCCCTCTTTTCCACCCTTCCTTCTGAGGTTTGACAGTCTGTTCAGTGTTTCTCTGTCTCTGAATCTATTTTTGTTCATCAGTTTATGTTGTTCATTATATTCCTTCCACAAATGAATGAGATCATGTGATATTTATCTTTCTCTGACTGGCTTTATTTTGCTTAGCATAATGCTCTCCAGGTCCATCCATGTTGTTGTAAATGGTAAATATTCTTTTTTTTTTTTTTTTTTTAGCAGTGTAGCATTCCATTGTGTAGATGTACCACAGTTTTCTAATCCACTTATCTGCTGATGGGCACTTAGGCTGTTTACAAATCTCAGCTGTTGTAAATTGTGCGGCTATGAACATAGAGGTACATATGTCCTTTCTGATTGATGTTTCTGATTACTTGGGATATATTCCTAGAAGTGGGATTACTGAGTCAAATGGGAGTTCCATGTTTAACTTTTTGAGGAAACTCCATCCTGTTTTCCACAGTGGCTGTACCCATCTGCATTCACACTAGCAGTGCACTAGGGTTCCTTCTTCGTATCCTCTCCAGCACTTGTCATTTGTTGATTTGTTAATGACAGCCATCCTGCCAGGTGTGAGATGGTACCTCATTGCTGATTTAATTCACATCTCTCAGATGATTAGTGACTTTGAGCATGGTTTCATATGTCTCTTGGCCTTCCGTTTGTCCTCTTTTGAAAAGTGTCTATTTAGGCACTCATCTACTGATGGGCACTTGGGCTGTTTTCAAATCTTGACTCCTATAATTAATACTGCAACAAACATAGGGGTGCATTTATTATTTCGAATTAGTGTTTCAATTTCTTTGGATATATTCCCAGAAGTGGAATTGCTGGATCATAGGGTGGTTCCATTTTTAATTTTTGAGGAGATTCCATACTGTTTCCCACAGTGACTGTACCAATCGTCATTCCAAACTACAGTGCATGAGAATTCCCTTTTTTCCACATCCTCACAAGCACTTGTCTGTTGATTTATTGATGGTAGCCATCTGACAGGCATGAAATAATATCATTGTGGTTTCAATTTGCATTTTCATTTGCAGATGATATCATATTGTATTTAGAAATCCCTAAAGACTCCATAAAAAAACCACTAGAATTGATAAATGAATTCAGAAAAGCAGCAGGGTACAATATTAATATTCAGAAATTAGTGGATTTTTATACTCCAATAATTAACTATCAGAAAGAAAAACTAAGAAAAAAATCCCATATCCCATTTATAATTGCAATAAAAAAATAAGGTAGCTAGGAATAAATTTACCCAAAGAAATAAAAGATGTGAACATGAAAAAGTATAAGATACTAAAGAAAGAAATCAAAGAAGATACAGCTACATGGAAGTGTATACTGTGTTCATTGGTAGGAAGAATTAACCTCATTAAAAATTTCCATACTACCCAAACCAATCTATCAATTCAAGGTAATTCCTATTAAAATATCAATAACATAGGTTACAGAACTAGAATAAATATTCCAAAAATTATATGGAACCATAAAAGACCCTGAATAGCCTCAGTAATCTTGAGAAAGAAGAACAAGGTTGGATATATTATGCTACATGATATTAAACTATGCAACAAGGCCTGGCAATCAAAATATCATGGTAGTGGCAAACAAATTAGCATGTAGGTCAATGGAACAGAATAGAGAGCCAAGAAATAAACCCACAACTTTACAGTCATTAATATTTGATAAAGGAGGCAAGAACATACAATGGGGTAATGACAGTATACTAATAAGTGGTATTGAGAAAATTGAACCGATAAATGCAAAAAATGAAATCAGACCACCACCTTAAACCATACATAAGAATGAACTAAAAATAGATTGAAGACTTAGATGTAAGTCACAAAGCCATAAAAATTCTAGAAGAAAACATAGGCAGTAAAAAATGAGAAATTTCTCATATCAGTATTTTTTCTGATATTTCTCCTCGGGCAAGGGAACAAAAGAAAAAATAAACAAATGGGACCACAACAAATGAAAAAGCTTTTGCACAACAAAGGAAACTACCAACAAAATGAAAAGACAACCCACTGAATGGGAGAACATATTCACCAAGATACATCTGATAAGTGGTTAATATCCAAAATTTATAAAGAACTTATACAACTCAACACCAAGAAAATAAACAACCCAATTAAAAATGGGTGTAGGACCTAAATAGACACTTCTCTGAAGAGGACATACAGATGGCCAATAGATATATGAAAAGATGCTTGATATTACTAATAATCAAAGGCATGCAAATTGATATAATATTTTAGATTTCAAGTATAAATTTTTGAGCTAAAAGTTAAATAAAATCAGAGATATTTATGAAGAGATGATGGTAACAACCAGATTTTGTAACAGTTAGCATTTATTAAGCACACACTGTTCTATGTTCCAGCCACACTGCTTACACATTTGTTTTTTTTTTTATGTATGCTACCTCCATGGCTCTCTCAACTCTAACTAATGTTGTTTAAAATTTCAGACAATTTTATAAGGTAGTTGTGATTATCTTCAAAACATTTGTTAATTCAACAGATATTTATCGAGTGTCTATTATGTTCTTGGCATGATTCTAGGCCCTTGGGATCCAAGAAAGTTAGATAAGACATATATAACTGTCCTGATGTTTACAGTTTTGTGGGAGAAAACATTAACTGCAAAATGATTCTGTTAGGAAGGATACAAAGTGGTGAGAGAGCATAATGAGGAAATGGGAGTCTTCAGATACAATGAAGGCCTCTCTTTCTGTATGGTGAATTTGCCAGGTGAAAATAGGTGTTAGAACTATCCCAGGTCAACCTCTGAGGTGGGCAAGATGTCAGTATGTTCTAGAAGCTGAAAACAGGTCTGTGAAGTGAAGGTGAAGTGAAGAAGGTCAAGAGGAGCCAGGATGACTAGAGACATTTAGATCTTCTCTCTGAGTTCTTCCCCTCCTCCTGGCATCCATTATGGAGGCCTGTGGGTTGTGAAGAGAGGTGAGATGGAGAATCTGAAGCATGGATGAATTAAACCTCTTTTCTAAGGCCATAAAGCTTGTAAGAGCAAGCTAAAAATAAAGCACAGCAGAACTATATGTGGATGTCTAACTATAATCTATCTATCTATCTATCTATCTATCTATCTATCTATCTATCTATCGCCCAATACATATACAAATAGAAATCCGTATCTATCTACCCATATACTTAAATATATATATGGCTAGCTATCCATAAGCTACTATGTACCAGAAACTTTAGGCTCAAGATACAATGACAATAAAAAAAATATCAAAGTTCCCATTCTTAGGATCTTCCTTCATTAAGTGCAATATTGGGAACTAAAGCCAGGGAAAGGGATGTAGAGTGAAGGGGATTCTTTTAGAGAAGGTGCCTTAGACCTCTAAGCAGCGGCATTAACTTGAGGGGGGCAGCCATCAACTCTGTGTTCTGAGCTCAGAGAGCTTAGTAATTACCAATTTTGAAGTACTGAAAAATGTCCTTATCCTCATAATGTAGCTTGAGACACACCATGACTAGTGTGTTTGTGTGTGTTGGTAAAATATTTTCCCAGACCAGAGACAGCAAGGAAAGGTTAGCCTGAGTTGTGATTTGGAGGCTTCAGGTTAGTAAAATTTTGCCAGATGTGGAGAGTTATGGAGGTAGCATTCATAAAATGAAAGGACCTAGCCAGAGGAAAATGCAAGTGGTTTGAGATGTAGGGAAATGCTGCCTTTGGTGTCTCCTCACCAGGAATCAGTTTCCTGGAGAGACCATGATGTCATTTTCAGTAGATCATTCTTTCAGCTCATTCAAAAGCAGACTTCCCACCAAAGTGTGAGGGAGATTGACAACACAACCACAGCCAATAAGAATTCATGGGGAAGACCAATGGAATTTAGTTACTGCTGGGTCTGGACAACTGCATGGTATCCCTATAAAATATTGAGGATTAAGCCATACCCTTCTCTTATTCTCTCTCTTCATTTTCATTCTCTATCTTCCCCCCCACCCAACATAATTCCTATCACTTGAAAAGATTTACTATAGAGCAGAATTCTGAACATGGTTAGGATTAGATATTACAATATATGGTGAGTGGTGAAGGACCATTTATCATGCTTAGTCTTTGGAATGTCTAGACATGAATAAAAAGTAAAAAGCCATAGTTGTTCTTTTTTATGGCTGTCAAGTGGATTAAACTATTCAGGATTAAATTTGACAATGTACAGGTCAATTTCAACCACTTTGGGCTTCTTTGCAGTTATGGCCAAGATATTTCAGTGTGAACAAGGTGATTTATTGGGTCTTATGCAATTATTATTTAGAAAAGAAAGATGATGTGCTTTTGACCTATTGTTCTGGAAACTGTCAGGCACCTACCCATGATTCTGTCCATCTATCCAGAGGCATATGGAATTTCAGGAATGACACAGAGAGAAGTGAGGCCTGCCCTCTATTTCCCAAAAGCTCACAGTTTGGTGACAAATAAGCAAAGGGGAAATTACAAAAAACTGAAGTAAGAAAAAGATGGTGGCAGGATCAGACGTTTTGGCACTGGGAGAAAGGATCTCAAATAGGATCAGGGTGCTTGGGGATAATGTGTCATAAATACTGATGACTGTGCTAATCCTTGAAGAAGCATGTCCTGGAGCTTGGCAGACAGAGAAGGTGAGAAGAGATTTTTCAAGACACAGAAATGGTATGAGCCTGTGCAGAGGCACAGAGGAGTAGGAGAGCAAGACTTACCAAGGGAACTACAGGATGTTGGCACAGCTGGAGTCCAGATGCATGCTGGGTCAGGTGCTGAGGGTGGCTGTAGAGGAGAAAAGAGTGGTCAGCACTGAAGTTCTGCAGTATTCAGGGGGAAGGTTATGAGAGGCCTGGGACCATCAGAGTGAACTTGGATGTGATTCTAGTAACTATGAGGAGCCATGACTATATTTTCAATGAAAAGTATCTACCAATGTTTTAGAAGTTAGATTATTATTTTATGGCATTTAAAAAATAATGATTATCTCAGTAGAGTGAAACATGGAGTACATTATCACAGGTTACAGAGTGTGAGGAAGTAACTTAATTCTTTTTTTTTTTTGGTAAGGGATACCAGCTTTTATTTTTCCCCTTTTCACAAAACATAGTAGAAGTAATACAGAATTAAAATCACAAAAGTAGTTGGTAGAACATGTATACACACAAAAAAATCCAAGTAAGAAGACAGGCTTATTTACAATGAGGAAACACATGTAAATTAAGGTAGCTTGTAGTTTTCATATGAAACAAAAAACTCAAAACATATGCTACTTGGGTGCCATTGTTGACAGCAATATTGAAGGGGAGAAAACAATACTTATTTAGGGACAGATATACCACAAGATCCAGGTTTTACAGCATCAGTGCAATAAATTCACAGAACTATATTACAGCTAGTTAATCAGAGTTAAAGAATTGTTCCCAAATTATGTCACATTTTCGGCCCTTAAAAGGTTCATTCCACTGATTTCAACTACTCTAAACATCTAGTTACCAGGAGGGAAAATGATTCTAAAACGCTTTCCAAGAGTTAGAACATCGTTATAGACCTAAGGTCATCTATCTCTACCCAAGTTTGCTCTTACCAACAGCCCTTATAATCTTTAGAGAAATATCTAGGAAAAAAAGTCAGATGCCAGCATAGTCACCACCTTCTAGACCAAATCTATGGGGATAAAGCAGCCAATATTACCATAAAATGAGAATTGAAAAATGAGTGGGAGAAAATTATTTTCTACTGAATCTTGACGAAACACAGAAAGAAGACTTTTGTCCTTTATTAGTTGGTCTTAAAAAACATAGGCACAAGTCTTCATCTCTTATGTACTTTAGTTTTAGACAGCTGAAAATCTGAAACTAAAAATATGCTAAAAATCCTAAATTCAAGCTTTTGGAAGCCTGCTATTAAAAAGTCTTTAGGACCTACTAATTGGAAAGCTAAGTGGAACGGGAGAAGAGTTCTAAAACTGTCAGGTTCCCCATTTCAGAGGATCAGTTGCTCAGTTTTGCTCAAGGAAGAAACCAACACAAACTAGAGCATGTATTAGTTTCATTTTTTTTTCATGAGGATGCTTCTCCGTGGTATAGAAACAGAATTGGTCTCTTCATTGAAGTGGTAAACTTGGTCTCTATATTCTTGAAGCTGGACATTTTTTTAAGCAGACTGGAAAGGAGACGGTACAACCAGTTTCCTATAGCCACAGGCAACTATATCTTGTATCTAGCTAAAGCAAAGATCAACTTGAACAATTATCTAAAATCATTTGTTAACTGTACTAAAGATTGAAGTTCATCACTGTATTATTTTAAAGGAAGCTGCCTTAAGTACGAAATCAATTAACCCTCGTGAGAAAAATCAAAACAAGTTGTATTCATGACTTGTCCATATAAGGCCAACTAATGAGAATGCACCCACATACACTTGACATGAAGACACTGTATAAAGTCTTGTGTGGCAAGTCTGAATTTCTAGTAACTAAGAGCACAAGGCATGAGAGCAACGAGCTACTTCTGTAACACTTTAGTATCCATGTAATAGAAACTGTTCCCATGCACAATGTACACTCCATTAATCACATTGAATAAAGATGTGTTACTCATTTTTCTTTTCTTTTTGCTTAAGAAGCTTGTTCATCTCCCTTTTGGCCATTCCAATGTACTTCAAAATGATTCCATACTGGTTTAGTCCAGGAAGCAACAGTAAGAAAGTCACAAACAGGTAGGTGAGAAGAAGGTTGTAGACCTGCTGTCCCACCCAAGCAACCACAGCAAGAGACATGATCATGGTCATGAAGTACATTTTCGGCTTTTCCTCCTTTAGTGTAAAGAGGCCTTTCCACCAGCCCACAGTTCTGCGACGAGT
Organism: Antrozous pallidus; assembly: GCA_027563665.1. Taxonomy (NCBI): domain Eukaryota; kingdom Metazoa; phylum Chordata; class Mammalia; order Chiroptera; family Vespertilionidae; genus Antrozous; species Antrozous pallidus. Next base: position 74,519,709 of record CM050522.1, on the reverse strand, counting down.
TTTTACTAGATTGCTGCAAATTTCATGGAATCTTTGCTGCTGCTCAGTGGTCCATTTATTGGAGCCAAAAATTCTAGGCGCCAGGATGGGAACGAGGTAGTCAGCCAAGCACAAAAACATAACAAAACAGGAAACAGCGGATAAAACAGATGGATCTAGATAATAGATATTCAGAAACACCAAGGAAACCACACCCACGATGGCAGGCAGGTGGAAACCAGGCTCTTTCCCATCAGAGGACTTTATCAGCCATCAGCATCACCTCTCCCCATCCTTGCAGCTGCTCTTCCAGACTTGCAGTCTCTGCAGCCAGCAAGTTGGTGCTGCGATTATCTCCCTTGGCCATGGTCTCCCAGGTGCCGCTTCAGCGAGCCCAAGGCAACCTCCGAACCACCCTCCATCTAAAATCCGCATCGCGACCCAGGCCGGAAGTCACTTAATTCTTTGTTTGTTGGTCCTAACAGTGTAAGCAGCCCTTTCATGGACCTCTTCTAGATCAAGCAGATAATCTCACCATAAAAATCTTGCAGATAATTTTAAAAGGGAGGGAAGGCACAAAACCATCAAAACCTAGAATTTCTCAATAGTACTTCCATACTGCATGTACATTTCTCTCAGAGCCTGACACTTTGCCTGGGACAGAGAAGATGCTCAGTAGATACCCAAGGATTTGATTTGCTAGTGACAAAAAACAAGCTGTTTATGAACACACAGTGAATCATTTGTGTTAAATATGAGGAATACCAGTAATAACAGCAAAAGTAGGTCAATACCAGCAATATTGCAATAGCTGCATAGTTATCGTTTACTGGAGACCCACCCTCAGCTCCAGGGTAGTGCCAGGCTCTCCATGCATCATCGGCTTTAATCCTCACCATCCCCTCACTGCCCAGCATTACTATTTCCCTTTATAGATGGAAACACTGAGATTGACCAAGTTTACTCTCAAGGTCACACAGATGAAGAACAGAAAAGCAGGACACTAACCAAGGACTACTTGGCAGCTTAAGTCTATGCCTTTTTCCTCCTATTGCCGTTCCCACATATTTCCAGGTGTTTCTTATGAAAGAAGAAGCACATTTGTTCCCCTGCTGTCAAGGAGAAAAAGCAGACCAGGAGATCTCGCAGGTTGGGAAGGAGGAGGGCTTTGGTGAACTTAGTGAGCATGGCGGCTCTCAGGACACAGAAGTGACTTTTCTACAAGGCTTGGCCACCTATCCCTGGAGATGAGACTTTGATGTGAAAAGCAGACAACTATCTCATATGGCATTTGTAGAAGAATTTATATTCTGGCTGGTAGGATAAAATATTTACTTCTATCTTTATGATCTTGAGATATTTTTTGGGTAATAAGTAAAGCTCCTGTCATCTGGGTAATATTTCACATTTGATAGAACATGTGCACAGAGCATCATATTTGGTCCCAACTGGCTCCCTTTTGGAGATGAAGTAACTGCTCCTCAAAGAAGCTGCATGACCTGCCTGAAGATTCACAGAGTGAATGGAAGATGCAGGACACAGACCTGGGTCAAATAACTCCAAAACCAGTGCTCCTTCCTCTAGCATGTTGCCTACTGCAGTGCAGCAAAAATCCAGGTCTGTGGGCAAGTATCACACAGAGGGCAGCCCCTTCCATGGTGGGCATGGGCTACATGCTGAGGCTATTTGTAAGACAGGCATCCCTCTTCACGTGGGTCAATATCACCAAAGCCTGGACTTCTCTCTGAGAACAAAGCATCCTTAAGGGTCTCCCTTAATTATCTTCATCAGTGTAATTTGTTGCTTCCTGTCCAGCTGCTCCCTTTCCTTAGTCAATTTACACATCCAGAGAAGCCAGAGGGATGATTCTGACTCCAATTATTTCATGACTAGTTATCCTTCCTGACACCGAGTCCAGAGCACGAGTCTAAGTCCCCCTCTTATGCAGCCTTGAGGGCCAACCCCTTCTCAGCCAGGAGCACGCTGACTGCTGACTGTGGGAAGTTTGCCTGTATGCTAAGTGTAAGCAGATGTCTCCAGCTGCCGGATTGTGTGGCCATATGAAACCAATCACCGGCTTTGCACAAACATGTAGCATCAGGCCAAAGTCTAAAGGTGCAACCAACTCATCCTGGTTCCCATAAAACACTGGGTGAGGAAGGGGTGGGAGTGGGAGACTGGTCAGAGCAGTCATCTAAGGGCAATGTTTGCATGGTTCTATGGGATAAGAATGGTGAAACTGGGCCAAAGGGAATGCTGCTCCAAGTTATGATAGACGCTCAGACTGGTCTGGTGACATCATCTGGGCACTTTCAACTCTGCACACATGGAGGCATTAAGGTGTGGGGGTGGAGGTGACTTGTTCATAGCTATCTGGTGGCTCAGCTCGGGCTTTATCGAAGGTCAAAATGCTCAGTCCAGTCCATTATGTGAGACTGCCTGTGCCATTGGCCTCTTTGTATAAGGTCATCCTGTCTCTGTTGTTGTGAATCCTGGTGGCTTTTGGGGTGACTTTCTAAACTGAGTAAACTTTCCTAAAGAATAATGATAATGAGTGCCATTTGATGCGGGGATATAGCAGGTCAGGCAGGATGTTCAGTGTACTGTGTTATACTTAATTATCTTCGTCAGTGTAATTTGTTCCTTCCTGTCCAACTGCCTTTTCTTCTCATATTTTAAAGGAGAGGAAACCCATATTCAGAAATATAGCTGCCCAAGGTCACAGCTTGTAGGTGGCACAGCCTAGATTCACACCAAGATGGATCCCAAAGGATTTGTTTAAAGGAATCAGTGAAGTTGTATTGAGTCATTCTTGACTAGCAAAGGAAGATGGCTGGCTAATTAGCATTTATTCATTTAAAATGAATATTTTCAGCATCTATTTTATGTCTGCAGCACCTGTGGCTTAAGTATGTACATGTCACTTCCATCCCTGTGGGAAAACAGTCTGGTGGTGAAGTTGGAGAAACAAATAAACTCTCCTTTGCGTTCATGTGACACTGCTGGTGAAACTGGAAAGGAACCAAGAACTTGTCCAGGGGTAAGAGAGGGTTTGCCAGAGAAAGTGACACTTTTCATTCAAACAAGCGAAGATGACATTCAAAACAGAAGTTGGTAATGTGTATAGAAAGGTGGAAAGGGAAAACTGAATACTTAAGGATCATTAGATACTGCCGGTTTGTTGAAATATAAATGGGAAGCTTCAAGATGATAATAAGTATACAGGTCACAAGGACCATGACAGTGTTGTTAAGGGGTTTGGAATTTTTCCCATGGATAGATTTTAAGAAAGAGTGACATGATCGACATATCATTTAGGATTAGGATGGATTGCTGGTAATGGAAAACTCCAAATTAATACTGGTTTTAAAACCACAGAGATTTGTTTTTCATATAAAAGTCTGGAGTTTTGTAGCTTAGGATTGACACAGTGATTCTTATTAGGAATTTAATGTCTTTCCAACCATCCATATATGTGGCCTTTAAAGTCACATTCCAGGCAGCAAGATGGGAGCAGTGATAAATAAGAGACCCAGTGGAAGTGTTTTGGTCTGTATGAATGACTATAACCAATGCCAGAGACTGGCTGCTTTCTCAACAACAAGCATTAATGTCCCACAGTCCTGGAGACTGCAAGGCCAAGATCAGGGTGCCATTATGGTCAGGCTGTAGGGAGAGCCCTCTCCCAGGTTGCGGACTGCCATTCTCTCACTGTGTCCTCCCTCACATGGTCGAAGGGTTAGGGGCTCTGCGGGGCCTCTTTTATAGGAGAACTAATCTCATTCATGAGAGTTCCACTGTCATGACCTAAGTACCCCCCAAAGACCCCACTTCCTAACACCATCACTTCGGGCATTAAGATTTCAACATATGACTTTTGGAGCACATAAACCTTCAGACCATAGGAGGAAGGCTTCTGCTCTCTTTTAAAGAAGAGTCTCAGAAGATTGCGTAAGACACTTCTGGTTTGTTCCATTCATCAGAAATTAGTCACCTGTGCATATCCAGCTACATAGAAGATTGAGAAATTAATTTTTACTTGGACAGCCATGGGCTCACATACAGGTCAGGATTTAAGTTTCTCCACTAGAAGTAGAGAATGATTATTAAGGAAAGTTACTCATTGATGCCTCAGGTAGGTCTAAAATTTAGAGATCGCATTAATGTCCTTGTAGCAGATTGACAAAGAAACAGAGACATGACTAAAGATGTGAGAATAAGGCTGCTGGCTTACATAGGATTGGGAGATACACTTCTCCCTCCCTTTCTGCCCCCTCCCCCAACTACTTAGGCTTTGCCCAGTTAAGGGAATTGTGCTCTTATTTCCCCACTGTTGAGTGAGAGGTGGATATAGGTCTCTTTCAGCAAATGAGTCACACTCAGGTTGGGCAAACCTGTTTGAATATGCAGGATGGACCGCAAGATGAACCTGGCTTAGACTGCATCCTTCATTGGCTTAAAACTCTGCTCATTGGACTTCTGACATATATCAGATTTCTTATTCTGATCATTTATGGAGCCAGGGCATGTAAAAGGAAGTTTTTATTGGTGCCATTCAGTTTAGTAGAGTTAACATGTTTTGTCTAATGGATATTCAGAGATGACAAGTTATCAGCATGTGCTTTAGCAAGAAAACATGAATTCAAAACTCATCTCAGGTCCTTTCCTTTCAGAGTCTTCTCCAGCACCATGTCTATTGCCTTCTCTCTGGCTGTTTTCTTACTTTTATCTCTTTCCTAAAATGTTTTACTTCAAGTAAGATGAAGGAAGAGATCACAGTAACCGTGGTGAGTGTCCCCAGGAAGTGGTGGCAGAAGAGTCGTCAAAACATACAAAAATTTGGTCGTAGGCTCTGAAGGCTCTCTTCTGACTGCTCACCTCTATGCAGCCCTTTTCAATTCAACTCCCATCCCAGCAAGGGTATCTAGAGTCCCATAAAAGAAATAGCCCGGCTTTTGTCCAAACTGGCTCACCCAGGCCTCAAGATCTCCAAGCCATTTGCCTGAACTTTGTATTGCACTTTTTCTGCTAATGCCTTAGCCTCTTACTTCCATAGTCCTGGCTTCTCCAGTTTTACTCACCACACTGCATAGTAGGCACCCAAACCATTTGCATTTACATCATTGATCATGTTTACATATTTTAAATCTTTCCAAGCCTTTTCATAAGGCCTGCCAATTAATTCTGATAATCTCACTAGAAAGTGGATTGTCTTTGCAGTTTAGATGGCAAAACCAGTTAACTAAGCACAATTTATTGTCTCACGAATTTCCTTTACCTCTAGGACACTTAGTGCTGGGGGACTTAGGGAAAGGACTCATCTCTATTAACTGCTGGCAGCCTTATGCCTGAAGACAGGGGACTTTGGGGGGGGGGGGGCGGGTTTCTTCAAAGATTTAAAGCAGAAGTCTGAAACGGAAAGCCCTTTTGCTATCTGGTCTCCAGTGGAATCTTTCCTCTACCTGTGGTTCTGGGGCATTTTTATTACAAAGTACTGGTCTCGTGACCCACTGGAGAGCATCCCTGAGGGACTGTGAACAGGACCAAGGAAGCTTTAAAGAAAACCCAGGCATCTCTCTCCATTCCATCCCTACCCAATCTAGCAAATAGACTCCCGGCAGCATTTGCTGAAGATAGCACTGTTTGCATAAAATTTCCATTAATACATCTGGTTTTCCTTTTGAAAAAGGCCCTCAAACCTCATAAAACTGAAGTCTTTTTGAATCAAACCACAAATTCCTTATAGCTAACCTCAGCAAAACTCTCTACACACTCTGTGTATTTAGTCCCGACCCTCATTCCTCTTTTATCTCCATCTTCATTAACTTAGCTGGAATCCAGTTCACAAGGATAAATCAAGTTTTTTAAAATAATACACTTTATATTAATAAAAAATTATAGGCCAATTTTTTTCTTAGACCTTTGATTTAGAATAGCTACCATTTATTGAGCTCCAACAACGTGCCAAATGCTTTACGTAGTATCCCACTTAATCCTGCAACAATCCTGCATGGTAGGTGGTATTTTTCCAGTCTTTTCAATGAGGAAAGGGAAACAAGAGAAGTAGAGTAACATGCTCAGTGCCTTGCTCTTGCTATGTGATGTACATATCCAGTAATTCAATCCAGTTTGTCAATCTCAATGTCCTCGCTTTTCCTGTGTCTCTCTACATAATAGAGAGACTTAAATTTCAAATATAATTTTATACTTAATATAATTCATTTGCCTTAGGTGATCATTATCTTGATTATTGACTTCTTGGTGATAATGATTACTTGCCATTGCTAGTAATGTGCAGCTACTGTTCCCTGGATGCCATGCTAATCACTTAACATACCGTGACTTGACTTCTTACAATAATATCTCGAGGCAAATATTACTGTCACCATTTTATAGATTCATAAACAGCAAAAAGGTTTGTTAATTTGCCCAAGATCATGCTGTACTCTATGAATTGGTGTGCAGATGTTAAGGGAAAGCAAGACCATGTATATACCAGAACCTTGGAAACATTTTCCACAGTTAACTCATTCAATCCCAACAATCTCACAAGGTAAATAGCATTATCATCTGCATTGCACAAGAGAGGAAACCGAGGCACAGGAAAATGAAGTGACTGCTGAGGACACACAGCTAGTCAGTCAGGTGTGGGGTGGGGATGGGGTGCAAGAAGATGAATCAGTACAGCTCTGGGTCCCAACTCAGAGCTTGGAACCACCCACCCCCTATCTGATGTCAGAACTTCTCTTCTCTGAACTGGTGTTTATGGGAGTGAATTTAAAACTGTCACTGCTCCAGATCCTTTAGTCTTCAGTGACTTCATTGTGTCACAAAGACAGGATTTGATGCATGTCATGTCAGTGATGATTATAGTCATTGAGACAGATCTGCACTGATGTCTGGGGCTTTGGACCGAATGTTAATGACATACAAAGGTAACCTGCAAGAAATACACAGCTCTACCAAAAAGCTGGAGATCTGCTGGCAAGAAGAACCATCATGGACTGTGATGGGTTCCCCTGCCTTTAGGCTCTCTGACAAACAGTGCTTATGTGGTCACAGCTTACCTAAAAACTGCAAAACCACACTGGAGTCTTCTGAAATATTAGAAGAGAAAAAAAATTAAGTGTGGGTATGAGTGAAGGAGGGTCAGTTGGAAGATGGAACCTTCAGTAAAACATAGGGGAGAGAGATCAGCCCATTTACTTTTCAGGAATGAAGGGCAAGGAATGGGAGAAAAACCAGAGAGGGACTTTTTCTTTCATTGCCGGCACGGAAATAGAGACATCAATATCCAGGAGAATCCCTAGTTGCCAGTGGGGCTCCAGGTCTGGATTATCCATGTTTGATTTGAAACTTTCTTCTCTAGTACCTCTGTGGTTATGGGACCTACTCTGTTTGAAGGCTAAGAGGATTCCTGCTCATTTAAACTTTCTTTGAAGCCATATTTTATTAATCAAATACCTGTAAGAACTGAATTCACATTTGTGTTTGTTTTAAGATGAATTGTTGGTTGAAATGCTGTTCAATTACATTTCTTAACATACTCCAGTTTTCAAGTAAAAGTGATGTCCAATGTTCACCAATGCATTGGAGTATTCCCCAGAACTGAGTTTTACCTCAATGTTCAAGAAGCATCTTCCTACCCTGGATTTACGGGAAGGTACTCCCCATTTTTATAGAGGAAGAAACCAACCAGAAAGGTGAGCTAAGTTATACCAGGTCACAGGACTGCAATACCCAGGAATCAGAGTTTGAAACGAAGTCTGTCTGACTTCAAAACACATGGTCTCTTCCCAAACCATGGGACACTAGCTCTCAGGAGAAAGCAGAGAAGTGAAACTATTAACTTAAATATGTGCAGGAGACTCCCCTTCCCCCATGGGAAAAACCTCTATATTCTAATTTGGAACATCAACCCTTTTGAGTCCCATGTTCGGGCCATTTCATGCTCTCAGTTGATTAATCATCTTTATATCCTTCTTCCATGTTAGAAAGTCAGTTGTTTATAAAGGTGACATTGATTTTAGTGAGCAAAGAGGTCACATATCATAATTTGATATGCCATTCGTTTCATTCACTGTAAACATTTCATGGTAAGTTGAAAAAATGGTCCTGATTCTCTACTAAGGTTGCATCCGTTGTCATGTGATGTTGCAGCTCTTTATTTTTAAATGTATTTTATTGATTTTTTTGTAGAGAGGAAGGGAGATGGATGGAAAGTTAGAAACATCAATGAGAGGGAAACATCCACCAGCTGCCTCCTGCATGCCCCCTGCTGGGGATGTGCTGGCAATCAAGGTACATGCTCTTGACTGGAATCAAACCTGGGACCTTTCAGTCCGCAGGCTGAAACTCTATACAAGGAGCCAAACCGGTTTCTGTGTGTTGCAGTTCTTTAATCAAGGTGAGCCATTGGGCCATGCTTTTATTCTGGGTGCCCTACGACTGAACTCATTCCAATTTTGATTCATCGAAGAGAAGGTGATGGAAGTTACAATGCATCGTTCTGAATCTAGCCTGTAAGAAGCTTTCTGGGATTCCCTCTCTCACCTCTCTGCATCCCTGCCATGCCAGAGGAACAACACTAGGCCGAGTGCAGGAGGAAAAAGGACACATGGGGCCAGCCGCACTCAGAAGCAGAGCTGCCTAACCAAACACAGCTAACCTCTTTCTCACGAGGGAGCCCAGGAGAAATCAGAAGAGCCACTGACTCTGCCTGCCTTAGATTGCTGACCCGCAGAATTCCTGGCTAAATGAATGGTTGTTGTTTTAAACCACAAAGTTTTGGAGCCGTATGTTTTTCAGCAGAAGATCATTGACATCCTTTTACTAAACATGACTGAGTGCCAGCATCGAGGCATGGCATGGTCCCTGTTCTAAAGGAGCAGCCAACACACCAAATGGGAAGTCAGACAGGTAGACAGATAGTCACAACCTGGCAAGTGACATTATTAGCCAAAGGAACCTGTGAGAGGGAACAGTCCTACCTCCCTGTAAAGAAGCCACGGTTTTAAGGAGCACAGTGCCCATTCGTTCCCATACTTCTCATAGTAGTGTCATCCAAACCTCAGTCTGCATCAGCGGTCACTCAGCAAGGAGCCGGAGGATTACCCAGTGCTATTTATATCTATTATAGGATCCCCATTATGCAACCTCAGATGGGCGCCAGGAGTTTGGGGCCAGACTTTTTGGAAGTGCCATTTTAAAGAGATACTGGCCTCTTTAAATATGAAATTGCTGACTGACTGGGGGTACAAGCAAAAAATTCAGTCCCTTGATGTTTTTAATGATTAAAAATTTTAATAGAGCCGTAGGCCCCAGAAACCAGGAACTTTTTATTATTATTATTATCCGTGACTTTTCAAGGAGAGAAACTGAGGAACTGGCATACAGTACAGAGAACTAAACCTGGGTTTGAATCCCAGCTGAGGCATTCACTAGCTATCTGATCTTCCAGAATCTCTATATACTTCAGGTTGTCTTTAAAGACATCTACCTTATAAGGTTATGATGAGGACTACATGTGTCTGATACATAATTAATCTTAGCTGATTTTCCCATTTCCTTCATTCTTTTCTTTTTCTTCTTTGTCCCTTTTTCTTCCCCTTCTCCCCTCCTTTTCCTCTCTTCCTTCCTTGCCATATTCTACCTTTCCCCTACAGACCTAATCAGAAGCCCCAGTACATTAAGCTTCATGAAATTGGTCCCAATTATTAGCAAAATGGATGAGTTTGAAGGTTTCCCCAATGTCTGTTTGTAAAAGCACCTTTTGAAAGTGGCTTTCCATGATGGCTTCAGTAACAAGATCACTTCATGATTATGAAGAGCAAAGACAAAATTGGAGGCAAGTCTGTTTTCAGCAAACCCTCTGCATTGAATGTAAACGCACCTCCCAGCCGCCTGCCTGTCACTCTGGCCCAAAGAAAGAAGGGTGGTTTAGTGATATCGTTGGCACCGAAATGAGGTAAGTCTCAACTGGCAGGAGCATTAAACATGACCAAAGACATAGCCAGACAGTCAGTCCTCGAATTTTTTTACTCAAATGTAGCACATTCAAGATTCTCATGCAAACCAGAGAGGAAGTGGTAGAATTCTTTCCTCTTCCTTTTCTTTGCTATTAACCTCAATAACATAACTCTAGGTCTAATTTTCCTTCTACAGAAAGAAAGTCTAACAGAAAGCACATGTGCACACTGAAGAAAAACAAAGGGGAATGAAAGTTGAATTTGTTTTTTTTTTTAAACTGCCTTGTTTAAAGTGAAGGTGAATGGACAGCCTCTGGAACACACAGTATAATGGGGAAAACTGCTTCTGGGTCTAGTCTGGGGCTAAGAGATGACCCAGGATAATGGGTGTGGAAAGTTGCCTCTCTGCTAACCCACTTTCTAGTCTCAGAACCTTTGCACCTAACTGTCTCTCTTCCTTTTATTTGGAGGAAGAGAGTGGTTTCCACTCAAATGCTGCCTTCTTAGAGAGATTTTCCTTCATTATCTTACCCAGACCAGCCATCCTATCACTCTCTATCTCCTATCCTGGTTAACTTTTACTTCAGAGCACGTAGCTAACAATGTGTCATATATTTACTGTTAACTTAATAAATTATCCATCTCTGGTAATAGAATACTAGCTTCACGAAGGCAGGGGTTTCTATCCGTTCGTTCACTGTTTTATCTCCAGCACCTAGTATAGAACCTGTCATAGGGTAAGCACTCAAAACTTACACTTGTTAAATGAGTAAGTTAATGAACATGCAAAGTTATTTCTACATCCAAAAGGTCAAAAAGCATAGGCTCACCATGGGCATTCTCTAACTGTGGCAGAATTCATGAATGTGCATACTCACCTGTGATCAAAATTGGGGAATCATGACCCTCCAGCAAGTCAGTGCCTCCCTCACGTAGACCCAACGGCTTGTGTCAGGAGCGTCCAGACGCTTTCTCTTTCCAGCATGACGTAATGTGGAGTGAGAGGCCTGAAGAACATGCTGTTCACAGACCAGACAGATGACCTCATCCGCTTCCCGGGCATTCCCAGGCTTTGCTGTTAAAAAAATTTCTTTTTAAAGATGTGAATAAAGCGTACCATGTTCAATTTAAAGACGGTTGTTTAAATCCTCAATCATTTGTAGACAAAATACTGACACTCACCTTTCAGCTCCCTGGTGGCTGAGGGGAGGAAGGTCATGTCAGATATTGTCTGGTCTGTTCCTTCAGCCAACTGGAATGAGTTCAGTCGTAGAAACTAGAACACAGAGGGGGAGAAGTACATTTTAGCATCGGCCACAGGGGACAGGCTGTGAGCAACTAACTGGGGGTGATGGGAGAGTATAACAACAAAGTATGCAAAGTGTTTCATTGACTCTAGAGGCTAAGGTTGTTCTTGGGAGTGTTTCAAAGGGTTAGGGCCTGAAGAAAGCATGTACCCCATCTCTCTTACATTGCTCGCTTACATTTAAAAATTCTCTTGGTTTTGATGTCTGGGTAGATATTAAAATTATCGTAGTGTGATTTTGAGATATTAATTGCTGTACAATTTGCAATATCTTCCAACATGAAGATCTTCACAAAAGCCTTGTAAGTGAGGAAAACAGAATTACCCCTATTGAGGGTGAGGTTCAGAGAAGGAAGGTGAATTGGCCAATGTCACACAGCCACAGTGCCACAGTTCTGATAACAGAACTCAGATCTGATTATCTGGTTATCTTTAAGTCCAAATCCCTCTAATGAAACTTGTAAGACTTAAACGGTGACCTCTATTTGTCAACCACAGTGTCTATACTGCCTCCATTTCCCCACATCTCTTTCTTCTTGTCAGCCACTAGCTATCCTATTTCAGACCCAGATCTGGGGCAGGTCTGGTGAATGAGTCTGTCCAGGAACCAAAATGAAGTCCACCTGGATGTCTAAGGAATAATCAACTCTCCAATGAAATTATTGACTCTGCCCTCCAAACTCACCCGCTCACCTGTTTCTATCAAGCTGTCTCTTTATCCAGAAACTGGTATCATAATTGGTGAATCCTACATATAGAAGTCATTCTTGGTTTCTACCTCTCCATAATACATTCCCCATCTGATCCAATTCTTATTTCCATTACATGGAGATTCATGAAAATTGAGAGCCGAAACAAAAATCAATTAAATGTGTTTATAATTTTATGACTTTATACATGGTAACTTAATATTAAATATCATAAGTAGATATTTTATTATTTCATCCATCTCTAATGTTTAAATATATAAAATTGCCCAAATAACTTCTGTCTTTGAATCTTCTTGGGAAAATGAGGGACCAGCCCTCACTGAATGCTGTCCTGTGCTTGGGCATGCAGTAAGTAGCTGATAGAGATATTTGCATTGATTTTCACAAAGCCACTTCCATCCCTGAACCTCAGTTCCCTCCTCTGTGAAATGAAAGTGATGAACTGCTCTGCTCCCTCTCCCATTTGGCGCCATGCCACTCTTCAAGGTAAAAGGTTGTGTAAAACCATATGTCTATACACTGGCTTTATTCTTTATTCCCCTATTTTCTTCCCAGGTGTTTGAGCTGGAAGGCCTCACTGCACAATTATACCTCCAGAACTTAACAATCCTTTCCCCGAGACTCTTTTCCTTCTTGCATCTGTTATATGAATAGGTTTTATAAGACATTTCAGGAGAAAGGAAATGACTGTTGACTCTCTGATAGTCACCTCTTACGTCGTGCCTCTTTCTTACCCCCATCCACCTGGATCAGAGGAGTAAGTGTTGTGTGAGGAGCATCACAACATTTAAGGGAGGAGATGTGGGAGGCCATTATAGTTTTGAAGCAAATAATGTTTTTACAAACTCCCTTTTCTTTAAGTTCAGTTGATCTGACACATTAGTTGTCCCCATGGGATAGATTACTCCATGTGCTCCATAAAATCTCCCAAAGTACTTCCTGGTATATGGCCTCTCAACTTTGATATTTATTTACTTTATCCTAGGAGCCTAGAAACAGAGTTCAGCTTGATAGGTGGGCTGTGGCTAATTACTCCAATCTTCATATAACTTGATTGGACACATCTGTAGGAAGGAACTGAGGGAAATGCTTTTATTTACTCAGATCAACGTAAAATCTTCAGAATCGAAATGGGGCCATTGTGGATTTAGATTCAGTGCATAGTTGCTGCTTCCCTCTGGAGGAGGAAAAGCATGTTTAATAGTTTTGCTTGTTCCCACCGTGTTGCTGTAGAGCCTCGCTAGGCCAATCTGTGTGTATTCAAGAATGAAGGGGAAACAGGCTGGGACCAAAACTGTGTTCTGGTCTCTACCCAAACACCCTTTTTTTGCAAATCCTAAAAGCCTTTTAAAGGCTGCTTTGATGAGCTGTCACATCACTCCCCACTCACGAATGAGATTCTAGTTTGTGGCCCAAGATGAGAGAAAGAAGAGCTGCGGCTCTCACGGGACAGCTCCGCCGCTCAAGCCTTCCAAACCCCAGAGACTTTATATAAATCGGAGATGCCCTGGAAGGGGACCAGCAGCCTTTTGAGCTCTTTGCCCTTCACTAATTCTGGCTCCGGTTAGACTCTGGCTCCGGGGATGAAAGGGACTGAGAGTAGCGGGCCTCAGAGAGCATTTTGGATGGGATCTATTCAGGCTGCATTTGCTCACCCTGCATTATGGGGTTTCCATGGCAATAGGTGCATGTTTCAGTGTTACATGTGGAGGGGCTGTGCCACATAGTCTCTCCTTGTCAGGAAACTGTGACACTTCCTTCCTAGTTACTGAATGGGCTCTGCTGTGAGTCAGTCTCGGTGTGATATGCACAGAGATGCCCTAGGCCAGCATCCAACATCCTGAAACCGCAGATCCTATAGGAGACATAGGAGAATGGAGTTTTCTCCAAAGACACCTGGCATGGTTGTGGTAGGTCAGAAACTGAGGCCCCTGTCCTACTCTCACTTGGCTCCTGGCCTCGCCTGGGTTTTAGGGCTACAAGATGAAAAGATATATCTGGACATTGCCCTCATGATTCTGTTCCAAGGAGTGCAGTTTATGAGGCAGCTGGTACCAATGAGAACTGCATGCATGAGCCTGGAGTGTTTGTGTTCTGTGTTGTCTGCCTGTTGGCCATTTGGCAAACAAACCTAAGACTTGGGTATTTACAAACAGTTCATGGAACCATAGAGTCATATTCAAAGGGAATCTAGATTAAAGTAATCATTTTATGAGAAAACATCCTCTCTTTTACTCTTGTTCCTACCCACCTCAGTTCATAAAATAGGACCCTCCGTTATCAGGGAGAAATTATTGGTCCTTTCTAGCCCCTTCACTTACTCATCCCTGCAGGAGAGGGTGTCACTTGTCTAGTGGCGACAAGGGTCTGATTTCCATTGGCCCATATTTCTCTATAGGGTGGGCCCACCAGTTTATGTTAAAGAGTATGTGACACATGACTGTCTTGGGTCCTCATGTATCTTGGTGGCTGTCTTCTATACTAGGCAGTCATTTTCATTTATTCGGGTCAGGAATTTCATTTATAAATAGTTGTATTTCAGAGTTTAAAAATAAGAACCCCTTAATACAGATCTGATTGAACGGCACATTATTGTTTCACTTGTAAAATGATTATGGAATTTTGATAGAGATATTAAACTTAAAGAATTGAGAAACTATAAATAACATTCTGAATTTCTAGTTTATCTTGAGAGATCTGGCAGCCTGGGGTCTACATGGTAGTAATCAGCAGAAGTCATAGGACTGCCACCTCTGTCCCTCCAGATGGGGCTGTACTGAAAGTGTCCCAGAGTGCCCTCCATGCCACCCCACACATTGACAATATTTAACACTCCGGTGTATGTCTGTGTGTGTCACCTCTACTAATCCTATGTGCATGCCTTATTCTTTGCAGGGTTCATGTGAAAGTTTGAGTGACAGGTCACCTGCTCTTTAGTATGTTTCAGTACGGTGTGTAGGAAGCTAGGATATCTCCCATGGCTGGCTGGGCTAGGGATTGCTCTGCAGAACAAGCTCTCATGTCAAGGTGCTGAGGTCTAATTACAGCTCCAGCTACCTAGCTCCACAGAGATGTCAGACAGAGGGGAGAACAGCACCAGAGAAAATGGGTTCTGGAGAGTAAACAGGATCTCACTAGGTAAAGAAGAAGAAGAAAAAACTTACTGAAGAATTATAATTAGGGGGAAAAAAGACAATTATAAGCACATGAAACTTCAAAAGACTATAAATATTTTGATATGCATAAAATATAGGATGTGTGGTAGAGGGAGGGGAGAGATGAAGCAGTGCCCCCCCGTAGTTAATGGAAATCTAGTGAAGATTGAATTTTAATTAATTTGTAATTACCTAAGTAATGTACAATTACATTTTATTTGAAAGGTCCAAAACATTACTGATACACTTCTTTTGTTTAAAAAAATGTTTTTATTGATTTCAGAGAGGACAGAAGAGGGAGAGAGAGATAGAAACATCAATAATGAGAGAGAATCATTGATGAGCTGCCTCCTGTATGCCCCACACTGGGGATCAAGCCTACAATCCGGGTATGTGCCCTGACTGGGAATCAAACTGTGACCTCTGGGTTTGTAGGTTGACGCTCAACCACTGAGCCACACCAGCTGGCCATACTTCTTTTTTAATCCATCTTATCTTTTTTTTACTGTTTTTTTTTGTGTGTATATATATTATTGTTTAAAGTATTACAAATAGTAGTACATATGTTTCCTTTTTTTCCCCCTCCCCATTGACCTCCCCCTGGCCTCCCTTCTCCCCCAGCACATGCTCTCACCTGCCCCCCCCCATGTCTTATATCCATTGGTTATACTTATATGCATGCATACAAGTCCTTCAGTTGATCTCTTACAGCCCCCGCCCCCCACCCTCCCATGCCTTCCCATTGGAGTTTGACAGTCTGTTCAATGCTTCTGAAGACAGTCCAGAGAGGGAAGATGCTGAGGACACCTTGCTTTGCTAGCAGTCAGCCGCTGTGCATCGCTGTAGGCTGCCCAGTACCAAACCAGAGAGTGTGAAACCTGCATTGCCACCATTTGCCCACCATCCAGATACCAATGCTGACATGGACACATAAGGAACTATTTGACATTGAAACTGGGACTGAGAACTGTTGGACATTGAAACTGAGACTCAAACATTTTTTGTTCTATGTTTACTTCTAATCCATTTTATCTTTATGCCCTCTTTTTCTACCTGAGCATTAGGGCTTCTCAACCTTGGTACTGTTGGTATTCGGGGCTGGATGATTCTTTGCTGAGAGTGGCTGCCCATTGCATTGTATGATGGTAAGCAGCATCCCTGGATTCTAACCACTGAATGCCAGTAGCACTATCCTTCCTCCCAACAGTTTGATAACCAACAGTGTTCTCTGGACA
Organism: Antrozous pallidus; assembly: GCA_027563665.1. Classification (NCBI taxonomy): domain Eukaryota; kingdom Metazoa; phylum Chordata; class Mammalia; order Chiroptera; family Vespertilionidae; genus Antrozous; species Antrozous pallidus. The sequence goes on along the minus strand of CM050522.1, from coordinate 74,503,356 downwards.
TTGCAAAATTGCCCCCAATTGAGAACCAGTGACCTAGCATTAACCGCTATCCTACATTTGCTGTAGAAGCTCATGGACCTACTTCTACACATTTACCTATATATATGTTTACCAGCAGAACCTGTTCTGTTTTTTCTTTTTTATACATGTACCATTATGTTGTGCATCAATTTATTTTATTTTTCCCATCACCATCTATACCCTCTATACCCTCTTGCATCTTCCTCCCCGCTCTTCTCACACAATTACCACACTGTCCATGTAAGTTCATTTTCTTTTTTTCTTTTTTTTTGCTCAATCCTTCCACACCTCCTCCTAACCCTCTCCACCAGAGCTGTCTGCCTGCTCATTTTTAACTTGCTTACTTCATAGACCCATGTGTCTGGGACAACTTAACATGCTGGGACATAGGGAACTGTCAGGTTTTTGTTCTGTTTTGTTTTGTTTTGTTTTTTGTTTCTTTGTAATGGCAATATTCTGTAGTAGAGCTATAGCAGTTTATTTATCCATAACATGTTATTGGACCTTTCATTTGCTATTTGTGTTTTTGTACTTCAAACAATTTTTCAATGAATTTCCTAACCCTATTTCCTCATGCACACAGATGCCTGTATCAGGAATTCAAGACAGTATCGCCTCTGTTCATCTCCAAAATGACTAAGCCATTAACTAGACTCTTTATGCTTCTTAGAGAAATGCTCCCTTCCTATTGAAAACAACCCTAAAGGGAAACGAAAAAAGGGGGCAAGGAAGAGAAGGGCAAAGGAGTGGGTGGGAGCAAAGAAAACAAAGAAGGGTTTAGCCACTCCACTGATTGGAACCACTGTGTTGCTGAGCAATAGTTCCGAAAAGATGAAGGGATGAATAGTGTGACAGGGTATTTCACATGTCAGAAGACACATCCTGGCACGACCATAGGGAGAGGGAGAGAGAAGAAAGAAATTTCCAGATTTGTTTCCCAAAGCTTCTCAAGACATTGCCCTCCCCTCTTCTGATCTGTCCCACAGTCCAAACCTACCTGCCCTTAACATCCTTTGTTCTAAAGAAATGTGCCCCTTTAATTCCTGCTTAATCCAATTAGCTGAGATATGTTTGATATTAAAAAAAAATCAGACCCCTTCCTTCCTGGGCTGCTAGGTTGGCACAGAGCTGGACTCCCCGTGGGATGTTAGTTCATAAGCTGCCCTTGTTTATCTCACTGGATTAGCCGGTGTGCAGTATCTGAAAGGCTTCCCTGTAGCCAGAGCCTTTGGGATTAATCAGCTCTGTCCTGGGAGAAGCTGGAATTGAAGATTCCCATTTTGCATGGGACCTTGATATGCCTCCCATCCTCTGAGACCTGGCTTCTCCTGGGAAGAATTGAACCCCCAGCTCTCCTGACTCGCAGACTTGATGCCTGCCCCCTCCCAAACCTCACACTTATTTGTGTCTTCAAGTTTTGTACATTATAGGTATCAGATGAATGTTTGGTCAATAATATGCAACTATTGACTAATCCATTCATTATGATGAGAATGACAATACTGAGGATGATGAAAGTTACTGCTTGACTGAGCCTGGTTAAATTTCTGACTCTCTCTAGTTTTCACTTCCCTTTTTACTAAAATGGGACTAAAATAATAACATAGAGATGGCTAAAATGGATGAGGGGTGATTTTTATTCCTATATGAAAACATAACTGCTCTTTGCAATCCCCTTTGCTGAGCCTGCCATACACATCATGACAATAGACACTCCCTGGGTAGTTAAGACTTGTACTGGTAACTAAGTATAGTAACTAAGAGTAAAGGTCCCATTGCTCAAGAATTTCTTGTTATCAAGGTAAATTCCAGTACTTTTGGAGCGAAAACTATAGTTGTTCTCTTAGATTGTATAATAGCAATTATAAAGTATTATGGACCTCTGAGGGAAATGTTGAGGTTCATGTATTTCAGGATTTTAATGTTTGTTTCATGTTTCCCTAATTTTAATAAAAATCACCAAATCTCAAGCTTCCTAACTCAGAACCATATCTCTTGTCCCACATATTCAGTGACAAGCAGAGGGGTTGCTATTTAGTGGCTGCTTCAGTAATGTGTTGCAAAGACTATAGAGACAGTATCCTATCTAATAAAAGAGCACTATGCAAATTGACCATACCTCTGCTACACCCACCAGCCATGCCCACCAGCCAATCAGTAGAGAGTATGTAAATTAATCACAATCAAGATGGCTGTGGCCATGGAAAGAGCAGGAGGGAGGTTTGAGTTTCCCCGGCGATGAAGGAAGCCAAACTTTCCACACACCCTGGCCGGCCCAGGACTCCACTGAATGCTACAAAATTTCAATTATAGAAGGTAAATAAATTCCCCACAAAAAATGGTGGCAGCTACAGAGCTGGAGAGTGCAGGAGGCTAGAGTTGCCATCAGCGATGGAGGAAGCCAAGATTTCCACAGCCCTGGCCAGGACAGGCATTTGCTTAAGGATACAAAGTTTCAATTATACAAGATAATTAAAGCCCAAGAGAAATGGCTATGACCATGGAGCGAGCAAGAGGCTTGGCTCTGCTCCAGGCTACAAAGTTTCAATTATATAAGATAAATAAATCCCAGGGTCTCCACTTGGGTCACTGGGGGCCGTGGCTGGCCTGCAAACCACTACAGGCCCCTTGCCCAGGTCTCCTCATGCCCCAAGGGAATTCCCATCCTGATCCAGGACACCATTCAGGGCAAACAGGCTGGCCCCCACTCATGCCCCAGGACTCTATCCTATCTAATAAAAGAGTAATATGCAAATTGACCATCACTTCAATACACAAGATGGATGCCTCCATGTGGTCAAAGATCCTACCTCCATGTGGACACAATATGGCCACTACAAGATGGCCAGCAAGGGAGAGAAGTTGGAAGGGACCAGGCCTACAAGGGAGGGCAGTTGGAAGTGATCAAGCCTGCAGGGGAGGGCAGTTAGGGTGACCAGTTGGGGGTGACCGGGCCTTCAGGGAAGGGCAGTTGCGGGGGGATCCAGATCTGCAGGAGAGGGCAGTTCGGGATGACCAGGCCAGCAGGGGAGGGCAGTTAGGGGCAAATAAGCTGTCAGGGAGTGATTAGGGGGTGATTAGGCTGGCAGGCAGAAGCGGTTAGAGCAATCAGGAAGGCGAGCAGTTGGGAGCCAGCAGTCCTGGATTGTGAGAGGGATGTCTGACTGCCTGTTTAGGCCCAATCCTAAACAATCAGACATCCCTCGAGGGGTCCCAGATTGGAGAGGGTGCAGGTTGTGCTGAGGGACACCACCAGCCCCCTGTGCATGAATTTCATGCACCGGGCCTCAAGTCTATATATAAAAGGCTAATATGCTGTCTATCTGGGTAATGATGTCACGTAGCAATGCCTGGCTTCCTCTCCCTAGTGACTAGCCTCCTTGGAGTTTCTTCAGTTCACGATCATGACTTGCTTTATAAGCAGGTGGAAACATTTTACACTTTAAGCAAATGTCTGTGAACCATTTTCCTGTGCTTAATCTCATTTGATCCTTATAGCAGTCCAAGAGTAGGTAGATAGGAGATTCAGTGGAATCCTATATTCTTTCCATTAGCTGGGAAACAAAGATTTAGAAAGCTTAGAAACTTGACCTGACTGAAAAGAAATGATGCATCATAAAAATGACTTCAGGTTTTCGGAATGTGCAGAATATAGTCAAACACTGCTGCAGTTAAATATTTTACCCTTTGTTCTCCCTGCATGATCTACAATAATAATCTTCTTTGTGTTGATACTTACTGCTGTGTTGCTGACAGTTACCTAAAAGAGAAGTTGGGGTGCTTCACTGGATTGAAAAAAGTTTAGCTAAATCAGAAAGCAGGTCCAATTAAGAAAGTTTATTCTATATATACATAAAAGTTGACTCACACATGCATGATACATATAGAGCTCCTGCTGGTGCCAATCACACATGTGTGTTTTGATCGGTCATTGTCGATTATGAATTTGGTTGATGCTTCTATTATAGGGAAAGGGTGAATAGTGATATTAAAATATTCCTTCTAATTAATTTCCTTTCAATGTGCATGAATCTGTGCACTGGACCACTACTTTGATATAAGAAGTGTCAAACTGATCTCAAGCATCAGTGTAAACGTGTGAATTCAATGCTCCAGAGATTTCACCCCTAAACAAATATTAGCAACAGTGAAGTGAAGCAGATCCATGGAAGGACATTGTACCTCGTAGACATGACCTGTGCCACCTAACTTATTGGAAAAGGGAATGACCCATGCAGACAGACTGTCCCCCCCGCCACACACACACACCACTAAACAATAGCGAGGCCTTTGGGAGACCCAGTCTTCAAGGATCTCAGTGGCTGATATGCTGCAGGAGAAAATCATGCCGTGGGAAATCAAATGTACAACCTGTGGCTTTTCACAAACGGAGGGACAAAAGCAGATTATTTGTGGTGGCGACAGAGACAGTCAATTTACTAAATATCTCCAGACTAAAAAACACACACATAAAAACACACACAAAAAACTAGCCAGTCCTTGTGGTTGAGCCATAGAGAAACTAACCTCAGAGCCATATGGCTGATGGGAATAAGGAGACTAATTTCATCTGTAAAATGATAGGCCTGGACGAGATAATAATCACTCTCATCTCTCCCAGCTCTTACCCATGGTTTCTTAGAGAAATCCCACTAAGAGATGTGGGTTCCCAGAACACCCAGGGCCTGGGTTGCCATGGGGATCCTGCTGGGGGTTTCTGATTTTCCCCTACAGCTGTGTGCATGAGATCCTCCTCTGCTCACTCATGCTCTTCCACAGCATACACGTTACCTACACAACAAGGATGCTGACTCTGAGGAGGCTAGTTTTCAGCCACACTCTAGTTTCTGGAACCATCACTGTTACTGGTGTGGTTCGAAAACAGAAATCAGACTTCCCTCTGTAAACCCTTTCATAGAACCCATGGCATTGGGTTAAAGTCCAAATCCTTGTCACAGCATCCAAAACTCTGGAACATGGAGTCCCAGCCAATCTCTCAAGGATCACTAGCCTTGGCTTCTGCCTCCTTCCACAGGACTAGTTGGTTTTCTTTCTTTTTCTTTTTCTTATTCAGATAGATCACATCCTCTCTTGTCTGGAGCCTTTGCCTATATTGCTTTCTATGCTCTTACAAGAACTAGGATGATCTTACATATGAAAATCAGATCACAAATGTCCCCTGCTTAAAATCTTTATGGCCTCCCATCACACTTAGAATATAATCAAATATCTTACCTCTGCTATGAGGTTTTACAAGAGCCAGCCCTGCAGTCTTTCTTCCATTTCCTGTTTTCTTTATGCTCCCCATTACAGCCATGGTCTCCCCTCACTGTGTGCTCAGAGTATGCAAAGATTGCTCTGAAGTTAAGACCTTGGCATGAGCACTTCTCTCTGCTTGCACATTGGTGGTCCACATGGTCACATAGCTGGCTTCTCCTATCTCAGTTTTCCACTGAAATGGAACTTCCTTGGAGTGGTCTTCTATGACCAGCAGGTCAAACAGAGCTCCTATGCACGGCACTCTGCTTCATTTTCTACATCATGGTTCACTTCCTGACATTTTGTGAATTATTCATTATTGGTCAACCAGCTGGAAGATTGACTCTATAAGATGAAAGACCTTTTCTGTCATGTTCAATACTGTAGCCCCAGTTTTTATAATAGTTCCTAGAACATATTAGGTACTCAGGATTTGTTTGTTGGATTAATGAATGAATGAATAAACATTTATCATCATCCTTTTCCTCCTTTCATATGTCTAACTTATATGTATCCCTAAGCTCCTCATTTAGACATCACTTCCTCTAGGAAGCCTTCCCTGCCCCTGGAAGATGAGCTGGGTGACCCTCACCTGTGTTCCCTTAACAGTTGTTACTTTTCTAAATGAAGTACTTAGGATGCTGAAGTCTCATTGCCTCTGAACTTGTCATTCTCCCCTTGACTATGTTCTCATGGGAAAAACCTTTAACCTGTACATTGCCACATTCCCAGTGTTAAGCTTAGTTTTTAACATTTCAATAATTTTAAAATCTCAGAATAAACTCCTTATTCTTTTGCTAAAAATACAAGGTGCATACTAGGGAAGTAACTCTGGTATCTTCTGGATTAATTCACTCAAGGACAAGAATGTGGAACTATTTTGGATTTCTGAACCCAAGTCCAGGATGGGGGTGGGGGTTGCCAACAAAACCTTAAGCAATTCTCAGACACCATCTGAGAAATCAATTCTGACACTATCTATGCAAAGATAACATCAGATTCCACAGGTTCAGAGTTCATTCCTAAAAACTACCCTTCCTTTAGATGCCTGTCTCAAGCCCAGGTTGTTACCTGTGCTTCTGATTGGCTGTCTAAAACCAGAGTTTCCCACGGCCTCCTCGAGTTCAATTAATTTTTTACGGAGATCACAGAACTCAGAGCAACACTTTCATTATTAGATAACTGGTTTATTATAACAAGCTATGTAACTCAGGAATAGCCAGATGGAAGAGATGCACAGCGGAAGGTTGGGGAAAGGGCAGGGAGCTTCCATGCCCACTCCAGGTGAGTCACCCCAGGTCTCCAATGCTCATCAGCCTGGAAGCTCTTTGAACCATGTCCTTTGGAGCTTTTTCTGGAGGCTTCATTAGATACGCATGATTGGTTAAATCACTGGCCATTGACCATTAAACTCAATCTCCAGCCCCTCTCCCTGCCCAGGAGGGCAGGGGGCAAGACTGATCCAGCCCTCTAATCACATGGTTGGTTCTCCTGGCAACCAGCCCCATCCTTTGGTGCAGTCCAAAAATCACCTAACATAACAAAAGACACCTTTATGTTCTCATTTAGGAAACTCCAATGGTTTTCAGAGCTCTGTGCCAGAAACAGGGATAAGACCAATACATACATACACACACACACACATATATATATATACACATATATATATACACATATATATATATATATATATATATATATATATATATGTTTTCTTATCATAACTCACAATATCCCAAGGACTATTAGCCAAGTGGCTGTTAAGTGTTGCTGTTTTACTTAAAATTTCTTCTGTTATTTTCACAAAAGCCCCCAGTAGGAGTAAATGGTGACTCCCGTGAAAGGATGTGCAAAGTGTGGTTCAGAGAGAACAATGACTTGGCTGATCTAGAAGACAGAAGTAGTCTTTTGTCTTAACTCTGTATGTTTTTCTCTTTTTAACACCTGCCCTCAACACAGTGGGGAGCTCACAGCAGACATACCCCTGTCATTTTGTTAACCATCTTCACATTAAGTTTCTCTTCTGGCCCCTCAGGTAGGAGGCCACCATCAGAGGTCTGGCTGCCTAAGAGAAGAGCCAAGACTCCGGATCTAGGTGCCCTCTGAGGAGTGGAGGACGAAGCCAGTACTACCTGGCTAAGCCGCGGGGCTGAAACGCCCCCTTCCATGAGATGTCCCACATCTGACCCCAGCAGCGTTTTCTGGCAACAACACTATTCTGCAAATAGTTAGATAAGAGAAGGAAATAGATGGGGCATTCATGATTGGTTGGTGATGACTTGCTTTTTTTGGAAGAATGGGTACTAGGTAAAATCCCAAGAGCTCTGGTGCCAGGTTCTTTCCTCCCTGGCACTTAGGCAGCTGGCAGGATGGGCAGTCACCTCCAGTTGCAGTGGTAACTGCTGGATTAGTTAGTTCTTTTTGCCCCTTGGCACCCTGCTTAGCCTTGCTGACTCACCCACTATCCTTCCAGCATCCTCAGAGCTCCCTGCACTGGGGTCAGGAGCAAGAGCAGCCAAAATTACCTGGGCGAGTGAAAGCACCACAGGTTAGACAAAAGCTGAACTTTGGTGCCTGAACAGTGGCTTTGTCTCTGAAAGGGTCTGTGTGGAGACCTCTACCTCAGTGAGCACTCTCTCCACACCATTCAGAAGGGCTCTCCTCGGCTGCCACGGTCTAGCCCTTGAGTGATTATAAGTGGTCACCCACCCTTCCTTTCCCAGCCTTGATGGGGACAGATGTCAGAGGTCCTGGAGGAAGTGAGGATACCCCACTGTAGGACCCAGTCTTGCATGCCTTTGGGAGACTCATTTCGCTGTTAGGAGCATCTGCTTACTGAGCCATTAATTGAGCAGTTCACTTATGTAGTGATGCTGGGTGTAATCTTATCTCAAGAGCCCCCTCTGGCTTTTTACTTTGTAATTTAAAGCTACACTTAGCTGCTAGAAGGCTGCCCGCAGTATATTTAGCAGAAGAAAGTTGCAGAGCAGTCATGGAAGGATCCCACAGTTGTTTACAGACATGTGTCTCCATTCTGTGTATTGTTTTGGTAATGTAAAGTAATTACCAAAATAATACAAGCATGCTTTGTAAGTTCACTCCACTAAATGAATCAATTCATTCCAAAGGCCTCTTTGCATGCTCACTTGATATAAGACATTTGGGATACAGAAATGAATCAAATAGGGGTGTTGTCCTGGAGGAGTCTAGTCTAGGGAACCTATGGGGATTTACGACTTACTATTGAAAGATGTTTACAAAGTAATTGATCTGCACTGAGGCCCGCTTGCTCCCATGTCTAATAAATAGAAAGGACACTGAAAGCCCTTTTCTTATGACACGGACTACATTGTTCACGTTCTCTCTAGGGCCACATCCTCTCTTTAGTGCTTCCATCGAACTTGCCCTTCCTGAACTCTTATCCAATCTTTAGTTGTGACAATAAATTAGGGCTTAATCATATACCATCATCTTCCCCTATTTTCACCGCTCACTCCCATTGTTTCCTTAGCTCACTCAGTCCGGCTCTGTCCCCTCCACTTCACTGGCAATTTTCATTGAGTCCTTTTACACACACACACACACACACACACACACACACACACACACACACAGTGGCAAAAACACACATTTGCAACAATGTCAAGACACGGATGGCTTGCTAAAATCCACCTGATGGTGCCTCCTGGATGTTGTAGACTACATGGTAGGTTCTTTAAGGCCTTTCATATGAACTGTCATTTTCTGGTCTCCATTAATATTGGCACTCTCATCTCCACTTCGCTGTCTCAGGATTATTTATGTTCCCTTATTGTGTCTTTCTCACCATCATACCTTTATTCGTGCTGTTCTCCCTGCCTAGAATGAAAATCCTCCTCTTTTCCTACTCATCTAGAAAATTCTTACTCATCCCCCTCCCTCCCAGCAAACACCTTCCTTTAAAAAATATTTTTATTGATTTTAGAGAGGAAGGGAGAGAGAGAGAGATATATAAACAATAATGATGAGAGAGAATCATTGATCAGCTACACGCCCTTACTGGGGATCAAGCCTGCAACCTGCGCATGTGCCCTTGACCAGAATCGAAACCAGGACCCACAGTGGGTACACTGTGGCCAGAGCCAGAACTCCAAGAATGTGACATTATCTACTGAGCCAAGCCAGCTAGGGCACCAGCAAACACCTTTCTGTCTTGATCCCCCACCCCTCCTTTTTAAATTTAGTTATTCTCTATTCCCTCTTGGTGAATATCCCTTTGGGGATTGAACCTCCCCTATTATGGGTAGAGATGCCTCACTGGATCCTTCGTCTCACCTGGTGGGTGCAGTCACAGAAAACACACTGAGCTAATTCAGGTCAAATGGACTCTCTCCAGGTGAATGCACAAAAACGCCCGGGTTTTTGTTTCCACCTGTGGGTCTGGGTCCAGATATCTGACAACTCCAGCCAACAATACCATCTAGAGCTGCCTGGCTCCCACCTATCCCATTTTCCTTCTTGAGCCTCCTTCCTTGACCTCAGAATTTAATCTTTCACTCCAGACATATGCTTTTTTAGATTAAGTCATCCAAAATTTGCCTGTGTTCCTTTTAAGGAAAACACTCAACAATAACAAGACTGGGAAGCAATGTCCTTCCTGCACAGTTCACAGGCTTCCTCCTTTGTCCTTGCTTGGCCTCTGGTTGTTCTAATAGATTCCTCTCTTATGGCATAATTACTGACCGCTCCGGCCCTTATATGCTCCCTGGTGGTATCTCATTCAAAGCTGTCTCCAAAGATTCTACGACAGCTTTTTCTGGCATATTGCTAGGGTCCAGACCAAGTTCATTCAAGGGTGAATGAAGTATCAGAACTCTTGTACATATAGAGCTAGTGTACTTGCTCTTAGTATTGATAGAAATGACGGTGACTTGACAGAGTAATTTTCTTTTCAATGGAGTTAAAGTTTTATATAATTGTCCTTGTAAAAGATATTATAGTATTACACTTAAGAGATACGATACCCTCCGTATCCATCAGGTCACAGTCAGGAAAATGGAAAGTACAATAGGAGTTTCAAATAGAGGGGGCTTAATATAGGAAGTTGATTATTCATGTGTTAGAAAGCCAGGCTAGCAAATAGAGGATACTAAGTAATCCAGACATTGGTGACTAGAAGAAGTAGCTACTATTCCTCCGGCAGGGAGAACAAAAATGGAAAGGTAGGAAAGGTTGTACTAGGATCATTTAGGATACGAATTCGGCATGGCCAATTCTCACGTGTGTGTGTGTGTGTGTGTGTGTGTGTGTGTGTGTGTGTGTGTGTGTGTCTGTTTCAACCTCTGGAGGAGGTACTCTGGGAGGTATGCCAAGGCTGGGTACTCAGGCCTCAGTGTGGGTACACTGTGGCCAGAGCCAGAACTCCAAGAATGTGAATGGAATGCTTCAGCTGAGTCCTAGGGGGCCAGTTAGAACAGGTACCTCTAAGGAGGCATCTCCCAGTGGGTACTGGGAGTGCTAAAGGAAGCTGGCGGCTGGAACCAGAGCAGTCTTGCTTCTGCAAGGAGTCTGCCAAGATCTGGAACAGGAAGAGAGTCTTTTTCATGTTGCCACCTTCTAGTCTCCTGTCAGTTCCTCCTGTTAAGGGACTTTCATGGGAAGCAAGCCAGCAAGGAGTCTGGAAATACAGTTTGCAAGTGCCCAGATCTAGCATCATAAGAGAACAGAGGGGAGTGGGGAGCCTTGAGGCTGAGAGACACTGGTAGAGCTGACATAACTCAGTTGGTAACAGGTTAAGTAGAGCTGGCCTCTGAAGAAATATGGTGAAATATAGTCTCCCTCTTTTGTAACCCATTTCCACCAGGATTCCCAATAACTCTTCAAGTAAGAAACTGCCACCAGGGACAGGACCTCTGGAAAAATCCAGGGCCAAAAGGAAAAGTGGCTCCAAAGTCAGAGCATTCCTACGAGCCCGGACACATGGAGCCCATGATTTATTTTAGCTTTTCCTTATTTTTGCCTCCTTCTGCAGTTCCTGCTTCCAAGAACATCTTCTGGGCCAGATGCCCCCATGGCTCTGATACTTGGAAACGTAGCCATTTACTACAAAGCTTGCCACTCCTCAGACCTCCCTGCCAAACCCTTGCTGTGCCACACCCTGTCCCCCTACATGTCACTGCCTCTCTCCTTGGGAAGACAACGCCATATCTGGACATGTTCCATCTTCAAACTCAATTTTTCTTCTTCATTTTCCATTGCTTTTGCTCCTCCCTTATTTCTGACAGTGAGTGGGAGTCCCAAAATTCCTTTCTAACACTGTTCTGCTCTTCCACTTGAATCCTATTATGTAAAGAGAACCCTGTTGCAATAGTGACAGTGACATTTTAGCAAATAAAGCTTCATAAGGCCACATTTTTTTTCCATTTGCTGCATCATTAAATGTGGTTAGGAGGGGAAGCAGGCTTTTTGGATTCAAGTACTTACGTTTAAATCCTGACTCTAACTTGAAAAACTTGAACTATTTAATTATCTAGGAGTTAATTTCCTCTACTTTAAAAGAGGGCTAATATCTACTTCTTAAGGTATCCAAGAATATTAAAATACAGAAGCTGAAGATTATTATGGTAAGCAAAATAAGCCAGTTAGAGAAAGACAAATATAACATGATCTCATTTATACGTGGAATCTAATGAACAAAATAAGCTGATGAATAAAATAAGACCTTAGGCATGTAAGCATGAGACAGACTGACAGATTTCAGAGGGAAGGTTGGAGGGAGGACAGGAAGAGATTAATCATAGAACTCATATGCATATATGCATAGCCCATGGACACAGATAATAGACAGCTGAAAGCCTGGGGAAGGTGGAAGCCTGATGGAGGGGGCAAAGGTTTTTTTTTTTTTAATATATTTTTAAAAGAATGTCAAAACCAGAAAGAGTTAAAAAAAAGATCTTGTAAAAATGGATTTCAACTTCATATATAAGAAGCTCTTAAGGAGTGATAGGCAAAGAGTTTCAGAAAAATGCAAACTCCAGGGAAATTCATCTTTGGCAATTCTTTTGTTTTTCCCATAAATCAATTTAGAAAAGATGTATTTAAGTCAGTGCTAGAGACTGAGTTGTGCCTGTTACTTTATTTCCCTTTTTTTCCATTCACATAGAATACAACTTGCTGCTGTTAGCTACAAACAGGCAAGGTTTCACCCATGAATCAACTGCAATTTTATATACGGGAGATACCAGGATCTCTATGGATTCACTTCTTGAGAAGCAGCGAGTCTAGAGCAGGATCATTGCTGTGGTTAAGGAGTTAACATTTTGGTTAAGGATATAGATGCATGAAGATCAGGATACCAATATGGTCATGATAATGAGAAGCACAGCCAAGTGCTGGACCCTCAAGGTGGGATCTATAAGGCTTCGGGGGGATCTTTCTAGCACACACTCAGCATTAGAAAGGGATGACTAAGCTGAGTCTTAAAGGATGAGGAGTGAGCCATGTGGAGGCAGAGCAGTCAGGTGGAGAAACACAAAGATGAAAAACATTGTGGTGCATGAGGGAGACCACAAGCAATTTGGGATCCTGGAAGCTATTGAGGGAGTTTAGAGAAAAAAGCAGATCGAAGAGCTGAAGAGGTGAGCCAGGACCAGAAAGAATAGGGTTTTGTATGCTCAGCCAAGAAACTCAAAATCTTTGCTGTAGGTGATGTGGGTATGTGATGGGGCTCTGAGCAGAAGAGTGACACTGTCAAGTTTTGTTTAATCTGTCCTAGTGGCTGCATGAAGGAGGGAACAAGATGACAGGAGAGAGACCAGATGTGAGGTGTTATCAACATTCCAGGCAGGCATGAGAAGACTATTAGGAGGTGCCAAGGAGAGTTTGGAAATAGGATCTAGGAAGTGGGCGATTGACTGAAACAGGGGATGAGACATCCCAGATGTTCAACTATGATGACTGGTGGACTTTGCTGCCAGTCACAAAACAGAAAACACAGGAGGAGTTGTCACTTTGGGGGAAGGCGATATCCTCAATTTTAGAATCAATGACCTTGAGGTTCCTTGAGGATGCAAAAACTCATTCTCAGTTGAACCAATTATCAGGGGTTTGACTTTGGTTAAATGATTTAATCCTGAGAACCTCAACTTCCTCATCTCATTTAAGAAAGGGAGACTGACAAGTGGTTTTCAAGGAAAAATTAATTGCCCAAGGAACTCCAATTATCTTCATCAGTACCTTCTTTACATTACGTATGAGGAAAGGAACAAACTTCTGTTCACAGAGTTGACAAATGCTCCTTTCTGAGTCAAGTTTCTGCTTCTGTTGGTCAGCTCAAGCCTTGGAAAATCCCCACCCCGGAGCACTGGCCCTTGGGCTTCAGATGTCCTTGTGTGATGTTCTTTCCACTCAGTTTCGGTATCAAAGTGAGAGATTACACTGGGAAAGTCCCAGAAGTGGAGATATTCTTGTAGCCTTGAGAAATAAAGGTGATCAGGAAAGGATTTTGAAATTTGTAAAAACTTCTGAAATAATCTTTCTTTTATGTTTATTTCTCCCATATCATTATTTCCAAAGATTTACAAATTCATTTCACCCTTACATACTGTGTCTTTTTCTGTCAAAATGATGACATGCAATGTTTTCATCTTGGTAAAAGCCATCTTACCATCTTTGGACCCGAAGATCATTTTTCCCCAATGTCGGGACAGAAAGGGGACAGAACCCTCAGGCTGCAGTTACTACAGGGAAGCTGTGAAGTAAACAGTCTCGCCCTCCTGACCACATGTGCTCCTAGAACAAAAATGACCTTGGTGTGGTGGGTCCAATTTCTGCTCTGAACTGTGAACTAGCATATTTTCAACTTGGCATCTGAGGTTTATGAGGGGAGCTTTCTTGTCTTTCCCTAATAAAATGCAGATGGCTCTCCTTCCCAAGCTCCTGGGAGCTGCGTTTAAATAGAATCTCATTTTCTCTGAGGATCAGGATAGGTTTGTGATTGAAAAAGTTGAAAGGTGCAGCATCCCTATTCCTCAATGCAATATAATTTCTAAAGGGCTTAACCTGTAGTGAGTGTGCATTAAATGTGCATGGGATGAGTGTCTGAGGAGACAATCAGCACCAGCTGAGAATGTGAAATCTGGGTTTCAATCCTGGCGTCACACCACTCCCTGGAATGAGAGTGAGGACTTGGTGCCAGTTTAGAATAAAGATCTTTAACTCAAATGGGTCAGGGTTTGGATGCTGGCTCCTCACCTTCCTTGCTATGTGTGGGGAGGATTTGGGTCAAATTTCACAAACTTTGTAACTCAATAAGGTACAGTGGTTGAGCAGAGGATTCTGGGTTGGGATCCTGATCCTGTCACTTATGATGTAGAAGACCTCAGCACTTTACTCAAACACCTTGATTTCCTCATCTGTAAAATAGAAAAAATAATTGTACCTATTTCATACATTTGTGGCGAGGATTTACTAGTTAATATATGCAAAGCACTTAGAGTAGAGCTTGGCATATGGTAAGCACTATGTCTGTGTCAACTATCATTCGATTATTTTAATTAGACTACTTCTGGTTGTACTATTCTGACCCTAAGAAGGTACAGTTTTGTCCCCAGGGGAGTTCTATAGCATTCAACATCGTGAGGGTGGTGTTAGGACGGTCATTTAACCTCAGCGACATTGGGTTTCACTTTTCACATGTCAATGAGATTAGGCTCCAAATCCCACCTCTATCTCCATACACAGTGTAGATTTTGGTGAAACTCAAGTAAGACCACAAATGTGAAAACACTTAGCTAACTCTCAAGTGCTCCATAAATGTGAGTTTATTAGTTGGAACTCTTTCCCTTACAAGTGACAAAAACCCAACTCTAATCAATGTTTGCCAAAAAACATAGGGGGCGGGGGAGGTATTGGTTCTTGCAACTGGATTCTGGGGTAGCACACAGTCCCAAAGGGAAAACATTAGGAACCAAATCTTTGGGAACTCAGACTGATGTTCACTATAATCTGAATGTACAGCTTATACCTGCATGTCATCTCTGGTGGTTGCTTTCATTCCCCCTCCACATAGGCCTTGGAAATATTGCCACTTGGGCTGGAAAATTTGTTGTGAGGGACTGTCCTGTGCCTTGTAGGATGTTTATGGCATTCCTGGCCTCTAACCAGTAGATGCCAGTAAGCACCCACCCAGCCCTCCACCTTGTGACAATAAAAAATGTCTCCAGACATTGTCGAATGTTCCCTGGGGAACAAAGCCTCCCCCAACATCCCCAGTTTAGAAGAACCATACCAATGGAACTCAGCTAATAGTAATTCATACTTCTCTATTCTTCACCCTTAATTCCACAGGGTGGAGAGGACGCTGGCTTGGCTGGTTATACAATGTTAGAGCCTCCTCTAACCCCTCTATAAATACCCCATCACATGGAAGCTCCCACCACTGGGACTGAAGTAATACTGTTGCAGGTGCTGCAGGGTATATGGCTCAAGATATTTTGGGGTCTAGTCCCTCCTTTGTCACTGACATATGATGTTTGGCTAGGCATCTCTTTTCTCTCCAGGACTTGGCTTTCCATATTGGCAAAATGAGATGTCCAATAATTTTCATGTTACTCTAACATTGTATGATCATATTTGAACTATGAAATGGGAAATCACCATAAAGAATCCCCTTACTGAATAATTTGTGACTGAGGCCTTAAATTTCCCACTGACAAGCATTTCTTCTGTGTCCTGGAAGTTAAGCCTGTATTGTGCTCCTTGGGGTATCCAGGTGTCCTGGGTGAAAGTGAGGACCAAACTAGGTCAGAAATTTTGCTGCTACTTGCCGTTTTGTTTGGGGGTATCTCTAAAGATTCCATCTTCTGCATGGAAAATTAGTACCAGTGAGAAATCATTCAGTGAGTACGAAGCATAATGTTTGCAAAGAAACAAATTAGGAGATTGTGTGTGGCCTTGTATGCCAGAGGAATGGGCACAATTCTGTTACCCAAAGTGTGGGTGGTAGAATGCATAATAATACAAGTACCTACATAACTGAATTATTTTCCATCTTTATGTCTGAAGTTTAGATAGATGATAGAGTGAAAGTAGCAAGATGCAATTTGGAGCAGACAGCAGCTTGTTGCCTCTTTATTTTTCCCACTGAAATTACATGGTACCAAATATTTACTTGATCTCCAAAACCAAAAAATACCAAAGCTCAAAAGGGTGAAGTTACAAGCAGTGACTATATTGTGAACTCATGGCCCAGTCTAGAAGGGGAGCCAGCTCAGTGATGTTTCTACCATATCATGCTCAGGGCAAAGGCCCTATGGGAAAAAAATGTGTAGAAATCCCCTCCCTCAATATTAGAGTTCAGTAAAGGAAGGTATGTTGATGCTTGTTTTTCCATCTTCCTCTCCTTAGCTTTCCATTCTTGGGTGGAGTTTTCACAAAGATTTCAGTCTTACTCTTACCACTTGTTCCTAGCTAGAGGCATATCAGAGCTAGATCTGAGCTCAGAACAGCTCTTTGAGCAAAATCTTGCACTTCCACCCCCTTTCTACTCCGGGAAAAAAAAAAAAGCAAAAGGAAGGAATAAAGGCATCAGTTGTGCTTTCAAAATGACCTTTCTGGCAGATGGAGACTAGCATATATATATAGTTTTTGAACACTTACTGTTTTCTAGTGTCTAGTTACTTTATTAGATCCCCATGGCTCCTAAGTAATGATCATGCACTTGGTAGCTGCACACCACAGAAATGTATCCCCTCACATGTCTGGAGGACTGAAAGACATCCAGCTGTCAGCAGGGCCATGCTCCATTCACGGCTGGAGGGAGATTTTGTCCCTTGTCTCTGCTGGCTTCTGCTGGCTCCAGGCATTGGCTCATGGGCAGATCACTGCAGTCTGTACCTCTATGATCCCCGTTCCTACTCTTCCCCCTGTGTCTCTTATAAGGACATTTGACCCTGAATTTAGGACCCAGTTGGATAACCTCAGGTGATCTCCTCCTCTCAGCATCCTTAACTTAATCACATCTGCACAGACTCTTTTTCCAAAGAAGGTCACATTCACAGACTCTGGGTATTAGGACATGGATATGTTTTAGGGGCTCCATCATTTAGCCCACTACATCTAGACACTGTGCTCATCTTCTTTACAGTGTTTCATGGACTTTCCACAGGTCTCTCTCTGAGTTATGGATGAACATTCTCATTTTACAGATGAGGTAGATAAATAGCAGTGAATATGTAAAAGGACACAGTTAGAAAGTGGCAAATTCTCAGATAGTATTTTTTTTTATTGAGAGTCTGTATTCTACCCTAGAACGTTGCATTTTTCTCCTAAGAGCTCAGTTACATTGGCTTTTGTTATTAATTTATTTTAGGTCAAGGTCATGTAGAATAGGAAGCAGTGCCTTTGGAGGACACATTTGAATGAGTGGGGGATGTTCCTTCTCTATTAGATCCAATTGTTACTCTCTTGCTAATTTAAAGGAATCTTGATTCAAGTCTTCAGTTATGGCCCTGTCTCTGGGTAGCTTTGAATTAATTTTAACAAGTCTGCTTTACCTCCTGTGTCTCAGATTTTCCAACTGAAATGAGCAAGTCGGACTTTGTCCTCTCAGTTTATAAATCAAACCTCCCGTCAACATCAACCCTCCAGGACATAGTTTTTTTTTTTTAAGAAATGATGCCATCTTTACAACTATAACTGCCACTGAGAATACTCAAACCTTTCCCGCCACGGCTCAGCTGGTGCCACAGGACCAAGTCCTAGGAAGCTCGGATGCACACCAGTGATTTCTGCCCTGAAGTACTCTTCTCCTGCCCAGGCTGTACTCCTGCTCAGCCTTGAAAACCTATCTTGGATAGCCCACCTGGCCTGCTCTTCTTGGCAGAGTCAACTATTCATCCTCTCTCTTCCTAAAACACCTTACCTTGTACAACTTGAATAATAAGACTTATCTTTATGTATAATTACTATTTTCTTTAGATCGCTCCTCTAAAGTGTGAGTAAAAAAGTTCAGGGATTCTAGACCTTCTTTGAGAAAGTGTGAAGCCAGGGAATCTGCAATCTCACTGATTTCTTGACATCTGATTAGTGAAATGCCAGAGCCCTTAGAGGGAGACAGCCTGTGTTAGTGAGATAGGAATCCATTTTAAAAAGAGGACTAGAGTGTTGACTCTGCAAGATAATTAACTCCTTTGTTTCCTTTCTCCTTTTCCTCCTTTCCTTTCCATGCAGCTTTTCTTTTTCTTTTCTTTTTTCAAAAACACACCCAGAACTCCTAGTTGTCAGATGCTTCTGGTTTTAAGAAGAAAAGGATGAATAAAGCTACTGCCCTGCAGTGAAAGAGCTCATGGTCTCATGGCAACACAATCAAGGAAACAAAGAATCACAGCACACCATATTATCTTGCATCATTTCTTACAGAATGTATACTGTATACTACAGTACAGATAGGACACATTATTTTATTATATATGTTGTGTATCACTTTATATTATGCACCATACTTCATACCACAAGGGAGATGTACTAAATGCTTTAGTCATTTTCTTCTTGACTGCAGGGGAGGTGATACAGAAAAAGTGCTGGAAAGTGAATGTGTGTATTATGGAGGGATTTAGAATGGAGGGTTCTCTAGAGCTCAGAGCTGATGAGCATGAACAGTAGATAACAATCCAACAGAATATTCTGGGTCACTTTTTTGAAGGAAGTGTTATTGGTGGGCCTCCCTGAGTGCTCCAATGCCCATTGTCGAGCGTAGATGTCCTCCTCCTATTACACATGGCAGCGAGCCGAGCCAACATCACTTCCCCAGAACCCTGAATCCCATCCAAACAGACTATAAAGACTGAACACGTCACCGTTCCCACTGAGCACTCAGACCTTCCTCATCAGCCTTCCTCTCAGGGCCTTTGGACTCCAGAAAATCATGAGTATTTCCACTGCTAACTCAATCTGCAAAGCATTCAGCAAACTTTGTTAACTCTCCTTTTTCCTCTATAATCTGATGTTGCAAATAAAAATGAATTCTAAAATGGAGGTATTAGGGAAAGGGCTAAGTTATTAATTGCTCTATTTTAATACCACAAATAGCCATTAATGTTTAGATCACAAAAGTAGAAATTATGAACAATTTTATCTTGATATCCTGGTATCTCTAAAAGCGCTTAGCATAAATGAGGTAACATGTGAATGAGAATTAATGGAGCAGATTTGAAGGACTGAATAAGATGGGCATTATAGATTCCCTTCCTACGTGAAAAACGGAGCAGAATTTAATTGTGAAGGGAGCTGACAGCTACTTTGTTGTGTGCCAGTTAGCCCAGGAGCTAGTGCTGCCGTCAGTGCTAAACACTCATACTATCCTGTGGGAGTAATTTTGGTGGTTGTTTACTTTAACAGAAGTACGTGAACAGGGCCTTTCTCTTTACAGCCCTCCCTCCTCCATTCCATCCTTCTCCATGCTGCTGGCTGTGAGAGCTTTCTGAAATAGAGATTGGATTATCTGTCTAAAACCCTTCTGTTTGTTTGCACACCATTGTATGGGTATACAGTCCCACTCTCACACTCAACCACTCGTGCCCCACAGTAGAGCTGCTGTGGGGTTCCTCAAAGAGCCTTGTGCTCTCTCCATCCTTCCCATCTGTACCTGCTGTACCACTTCCCAGGAAGACATCTTTCTATCACTCCCCCATTCAGTTAACTGGCATTTCAAAGCCCAGCTCAGACTGTAGTACCTTCTCTGAAGGCTCTTGGTTGATTAGGGACTCACTCTTCTCTTCCCCACAGGAAGAATCTGCAACAGCTGCCCACTATCTGCTTTGGAGGACCAGGGATATATAGCCACTCAGCTCCTCCATAAACAGTGCTGGGGAACTAGGAGAACTTCACCGCTCACCCTGGAAGCAGGGCTTGCTTTTGTTTGTTGTGTCTCTGCTGCCATGGCTCCCAGATGACACCCCATCTGCACAAGTGCTGCTACAAACAAACATGGAGCTGCCAGGCAGGTTTTCTCAAACCCAAGAGCCCCAGCAAAGCAGCAGCTGACAGAGGCTAAGAGCAGGCTCCAGACGGGGAAGGAATGCGGATTTGTCTTGATCTGCCCCTTCGGAAGGGAAATGATAAAGAGGGAGTCATAAATGACTGGCAGGCGCTCAAATATTTGGCACCAAAGGTCTCTTCCAAAGAGTCATTTTCCAAGATGGGTCTGTGCCCCTGCAAACAAGATCAAGTTCACAAGAACGCTCTACTGGCTTTTTCTTTTCCTATTTTCTAACTTTCTTTTTTATTTAAAAAATTGCCCTGGTCTTTCAGTACAAAGAATTAGTAGGAAGGTCAGGTCTCAGGCATCAGGTAAAAACAAACAAAAAACAAAAGGAAGTGAAGGCAATGCCCCTCTGGAGAGAAGGCAGGTCTGCCTACAGGAGAGGCAGCCCCTGAGCCCCACCTCCCTGCTCCCTGCTCCAGGCTGTGGCTGGTCTGGAAGCCATAGATGCAGAGCCCATTGAATTCTTCCTATAGATGAGGTATTCAGCTGACCCCAGAAATTGGGACCATCATTTCCCCTAAAGGCTTTCCTTTTCCATGTCTATTGGGGGGGGGGGGGGAAGAGGGAGGAGTGACACTTAGATGCTTTTTGGCAGCTTTTCTTTCTACTTCATGAAATAACTTACTGCTAACAACAGAGCCCCCAGAGTCTCCATTACCTTCCTCTCATGCTCCTGACACTTCATTTTCTCATTTCTCCAGTGTCAGCCTCCACCTGTCCCCTAGCTCTTCCACTTGCAGGGATCATTTTGTGACGATTGAGACCTACACTGGCTCAAAGCCCCATTCCACAGATGGAGGGATCCCAAGTGTCCTCCGATGACCTATAGGGATTCAGGCAGGTGAGCTTTTGTTTTACACTGACACCTCTGGCCTGGTTCTGTGCCTCTCACATTGTCCATCTCTTTGGATCTCCCCACCAGCCACTCCTACTACTTCTGCCATTCATCAATGCTCAGAAAACAGCCCCTTTTAATCCATCCCCCCTAATCCAGATTCACCCATGGGAGTGTGGGTAGCAGGTTTTTATGGACAATCCATACTAAGATGTGTATGTGTGGATAAGAGTGCAATTTTGCAGCTCCAGATGGATATAATTTCAATGCAGAATTCTGTCTTACCATTCTTCCTCCTCCCTCATCCTCTCTAGTGCTGTACAACTCTCTCTCCAATAGATATTCTGGTTTTTCACCTAGGTAGAACAGTTTAGCCATTTTATCCTAGTCCTGACCAATGCTATTTTTAAATAACATCCTACCCACAAGAGATTTTGCTACTTAAAAGCTGTTCTCTCCCCTAAGTGCAATTGAATCACCAGTTCTTAACCTAACAACTTAGGTGTTGTACATTCACTCAATAGACACACAGCAGCTATCACTGTGAGATGTCCTAATCCCGCTGACTGTAGTGCTGAAAAAGAAAAGATTCTTATTTCCCTCACACAGTACAATAAACATTATAAACATATAAACATTCCAGTTGGTGGAATGTTTTATGTAAACAATATTTTTTTTGGATTTTACCCACATGTAAAGCATGTGCTTCTTTCATACTGGTGACCCAGCACTATGGGTTGGTCTCCCACTGGTCTCTTATATCTGTGCAGGGATAGGGGTTGGGCAAGGATGGAGGGAGGTACACGTGCAGCCTCCACCCTTGGCCCCCACTCAGCATCAGATGCTCTGACAGTGTCCACAGCTGGCTGCTGAAGACAGCTCTGTGGGTCAGGCTGGAAGAGTCCCCAAGCTCTTTCTTGCATAACTGGATCTTGATGGTACAGCTTTGGTCATAGCAGCAGAAAATTGCCATCTTAGAGAAGGAAAGATTGAAATAGAAATATTGTGCATTGTATTAGTTTTCCATTGTTATATGATCATGTTGCCATAAATGTCTCAGATAAAAAATAGGACACAAATCTTATCTCCTAGCTTTTGTAGGTCAGGAGTCCTGGCATTGCTTAACTGGGTCCCAGAAAGCGGCAATCAGTGTTGTCTGGGCTGTGTTGACGCCTGGGGACTTGACAGAGGAGGAGTTCTCCTCCAAGCTCATTCAGGTTGTTGGCAGAATTCATTTCCTTGTGGAATTCATTCCCGTTGTGGTGGCTGTCAGCAGATGCAAATTTCCTCTCTCTGGATTAATTTCCATTTTTATTTTAATAAAAAAACTATATGAAAAATATTCCTGCCCTAGCTGGCTTGTGTCAGTGGATAAAGTGTCAGCCTGCAGACTGAAGGGTCCCCAGGTTTGATTCCAGTCAAGGACATATGCCTGGTGGAAGGCCCCCAGTAAGCGGCGTGCAAGAGGCAGCCAATCAATGATTTTCTCTCATCATTGAAGTGTCTGTCTCTCCCTCTCCCTTCCTCTCTGAATCAATAAAAATATATTTTAAAAAACAGTCCTTGCCAAGACCGGTCTGGCTCAGTGGATAGAGCATCAGACTGCGGACTGAAGGGTCCTGGGTTCGATTCCGGCAAGGGCATGTACCGTGGCTGCGGGCACATCCCCAGTGGGGGGCGTGCAAGAGGCAGCTGATCGATGTCTCTCTCTCTCATCTATGTTTCTGACTTTCTATCCCTCTCCCTTCTGCTCTGTAAAAAATCAATAAAATATATTAAAAAAAAAAAACAGTCCTTAAGTGAAAGAACTAAAATTTACTCAAAAATTGGCATTGGCATTGAAACAAAGACTTGACTATTAAATTCAACTAAATGATAGAAATGCCAGAAATTTGACCTGTGGAAATAGCGATCAAAATAGAATTAAAGTGACTTGGCAAGTTTTTCTTGAGTGCGTAGGTCTAGCAGTTGCACTGATAGCAGGAGAGGGTTGCTTGAGCTCAATTAGAAATTCCCAGGTCTTTGATTGGCACAATTTTACCATGTCATTTACTCCCTCCGCTGTACCCTCCTCTCTTTCCACTCAGATAGCTCTTCTCTTGCCACCATTCAGGGGCCACTACTACTGCTTAGATGTTATTCACTAAATTCCTAGTCTAACCTGGATTAATTATTTGAGAAGCACTGGAGACTCAGCTAGGAGTTGGATCCCATCATTCCAGCTCCTACAGGCTCTGTTCAGCTCAATACAAGTTGACTTGGGATTGACTGTATCACAGTTCCAATTACTGAAACTTGAGATACTTTTGAAGTTGAAAAATGTGTCATTTAAGTAGTGATCAATAGTTGATGCTTTTCTGGGGGAGAGATGTGGACTTGCTTTAGGAGGAGGCGATGGTGCCTTTTATTTGAAGAAGGAACTCATTGAAAGGTTCTTTCAGTCCTACAGGTCAGAGATTAAAGAGATTGACTCTCTAAAAAGGCCAGGTGATAAACATTAGGTGTGCTGCCCAGGTGGTCTTTGTCACAACTACTCAATGCTGCCATTACAGCACAAAAGAGCCCTAGACAATATGTAAACCAGTGAACATGGCTATATGCCAATGAACTTCATTTATGGGCCCTGAAATTTGAATTTTATATTATTTTCATGGGTCATAAAACATCATTTTTCCTTAAAAAAATTTTAAGGTCCATTGCAGCTCCACGGAGGACAGCTGGGCTCAGCTGAGCTATGGTTTCAGTGACCTCATGGGCAGGTGAGGAGGCCACACCGGGAAGATGAAGAAGGGTAGTGGCTGCCATTTGGATGAAATCATCTCAGTAAAGAAAGGGGTGACCTGCAGGAGAGCAGATGGTGGGGAGACAAATGACTAGTTTACATAAAAGCTAACAACCTGACAGATTTGCAGAACATTTTCAAGTTTCCTGGAGATTCCCAGAGATACTTGGTGGTGTATGGTAAAATAATGAATTTTTCATACATGAGAAGCTTGGGGGATAATGCCTTATCATTTGGAAATACAAAGAAGTGCAGCGCTTTTGGTAGGGTCTTCCCTATGAGGTCTGACATGTATGTTTTCATAAACATTCATGATTGCCAAGCAACATGTATATCCTTCCTTTTCCTTTTTTTTTTTAAAAAAAATACTTTTTATTTGGAAATAATTATAAGTCTTCAGAAAGTTGCAAAACAGTACAAAACACTCCCATATTTACATCACCCAAATCCTCAATTATTAGCATTTTATGTATTTGTCTTACTTAGCCTTTTTACATACACATCCATACACACCACATTCATAAACACCATTATTTCTTAACCATTTGCTAATAATTTGCATCAGTTTGTATTTCTTAAAAACGAAGACATTCTCCTACATAATGACAGTATAGTCATCAAGATCAGAAGTTAGCCCAGAGCTAATATTGCTTTCTAATACTTATACCCAAGTACAATTTCTTAGATGGCTGAAGAATGATCTCTTATGTTCTGGGTCCAATTCAGAACATATGTCCAGTAATATATGAACATATGTCATGTATTTTTATTTTTCTTCAATTTGAGACAATTTCTCAGTATTTCACAATCATTCATAACTTTAACATTTTTGAACAAGAGAGGCCAGTTACTGTATAGAATATCCCTCAGTTTGAGTTTATATGTTTGCTCGTGATTTTAGAACTTTCAGCAGTGATAGCTGCCAAATAGCCAACTCATGGCATCATATTGTTGGTACCAAATGCTAATTTATCTCATCACTGGTGACATTAACCTTTACCATTAGGCTATACCTGTCTATAAGGTTTCTCTATGTAAGGCTTATTAGTAAGTGTTCTGTACTCATCAATTAATGATTAATAAACAAATATTTTTTGGAACCATCCTTCAAGTCTTGTATTCTAAGTGGAAAATTTTCCTTATTCCTATTTATATCATTATAAATAAATAGATTTCTATTTTATGCTAAGGATTACACTTTATAAATGTCATTTATTTTTATACACAAATTGTCCTAGACTCAACCAGTGGAGCCCCTTCAAACTGGCTTCAGTGATGTTTTGACCTGTCTCCATCATTCTGTCAGCAATTCCTTGCTTCATGATACAAGATGTTCCAGACCTACTTTGAATGTTTCCTTCTCTAGAACTGGATAAGCCATTACTCTGAGGCTTCTAGTTTCTTTAGTGGAGAATAATACACAGAATCAAAGAAGCAGACATGCTAGACGTGCTCATTGCGACAGAGGTGCCAATGCTCCCAGGTCCTTTTAATGGACAGAGGTAGAACACACACACACACACACACACACACACACACACACACACACACACACACGTGTCTGTCTATCTATCTATCTATCTATCTATCTATCTATCTATCTATCTACTCTCTATCTCTCTATCTATCTAGGCTTTATGTAAATTTAAAACCATGAGATTACGTCCTCCCTTTCCATTTCAATCTAGTCTAGATTTAGCCCTCTTCATATTTGCAAATTCTGTTCTCCATCAGTGAAAAACCAAACATGCAGGATTTTCAGTGTATGCAGGTTTTTCCAATCCCTCCTGTTTATAACCCATAATGAAAAATGCATAAGAGAAAGACCAAGAGAATCTCTGGTGCCAGTCTTTATAACTTCAGGCAGCTAAATTAACATTAGCAGGAACCTAGCTCTGGTTCTGTTTAGAAAGTAAGCTATTAATTCAATGATTGTGAGTCTAGTCGTTACTTTTAGCTCAATGTAATTTCAACAAAATCCCAGCTTGACCAGTGTCTGCATTGAAAGGGAAAGGATCCCACCTCTAGCCACAGGGCTAGATCTTATTAATCTCAGGTTAGTCCCACTCCACTTTTCAGTAACCTATTTAAGGATAGGCACATGGCCCAATTCTGGAAATGATTAGGAGACAAAATTGGCATGGGAAGAATCCGTCTCTCTCTTCCTCTGTGAGTTACTCTGCATGAGTATGAGGCTCACGATTGCTGATCTAGCTGCATGCCTGATGAAGAAAGAAGGCACATAGAGAGGAACTTGTGGCAGAACTGCAGGATTAAATCAAAATTAGAGTCTGCTCCACAGCTTGACACTTAATTACTTGAATTGGTACATTTTCTTATTAACCATTTTGAATTTGACTTTCTGGTACTTGCTGCTAAAAGCATTACAACTGATAGATGAAGGCAATAATGATATGTATCAGGCTCACTCCTTGGCAATGAAAATACAGAGAGAAATAAGAAATATGTCTAATTTCAGTGAGATTGATCTAAATATTATTGTAAGTGCTATGATAAACAAGATGTAGAACATAAGCGCTCAGAGGAAGTCTGGATGAGATGTGCCTTAACCAGGAGTTTACTATGCACAGAAGACATAAAGGGAATCAAGACCATTAGAGACAAAATATTCAGTGTAAAGGCACAAAACACTGAATACAGAGTGATGCAGTGTTAATATTTAGAATAAAAAGTCTGAGCTATTATTGATTCGATGCAGAAATATATGTTGGTTGCATATGGGTGATAGAAAGATATCTCTGCTGACTCAAGGGTAATGAATATGAGCAGAGGTTATAGGCAACTAAATATGGAAGACTAAATATTCTCAGGGCAGAGGTACCATATAAGTCATGGATCCATTCCTCTGAAATGCCTCTTCTTACAACAATGGATTGTGGGGTGGAGCCTACTTCTCTGAAAGGTATACTGATTTTCATCCATGAACTTGAATTTTCTTTATTTTACTGACAACCCTGGATTTCATGGACCTGAAAGTAGAGTCCAGGAAGCTGTCCATCTCAACACCTGAGGCTGTTAACACCTCTAGTCCAAGATGGTAGATTTACCTACATACAAATTTCAATGAGGTTATGAAGCAAACCCTCCCTGGGACAAAGCCCAACCCTGCTCCAAAATGCAACATCTGTTTTGTGACTTCTTTCTATGGCTCCAGAACTGGTCTTCACCCAGTGGCACAACTCTGGTGCAGTTTTGCTTTGATGTTGCTGACAGATGCATCTTTGGAAAAAGCAAAGTACAAATCTCTCTTCTTTCACTATCACCATAATCTACAGCACCAATCAAGTCACTATGTCATTTGCCTCATTCCAAAGAAAACTTAACCTGTTTGAGTTAATTGAAATCCAACAAGAGGACAATGAAGCGATTTTAAAAATGAAAAGAAAAGACATAAATACTGTGAAGACAGAATATGGGATTTTATATCTGGAAACTACAAGATAATTTGCAAAAATAATGTTACAGCAGATAAAATAATTTAGAAAGTTGGCTAAATGTTCATAGGATAAATATAATAAAAACCAATTATTTTTTAATATATCAGCATTGTGGAGATAGAAAATTTAATGATATACATTAAATAAAACAACCAAGCCAGAAAAACAACAACACACACAAACAAACATTGATGGAGACTATTCAACAGCCTAACCTTTGCCAGACAATGAAATGTCATGCCAATTAAATGAAACTGAGCATAGAGATCCCCCATTTATTTAGCATATACTATGTCTCTTCTTGATGCCAAGTACTCTTACAACCTGTGCCATGATCCTCACAGCAATTTTTATGGCACATACTATGAGCCCCATTTTGTCTATGAGAAAATTGGGACAGGAGGGAGCCCCAAGGTCACATAGTTGATAAAGGACACAGTGGAATTAAAATCCTCTCATTCACTACAAAATTCATAATTGTTTCACTACTTTCACCAAAACCTGCCATTAGGTGGTCATCTGTTGTAGAACTTTCTTTTTATGGGAAGATTCTCAACTTCTATTTGCCTCCTCAGCTCTTTCATACCTGTCTGTAGGCCAACATTTTTTATATTTGGCTTCCTTGAGATTTCCTTCCCATTCCCTCAGGGGAAGTGCACCTGCCTGAAGCCAGTAGCCATATCTGGTTTGACTTAAGAGTAGCTGCTGGTGTTTGAATAGGAAAAAAAAAGAAAAAAGATTCCATAGCCATTCATATTCATTTCCATCAGTCCTGTTGTTTTAAAAGTTGAGTGTATCGAATCTGTGGCATGTTGCCCTGGCTGTTCAAATTAAAACTTGAAAGAGTAGAAGGAATTGCAGAGGTCCTGTTTCTTTGACTTGATTGGATTAAGTGTCCTCGCTAGAGTGAAAATCTCCTGGAACATTCCTCAACTGTGAATCCCCAAATATCAGGGCCTCATTAATCAATGCCATAATTCAGCGTCTTTTTGCCTTAAGTCTAATGAAAATTTCCCCAAGAATGAAATCTTTCCACTAGCCTTGCTTCTGAGAAATGCATTTGTGTATAAACTGGAAAAAGAAACTGAGTGAGTTTTTCTGAAACTTGGTTTTGTTTTTTGCCTAAAATAACTCATGCAAACTGTCTTGGGAAATTATTCTACAGAGAAATTTTTTAGAAGGAAGAGTAATGTAAAGTTCAGAAATTTCTTGTAGTTGGGGATATTAATCTTAACGAAGCCGATCTTGGTCTAGCTCAGTGGATAGAGCATTGCCCTGTAGACTGTAGGGTCCCAGGTTCCATTCTGGTCAAAGGCACCTACATTGGTTGCAGTCTCCTCCCTGACCCGGACCCTGGTAGGGGCATATGCAAGAGGCAACCAATTGGTGTGTTTTTCTCACATCGATATTTCTGTCTTGCCCTCTTTCTTCCACTCTCTCTAAAAATCAATGGAAAAATATCCTTGAGTGAGGATTAAAAAAAAAAAAAGCTGATCTCATTATTACTTCTTATGTTGAGTGGCATTTCACACTTGGTTGTTTAAGAATGAATAAACTGAAAATACCACTAATAGTTATACATTGGTGAGGTCTTAGACATGAGTGGCAAGTATGATCCTATCTAATAAAAGAGTAATATGCAAATTGACCACACCTCCGATCAAGCCATACCCACAGCCACGCCCACTAGCCAATCAGAAGCAAATTATGAAAATAAACCCCAACCAAGACGGTTGCCATCACTGAGAGCTGGAGGGAGGCTTGGGTTTCCCTGGCAAAGAGGAAGCCAAGCTTTCCGCCTGCCATTGCCAGTGTAGGCCTCCACTCAATGCTACAGAGTTTCATTTATAGAAGATACATAATCCCAACAGAAATGGTGGCAGCCACAGAGCTGGAGAGAGAAGAGGCTAGAGTTGCTGGGGCAATGGAAGAAGTCAAACTTCTGCAGTCCTAGCCTAGGCCTCCACTCTAGGCTATAAAGTTTCAAACAAAAATGGCTGTTGCCATGGAGTGAGCAGAAGGCTTGGCTCTGCTCCAGGCTACAAAGTTTCAATTGTAGAACATAAATTAATCCCAGATCCCAGGGGCTCCACTTGGGTCACTGGGGGGCGTGGCCAGCCTGCAATCCACCATAGGCCCTTCTCACTGGCCGCTCCATACCCTAAGGGAATCCCCACCCTGATCCAGGACATCCTTTAGGGCAAACCAGCTGGTCCCCACCCATGTACCAGGCCTCTATCCTATCTAATAAAAGAGTAATTTGCAGATTGACCATCACTTCAACACACAAGAGGGCTGCCCCCATGTGGTCAAAGATTCTGGCCTCATGTGGACACAAGATGGCCACCACAAGATGGCCAGCAGGGAGGACAGTGGAAGGTTCCAGGCCTACAAGGGAGGGCAGTTCTGGGCCATCAGGCTAGCAGGGGAGGGCAGTTGGGAAGGACCAGGCCTGCAAGGGAGGGCAGTTAGGGGTGACCAGGCTGGCAGAGGAGGGAAGTTGGGGCAAACAGGCTGGCAGGGGAGCAGTTAGACATCAATTAGGCTGGCAGGGTAGTGGTTAGGGGGTGATCAGGCTGGCAGGCAGAATCGGTTAGGGGCAATCAGGGAGGCAGGCAGGCGAGCAGTTTGGAGCTAGCAGTCCTGAATTATGAGGAGGAAGTCCAACTGCCCATTTAGACCCGATCCCGGTAAGATCCCTCAAGGGGTCCCAGATTGGAGAGGGTGCTGGATGGGCTGAGGGACACCCCCCCCGCACCCCTCCACCGTGCACAAATTTCATGCACCAGGCCTCTAGTATGATATAGCAGAAAGTAGAAAGTAGGTCGGTGTGGAATTGGGTATAACTCCAATTACTGGTTCTTTCACATATTAAGTGCACAAAATAGGCACATGGCTGCTCTTGTGTACCCTTGAAATACGGAGTAAGAAAAAATCATTTTCCTATTCAATTTGCCATTCAGCACTTTTTTATATGTTTTTCCTTCTGCCTGGATTTTTTTTCTCCTCATATGCTCAGGAAATGTTTACCTAGGCTTCTAGATGTAGCTCAATGTTCACCTTCCCTGTGAAGGCTTCTATGGGTAGTACTCTCTCCCAGGGAGAGTTGGTGTTCTCTCTGACTCCAAGGTTACTTTACATTATTGTAAACATCAAATAAAATTAAATATTTTTGTTTTCCCAGGTGTGTCCCTGATTAGACTCTGCCAAGACTCCGTCTCCATGTTCATCTTCATATCTATAATGCCTTGCCTAATGTCTAATGTCCCAGAGGTGTTACAAAATGTTCGTATTGAAAGACTTGGCTTACATAAATGGAGTCATTCTTCAGAATAAATTTACTTTTGTCTGCATTGTCCTGAACATTTTTCCAATTAGCCACTGGTGATAGAATCACAGACTCAAATGCTAGAATGGCCAATCTAACTTGTCCAACACATCTAACTCTAGCTTGTGTATTTTGCTTGCACAGTTTCTGCTGTATCCACACACTCCCTCTACCAGTACTCATAGTTTCTGAGGTTGTTTCTTTTTAAGAGACTGAACTATTTACTTCACATTCATTCTACTCAATTACTTCTGTGATGTCAAGTATTTGATATGGTAATTACTTTCTAGTGCACATTATAATAATTCACAGCTGTTGCACTGTTTACAAGTTTGCCACCATGGTATGCCAGAGGTACACAGACCCTCTCTGGGAAACACTGAGCTTTGGGTCCTTCCCATTTACAAGAAAGAACTCAGAGAAGTACATGTCTAACTCAGGGTCCCCCAGCATCAGAGCTTAGACAAAGATCCCAGTCTTCTGAGCTGGCCTTCAATAGAAATTCCATGAATTAAGCCAAATATGTACATATTCTTGGAGCTCCAGCACTTTGAGCAGCCTTTGTCACTGCTCCAGGCCTTTGTGGCTGGAGTGAAAGCAAGACACTACATAGCTCCCTGCCTGTGTCCTAGCAACCAAGCACAACACAGATGGCCATCTTGGCAATCTGCCTTCAGACGCTGACTGCATACCTGGTGAGGAGACAAAGGCAGCTTCCCTCCCCACCCCCCCCACACAGGAATAGTGTGTGTTTGCACAGTGTAGCTATAATTTAATAGAGATATGCAATGAAGATTGTAACCCGTGCCTCTGGGCCAATTTGGCTAGTTTCGAGTCTAGAGGCAGTAACTTTCTGCTGGTTTAATGACAGCTTGTCTCTTGCAGCTGGATCATGTTAGGACAGTAGGAATTTCCTCTTTTGGTCCCTTTTCAATAGTGCCTTCTAATAATAGGGTAGCATTTTCCCAAGATGTTCCTTGCCAGTTGCATAAATGTATTGGCTCGTGAAACCTTGAGCATTTCTTGGCATTAGAGAATGAGAATTGTCTCTATTTACAAGAGATAATAGTCCCCATTTTATAGGTGGAGAGACCAAGACCAATTCCAAATAAAAAAGTATTTATTATGTGCCCATTATTTGTTAAGTTGAATAAAATACTATTTTGTATAAGCCATCCTACCAGGCCCTGAACATACACAGATAAATAATGTACCATGTGATCCAATAGACATTCAGAAAAATAGAGCAGAGAGATATTTATGCTAATAACTGTATCACAACATGCTGTAGCCTAATAGGGAGGGTGGGTTGTACCCAGTACCCAGTACTATGAAGGCACAGAAGGGGGTGCAGTTAATTCTTCCTGGAGGTGGTTGAAAATAAAAGGTAAATTTGAGCTGGACATTATATCCAGGGAAGTGCATTCTGATAAAGTGGTGAGAAGTTTGGCTTTGCTGCCATATCAACCTGAGCTCAAGTTTCTCCTTTACTGCCTGTTTTGTTAATTTAGGCAGGTCACTGAAATGTTCAGATTTGTTTCTTTATCTATAAAATGAGGAGAGGAAGAGTTCATGTCATACATACATATGCAAAGTGAGAAAAGAATGAAATAATCATTATGAAGTGGTTTTGGCATTGAATGCATGTTCAATAAATATTACCTCTGGTTGTCATTCTTATCATTATCATTATTATTATTATGTAATGATGATGTGAGTTGCCTTGCAGGCAGACTTGTGATGTGGTATTTTCATTGGTGTCAGAAAGCTCTGGCTATAAATTTAGATCTGAATTTTACTACCTATTTGTCCTTGAGCAGAATTTTCGCTGTTCTGATGTAACTTATACTAGTTAACTAATACAGGAAAGAAAGCCACTATAATAAATATGAAATATATATCTGATTCTTGTCCTTGGGTTCCTGGTACACAGGTTCTAAAACTCTTGAAATCTCTGGAGTGATAAGAATGTCTTTTTATGCTAATGGGATGACTGATAGTTGGGGACCCCTGCATAGCTTCAGTGTGGGGGCTGGTCTCCAGAAAAACCAACCCATAATTGCAGGTTTGAACTTTCAGCTCCACTCCCAACCTCTGGGGAGGGCAGAGGGAGACTGAGTTAATTACCAATGGTCAATGACTTAATCAACCATGCTATGTGATGGAACCTCAGCTTCTGGGTAGGTGAACACACAAGGAGCTGGGAGGATGGTGTACGTGGGGAGGGCATGGAACCTTCTTGCACTCTCTTCCCCGCCACACACATATACTTGGCCTGTGCAACTCTTCCATTTGGCTATTCCTGAGTTATATGCTTTGTAATAAACCAGTTATAATAACTAAAATGCTTTCTTGAGTTCTGTGGCTCATTCTAGCCAATTATCAAACCTGAGGAAGGATTGGTTATGGAAACCTGAATTTATAGCTGGTAGGTCAGATACTGGTGACAACTTGGGATTTGTGACTGATATCTGTCTGAATTTGGAACAAGCTTATGAGACTGAGTCTTTAAGTTATGAGATCTGATGGTAACTCCAGGAAGATAATGTCAGAATTGAATTGTAGGACACCCAACTGGTGTTCAAGAGTTGGCAAAGTGGTGTTGGGAAAGACAATATGAATTTGTTTTCAGAAGTGCTGTGAGTAAAATCCAGTTCAGAGCCACTTGTGTTCTTCTCCTTAATTTCATTCCAAAAGCAAATCCTTTGAATAGGTGGCATTTCCAGAATTGTGGTCATTTTAGAACATACTTTTACATACTCAGAATTACTGGTCGTTAGATTTTGAAGGTCACACTGTTTTCACAGATATACTGATACCATTGTAAGTAGCTAGTGCTTAATAATAGAAAATGAGCAAAAGAGAGGCCAGCCATCATAAGCTTCCCATTTTGGCAGTTTCACCAGGAAGCTACAATTTCACACTCCCCCAGGTAACCACCTGCCCATTCCCTGCAGAACACTGGAGGAAAGGACTGGGCAAAGGGGAGATAAACATATGCACACTGAAGGTGGGGTGACCAACAAAGGTGTCTGTTACTCAGACCTGGGAAGAGAGATCATTGGCCAGAATTAGCAGGGCCACTACAAGCCCACAAAAATCTGGGCCCACTACATAATCCCCCCCAAAAAGTTTGCTCTTTTTCTTGGATCCCTGGTTCGTGGTTTTGCTCCTGCTTTCTTGCATTTATGTGTTTCATTCATGGCCATGTGGCCACGCAGAGCCCATGGACAATGAACTGATGGACTGCAGTTTGGAATATAAACTAAGCTAGCATGATGCTGGATTAAACTATGCCTTAACATGGAGAGAAAACCCTGGACACTTTAACTCTAGCCATATTGAAGCCACAGCTATACTTCTTCATTGGCGGAACAAAAGGAGATTGAACCTTGGAAACCCGGGTTCAATTCCACCCAAATTCCACTTGTTCTCCCATGTAAATCTCAGAAAATTCTTTTTCTTGGGGTATCACAAGAATCTCACTTCCATGAGCAACAGGTAGGGATGAGGAGCTCTCTCCACTGATAACAACAGACCATAATACCATAATATTATCATGGTGCATCATATTTTCCCGTATGAGTCACATTAGGACTAGGCCCTCCCTTGCAAGATGCACATGCTACTCAGAAACTGAATTTTGATGAAGCAGAGAAGATGTACAGAAGTTGGGGTGATGTCCAGAAAGTGAGGAAAGTTGTATTGAAAGAAAATAATTCCAGGAAAAAGAATGGTTATAGCTAATGGGAAATCACTGTGGATGCTCTAGAAGAGGAGGAACTGATGTGTTGTGTGTGTGTGTGTGTGTGCGTGCGCGTGCCCACACGCGCGCGCGCGCACACACACACACACACACACACACACACAGATATCAATCCATAGATCTTCCGGGAACACACGTTGGCAGAGTCATTAAACTGAATCAGAGTAACCAGGTGGAGAAGATGAGAAAAGATAGTCTGGGTAGAGATATGATAATTGCAAATACATGAAGAGCAGGTTTTTGTAGTACATTTGAGGAATTATGAGCTGTGAGTGGTCTGATGTATTTGGGAGAGTGTCAGACTAGCCTGGGGCAGATTTGAGGAAAGGAAGACAATGGAAAAGTGCTCTCAGTTGAGTATCCTCAGTATACTTCACTACCCCACCTCATCACTCTCACCATTATACCTGAAAACAATAACAAACGAAAATATGGCTATATAGTATACTAAATGGTTTACATGTTAAATGTTTTCATTCTCACACAAAAAATTAGTTTACAACTAAGATTACATCAGGCTAAGAGTAATATTTGCACTTTCCCATTCCCAGACAATAGTGATATGAACAAGATACAAAATTGTTTTTCTCTC
Organism: Antrozous pallidus; assembly: GCA_027563665.1. Taxonomy (NCBI): domain Eukaryota; kingdom Metazoa; phylum Chordata; class Mammalia; order Chiroptera; family Vespertilionidae; genus Antrozous; species Antrozous pallidus. The sequence goes on along the minus strand of CM050522.1, from coordinate 74,468,293 downwards.
ATGTACAAGCCTGAAGTTCAGGGGTGTAATGGTGACTCTGTTCCAAAGGGGTCTTAAGTATCTGGGCTTTTTCTGGTTTGCTGCTTCTTCATTTCCATGCCCCATACCATGTCATACCCCAAATGTGGCTACTCTAGTTCTGCTTTCTCATCAGCAGCAAGGAGGAAGGGATGAATAGGGTCCTGGGAATACACTAAAGGTGTCCTAAGGAAGCTTTCTGGAAGCTACATCACAAAGTTTTTTATTATATCTTGTCCAGAAGTTAGTCACATGACCACACCTAGCTGCAGAGCGTGCTCAGAAATATAGTAGTAATTCTGGGCAGCTATATGCTCAGTTAATAATAATGTGGAAAGGGATGAATGGACAGTTGTTTCTAGAAGGGTTGGTATGTTTATCCCTATTTTCCAGAAAAGGAAATTGAGGTTTAGAGAAGCAAGGTAACTTGCTCATGGTGACATAGCTATAAAATGACCGAGATTTCAACTGATTCCACTTCTGGTGATTCTAACAATAGGACATTGTTTACGTTACTCATATATCCTAGTTGAGGTCTATCCAAAAGCAGAGGCCAAAACAATGACTTGTGTGAGAGTATTTGGAAGGAGATATCAGGGTAAACAATCATCATAGTTTGCCCATAACTGAAAGGGATGCAGGAGTGTCCATTTTAAAGCTGGGCCTCTTGTCCTCAGAAGGGAGGCAGCAAGATAAAATAGCTAATGTGAGGGTCTCTGAGAAGCATGTAGAATGTCCTTCAGAATTGTTCATCTGAAGACAGGTGTTTGCAGCATGCATCCAAAAACTCATTTCCTTATCAGTTGAAAGTTAGACCACACTGTTAACTCCAGAGGCACCTCCAGAATATGTGCCTGAACCATGAGCCAGCTAGTGATGAGTCAAAGAAAGCTCCTGGGAAAAGTCTAGAAAGACCTACTGTGGCATTTGATGAGGGGCCTTAGCAGTATCAGGTAAGTGAGAATGCTCCACCAGGGTGAAAGCTCCAATTATAGGAGAGCTGAGAGGATGAGAATCATCAATCAGCTGCCTCTTGTACTCCCTCTACTGATATCAAGCTTGCAACCTGGGCATGTGCTCGGACCTGGAATGGAATCATCACCTTGTGGTTCATGGGTTGATGCTCAACCACTGAGCTACATTGTCTGGGTAAGCAAAGAACTTTGGGATTTTTTGCTTTAGAGATATCCCTCCATTCCTTTAAAGACATTTTCTTCCTCAGAATTCATCCTCTTCTCTCTCTTTTTTTTAAAAAAAACATTGGGTATTTTGGTGGAAATTAAATCTAAAAGTATTATTAAATTATGTGTGTGTTAAGAGAATAATACATATTTATGATTTGTTCTAACTCATATCAACTGTCTTCACCAGCAAGGCCTGCCAACCAAACATCTTTCCATCAATTAGGTTTAGGCCTCCAAGAACTTAACTGCAGGGCTGCTGTTCAGAAAAGAAGTGCTGAAACTCTCAGGCCTCTTAGTGCCCAGCTGAGGGGGTGGAGGCTGTATAAATGAGTTATTCTGTATTCCTACCCAATGGAGAAGAATCACCTATTAATATCAATACGAATGGGGCCAGACCTTTTACAAATCATGTGAACACCAAAATTTTATTAAATGTGGTTGTTCCCCATTACTCTGTGGTCCTCCCTCTGTCCCATCTGTGCCAGAACCCCATGAACTTCTAATCCCGTGAAGCACACTCTTTATAGACCAGTTTATTTAATGCTTGTCAGCTGAAAAGTCTTTTAAGTGAGATGTTTTGTGAAAATTCTATATATTAAAAGCATCAGAGCAATACCTGCTGAAGTAGTTATGGAAATCATGGAGCCCATCTCCCATAGATTATTTATCACCACCTTTAATGGACCCTAGGGATCAGCAGACCCTAGTTGGCAAATGCATGATGTAGATAATTCTCACCTGCAGTTGTTCCTAGGAAAATTGTATGAGTCACACTTCCTGGGTTTGAATCCCAGCACAAAATTCTCAGTCTTTCCGTGACATTGCTTAACTTTTCTATGCTTCAGTTTACTCACCTTTTAAGTGACTCACATGTTGTTTATGATCAAAAAGGGTTGCTGTGAGGATTATCTGATGTAAAACATGGGAAAAAACTTAGAAACATGTCTGGCATACAGAAATTACCCAGTAACCATTACACATTATTGTTTTGATTATTGTTATGGTTCTAAATTAAGTCTTCAATTATTATTTAATATAAGGAATCAATCCATGCTAGTGTGTCTATGTTCTTTCTCTCCCCGAAGAGAAATAACAATAGTAATAATTATGACAATAAAAACCATACAAAGAATATTATCCGTATCATCAGTAACAATAACCACAAAACCCACTAATGATCACAGGGATTCTTTTGCAGTGATCACTCTATTTAGCAATAGTTTCAGAATATTTTCTGACCTCATAGTGGCCCTCAACATAAATACTTCTTAGACTCATTTCACAGATGAAGAAATAAAGATTCTGAAAAGTTCTGCCACTTGTCCATAGCCACAGAACCAGTACTTGTCAGACCCAGGATGCACAGCTAGAATTGTCTAATTGAAAGCCTAAGTTCTTCACTTTTCGACTAACAGCCCCATACTCTCCCCCACTTTTTTCTCAAGGAACTATTCAGATATGGTTCTCAGTGAGGTTTTCAGGTCCTGATGCAGACAGACATAGATGATGCTCAGAAACAAGTGGCACCTTCTGTGTTGATGTGTTATAAGCTCTAACACGTGGGGATGGAGGGCAATAGTTATGTACCCAGGTCCTTCTTCACTATTAAAAGGGAATAACTTCATGGTTGTCATATATACATCCTAGTTCATGAACATGCTCCTCCACTTATCCCATCCTGGGTACTACTTTTGTTTTAACCAAAATTTAGGTGGACACTGAAAGGTGAGACAGTGTAATGTGAAATTTGTCAGACTGGGGGCCTGAGCCAGGCCTACCTGTATGAAATTTGCAAATCATTTTTATTCTCCAAGAGTCTATTTTTCCTTTATAAAAGTAATCACCTTTATCCACAGGTGGCAATGAGGTTAAATATGATAGACAGCTCTAAGCCCAGCACTTGGAGTCTTCAGTGCGTGAGAGCTATCAGTGCTCAATATCCTCAGGGTTTCAGGAATCTCTGTTTCCAGCCACCTCTCACCAAAATGTGAGCTCCTTTCCCAGGAATCTGTGTGCTCTGCATGGCTAAGAAGGCACCCAGCTAGTCTCTGCTCCCTTCATAAAGGCACTTTCACCATCAAATGGCTGCACTGAATGACTGCACATTTCCCCCTCCCCTCAGCCCTCCCTGCTAACTACATTTTGGCACTTCTTCAAGGGGCCTTCTGTGATGAGCAGGTTCCCAGAGAAAGCTGTTTCCTGAAAGGCTTATAGCATTTAAAATGAAACAACGTTAAGGTCTCAGGATTCTTGCTTTTGAAGAAAGAAAGAAAAGCTTAATCTGCAGGCCTGGCAGCTGCAGCAGGAGCTTCGGGCCTTCCTGATCACAACCCTAAAGAAGCACCCTCTCATCATGCATGCTTTTTCCCAGCTCCTTTTGCAACTTCATTCTGCTAGGCGATTTGCCTGCGGAGGGTTTGGTGGGAAACCCAACCTCTCCCCTAGTTCTTTGTTCCTCCAATTAGGGCTGTGTACTGTTGCCATCGCATCAGATCAGCATAAATAATCCCTCTCTTCTTACAGTAGCATAGAATATAGCAGCATGGTGTGTGCACTGGTTCTCAGAGAAGCCTAAAGACTAGAGTTGTGGCAGAAAGTACAATAAGAGCCAGACAGACTCACTTGCCCATTAGCCATATCACAATGTAGCCGTAGCATCTTGAACAAATCACTGATGGTCTCTGAACCTCATCATCTTTCTTAATTAAATTGGAATTACTGTGTGTACATTGCTTGTGTTCTAAAAACTGCATATGGCAATCTTATAATATTTTATGTGCTTATAAATGTCAATTAACTTAGGAAGTATGCATTCACTCATTTGATGGAATGTCTTCTGAGTTCTTCCTTTGTGTCACACAGTGTTAGGTGTTTGAGTAAGAAAGTCATATACAGTATCATTGCTTTTATGGTGATAATTAAGTATGGTGAGCATATGCTTTTTATAAAGTGGGTAAGGAGAGTTGGGGAAGTGACCAGTATGATCATAGCCCATCAGAAAACCAGTGAGTATTAAAGTTGTATGGGGCCTTGGAAGCCAAATAATATTTTTATAAATAAGAACAAAAGTCATATGGAAAGCCAGTGAGAGACTGGAACTCCACTTGCGTTCAGGGCTTTCCCCCTTTCTCCGCTCTCAAGAGCCTTATAGTATCACTGACATACGAAATGATTTGTGAAACACTATGTCACTATGTATTGACTATTTTACAAAAAAGCCCCCCAAAAGCAAAAACCCTGCAAGGAGCTCTGCAGATGGGGAGGTATTCAGGGAAGATGTCTATACAGGGAGGCCTAATTTAGGTCTGGATGGGTGGTGAGTTGGGGACACCATTCTACATAGGGAGAAATACATAATAAACACTGACATCTTGGGACTCTCCCTAAAAAGCTAAAATCAGTGTCTTTTTTTTTTTTTTTTTTTTTTTTTACAGATCTTGAGGATCTTTTTTCCTGGAAGCAGTTCCACTTAATGTAGATGTTTGGCTTAGCGGGTGATGAATTACAAATAAATGGGTGTTACATGCATAGATTTATATTTCCATGACTCTCTGGATTATAAAAACATTACCCCACATGAAGATTATACTACATCTCTAATCCTTTTCTGAGGCCCACTGAAGATTATGTTTACTCAAGCCCCAACATGACTATCTTATTAAGGAGACATTAAAAAGTCCTATCTTTCCTATCTCTAAAATCCGTGGCTTGGAAAGCAGGTGCACCTTTTTCCTCTGATGGGACCTCACACAGACTTTTCTTCAGAAGCCATTTTGTGCTTCCAAAGGCATAATTTGCCAAAAAGAATATTAGTTACCCAGCGTCAATCTACTGGAAGGAGTTAAAAGTAAAAAAACAATATGACACATAATTATTTGGGCCATAGGAAGAACCCACATTTTAGGAAAATTAATTGAGATCTAGAAATATGTAGACTCCTGAATCAAGTTTGCTCCTGAACCTTTGTGCTTTCTCAGTGCAGGGATTCCTTCAAATGTAATTACATCCTTGGGATTTGTATGATGTCAGTTTTTTGGAAACTGGAAGCTAAATTATTTTAGATATGGCAAGAGCTCTTTGACTCATATTCCTGCTTATCAATAGGGCAAATTGGCTCTCTTCTGGAAAGCTCTCTGTCCAGGTGATTGGGCCAAGACATTTTGGGCACCTCTAATGCATTTTGGAGTTGGATTGTAAGGGCAACTTGCCAGCCTCAGCTGATTGTAGCAGCTGTACTTCACTGGACAGTAAAAATGGGATTCTGGAAACGAGGTAGGTTGGAGACCTCATGGCTTTCCACTCAAGTAGTGTAATAGCCTCTGACAGGTTGCTGAGCTGGTTAGAGTGGAGTGGATGGGGGACACTTACAATGACTAGGTACATATAGATTTTCTAAAGCCCAGAGTTAAGGCAAGAGGGTTTTCAGAGTTCAGAAAATGTCCTCCTTCTTTCCAAAAAGACAATCCAGGGAAGAAAGGTAATGGGATGTAGTGGACCTGGGGTTGACTGCTGGCTTTTTTCTTTGCTCACTGAGCTTCATCCTTTGCTCACTGAGCTTCTAGAGAAGTTGCTTGACCCTCACCTGGTAAAACAGATACAGTGATAACTAATTTGTAAGATTGCAATGCTCAAACAATAAATGCCAGGCAAAGCACACAGCAAATAAGAGACCTTAAAAATGGCAGTGGTGCACAGCCAGCCCAGCTAAGTGGTTGAGTGTCGACTTATGAACCAAGAGGTCATGGTTCGATTCCCAGTAGGGGCACATGCTCAGGTTGCAGGCTTTATTCGCAGTGTGGGGTGAGCAGAAGGCAGAGGATCAATGATTTTCTCTCATCATTGACATTTCTAGCTCTCTCTCCCTCTCCCTCCTTCTCTGAAATTCATAAAAAATATATTTAAAACATGGTAGTGGTATTTAAAAAAATCAAGCTGTAAATCATTTCAGGGGAGTTTAAAGGGAGAGCGATCTAAGAAATGGACACATTGATTCCCATCGGCATGAAACAATGGTGATTTGAATTCCAGCCCAGCTTTTCTAAGCCTGTTTCATTTTGTCTGGGTGCCTAGAAGTGATCAACTGAGCACACCCATACCCTAAAATTCTGCAAATGACTAAAATCTAAACCAGAACAACATGTTAGTCATTTGGGCTCAGAAAGAACTACGATAATCCTGTGGACTTAAATGCTCGTGATAACTGGCCAGCTAAATTCTTCCCACTGGACACAGAAATGTTTACAAGGAGAGTTTGTCTCTATTAGGAAGGGGATGATTAGGAGACCTACAGTAGAAAATGGGTCAACTAAGGCTAATGGAAGAAAGTATGGGATTCTATGAGACTATAAAGAAAATGAGTTTTTGGGGACATATTTCTATATCTGCTCTGCACCAACAACCTCTAGTTGTTGCTACTCATGTGAGAAGTATAACTTGTAGAAGGTGGATAGTGGCTCCAGGATTCACAGGACAGTAGGAAACTTAAAACTTTTCCACAATGATTTACTGAGGGTGGCATGTGGAGGAGTGTAGATGGTAAAATGAATAGCTCCTCCATCAGCATAAGACATAGTTCATAGAACATGGAATTAAGGGCCCCAGGAAAGTGTGGGGCTCAGAAGATAAGCTGAAACCAGAATCTCTCTAAATGATTCTGAGTTGCTCATGTTCTTCTGCATTAGGAGAATTTCAGAGCCCCAGTTACCCTATGAGAGACTGGTATTCTGAGTTATAAATACAAAGGGTTTATTTTGTCCAAAGCTCATAGTTTTCCAAATAGTTTAACTTGGCTCATTTTTGCTTCATTGGAAAGCTTGCCATTAGAAATGGTTTGTTTTGTTTTGTTTGTTCCTACCTACTGCCTCCCCCACCTCCTTCATAGCAACTCCTTGGATATCAGAGCAGTACCTGATACCTTTAAGGGCAGGAGCTTACAATATCTGATTTTGAGTTAGTATGTATTTTAGTATACAAATGTATATGAATGTGTCTATGTGCAGACATTTATAGATAGGTATATAGATAAAGTCTATTGGCATAATACCAAAGGAGAAAACAATCACATTTGTCCCTTTTCAATTATGTATAAGTACATAGTCTAGTAAAAGAATCATTTAAGAGGAATTGACATTTGTTTACCTTCATATTTTGTTCTACATTTTAAGCTATAATTCAAAGGTTAGTAAGAAGATCTACAGTGGGTTATATTGGGGCATCAAAATCTAAAATTTCCATAAAGTCAGATTTATACTGGCATGAAATTAGACTAGGCTATTATTTTAATAGAAGAGTGATAAATAATAATTCTTATAATCTTTCCATCCCTATTTCAATTCATGAATTTTAAATATATGTTATCTTCATTTCTTTCTCTGTGCCTTACCTTTCATAAGGAAGCCTCTATATCAGGAGGTGATACAGTGAAGTTGCCTAGTGTCACCTCTGGTAATGCTGACAGGGCAGCTTCTTGTGATGACTGTCCCTGAGAGCACCTTCCTATTGGACACAGTGGGCCAGATCTACTCCACTATGACATGGAACATTTGGTTTATACATGTGATCAAGTTGGGAGGCTCAGTCCTGTCCTTAAGTCTATCAAGACCATCATGATCCATGTTGCCAGAATCTGACAAGAACCCAAGTCACCTCTTTCCTAACTTGAGTCCTGAACCTTTCACCTTTATTAACCTCACAGCTTTCCAACCTGTGTCTGAATTCACTGTTTACTTTACTCTTGCACCGAGCCCTGAGGCGTAAATCCTACACAGGTTATCACAGGTTTATCTCTGATATTCTTCCATAATGATGTTCCTCACTACTCTAAACAATACATGAGATAATGCATGCAAAGAACTTAGCACTTGCTAAGCACTCAGTACTCAGAGTAAAACATCATATTTTATTAAAAGTGCCACTAGTGTTTGAATGGCTTTTAGTAAAATGTGGATGTATCTTAAACCATATCCAAAATTATATGTGACTGAATATCTCTTCAATTAGTTAAGGATTAGAATATATTGTATTAATCTTCATACAATAATTACATATATTAATATAACTACTGTGACCACTCTTCATTTGATAATGAAGGAAGGTCTTCATCATATTTTGTACCCAGATCTCACTTAAATATAAACTGTCCCACAATACAAGTAATACTAATAACTTGATCAATGCCAGAACACCTTATAAGGACATGAGACCTGAATTTAATTTTTTATAGGCTGTTTTCACAATAGGATGAGTAATGTACTTTGTTCCTATCTCATCTTAGTCCCTGTCCTGTCCTGTCCTCTTCTCACCTCTCATCCCCCTCCCTCTTTCTTTCCATGCAAAGAGAAGAGTTCACATGAGGACATAGTGAGAGGATGGTCATCCACAAGCCAGAAAGAAAGACCTCACCAGAAAGCAAACCTCATGGCACCTTGATCTTGAATGCCTATCTCCAGAATCGTAAGAAAATAAATTCTGTTGTTTAATCCACACATTCTGTAGTACTTTGTTATAGCAGCCTGAGACACTAATAGCATCGTATTCATTAATCATTACACAATGCTAAGTGCTAGGTCACAGAGGCAAATTAAACACAGTCCCTCCCATTGCACAGGGCCCTAAATTCATCTACTGTTCAGTGAGAGAACAGACTCATAGAAGGGTCTATATTGCTCAAGGTCTCAGAGCTAGTTCATAGCAAAGCTGGATACAAATGCAAGTCTGATGAACTTCAGCCTGATGTTGAGGGAAATGGTAACTTCAGATATGACAGGGTAGTTTTAAAAATGTCATTCTGGAAAATTCAAAAACCACTGGAGAAAAACTCCTTTGAATTAGAAACTGTTTCTTATAATGTCCTACTTTCAGTTTGTGGGGTTGGGCCTCCTGTGTACACTCTGAGCTTCATGATGTCTTTGGGTCTTTGACCCAAGCAAGGGGCCTATTCCTCATCGCTCACTGTGGCTAAGTAGAAAGGCCTGCTCTCTCAAGTTTTCATTTCCTGTCAGCCACGGACCACGCTGGATTTTCCTAGAATTTTGTGGAGGTGAAAGATTACCACAATCAGAAAGCCATAGAATTCGAGTGGAATTCATCCAAATTTCTTCATTCTTAGCTCCAACTCCAACAAGCTTGAATCAAGGAAACACAGACCGCAAGGCTATGACCTAATTCCTGTTTGTTTGCCAAGAAAAGAGAGAAAAGGACGAGGAAGAAGAGTTTTACTTGAAAAAAGACAGATGGAGAATTGTATTTTCTTAGGAAAACTGATTTCTGAGATTCAGATCGGTTAGAGGATAAGTTATATGGAGTTGTGAAGTCAAAGCAGATCAGGGATATAAGAAAAAAATAACCTTCAATCCTTGTTGTTTACTTGGGGCAACAACAACAAAAAACTCTCTGCGTACTACACTATTACTTACATTTTAGTAAATGCTGGAGGAAAGGGGGTAGGCTGGGAAGGAAGCACAGGTAACCTGTGCTTAAAAGAACCTGACTTAAAAGATTTGTATAGGACAGTTGCAGATTTAAGAAGTGATTGTAACATCAGAACTTCATAAAGAGTGAAGACTTGCTTTAGATGATTCTCTTGAAGGTTCTGATTAGAGATAGAGGGTTAGAGGAAGCCAGGATGCTGACATAGCAGGCTAAAGTGTTTTTCTTAGTAAAGTAAGGTAATTTTTATTGTCTAGCTGAGATGACTAAATACAGTTTATTGAGGCCGTGGCAGCAAGGACTATGGGAGCTCCCAAGAGTCCTGGGCTGAACACAGGCTGTACAGATAAATAGCTGCTAAGGAGGGCAATGACCATTCAGAAGAATAATATATGTCCCCTTATTTCAAGCTGCTTTATGTCTGATCATGTCCTTCTACTATCATGGATCTCTGTGCACATGACAGGTTTGAGTGAGAGGAACTCGGGGAGTGGACGGGAAAAGACCAGAGTGAGCTCAGGGAACCTAAGAGGTAGTGACAGGGAGTCAGAGCCATTGAGGAAAAGCTGGGAACAGGAGTTAAAACCAAGAGCTGCACAGGTAAGCATTCCTATAATCTACCCAGAGCAGGTAAGCATTCCTGTAATCCTCAGAAGTATGTCAGGTAGGGAACACAATGTTAACGTTAATGTTTAAAAAAAAGGAATGTGGAGAACACTATAATTAGGAGGAACAACCACACAGTTGGTGCCAGATAGACTTAGTTTGAAATTTTGGCCTGGTAATCTATAGTTTTTGTTTCATTTGGCAATTTATTTCATCTCTCTGAGCATCAGAGAAATTTGATTTATGATACTTCTGTTAATTAACATACTCTTAAGTTTTTCCCTGCATGCTTTGTATCATATGTCTTTATAAAATATTCTCTAGGATTCAGGATATCTGCATCTTGATAGTTACTCTGCAACATTTATGTGTTTGTATAACTGTCTCGTTTGAAAAATGAAGAAGGGGTCCTTGTTGAACGCTACCAGATTATTTGCATGAACAAATGTGATGTGTGGCATATAAGCCCTTTTAAAACATGGCCATAAGCTACTATTACAGTTGTTAACAAACCCCCAAAATTCAATCAGGTATTAGGTTTTTTTCTTTAAAAAATTATTGTACCAGTTCAGCCTGAGGACCCTGCTCTGCATGATGAACGTGTTGCTCTTTCCTTTCTCTTATCAACGGCCACACTTCACCATTACTTGAATAAAACACGATAAAATCAACCTTATTTCCAAGAAAAACCTGGGTCATTTTTACTTGACTTGGTACTGGGACTGGCTGTGGGATCTTGGGAGCTAAGAAATATCACAGTTGGAAACTCTGAGAGTGCCCGGTCACCCACACAGCCTTTGCCCTTTCTGGCTTTTCAGCCACCCGCCCACCAGCCCCATCTGGCCGAGGCTCTGGTCAGTGTGGGAGAGGAGACAGGAGACTGTTTGGCTGAGTCATGACCCAGACCTAGCATATGGTGCAAAACCAGTGAAGGGCCCCTTGTCTGTGGCCTGAATCCATGACACAGCGGCTTGGAGGGAGGTGAACTCCCTGCCTCATTTCCCTTTGCTGCCCTTGTGCTCTAGGAAGGCAAGGGGTTTGGGATCCTGTTGGTCACAGAAGATGAATAAGCCCCCTCCCCCCTAGACAAGGGAGCTAATTGCTTCCACTTCACCCCCACACCCTCCCCCAGAAATGTTCCTATGACCAAACCACATCTTGGGACTCCCTGAAGACCTAGTGTACCCAAAGCCAAGAGCAACTCCCACCTCCCTGCCGCCACTTACCGTCCCCCAAGGCCCATCTAGGAGATCTGGTCAGGAAGCTTAAAAATAGTTGAGTGTGTGGTGACAAGCCTTGTGGGTTTTTTTTGTAAAAATATTCTGAACAGGGAAATAAACCTTTCAGCAGCTTATTTTTCCACTGCTCTGGGGAGCTGCTCCCACTTTCTGCTGCTGCAAGCACTTCAGGTACCTTGTGGGTGGTGGTGGGCGTGTTCTGGGGAAGACAGAGCTGACTCAGGGCCCGAGTGGGCTACTCGGTGGACTGGAGAAGTATCTTGTTAGAGAACCAGGTGTATGAGGGCCAGCGACTGCTACGCAGAGGGCATGTACCATTTCTGCACATTCTGAATATGTAAGGACATGTAACTCCAGGTTCTAGAGTTGTGGCATCCAAGGCCCTTCCAGATCTAGGTATGCCCACCCAGCAGGTCCCTCCCAGGCATAAATAAGTCTAATAAACAGGAGGATGAGCAGTTTTCCACCACATCATGATGCTTCATGCCCACATACCCTCCCATACTCTGTTCCTCCTCCTAGGGAGTCCCTTTCCAGTCCTGGACATTAACTACCACCCTGCCCCCCAAACCCTTGTCCAACCTGTTCAATTACTGAAATCCACCCCAGAAGTTTGCCTTCCCCTTGAAAGTTTTCCTGACACCCCTAACGGTTAATCACTCTGTTTCCTAAGCAGCACTTCTATCACTGTCCCATTTACCACATGGCCAGGTGTTCCCTCACAGGATTTGCATTTTATTCATCTCCAAGTTTCACAGCCTCATGCAGCATCTGGCACCAGTAAGCACCACCAAGCAGGTTAATTAAACAAATTAAAGATGGAAAGAAGTTGTTACAACTAGCCCAGTAAATGAGCATAAGGTCTTTTGAATTAACAGAGAAGCTTAATATCATCATTTGCCTTTCCAGCACTTCCTTGAGTTTGATGCTAAGAACCTATTTTTATAGGTGAGAAGAGTTTCCACAGAGGAGACAGGAGAAGAGGAGAGAGGAATCATCACAAATTGCTTATTTCCACAAATTTTGTCATTCCACAAAACCACCAAGAAAAAAAAAAGAGAGAAATATGTTGACAACTCTTAGTGATAGGATATTATCATCATTTCCAGAAAGTGTACAGCCCACTTTAGGTTCTGTTTGTGCAAATTTAAGAAAATCACCCAGGGGTTCAATGTAGAGAAGTAGACAGTAGAGGTGTGTCCTCGCCTGGATTTTTAACTCAGAAGAGCTTGACCACCCTTCCAGGTGTGAGGGGGTCCTGAAACCGCTATCCATTGAGAATCACTATCGAGAGGGGGACAATGTGGGCATCAAAAGTCAGAGTCTGCAGCCAGAGTGTTCAGGCTCAAATCTCAGATGTCTCCCTACTCACCATGTAGTCTGGTACCGGTTTCCCCATCTTTAAACTGATGGCAACAGTTAGACCTAACTCACAGGGCTCTGAAAGTTATACCATAGAAAACATCAAACGATCAGTAAGTGGCACCAGGTACCACCCTGAAGCCATCTGATTCTCCATCTTTCATCCTAATAACTGCTTATGCAAGTATTAACATCTGTTTTACCTATGAAATACCTGGGGCTCCGCAGATAGGCCTTTTTTCCCAGGAGGATTCTGGATTTTTAAACCCCCATCTTTCTAAATGTAAAATTCTGTCTATATCCTTTCTGTTTCTCTGAGACTCTGCTGGAGGGAGTCATGTGGTCTAGGAAATCTGTGGGGGTTCTGCTGGCAAGTTGGGTCAGTAGGGATTTCCTGAGCTCAGATTCCCAACTCAGAGCTGATGCTGTAAGTTCTGTGGGGAGCGTGGGTGTAGCTTGGGTAAATACCTAGAGGCTTGGGAGGTAGAGGAAAATATTTGGAGCTGGCAAGTCTGGTCAATTAATAAATGCTTATGAGGCGTTTTCAAGGCTTAAAGATCTTTTGTCACTACCAGATGATATTAATTATGAGTATGAGGGCACATTCTGTGAGAATTAGAGGTGCCCAGATTTACCTGCAAGAATGGGGACCATCTGCTGCTCATGCTGTGGGTGCAAAATTCAGTGAGTACCTCTGGGGAGGGAGGCCAGAAGAGTCTAAGCTTCTCCTTGTTACAGTTCAGGGATTTGGTCTTGCAGGAAAGGGTGTCACCCCCCAGTCTTGCCAGAGTCTCACTCTGAGGTAAAAGTCTTGGGGAACACCCGTAGGGAACAAGTATGCCGATGCTTATAGCCTGGGTTGGATCAGCCAAAGCAGAAGTATGGCTAGTGTTCAGCCAAAGGGAAAGGCAGGACCATAAATGGGAGAAAAATGAACCCCGAGCTCAGGACGGAAACGATATACAACCTGTCAGGAAGTAGAGTCCAGTGTAGGTCTGGAAAGTGGCTCAGGAGGGAGTGATGAATGGCGTGGGGCCTGGCAGCACTGTGAGTGCCAGATGCCTCCTGCTCAGTGTAGGGTGACCTTGTTTCTGAAAAGTTCTCGGTAGGCTCAGGTAGTCCCCCTCCCCTTAGTAACTCTAAAATCCCCTCTTCTTTTTCAGGTGGATCTCACTTTACACCTCAGGAATGTTTGTGGGTGGTTGTATGTTTTTTTTGTTTGTTTTTTTTTTGGCGGGGGGGAGGGGGGAGTAGAGAAGAGTTTTCCTTTGGGGGAAAATGATCTAAGCTTGAAACTAGGTCCATTCACCAAGGAGCTCTCTGTGACTGGGAGTCAAGTATTTGTTTCCTTTGCAAACAGATTTTGATATGGAAAATGAAGAATGGGTTTGAAATGTTTCCTAAACTTGCTTCCAGTGTCAACTTCCCATCACCTCAGGGCTGGCAGTTCTGTTTTTATTAATTCTGCCGAACTCAAGGGTCTTTCTGAGATGCCCCGTGGGCCAGTTCAGTAACTTTAAGGATCCCTTATGGGGAGGGCTGTGTTCAATAGAACAGCTCTCTCTTTTTAAATCAGTTTCCAAGGTTCATTAAAGTCATGATATGGTTTGGGGAGAAAATAATGCATACATATACATTTATTTTATATGTATGGTTTATTTATTCTTTTTCTGGGATTTGCTTTTGGGTGAGCTTAATTCTTTAAATAAATGATTGCAGGTTATAAAGATAACATTTGCAATATGAATAACCCTCACTTGTTTTAGAATATTAAGTTTTACTGATAATAATTCCACCTGATTTTCTATGAAGCACATAGAGTTTATAAAAACTAGTTCCATAATCTGAACTGGTCCTCAAAACCACCTGTGAACTAGACTTTCTCTTTTTGTCATTAATTTAAAAATAGCCTTATTGGCTTTTTTTTTTCTTTTTTTCAAAATATGTTTTTACTGATTTCAGAGAGGAAGTGAGAGGGAGAAATAGAAACATCAATACTGAGAGAGAATCACTGATCGGCTGCCTCCTGAATGCTCCCTACTGGAGATTGAGCCCATGACCCAGGCATATGCCCTGACCTGGAATCGAGCCGTGACTTCCTGGTTCATAGGTCAATACTCAACCACTGAGCCATGCCAGCTGGGCCTGATTGGCTTTTTCAATTATAAAATGAATACATGTATAGCGGGGTACCCTGTTAAATACTTAACTTTTCTCTCTTTTTTTTCTAGTGGAAAAAGCTCTGAAGCTCCCAAGGTCTTTCTTGGGAGGAGGATTTACTTCTGAGGCAAGCATGTGGCTCACCTTCCTCAAGTGGAAAAAGGTCTACCACCAGAGGCACTTGATGTCCTGTGTTAGGGGAAATGAGCTTAGTAAATCATATTTGTCTCTGTTGTAGTGATCTGGCTTTTCTCAAAGAGTTCAGGGAAGGAAGGGAAATTAGAGCTATTAATCTGAGCATATAAATAGGAGAAACAAACAGAGCCCCTGTAGGAGTCCCGGGATGGGCTGAAGACCGCATCAATGGCCAGAAGATGCCTGAGCTGCCACTTCTGACTCAGCACCTGGAAGGCCTTGACTTTGGCTCAGGAAGGAGCTGCCTAGTCTGAGCTTGGAGACCTCTGGGCCTGAAAACCAAGGATGTCCGGCTCACAGGCTGGAGGCCATAGGAGGAAGACCTTGTTCCTTAGGAAGCACAAGGATGGTCATGCCAGGGACCCTGATCTGCAATGGCTCAGTGACATTTTCATAACTGTGGCAGGGATGAGCAAACTTTTTTCGTAAAGAGCCAGATAATAAGTATTTTGGGTTTTGTGGGCAATGACTCAATTCTGTTGCTATGATTCTACTCTGCCCTAATAACATTCAAGCAGCCATAGGTGATACATAACAGAATGGGTGTAACTGTGATCCCAAAAACCTTTACAGAATTAGTTAACAGGCTAGTAAAGTACACTCTTTGAAAACACAGATATGATTTTAACCATAGCTCTACCCCACAGTGTCTGGGTCGTCTTAGATATATTCTTTCTGAGCCCATTTCTTTACATGTAAGATAAACACAATGACATCTCTCTCAAGGTATTTGTAAGGATTCAATAATCACATATATGCAGGATGTCTCGGCAAATGGGATATGTATCTGTCCATTCTAGAGTGTTGCTTATTAACCTGTCATCTAGCTTCTAGCTTCTAGAGCCCTGCCCACCTTCACTGACAACTACAGGTGGCCAAGGATTGGCTGGGTTACTGGCATCTCTTAAAACACATTCTATAGAAAACAACCAGCTTGGGGAGTAATTAGGAATTAGGTCCATCAACTTATTTCAGAAGAAGTTGATTTGGCCCAACAAATACTTTAAGTACTTATAATGCCAGGGCATGTGCTTTATTCCTGGAACATAGATATAAGCCAGGAATTAATCTTAGTGCTAAGAAGCCTTACATCACATAGAGAAGTAGTCAACTAACAGTGAAACATTTTGAATATAATCTGACAAAGGGATTAACAGGGGAATCACAGGATGCTACAGAGGCAAAGAGAAAAAATCCCTAGCCCAGATACTGGGATTAGGGAAGATTTTTTAATAAGGGGAACAGAGTTTAAGCCTACTAGAATAAGGGTGTGTGTGTGTGTGTGTGTGTGTGTGTGTGTGTGTGTGTGTGTGTATGAGAGAGAGAGAGAGAGAGAGAGAGAGAGAGAGAGAGAGAGAGAGAGAGAGAGAGAGAGAGAGAGGAGAGAGGGACCATGTAAGGGAATAGAAGTCTTGTGTTGCTTGAGATGAAAAGTGAATGTTGGGGGAATAACAAAAATTGTGATCAGTTATGAAAGGCTGGTCAAAGTCTTTGTTTTCTGGAAGCCATTGAAAGATGTTATGCAGCGAGTGATGAGATCAGACTCATGCTTTGATGAATTAGAAAGATCCCCTTGGCTTCGGTGTGGAGAATGGGCAGAATGGCCAGACCAGAGGCCAAGATACTACATAAGAAGCACTGCAGTAGTTCATGGGAGAGAGAGGGTAGTTGAACTGGGGAAGTACAGTGGGAAAGGGAAGGACATCCAATTTTAATATTAAAAATTAGCAATGGAGAACATGAATTCTGTGTAAAGGGTGAGAAAGAGGTAACTCCCAAGTATCTGATTTGAGCTACAAATGGTTGGTGGGACCATTCCTTGTGACTGGGCCAGCGAGGAGGTAGAAATGATGAGTTTAGAAAGAACAAGAGGAACGTTAGGGATTTCTGGGCTGGGAATGGGGTGCTCTGGCTTCTGACATGCTTCAGCATTGTCTGTGGTCAAATCATGCTCCCTCTTTAGCTTTAGTTTCTCCAGTTCTATTACGAAAATATCAAACTCAAGAGTGGTTCCCACACATGTGTTTGAAGCTTCACAACTTAGACTCTGGTTCAGTAATGCTGGCTTGCACTCCAGGAATCAGCATTTTTCAAAAGTGTTTCAGATAACACTGCTGTTTAACAGGTTTGGGAGCCTATGACTGGGGCGATGCCTGAGGATTCTGTCAGCTCAAACCTCTCTGAATGCACTTTCCCCTAGTTCCTTCTCCTCGTGCTGACTCTGCAGATGTAAGCTGGCATCTGGCATCCAGTGTGGCCTCCACAGTCACTGCCACTATGTGCCAATAACCACAGTGTGTCTCACTACCATCCCAGACTCCTCCCGCTACCCAGGTCGGGCTGGCAGAAGACAAGATGATTGCAACTGGCACGACAGGCACGGAGGCGACACCCTGTCATCGGTTTTGTTTTTTGTTTTTTTTAAGAACATAGTCAATCTCACAGCAGGATATTCTACAATAAATTGCTTCTGTGGTTCATTGGGATGGAGGGGTTGGTTATTTTTTCCAAGTCTAATGTTCAACACACAAAAATAAAACCAAACCAAATCAACAAACAGAAAAAGAACCCTTTCTTAAATTCAGAGTTGTGTAGACAAAGCACATCCAGAAACCGAGTTTGAGTCTTCCAGCTGTGCTCGGAGGATGCACTCCTTGCCCTTTCTCTCGGTGTTTCACTGATCCCACTTCCTGCTGCAGATGAGCTCAGCAGGCTTGCTTGTGGACACATGAGGAAAAATCATCCAACCCGCCTGAAAAATTCATTGGGGGCTGGCCATCCGCAGGCAGGCTTTAGGTGTTACTTCTCTCAACTTTCCAACATTAATTGCACTGAGACCTCTAGGCTGGACCAAGAAGGGATTTCCCTCTACCACACATGAGAACTCTTGGCTGGAGTGAGACAGTTCAGGTCTTTCCCTCACTGCAGGGCCGAAATCAATTCTTGGCCTCCAAACCCAAAAGGGATATGTTTATCTGCAAAACCCTGGAATAGAGGGAGACCTGTGTGCAAAGATGAAAGACAGCAGGCTATAGAGTGGCTTAATGATAATAGCCCTGTACAGAGAAGGTTCTTATATCTCCGAGGAGGTAAACCACCACTGGATCCCCTGTAGCATAGACCGCGTCTGTAGCATAGACCTCCTCTTATATATTTTGATTCTTTTTATAGTGTCTGATAGAAAGCTCTGAACAAAGTGGTTGCAAAGGAAGCTGATTCAGCAACTGGATTCTCAGGTCTCTTTACAGAGCTTGACTGTGGAGTCAATCAAACCTAGGTTTGAATTCCAGTCACACCAATTATAGATAGTGAAACCAGAAAAGACATTCAACTGTGTGTTACCTACAAAATGAGGTTAAAATCCTTACCACATAGGACTATTCTGAGGATCAAGAAAGTGTGTGTTTATCTACAGTGCCTAGTAAATGGCCAATTCATTAAATGTTTGTTGAGGGAAGAACTACATGAAGCTCCAGAGACCATTCAGGTCGACCCCAGAAGAAGGTTAGTAGAGTGAATTGGTGTGGATTTGTCTTGGACAGTGCTGGCTTGAGTGGGTTGAGCAGACATGAAAAGTCATGCCTGATTGGAGGAATGAGGTGATAAGCTTCGAGACTTGGAAGAACCTGAGCTTTATTGCTATAGCAATTTAGTGTTGTGGATATGTGCCAGTAGTATTTGTGTGTGTGTGTGTGTGTGTGTGTGTGTGTGCTCACACACACACACACACACACACACACACACACACACACGGGCATGCACACAAGTTTTATCTAAAGTCTACCACCCTAATGTATTTTGAGCATTTTTAAAACTTGGATGGTATCTGATTCATCTCTGCATTTCCCTCTGTCCTGGGAACACCCTGGTTTCAGTACATGTGAGAGGAGAACCAAGGGTAATTAAGTGCCTCTATGATCTGAGAACAGAAAGAAAACAATGATCTATTCCTTCTGTTGCCTACATTAGGCAGCAGAGTCAGATGTTCTCTTAGAAGCCTCTCCCAACTATAATTGTTAAACTTATTCACCATGCAATTGATTTATTTAAAAATATAGAACATTACAGGTAAAGTAGAAGATCCTTTTCCTCCCTCTATTTTCATCCTTCCCTTGAAGCAATCACCAGCACAAATTTTGCAACCCCAATTTCTATTTATTATAAAATGTGTCCATAGAGAGTTGATGTTTTAAAAAAATACTTGCATAAGGATTCTGTACAACATACTTTTTAACAACTTGCTTTTCCCTCCTTTTTAATCTACTCAACATGAACATTCATTTGCCTGTTCCCTGATGAAACATAAAGGTTATTTTCAATTTTATCCAATTGCAAACAACAATGCTACACAAATACCCTGGTTACCCTGGGACATAGGAGCAAGTCTTTCTCTAATGAAAGTATGCGCATTTTGAGTTTCATTATCTGCAGTCAAATCGCTCTCCGAGGTGATTGCACTAATTTACACTCCCACCAGCAGGGTCTGAGAGTTCAGTTTTCTCATGTCTTTACCAACAGTTGATGTTGACAGATTCCTTAGATGCCTGTCAAAGTATTTCATGTGAAATGGTGTTTCACTCTTGTTTTAATTTGCATTTCCTTTATCACTAGTGAGGATAATCATCCTTTCATATGTTCATTGACTCTTCTGAATTCTCTGCTCACATCATTTGCCTACTTTTAAGTTATATTGTTGGCTTATTTAAACTCACAAATAATTTCTCCCCCTGTACAGAATTCTAAACCTTGTTGGTTTTATATGTTACACACCTCTTTTCTAAGTCTGTCATTTTCCTCATTGGTATGTTTCAGAGTTTTTTGTAGAGAACAGTTTAATTTTGGTGTAGTCACTTTTATCAGTGCTTTTCCTATAAACAACTGATTGGAGAGATTTCAAAAACTCTGGTTCTTATCTCATGGTCAAAACTTATTACCGTAGAATTTCTACTAATTAAAATTCCTTTTATATTCATATTTTAATTATTTTCATGTATGAAGTGAATTCTACATGGAAAATTATGCCATTTATTAGTTGTGTTTTTTTCTCCCACTGATTTATAATGCTACCTTGCGTTAGGCCACTTTTTCACACATATTTGAGCTTATTTAATGACTTCAAATTCTGTTCCACTGACTTTTCTTCCATTTCAATATGGCTCTATTTACATTTCTATAGCTTTAAAAAATATATATAGGAGAAACCAAGATGGCAGAATAGGTAAACACCTGAAATTGCTGCTTTGCACAACCACTTCAAAACTACAACTGAAAGACAAAGTGGACATCATCCAGAAGCACATCCATTTCCACTTAGGCTGACTAAGTGGAAATTCTATAACTAGAAGGGAAGAGAAAGACACACTGAGACTCAGAGGCGATGAACAAGTGAAGTGCAGAGGTACAGAGGAGTGCGTGCAGAGAGGGCTGGCAACTGAGTACGCGGCTCGCTTTTTCAATCCACAGGGAGACACAAGCTCCTGACTGCTCTGAACTCCAATTCCAGGTGAGACTCTGGGGACCCAGATTCATACAGGGAGAAACTGGACTGTATGGCCGTGGGCGGAACTCGAGGGCAGCTTTCTCTTAGAGGTGCTTGCAGCGATTACCAAGAACACTGAGACCTGGGGACCTCTTAGGGCAGGGATGATGGGAAGCCATTGCTGTTTGCTTCACCCTGAGACTCTGCCCCACCCTAGCTGTGCACAGACGCTTTTGCATATGAATGGCCTGGTCCTTTGAAATCTAAACTTACCTAAAAAACTGCAGCTGAGTCAGAGGGACCCAGAACATCCAAACAAAGGCCCAAGGCTCCACAGAAGCTTGCACTGCTTCACAGCTGGGCCTCATCTGGGTACCTCCAAACCCCAAACAAAGAGGAGGAATCTGCAGATCTCTCCATAGCTCCTGTTGGACAGACTCGGGCAGAGGCTAAATTAGCACCTCCTTAGAGATCCAAGAGCCAGTGTACCCAGGGGTCAGACTAGGACCATCCTTATTGCAACTCTTCAGATCCATAAGGGACACACTCAGGGGGGCAGATTCAGTGAGCACCAAAGCCCCGCTGAAGCAAGTCTTACCTCATAAGGGTATCTCCAGCACAGAAGTTCTCCCATTACAGACACAGCTAATCCTCACAGCCAATTAGCCTGGAGGTCAATTCCTTCCAGTGATACCAACAACAATCAAGGCTTAACTACAATAAGGCTATGCACACAGTCCATAAAGGGGTGCACCAATAGTGTCCACCTCAGGTAAGTGGGGAGGCTGAGTCAGTTAGGACACCTAGCACACAAAGCCACTCTATCAACACAGGGAAGCAGCCAAAATGTGGAGACAAAGAAACAGATCACAAATGAAAGAAATGGAGAAAAGCAAACTATTGGATATAGAGTTCAAAACCACAGTTATAAGGTTTTACAAGAATTTTCTAGAAAAGGCCAATAAATTTAGTGAGACTCTTGAGAATATGAAAAAGGACCAATAGAAATTAAGCATACACTGACTGAAATAAAGAATAATAGAGATCCGACAGCAGACTAGAGGATCGCAAGAATTAAGTCAAAGATTTGAATACAAGGAAGCAAAAAACACCCAACCAGAAAAGCAAAAAGAAAAAAGAATCCAAAAATATGAAGATAATGTAAGGAGTCTCTGGGACAACTTCAAACGTACCAACATCCTGATTATGGGGGTGCCAGAAGAAAAGAGAGCAAGATACTAAAAACCTATTTGAAGAAATAATGACAGAAAACTTCCCTCACCTGGTGAAAGAAATAGACTTAAAAGTCCAGGAAGTGCACAGAACCCCAAACTAAAGGAATCCAAAAAGGACCACACCAAGACACATCATAATTAAAATGCCAAGCATAAAAGACAAAGAGAGAATATTAAAAGCAGCCAGAGAAAAACAGTTAGTTACTTACAAGGGAGCACCCATATGATTGTAAGCTGATTTCTCAACAGAAACTATGCAGGCCAGATAGGAATGGCAAGAAATATTCAAAGTAATGAACAGCAAGAACTTACAACCAAGATTACTCTACGCAGTGAAGCTATCATTCAGAATTAAAGGTCAGATAAAGAGCTTCACAGATAAGAAAAAGCTAAAGGAGTTCATCACCGCTAAACCAGTATTATATGAAATGCTGAAAGGTATTCTTTAAGAAGAGGAAGAAAAAAAAGGTAAAGACAAAAATTATGAACAACAAATACATATCTACCAACAAGTGAATCTAAAAATCAAGTGAAGAAAAAATCTGATGAACAGAATAATCTGGTGAATATAATAGAATCAGGGCATAGAAAGGGAATGGACTGATAATCCTTGGGGAGGAAGTGGTATGCGGGGTGCGAGAGGAGACTGGACAAAAATCATACACCTATGGATGAGGACAGTGTGTATGGGGGAGGTAAGGGCATGGGGTTGGGTAGGAACCAGGTGGAGGGGAGCTATGGGAGGAAAAAAGAAGAACTGTAATAATCTAAACAATAAAGATTTAATAAAAATATTTAAAAATAGTAATATTGTTATCACTAATAGCACTAATAATAATTAAATTCCTATCACTATTAATAATTGGTCATAATGGTGGTAATACTGCGAGGCCTTTGTGAGTAATAAAGATTACAATAATAACAATAAATAAATAAATAAAATAATATATATATACACTGAGTGGCCAGATTATTATAATCTCTTAATACATAATAATCTGGCCACTCAGTGTCACTCTCTCCCTCTCTCTCTCTTTCTCCCTCTCTCTCTCTCTCTCTCTCTCTCTCTCTCTCTCTCTCTCTCTCTCTCTGTCTCTGGCTCAGTACATGAATTCATACATATGTGGGTTCTGGCCAGCCTGGCCAGGGGGAGAGGGTAAGGGGACATGGGTGGTTGGCTGGTCTGCCTGCTGGTCGAACTCCTGGTCAAGTGGACAATTTGCATATTAGGCTTTTATTATATAGGTTTTGATAATTTACTAATTGTTTTACCTTGAATAATTGTTGAATTTTTATTGCAAATTTTATGTATCTGTTGAGAACTTATTTGATTTCTCTTTTAATTTGCTTATATGTTGAATTATCATGTTTGGCAGATTTTTTTCTTACTGGATTACACCTGCCTTTCTGTGATAAATTCTACTAGGCCATAGTATTTGTTATTTAGTTATAGAACAATACCGGGCTTAATATGCTAGTATTTTACTTACAATTTTAAGAATCAATATTTTTCAGCCTAAATACTTTCTGTATTTAAAATATTTGTGTAGGTATTTGTGTCTAGTGTTAAGATCTTTTCTGAATTCTGATTTCATTCTACATAGCTCTTATCACTGTTCCACCTATTATTTCTCCCATGCATACTAAAACTTAGAAGTCATATTCTATCTTGGTTTACAACCTAATTATATTACCTTTATGTGTACTTTAAAGCAAACTATTATTTTTTGATACCATTTGCTATGCCAATTGTGTATTCACAGATGTATTTTTAAGCAGAAAAAAAATCCAGGTATCCTTCATTCAGCTTTCTCATCTTAGCAATGGCTAATAGTGGAATTCCCAGATAAATCAAGATGCTATCTTCCACAATAACAATTCATTAGTGATAATTAATTAAATTGGTAGCTTACTGTATTTAGACATTATGCTAAGCACTTCATATACAGGATATTATTTAATATTTGCAGAAATAGATAGTGCTATTCTCAGTTTAGAGATAATATGATTTAAGTTTATGGGGTTTAAATGACTTAATTTTATGATATTTAATGCAGGCATAGGTGTGATTTTCATCTAGTCCTATCTGATGCTAAATCACATACTCTTAAGCATTTTGCTATACCAACATTAGGAGTCTGCAATGATAACCCCATGCCAGCGCATAACAGAGTTCCATCCAGTGCTGTCTCATGGTCACATACTCTTTTAGCTCAGCTCTTTAATTATCAGAAGAATTTTGTTCCAAGGCATATGCATGTGTTTGTTTTATTTTGCTTTATTTATGTCTCACTTTCTTTTCCTTCCTCTTACATTGCACCAAAGAAATCCCTACTCCAGCATTGACAACTTCTGTCTTTTTAAAAAATATATATATTTTATTGATTTTTTACAGAGAGGAAGGGAGAGAAATAGAAAGTCAGAAACATTGATCAGCTGCCACCTGCACACACACCCTCCCCCGACTGGGGATGTGCCTGCTGCCAAGGTACATGGCCCTGACCAGAATCGAACTTGGGACCCTTCAGTCTGTAGGCCAACGCTCTATCCACTGAGCCAAACCAGTTTTGGCGACAACTTCTATCTTCTATTCCCCTTCCTTATGTGGAGTTTCCTCACTCTCTACTTATTCTTATTAGCACTCATTGATTTTTCTCTTTAATTTTATACTAGAAAAAAGAGAAGTCAGGAAAAGAATTTAAAAATGTAAGAAAATAAATTGTCCTTCATTGGACTGTTGTACCTCCAAGGCAGAAAGCTAATGCTCACTTGTCAGTTGCTCTGGGGTCCTGGTTGGTGGTTTAAACTGAAATAAGGTCAGCACTCTCATAAACTACCTTACCCTGGGCCTCTATAACTGGCAACATGCTTGAACGTTGTCAATGTTGCCCATTCACTATGTTACCCTTTGACTAGCCAGGCTTAAGACAGAACGTGAAGACAGAGCTGCCTGCCCAGTGATGAATGTTTTCCTGTTTCTGTAACCTACTTGCTGTCAAATCTCGCTTTTCCTTTATGATGTTGAGTTGAAATTGCAGCCTAATGAGTTCTGGCCAGTCCTCCTTTTTTTTGGCTAAGGAGTTGATGTTACAGCCAACATATCTGAATAAGAAAATACTTTCTGGAGAAATGAAAAACTTCAATGGCTAATATAGGCCAGTAAAAATGAATTGTTTATACAATGCATTGCCTGCCTTATATTTTAACTGATTAATTTGCTACTAAACTGATGTTTCCCTTCACAATGATTATTTTTATTTGATAGTCTTGGAATATCCCTGGAACTCAAATCCAGGCAATGAATCTGAATTTTTGTTGGTTGAAGTTCAGGATCTGTAATTTCACCTGAATTGACTCCTTGGAAATTAAAATTTGTGATATTATATTTCCCCTTTCTTTTCAGATCAGTTCAGATGCCAAGACCCTACAAATTTTTCTTTAATTCCAAAATTACAACAATGCATCTGCACATCTAGAGAATTTGTATTTAAATCTTTCATTTGGTCCTGTGCAATGAGATGCAATGCGGTAGGTAGAGGAGCGGGTAGAAGCATTGTAGCAGGACAGGAGTGCCTCTGAATCCTGGGGCAGGTATTCACTAGCTGGGTGATCTTGAATATCTTAATAGTTTACTTTTTATAAAATGGTAGTATCCAACATAATAATGATGATAAGAATACTTGCCTAATCTTGTTGTTGGGAGAATTCAGTGAGATTACACATATATTAGACTTGGGGCATGGGAGAGAGATAACCAGTAACTGTGATTTCTCCATACTTTGCCTTTATCTCCACCATCACTAGCACATGGAAAGGATAATACTTGTAGGAAGGATGAGTCTCTCTTTCCATAGCATTAGTCATGTAGCCCAGGAGCTGTGATCAGGGGAATCTGTCTCATTACCTGGCATGGCTTTTTTTTTTTTTTACACTTATTCAACTCTATAGGCTTTGTTTGAGCCAATTCACATGTATCAAGTACTTGGTACAATATTATACGTTTGCAATAACAACAAAATGCCACTGAAGCTAGAGATGGATGTACATGAATAATATTCTTCTATTTTACATATATCTATATTTGTATAAATTAATATAGTAATAGGATGATATATATTTAGATTCTTCACAACACAAACTTGTGAGACTTTAATTTTAGGACTACTCTAGGAGCCAAGGGAAAATGAGAAGGGAAGTAATATTTATCTGTTTGCTTAGCATTGTGGTAAGCATATTCACCAACATATCACAACTATTCATTATCGAAATGAAGACCGTTGTTCCCATTTTACTGGTCAGAAAAATTAGCTCCAGATAGGTAACCTATGCAAGTATCACAGCCAAGGTTCAAAATTAGGGCTACCTGATGCCAACACTAGTTCCTACAAAGTACTCCTTGAAAACATTGTATTGAATTTAGGCAGGAAGTAAAATTTAAGATTTATGTGTTATTTACCTTATGTTTTTTGGGGGGAGTACTTTAAAAATATATATATATATTATTGATTTTTACAGAGAGAGATAGAGAGTTAAAAACATCTATGAGAGAGAAACATCGATCAGCTGCCTCCTGCACACTCCCCACTGGGGATGTACCCACAACCAAGGTACATGCCCTTGACCAGAATCAAACCTGGGACCTTTCAGTCCATAGGCTGACATTCTATCCACTGAGCCAAACCAGTTAGGGCCGGGCAGGAGTGGGGAGTACTTTTAAAAAGCCTTGTCATGCATGATCTTGGGACTTTACTGTTTATTTGGGAGAATATGAACTTAATCCTTGCCTCTGAGGCTAGCTTCAGTGAGGTTTTGAAGGAGTTAATCCTTTTCCTTTTTGATAGAAGATGAAATGTGGACTGCTGCTAGAAACCACAAAGCTGAGTATTTATTAAATGCACTTATTTCCCTTTCATCTATTTGGCCAATGTTCCCCGCCATAATCTAATTTCCTCTAAAATTTTCCATGGAGCAGGATGGTGGCTCCAAATTCTGAAATGCTGCAGGACCATTTAATGACCTATGGTGAGTTCCTACGAACTCATCCCGGAAATGGTAATGAGTATTTGAGAAAATGCATGGGTAGGCTCCAAGTCTTTCCAAAATGATCCTGATAGTTGCAATCAAGGACGTTCTTGGGGTACTAGAAGGTCTAGATGACTTTTAAGGAAGCCTAGATAGTTCAGTTTGAGAATATGGTGCTATTAGGGCAATGGTATGAGCTCTCTGTCCCATTGTTGCGGATGTTGATCATATTCCTCACTCCAGAGTGCCATTTAGCAGATAAATGATATAGGCAGTAAATAGGCAAAACAAAACAAAAACATCAGTGGTAGCTTAGTATGTAACATTAACTTTGTTTGCTCATTGAAAATGAATTTTCTAAGAGCTCTAAGCTCTAATGATACACCATCAACTTGAGCAAGGACTACCTTTGAGTAATCACAAACTAAGGAAATACATAAGCAGATAATTATGAAATGTTATGATAAATGTCATGTTATAGGTAGGTATAGTTACCTGTAAGAATAATAAAGGGAGAATGCTGATTAAGTGGAGTTTATTAAGTATAATAATAATGGTGATTGTAACTACCATCACTGATCTATCAGTGTTAATTCCAATGCTAACACCTGTACTTGAATTATTATATTTAACACAAAAACCTTGAGGTACTAGTGATGATGATAATAGCAGTGGTGGTAGTGATGATGATAAGGAGAATAACATAATTAGGAACATAATACTAAACACTATTTTTAAGATACTATGTTGGTCCTTTAAATATATAGTTTTATAGGACCATGCCAGCAACTCTCTGGGGTAAGTATTATTATCACCATTTTAGAGAGCAAAAACCTGATGTTAAGAGTGTCCACAAATTCCCCAAGAATATTCAGATATTAGGTAGATTCAAAACCTGCACTGATTCCACAGTCCATATTCTTATGCACACTATGCCAGACTGTCTTCTGGGAAGGGTAAATATTGAAGACTATTATGTAAGTAGAGAAAGAAAATAATAATATTCTAGGAAAAAGAAATAATATGAAAAAAGCATACAGGTGTTTCTTATAACATGTAATAGAGACCACTTTGTGAGAATGTATGGTCAAAAAAGCAAATAATATAAGATAAGGACTAAAACATTAATTAGTGTCAAATTATAAAGTGGTTTGTTTCACATTTTATCTTATAGGCTTGGGATCTAAGGATAGACTTTTAAGCACGGGAGTAAAATATCTGAATCTGTGTTTTTAAAGAAAATAGCAGAGGCAATAAAAAATGAATAAAACTACTTGAATTAATGGAAAACCCAAACTCTGCAGGGATTAGATTTTTTGAAAATTCAATTAAAAAACAATTGTGTTTTATCTCTAAAAACCTTACACAGTTCATAAGTAGAAGCAAACAGTTTATGCTGTGCAACATGTGCTGAGGTTCTTCATCTCTGTGGTTTAGATTAGTTCCCAAGTTGGTTTGTATTGACCGATAGCATCCAGGGGCCAAAAACATACTTTGCTTATTGGTATTGACACCAAGTTATTGAAAATTGGTTAAAGAAATCAGCTTTTGACAAATATCTGAGTAGAAAGTTGAGCCTTTAAATAGTAGTTAACTTCACCTTCCCATGCCCCACTAGCAAAATTGCATAAAACTTCCAGCTCTGGAAGAATGCCTTTGGAGTATCTGAATCTATTATTTTATACCTCCATACTCAGCCTTAATATTTTTTATCCCAACTCTGCATTTACAGCTTTCAAGAGGTATCTATCCAATGCCAATAAAGTCATCTAATAATATTTTAACTTGTAAAAAAGTGCCAAATATCTGGAACTGTAGAATCCTAAAGCTAGCTTTTCTAAATAGGAAGATGAAAGATCAACCTTCCCTTTCTTTCTTCTTTCCTTCCTTCCTTCCTTTTTCCTTCCTTCCTTCCTTTCTTCTCCCATTTTTTCTTCCTTCATTTTTTCTCCCTTTCTGTTGGCTTCCTTTCATCTTCATTTCTTTCCCCAACTGTTAGATCATTCTTTTTTCATCTTGGTTTCCCTAACTCATATTTTTAACACCAAAGATGTGCCACTCCTCTGGAAACAAGGAATACAGAAATGAGCAAAATACAGTCCCTGTCCTCCTGGTGCTCATGGTCTAGTGAGAAAAAGATATAAATAAATATGTAATAATAGTACAGTGTGGTAGATGTTGTGGTGAAGATGTGCAACTATAGAATTACAAAAGTATGGCACATGATCCAAGCTCAAAGTCAGGGAATTTTTCTGGAAGTGGTTACTGGAAATGAGTTTTACAGTAATACTAGAGGCCTGGTGCACAAAATTCATGGGGTGGGGGGGAGTGTCCCACAGCCCAGTCTCCCAGTCTGCACCCTCTCCAATCTGGGATCCCTCAAAGGATGTCCAACTGCCCATTTAGACCTTATCCCGGTGGGATCAGGCCTAAATGGGCAGTCAGACATCCCTATCACAATCTAGGACTGCTGGCTCCCAACTACTCACTGCCTGCCTTCCTGATTTCTCCTAACCACTTATGCCTGCCAGCCTGATCACCCCTTAACCACTCCACTACCAGCCTGACTGATGTCTAACTGCTTCCCTGCCAGCCTGTTTGCCCCTAACTTCTCTCCTCTGCCGGCCTGCTCACTCACCCCTAACTGCTCTTTCCTGCAGGCTTGATCACCCCCAACTGACCTCCCTTGAGGGCTTGGTCCTTCCAACTGCCCTCCCCTGCCAGCTAGTCATCATGTGTCCATATGGGGGTAGCCATCTTGTATATTGAAGTGATGGTCAATCTGCATATTACTCTTTCATTAGATAGGATCGAGGCCTGGTGCATGGGTGGGAGCCAACTGGTTTGCCCTGAAGGGTATCCTGTATTAGGGTGGGGATTCCCTTGGGGCATGGGGTGACCTGGGTGAGAGGCCTATGGTGGTTTGCAAGCCAGCCATGCCCCCCCAGCTGCCCAAGTAGAGGCCCTGGTAGCTGGGATTCATTTATCTTCTATAATTAAAACTTTATACCCTGGAGCAGAGCCAAGCCTTCTGCTCCTTCTGTGGCAGCAGCCATTTCTGTTGGGGTTTATTTATCTTCTATAATTGAAACTTTGTAGCCTTAAGCAGAGGCCTGGGCCAGCCACGGTGTGCAAAAATCTTGGCTTCCTCCATTGCCGGGGAAACCCAAGTCTCCCTCCTATTTTCTCCTTGGCCGTAGCCATCTTGGTTTGAGTTAATTTGCATACCCACTCTGGATTGGCTAGTGGGCATGGCCTGCTGTTGTAGTGGAGTGGTTAATTTGCATATTACTTTTTTATTAGATAGGATTTATACTCAAGGTATCACTAATGCAAATGAGTGACAGGCATAAACAGTAGGATTCATTGGGGGTCTCTGGAAGCTTTACTATTAGAAAGGCAGTAACTAAGAGTGTTTGTGGAAAATGTGGGCAGAGCATATTCATTTCCTATGAAGTTAGAGTCTTTTCTAAGTTTCATCTTGAAAGCACAGATCATATCACAAGTTCCAATGCAAGTTACATATGTGTCCCCAAATTGATGATCATTTTGTCTTATCGACATAGATATTTTCTCAGAGTGACTGCCCCTCCATGGCTGCCTTTACAGGTTAATCTAGTGTTTGTTGTCCACTCCACCTTCATGTAGAACAAAAGACCACAAGTTGGACACAGACTCAAAGGAAAAACATTTCCATATGCAGAGCATTTCATTTGTGACAAAACTGTGTTCTGAGATTTACATATGCTGTCTTTAGCATACTCCTTTGTGGAAGAAAATGGCTCTAAAAGAGATTAACAGAGCTGCAAATAAATCTGGTTGGACTCAATGAAATACTGCTTTTGATTGGTTCTGGTATTATTCTTAACTGGTAGGGTCTTTTGGGTGTTTGAAACCAAATCCACAGTTTGTGTGTGTGTGTGTGTGTGTGTGTGTGTGTCATGTGTGTGTTTAGGGTTCAGAAATTTGCTTTCTATATTTTGGTGCTCCTATGTTGCATGCATAAATGTTGACAATGGTTATGTCATCTTGTTGAATTGATCTCTTTAGCATAATGTAGTGTCCTTCTTTGTTTCCTACCATAGCCTTTGTTTTGAAGTCTATTTCATTATAAGGTGAAGTATTGCTACCCCAGCTTCCCCCCCCCCAACTTCTATTTGCACTAAAACCTGACCAAAAATAGATATTCAGGGATGGGAGGCATGAAGACATTGGAGGCATTAAAAGAGAGCAAACCAAGGAGTTGAGAAATATGAAATAACATGGCCCACGACAGAGAAAGACTTGAATAGCCCCATAGTTTGGAGGATAACTAGAATACGATATCAAGGACAGAAAATGCTTTGAGTGGAAATAGTACTAAATTGCAGAGAAATCAAGTAAGACACACAGTGAAAAATGCATATGCCATTTAGCAAGAAAAAGGTAATCAGTCAAATTGTCAAGTATAGCGTCAGTGATGTGAAGGTAGGAGAGCCAGATACATAGGAGTGAGTGGGAAGTGATGACATGGAGATATTTGATACAGATGCTTCATGGAACCTTCTTCATGAAAGAGAGGAGAGAATGTCTGTGGAATGTGGAGGAGGACCTGAGGATTGAAGCCAATGCCATGACTTCATGTTAATGGGATGCAGAAAGAAAAGAGGGAGAGATGGATAGAGTAACATTCCTGAGAAGTCAAAAAGGGATATGATCCAGTTTTCCATAAGATAAAGATATTCCTTTCAATCCATCAAGGGGAGGGAGGGATAAGTACAAAGATTCAAATAGGTAACTTTTATGGCAGGAAGTAGACGGAGGTTTGACTGATGTCTTTTGTTTTTCTATGGGAGGCAAGGTCATATGGAGACTAAGGGAGAAGTGGAGGTCATGTGTTTAGGAGCAGAGGTGACAGTGAAATAACTTGCTCAGAGCAGGGAAAGCACTCCCTATAGAAATGTAATGGGACTTCTGGGCATCATTAAAGGTCTAGTTAAGATTGGGGAACATATAAGACTGTTTCCAATTCAGAGTGATTTTTCAACCTCAAATTACCCAGAAACCCAAGTGGTTGTATACAGTAAATTGAGTTTGTTCAGGTTTGGAGTTTTTTTAGGACTCACAATAATATCGCTGCAAAAGAAGAAGCTGAGAATTTTGAGAAAAGTGACTGCTGTGATGGTCAATGATATATTAGCTGGATAATGAAAGAAGGTAAATAAGGGGTCCCTGGGAGATGAGGAAAAAGTAGAGGGGTCTGTTAACTGTAAGTTCCTCGAAGACCTGTAAAATGGTGCAGACCTACCTGGAATCAGTTCCAGACCACTGTAATAAAGTATCACAAAAAGTGGATATCACAGTAGAGCAAGCTGTTATCATTTGTGGATTGAAGGTCTTGCCTTCAATTTGTTAAAAAGAGAAGAAAAGAAAAAATCATGTAAAGAAAAAGAAAGGAAGGACAAAAAATCTGTAAAGTACAATAAAGCAAAGCTCAGTAAAATGAGGCATGCCTGTATACTAGGGATAACTGAATTGAGATAATGTGGCTAGAGTGGAGAGATGAAGATGATCATATGAAATAAAGAAAGCAAGGATCTGAAAGGCCCGGATGTTGGAAGGATTATCCAAGGCTGAGTCACCTAAGATGAAAGCAATATGTGGGGCGTGGAGAAAGACTGGAGGTAGAGGTGCCTTGACCAGGAGCATTGCAAGAATTAGGAGTGACCAGAACAGGAAGTCTTTAGAGAGAGGTGCTCAGAAGGAGTATAATAAAATAAGGCAGAGCTCAAGGCAATTATCTCAAATGAATCAGAACTATCTAGATGGAGTGAAGAAATCTAATCCACAAGTGGTTAGTAGAAGCAGGGAGAAAAAACTCCCTAACTTTAATGACATGAAAGATAAGAGACAAAACACCTTCCACCTGAGTGGTCTCTTGTATGGCTTGAATGGGTAGGGTCCATGAATAGTTTCTGGTCTCAATGCTACTGATATGGATAAATTGAAACTTTGGGGCAATAGGAGGCCTTCCAGGATAGATGAGTAAACTAGCATTTTGGTGGTGGAGGCCGTGAGCTCTACTGCATTATCTACCAATGGTTGTGGCCATGTCTCAACTAGGAAAATAGTGAAGTAATTCAAGTCCTGGAATCAGTTAGACATGGCTTGAGTCCAAATTCACGGTCCATGGGATCCTCTCTGAGCCTTTGTTTTTTCAATTATAAAATGAAAGTAGTGTTATTTAACTCAGAGTTGTCTTAACATTTCAGTAAGATTATGCTTGTCAAATAGCATGGTAGTCAATGAGTAAATTTTTGCAAAGAGTATTGTTGTTATCGTTATCATTCTGTATATATGTGATGCTGGAGCCCCAAAAGAATGTACTTAATGAGATAACCTTTCAGTTTATCTGGGTGGGAGAAAAGGTGAGGGTATGAGTCTGCCAAATGGGAAAGGTGGAATCATTCAATGAATTAGACCTTTATTCCTCAACATATATCTTTAAATGATGCTTAATGTCAAAGAATCTACTTAAGAGTGGCTTTCTATTCTTCTGTAAGAATGGGTCTGGAAATTCAGGATGATTTAACTTTTCCTTTTGCCAGGAGCAAAGTGTTAGAAAAGGAAGCTGGGGAAGAGAACTCTAATTCCCTTAGCTCATTAAGAAGCCTCAGCCCTGGTAACGCAGTTTGGGAATTTTGATCAGAAAATTGTATGCTTATAACAGACATCATTGTCCAGATGTAGACATACTATGGTGGTTTCCAAGATGGAAATAAAATCACTTGGAAGTAGAAACTTTCCTGAGTTTGCTCCTCTGAAGAGGGGCCTGTCCCCTGCAGCAACATGAGTCTTCTTGTAACAAAGAACACTCTCCTCCTGCTTCTTTACAACCTTCATCTCCCCTCAAGGGACTTCAAAAGGAAGCAGCCTGCTCAGTGGCCATGGTGCTTTTCCTGAAGGTATGGGAGATAGATTATAGGATTTAAAATGTAGCCCTCTCTGACCCAATGTAACCCCTGCATATAACTTCCTGGAGTCTGGCCAATGTTCCTGAGGACTGCTTGCCTGAGGGCGCCCCCTGTTCCTTCCAAAACTACCCTCTTAGATCTTACATTTTTGCAAACCCTGATAGCTTCTGACCTACTTTATATTGTTTCCATTTTATACTTTTTTCAAAACCCCAAAGTTTTTATTCATATTCTAATTCATTTATTTTGTAAATAAACGCATTCCTTTAGTGCAGTAGTCAGCAAACTCCTTAGTCAACAGAGCCAAATATCAACAGTACAATGACGGAAATTTCTTTTGAGAGC
The DNA here is from genome assembly GCA_027563665.1 of Antrozous pallidus. Lineage (NCBI taxonomy): Eukaryota > Metazoa > Chordata > Mammalia > Chiroptera > Vespertilionidae > Antrozous > Antrozous pallidus. Next base: position 74,434,069 of record CM050522.1, on the reverse strand, counting down.
CAATTTTTTTAAACTTAAACTTCTTCTAACGCCACTTCTTCAAAATAGACTCGCCCAGGCCATGGTATTTTGTGGAAGAGGGGCCACCAAGAGTTGCATGTGGGCTTGCAAGCCACAGTTTGCTGGCCACAGCTCTAGTGTGCAGTGAGTTGGCAGGAGGCGGCTCTGGTTTCTCCTCTTTCTATCTGATGAGTGCACAGAAGTAAATAAATAGCACAGGCTGTCAGAATTAGGGGTCTACAAGTATCTACTTGACCTTGAGCAAGTTGCTTAACCTTTCTGGGTCTCAGTACCCTTCTGTGAAATGGAAGTGTAATCATAACAATCTCATAGAGTTGCTGTGAGGATTAAATTAGTATATAAATACGATGTGCTTAGAACAGTGCCTGATGCAACATAAGTGCTATACAATTTTATTATTCTTATTTATCTAATGATATTTCACCCAGCATTGAAATGTCTTCTGGGAAGAGAGTGGTAGAGCTCAGTAATTCTTTGGTGAGATCTTTAAGGTGTGAGTGTTGATAGATGCCAAACTATCATGGATGAGAGCATTCGTTTTCCACAGGATAGGAGCATGAGTTATCAATTTTGCTCCTTAAATGCAGTAAGTGAGAAATGAGTAATGAGACAAAGAAAGAAAGAAAGAAAGAAAGAAAGAAAGAAAGAAAGAAAGAAAGGAAGGAAGGAAGGAAGGAAGGAAGGAAGGAAGGAAGGAAGGAAGGAAGGAAGGAAGGAAGGAAGGAAGTAAAAGGGGGGTGGTGGTGGTAGAGGAGGAAGGAAACTGAGAAGTCAGCCAAATGCAGAAAGACCAAACGGAGAAAGACTGCTATGAAGTATGTGAAATAATACCTTGAAATTGAGGTCACCAGAGGAAGTTTCTCGTCTAGCATACTCTGTTCCTTTGGCAATTGTCTCATGGTGGTGATAGAGATTTCCCTTCTGGGGCCCCTCCCCAGTATTGAATAAAGTGGACTCTTCTCACAATGTGTGATTGAACATTTTTAGAGACTCAAAAATGGTAGTTTTGTTTTGTTTTCCCCAAGTAGGTCTTAATGGAATAGAACAGAAATGCTCAGCTAAAAACAAGGGGCTTCTGGGTTCCTGGGAATTTGCTGGAGTATTGGAGAAGGTTTTGGATGTCCATTGGCTACAGAGTTGGGAAATGAGTCAAGGTAATTTTGCTGAGATGTCAAAGGTCCGAAAGATACCAGCTAACATCTCAACCAACATTAAATGAGAAGCAGTTATGTAGTAGCCTCTGGAAGAGGTCCGAGAATTAAGCCCTATCACTAGCAAACATGGTTATTCCATTGACAAGGCTACTTTCCAGGCCAGACAGGGTGAGAGTGGTGTTTGGAAAGATTGGGAGGACCCTGCTTCCCTCCTTGACCTATCCCCCCATGCTCTGTTGCCTTGAACTGCTCCTAACAACTAAGGCTTCAGACTTTATGCTGGTAGAATGTCAGATTCAACCACATAAAAGGTGGATAGATTCATTCAAATATATTTCATTTAACCCATCTGACTACCTCAGAGGCAGCTTGTGTGGCCATTATGAAGAATGGGGCAGTGAGGAGAGGGGATTTTTAGTTACATATGTGAGAGGGCTTTTAAAGTTGATAAGTCAAAATTTGATTGATGGCATTGCTGCACCCAAGCTTAGGATCTTGAACCAAGTTCTTAACTTCCAGAAGTTTTACTTTTTTTCTGAACATAAAGACCTTACACGCAAGCATGTTATTTAAAGGAGCATGCGGCCCGCCAGCTGCTAGTTTGACTTGCTTGCCAGGATCTTGCAAGGGTTACAACAGTCTACTGGTGTCTTGGCAAATGTGAATAAAATAGTGGTGTTATTCTTTTGTTATTCCTTTGCAGATTTTTTTTCATATCTATAGGCATCGGATATGTAATAATTTAGAAAGACGACTTAAGTAAAATTATCTTCTGAAACCAGGCCACAGTAGTCATGTTAACTCCTGCAAACAGTTTACAATGAATCCTTATGTTGCTTGTGTGGAAAAACTTGCTTAATTTATCAGCTCTGCCAAGTTCTTATAAAAATAAAAAAGGTGAGGAGGCAGTGGATTAAAAAAAAAGAAAAATATCCTTTATGTAGTCTTTTGCTGTTGATATTATATATTTCCTTTCCAATAGAGAGAACTAACACTTTAAAACTGGGAGGATTCCATACTCAGAAGGAAACAGTGCTGGTCTGGAATTAGCTGGTTATGAACTGGAAACATTAGGCCACCTCAGAATCTTGCATGGGCCAGCATAAGCAGTGTTCTCTGGTTTATTATTGCTCTTTGAAAAAGTTCCAGGTAACAAAGAAAGACACTCCCCCAACATATTGTGGCATTGGGCCCCCAGCCTGATCATATTGGTGGAGCAATGGAGTGTGCACCCATCACCCCAGATGTATAAACAGAGAAAGGTTGCACTGGAGAATGCTGATTGGGAAACCTTCTGTGATGCTGTAGGCCAGGGTCACTTCCTTCCTTTGCCTTCCTCCTGAGGCTGAAAGGGGGAGCCCCTGAGGGCCTCATATAAGACTGACCTGCATAAAAGGGTCTTTGTCAAGAAAAGACCATTAATCAACTGTAGGACCATTTTGGTGAATAATTTAACTATAATCACTGTGCTGCTTATAGCAACTGTATATCCAAACCTACAGTCCCATCTTTCCCAATCAATTTGAAAGCCCATAACTGGTATACCTACACTGGGGTGGGATGGGGTATTTCTCTAGGTTTTCAAGTGTGTAATTTTTATTGCAAATGAGGAACTTTGAGAAGAAAGAGGGGAAAAAACACTTAAAAGGGGAGAATTTTTCAGGGAATTTAGCCAATGTTCCAAAGAACTGTGTTGATGAAATGAAGCAGCTCAAGTGAAAACAAATTGAATTTGGAAAAAAATTTCCTCCAACCAGTGGCAGTCAGAGCTTTCATTCTGAGTTCCTTCTAACTTTCTGGAGCCACGTTTACTTTGCTGAACAGACTAAATCATTTACTCTGTCAGCTTCTCCTTGCCATTGCCAGACCTCACTCAAAAAACCCTTCCAAGGCCATGGGAGCTTACCACGGTCTTGCCCGCCTGAGTCACTCCATGGAGGCCACGTGTCCATAAGCAAGGTTTTCTGCCCTAATTCAAGGCTTCTCAAAGTCAAGAGAGAGCATTCTGTTCCCATTCACACCACAGGTCAATATATGATAACAACAATAGCTAGGACTTTATTGAGTGTTCCTCGTGTGTATCAAGCACCACACTGAGAGCTTTATATCCACTAATTCATGAGTTCTTCACACTATGTGAATCAAAGAGCTAACATTCTTCTGGCTTTAAAGTTGATGTACCTGAAATTCATAAAATAAGCAACTGGATCAAGGTTATACAATCTCCTCAAGCTTCAAGTCTGACTTTAAATTTGGCTTGTTAACATTCAGCTCTCTGAGAACATTGTCACTGCATTCTCCCACTGGGCAGCTCACTCAGTGCTGGGATTTGTGCAGAATGGTGGGGACACAGTGATGCCTTAGCACAGGCCACTACTCAGGAGCTGAAATTCTAGAGGGGAGACAAGCATATTGAATAAGCCATAAGACAATGACAGTGTGGACAAATCTAGTGGTACTAAGAAGGATGAGCAATTAGCTTATCTCTGAGTAAGAAAGGAGCCCAGTAAAGAAAGACTTAAAGAGAAGGTAATGCTTGAACAGAGCTGAAGGATAAAACGGAGTTTAGCTTAAGTGTTATTGACAGAGACCAGCAGGGTCAAAAGCACAGAGGTGCCCTTTGGTGGGGCAAATATATAGGAGTCTACATTTGCTCCAGTGTCAGTTGTAAGGGAATAGGACAAAGAATACTAATGATCACCAATACCTAATTTCCTAGCCTTATGTGTGGTTAGGTAAAGCAGTATTCAGAATTCATTATTGCCAGGAGAATGGATAGGAGTTGATATGGTTCCAGGTCTGGACAATAAGCCTTTCCATGAATAATATTTTATTTCTTTCCCTATATTTTGGCAGACAGAACACTGAGGACCCAGAAGAGGAGGGTGACCCACAAAACCAAAGGAAAGAAGGACTCTGAACTATTGCCCATGACCATCAGCCCTCTCTCAGCTGACCCAAACTAGACGGAGGTGTAAATGAAAAAGAATTTTTTATTGTGTTATTCTGATTAAAGTTTGGGAGTATGTGTTCCAGTACTTAATCTACCCTGACTAATCTGGGAAGTGGGGATGAGTGAAAATGAAACAACAGGCTTGTTACTGAGAGCCTTGCTCAAGGGGTCAAAGGGCATGGGTTTGTTCTTCACAGTGGTTTGGATGTATTGGAGAGTTTTAAGGAAAGGAGTGGATCAGACCTGTAGTTTAGGAAGTACTCTCTGGATGCTATGTGTGCAGAGAGTTGAAGCCAGAAGCAAGAAGGTAGAAATGAAACAAAGTGTGTGTGGCTATTGGTCTATCTGTGATGCCTACCAGAGCAGGCCTAATACCTAACATCTTAGTCTATTTTTGTACAATCTGGACACTGTAAATAGCAAGGGCATGTGAAAGAGTAGATGCATGCAATGGCAAAAATGAATGAATGACCACATCCTTGCCAATGATGTTATGCCCCTGACTGTACTTGGTGTTGATATGCATCATGTCATTGGAAACTCACAATTGCAAATCTAATGGGTGAGAAAACAGAGTTATTGACACATTGTGCTGCTTCCCAAGAGGATTATATAGCTAATAAATTCTAGAACCAAGGCACTAATCCAGGCCTCTCTGACTCCAGAATACACCCTTCTTCCACTGCACACTGCTTGCTCAGTAAGTAGGAAGGAGCTTTTGGGTTTTGTTTAACAACGCCCCTGGTAGAGCATCCCTTTCAATACATGCTCTGAATGTAGGTTCTGCTTGGTCTATGCAGTGACAGGAAATAACCTCACTTATCTCAGGTTCCTGAGATTTAGGACCCTTTGGGGCCTTAGATATGGTGATTAATATATTCATCTTACAAGTGAGGGAACTGTAGCCTAGAGAAGTGGGAAGGAAAGGGTTACACAGGCCTACAATACATTATTTCTCCTTCCTGGGAATGGCTTGGGGGAAGAAATGTGACCTGGATAAATCTCCTTGTAATTGTGCTACAAGAATTCTAGGAAAACTATGAATGGTATTTATTAGTGGCAAGTCTTTCTCCTTGGGATACTTTTAGGAGCATGTACCTTATCACTCTAGGATTGTTTGTGATAAATTAACCTGGAGTCTACAGACGTATGGGCATGGTTCTCTAAAAATGCCATGTAAGCTATGTAATTATTACAGTATAAAACGAAGATGTTACATGACCAAAAGATCTGGCTTCCATGTAAGTGATGTGCTTTTATCCATAGTTGAGAAAAATACATGTGAAATCTGGGTCAGAGGAGTCCTAGTATGGCTAGAAAGGGCCTGGGAAGTAGCATTGGTGGTCCTGGGCCTCTCCATACTTTTCCTGCACCTGTGGATTACTTGGATCTGTGAAATTATTATTGGGTTAGAACTTATGAAACTTTTATAAAACGGAAATTTCATATGGCTCAACCTGATATGTCAGATAATCTAAATAAAGTGATTAAGGAAGCCCTTTCTAAAGATCTTTGATCTGAATGACAAGATGGAACCTGGTATATAAAAATCAGAAGTGACTATCCCATGAAAAGGGGAACTTCCACTGCAAGGGCTCATAGGAGGGAACCAGTTTGAGAATTTGAGAATTGTGTATTACCAGGCTGGGGCAGAGTGGACGGGACAAACAGTGCTAGCAGTCAAGTTTGTGCAAGAAGCAAGAACAAAGCCATTTGGCCTCACAGGCAGGAATAAGGGGTTTAAGTGTTATCATAAATGGGATTTGACTAAGGGTAGGAGATGGGAAAATGACATGTGATTTACATTTTTACAGCACCTCTCTCTCTAGGTGCTGAGTGAGGAACGGATTATCCTATCCTATCTAATAAAAGAGTGATATGCAAATTAACCAACATTCCACTACACCCACTATCCACGCCCACTAGCCAATCAGTAGCAAGTATGCAAATTAACCCCAACCAAGATGGCTGCAGACATGGAGAGAGTAGGGGTGAGGCTTGGGTTTCCCCCGTGATGGAGGAAGCCAAGCTTTCCGCACACCCTGGCTAGCCTAGGCCTCTGCTTAAGGCTACAAAGTTTCAATTATAGAAGATAAATATATCCCAGATACCAGGGCCTCCGCTTGGTTTCTGGGGGACATGGCCAGCCTGCAAACCACCAAAGGCTTCTCTCCCAGGCTGCCCCATGCTCCAAGGGAACCCCCACCCTGATCTGGGATACCCTTCAGCATAAACCAGCTGGTCCCCACCCATGGACCAGGCCTCTTTCCTATCCAATGAAAGAATAATATGCAGATTGACCATCACTCCAACACACAGGATGGCTGCCCCCATGTGGTCAAAGATCCTGTCCCCAAGTAAACACAAGATAGCCAGCAGGGGAGGGACCAGGACTGAAAGGGAGGGTAGTTATGGGTGATCAGGACAGCAGGGGAGGGCAGTTGGGAAGGACCAGGCCTGCAAGGAAGGGCAGTTAGGGCAAATAGGCTGGCAGGGGAGCAGTTAGACACCAATCAGGCTGGCAGGGGAGTGGTTAGGGGGTGATCAGGCTGGCAGGCAGAGTGGTTAGGGGTAATTAGGAAGGCAGGCAGGTAAGCGGTTGGGAGCCAGCAGTCCTGGATTATGAGAGGGATCCCAGATTGGAGAGGGTGAGGCTGGACTGAGGGAGCCCCAGTCCCCATGCACAAATTTTGTGCACCAGGCTTCTAGTAGGGGTATAAATGTGATGACAGGGAGACCATGCAAGATTCTAATCTGTGGATCTGGTGAAAGCTAATGGTGGTCTAGACTAGAATGATAGCTGGGGGGATGGAGGTAACTCATCGGAGGTGGGATTTATTTTGGCTGCTTCTTATGGGCAGATGTTCCCATGCTCAGACAGACACATTATGAAAGCTTTCCTTGATGTTTCAGAGAATGTTTGCTAACAGTCTCTTAGCTTATAGAAGGCCTTGGTACAGACAAAGGAGATACCCATTTACTTTGATGTCTGACTTACGGGTTAGCTATTGCAAATTAATTTTCTCCTTGGTCTCAGAGAAGGATTTGCTTTGGGTGGGTAGGGGCACTTGACAGGGTGTATTTCCAGCAGCCCTGTTATCCGAGGGTCCTGTTTTTGGTACAGGGAAGCTGGAGACAGGAGCTCATATGCTCTTCCTAGAAAATGAAACTGCTGCCAAGCCCAGAGATAATTAGACAACAGTCTAAAGGCTGCAGGGAGCAGAAAATAGGGCTACGATGGGCAGATTGTTGGCATAGCTGTTCAGGATACACAAGGGCTTGCCTAGTGACCAGGAGAGTACGAGCTGCTGAGGAAAGCTGGCTGGAGATTCACTGAATGATGAGGAGGAGGAGAAGAGGAAAGGGTGACTGCAGTCTGGGACAGAGCCCGGGCTGCCTTTGTAGGCAAGTTCCCTAACAACCCATTCTGGGGGAAGTCGGGGCCGACTGAGCTTAATTCAGATTCTCTGAATGTGCCTTAAGGAGACAAACTAAGGAATGATCTGATGAAATGCAACGGGAAGCAAAACTTGGCAAGGGCACAGTGGCAAATGAACTGAGAATATGGGGAGATATCCTGCCAGGACCACCCTTGGCGTATCCGGAGAAATCAATCAATTGGACGGGACAGGATGGCTCCCACAGAACAGCAATAGGGGTCCCCTGGGAGGGTTGGGGGTCTCCCATTTACAAACAGGATTTGAGTCTCTACAGAGCATTAAGACGGGTCAGTGAAGGCACAGAGGAGCACTCAGCATCTCTTAGTGATTCAACGGTGGCTGACTCAATGGTGTCAGTGCTATGCCCACTCCTGGACTGTGCCCAGGGAATTGCAGCCCTGTCTGCCACTTCATGTGAAGGCCCTAGAACAGGAAATTGGACATGATTTCAATGATACTGGGAAAATTTGTAAGTACCTTGCAGATAGCTCACAAAATTCATCAAGTCCAGAATATATTCCCTGCCCTTGCTCTTGAGCAGCCCACACTTCCCAACATTGCCCCCTTTCTCCCTGGGTATCCATAGTCTTCTCTGAAAGTCTAGTGTGATGCATGCATGCCTCCACTCTGGCAGTCAAATGTCCATTAATATCCTCCTATAGGCCACTCACAGGGCTGTCTTTCAAGTTCATCCAATTTACGTTTAGAAAGAACTTTATATATGTAGACTCCTTTTTATTTAAAGTCCTTCTTATCCTTATCATCAAGTCTATATGCAAATTTATTTTTTTTAAAGTTCTTTATAATATCTAAATTGCTTCTCTCAATATTTTTGCATCTCATTCTATTTTGGGAAGTAGCTATTACTACACGTAACTGACTAGGCTCAGAGAGGTAGAGAACCTGCCTAAAGTCACACAGTAAACTTCATGAAAGAGAAGGGCCTGGACTCCCAGTTTCCCTCTAGGTACTCACCCCTATCAGAGGCTTTCTTTACTGTCTTCTTTTCTTATGCTGTCAAGTCAATGGGTAAATAGGACAAAGTAATATTCCCTGTTCTCATGTGGATGCAGCCTCTAGTCTGCTTTCCTTTAGCTCAGCTGAGACAAATTCTCATCTGGAAAAAATTTGTTTCTTAACATTTCCATTCTCATTGACTGCCTTTTCCAAACTCGTGCTTTTAGACCTAACAACCCTTTCCCACCCCAGCTACTCATCATGATTAAAAATAACCACACAAATCACAAAACTGTTATATATTTCATATGACTGTCTGTTCCTTTTCCTAAAGTTCTTTTCCCCATCCCAATTGCCTTCCCTAACCTTTGACTAGAAAACTTCTACTTACCCTTTAAGCCCCAGAAATCTACCCTTGACTTCCAAGTGGGTTGAATGGGTTGTTTCTGCTCCCACAACCCCTTCCTGTCCCTCCCATCATAACACCTCCCAGACCACATTATAATTGCATGTTCATATGCCTTGACTCTTCCTCTGGCCCCAAAGCCCTGGGATGGCAGTGACTCCCTGTCTTTAGCATTTAACATAGATTTTGAGCCATAATAGCAGATGCTTAGGAGCAAACACTTTCCCTGATCAGAAATCTCAACTATTAGTAATATTTCTAGGCAACTCATTTTAAAAATTTAAATAACCCTTTTTTCACTTGCAGAAATAATTTCATTGGCATTTTCTTATCATTTCAATACAATAAATATGCTGTTACAAAGTATTCAGTTAGATGAATTTGACTTGTATACACTTGGGTAACCATCATCTTGAACAAGGCCTAGACCAGTGGTCGGCAAACTGCAGCTCGCTAGCAGCTCTTTGGCCCCTTGAGTGTGGCTCTTCCACAAAATACCATGACCTGGGCAAGTCTATTTTGAAGAAGTGATGTTAGAATAAGTTTAAGTTTAAAAAATTTGGCTCTCAAAAGAAATTTCAATCGTTGTACTGTTGATATTTGGCTCTGTTGACTATTGAGTTTGCCTAGACCACTTCCACCTGTTTTCTTCCTTGCCTCTAGCCCACAAGAACAGTGTTCTAAACATCTTGGCTGATGCTAAGCATTCCAGTTCTAAATCAATATGTGAATGGGAGCCATCCTCTACAAGTACAAACCTTGGCCCGCGGGACCATGGATGCTGCAGCCAATTGGCAGGATCGTGGTCAATGATGCAATGCATGGCATCACTCTTCAGAGCAGAAACGGCACTCTCACCGATGTATAGTTGGCTGAACAACATTTTCTATCCTTCTGAGTAATGATCAGTAGTCAACGTGAAACCATCTCTTCTGGCCTAAGCAGACAAGTCCCAAGGAAATCATATCAGCCAGGGGCAGATCACTGAGCCCAGGATCTTAAATCATCATCAGGCCTGTGGCCTGGTTTTCATGTATTCCTAGAGGATGTTTTTTCCTTCCATGAACTGTGAGCCAATGTTTCCTTTCCCACTGATTTATGACCTCCTATAAATTAACAGAGGCCTTTCACTGGGAAGTTCACACCCCAAAGGCATGAATCTTCCATATGTAATTTCTCCTGGAGGAAGCCAGGGCTAGCTCTCAATTACATCCAGTGGTGGAGATGCGTGGTGGCTGAAACTATACAAATGCTACTTGTACTCAAGTTGGAACCCTCGCACCAAGTCATAGGAAGAGCACACTCAGATTTGTATCCCAGAAGCATAAAAGTTGTGCCTGCTCAGGGTAGAGAAAGGGTCTTTTCATGTCTTTGGTTACAGTAAATCTTGCTTTATTGAACACCTACCAGAAGATGAGAGACACGCGTTTTCTCCTCTCAAGGCATTCTCTGTTAGTAGTGAGGCCAGACACAGCCATACTATACTACAAGCTAATATTTCTCACTTGTTTGGAAATTATTTTTACTAAAATTTTAGAGACTCAGACATCCAAAGTTATAATAAAATGGAAAAAAAGAAAGGTACTAAATTTCAATCTTTACTGAGTCTGGTATTGGATTTTATTGCTTCTTTCTTTTTTTCTCTTCAAATATTCACCAAGTACGGGTAGGTGTCAATCCTGTGCCAGGACCAGGAATAATGCCATGAAGAAGGGTGATCCTTGCTTTCAAGGGGTTCACAGCTGTGGTACCTGAGGATCTGTGGGCTCTGCTCCCACTGATTGTCCATCAGGTGGACATAGGTGTGGAGTAAAACATTCAAAGTTTGAGGGAGAAAATTTCTTAAAGGCTCTATCTCTTAGGCTGATTTTCTTTTCTTACTGAGAAGTAAATAAATGGGTTAATATAGGAATCAAGAAGAGTGGTGTATACTCCCAGATCCTTTCCCATTAGTTGGTGATTTTATAAAAGCCATTTAAACTCTTAGCCCCAATTCCTTCATATGTACAATGAGGGCGATGCTTAACTTGAAAGGTGAAAAGTGTGTGTGTGTGTGTGTTTGATAAGAATAATCTACTGTACAATTCATATACAGTTCTTCTGTATATTCATCCATCATATATTCATTCATTCTAAATAAACATTTATTTATCCTATATATCAGCTTTTTGTGGCTATTATGAGAAATTAGCAAAAAGTTGGTAAGTAACAGAAGTTTATTCTCTCAGTTCTTGAAACCTGAAGTCCAAAATTAAAATAGAGGGGTCAGCACTCTGAAGGCTCTAGGGGAAGAATCAATCAATTCCTTGCCTCTTCCAGCTTTTGGTGTCTGCTGGCATTCATTGGCTTATGGCCACAGCACTCTAATCTATATCTCTGTAGTCACATTGCCCTCTCCTCTTTTGTTTGAAATCTCCTTCTGGCTCCTCTTCATATCACTTGAGATTGCATTTAGGGCCCATCCAAATAATCCAGGATGATTTGTCCATCTCAAGATCATTAACTTAACTACATCTACAAAAGTTATTTCTGCCATATAAAGTAACATTCACAGGTTCTAAAAGTAGGATATTTTTTACATCCTACAAAAAAAACATATGTTTGGCTGGCATTTTGAGGATCAATAAAATATATGAATTAATCATATGAGTTTTATAATCAGAAGGACTTACTTGTGAATAATGGGTCTGCCACTTCCTAGCTGTGATCTTGGGTAAGCTACTTCCACTATAATAATATGTATCACATGAGATCAAACATTGAAATTATTTAGAACAGTTAGTTCAGGTTATTAAGTAATTGCTCAACAGATAACAAAAATTATCAGTATTAAGCATTCATGGTCTAGAGTTAGGAGTCCTTGTCCCTTCCATTGCAGAACTGGTTCAGGATCTAGTTCAGAAAATGTGAAATAAATAATGTCAATGGAGTTTAATAACTGCTATTAGCAAGGGAAGGTCAGGTCTGTAGGAACCCAGAATAGGTCCATATATCCTGCAGAATAGAAAAGAGATGGCATCTGGAATGATTCTTGGTAAATAAGAAGTAGTTAGGGCAGAGGAAGAGAGTCTAGATGGGGTACCATGAGCACAAAAGGGGCATGTGAGGCTTACTAGGAGTTAATAGGCGGTCTGGGCAGCCTCGAGGAGATGCCAAGGGCTGAGTCATGTAGGGCCATTAGTGCCAGCCAAGCAAAGTCTGTTTCCTGGGCATACAACCTGGTCAGTTGCACACTGCTGTGGCTACAAAGGCCTTGTGCTTTCATGCTTTGCTGCAGCTGTCTTGAAATCACTAATAATTTTTGAATAAGGAATTCTACACTTTCATTTTGCACTAAGCCTTGCAAATTTTGTAGCCATTCCAAATGCCAAGGAGAAGAGTGTAGGATGTTTCTTAAAGACAAGAACTTTCCAGAAAAAGATTTCAAAGGAGGTGAACATGACTAGACTTGGGATTCCTGAGAGAATAATGACTGGGACTTAAATGAAGAAGCTATTTAACAATTGAAGCTGGAGGGTGCTGAGGGTTTGGCCTACAGCAGAAAGAGCAATCATAGGGAGGAGGAAGCATCAGATTGATTGGCTTAGGGAGTAGAAGCAGCAGTGATTAGATGCTGAAAGTAGAGTAGGGAGATCAGGATAATTTCCATCATTTTTTAGCCCAAAAGATGGAGTGAAGTAGGGCCACCAATGAGACAGGGTCCCTTCGTGGTGAGGGGCAGAAAATTCCATAGGGATAATGCTATTTAGTTGTAAGGAAATGCAAAATTCCCCTCTTTCCCTCTTTCCCCTTCTCCCTCCTCATCTTGTCCTTTCCCTTCTTCCTCTCCTCTTCCTCCTTTTTTTCTTCCTGTCTTTCATGGAGCTAGGGAAATCAGTATTAACCAATAGGAAAAAGTGAGACAGGTTTCAGACTTTTCAGAAAGTATCTTTTCCTCTCTGTCTCCTAAATGGCTTTCAAGGTGCCAAGTGCTTTCCCATCTGGTGGCCTTATTACTATCAACCAGATCCCTCTTTTGAGAAGGCTTTTATCTAACTATCCTTGTCTCCCAACCCACACTCATCCCCGCCACTCCCATGCTCTCGCATATAGACATTTAACCTCCTTGTGACCTTCTTCTTCTTCAGGCTGTTTTATTGACTTGTCATCAGAAAAGTCATCACTATTTCTAAGCATTGCTTCTCAACCTCACTAACGTGGACACACACACACAGACACACACAGACACACACACACACAGACACACACACACACACACACACACACACACACACACACACACACCACACAATTCATTCCTCATGTGTATTTTTCAAGAACCCTGTTCTTTCCATTTTTTCAGCACTATCACAACTATAACATAATATAAATTTAAATATAAATATATCCTCACCTGAGGATATTTTTCCCATTGATTTCTAGAGAGAGTATAAGGGAGAGGGAGAGACAGAGAGAAACACTGATGTGAGAGAGACACATCAATTGGTTGCTTCCAGCATGCCCCAGACCAGGGCCAGGAGCCTGCAACCAAGGTAGGTGCCCTTCACCAGAATAGAACCCAGGACCCTTCAGTCCACAGGCTGACGCTCTATCCACTAAGTCAAACCAGCTAGGGCTATCCTATATAATAAAAGGCTAATATACAAATAGACCAAATGGTGGAACAACCGAACAACTGGTCACTATGATGTGTGCTGACTACCAGAGGGCGTGTGTGGAATATGATAGGTGTCAGCCCAAGCTGGATGGTGGAGCAGGTGAGCGGGGGTGTTAGACCAAGTTGGGGTGCTGTTGCTGTCATCAGGGTGAGCCTCTGGTGGTTACTGAAAATTCTTTGCTCCTGTGCACCGTGCTCCCTCCTGGTGTTCACACCTGCTGCAGGTGCTGGCCCTACTTGCACCTGTTGCCAGCTCCTGGCACCAGGCCCAATCACTCAGTGCTGTCAGCGGGTGTGAGCAGCGGCTGCTGTCTCCAATTGCCCCTCAGGGCTTCTCCACATCCCCCTGCTCTTCAGGGGCGATCAGGGCAGCAGGCACCACTCACACCCACTGACAGTGCCTGTCCTCACACGCACCTGCTGCTGGTGTGGCCATCAGTGTGTGGGAGTAGTGGCAGCAGGAGCGGAGCTGCTGGCAGACAAGGGACTGGGGGCCATGGTTTGAGGAGCTGGGGGGGGGGTGCAGAGGATGGGCCAAGACCCACCCCTGTGCCCACCACACCCTCATGGCCCACAGTTCCTTTCAAGGTGCACAAATTTGTGCACTGGACCCTAGCAATAACATATTTTAATGATTATCTGTGTAATGCCTGTCTCTGTAAGCATCAAGGGACAAAAACCATAACCACTTTGCTCATTGTGGTATCTCTTAAACTTGTCACAGAGCCTGGAAAAAATATGAGGTACATACTTTCTGAATGCAGTCTTGTAAAGAAATGAATGAATAATGAATGAATGCAGATTACAATGATGACTCAAGGAGCCACCTCCAAGCACTTGGAAGGCACACATCAAATCTTTGTTTCATGTATAGCAGACCTGAAAGTGGATATTATTTAATTGAATTGAGAATTAGTCACTGTTCAGCACTTCATAGTTTGTTAATTACTTTTAGTTGGATTATCTCATACCATCCACATAGCAATGCTGAATCAGAGACATCAATATTCTTAATTGCAAATAAGAAAAAGCAGGCTTGGGGAAATGGTGTACATGCCCAAAATGTCACGGAGACTAAGTGGTAGAATTAGTATCCAAATTAATCCTATCTAATAAAAGAGTAAAACGCAGATTGACCATCACTCCAACACACAAGATGGCTACCCCCATGTGGTCAAAGATCCTGCCCTCATGTGGACACAAGATGGCCACCACAAGATGGCCAGCAGGGGAGGGCCATTGCAGGTTCCAGGCCCTGCAAGGGAGGGCAGTTGTGGGCAATCAAGCCAGCAGGGGAGGGCAGTTAGGGGTGACCAGACCGGCTGAGGAGGGAAGTTGGGGGCAAACAGTCGGCAGGGGAGCAGTTAGACATCAATTAGGCTGGCAGGGTAATGGCTAGGGGGTGATCAGGCTGGCAGGCAGAAGCAGTTAGGGGCAATAAGGGAGGCAGGCAGGTGAGCAGTTTGGAACCAGCAGTCCTGGATTGTGAGAAGGATGTCCGACGGGCAGTTGGACATCCCTCAAGGGGTCCCAGATTGGAGAAGGTGCAGGCTGGGCTGAGGGACATCCCCCGCTCCCCATGCACAAATTTCATGCACCGGGCCTCTAGTGTGTATATAACACTTAAGTCTGTGCATTCTTCTCCACATGCTCGTGCCTCCTAAGCTAACAGGGATTTACCAAGCACCACCTCTGTGTGGTTTGTCCTGTGCTACACACTCACTTGGGCTCCAGAGATGAACCCGACTCTGAGTGAGAGGTAAATGGAAAAGCAGACAGGACTGGCACATATCCAGTGTGAAAGGAGCTCGAAGGAAGGGACAACTGAGTCAGCTCTGAGGTTGGACCACAGGACACAGAGCCAGGCAGGCGCAGTGCCTTCCTGAGAGAAAGGAGGAACCCCCAGAGAGCCCAGTGATGCTGTCCTTAGGGAATGATCTCAGAAGCAGATAGGGAGGGCTCTGGCCCTCCTGGCTTTGCTGCTGGCAGCCCAGCTCCAGGGACTGCCCACTACAGCAGGGGGTGGCCGGAGCTGCCCTCAATCCTCAATCCTTCCATGGCCCTTTGCCTTCCATCCAATCATCACTCCCCATTCTGGCATTTCTCTTCCTGGGAACCATCTCAGACCTCATTTTGTGTCCTAGTTTTGATTAAAGAAATAGATGACAAGGTTTTATGCGGCTGCTCCTGCAGAGGAACAGAGAAGAGAAGTCTGTGTATTAAGAAAAGACAATATTGCATGGAAAAGTCACACTGACCCTAAGAAGTGAAAGTTTAATTGTGATGTGCCATTCAGTGTGGTTGCACCTCTGTGTAAGTGTGTAGTGGTATTTGAGGTGGAGAGATGAGGTCTGTCACAGGGACAGCTCATTTCTTCATTCACTTTGGGGTGAGGGAAAGAGCATGCCCTGGAGAGGGGAATTATGTAGTGTATTTCCTCATCCTACCATTTATTTAAATACTGTCATGGCAAGTTGCTTCATCACAGTTTTCTTGTCTATAAACTGAGCTCAACAACAGAACCTACTCTATGGATAATTGTGAGAATAGAATCAGAGAATATATGGGAAGTGCTTTGCCCAATATCTGTTATTATGACTGCTTTTTGCTAAAGCAGAGCAGTTCATGTGATCTTTCATTCAACATTCATTTACATGATCTTTTGGACACCCAGAGAGAAAGTATATATATAAAAGTCTAAGCGACTGTCCGACCGTTCAACCATTTGACTGGTAGCTATAACGTGCACTGACCACTGGTGAATCTCAGAGGGAAGGGGGTCATGGGGAGGGTGGGAAGAGGTTAACCAAAGATATTATATGCATTCTAGAGGCCTAGTGCATGGATTCGTGCACCGTGGGGTCCCTTGACCTGGCCTGTGGGGATCAGCCTGAATCCATGCACCAGGCCTCCAATATCCTCCAAGGGGTCCCAGATTGCGAGAGGGTACAGGCCAGGCCAAGGGGCCTCTACTGTACTAATAAGTCATAGTCCTTGGTCTCAGGGACTAGTATATAAGTATCAACAGAAACATGAAAACAAAAATGCTATGAATTAGAAGTATTTATTAAGATTAAGAAATGATAAAGAAGAATGGGACCACAGAGAGAAGACTTTTTGTATTGTGGGAGATAGAGAGAATCAGGGAATCCTCCAGAAGGGGAGCAAGGAGTTGAAGTTTCTCTGCTAGAGACATCCAAGGGGATGCATCAGGCCAGAAGCTATACAGTAACTCACTCAGCATGGGGCCTCCTTGCCATGGTCCTTTACTGAACTGATGTGAAGTCATTTTGTAGACTTTGTTTGGCGTTCAGAAGAGGACTTTGGATATCTTGGATGAGTGAAATGAGAGTATGTAACAATGTGAGCTCTGGAGTCAGAGATCTAGAGTGAAATATACTAGTAAACTTCATAGCTTTACTTACTAGTTGGGCCATCTCAGGAAAGTTATTTAACATCTCTGGGTTTACTTTTATTATCTGCAAAATACTGGTACTGGATACCAACTTCATAGAGCTGGCCCAGCACTTAGTCCAGCAGCTGGGATCCAGTGAATAATCATTGTATGTGTGTGTTCATTTGCATGTATATAGAGAGAGATTGATTTTACATACAAGTAAGCACTTATTGAGTGTTTAATTACTATGAGCGCATGACCATGTGAAATGGTTTCTATTCATCTCATTTTACAGATGAGAAAAATAAAGTCAGAGAGGTCAGGTAATTTTTCCTACATGGCTAGAAAATAGCAGAGCTGGGATTTGAGGTTTAAACCAGGTTGCTTGATGAGAAAGCACCTAAGTATAAGTTACCTTCTGATACCTAATCAAGTGCAAGCTCCCATTTTGACTTTCAGTTACTCCCGTGGTTATGTTTCCAGGTACCATGTAACCCAATTAGAATTAGACTCTTTGAAGCATGAAGTCCCTAAAATAGCATGTTGAATCTTTTGAGGGAGGAACCTTGAAGTAAGAGAAGAAAAGGAGGCGGTGAGAAGTCTTTATTCAAAAAGGTGACACATGTTTTCCAGGGGCTGTCTCCAGAGATGAGATGGAGATTCTAAGCACAGTGCTTTTAAACTTTGCATTCAATTTTTCTTACTTGCTCCAGGTCTTGGCGAGGCTGAACTGTTGAGCCTTGAATATAAAATAGGAAAAAAAGAAAGGCCTTGAACTGCAGGTCTAAGGAAAACATTTTTCTGTGCTTGTTTCATGGGAAGCTCCAAATCAAACCAAATTCTATGGCCATGCTAACCCTGGAAAAGGGGAATCTGTATGGGAAAGCTAGAGGGAGTGAGAGGGAGCTTAGGAAAAAGAATGGCTTTAGTTTTGAAAAAATGGGATTTAGTTTTTACAATGAGTTTCTTGAATTGTTTCACTTGATGACTCTGTTTGAAGGGGACTCTGTGCTCTGCCTTGTGCGAGGCACTGTTTCTACTATAGTAGAAGTTATGTTTTCTAAATGATGTGACACTGGAGCTTGTCAAAAGTATAAGAAGGGTCACTCCAGTCAATTTTCTACTCTTTCAAGATTTATTTTAAAATGACTAGCTCTTACTAAAGGAGACTGAGTAAATATAAAGCTTCATAACAAGAAGAAGGAGTAAACCAGGTTGGCAAATTCAATGTTTCCATCTTCTCTTCTGTCATCACAGGTGAAACATTCACATCACCCTCACCTATTCATTCTTGCTTTTCTCTAGTTGGAAGAACAGCAATGGAAATTATAAGGGCCCTGAGGTTTTAGCTTAACATGATGTCTGTTGAACATTCAAAGAAGAGACATTGGTTTAATGATTAGATAATCTTTCCTTTAAATCTTCTGAAAATAATAAAAAGAAAAGCAAACAGAAGGAGAAATAAAATCGAAAGTGGAAATAGTTACAACCCCAACCACAGGCTTTTATATATTCTATGCAAAACTGTGAAATCTGGTCTGTGGCAAGGGGACAAATGCCAAGAACTTGTGTGACTCTATGGACCTGGGACTGGGAACAGATTTTCCTAGAAGTGTCACAATCCTGAAAAGATCATTTAGTGATGCCTGAATATCTAAGATTGTGGAATCCATGGAGAATCCAAAATTGGGGCTGGCTCTGAAATAAGAGAGGTTATATTGTGTGAAGACACTGCTCTAGAGGCAGTTTCTCTACAATCCTCCTATCTAATAAAAGGGTAATATGCAAATTGACTGTATCTCCAATCAAGTCACGCCCAAAGCCACTCCCATCAGCCAATCAGGAGCAAATTATGCAAATAAATCCCAACCAAGATGGCTGTAGCTACTGAGAGCAGGAGGGAGGTTTGGGTTTCCCTGGCAAAATGGAGGAAGCCAAGCTTTCTGCCTGCCCTTCTCAGCCTAGGCCTCCACCGAATGCTACAAAGTTTAAATTATAGAAGATATATCCCAAGAGAAATGGAAGCAGCCACGGAGCTGGAGAGAGCAGAGGCTAAGGTTGCCCAGGTGATGGAGGAAGCCAAGCTTTTGCAGCCCTAGCGCCTAGGCCTCCATTCCAGGCTACAATGTTTCAATTATAGAAATTAAATAAACCCAAAGAGAAATGGCTGTCGCCATGGAGTGAACAGGCTTGGCTCCGCTATAAGCTACAAAATTTCAATTGTAGAACATAAATTAATCCCAGATCTCAGGGCCTCCACTTGGGTTGCTAGGGGACATGACTGGCCTGCAAACCACCATAGGCCCCTCACTCAGGCTGTCCCCCATGCCAAGGGAACCCCCATGCTGATCTGGGACACCCTTCAGGGCAAACCAGCAGGCCCCCACCCATGCACCAGGCCTCTATCCTATCTAATAAAAGAATAATATGCAGATTGACCATCACTCCAACACACTAGAGGGCTGCCCCCATGTGGTCAAAGATCTTGCCCCCATGTGGACACAAGATGATCACCACAAGATGACCAGCAGGGGAAGGCAGTCGGGAAGGACCAGGCCTGCAAGGAGGGCAGTTGGGGGCCATCAAGCTTGCAGCGAGGGCAGTTAGGGGTGACCAGGCTCGCAGAGGAGGAAAGTTGGGGGCAAACGGTCTGGCAGGAAAGCAGTTAGACATAAATTAGGCTGGCAGGGTTAGAGGGTGACAGGCTGACAGGCTGACAGGCAGAAGCAGAAGCGGTTAGGGGCAATCAGGGAGGCAGGCAGGTGAGCAGTTTGGAGCCAGCAGCCCTAGATTGTGAGAAGGATGTCTGACTGCCTGTTTAAGCCCGATCCCCGTAGGTTTGGGCCTAAACGGGGGGTTGGTTGGACATCCCCTGAGGGGTCCCAGATTGGAGAGGGTTCAGGCTGGGCTGAGGGACACCCTCCACCCCCTGTGCACAAATTTTGTGCACTAGGCCTCCAGTGATATTTATAAATGTCAATGGTTAGCTTACCAATTGATTCTTCCCCACCTACTCTTATTATTCCACCTCTGAAAAAAAGGGAATTGAAGTACAGAATGAAAACAGTGATCACCAAATTACAAATCAGAAGATGAGTGAAACAAAATTTATATGAGAGCCAAACTGACTTCCCAAACACCTAAAACAGAAGGATTTAATACAGGCTTCCAGGAATGGAAATGTTAAATTTGGTGAATCTGTTCTGGAAAACCAATACAACAAAGGTGTCTACCATTTTCAAAGAATGTTCTTTCCATCTTTTAGTTCTATATCCCTCACCATGCACAGTATTGTTCAGTCAATGTTTTGTCATATTAAAACAATGATCAGAAATACATAAGCATAAAAACCTCTGCATAGAGTCTGAATAATCAAAGGAATGAAACAAACAAAAAGAATATATATCACTGAATGAAAATTCAAGCAAATAGTTTTCCAGTTCTCAATAGTGTCAAGGAAATGAGTTACCTTGGTATCCCTCTTGCATTAAAAAAGTATCTATAATCTGAAAAGCAAGAATTTCATTAAATATTAAATCATAGAAGGGGAGAAGAGCTCAATAAATAAGCAAAAAAAGTTTCAAGTATCAATTGAGACAAAGGCCACATGAAAAGGCCACAGATTATAAAAATTCAGCCCAAAAATAGTCAAAGATAAGACTGTGCTTAAAAGAGTTACATAAGAAAATGTTTTATAAAATAAAAGATGATTTAATACAAAAAATCACTATATCTTATGCTAAACATTTTACATAGAACGATGAGCACAGATCCTAGTGAATTTTTTACAGTCCAATACCACTACTGCTGCTGCTGCTTCTCTCTCTCTCTCTCTCTCTCTCTCTCTCTCTCTATATATATATATATATATATATATATATATATATATATATACACACACATACATACATACACTAGAGGCCCAGTGCACAAAATTTGTGCACAGGTGTGTGTGTCCCCCAGCCCAGCCTGTAACCTCTCCAATCTGGGACCCCTCGAGGGATGTCCAACTGCTCATTTAAACACCATCCAGGTGGTAACGGGCCTAAACAGGCAGTCGGAAATCCCTCTCACAATCCAGGACTGTTGGCTCCCAATTCTCACCTGATTACCCCTAACCACTTCTGCCTGCCAGCCTGATAACCCCCTAATCACTCCCCTTTCAGCCTGATTGATGATGCCTAACTGCTCCTCTGCCAGCCTGTTTTCCCCTAACTGCCCTCCCCTGCAGGACTGGTCACCCCTAACTACCCTTCCCTCTAGGCCTGGTCACCCCTAACTGCCCTCCCTGCAAGCTTGGTCCCCCCAAACTGCTCTCCCCTACAGGCTTGGATACCCCCAACAGCCCTTCACTGCAGGACTGATCGCCCCAACTTCCCTTCTCTGCCAGCCTGATCATCCTTAATTGCCCTCTCCTGCAGGCTTGATCACCCCCAACTGCCCTCCCTTGCAGGCCTGGTCCCTCCCAACTGCCCTCCCTTGCTGACCATCTTGTGGCGGCCATCTTGTGTCCACATGAGGGCAGTCATCTTTGACCACATGGAGGCCACTATCTTGTGTGTTGGAGTGATGGTCAATTTACATATTATTCTTTTATTATATCAGATTAGATAGGATAGAGGCCTGGTGCATGGGTCGGGTCCAGCTGGTTTGCCCTGAAGGGTGTCCCAGATAAGAGTAGGAGTTTCCTTGGGGCATAAAGCAGCCTGGGCGAGGGACCTGTGGTGGTTTTCAGGTTGGCCATGCCCATTAGCGACCTAAGGAAAAGCCCTGGTACCTGGAATTTATTTATCTTTTATAATTGAAACTTTGTAGCCTTAAGCAGAGGCCAAGGCAGCCCAGGGCTGCAGAAACTTGGCATTTTAATAAGTAGAATCTATTTTTGTAAAGGAACTTTTATTACTTAAATTTCAACAATTCCTTTAGTTTCAGAGTGGATTCTATTTTCTGTTAAATTCAAGAAAATATTTTGTATTTTAAATGGGCTATATTGGATGACTGTGATTTCAATAAGAAGTGACATGTGGGTAATGACTAGTTTTAAAAATGTACTTATCTATGATTTTTTTCTTTTCTTTTTTAAAAATATTTTTATTGATTTAAGAGAGGGAGAAAGAGATAGAAACATTAATGGTGAGAGAGAATCATTTCTTGGTTGCCTCCTGCACACCCCCAACCAGGGATCCAGCCTGAAACCTGGGCATGTACTGTTGACCAGAATCAAATCCAGGACTCTGCAGTCTGCAGGCCGATGCTATCCACTGAGCAAAACCAACTAGGGCTGACATTTTTCTTAATCAAGGAAGACATGCTAATGAAATAGTAAAATATCAATCAAGTAGAACCAGGTTAAAATGAAAATCTATGAAAGGGAAGAATGAAAAAGAATAAGGAAGAAAGACAATGATTGAAAATTAGGAAAAAATGTACTATGTCTTTAGAATATTCCAAACAATAATAAGTCTCAATCAACAGTAAAGGAAAATGTTGTAGGAAACATGGTACAACTGTGAGTTCTGCAGAGCTTAACAACTCTCATACTCTACATGTCTCTTGTTATATCTGATACTAACATGCTCTTTGCTTTCAATATGCAACAATTTTCTACATATTTAACCTTTTCAGAGTTCATCAGTAAGTCATCAGGACTCACATTTGGCAGAACATGCTTCTATCTTCTGAAATATGTAACTAAGGAGAACTATCATGGTCTTTCGAGAGTTCTATCATTGGACTCTGGACTACAATATCTTGCCCTAATGACTACAAGTATATTTATTCACCAACCTTCAGAATCTGGCAGAACTCTTGGCATATAACAATACTGAGCTTAATAAACATTTGGGAATAGAATAATTGAATTAACAATATAATAAATATTCAGATCAGTTCCAAAGATCACCTAGCAAGGAAGTGAAAGACCTGGAGTTTGACACTTGGCTTGCCTAACTTAATAGTCCCTTTGCTCTTTGCTACATCCTCCTGTCCTTCCTTTCCTGGGCTTGGAGAAGGAATAGTAGAAATTCTAATCAGGAAACTCTTTGTCAAGTGCCAAGTGACACTTCGGCGGCTCACATCGGACCATGGGCCTCCCATGGATGATTATCCTTCAGATATGTTATGTGTTCAAGGAAAAAAATAAAAAAAAATATTAGATTATTTCTGTAGATACAAAAAATAAAGTAAAAGATTATGATCCAAGATCTTTGGCCACTCACACTGCTTTGATAAAGGGTTCACAAATTGGAGAGAGCTGTCCACACTCTCTACTTGGCTCTCCCTTCAGTCTGCCAAGTGGTGGAGTGCTGTGATTCTGCCCCCAGGAGGGTGCTGTCTCATCAATGTAAGATTCCAGTGCAGTGGTTCCTTGGGTATTTTGGAAGATCGATTGCTTTCTGTGATTAATATTAAAATGGGACCTCTTCCGAATTAGATGCAGAATATATACTAGTAGTGCCAACTACTTCCATAGTCTGGAGTGTGGTATTTGATGACTAGCGCCAAACTTGTGAAGGGTGAGGTCAGAGGTTATGTGACCATTGGTGCAATATTCACCTGCAGGGTTGAAAAGTGAATGCAGAAAAGATGTAAAAAGCGAGAAACATTTTAATTGAAAACATTGCCAGAGATGTGGCCTCTGCATGAAGGGGGAGACAAGAGCTCATTCTACCCTGTAGCAGGCTGAATGAGCAAAGTTTTAAGGAGCCCGGAATCTGAAGGCACAGGGCTGATTCTGGATGCACACCAGTTAAAGCCTAAAGGATAACAACTGGGCCTGGTATATGTTCTCGCAGTAGATGGAAAGGGGCAGTTTTACTGGGAACGACCTGCTCTCCTACTGGAGTTCACTGGGACAGAAAGACCATGCTTCTAATGAGCCCGATAGTGAGCATCAGAAAAGAGAGGCTAGGAGTCATCCTAAAAAGACTCTTCACTAAATGAACTTCTAGGTGGGTCTTTGGAACTCTTACCTCAATGAGACCTCCAGAGGCCAATGGCTCCCGTGTAGGTCACAGAATGTGAGCCACCCAGAAGCTACAGGGAACTGTTTGTAAGGAACTCAAACATAAAGTATCAGCATTGAATATCCACTGAACCTTGTCTAGGTCTTTATTCCCAACATGCCCAAAGGAAACGGATGCCAGATTCTATCAGCATTGATAAAGGGACACATTTCCTGGGCTCCATCTTTCCTCAGTCCTCCACTTTGATCCCGGAGGGGCCAGGCACAGCCTGAGGGGGTGGAGGAAAAAAGGAAATGCAACTATGAGCACCACACCTGCCGTGGCTGGGGGAAGAAGAAACATGAGCCATAAATCAAGTTAAAATTGTGGTAACTTGCACATATGAATCATTGAACTGGGGCTGTTCAGAGGATGTTGTTATTACTGGACAGCAACCAGCCTAGCCATCCAGCCAACTCAATATTACATCCAGTCACAGGAAAACTAAATGGCCACGATAGTCTGAATAGGCAATGGGGGGGGGGGAGGGGGAGGGGTGAAATGATTCCACCCCTCACCCTGCCATGTCATTTGGAGTCCTAATTTTTCAATGTCTTGGTTATACTTTTTTACAGGCCCAATGCACAAAATTCATGCAAGAGTAGGTCTTCCTTCCCCTGGCTGCTGGTGCTGGCTTCTCTCTGGTACCTGGGACCTGGGCTTCCCTCACAGCCTGGGCTTCATCTGGAAGGTCATCTGGAAGGATGTCTGGTCTAATTAGCATATTACACTTTTATTATTACAGATTGAGGATATAAACATCATTAGGATTTGAATTCCATCTACTCTCCTAGTCCAACCCTACCCTATGCAAGATTCCCCAGTAATGTAATTAAAATAACTAGTATCAGTTACAGGTCATTAGCTGCATTCCACAGACTATGCCAAGTGCTTTACAAAAATGAACTAATTTAATCTTGTTATTAAACATCCCAAGGAGGTGGGCATGATCATCTCTGATTATAGATTATAAAACGGGCTAAGTTAGAGAAAGCATTCTAACCAACATCACATGACTGGTGAGTGGCAGAGTCCAGGTTTCAGCAAAAATCTAACCAATTCAGAAGCCTCATCTATAAACCATGACACCAATTCACAACTTTTAAGATATTGAGAAGATGCTTGTGACACACTTTGTTAATCATTGAACTTTGATGCCTTGGAAAGAACTAATTTTAGACACACTCATTCCAACCTCATTCTCCCATCGCTGCAAGAGAATCCTTGGTAAAGCTGCAGAAATCAACTTCTTAAAATTTCTGCTCTTTACCATTAGTTCTGCTTTATAATACCACATTAAATAAGCTTAAATACTTGAATACATGCTGCAATGGCCATATTGTCTTTAAATCTCTTTTTTCCCAATTGGACCATCTCAATAATGTCTAACATTTGTCATCCTTTAACTTGTCCTTAAATACCAATTAAATGTAGCTCCCCTCTAACTTGTCTCTACTATGGGAGAGAGCACTTTGTTCACTACCCAATACTGTAGGTAACTTAACATCTATACACAGACTTTCATAGTGAATGTTTTGTTGGTTAGATTGATGAGTCCTTATCAGACCCTTCTTTAATCGAATTCTTTTTCTAGAATCCCAGAAGTTTGTTAATACATCTCTAAACTGTTCTGATTATATTAAATCTTGACTTTGCCCCTGAAGAGATGTATTATGTTTTGTTTTACTGAGAATCAGGACCTCACTTAAGTGATTTAAACAGTTCATGCTTCTACCTTCCCCTTTAGTAATGTTGTAACTCGATATATTTGAGTTTGTCTGCCTTTTGATACATAATCCCATGACATTCAAGGAGAAGTTTTCTAGAGACTTAGAAACAGAGGGTGAGACTTCAGCAGTAATGTTTATGAAAGAAAAACTTTTTGCAAGTTCTCAATTTAGAGATGCATTAATTTTAAGTAAATATGTAAGTACAAAAAGAAAGATAAGCAGGGAAGGAAGACAAAACTTAAAATGGGAAAGAAGGTGTCTAAACAATAGAGATGAATAATAATGACCTTGGTTAATGTCAACATCCATTTATTAAGTAACTAGAGGCTAGGTATGAGAAATTCATAAATTCATGCACAAGGGGGTAGGAGGTTTGTCCCTCAGCCCAGCCTGTACCCTCTCCAATCTGGGATCCCTCAGGGGATGTCTGACTGCCGGTTTAGGCCCACAGGGATTGGGCCTAAACTGGCAGTCAGATAGCCCTCTCACAATCCAAGACTGCTGGCTTCCAAACACTCGCCTGCTTGCTTGCCTGCCTGCCTGCATAATTGCCCCTAAATGCTTCTGCATGCCAGCCTGATCACCCCCTAACCACTCCCTTGCCAGTCTGATCAATTGCTTAATTGTTCCCCTGCCAGCCTGGTCACCCCTAACTGC
This sequence comes from Antrozous pallidus, assembly GCA_027563665.1. Classification (NCBI taxonomy): domain Eukaryota; kingdom Metazoa; phylum Chordata; class Mammalia; order Chiroptera; family Vespertilionidae; genus Antrozous; species Antrozous pallidus. The sequence goes on along the minus strand of CM050522.1, from coordinate 74,407,693 downwards.
CCTCCCCTGCCAGCCTGGTTGCTCCTAACTGCACTCTCCTGCAGACCTGGTTGCCCCAAACTGCTTTCCCCTACTGTCCCAGTCACCCCTAACTGCCATCCCCTGTCAGACTGGTCACCCACAACTTCCCTCCCCTGCCAGTCATCTTGTGACCACATGGGGGTGGCCATCTTGTGTGAGGGTGTGACAGTCAATTTGCATATTACCTCTTTATCAGATAGGATTACTACTTTCCAGACTCTGAAAAGTGCTGTACCCACATTACCAATATATATATAAAAGCCTAAGCAACTGAACGTCTGAACAACCAAATGACTGGTCGACTGGTCGCTATGATGTATACTGACCACCAGGGGGCAGACACTCAATGGAGGAGTTGCCCTCTGGTGGTCAGTGTGCTCCCACAGCCAACCTCCCATGACTGGCCAACCTCCTGCAGTCCCTCCCCATGGCAGGCTGGCCCTAATCGACCCTGATCAGGGCTGGCTGGCCAAGCTTCCACTGTCCCACCCTCTGCCTGGCTAAAATTGGCCCCAATTGCCAGCCAGGCCCAGGGATACCCCCCTGTGCATGAATCTGTCTACCGGGCCTCTAGTAGTATATAATTCTTGATACTACAAATATTTTTTTCCTCAAGTGACTGAGAAGACTGAGGCTTGGAGATCTTAAATTACTTGATACAGGTTTTTAAATGATTAAATTGCTTTCAGATTTACACATAGTTTCTCTTTAATTTCAAAGTCCATCATGCCTTAACCACAGTGCTATAATGCCTTCTAAGTCAGACAGAATCTGAAAGAAGATGCTGAAAACAAGCAAGCAAACAAACAAAATCCCAAAGTCTCTGATGTAGAAGAGAGACTGCAGAGAATGTAAGACTATGGATTTCATTAGAAGGCTGAAAGTGGAGGTGATGGGGATCGATGTTGCAGCAGGGTGGAACAGAACAGTGGTCTGCACGGCACCAGAGTTGCTAGGAGATGAGACTCCACGTTTACCCTAAGAACAGACCAGTGGTTTCCAACCTGGGACAGTTTTGTCCCCCGGAGGCTATTTGGTAGTGTCTGGAGACATTTTTGGTTGCCACACATGTTGGGTGGAAAGGAGTAAGGGGTGCTAGTGGCATCTAATGGGTGGAAGGCAGAGATGCTGCTAAACATCCTCCCATGTACAGGGCAGCCTCCACATCAGTGACTTGGCTCAACCAAAATGTCCATAATGCTGAGACAGAACTCCTGGACTGGCATAATGTTGCTAAGCTTTATTGAAGTTATATTTTTAATCTGATTACTAGCAAGTGGCACTATTATGTCTAGAGGGACTGAGAATAAAGTACAAAAGGGAATACGTTTGCCACTAGGGAGGAAGGGGAAGAGGAATGTTCTTTGAAGTGGAACTTAGAGCCCTGGAAGGAATGGGCTACCCATGAACACATTGTAGTTAATACTAAGCCCTGGGTAAGACTGCATTCCAGCCATCCTTTGCATGTGTGGTTTTTGGGGTCTAGCTAGAAAGAATTGGTCTTTGAATCAATACTCAATGATTATAGCAGACTTGCCTGTCACTGCTGTTTTTGCTATTCTTTCTGTATAAAGTAAATCAATATCCACTTTTAGTTTAAAAAAGAGGATCTGTTACCTGCTATATTTAGCATCTTGAGGGAGGACTGCAATATTTGCTTTCCATAACTTCGCAAAAATAAAGATATTTTCCACCCACCATATCCATTCCATGGTTTTCCACTGACAGCTCATGTATGGATATCCTGCCATATATCTCTGGAGAGAAGGAGACCATGAATGGGGCCATTGACTCCGCTGCTCCTCGATGGGCAGGCGTGTGCTTTCAGGGGCCAGATCTCCCACTGTGACAGCATAGCTAGGCCACCGCCAGTGGAAGAGCTTCACTCAGTAATTCGTGGTTGATTTACACTTGGGTCAGGGACGTGGTGGGCAGTGTCAGCTGCAACCCCAGGCTCCTAGGGCAACATTCCAAGCTTGGACTCCTAACAATCATGCCCTGTTCATGGAGGCCAGGGGGGAAACTAGGGTGGGCCACTCCAGCCATGAGTGGGAGAGGACAGGAAAAAGAAAGAAATGATTTCTGTGGGTTATTGCTAGGGTTTTTAGAGAAGTAAAAGCATGATTTTGAGGAACAGACAGAGGGTCTCAGGAGCATGACACTCCCCCAGCTTGTAGGTTGTTGACTCTAGCAGGTCTGTCTCTTTGCCTCCTCAGAGGCTTCTCTTATGTTCTCCAGCCAGTCTGACCACTATTTTTTAGTCCTTCTAAAAGGGCATTCTCCTCTGCTCAAGGTCTTTGCAAATGCTATTCCTTCGTCCTAGAAAAGTTTGTTCACTAACCCTTCTCCTAGCTAACTCCTATTAATCCTTAGGATGTAGCTGAAATGTGACATCCCAGACTAGATTGATATTCTGTTACATGTTTCCATAGTAACTGGGTCATCTTCATTGTAGTTATCCTGGCTTCAACCCCATAGGTATGGTTCACATCTGTGAGCTCCACAGAGCTAGGACATATTTACCTTGGATATCCTTCCCAGCTCCTGGCCCATAGTAGGTATGGATGAATGTACCATCGAGTATTAATAAAGGAGATAAAGAGGGAGAAAAGTATGAAAGGAGTGAAAAAAGCAAGGAAAGAAGAGGAGGAAAAAAAGGGAAGGAAGAAGAGAGGAGAGAAGTCTATGTGAAAGAAACATCATCAATCATCATGTTCAACTTCTGGACTTATCTGTATGACACTGGAAGAATTGAAGGCTAAAATGTAGACCTCATGGATCTGAATCTAATAAAATAAATAGGCAAATAAACACTATAACTCTAGAGGTGTATTCAGAAAGAGGTCAACTCTCCTCCCATTTGGAGGAAGTATTGAGTTTGTTACGTGTCAGCATGAGCCAGGTCCTGGGTTATTCCATCAAGGCTCCCTGTGCTCTGTCTCCCAGAATTACTGAGAAAATGATTAGGGGCATTGGTATCTATCAAGCAGGAACTCCATGCCAAGGACTGTACAAAGTACATCAAATACATATTCTCGTTTCATCCTCAAAACACACACACAGTTAGTTAAGGACTGCTCCCCAGCAACGCTAATAAGGAAATCGAGACTGAATCTCTGGGTATATTAGGAGATAGCAGCACACTGCCCTCGGAACCTGGAGACCTTATTTATTTCTTTATACTCTCTCCTGATCCCATGCCTACCTGATGACTTTTAATTATATTTCACTTCAAATATCACTTTATCACAGGAGGTTCTTATTTCCCTCACTAGGTCAATTGGTCTCTTGTAGGTTTCCATTCCTCCTCCTTTATGCCTGTCATCATTCCAATAGGGCATTTTTGAGTGGTTAGCTGACCACTTACCTGGAGGCAAGGCACATGTCTGGATTGGGTGGCCCTTGTTTCCTCAGTCCCTGAAGAGTCCCTGGCACATGATACTTTGCCGTAAGTACTTATAAGATGTACATGAGGAAAAGTAGCACCTTTTCCTCACGCCACTATTGGCTCCTTTAAAGCAGTGGCCTTATACAAATTTCCTCTGTATCCAGGACACCAGCCGAGGGCCCAAAGTACTTAAATCACCTTACTTTGGGCCCTCTTCTGGTGTCCTGGATACAGAGAAAATTTGTATAAGGCCACTGCTTTAAAGGAGCCAATAGTGGCGTGAGGAAAAGGTGCTACTGAAAAGAAGAAGATAATTGAAGTGTTATTGGCAAGTGGGAGCTCAGTGGAATCCTTGAGTGGAGAAAGGGCAGAGATAGTCAGTTTTCCCGGGAGATAGTCTTCCAGCGGAGAGGATGCTTGGTGGGAGCCCTCCAAGGTGTGATGACTTTTGTCAGGTGTGCAAGATGATGTGTGGTGAGGGGGAAAGAAATGCAGGTGGAGGGAAGGAGATGATAAGAGGAAAACGAAAATGAGCCATGGAATGGCATTATATATTCAGCAACTGCAGAGTCTGGTTTGCCTAGAGCACAGGGCTGGTTCAGAGGCATGGCCAGGGCGAGAGTAAAGAAGCTGACATGAGCTGGGTCCTGGAGCGGTTTTCATGCTTGCTCTGAACATTTGAACACGTTACAGTAGGTGAGGCAGACACGTGTTCTAGTGAAGCACAGTGATCATTTATCCGTTATTTGAACATAGATTTATCTGGTACTAACACCACACCACGCCCTGTGCTACCACACTAAAGAATGTGGGTAGAAATGAGTAAGATAAATTCCCTCTTCCAAGAATATTATGAAATACATAGCAGAAGTCAGAATCTGATCTTTATTTGCCCTGTGAGATGCCAATGCAGAGATGAAGTGTCCTAAGAGCAACTAAAAGGTCATCTCCTACTGAGCATGCCTAGAACGACCCAGAATGACAGAGTGAGTGATAGTGAGAGGGAGTGAGGACAGTAAGGGTCATTGTGGAAAGAGGGTGTGTATCCATAGGAGCTCTTCCTGGGGAAAGTGGACTGTGGTACTACTTCTACAATGCATAGAGAAAAATGTCTTTCCTATACACATATGTTTTCTGTTCTTAGATAGCTTTACTTTTTTTTTTTTTTTTACAACTCTGGCCTGAAAATACTTTCCATCTCTGACTCAGATAACGGCTCCAATTTTATAATCCTCTCTTATCCTCCATGTAGCTAATCTTTATAGGAAACCTATGTTTTTGCCAGGCACTTTCACAAGCATTTACCTATATTATATTATCCCATTTAACCCACTAAATGTGAGACCAGTTTCACAACCACCATTTTCTAGCTGATAAAGCTGCAGGAAGACTAGGGAGTGTTCCAGCACAAATTCTTTTCCATAAATGCCCTACAACAAAACCTAAGAACTTGTCAATATATCCTAATGCATAACAGGCATTGTAGCTCAGATTTATACATACCCAAACTGTGATTATTAAAACACCATTTTATGTCAGCAAATGAGTTATCCAGTCATTATTATCCCACAATTTACCCACTATTCCCCAGGAGGTCAGCAGACTTCATGCAAATCCAGCCTTCACACATTTCAAAGCAGGAAACTGAGGCCCAGAGGAATTCCTTGCTGGCCCAAGGGGACAGGGGCAAAGCCAGAACTGGGACTCGTGTTCATAATTCCTGCTCTTCTGATCTTGCCACTAAAAGTTATAGATTCGAATGCTAGATTCCGACTCTCACTTCTAATTTTATTTTCTTCTGGTAGTAAGGTGTATTGGGAAGGGTGTGGAGTTTGAAGCAGGTTGACCTTGGTCCAGATCCAAGCTCTACCACGAACTTCCTCTGGGACCATGAACAAATCCCTCCCTGGGTTTGAATGTTCTGTCAAATGGGGTGAAAAATATGTTTCTAAGTAGCTTTATAATGTGTGTAAATAAGTTGGCACATGTATAACTTACATATAACTTAACACATGTAGTTCTCCAATGTCCCTTAGCTGGAGAGGGAAGGGTGGTGTATCCGCGGCTGTCCCCAGGATCCTGGAAGGTGCAGGACTCTCAAAGGATGTGAACTTCCTTGGCTCCCTCCTCATACCAGGATTTCCCTCTTATCTCTGTGACTGTGGCTGCGAAGGGGGAGAACAGGTTGGAAGGATTCAAGCAATGCCTCTTTAGAGTCTGTATCAGGAGGCTTTACATTCACCAGCTGAGCTGGCAGTTAATGTGCTGGGTAGCTAGAGCAGTTCCATTATTCATCCTCCTGTAAAACTCTGTCCTTCCTTGTCGGGGCTGGGGTGTTAGTTTTATGGTATAAGGGCAGACTCTGGGGTGAGTCTCTCTGCTCTTTAACCTCCTGTTTCTTAGAAATGGCAGGAGCTGCCTTTTCGTGGAAGGACACTTTGCTGACATAGTGGGGCTTTTGCAGGCCCTGCAGGAATGAAGGTGGTGAGATTTCCAGACCTGGATTTGGTTAAGGGAATTTGTGATGGACACATCTCTTCTATGTTAACCTTGGCCTGCCCAGAGCTTTAGGAGCAGAAAAAGCATGTTTTGCATTTTGGAAATAGAAACCATGCCCTTTCCTTCCTCCCACCCCATATTTATTTTATTTTTAAATTACTACAGCTATACGTGCGGAGAGACAGGCATCTCCACGCTACACTTTCCAGTGGAAAAGAACAAGATTCAGACACTTCTCCAGATGTCACCAACCCCACAGCTTTCTAGATTTATGTATTTTTTTCAAACTTTGAGAAGTCTCCCTGACCAGATGTTTTCAATATGTAAACAGAAGTAGTATCTTGTGTGTTTTAATTTCCCTCTAAAAGCTCACTTTTAAGTACTCATGTTTTTTTTTTCTTTTAATAAAACTTTGACTTGCTTAAGTTCCATGATGAGACGCTATATAGTACCATAAATGACTAGCATGACATTGGCTGGGATGAAAGACCATATGGTAAAGACCATATGGTAAAGACGCATTTTCACTCATTCAAGGAAGGTGTATGAAGTGCCAGCCATGTGGCAGACACAGTGCTGGGAGCTGGAATTATAGCAAACATACACATACACACTCCTTGCCTACTGAAAGCCACTATCCTATCAAAATTTTGATAAATTCATGAATTTGAGTATTTTTTTAAATTAAGACTTTATTATTTTAAATCAGCTTATGGTTTACAGCAAAAATAAGAGAAAGACACAGGGAGTTCCCATGTTCCCCCTCATGCCATACATGCACAACCTCCTCTATCATCAACATTCCCCATTAGAGTAGAACATTTAGAACAATGAGGATTCTACATTGACACATCATAATCATCCAGAGTTCATAGCTTACATGAGGATTCACTCTTGCTGTTGTACAGTCTAAAGGTTTGGACAGATTTATAATGACAGGTATTCATCATTGCGCGATCATACAAAGTATTTTCATTTTTCTAAAATTCATCTACGTTCCACTTATTTATCCCTCTTTCTCCTCAAACCCTTTGAAACCTTCATCTTTTTGTTGTCTCCATAGCTTTGTCTTTTCCAGAATGTCATATAATAATTGGAATCACATAGCATGCAGCCATTTCAGAATGGCTTCTTTCACTTAATAATATGCACTGAAATTTATTCCTTGTCTTAAGCGATCATTTCTTTGTAATGCTGTACAATAATAGTCCATTGTCTGGGTGTGCCAAATTTTTTATCCACTCACTTATTGAAGACACTTTTGTTGCTTCCATGTTTTGGAGATTATGAATAAAGCTGCTATACATATTCATGTGTAGATTTTTGTGTGGGCATAAGATTTTAACTCTGTTAGGTAAATAACAAGGAGAATGACTGCTGGATTATATGGTAAGAGTATGCCTAGTTTTGTGTTTATTTTACCAGAAAGGAAAGGAGAGGGATAGAAAGTCAGAAACATCGATGAGAGAGAAACATTGATCAGCTGCCTCCTGCACACCCTCTACTGAGAATTTGCCTGCAGCCAAGGTACATTCCCTTGACCTTAATCAAACCAGGGACCTTTCAGTCCTCAGGCCGACAGTTTATCCACTGAGCCAAACCGGTTTCGGCGAGTATGCTTAGTTTTATAAGACACTGCAAAACTGTCTTCATAGTGGCTGTACTATTTTCATTCCCACCAGCAACGAATGAAAGTTCCTGTTGCTCCATATCCTTGCCAGCATTTAGTATTGTCAGTTTTTGGATTTGGGCCATTCTAATAGGTGTGTAGTGGTATCTTGTTGTTTTATTTTTCATTTCCCTGATTACATATGATGTGGACTATTTTTATATGCTCATTTGCCATCTGTCCACCTTCTTTAGTAAGTTATGATAATTTCTTCATTTGTAAAATGTAAATAAAAGTAATAACTTGGTAGGGCAGTTACGAGAGTTAAATGATATTATATATATGAATGTAAGGAAACAGGCCAGTTGGTGAATAGGCATCTCTGAAGCCCTAATGTCCAATTTTGAATTCTAAATCTAAGCTATTAAATCTCTTTCTACCTCATGTTTCTCCTCACTACTAAGTAAAACTAGGAACATGATATTTACTTCATATAGTGTTTGTAAGGGGGAAATTAGATAAACTGTGAAAGGCATTTAAGTGTTTAGAATAAATTACTCAATGATGCTACTTCTGGAGTACATAGTAAATGCTCAATTAAATGTTGTTGCTGTAATTCACCAAAGTTGGAAGAAAATGAATTTTGTGATGTAGGTAGACTAGATTTACTATTCAAACTATGGCTTTCCTAAAACAATTAAGTTTGAAAGGCTTGCTTCCAATAAATACCTTAAAAACATTACATAACTCATGGGAATTAGGAAATTTTATTCATTCTTTTAATTTAGCTCCCTGAAGACTAATCCTCCTCCCCCAACCACCACCAACTCCCAAAGTTTCCACTTTTTTTCATTGGTATGGAATGTGGTCAGAGAGACAGTTTATTAGATTAGGATACCCTAAGCCAAGACTTTTTCTTGAGTTTTCAGTTGAGCACATGATTTCTTAGGAAGTTATAGTCAAGAGAATTATGATGCCATTAAGTCCTACTCTCAAACACCAGGAATTCAGTTTAAATGCACTCTTTATTAGGATTCCCTGAAACTTTTATGTTTTTGGTTCTCCCCAAACATAAAAGTTTCAGGGAATGATGTGAGTCACCATCTATCTCTGTGACTAGAGATAGATGGTGACTCACATTAGTATTTTCTTTACCCCTCAATCTCACCTTCACTGGTTCATAGATGACATAGCTGATAGCTGATTCATTCACTAATTAAATCATTTTTTGAGCTTACACTGTGTATTAAGCACTATGCTAGTTTACATATGAATACATTATCATCTCTGCTCTTATGAACACTTTCCAGGAAGCAGGAGATATCAATAGATTATAGCAGATGGGATAGTAGCAGAGGAACAGGGTTGGGACACAAAGTAAGGTTCCTATTTCTTTTCTGGAAGTAGAGCACAGAGGACACACTGTTCAAGGCCAGAAGGACAGAGATTACAACCAGGTGAAATGGATGTTTGGGGTGCATTTCAACCAGAGGTAATAGTATCTATAGGCCTGGGATTAGCAAGAGCTTGGCACGTGTAGGAAATGGCAAAGAATGCGTGCAGGCCGGTGTATAAGACTGGTATTGCAAAAGCAAACAAAAGGAAACTTTTGACAGCCTTGTATGTCATCCAGAGAGCCTCTGAGAGAGGGAATTCTGTTTTCCTCACTTCACAAAGGAGAAAACAGAAGCACAGAGGGAAAGAGTCTGGGATCACGGAGGACGCATATGCATAAGTGGCAGTACTAGAATCCAAACCCAGGCTGTCAGCTGAAGGACTTTCTGACAGTATTAAAAAAATTAGTCATATAATACTAGTAAATAGTAAATATCCAAAATATCACATGTGAAGCCTCTGAATCCAGCAGCCCTGGTCTGATGTGACATAGAGTCACCAGTTGAAGTCTTAAGGAAGCTGTGTTTTGGGACAATCTTAAATTACCTTATTTAGACCCCAATAGTCAGATCAGCAACAACCCTATTTTATGTAGATGATTAGACAACTACCAATAAACAAACCACAGTTTTGTCTAAGCCTCAGGTTGAGTCACATGGATTTAGCTGGAAGGAGTTATGGAATTGCGTAACCATTTTTTATTATCTAGTTAAGAATTGCCTTCTATACACAAAGAAAAACAGGGCTCTGCTGGACGTGAAAAGACTTGCTGAAGTGTCTGGGATTTGTTCACGAGACAAATTTTTCTAACAGAGAAGGTATTTGGGGCCATGGAGTTTGACAAGTAGAACAGCTTATTCAGGTATGAGGTAGTCCTCATTATTGGACTCACTGGACTGGTTGGTTGTATGCAACCAAAATAAATCAAGCTTGTTTAGATAATTAAGGGAACTTATTGATGGTAGTATCCAAAATTTGAGGGGTAGGGCAGGCTTTCTGGAAAGCTCACTCTAGTGGCTCAACCAAAAGCCTGTTTTCTGTCTGTTTCTTCTCTCTGCTTTCTACCATCCTGTAATCATCCTAGGACATAAGATGGATATCAGATAGTGGCAGATGCTCTGGGCCTTCATGTTTATTCATAAGCAGGGATAAAAAGAACTTCACTCTCATTAATTCTCTTTAAAGCATGAGAAAACTTCATTCCCAGAAGTCCTCAACATGGGCCTCCTTGCATCTCACTGGCTTAAACTGAATCACATGCCCACTTCTAAACCAACCAGTAGATGGGCTTCACTGATTAGCATATATCAGTCAAGGCCTGCTTCTGGAAATAAGGGTGAGTCAATTCTATGTACTATGCATTGTTAAGTTTACTGTTTACCTTTCTTCAATAGAAGGTACTCTGCCACCTCTTTCTAGGAGTAGACAGTCTAAGTTCAAATGTCATTGTCTTGAAGCAACATTGTAGATCCAATCATTTACATTGAGAAAAACCTTTCATCTATTGCATCAAATAACTTAAGGTTGCTTAGTGTGATTGGAACACTGGACCCATAACTATCTGGAGACCATTCTCAGAGTAAAGTGTGGATGTTTTATTTCCCAGATAGAAAAGTTGATGCTCTGGGAGAGAAAGTGCCTGTCTAACTTCCCTGAGCTGGTAAACACAGAGCCGGCATGAGCACAACACAGTTCCTTGCTGTCTTCCTTAAGAACCCAGAGATAAACAAGAGAAGCTTCAGATAGTCATGACAAATACCAAACTATTCAAGAGATTACCCAAACAACTTAGCTAATTCTCCTGATTATTTTAAACACTAACTCAAAACTGAGGCAGGATGGGAGTGTGTCAGAGGCGCACACATGCACTTCAGACATGCATGTGACTGGTAGCATGTTTTGCTATTATTTGTTTAGAGGGTTTAGTATCCAAGGGACATGTTGTATAGCCATTTATCAAGGCTGGGGCTTGAGTTTGTCTCTGCTTTAATATTTTCATGGTTTTCTTACTGCATTTCTTTCTTTAGGCAGCTCTTCCATAACGGTAATAGCCTTAGGCGACAGTTTCCATCTGGCTGGCCCCAAGTCACTTTTCATATAATTCATCATTTTAAAAGCTAGCCTCCAACATTCTAAGCCTTGCTTGACAAGACATGGTTTTATTGTGGGATGCCATTCTAACTATCTTAGCAACTTAGTAGGAAGAAGTTCACAGTTTATCTTTTATGGAAGAATGTGGGACACGCATTTTGAAATAATATGACCAGGACTCCATGTGCAGAAGAATCAAGGTATCATATTATCCAATGTCCCTGGCAAGTTCCTAGGACTAAAATTCTACTATACAAGATGTTTGATGGTCATCTCAAAGGTCAGCTTTGACCACATTTACTAAATTACAAACTTATTTTTTTGTCATCAGAAGATGGTATGAATTAAGACTTTCTTGTTCTGGTTGCAGTACAGATGAGGGCTGGAAAACATCTAAAGGAATTAGAATGACCAAGAACATTGAACAAATAAAACATAATAAAGTGCTCAGTGGCCTTGGAAGGCCCCCGCACTACTTGATACAACACAGAAATGTACCATTTGTTAAAATACAAGACAGACCAAATATCAATTCCCATCTCAAAATAAATTAAGCTGTCAGTAGCTAAGCCCTCTGCCATTGAGTGTGCCTCTTCTAGTTCCTACCACAATGGTCCCAATTGGTCGTTACCACTTTCACAACCAAACCATGTTGATGGGTTTTCATTGCTTTAGTGGCAAAGTTCCTCTGCCTCAGAAAATTGCAGAACCTACTCTTGCTTATCCCCTTCTGCTTTCCAAGCTCCCACATTACCACCCAACAATCAAAACAACAAAAATGACCTCATTTTCTGTTACATGCTATACAGAGTGAGGTACCTAAGCTTTTGCAAAGACTGATCTGGAATGCCCTTCCCTACTTGTCCAAATAATAATATCATCTTTTATGACTTAGCTAAAGTATCCCAATTTTTTTAAAAAAAGTGGAGGTGATGGTATGTGAGTTATATCTCAAAAATATAGAAAAATAACAAAACTTTGAGAACTATTTTCCAATGAAATCCTCTTTCTTGCATAACTCTACCACACACAGTCAGACACCTGCAAGCAAATAGTGGATACTAACACACACACACACGCACACACACACCATACCAGGTCAGGGATCCATAATTTGTCTTCCTCAAATACTCTATATATTGACCTATCTCTGTGTTTGGGGGTTTATTTCTTTGTTTTCCATCTAGACTGGGGGTCTCCAATATGGTAGCCATTAGTGATGGGTGGATCTTGAGACTTAACATGAGGTGGTCCAAATTGAGATGTGCTGGAAGTATAAAACTCACATACTTTAAAGTGCTGATATAAAGAATAATGTAAAATGTCTTATTAATAACTATAATAATTTTATGTTGATATTAAAATATTTTGGGTAAATGTAAATATTAAAATTAATTTCATCTTTTTGTTTACCTTTTTAAATGTGTCTACTTGACAATATAAAATTAGGTTTGTAGCTCTCATAATTTCATTTGGACAGCACTGAACTAAACTGTGAGCTCCTTAAAGAGAAAGAAAAGTCTTGTTAATCTCTGCATATAATTCTGGCCCACTGAAAGTGTTCAAAAATACTTCTCTGCATAATATGAGCAAATGAATATAACTAAGTCCCAAAACAACAGTGCAAATACCAAGGACAATGGGACCACAGGGAGAGGACATTAGCATTATTTCCATGCAAGGCCAAGAAGCTCTGGACAGAGGAGGTTAAGAACTGAGACTTGAAGCTGGGAGTGGTTTGGATGATAAAGAAGAAACTGTTGTATGACACTCCAAATTCACTTTTTCTTTCTGAACTTTGACTTCCAAAAGGGCAGGGTAAAGTAGCTTTGATACACCATTAATTATCTGTGATAAAGATGATATACAATAGCTAACCATGACCATTTCATTTGGAATAATTATTTTACCTGTGAGTTCATGTCACTGATTAGCTCCCAAGGTATGTAGAGAGTCTAAGTATGCTTGGTTTTCTCTTAGGTACATAGTTGGTTCAGGTGATGAGTTAGACAGATCAATCTAAGGCCTCCATCTAAAGATATTTTATTCACAGTTTAAATTCATGGAAGCCTCTGTAAGCTGTCCTTGCGTCTCTCAGTGGGCGATAAGGGGACATTGATGCATGGCGGCCACTGACTGGTGATCCAAAGGTGAAGTTTCCTAATTGATTAATTCAGACATTGAATTGATCCATCTAATCTAACATTTGGATTTGAAGATGCAAAAGAAGATAGGATAGCTATTTTCAAGAGACAACTCTCCCAACCATAAATATAAATTCATATATGCATTTTAAAGACAATGCTGATAATGATAGTATTTCTGAAAGTTTATACTGTATTAGGCATTGCATTCTATTTACATTATTTTATTCCAACACCACAAGAATCAAGTCTGCACTGCTACTTTATGTTTATAGATGATGTAGGTGGCTCCCAAAGTATAAGTAACATGGCCTGACCAAGTAGTAGAGGAGGACTTAGAACCCATCTGTTTTATGTAGTTTTACCACTCTATGATGTTCTGTTTTGTGTCCCAGGTATAATTCTGGTTCAGGCTGTCCTGCTGCACACTTGATAGATGGGTCCCTCTGGTGGAAATGACTTTCACACAAAACCTCCAACCCATTCGAGAAAACAGAAGCTCAGAACTCTGAGTTTCTGCTGAGTACCATCCTCAGTGCCAAATTGGAATTCACATTGCTGGAGTCCCTCTTTCCTTTCTGGGCCCCTGCGAGCCTGGTGGCTCATGCCTCCTCCCAAAGCTGGCTCTTGAAAAATCACCTTTGATCTGACCCTTGTTCGGGGAAAGGAGCCTCTCTGCTCAACCCTTCAGACTGCTGAGCCAACCCTTTCTCCTCAGGCCCCAGGAATTCCTTTTAACCTTCATTTTTCAACCTGATGGCCCTGCACAAGCTGACATTTGTGAGTTGACACAGATAAAAGAAAATGAAAACCTGGTTTGAACCACAGGTACGAGTCTATAAATTGGACTCTTTCCCGGATGTGTGGAAAATATAACTGCTGCTTTCCCCTCCCTCTTGGACTGCGAATACAAGGATCTTCTTTTAGAATGGGCAGGGATGTCTATAAGGAGCTTTCTTTTTTTCCTGACTCTGCTTTTTTTCCAGACTATAATTTATATCTGAAAACATTTCCTATGGTTTAGACATCGTTTTAGGGTGGCCTCAGGCAAAATATGAAATAGTCTGAATTTTTTTAACTTCCAACTTCTTAATTTCTATCTTTGGCTTCCATCCTGGACCTTGACCTCATTCTTTCCCGGTAACTGCCCCATCAAGTCTTCCTTGTCCCCTGTTTAATTCTGTTAGGAGACACCTGATGTAGGAGCTGGCAGCTCTACTGTTTTTCATTAATAAATCACCTCCTTCCAAAGATCACTGTTCTATTCCCATTGAAACCGTTTATGCCTTAAATCAGAAAAGTAGCAATATCCAGGGTGAGAGTAACAGATCCGTGTGGACTGTGTACTTGGGAAAGGGAGGCACTATAGTGTTATTTCATAGACAACCTCCTACCTCATCTATGGGCACAGAAAAAAAGAGGAGACCTTTATTGCATAATCTATATGGGAAGGTGGAATTTTAGTATCAAAGAACTCTTGGACCAATGCTCTAGTTAATGGTCAATGTTCCTCTTACAACACTCCTGGCAAAGGATCATCAAATTTCTATTTGAATTCCTCTGGGGTGGGGCACTCACTATTTCAGGAACCTTGCTGATACCATCATGTGCTTCTTATCATAAAGCCCACCAGTCTTGGAGCCCGAGTGCTGGGAGGATCGCAAATCATTGGAAGAAAATGCAACACCATGCATTTGCCCTCCAGAAAGATTATCTTCCACACTGATGTCCCTATCTGACCAACACTGAATAGTGCAAGGGTTATATGAGGTCCACCAGCATTTTTATGCACTCCTGGTAGGGTTTTGGAGGTCTGAGTTCAAGGACAATTATATATGAAACAGCAAAGTGTGATGGCTGAGGACATGGCCTCAGGATCCAGAGCACCTGGGTCCAAAGCCCAGCTCCACTACTTGCTGTCTGCAGGAAATTGTCCAACTGACTTAACCTCCACAAGCCTTGGATTAGCATCTTTAAAATAACGAATAATAGTATTTTCTCCCTAAAGGTGTGGAGAGGACTAAATCATTTAATACATGCAAAATATTGAGAACACTGCCTAACTTACTACAAGCACTCAACAAACTTTTATTATTAGTAGTAGTACCAGCACTACTGTGGCTCAATCACATGCTGAGAAACAGTATATTTTCAAGTACAGAATCACCTCCTATTGGGAGTCAGTAGTTGGGAGTTACCTTCTTGCATTTGCAAGGATTTTATTGAATAGGAAGCTACTAATTTTCACATCCCATCTGGTTCTCTCCAAAATCCAACTGCTGATGGGAAAGCTAAAGCTCCTAGTGGGCAGATGCTTTTCCCAAGATCTCAGCTTACATGTCACATCTTCAAAACACCCAGTGTAAACCAGCCACCACTCCCTCCTTACATTTACTTCAAGAATACTATCTGCATATTCTTCTTATTGTTATTGCTTGCATAAATATGTTTATTGAGGACTTCCTTCATTTACTACCTCCTCAGCGAGAACACAACTTCCCTAAGAAGAAGAGCTCTTCCCTCTCACCCAGACTCAATCCCCTGTACCTGGCCAGTTGCAGGCCTTTGGGAAGCATCTGTTGAAGGAATGAATGAAGGACAGCAGGAGGAATAGGGGAACAGAACCATTCTGTCAGAGCAATTGAAGTCCTGGCTTTGCATTCTAGAACAGTCCCTGACCTCATGACCTTGGGCAATTGGTTTCCTGTCTCTAATTAGTGAAACATAAATACTATTTCCTCTTCCTTACCGCTGTGGTGAGAAAAATGAAATAAAGTTCATAAATCACTTAGCACAGTGCCTGCACATTGTGTACACTCAACAAGTGCTGGCTGTCACTCATCTGAGGAGATGAGATTTGTGAGGTTTGGTTCAGAATCCTTCCTGCCATGGTGCTTGCACATCTAGAAATTGTGAAAAACAACTTTAATGGACAGCAGGAAGTTCAATAAACTAAAAATCATCATATTATCATTCCATTTGATTACTTTAAACTTGACAGTGATCTCTTAATGGAGAACCGAACCAAACGTTATTTTCCTTCCAGACCAAAATGTTCCCTCTTACACTCTCTAGATTCCACCTCCTAGGTAACCATTATTTCTCCCCATCAACCCATGATGTGTATGGAAGGGACTCCCAGGATGTTAAACTAAGTGAAATTGCAGGCAGGGCACAATGTGACCCCTTCCTATGTCAGGGAAATAAGCCAGAGAGGGGAAAGAATTTACCTCGGATGATGGAGTAGACATGGTGGGACTTGAACCCAGGTGTCTTTAATCTGCTTTCTGCCACATTTCACTGACACTTCTAGACGAAAAACAGGCCTCACGCAGTTATGTCTCCAGTTCACCAACTGTCTGTGGCCCTTAACAACTTCCAAATGCAAAATGATGGCAGTTAAAGGAACTCATTGTTCCTTTGCCATTTCAATCGCCATCCAGGGACTCCCATTTCTAATCTGTTTATGTCACAAAGATTAGGCTGCTCTTTGCTCTAACTGGTCAGTTTTCCACTGAGAATGAGAGTTGCATCAATGTTGCATTAGCTCAGCCTGAAGCTGGGTAGGCACAGGGATGCATGTATTTGAATCTGTCAGGGCCAACGAGGAAAGAACTGTTATTTACTTTTGTTTGGACCTCACCATTTAGCCACAGCTCTTTGAGACAGGACTTCATTTACTAAACAAACTGCTCAGTAGCATCAATAACTAGTTTCAGAGTCTTTTTAAGAGGATTTCATATGACACTCAAACCTTGATTCCCCTATAAAACAACACAGCTGTTCCCTTGCAGTTCGTCTCTCAGCAGGAGCTGCAGAATCATATTTAATCAGCTTTGCTTAAAAAGCCGTCCAATTTCCTTTAGGGCTCTGGCGTGCTTCTCAGGCCAGGATGGCCCCTGCCCACACGTCAGCAGCAGCAGCCCTGGCAGAGGAAGCTGCCTTTTGTCGAGCCTCTATTTGGTACTTCACATTAAAGATGCCATTGAATCCACCTTGCAGTCACATGGGGGAGGGATTACTGTTGGACTTTAAGACAAGGAAACTTAGAAGTGTAAAGCCATTTGTCCAAAGTTAGAGGAATGAGTGAGAGAACTGGGATTCAGCCAAGTACTCTCTAATCCGCAAATCTGAGGATTTTCTACATTTCACTCTGGCTTTCCACATCAAGAGGTGCCAAAGAATTATATAAGGATGAGTATGAGTCAATATGATCAGCCTATCAAAGCTGCTAAAGGCTACAGGTCCTAAATTCCCTTTAAGCTAGCAGCTTTGTCTTACTATGGTGAGATTTTTCAGTTAGAAAGTGAATACGCCTTGTGTCATCTTTCATCCTACGACCACTGATGATGACCACATTCGGTTCACTCTCCAGATGAGAAGGGGGATACAGAGATAAGATGGAGATGAATCTTGCCTTAAAGATGCTCAAAGTCTAGGAATAGAGATAAAACAGCAACATAAATGAATTCTAATGAGAGGTAGAAAGTGATAAGTAATATAGTGTGAGTGGGCCAAAGAATTATAGGTGCCTGAGAAAGAAAAAGTCCATTCCGGCCAAGGCATCAGGTTAGATTTCAAGGGATAGTGAAGATAATTAACATCCGCTGCTGTGACATGTGGTTCCCAAATATTACTGGTTTAACAAAATACAAATGTCTTCCTCACTTTCTGTTAGGTCTATGTATTGCTTTATTTTAAGCGGTGACTCTGGATACAGGCTTTTTGCATCATGGGGATCTACTCTTTGAGAGTCCTGTGTGTCTTACCATGTGAGGTGCAAGCAGAGGAGGAGGTGGAAGGTTGGGGAACAGGACTGCAAGTGACTCCACCCATGTCACTTACATTCCAGTGGACAAACACAATAATGGGACGCCAAAGTAAATGGAAAAGGGGCTGGAAAATGTGCCCTTTCTGTGTGTCTAGGACAGGAGAAATTTCACTGAGCACATACATTGTTTCTGCCGCAAGGGCTACTGACATGGATATTGCAGAAATGTTTTAATTGAACAAGCTGAGGGACAGGCAGGATGCAGATAGTGTAGGTGATGTGCAAAGAATACCTTGATTCAAAGAGTCTGGAAAAATAGGTGATATCAGATATGGAAAGGCCTTGAGTGATAAGCATTTCTCCAAATGTGTTTTCCTCAGTGGTAATGCGTATAATGTTAACAATGATTTGAGTAGTCAAATTTTGGAAAAGCTAGGTTATCAAATGATCCTTGCAGGAGTTCCTGAAGATTTTGGCTAGAGTCATGGAGTCAATTATAATAAACCTTTTTTAACACAAAATCTCATATACAACATATCTTATAAGATTGATGTTTTGTACAACATGCTTTGTATAAGGAACCTTAGGCAACGATGAGCCATTTCATCAGGAGAGAAGATTGATTAGAAGTGCTTTTCAAAGTATACGCTAGAGATGCATTCCAACTGACTTGCCAAAGCTGACCCATTGGTAATGGCTGGCAATAGTGCTGCTAAAGGAGGAATCATGAAACCTCATCTGAACTTAGCTGGGAAAGTACAGTGATTGATTAATAATGTATTTTATGAATTAAAGAATACTGAGATGTGTCAACTTGGCTAGGCCAAGCTGTGCAGTTGTTTGTGGTCAAACAATAGTCTAGCTGTTGGTTGAAGGTATCTGGTTGATGAACATTTATAATCAGTGACTTTAAATAAAGGATATTACTCTTGATAAAAATGTCTCAGCCAATCAGTTGAAGGTCTTAGAAGCAAAATGGAAGTTTCCCAGAGGAAAAGGAATTCTACCTCAAGACTGTAACATATAAATCCTGCCTCAGGTTCCACCCTAATGGCCTACCTTATAGATTGTGGGCTCAAGACTGCAATGTCAACTCCTCCCTGCATTGTCAGCCTGACCTGCCCTACAAATTTCAGACTCCCTACCTTCCTGCCCAAAGCCATGCATGCGAGCCCCATGTACCTCCTATTGCTTTGTTTCTCTGACAGTCCTACTAATTCAGGGGTTACAGCAGCAACTGGCATTTGACTTTCTTGCTTTAGGTGAGAGTAGCCAGTTGGATAACAGAGAACTTGGTCTCTGGAAGTGGTGTCAACAGCAAAATAGGAGAGAAATTTGGGAGAAAAAAGTGATGAGTTTGATTTGGAATTTTGTGTTTTAGAAGCCCAAAAGGCAACTAAACAGCCAGCCATTAGAAGTACATTCATTCAGAGGTAAACAGACACTGGCATTATTTTCAGAGCAAACAGAACTTTGACTAAAAGGGCATGTCTTTTCTTTAGAGTTTCTTGACAGATATATGTCTATTTGTCCATGACAGCTTCCTGAGACTGAAATCTAGGGGAAATGCCTCAAGTGACATAGGCACAAAAGGAGCTACTCTCCACTGAAGGAGGCAGGAGTCATCTGGGCAGCAATGTCCAAGACATGCCTGCATGGGGTGTGAATTAAAAGAGAGGAGAATAAACACAGAGAAAGGAAACAAGGAATGGCATGGGGGTGGGGAGGGGGGCTGAATGGAGCTGAGTCACTGGGCATGACTAAGGCATGACTAAGACCTTCAAGATGATGGATGAAGGTCTCACTAGCAGGAGAATAAAATAATTATTAATGCATGTGCATGGTGACTCATTTGGTTGTGAAAACCATAGTAGAAACTCTTTATTGTAACAGCTCAAAAATCATATACTGATTTCCCACAATATTGCAGGTACTCACAAAGTACTGTGTTAAACAGGGGAAAGATGAGTCTAGCCTCATTTTGAATCAGTCTCTTTTCTATGTTCTAATAGCACTCTGAACTTCACTGTCTCACACCAACAGGCGTAATGAGGTCGCTTTATTCTCACATTCATTCAATAAGGATGGATTGATCTTTTCCAGTGAGCCATGCCCTACTCTTGGCATGGGAAATATATTAATGAACCAAAATGCCAAAACTCTTGGCTGTCAAAGAGCTAACATTTTAGTATTGGTAAGAGAAAAGACCATGATAATTAAGTAAACTATATAACATAAATTTTGAGCTACTAAAGTTAAGAAAAAAAGCACCTGTATCCATTAGGAGAGGCTAGGTTCTGATGTAGTCATCAATCACTTTGGGATCTCAGTAACTTCTCACACAAGCCTAATGTCCATCATGGGCCAGTAGGTGCCTCTGCTCCACATCTCCACCCTAGAGCCCAGATTATGGGATGACCAATATTTGTAATACTGTTGGTAACCTTGGCAAAAGGAAAAAAAAATGGATCTCTGCTGGGTCCTACCTTGGCAATGTAATCCACAGGCTGGAAGTGACTCAAACTAAGAATCCGGAAGTACAGTTCTATTGTGTGCTCAGATTGGGGTGCCTATACATTTGACAAATAATAATAGGGATGCTTATGTTATAGTAGAGACTTTGGCTTTTGCCATAGTAAAATGAGAAGGCAATGCAGAGGATAAACAGAAGAGTGAATGTGAATGAAACAGATTTTTGCTGAGATCTTAGTTCTGCAATGTACAGCTTGTGTGTGAGGATACTGAAAGTTGGAATTAAAATAAACTCTGTTGGGTTGGTATGAAGATTAAATGAGGCATATGTAAATGTCTGATATGGAATAGGCTTCTGTAAAAAGAATGGTAAATTGAATTGCCTATGTATGTTTCTTTAATATGGATTAATTTCTTCCAAAGCAGATATCATGTCTTATTTATCATGAAATCCTCAAGGCCTAAAATAGGTTTCAATACACTTTATTCTCTTTAATGTGTGTGCTTAATTCTTCAATAAATGGCCAAGATTAGAGGAAAGATGAAGAGGGCATATGTGTCCTTTCTTCTAAGAATTTATATTTTCTCAAGAAAGGAAGCTCTTGCCTTATATACTAAAGGTCAGGATAGCAATTCATAAGCCACAGTCAATGATTAAGCTATTGGCATTCCAGCTGCTGAATCTGGCAGAGGCATGTTCTAGGTGACCTCATAGCTCAGCTTGGGGACTGTTTAAAATAGCGTTAGCTGTCACCTTTCACTCCTGAGATAAGATCTGACCTGCTCGTAGCTGGCACATTTCTTAGCCCCATGGAGTTTATGTTCACAGAGAAAGGTAGGCTAGCAATAGTCATAATGCCTGGAGATAGAATTACAAGAGACCTGAATAATCTTGCTCTGAGTTTATGTCATCACTAAGAACAAGGGCTACATTGTCCAGGGTCAACCTTAGTGTACAAGGGAGAAGGGGGTAGGAGGTGGGGTATTTCCATGGCCTCGGGAAGAGAAGGAGTTTAGGCCAAAAAACTCATTTTTATTACTTATCAATAATTTGTATTAAAACTCTTAAAAAAATGGTAACCAAGCACAAAATAATTCTATCAACTTGAATGAGTCCACAGGGCCCCTGCCACTTGGGATAGATCTAAGAAACGAGGCATTCTCCAGGGAGCAAGAGTGACTATCGCCTAAATTTATATTTTTACTCATGTTAAAGGAATTGGGAAAAACTTAGCTTTTGGAAATAGTAACTCAGAGGTTGCTGAGCAGATGGCACTTTCCTCTCTGACTCTTGCCTAAATACACACATTGGTTGCACCACAGCAGAACCCAGCCTGCTATAGCACTATTACTCAGTCTGAAGCATTTGCTTCTGTAGTTATCATGCAGCCAATAGTATAAATACAGATCTCAAACATTGGTAGTGAGATGGTTTTAGGAGCCTTCAGGGGCAGCCAAATCAGTATGGAATCTGCAAAAAGAGCATTCATTTCAGGAATAGGTTTGATTTATAAAATAGGCACTGTGATCCCTTTCAATACAGTACAGTGTACATCTGACCAAGTTTTCTCTTGTCATTGCACAGAAAACTATCATTCATTCACCCTTGTTTTATATAACACACTGATTTAGAGTGAATTTTCTCAAACTTTACTGTGGCTACAAATCACCTGAGGACCTTGTTAAATACTGGCCATGCTTCAGCAGGCCCAGCGCTTGGCATCCTCACCAGCTCCCCGGTGCCTTCACACCCTGACTAGTAAGCTGTACTAAGTGACCGAGTCTGAGAACATGGTTTATTTGCCCAAGTCCACGTGCAAGCTTTACCACTCACTAGCTATGCGACCACGGAAACATCAATGGACTTCTGAGTCTCCACTTCCTCATTTTAAACATTTGCATGTACTGTTTACAGAGCACGAGAAGGCCTAAATACTGCTTTAAGGACCCAGTAGTGGTAGATTCTATTGCAATCTGTGCACAGTGCTAAAATCATATGCTAGGACTCTAGGAAAAGAAATAGAAGACATGATTCTTGTCTTTTTAGTGCTAATAGCCTGAAAGTGTTTGTCAACTAGATAGGTAATAGTCTGTAGTTATATAGATATCCCAGGAGTTAGCAGAAACCCTAGTGCATGGAATAGTGTTCATGGAATTTGGAACCTGAGTCCCCTTTCCTTTGTCATAAATGATTTTGCATAAGCCCCTTTTCTTCTGTAATTTCTGTTTTCCAATTCATATGAGAAAAGTTATAATAGGCCATAAAGTCCCATATCCCAAGTCATGACTTACTAACATTATGACTTTGGCCTTAACCTTATTTTCCTCATTATAAAGTTACAAAAACCATGATGAGAATTAAACATATTAGCAAAATGTATTTAGGTTATTGACTTGTTTGCTTGAACATTCAGTGAGTGTCTTCATCATCATTATCATCACCACCATCTTCATCATTTACTGGCTCTTTTTCTTACACCTTTTTTTACTATCTCTGTGACTATAGCATACTCACTCATATTAGCCACAACTCAGGGCCTTCAGAAACTGCTCAAGTATATACTGAACTTATTTTTAAATTATATTTAGAGTGGTTCATGAAACCTATCAGAAAATTGTTTTCTCTAAGGACCAGACAGTAAATATTTTAAGTTATGCCACAGACTCTATGTAAACAAGTGAATGTGCCTGTGTTCCAATAAAATATTATCCACAAAAAGAGGAGGTGGCTGGATTTGGCCACCCCTGATTTAGACAAAAGAAACTTTAACTGTTCTGTGATTTACGAGGAAGTTTAAGTTTCATCCAACACAAACTTTTGGCCATTAAAATGCATGATGTTGTAGGAAAGTTTGAAGCTCTGTGCACTTCGCCATCTATCATCAGCCCTGCCTTCACTTTAAGAACCCAGGAGCCTTAGAAACACAGAGCCTCACCTTGGAGAAAGGGTTCTGAGGTAAACTGAGGTCCAAAGCAGATGACGTATTTACTCAAGTTCAACTGCTCCTGGGTCAGGGCCAGCACCAGGTCCTTGGCTCCTGACTATAAATCACAAACTTATCTTTTTTCTCTTTAGCTTGAAAAGAGGAAGGCATAATTTCCTTCAGGAAAAAAAAGAAATCTTTTATTTCCACAAGGGTTTTAATACAGAAATGGATATTTTTTATACTTTCTCTTAATGGATATGCCATAACCAGCCATAAAAACATTACTATGTCTGCTTAATGGCAATAACAGCTCCCTGTCCTTGTCACTTGGATCTCATATTAAAGGTTTTCTTTCATTTCTAGTAAAAACAGAAAACACCCTCTCTGTGGACTCACATCTACTCAGATTCCAGCATCATTCCTTTGGCAGTAAATCAGCAGTGAATGTGATGGCTGCTCACTTCTATCCACATCCTACTTCCCAAAACAAATGTAAACAGAGAGCCCTGGAACAGAAAAAAAAAAAACCCAGCTTTTTTTCTTTTTCCCTACAAAAAAAATCTATGTGAAAATATTTCCTCTCCTTTTAATGAGTCATTTGTGGGGGTTTCCATGAACTTATTTTTCTAATCTCTTTATCTTTTTTTAATGAGCATGTACTATATACCAGGCATTGCACTAAATAACTTAATCATGGTGGGAGTATGGCAAATAAAATTTTACAGAAGAAGACATTGAGGCAAAAGGACTGGTAAGTCATACAATAAAAGGAATATGTTTAAATTATTCCTTCAGGTAACAAATAGATACAAAATCTTGGCATTGACATTAATAATGTATTCTTGCATTGTTTCATTTATATGAAATGTCCAGAGATGGTAATTCTATAGAGAAAGGAAGGGGATAAGTGCTGCCTGAGCCTAGGGTTGGGCATTGGGAGAGACTGCAGTGGCCCTGAGAGATAGTCTAGGTTTGATGGGCTGACTCTAAAACTGTATTTTATAAATTTGCTTTATAAATTTATAAAACTTTATAAATGTGTTATAAACCAGTTATCATTTCACACTTGAAATTAGTAAATTTTATGGTATGGCATGGTATCACTAATCCTGGAAGAGAAGCATAGAATTGGCACATCATTTATTTGGCTCAGAAAGTATCTAGATAAATTGGTTCATTCAGCTGGAACTATTAACAACAGACTAATGAGATGTGCATTGAAGAGAGTGGAGGGAAGATAGAATTGGAGGCTATAGGTTCTACTCAAATCATCCCTTATGTTGATTCTTCCATAAAGGCAAAGGACCTATGCATGATTTTGCCTGACTCCATGGATGAGAAGAGGAACAGAGTGGTTAAATGCATGGTCTTCTCAGTCAGCTCTGGGCATCCATCGTGGCCCTGGCTTTTATGAACTGTATGATATAGGTAAGTTACTTAGTCTTTTGGAAACTTAGTTTCTTTATGTATAAAATGAAGATTGTAAGATCCACTCACAGCCTCCTAGAGCAGCTGAAAGAGAAATGTGTAGCGCAGTGTTTTATACAGAGTGAGCTTTCAACATATGGTGTATGTTATTCTTTTAAGGTTGTGTTATAATTTTTAATAATATGTTCATCGGGGCTATCTATAATAATAAAAGCATAATATGCTAATAAGACTGGACAGCCAAATGATCTTCCAGACATCATTCTGAATGTCATTTGGATGAAGCCACAGTGGCAGGAGCTGAGACAGAGGCCATTAGGGGCTATCAGGCAGGCATGCGAGCAGTTAGGGGCAATCAGGCAGGCAGACAATCAGTTAGGGATCATCAGGCAAGCAGGCAGAGTGGTTAAAGATGATCAGGCAGGCAGGCAAGTGGTTAGTGGTGACCAGGAAGGCAGACAGAGTGATTTGGGGTGATCAGGCAGACAGACAAGCAGTTAAGAGCATCAGGCAGGCATGCAGAATGGTTAGGGGTGATCAAGCAGGCAGGCAGAGGCAGTTAGGGACTATCAGACAGGTAGGAGAGTGGTTAGGGGCGATCAGGCAGGTGGGAAGAGTGGTTAGGGGTGATTAGGCAGGCTACTAGTTAGGAGCCAGAGTTCCTGGATTGTGAGATGTTCGACTTCCAGTTTGGGCCTAAACTGGCAGTTGGACATCCCCTGAGGGGTCCTGAATTGCAAAAGAGTGAGGCTAGGCTAAGGCACCCTCCATTGCCCATGTACAAATTTTGTTCACCAGGTCTATAGTTACTAATATAAACATGAATTTAGTATTAGTTTATCTAAGAATATCGTTTAGTGTTAGTGTTCATGGTTGCTTTATTTTGTGTTCCTATCACTTGTAGTTATATTACTAAGTAATACAGAAGGTAAAAATACCCATACTCAAAGTGTATATATGAACTGTGGTTCCCATGATGAAAACTGACAGTTGGGCTGAAAAGATGAACATGGGTTTTATTCTGTCTAGAAGGTCAAGCCTCGGGAAACAAACTTGAGCATGCAGTTGTATTAGAAATCATCTGGGAGGTCTTATTAGGGGCTGGGGGCTAGAAAGATGACCAACATTTTTATCAAATGTGCTGGCTGTGTGTGGGCACCTATGAGTGAGTGGGGCCAATCCTGGCCACACAGGTTCAAGGCCCCTGTCAAAGCGGGAAGCACAATTCTTCAAACACACACACACACACACACACACCAGGCAACAATATTTTCCTCTGAGGAAAGAGCCCAGCGGGCTCATAAAAGAGGAATGAAGGGCTGGGCTTGACTCTGGGTCAGAAAGGATTTGTAGGAAAACAAACTTGGTAACTTGTGAGACATCAGAGGAATTATCGTTCTGAGAAAGATGGGCTTGGTTTAAAGCATCTTTCCATGAGGTTACATTTCATTGGTGCTTGTTGGGTGACAAATTGCCCATTTTTAGCTTTTATGTAGCTCTAGTTTTGATCTTATGAGTTGATAATGACTAATACCCAAGAGGGTCTGACCCTGGAGCAAAGCATGCTGGGAAAGCACATTTCTGGGTGCATATTCCCTCTATGCATAGAGACACAGACTCAAATAAAAGTCAAGACTACTGTCCCACCAGGGGCCATTGCTTTGGAAGATAAATGAGGGCTTTGGAATAATCTTTGTCATTCTTATTCAAGGTTATCCAGACAAATCTGCATCAAGAGTGGAGAGAGCAGTAAATTTAATTGGATTTTTCAAACAATTTTCAGTCCAAAACTAAGAAACTCAAGATCAAACAAGTATTTTTAAACCACGGGGGCAGGAAAACAAAACCAGAATTGGTTTCTTCCACGGGCATCACTTCCTGGGTCTTGCTGGCTCAGAAGAGCAAGTGTAAGGAATGAGAGATTCTGCTCTTGGCCAATTCCATTCATGGTCAGGCTGATGGGGAAGAAAGCTAAGAACCTCCCATCCTTTTCTGACTATTTTTGTTGTATAGAGTTATACCCATAAGAGGCCAACCCTCTATGGCTTAAAATAAGAGAGCACATTGGCTATCCAGTTGTGAACTTTTACATGTGCAGGCAGTGATGGACCACTCAGAGGTTAACCCTGTCTGTGAGGTCAGTTAGTTTCTCTCACTGATCCTGGAAGGGAAACATGGTTTTTAACTTCTCCCATTTCCAGGTGGGGAATAAATTCCCATGGAGTTTGGTGACTTTCCCAAGATCACACAGTAAGCTAGTGACAGAGCCAGAACATGAACTAGAGTTTCCCAAATTCGAGTCTGCACCTCAATTTTTTGAGAAGCCAATGCTCTTTTCCTTTTTTAAAAAATCAGGAAAATGTTTAGTGACTAAACTATGCATCTGAACTTATTTCTCTTCCCCTGTGTGCTAAAGATATCCCCAATTTCTCCTCTTTCTGAGCCATGTAGAATTGGCAGCTGATAACTTATCAGTATACTTAGCAAAAGCAGGTATGTGGAGTTTATAAATTGGGATGTTTCAGGAAGTCGCATGCCTCCATCACTAGTATCCTTAGAGACCAAGGATGTTGGAGCTTGTACAAAACTTATCCTCATCATATTATTTTACAGAAAGGGAAACTGAGACTCAAAAAAGAAGAAGTAGTTGATCAAGATCACACAGCTGTTTTGACATACTCTAGATCCCTCAATGTTCTCCAAGAAATGGTTAAGTTGCTGATAAAGCAGGTTCATGGAGAAGACATAAGAAAAAAGATGTACGCATCATCATGAGGGAGATTCTGCCACTTCCTAGCTGTGCAGACTCAAACACACCTCTTAAACTCTCTGACTCTCAGCTTCTTCCTGTGGTAAGTGGCAGTAATAACAGAACCTACTTCATAAGATATATGAAGATTAAATGATTATATGCATACAAGTCTGAGTACAGGGCCTGGCTCTCAGTAGGAACTCAATATGTAGGAGCTGTAATAAAGGCTTATCAGGTCAGAAGCATGAAGAGAGGAAATAAAAGGGTTTGTGAGTAGGGAGCCGAGGAAGTAATTTATGTCTGTCAATTCCCATGCTCCGTTGTATTAGAGAAAACAGAGGGGTGAAGATAACAGGAAAAGGGGGCATGTCGTTGAGTAAATTGTCTCTTGTTGCTCAGATATCACTCTGGTAACAAGGAAAGCCCCTGAAACTGGTTTATCCACAACTCTAGATATGAATCTCCAGGGCTTTCAGTGACAAGTTCAGGGATCCAAGAAGGAGCCAGGAATGAGGCGGTCACAGATGGGAATACTTACTTCTTTGGAAGACTTCCTTTTTGGATGTTCTCAAAGCTCTGGGTAAACTATAAGGGATCTTCAGCTAGAACTTGCTCCTGGAGGGCGCATTTCCATCCCACTGTGCCCAAGTTTATCTTACTCCCCATCCTGGGGCAAGATGCCAACTTTCCTATTCAACCAACTGATTATATCCACTGAGGTTTCAAAATAGCTTCTGAAAACCCTTCCTGAAACTTCCTTTAGGACATTTAAATTCTCCTTCACAAGGATAAATTGCAAGAGAAAACAGAAATAATTTTATAAAGGCCAATTAATAGGGTAGGAAAATGAAAAGATTATGGATGAAAATCATAGTAAAAGTGGGAATTTTGTGAATGGAAGTCTTCTTAGGAAATTTCCTAATTTCAAGCTCATACATAAAAGTATAGATGAACACTGAAACAATATGTGCTTTAGATTGACTCCATGATAATGGTATTTTTTTCACGTAAAAAATAAGTGGTATTAATAGAACCATATGGAAAAAGTAACATTGTTTGAAATAACACATTTTTAAACCATTCAGTTTAGGTACTCATTTAGTTTTAAGTAGCTATGAATCAGACTTATCTGTTCAGTTACAAACAGCTCTCATCTGTTCATGGAAAGTACCCCTATATTTCTCACCAGTAAATATCCTTGACATTAGTGTTTTCCAGTTAAGGGTGATGTTAACGTTCCAGGGTAGAGGGGAAGCAGGTTTTTTTCCCCCTGGCTGAGCAGGGAGATGAGGACATAAATTCGCAGAGGATGGATAGAGCAGCAAAAGGCTTCTCTCTCCAATGCCACTTGCTAGAGCTCACCTGAGAGGCAACAAGGAGGGAAATGGATAATTCTTAGCCAAAGGGAGGCCTCAAGTAAGACCATTTCTGACTTCATATATCAGTTTAACAAAATTCCACTTCGAAGTTCAAGCTGATGGCATTGAGGGGACAGAGTAAGTGGAGATGTCACACAGGCTAAGGATTTTTTTTTTTTTGGTTAATCCTCACCCAAGGATACATTTTCCATTGATTTTTAGAGAGAGTGGAAGGGAGTATGAGAGACAGAGAGAAACATAGATGTGTCTCACATTGATTGATTGCCTCCTGCACACATTCCAACCCCTCCCAGGGATTGAGCCTGCAACTGAGATATGTGCCCTTAATCTGAATCGAACCCTCAACCCTTCAGTCTGTGGGATAATCCTCTAATCACTGAGAAAAACCACAGAGCAGGATTCTTTGTTTACTGACCAAAGATGAGACAACTCTTTCAATGACAGAAGATCCATAGCAGATGCAAAGACAGCAGCACTGGCCTAGTGTGTCTTTAATTGCTTTGGCTGTTTTAAAAGAGAGCCCTCAAGCCTCCTCTACAGGCCTCTCTATAGGAAAAACTAAGCTCAGTCTGTCTCTTATCAGGAGAAGCCATATAATGGACAGACAGCAAACTCCTTGAGGGACCAATCAATATCTTCAGTCTCCATTCCATCGGATTAGGGCTGTGGTCAGCAAACTGCGGCTCTTTGGCCCTTTGAGTGTGGTTCTTCTACAAAATACCACGGCCTGGGCAAGTCTATTTGAAGAAGTGGCATTAGAAGAAGTTTAAGTTTAAAAAATTTGGCTCTCAAAAGAAATTTCCATCGTTGTACTGTTCATATTTGACTCTGTTGACTAATGAGTTTGTTGAACACTGGATTAGGTAACATATATTTTCTACGCCCAATGCAGAGTATCTTAACCATATCCCTAACTAATAATGTTGATTAGTGCTCCTTTTATTAAATTATTTTTTTCATATAATCTCTTAATCTATATTTCAATGCTTTCAAAGACCTTAAAAGTTAGATGTAATACATATGGTGCACATTCTTATTTTGCAGGAGAAAAAAAGCATTGCAAAGGCAAAGCAAGGCTACCAATGTTCCGAGTTATTAAGTTCAAAGTCCAGGATTTGAATCTGTTTTGGAAAATGAACAATATTTCAGGGCCTCTTCACTCTACTCATTTATTCCATTCAGTCACATTATTCTCTCATTTATTCATTCATTCAGCAAATATTAATTCATTACCTGCCACATTGCAAGCACTGTTCTGGGCACCTGGGTAATGCCACAGAACAAAACAGACAGAAATATCTTTCCCTGTAGCTACATATAGAATAAAATATGTGTAATGTCTCTTCCACCATTACCAGCCATCCGGTGCAATATGGCTTCCAACTCAAAGTTATGGGGTGTTGGAGACAAAGACAAAAAACAGTAATTATAATAGTAGTTTGAAAACTAAAAAGGTAGTGGTAAGTGTTCCAGAAGAAAGAGAGCAAGGTGAAGGGAACCATAAGTATTGGGTAGAAGGACAAGTAAGAATTTAAATAGGATGATCATGGAAGACCTCATTAGACAGGTGAATATAAAACATAGGGACACAGACAATAGTATAGTGGTAGCCAGAGGGAAAGGGGGCTGTGGATAGATGGAGTTGGGCAAAGGGAGCAGGAAATGGAAATAGAAAGAGACTTTGCTTGAGTCAATGGATGCACAATGCAGTGTGAAGATATTTTGTTGAATTGTACACTTGAAGACTGTATGGTTTTGTGAACCAATGTCACTTCAATAAATTCGATAAGGAAATTATCTTATACTAGAGGCACAGTGCACAAAATTTGTGCAGGAGGGGGGTGTCCCTCAGCCCAGCCTGCACCCTCTCCAATCTGGGACCCCTCAAGGGAATTTAGACTGTCCCAACAAAATGTGAAAGTCGGACATTGAGTTTGAAGGAAGTGTTAGCTAAGAACAGTATACAGGTTGGCTGTACCTCTCCTCCTGTCTCACTCCCAGGCACTCACAATCACACCTACACACTAACCCACTTTTCAGCATCACAGCACAATCACTGATCTGAGACACTGTAGCAGAGAATCTCTAAGTCACTATAGTGTCAAGTGTGAAAAATAAGACAATATCACAACTCATAAAATTAAGCTTCCTTTTATTTCTTCCTAAAAGGATATTAAATTGTGGCAAGGTTTGCTCAAACATGTCAGCATTTTTACTAATTGGAATCCTTTTTGAAATAGAACATCATTCACTATTCACTATGCAACCCCCTGAAAAATATCCATACTCCCTATCACTACACTATTATTTATTTATATATCGAATAGAGGCCCAGTGCATGAAATTAGTGCATAGGAGGGGATGTCTCTCAGGCCAGCCTGTACCCTCTCCAATCATGGAAATCCCTCTAGCAATCCAGGACTGCTAGCTCCTAACCACTCAACTGCCTGCCTGCCTAATGCCACCAACTGCCCTCCCCTGCTGGCCTGGTCACCCCCAATGGCCTTTCCCTGCTGGCTTGGTCGCCCCCAATAACCTTCCCCTGCTGGCCTGGTTATGCCTCCAATTGCCTTACCCTGTCGTCCTGGTCGTGCCCCTAATTGCTCTCCCCTGCCAGCCTGGTCATCCCCAACTGCTCTTCCCTGCTAGCTTGATCTCATCTCCAACTGCTCTCCCCTGCAGGCCAGTTTGCCCCCAACTGCCCTCCCCTGACAGCTTGATCTCTCCCCCAACTGCCTTCCCCTGCTGACCTGGTGGCCCTCAACTGCCCCCCTGCCAGCCTAATTGCTTCCACTTGCCCACCCTTATCAGCCTGATCTCACCCCTAACTGCCTATGCTTCACCCTCCACCACCATGGCTTTGCCCAGAAGGAAGCTGAACATTCGGAAGATGGCCACTTGACCTGGACTAATTAGCATATTACCCATTTATTAGAATAGACTAGAGGCCTGGTGCATGAAAGTTGTGCATAGGTTGGGTTGCTAGGCCTAGCCAGCGATCAGGGCTGATCTGACGGGGTGATTGGGGGGCCCTTGCTGGCACCACCTTGGCTGGCCTGTTGGCTGGGTACAGCTCCTGCTTTGAATGTCTTCCCCTGTTGGTCAGTGTGTGTCATAGAGACTGGTCATTTTGCTATTTGGTCAATTTGCTTTTTAGGCTCTTATTATATAGGATTTGTATGCCTGTCATGTATCCGTCATATCTGTCCACCATCCATCCATCCATCCTATTTATATCCTTTTATCTTTTATCAATTTTGTGATGTTTATTCAAATATCATTTATTAGAAAATTCCCAAAGGCAGAAACCTTACTGGCCTAATGATAGGCAGAAAGTGGACTTTTCCCACTGAAACCAGAATAATTCTCCCCTTGGACACAAGAAATGGGGAAGAGGATTAGTACACTTTTTATGTGCCTGCGTGGGGAATATTATATTACAGAATATCTCGTTATCTTATCAGGATCATTCCCAGTAGGTTGGAGATTAAAGTGGAGAGAGTCCATACTAGTATCATCTCCCCTTGACGAACAGGAAAATAGACTCAGAGAGGTCACGTGACCGTCACCTCACCACATTACCAGGCTGAGCCTTTCTAGATGCAAGGCAGACAGGACATCGCCAGGAAATCTCCACATCTCTGCCGATTCTGCTGCTTTATAAGCCAGTGAGGCTGGAGGCTGAAGAACACTGCAAAGC
Organism: Antrozous pallidus; assembly: GCA_027563665.1. NCBI lineage: Eukaryota > Metazoa > Chordata > Mammalia > Chiroptera > Vespertilionidae > Antrozous > Antrozous pallidus. The sequence continues at coordinate 74,375,117 of CM050522.1, read as the reverse complement.
TGATCCTGCCCAATCGGGAGCTGCACAACAGCCTTGCTAGCAGTTTAGGAAACCACTTTGGATTCAGCCAGAACTGGGTGTGAATCCTGATTTCTGTCACCAGATGTACTCTTGATAATGTTGCACAATCTCTCTTACTTTTTGTGTCCTTAATTATCAGTTGTGGCCATAAAACATGGAGCACAATGCTCTGGCTATGGTGAATACTCGTATTGTAACCACTGTGTTTATTCCAGTGCCACTAAAAGGTCCCCTGTGTCAGAAAAGAGCATCCTGAGAGCACTGTTAAGTCCATTTACAATCCTGTAAATACCACACTTACAACCGGCATCTGCCTAGTGCTCTCAGCAGGCAGGACTGTGGGTCTCTTTCCTGAAGGTCAGAACCAAGCAAGGCAAGGAGGCGGCTTCAGAGATTTGGACAGGAAGGCTGGATAGGTTTCTGAAGGCAGACAGGGACCCACTCCTGGCTCTCTATTGTCTTTTTTCACATAAGTGGGTGCCCTGGGTAAGGGAGTAGCAGCAGCCTTGTCCTATCCATACATCCCCCTTCTGCTCTAGCCATGAGCAGTGAGGGGGAGATAGCAGGACAGGCACATGAGGGCCAGGGCAGCAAGAAACATGACTGATACTGATCAGTTATCTATTCTATGTGGTCTCATGAGTTTGCTGTCTGAGGCAATGCCAAAAAACAAACTAACAAAAACTAACAAGAAAATAAAATAAAAAAAAACCTGTTTTTCATCTTTTATTTCTGTAAGCTCTTTAAGGGGCAACTGTTAAAGGGACCACTGCCACTTACAGGGAACAGAGTGGTTTCCATGAGACTTGGTAGGTAGGCTGGTGGAAGAAGAAGGGGAACTAATAGATTATAAGCATGTACTTTGTGCCACACACTAATGTGCACCTAATATTATTTCATTAAATATTTACAATAGGCGAGTGTTCTGCTTTTGGAGATATGGAAAGTACATTTACAAAAATTGCATAGCTAGGAGGTGTCAGAGTCCAGATGCTATCCAGGTTCATCTATGCCAGTCTCTTAACCACCCCCATCTCTCTGTTACATTACAGAATTAAATCAAAGCCTATATATAGTATGCAGTCCTACCTACCAAGGGATGAGTGGTGGGTGCTTGCTGTCAGAAGGCCTGAGAGAGGCCCTACATTCAGGGAGCTGGTGTCTGGCCTCAGGGAGCTGGTGTCTGGCCTCCGACTGTGCAGGAGGTGAAGGCACACATCTGTTAGTCTTCAGCCTGCATCACTGAAATTCTTGCAAGGAGTCTTGTTGGAGCTGGTATTCTTTCCTGTGCGTGACCTCAGGCCAGCCAGCGGCCAGCAAGAGAGAAACACACCGAGGTTCCCAGGGAGGCCTCTGATGACTGTCTTTCCTGGAATCTCTCCTCCTGCCCAGCCTAGTGCGGAAGGAATGAGTTGACTGCTTGGGCCAGAGATACAGCCATAAGACAAATTTTGGGTGTCTCCATTATCTTTGGAATTTTGCTGATGTCTTTTGTAGGGAGGTGGGTTTATAACTGGCAGGCAGGACCCTGACACAATGGAGAAAAGGATTTTGCTCTATCTCTGTGTAGGTCAAACACAGCAGTGGGCTTGGTTATATACCTGGCTTACTACTAATGTTTTAAATACGCTGTCATTTCATCCTGTGAGGCAGATGTGATTAGTCTCGTTTTACAGAGGAAAAGAGATGGACCTGGGACCCAGAGACGCTTACTTGGGAATTCCTTGCAGAATTCAGAGTAGAATCCCCTGTCTCCTGATCCCTGGGCACTGGCCCTTTCCAACATGGGATCTTAGGCATGGCAATAAGAGGTCGGAAAACTCTCCTTCTTTGAGGTTTGGACAAAAGCTTGGAATGTGGTCTTTTGTCTAAGTGGAGAGTCAATTTCGGTCAGATATTTTAATGGCTTTGAAATGAGTAACAGTTTAGGAGTCTCCTCTCCCTATATCTAAGAATTGGATGAATATCTAACCTTGCTTACCTCAAATGCAGGATCAAAACAAAAGATTATGTGTGTTGATGTTTTGGGAAACATAGAAATCCACACTACATGGCCGGATGGTTCCGTAATTAATCTTCAGAAGTGAACAGTATTGACCATTCACAATTTATCCATAAACTCACATATTTGAAAAAAGCCTGAAAAATGGAAATATATGTTTCAAAAGTTACAGCCCCAAGCAATGTGCTTTACTGCCTAGAGAAAGTCAAATCCCATGGATTACTGTAAGGCATTGCTCAAGGGAAGCCCAAGGGATATTTGTAGATGGAATTTAATGAATAAAGGCACAAACCCTCTGGCTCTCCTGCTGAGACTCATGAAATCTTATTAAAACACACTTTATTTAGTGAGCTTGGCTATTTGCCCCTCCCACCCCCATCCCTTAGCAGATTAAATATAAGCGACTTGAAAAAGGAAGAAGAGTTGTCAAGAACAGTGAAAATGTCAATAGAAGACTTGACAACTTGAGAATAGAGTAGGAAAAAATAAAAGTAGAGCAAATAAATTTATCTCCCCCACAATGCAGCATTGACTTGCTGAACCAACAAAACCTAAATAAGTTTAAAATCCTCGGAGATGTGCACAGACTATTTTAGAGTGCCTTTCACCAACAGTCGTTTACTGCAAAATGTTCTGACACTTCAAAGAGGGGGTAAGCCCTAGTGATCACTCATTAGAAAGGCCTCTTTTGATGAGAGGGTACAGATGACTTCCCTTTCAGTGCCTGACTGGCTTGCCTGTACAGTGTGTGCAACGTGGGGCTATGGACGACCATGACCTGGAAGACCCGTGTATATTGTCTCTCCAGCATACTTTATACCTGTGCTTCATTCCTCTTCTAGTCTGCTGAGTTTGAAGTCTATGCCAAAAAATAAAATAAAAGCCTCTTTTTCATCTCATCACTGTAAGTCTATTGTGGAGCAACTATCACAAAACACTTTCCCCCCAAATTTTCTTTACCATCAGCTCATATAGTGAAAGATGTTTTAATTTACAGTTATTGGTGATTAGTGATATTGAGCATCTTTTCACAAGTCTATTGGCCATCTGTAGGTCTTATTTGGAGAAGTGTCTATTCAGGTCCTCTGCCCATTTATTTTAAATGGATTGTTTGTTTTGGGTATTGAGTTATGGTTTAAATAGACTTTCTCCTACAAACTTATGCTCATAGCCATTCTTATATACTACAAAAATATATAACAATTTTGATATAAAAAACAAAACTATAATAAAATATGTTTAGAACTTTTGCTTTTTGGAAAATGCAGAATTAACTGTGCATTCTACACAGCACATTAAATTGTATGACAATGATTTCATCATTTTAGGGCCCAGCCATTCTTTATTTTCAAGCATTTCCTTTTCTTTATTGCTGAAAGCACACTGATCAATAGAACTTAAAATAAATATTGTCTCAAGTTTCCTTAACTCCCAAGAAAAACTGTTTCACAAGAACTATTTGGTAACCAAGATGCCATGGGACCTTTCAGAGGTAGAGTATGTGGTTTTCTGGTGGTGTGGTTGTTTATTTTTGTAAGGGAATTCTTGGATTTCCAAGTGTCAGGACTCGAGGGGTTTAATTGAAATTTAACCTCCAAGCCACAGCCTTCAAGTGCATTTGGCACTTTATAAGAAAATAGCGCAGCTCCCCCGAGACTCCACCTTCATGGGATGCCCTGTGGTGGTACTTATTATGGCTCCTCACAGTAGCTTGGTTTCTTGCCTAGAGGTCTTATTAAACTGAAACCTGAGTCTGTCTTGTCAACCGCTATATCCTCAGAACCTAAACACTCTACTGTATCAGTTTGCTTTTTCATAAGATCAGAATGCCCTCAAAATGCTAGCATTGGATACAGGATGCCACTCTTCCCCCAAACTCCATTAAGCTAGTTCAGAAATGTTGGTGGGTGCTTCCTGCATTCTGTGGAGAAGACAGAAATCTGTCTCTGGGAGGAGGCCCCTGGGTCAGCCTTTGTGGGCTTAGCCTTGCAAGTTTTCATTTCTTATTCTAGGTAAAGTTTAGACCAATGTAGTACTAGCAAAATTTCGTGCTCAGCCTGGACTGTAAGGTTTTCAAACAAATAATGGTCATGATAAGCTGAGCACATCTCTTGGTGATGATGATGTTGATTGATTTTAATTCTTTCATTCTCTGGCAAGGTTCAGGGAATGAAGCCTGAAGCCTAACAGTCATAGAGAGGTGACTTGAGAAAGGGACTGTTTTTGACAACATCTCAAAATAGGAACTAAAACATCTGCTAGGGAGAAAGATGACGATAAGGGATGTCTTAAAAGAGAAATGCTGAGCACTCAAGGAGGGAGACATTTGGTATCCAGGTCTGGGTTTCCTTTTTCCACGCTATCATTCCTCTCATCAAGCTCGAACCTTAGTAAAGTTTGTACAGTTGAGTGCACTGATTCAGCTGTGCTTAAGGAAACAAAGTGAAATGATGACTCTTTCCATAGGTGGGAGTACAGAGAGAGCTATAGCAGCAAAGAGAAATGCTGACAGATGCCCACAGGTGATAGAAGAGAAGTTGAGGGCACTGGCCTAGAATGAGAGATGGTCCAACCCAGCTATCTGTATGGAACATGGAGTTACTTCTTGGAGGTTCTTAGAAATACTTGGGAAATGAGCAGGCCTTCCAGTGTACTTTCAATATTGGTGCTTGGATTATGTAATTTGGATATGAAAAAGAAAGCTGCCCCCATAATGGAGAAATTGGGGATTTTCAATTTACTCTTAGTTTCAAAAGTTTGTTTCCTACAGGATGAAGGGACCAGAGAAGATGTTTGTCAGCATCTAATAACCACAAGTAACTGAATTCTTTTTCATGCCCGATTTTCTATAGCTGTAAAACAATAATTCGATTTTATATTATATTCCTGAACATGTAATATAGAGTAAACAATTCCCAAAGCTGAAATGTCTTTGAGAAAACAAATTTACTGGATCCTGATCTCATGACAATTTCATTAACACAACAAAGCACCAGCTTGGAAAAATCAAAACTATGACTAGAACACTGTTCTTGCAGACCAGGCCTTGTCTTTGCATCAATTATGAAAATGACGGAACAATTTTCATGCATTTCTGAGGACAAATTGCAGAAACCCTAAAGAGATAATTCAACCCATCAGCAATTTGAAAACAATGATTGGAAGCGTCAACTGGGAGAAAATGTTAAATACATATGATGGGCCAGCCATAGGCACAAGTCTCTTAGACTGACATGGGTGAACCCAGACCTTGGAGAGACAGGGGCAAATGAACAAATCCACTCAGAATATTCTTTCCCCAAAACCTATGTGATCACTGTTGTGCACCACCCCCTCCCATTCCATCATAGAATTATCTGTGACAAAGCCAAGGATCTGAATGGGAAAAGGAGGTAATTGATGGACAAACTAATAGGGTTTCCAGAGAAGAAATTGAGTGCTGACTCTGCTTTCTTGACATCCTCTGCCGCCCCCTCTTTAATTGATGTAACACCCAGAGGCCAACAGAGTGGTCCCACCAGAGAAAGCCATTTCCTCCCCCAGCATGTCTCTGGAGCACTGTCATCTCTGGGTGCCCAGCTCCCAACTGTGCTGCCTCTTCCATGTGATCTGAGCTGGTGTTTCCAATGTCCTAAATCTTCAAGGAAGAGCACAGATCAAAGGCTTTGAAAGGAGAGGCCTAGCCAGCAGTAAGGGGAATCCTTTATGGGAAGAAAAGTTAATCACTTCTCAAGACTTAATCTGACTAAGCCTGTTAATATCATTTGCATCTTGCATGACTTCTGTTAATGGTGCTTAGCCAACTTGACATTTTTGTTATATTTTCAGTGTTTTAATCCTTCTAAATAAAATCATGATTACTCATATTGACTGTTATGTATAGATTCAATAAAAGTGACTTTAATGTGGGTAATGACTAATCAACTCAGTTTTCAAGTAAAACAGAATCATACATATTACATTTAAAATTTTATATTAAAGTTACTTAAATTTTGGTAGTTGTGTTTTGCTTAAAAGGATAGAAATGTTCATTTTTTTATTGTTACCACTCTCATCTATAAACAAAATGAGGATTAGATTAACCACAGGTTTGAAATCGGACCTAGGTGGGGTCCTTCCAGGTTAGAGGAAAAGGAAGCAGTTCTTTGCACACACACAAAAAAGTACTGGTAGCCAGTAGTCAGACAGTTGAGACTACTGGGCTGGATTTGGAGATACAGTGGCCAGAAAAACATGTCCTTTGCCCCCAGGGATGTCACTTCTTATTGCAGAGACCTCTCAGAAGCAGAACAGTATTGCAGAGCAATGCAGCATGGTCAGTGCTACAAGGGAGGAGAATGAGGTGCTGGAGGAGCCCTACGAAGGTCAGTCACCTTTTCCACCAGGGGCGATGTGATAGGCCAAGGAAGATGTCACAATGGGCTGCAGAGACAGGAAGTTTTGTATGCACTTTAAGGAGATACTGAAGTGTGGCACAGGTATTTGAGTGCAGGCAGGTTGTGGTGTGGAGGCAACTGAGAGATGAAGCTGGAAAGAGTCAAGGGTGAAATTCCAGAAAGTCTTGTCCTCTAGTAAATTTGAACATTATTATACAGTCACCAATGTTTAGGTGACCTTTATTTTATTTGTGCATTCATTAATTAAATATGTACCATCCAGTACTTTTTATGCAACAAATATTTTTTTGAGCACATATAGGCATTGGAGATAAAGTAGAGGAAACAAAACAGATCAACAGACAGACAAAGCATGCTGGCCTAATGGAGCACGTGGGATTTTTAGATGCAGTGAGCAGGAAGAGCCTCTCTGAGAAAATGCCATTTGGGCTGAAATATGAAGGCAACACGATAAGTCATGTGGCTGTCAAAGAAAAGAACATTCTAGACACAGGGAAAAGACAGGGTAAAGTTCTGCATGCAGGAGAACTGGTATGTTTGAAGAACACTGAGGAAGCCCAGGGGCTGGAGCAGGGGGGTAGGGGGGGGGAGAGAAGAAGGGAAGCACTCTGAGCAAGAAGGGAAGCCACTTGATTGTTCTGAGCAGAGACATGAAGTGTTCAGGTTTAAAAGGAGTTGAGATGGGGCAGAGCAGGGAAACCAGTTAGGAGCCCAACCACCCAGGAAGAGGAACAGGTGGTGACTTGGATGTAACAAGAGCAGTGAGTTTGGTCAGAAGTTCTAATGAGACCCATGAGATTTTCTGATTGACTGGAAGTGGAGAGAACAGGTGGGGAGTCTGAGAATGATGTCATATATTTGGCTTATGCACCTGGAAGGATGGGTTTCCATGAGCCAAGTCCCATGGGAAAGATGTAGGAGAAGTGAGGTTTGGACACATAAATTTGAGAATATTTAGCCAACAAAAGGTATTTAGAAATAGAAAAAGAAACTGAAAACACTGGGGGAGTGGCATTAAACATTTTTAGACACTGGGAATCCAGCACAGAGAAAACTGAAGCAAACCCTTGTCCTCAAAGACCTCACAGCAGAACAAAATAAATAAATAAAACAACACTATACAGATTTTATGATTAAAATGGCATTAGAGTGAATCCTGGACGCAGGGTAGAAAACAAAGTGGGCGGATAAACCAGGAGCGGTGACCTTGGTTAGCAGGCTGCTGTCTTGTCTTAGGTTTGGGATAAGCCATGCAGATGGAAAAAAGATTTGGGAGATTCTACAGAGGTCGGTAACCCACTGGGTATCTGTTTAGTTCCACCCAAATACTGCACTCCAAAAACTGAAAACCGTTCTGAAACTTAAAGAAAACGTCAGCAGGGGAAGGTTGCAGCTTGTAGGGCTGACTTCAGATATAATCCCAGCTCTGTTGCTTAACCTACTTGCAAATTTGGGTGGATTTTTAAATTTTCTATTTTTCAGTTTCTTGACCTGTGAATGAGATACATCACAATGTTTTTTGTGATGATTAAAGAGAACTCATACATGAGCATCTAGCAGGATTATGTGGATTTCTTAGTGGTATAAGGGAGAAAATGTTCCCTTTTATCTCTACTCATTTTAGGTTCATTGGCTAGGGCTCTGCAAATTATACTGACGAAAGACAGATTAATAGGAGAAAAATGAACAGCTTATTAACCCATACATTGTGCATACACACAGGAGTACTGAGTGATGAGTAACTCAGAGTGGTGATAAAATTTTGGGCTTATAAACTATTTTAGCAAAAACAATAGAGTTGTAGTGGTATGATAAGACAAAGGAAAAGTACTTTGAGTTTCCTATGTTGACAAACTGTAGTAAGGCCAACATAAGGTGAAGCTAATGGTAGGGAAGGGCTAGCTAGGTTAAGCAAGGTTAGCTATGTAGATTCCACTGGGTGATGAGAGTCTAGAGTTGTCTTTGGTGATTAGCTTTTGTTGTTCCTGGTAGAGGGGAGAGCGGACACCTTTACACAATGATGTCCTGCTTTTAGGCAAACATAGGAAGGACAGAGAGTTTTTCCTGTATCTGCTATTTCTCACTCATTTTCTTTTTTTTCCAGCTAAAAGTAATCAATATGTCAAAGTGTAAAATGTCTTTCACAGGCATTCGGAAGATGTTACTTCTCTTTGAGTTGATATAAAGCTTTAAAGTCAATAAAATGAAACTCATTAAATCATTCAACTAAAAAAAAAAAACATTCAAGGATGCATATCTGGCTTTAGGCATGACTGGATCCAGGGTTATCAGAGCTCAAGTTGTCTTCCTGTCTCACTCTGCTTTCAAATTTGTTGGTTTTATCATGCGACAGACTTTAACCGGATCATGTGAGAACCCAGAGATGTGAGGATACAACCTGCTGGTTGTTTAATCATCAAGGCGCCTTCATCCAACCTCAAACCCAGCATTGTTTAACTCCCCCCGCCCCAGCCCCGTGTCCTTCTGATCATGAATGGGGGTGCTCTGACAACTGACAACCTCAGTGGAAAGAATGTCTCTTTCAATATTTTCAGCAAAATTTCTAGGTATGACCGTCCTTAGCCAATCCTAGGACACACTGCATCACACTGTGGACAGGAGGATGGAATGCTCTCAATTAACAACAGCTGGAATCAGCCTCACACAAACCATATAGAATAAAGATAAGGAAGGTGGAAAGGGCCAAAACTTAGGTACCCTACACTATCTTTTGTTATTGAATTACTAGAGGCCCAGTGCACAAAATTCATGCATGGGGAGGCAGGGGTGTCCCTCAGCCCAGCCTGCACCCTCTCCAATCTGGGACACCTCAAGGGATGACTAACTGCCCATTTAGGCCCGGTCCAGTAGGATCGGGCCTAATCTGGTGGTCGGACATCCTTCTCACAATCCAGGACTGCTGGCTCCAAACTGCTCACCTGCCTGCCTCCCTGAGTACCCCTAACTGCTTCTGCCTGTCAGCCTTATCACCCCTCAACACAACCCTGCCAGCCTAATTGATGTCTAACTGCTCCACTGCCAGCCTGTTTGCCCCCAACTTCCCTCCTCTGCTGGCCTGGTCACACCTAACTGCCCTCCCTTACAGGCCTGATCCCTCCCAACTGCCCTCCCTTGCTGGCTTGATTGCCCACAACTGCCCTCCCTTGCAGGCCTGGAACCTCCCAATTGCCTTCCCCTGCTGGCCAACTTGTGGTGGCTATCTTGTGTCCACATGGGGGCAGGATCTTTGACTACATGGGGGCAGCCCTCTTGTGTGTTGGAGTGATGGTCAATCTGCAAATTACTCTTTATTTTAGATAGGATAGAGGCCTGGTTCATGGGTGGGGGGCAGTTGGTTTGCCCTGAAGAGTGTCCCAGATCAGGGTTGGGGTTCCCTTGGGGCATGGAGCAGCCTGGGTGAGGGGCCTGTGGTGGTTTGCAGGCCAGTCACACCCCCCATCAACCCAAACAGAGACCCTGGGATCTGGGATTAATTTATGTTGTATAATTGAAACTTTGTAGCCTGGAGTGGAGCCAAGCCTTCTGCTCGCTTCGTGGCGGCAGCCATTTCTGTTGGGACATTTACCTTCAATAATTGAAACTTTGTAGACTGGAGTGGAGGAGTAGGCTGGCCAGGGCTGCAGAAACTTGGCTTCCTCCATCGCCCAGGCAACCCTAGCCTCTGCTCTCTCAAGCTTTGTGGCTGCTGCCATTTCTGTTCAGATTATGTATCTTTTATAATTGAAACTTTGTAGCATTGAGTGGAGGCCTAGGCTGGCAACAGCAGGCTGAAAGCTTGGCTTCCTCTATTGCCAGAGAAACCTAAGCCTCCCTCCTACTCTCAGTGGTGGCAGCCATCTTGGTTGGGGTTTATTTTCATGATTTGCTCCTGATTGGCTGTGGGCATCTCTGTGGGTGTGGCTTGACTGGAGGTACAGTCAATTTGCATTATTACTCTTTTATTAGATAGGATAATTCCAAATATATCCATGTTCCTGGCCATCCAGACCATGACCACCACCACCACCACCACCACCACCACCACCATCATCATCATCTAAAAGCCATGCTGGATTTTATGGCTAAAACACTATGATGACCTGCAAACTCCTTGGAAGAAGTAACCTTGGGCTTTAGAAAAACTTGCTAGGTATATGTCTTCACCCCTTCACCACCCCCTACCTCTGCCCAAGCATGCAGTGGTCTATGGGTCTTTGGTCTTCTTCCACAGTTACCCATAAAAACCATATTGCATTGAGAAACAAGACAAATTCTTCAGTTCCACCCAGCTTTTTAACAATTGAACATGAAACTACTGTAGTTAACTACAGAATAAATAAAAGAATTCCTAAGGCCATAAGCACAGCATGACAAATTAACAAGCACATGGCCTCAGGACAGGAGGGAGCTCCTACCCAGGCCAAATGGCCAGTTCACTATTGGGAACAATTTACTTGATGCAAATGAAAACCCAAACATTTATATATCAGCTAAACAAGAAGCTTAGAGGGAGAGCTTCTGGGACTTGGAAAAAATAGATTTTATTCTTCATGGAATTAGAGAATTGGAAATCTATCAGGACTTAAGACATGCACACATCTGGTGTGTGCAGTTGGGGCACTTAGACACTTACCAGTGTGAGGCTTTGTTTATGAGCCTTGCTGTCCTGTCTGTCATTGGAAAGCCTTCCCCATAATGTCTGAAGGGCATATGGGAACTGTCAATTCTACCTCCAGCATAAGCTCTTTCTGTTTATTTCAATGCCCCTACTAGAGCTCACTATATTCCCTAAATGACTGTCTGCAATAGTCAGTTACCAGAGTTCCCTGGTCCTGCTTTTAAAAAATAAACTTAAGTTAGAATCATTGAACAGTTGCAAAGTGAGAGCTCCTGACCTACCTTCCCCTAATGATGATGTCTTCCATTACTATGGCATCGGTTAAGAAACCGATATTGGTACATTACTATTACATTACTATTAACTAAACTTTGGACTTTGTTAAAATTTGATGAATTTTTACACTAAAGTATTTTTTGTTGTTGTTCCATAAACAAGTCTAGGATACTCAATTACATTTAGTCATCTTGTCTTAGTCCCCTCTGATCTGCAATGGTGTCTAAGTTTTTTCTTCTTATTTTTTGTGCCTTGACAGTTTTGAGAAATATTAGAGGTGAGGTACTTTCTAGAATGTTCCTCAAAATGAGTTTGATATATGTCTCATGATTAGACTAAGGTTATGGATTTGGGGGTGGGGGGGATTCCAGAGAGGTGAAGTTCTCTCTTTATCCTATCTTATTATATCCTATCATGAGTTACTTATTGCCAGTATGGCCTATTGCAGATGTCTCAGTCTGCTTGGACTTCTGTAATAAAATATAATAGACTGGGTGGCTTACAAACACAGAACCCTACTGTTCATAGTCTGGAGGCTGGGGGGTCCTAGATGAAGGTACCGAAAATTCAGCCCATGATTAGGGCCCACTTTTTGGTTCCTAGAAAGCTATCTCCTCACTCAGAAGGGAGCTCTCTGGAGTGACTTTCATAAGGGAACTAATCCTATTCATAAGGACTCCACCCTTATGACCTGATTACCTCCTAAGGGCTTCACCTCCAGATACCACCACACTGAGAATTAGGTTTCAACATATGATTTGTTTGGCGGGGTGGTGGGGGGGGTGGAGGGTTTGAAGAGACATAATTATTTCATCTAGAGCAGCTAGTGACATTAACTTTGACCATTTGGTAAAGGATATGTCTGCCTGGTTTTTTTTTCTCTGTAAAGTGACCATGTTTCCCTTTTCCACACTCTACTTTATGAATATGAATCACCAAGTACAGACCACCCTCCAGGTAGTAGGTGGGAGATGGAAGTTGGAAGAGGAATTGTCTATTCCCACTTTTGACCCCAATACAAATCTATTACATACAATGAATGAACAACAACAAAAAGATCAGGCATACTCTTATCTAATAACTGTCAGTGACTTCTGACTATCCTCAGGAGAAACATTCATTCTGCTTCATCCACCTGGAGGCGGCTATGGAATCCCTGAAACTGATGTTAGATCTCTCCTATCACCTCTTATACATGTGGTTTTTCTTCACAGAGATAGATATAAATCAGCACAATTTATAAAACCTTTTTATGTCACTAATGTCTGCCTCCTCCAGGACTTTCTAAGTGTGATGTGGTCAGGACCTGTGGATATTCATTGGTTAGCTCTTAGCACAAACAGCGTTCTTACATGTAGGTAAACAGAAGCCGACTGCGGATGCTTAAGCAAAAACTAGTTGTTGAAAAAATAAGGGGTCACCATTCCTAACACTGTTGAAAATAACTGCCGGGGAATCAGGCTGAGGCCTGAACATCCAGAAAAATCATGCCCCAAACGATGCTGCAGAACTGAAATGATGAGGACATGTGTGTCTTTACTTCTGCCCTAGTGATCATGCTCTATAGAGGGAACCTCCACACTTGACCATTACAATACTCCCACCATCAAAAGCTGGATGCCTTTGATACCACCCTTGCTGACAAAAGGGATTCTGAATGGGACTCCTTCCATAGCTGTTAACTTCCCTGTCAAAGTTCAGCCAGGGGGAACCTCATTGTGTAGAGTAGGTGACCTGCTTGTGACTCAGCCTCAGAGAGACCTGGGGAATTGAATTCTTTCCATGGTATCTTTGTCAGACAGGACTCAGAAAACTAGTTATTCCTGGAAACATAACATGGGAATTGAAAAGGTGCTGTGTAGCAAGAAAATGTGAAAAATGGCTGATTCACTAATATGTGGTGATTTTCAATAAATACCTGTCAAAAAAAGGAAGGGCTATAGCATTTTTAGGCTTAGCAAATAAAAATATAAAATGCCCAGTTTCATTTAAATTTTAGATAAGCAATTAATTATTTTTAACATAAGTATGTCTCATGCAATATTTGGGACACACATGAACAATTTATTGTATGTTTACCACCTGAAATTTAAATTTAACTGGGTATCCTGTATTGCATCTTGCTACCCTAGAAAGAAGAATAAAAAGTCAGGCAGGCAGGCAGGCAAAGGGAAGGGGAGCCTATGAATCAGGCTACCTTAAGTTTGTTCCATTAACTTTTGATTCATCTGACTGCAGAAAACATCTGTCTATAATTTGACATCTCATGAGGAACTAGCCACTGAGAAAGAATAAACTGGTCAGGCTGCCTGGAAATTCTCACTGTTAACTTACAAATTGGCTTTTGACTAAGTGTGGTGTACCCCACAGCTTGGTACAGGGAAGGAATGTACTGACTTCAGGGACAGTCATATTCCAGTTCATGTGACAGTTAGATTTTGCAATATAAATTAATGAATTAAAATTCCAATTTTAGACCCATTCCCAAAAGTTCAGTTACACTGATGCCAGCCTTGAGAGATAAATCTGCCCTCCATGGTATGCTCTGGCTGGGAAATGCAAGGCTATGCAAGCATGTTGACCACGTTTAAATTTCTTAAACTAAATTGTATGCTTATTGGTGGTAATTATCTTACTTTTACAATATTTTGCACATTAATATTTTATAAGGTATTTTCAAACAAAACGAAATTAAAGGCAGATTGGTTTCATGGATGAAGAATGGATTTGCTTTCAGAAGAATTTGCTGGAGCCCAGATTATCCAGTCTCATGTCCTATTTTACCCTAGAACGACATTGAGTTAATCTGATGGTTTTCAGTTCCATCTCATGCTATACTATTTCTTTCATATGTCCATGCCTTATTCTTTGCCTTTTGCCTTGGAAAACCTTCCCTTATCCTTTCCTCCAGCCACTCCTGCTCTCTTTATTTTAAAAAAATATATTTTTATTGACTTCAGAGAGGAAGGGAGGGAGAGAGATGGAAACATCAGTGATGACAGAGAATCATTTATCAACTGCCTCCTGCATGCTGCTTACTGGGGACTGAGCCTACAATCTGGGCATATGCCCTGACCAGAAATCCAACCTTGATCGGCTGGTTCATAGGTCAATGCTTAACCATTGAGCCACACTGGCGGGGCTCACTAACTTTATTTTAAAAGACAACCCCTAATCATCCTATAAGAGAATTCAGGAATTATTTTCTTATAGGCATTCTTCCTCTTGCCACTTACTAGAGGAGTACCTACTGCTTCTGCCTTATTTCTCTCTCCCAATCAGCTGGATGAAGTCCTCTGCTGTTCCTGCCACCTTGCATCATGGTTATTTTTGTACAGGTCTGTCCTCCAACCAATTGGAAGCTCCCCAAGAGAAGGAACTGAGCTTTATTCATTCCCCTTCCCCTGACATAGCCAGATGTCTGGCCATATTTACCCAACTGAACTGGTCCTAGCAGATGCCCATATCAGAGTCCTAGTTTCTCTATGATAAAGTTGCTACACACACGAAGCAGCCTACAGTAAATTTCCAGCCACATATTAGCTACTCAAAGCAAAGACCACTTCTCTATATTTTCAAAGCATCAGTGATAATCCAGCATTCTTATTTCAACAGTGAGAAAACTAAAGCCCAGGGAGAGACCTTAGTGTTCTCACAACATCACCTAGGAGTCGAGGGATGGGGGGCTGATTCAGAGCCAGAACCCAGGTGTCTTCCCTGGTACCTGTTTCTGGGTGTTGGTAAGACTGTTGTTCGACTTTCCAGCCTCCCTAACTCTTCAGAGAAGTTAGGCAGAATGATTCTCCCTAGCACAACCTCTCAGCCAAACCAGGCCTCCTAAGGGCACCTTATAGAAGTGTTCAGTCAGTGGCCATTAATGCAGCATTTGCACCCTTCCCATTGCTTGACTCGACCTGGGAATCCTGCTCCATTTTAGTCAAACATTTCACTGGCAGAATCAGTGAGTAATATCTGCGAACTCTTTGAAAACTTTTCCCTAGAGCCCCTTAGCCTTGGCTACTGGAGGCCTTAGCCACGACCGTCCATTCCATACTCTGCTGACCTGAGATCATCTCCTGTGAATGGAAACAGAGGCGCTGACTACCCAGAAATGCTTCTTGCAAAAATAAGTTCTTTTTTCTTTTCAAGCTGTGGATTCCATTAACTAACTGAAATGGCCTTTATGTATTTGGCATCAGATATAGGCTTGTCCTCCCCCGTTTCCTCAGCATTTTGGAGGTAAGAATGCTGAACCCTCAGGGATTCTGGGGCCATCTTGGAGGGGGCATTCCAGCATAGCGTTCCCAGATTGGATGTCCTCCCTTTTGCAAAGCATAATGGAATTTATAACCTGTCCTCATTGCGATGCTGGCAGATGCATGGCCCATTAATCACTCCTTCTTTCTTTCTCTCCAGGTTAAGAGGTGATTCCAGTAGAGTCACATCTAGTTCCAGATGGATGAGAATATGAGCACCGTCAAAGCTGCAGGGGCCTTTCATTTCCCCACTGAATCCTTTATCTTTACGAATGGAGCAACAAGACTGGGAGGGGAAGGACTTAAAGTGCCCACAATATTAGAAGTGAGCTAAATCCAAGATTTCTGGCTTCCCCTTCAGGTCTCAGAACTTGAAGGAATTCTCAAACAACAAAAGGCTGGTCTCAGGCATCAATAATATTTATCAAAATTTCCCACAAGTTTGTTCTTTCAGACTCCTTCTTTCATTCCCTCTTGTTTGCTTTGTTTATTCATTTATTCCCAGTTCTTCATCTTTGTTTTCTTAGCCTGAGTTTTTTATCCCCATCTCCTTCAGTTTGTCCTTCAAAACCTATTTCTGTAAAGTTCTGTGAAGTAACTGGAAGGGAAGGAGTTTGGCAGAATGAATTAGTGGTCTCAGTTCTTCCTTTCCCTGTAATGATATTAACCATCCACACTCTTGCTATGACTCAAGGTAACTGAAGTGCACACTCCATTCCATAACTTTGGGTTATTTACTTGTCATCAACATGATATGACATGCTTCTGTCCACTGCCCCTTTAGCTTGGGCTGCAGAATGAAACAGAATGAGTAGGCTTGACCCAGACCTAAAGCTGGAAGCAAACCTAGAAGTAGTCCAATGGGGTCCAGTTGATGCCACAGGCATACCTGGAAATCTCTGAAAAAGAGTCTCTGCCTCAGAAGGAAAAAGTGTTACCAACTATACATATGAAATATCCTTACCCAAGCTATGTTAATAAATCTCCTTACCCCACTATATACATATAAATCTCCTTACCCCAAGATAAAATGGCTTTCAATATTTATCCATTCAGTCATTCATTAGGTCATTCAACAAGTAATCACTGAGAACCAACTATGACACTACCAAAGCCAGAGGTTCTTAACTCTCTGAAACTGTATATCAATATTTGTCCACAAATGTATTTTCTGGGGAAAAGGTGTATGGCTTTTCTCAGCTCCTCAAAGTGGTTCTTAACCCCAGTCAAATGCATAAGCCCCTCCCCGCCTGCTCCCTGCCCCAGTATAAAGACTCATTTGGGGTTTGATTTATTTGCCATAAAAGGTCAATATTGGACTGTAGTATTTTATGACTGCTCATCTGTAAGTACAAACTAAATAAAAAGTTCTGCTCAAATCATTTGATTATTACTAGAAAGGTTGACCAGAAGGATTTAATTTTAACATGCTAATTACTAAATGAATACATCAGTCATTTGCAATGATACCATTTGCAATAGACACTAATCATATAACGTGTACCTTAAAATTATAATAAGACACCAAATGTGGACCCTCGTATATTTCTGTTAGTATCCCAACAATTTGTACTTTTGTAACTGTTTTCTCCTGTTACACTAATGAGTTCCTTTATGGCTGAGTTATAGTCTTATTTTTTCTTGTGTAATATGATTTTAAGATCCCTCACTATTATGAATTCTCTTCTCTGTACTTCCTAGTTTGTCACTGATTTACTGAAATACATCAGCCCAAACTGACCAGATTCCAAATGCAATCAAATGCTATCCTTTGTTAGGGATTGAATTGTATCCTCCCCCAAATTCATATGTTAAAGCCCTGCCCCCCAATCTGATTGTATTTGGAGATAGGGCCTTTGGGAGATAATTAGGTGTAGATGAGGTCATGAGGGCAGATGAAGTACCATGAGCTTGCTCAGTCTCTCTCCAATATGTGAGGGCAATCACCCACAAGTCAGAAAGAACACTTTCACTTGGAAATAACCATGCTGGCACCCTGAACTTGAACTTCAATTTCCAGATAAAAGAAAATAAATTTATGTAGCTTAAGCAAGCCACTTAGTGTTTTGTTATGGCTGTCGAGCAAACCAAGTCACATCCCTCCCATCCCCACATAGAGTCCGGCATGGAACTTGGCTTTCCTGGCATGACTGATAGACTGGCCCCAGGATGCCAGCATTAGAGAACATTCTTGGTTTGTCCAGAATTGACATGCACTGATGAGTCCAGCAGGCCCCAAATGCATGCCAGACTCTGCCACTGCTGCTCTGAATTTCTGGGCTTCCCATGCCTGTGTATCCATGCCAGTTAGGGAGGCAACGGTTGCTTGGGGAAGATACCACATGTGTGAATAATATGACAAGTGAATGAGTTGGCAGCAAGGGGTGGCAAAACTTTCCTAGGGACGAGGCCAAGGCTGGCAGATTTGCCATCTCCGTGCAGCTCCTAGAGTCCTAGCGAATTCAGATGGGTATGTGTGGTGCTCTAGGACTCACTGGAGGGGCGATTTAGAAACAACTGGGTCAATATTCTCTTGTGCAATTGCCGAGAAACTTAAATAGTTCACCATTTCTAAGACCTCTTCGGGAAGGACTGATGAATACCTACTGTCACCTACATTTGCCATAAGAACAGATTGGGAGAGTGGATGAGTCTATTCTATTCCTTCATCCCCCAAATGGGGATTATGATAATAAAATACTACTCAAGATTGTTGTGAATATCCAATGAGATAAAAAGGTCACATTTAGAGGCCAAAATTGATAGCTGCTGTCAATCACAGGGCATTGCTCTCCCAAGTGTCAATGCATTGTTTCCTATAGAGCTGGCATCTCCATGACCTAGATTGTGTTATGTTATTTTACAGATGAGGAAACTGAGGCTTGGTGAATTCATTGACCTGCATGAGTTCAAGAAGCTAACAAGTATATTTCTTTCCCAATGCTTGGTAAATAGAGAGCACTTATTTCATACTTATGGATTCATTAAAAGTACCAGCTTTTGCTTTTTAATTCACTATCTCCAAAATCCATGTCACCGAACATTGTGCTGGGGAGTCCTGATGAACCCAAAAAACAGGATTGCCATCTCTACTTCTTAGATTAATCACATGTAACTTTGGTGATATTTATTGTACAATAATAAGATATAAGGTAGCCATAGGATTAAATTAGATAATATCTGTAAAGTATAATTTGCTTGGCACAAAGTAAGCATAAAAACTATTCACTTTAACAGTATTATGCACTTGGTAGAAAACAATAAAACTTAAACTAAGATGAGGATTTCAGAGAGTGAGGGCTTCCAGAGCAGCAAGAGGCACCTCCTTCCTGCTTAGGGGTTGGGGCTGTGTCACTACCATGCAGGTCTCCAGGAATAAGTCCCTGTGAATTTGCTCTTCTATTACAGGGCTTGGGGTTCAGTGGGAGCACACGGAAAAATCACAAGACAGTAACTCTCTTCCCAAAGAGCTTGCAATTGAGATGACAACATGTCTATGTGACATCCTCCTGTCTTAAGTTTTTATTGACTACTGGTTTGAAGGGTCCAGTACCACTACCTTGAATGTGTTCAGATCCCTCAATTTCTAGGGTTCTCGTGCATTCATGATTTCCTTTATGTGGATCTTTCTCTGATCTTGAGAGCCCCGTCTTCTGGTCAGATGAAGGACGTCAGTGGTCATCCAATTCACTGCAGTGTTATGTGGCAGAGGCAGGACTCAAAGTCCATTCTGTCTAACCCCAGGTCAATGATTCTACAGCTCCTAGAATGTGACAGTGAACGAGCTACCTGGGTGGGCATGGGGTTATTCAGAGAATATCCCTCAGAAGCAGGGGCAATGAGTCCCAAGGCCCCATGACCACAGATGTATCCTGGTTGGTGATATTGCCGGTCATGGGCTGTTCTCCACTTCAGGGACCTGTGAGAAAGGCTGGCTCAGAGAGAGTCTTTTTTACGCAATTCCACTGCAGCTGAAAACCAAGCATTTCTAAATAAATTATGTTTCTTTATTGATTCTGCAAGTGCTGGATATCCTGTTCTGAAATATCTTCATCAAGTAGGAAGACCACAGGCTTTGGAATCAGAGAGAAGTGCTCTCTAACCCCAACTTGGTCACTTACCAGGTACATGACTTTGGACAAGCCACGAAGCTACTGAGGGCCTCTGTCTCTTCATCTTTGAAATGGGGACAATAAAAAACTATCATCAGGATAGTTGGAAGGATTAACTTATATGGTGCATTCAAGCTGCCTAGATCATAGTGGGCTCTTAAAAAATCACAACTTTTATCATTACCTTTACATGAGTAAATTAATTATTTAGAGTTATTTATTTATTTATTTATTTATTTATTTATTTATTTATTTATTTTGCTTTCCAAATCAAGTAACCACACGGTTCCTATGGTATAAAATCAGAGCATGTCAGGCAGTTAGCTTGATTCACAGATTCAAAAGGAAAAGGACAGCTGCATTTGAAGGGGGGGTGAAATCACAAGAGAAAGTCATCTCCAGGTCAGGAAACATTTGGTCAGTGGACATGTGAATAAGAAGGAAGCTAGTAGTAAAGGGAAATTCAGATCTCAGGATGACATAAGAGTTCTGGGGAGTGTAAGCCGCTCCTTGGGCAATGGGATCATTTCCAAAGTATGGCATTTGCCACAGTGACTTGGGCTTTGTGTACCCAGTGTTTGATAAACAATGCAAAAAGATTGGACTTCATCCCTGGGTTTATGGGAAGCATCCAAAATGTCAAGCAGGGGAATACAGGGTCAAATTTTACAGAAAGTAATATAGATGGATTGGAAGTGAGATATAATGATGATGATGGGGACAATGAAGGGAAAGAAGGAGAACCACCACCATCAACTCCACCACCACCAAGAGTTCAAGAGCCCCTCTGTGGCCTCAGGTGACTCTACTCAATGCAAAGCACAAGGCCAGTATGAGAAGGAAAGTAATATGTAACCAGGAGGTACAGTGGATTTCACAGTTCTTCTTGTGGTGGCTGGCATAGAACTCGCACAGTATGTCATTGGAAGGGTGAATAAGTTGTGGTTTTATGTTTTATGAAAGGATTTATAAATGAGAACAATTTTTGTTTAACCAAAGCTGATATTGTTCCCCATACAATAGACCTCACTGCAGGTACTGAAAGGTAGGGCATTAAGGGACCTGTGGATTATTTTGTACATCCTATTCACTGAAGAGATGGGGATATCAGCTAAGAGGAGGGGAAAGGACCTGCTCATGGTTGGGAAGCAAAAATGAAAATTGTAAGAGTAGGGTATTCTGAATCACAGCCTTTTTTCCTCACGATATTGGGGACTTTATCATTTTAAAAAGTGAGGAACAGGTAAATTATGATAATCCATTCCTTGGAGTAACTTGCCTTAAGGTATGTTCATTGGCAAATGATAGCAGCTAGTGTGTGAGTGTATGAGTATGTGAGTGTGGTGGCATCGGTCGTGAATTATTCTAATTTCATTTATGTTTAGAAATAATGGAAACATCAGAGATAATCAGATTTCGTTACTACAGAATGTTGAAGAGCTTTTAATGTATAATAATAGAAGCATAATTTGCGAATTAGACTAGAAGTCCTTCCGGACAAAGGCAGTGCGTGAGGAAAGCCTGGTCGCGGGTGCCTGCAGGCGGCTGGGGGGAAGCCAGCCTGGGTCCGGGGGCCAGAGGGAAGCTGGTGCCAGCAGCCAGGGGAAGGAAGGCCTACTCCTGCATGAATTTTGTGCATCGGGCCTCTAGTAAAGTAATAAAGCGATACATCCTAAAAGGAAGACTGGCATCATCCTAAGGTTTCAATATAGCACCAGACTGACACATTGCTTTTCGTAAACTGCTCATCACATTGACTTCTTGAGCATCTGCAGGATTGATATTACAATTCTATACATTACGAAAGGCTTTCAGAGAACTTCATCTGCATTTCCTATTATACATTTAATTTAAGTAGGGTTTCCAGAAATTAAACAGCCTCTCCTGAAATTCCACGGGAAGCCTTTGACAGTTCAATGCCTAAACAAATCACATCAGCGCTTTCAGCTTTCAATAGTCTAGGACCCACTTCAAGAGACTTGGCAATATCTACCACCTTAAATTGGATTCTCTTGTGACCTTCAATCTTTGGCATTCGTAAAAATGTTTCATTTCAATGCAACACTGAGAGTAATCTTTTATAAGCAAAAACTGAGGACCCAAGTTAAATTTAACTACATAAGGTATAACAAGTACAAATAACTCCACACATTTGCTCATCAGATAAAAATGCCTTATCCATGTAAAGCAAAATTTGCCCAATGGAGACCTAGTGGCTAACAAATGTGATTTGACACCATAAAACATGCAGCTTTATCTCAGAGACATTACAATGAGGGGTGGGATATGTTAGAATTAAGGAACTGGATATTTTGAAGCTGTTTTATAAACCACACTTTGGGAAATCCTGTTTCCCTAGGCCTAGGACTAGGAACAAAATGCTCTAGAATCTTGCCAAGTTCCCACTACTGTGGAACCATTCTAATTTGAGATCCACACAAGTCCTAGTTCCTTAGGCTGCATAGCAAATTACCATGGACTGGGTGTCTTATATACAATAGGCATTTATTTTTCATGTCTCTCGAACTTGGGAATTCTAAGTTCAAGGTGCTGGGGATGAGGGTTCATTTCCTGATTCATATATTGCCATCCTCTTCCTGTGTCCTCACATGGTGGGAAAAGGGAGGGATCTGCCTGGGATCTCTTTCATAAAGTTACTAATTCCATGCAAGTCAGCTTTCCAAGGCCCTCACTTCTAATACAATCACATTGCGAGTTAGGATTTCAAATTATCTTTATGGAGAACACAAACATTTAGTCTAGAATAAGAGTTATTCAAATAAATCTTCAGGTCTTTTCTCAACGGCATTATTCTATTCCCCCAAGCACAACCCCATCTTTCCTCTAAGGACTCGAGCTATTTCAAGTTTTAAATTTTGAAAAAAAAAATTTTGAGATTTTAAAATCTCTGATACTCAGAGATGTGTGATCTAAAAATTACAGGCAAATAAGTGAGAATGAATGTTCCAATATTACAAAGTAATAAACAAATCTTTTTCATTAAAATTTATTTCTCTTTCTAATTTTTTAGAAATCTTTTTACTCATATTCCCAACAATATTTTCCTATTTTTGCCCAGTTTACATATCTTAATGTTTTTAAACCTGTCAAGAGGAAAAACAAGAACATATGACTTTAATCAAGTTGAATAAGTGTTTTGCCAATTCCAAGTGGTAGTTTAAAAAGTTAGCATTTTATTTGAGAGAAGGAAAAGTGGAAGTTTACAAGTCTATTATTCTATTCTTGCTCTACTAAGTCAGAACCAGCTTCTTCCTGGCTCAAAACCATTTATTTGCCTAGGTCAGAGTCCTTTATTTGATAATAGCTCCATTGTGAAAGACACTGGAATTACTCCATTACAAGTAAACTGTGTAGGATTGTGAGGGATGATGATGATGATGATTATTATTATTATTATTATTATTATTATTATTTCTTAATTTTAGTGAGAGAGAATAGGAGAGGGAGGGGGAGAGATTTGTTGTTTCACACATTTATACATTTATTGGTTGATTCTTGTATATACCCTGAGCTGAGATCAAAGCCACAAGCTTGGCTTATCAGGATGACACTCTAACCAACTGAGCTATCTGTCTATAGCCTAGCATTGTGTTTTTTTAAACCACTAAGTATCTCATAGAAAGACCTGAAAGAACTTCCCTGAGTACTTCCCTGTTAATGTCCATTTTTTAACATCCAAAACCTGTAAATGTGACCTTCTTTGGCAAAAAGGTTTTTGCAGATGTAGTTAAGTTAGGATTGTGAGATAAAATCATCCTGAATTAAAGAAGTGGATCCTCTTGTAATGATGAGAGAGAGAAACTTAGCAGCTACAACTCAAAGATACCTGGAGCCACCAGAAGCTGGAAGGGGCCAGGCAGATCCCTCCTGGAGCTCTCAGAGAGTGTGATCCTCAGTGCTTTATGTCAGACTTCTGGACTACAGAGCAAGGAGGAACAGATTTCAACCAGCAGATCTGTGGTAATTTGTTACAATAGCCATAGAAAACGTGTGTAGTACTCCAATGCTAGATGTTGTCCCTCTTCTGAAATCATAAGAGACCAATACTACAGGCTTGAGAACTAAACCCACAAATGTGGGGACAATGACTTCAGTTTCAGGGATTTTACTAAAGGGGGTGGGGTGTTCTTTCTGATCTTCCTGAGATTGTTGGGAGAACTTTTTTTAAAAATAAAACATATCGTGAACTGTAAGACTGTATATGAGGTAACTGTTAAAGCCTTCCTTATGCCAAAACAGTTAGTACATCATATTTTACCTTGTCTTATTTATAATTACTTTATCAAGTGTTCTTTTTAAAATTTACAAAAAGGATGAGGTGGGAGGAAAATGGCTTAGAGCTTCTACTTTCCTCACTGTACCTCAGTTTTCTCAACTGTGAAATGGAGAGAACATAATAATTCTGATCAGAAAGGGTTTTGAGAGGATTGGTTGAGTAAAGAATTTAGGAGAATGCTTGACACATACTAGAAATTTTATAAATGTTGTTATTAATGTTATCATTATTATTATCATCCTTACCAGCATATTAATCATGAAGTAGAAACCCAACACTTTTAATCTGAGTAAATACCTAGCCTGCTTAAATTTGATTGAGCTCCAGTCTCCCTAATTAAAAAGCCTAGGTACCCTTTATGTATGAATAAATTATGGTTTTTCTTCAAACTAATAACCATGATGGCTTTACTGTGTGGTAAAGGCATCTTAGACTTCAGAGCCAGACAGACCTGAGATCAAATCCTTTTCCACAGTGACTTTGCAACTAGAGTCAAGTGGCTTGTAGTAGATATATCTCAGGTTCAACCTTCCTTCTCTTCTATATCTACATGTTGAGTCCCAGCAGCTGTAAACTAGTTGAAGGTCAGGGATGATTCAATCCATGTTGAGGATGTAATGCAAGTTGAGCCATCAGAGGGCATTGCGGGGATTTAGAAAATGACGAAAGAGAAAGAAAGATGATCCCCCCCCCCCCCAAGAAATGCAAACCCAGAAGTTAGTCTGGAGGAGGATTAGAGAGAGGCAACAGTAATGAGAATGAGCTAAGACATGCTAAGTGGAGAGAAAGGAAGGAGAGAGCTCCTTCTTTCTCCTTGCCTCTTCCTTGCTGTCTTTATTATTGTCACAGTTCCTTTGCTCTCATATAAAGGAAAACACAAGAACACAAATAACTGATTATATTTGGATTGTGGAAGGGGCATCATGATTTTTAAATAAATATGTAGAAACACAATTTTGTGGAAACTCCAAGGCTTAATAAAGCCCATGGATTTCATTATATGTACTATTTTTCTTTTGTTTGTAACACGCTCAGCTGGGATTTAAAGATATGAAAGTGTTTAGTCAACCATATTTTGTTTACATTAGTCCAAATTTGCAGATGTTCCTAAATCCTTTTCTGAAATTGTTTTGATATGTGCACATAGTCTTGGCTACTAGATGGATATGAGTCAAAAATTAGTCAGTCATATTTTACTGACTGGCTTGTTTCTATCATTCTTCCCTCACCAATTTGCCTTCTTTGATTATATTGCCGGTCAGGTTTACATTTAATCTTCATGTATTTTCCCTTAAATATGAGGCCCATGCATTACAAAGCATAACATAATTTGCCCAACACAAAAATAAGGACACAGCAGGGGTAGATTTGATATTTTCTAATTCTAGAGCAGTCATTTCCCTCCACAATTACACATGCACGCATACATAAGAAAAATAAAATAAAATAACCCACAATTCCCTTTGTTCTGTAGGACATGAAGGAATCTCTACTACACAGGTAGGGAAACTACAGTTCAAAGAGAGGAACTGGCCTTCTCTGATGTCACAGAGTATTAGGACACAGTGACTTCAAGGGAACAAATCATAAACCACATAATCAGAATCTGCTATTTAGAAGTAGCACCTAATTAATAGTTCCTGAACAATAGCAATGCAGTTCTTCCAAGCATAAAAAGCTTAAGGTGGATAGTTTCTGGCAAAAGAAGCACTAGAAAACTCATTCTCTAGACAGTGGTCAGCTTTATGGTCCAAGCATAAAGTGGAATGAGTATGGGGAGGGGAAAGAGATCAGAACAAGAAAGGCTGCTCCTTGAAGGCTACCTCCTTTATGTTTATTGGAAGAAAGAAAGAGAAAGAGAGAAATAGAGAAAGAGTGAAAGAGAAGCACTATCTATCTATAGATAATGAACTGGATGGACTATCTGCCTAGAGCTAAGTATTTTAGTTCACTACTTGCTACTTCATATTAAATTGATGCTTTTCTCCAGTGGCTTATACGAGGCAGAAAACTCCTTGATCAGGGACTATGTCATCTCTGCTATATCTTTGGCACTCCAAAAAGAGCACAAGAAACATTTGTAAGATGCTAAATAGATGGTTAGGTATGACATTCCTTCAGCTCCAAAATTCCTTTACCTTGCTGCGTAAATCTAAAAGGTCCAGTTTAAAGGTCAGAGTCTCAAAAAATTCCTTCTCATTTCCCCATTAAATCAATCTCTCTACTCCCTGAGAGTGTTGAGTACATGTCACTTGTACTAATAAGCATGTTTTTTTTTATTTTCTACTTGATCATTGCATAGTTAAGTGATATGACACAGACCAACTGCTTTGCTGTAAGGTCCCAGATGTTGCTAGTCATTTCCTAATCATCTTTGTTTTACCTAGGATAATGATTTTCACTTAGTAAAAAGGTTTGATAAATAAATAAAATCAAGTATGAATATGGCTATTACATGTACTAGGTTGTAAAAGCTGAGCAGTTATTTCTTCTTTATTCTCAAAGATTTGGTATTATGACTTTCTCTTTCCTCCCTGATCAGGGTTGTTCTATTCTTTCCCCATCCAGGAATATTCCTAGAAGATCATCACAAATGAAATCATTTAAGATATAAAGGAATGCAAAATCCCAATGGAGTTTCATTTTAGCCTAGAAAAGGTATTAAGTTGAGGAATGTGGAAAAGTGAATCAATATACAATGTTTCTCATTCAATGCCTGTGCATTTTAATCATGTTTACCCTGTAGGAGACGCAGGCATGGCTAATTATGATTACAACTAGGGTCCTTGGAATCCTGGGATTCTAATGAGTCTTAGTTCTGTCAGTTCAGCTGCACTAGATCAAATAAAATGAAATCCCAGTTTCTGCATCCATTTTAGGAACAACAGAGTTCAGCATTGAACTTGGTGTTTTCCTTACTTCTGCAGTAGGCTAGACAAGAGAAGACTCACTTGGCGCTGTTGACATTTTGGTTGCGTAACTCTGTTGTGGGGGCTCCCTTTTGCACTGCAGGATGTTCAGCTGCATCCCCAGCCTCTACTTACTATGTGCCAGTAATACCCCTTCCCCAAATTATGACCATTAAAGATGTCTATGTCCCTGGGAGGAGTTGGAGCAAAATCCTTCCTCCAGACCCCAGTGAGGACATTGAGAAGCTGCCTCCTCTACTTTTTTTTTTTTAATTGAGAAGTAGATGGCACAGGCTGGTTAATTGAAGGGCAAACAATTTTGATATTCCCTGGTTCAGAAACTGTGCCAGAAATCTGGAAAATTTCCAAGGTTTTTATTCACTATTAACTAGCATATCAGCTGAAGATAAAATTTAAAATTATTTTGAAATTCAGAGCTAGAATTGATAATCAATAAGGGACAGTGAACTAACACAACTGAGCAGCTAAGGATTATCATAATATTTCATAAAGGGTTTTTTAAATATAAATCCAGGTGGAAATCTAAGAGTGTTAGCCATTTCATGCATCTGAACCTGGGATAGGTAGGCAAAATATATGGGAACAGGTAATTATATTGAAAAAAGGAAGGTAGGTAGTGGGAGAAGAAAAGAAGACCAAAAAAAAAAAAAAAAAAAGAAACAGTCAAGAGTTAACTTGAGCACATTAATACATGTCATTCACTGTTGGAAAAAAGTAGACATATCCCACAAAACCCAAGTGCATAGTAACCGACATAAATATTTTTTTGTAAAAGTTCACTCCATCCTGGGCTTACGTCTGATTATGATTGATGACAACTACTTCTTGGCCCTAGAGGACAATCTTCATTCACATCAGTCAGCTGGGCTAGTTTTAATTGCTGGAATATAATTCAGACTTTAGAATTGTATTAACCATGTAATGTCAACATTGGACTTGGCTTATGGGATGCCAAATAGAGAGAGAGCTACCTTCTTTTGAAACTTTCTCTGAAGGTGGATCATAACCAGAATCTTCTACTGACATTTTTTCTTACTTTTTGGATCCTATTTGTCTTCCATAGGATAAGATTATCCAAAGGCTAAATATATTTATGAATCATTTACTTTTATCCTTCACTCTATACTAATCAGAAAATATTTAATGTTAATTAGACACTGCCCATTGTAAGTATTTTGGTCTACGTATAGGGCACTAGAATTTATTGAGCAAACATAATTTCATTCTCACAATGATACAATTAAGCATTTTTCTGTTCCCGCATACTCACTTAGCACCACATTTTACAAATGAAAAATACGAATTTTAGGGAATTTGACCTAAATCGCAAGCCAATTAATGACAGAGCTGAGATTTTCATGCAAGTTCATTGGACTCCGAAGTGCATGATCTTTCTTATTATGCCACCATAGATATTTTGATCCTAAATGTGACATAATTGCTTAGCAAAAAAAAAAAAAAAAACAACAACAAAAAACTACAGCAAGTATTATCTAGAACATTTTCTTTTTTCATCTATAGACCTATTTGGTAATAAAAACTTGTAAGAAAGCCTTCCATTAAAATTATTAACAGCAAACATTTATCATACTTTTCTCTTTCTAAAAACTTGACAACTACCTTTTTATTTAATCCTTATAACAACTAGTTAAGTGAACCAGTTAGGATAGGCTGGGCTGTCATGCAGTGAAAAATATACCCCTAATTTCCACTGCTTTACACAACAGAAGTGTGTCTGTTATTCATACCAGGTATGATGCAGGATAGGCAACTTTTCTAAATAGCTTTTTATGTGGCAATACAGAGGGAAACAGTACTTCTATTTTGTGGCTATGCCATCAAGACATATTTTTCTTTGATTACAATAGCAGAGGAAGAGAAAGTGTAGAGAATTCCTCTTTCTTCAAAAAGCGTCCCATTGGCAATGACCATTGTCACAACTCACTGGATGAAATTTGTCACATGACCTCAGCCTAACTACACAGGAATCTGGGAAGTCATCTTATATTCCCAAAAGAGAAAAGAAAACCAGATATGGTAAGCATTGGTAATTTCTACTATGGTAAAAAAGCTTGTACTCTTTTCTCCTTATGCTTTCCTGAAAGGTCTAGATCACACAGGACCAGAATGAATTCAGTCCTATTTGTAACCTTTCACAAGTAAGTGTGTGCATCATAGTTATTTACTTTTTTCCATAGCTCATTGGAGTTGCACCTTCATAAGTCTAACTTTCTTTGTCTCCCCTCTTCCTTCTTCTTCCTTTTCACCCCAGGATTTCAAAACATCTTATCTCCATCATCTGTTTTCAGGCTGCCCAGCTAGGATTAGCCTGGATCCTCACTTCTTTAGACTGGCTCACCAACAGTATAAATGAAACTCGAGTGTGCTATTAATAATTTCTCAGAGCATAACATTGATGTGTCACTATCGTCAACAAAATCTCATGATCAAAGAGAGATTGAGGAATAGTAAATAGCGCAAAGAGAAGAAGAGCCATATCTTCGCATGTACAAAAAGAAAACTAAGTACAGTGATTTCAAGGAATTTGCCTGAGTTCTCAGAGCTGTTGGTGTGGTAGGTGAGGGGGAAGTAATTTTTATGAGCAGAGGGGAGGTGGGAGAGAAAGACAATGACCTTTGCACTAAATCTGCTACAGCAATTCAGTGTTATGGGAGAAGAGATATAGTTCATCTTTGTACTCCTCAAAAGCACTTTTTTTTTTTCATGGAAAACTGACAGGACATCATCTATTATCATACAAGATTTCCTTTTCTCAAGTTCCTGACATTCACATATACTAATCTGTACCTGGTGAGGCAGCATCATGTATTCTCTTATTTTTTTTCAACAAACATTTGTTGAAAAATTTCAGTATTTTAGATGCAAAGGACACGGTGTCCAATAAAATAACTGCCCTTTCATTTTTTCCTGATAAAAATGCTGTCTTAAAGCATCGCCACAATCTCCAGTTCCACTCTTCCTACTCTAATCTATGTGAAGTCACTCGTGGGGACATGCAGCTGCTAGCAGACACTATCACTCTGCCTTCCTCTCCTTAACTCTACAGTATGACACGGCTGTTTCCCCCTGTCTGCAAAGGAATCCAGGAATTCCACAAATTAACACAAAGGTAAGCACAATTAGACTTACTTAAACTCAGGAGAGACATGCTTTTCTCATGAAGTCATGGAAAACCTGACATCATATTTAAACTTCATCCAACAGTAGCCAGGTTTCTAAAGTTGAGAACTGAAATGTCAACGTAGGAAAAGGGTGCTCTCCCATAGCTCCTGTGCTCTGAGCTGGAGAGACTCAGGAAGGTGTGTGTGTGTGTGTGTGTGTGTGTGTGTGTGTGTGTGTGTGTGAGAGAGAGAGAGAGAGAGAGAGAGAGAGAGAGAGAGAGAGAGAGAGAGAGAGGAGGGAGGGAGGGAGGGAGGGAGGGAGGGAGGGAGGAAGGAAGGAAGGAAGGAAGGAAGGAAGGAAGGAAGGAAGGAAGGAAGGAAGGAAGGAAGGAAAGAAAGGGAGACAGAGGGGGGTGAGAGACTAGCACTAAGAACTTGGAAATTACAATATGACTGAGTTGACTGAATTCTCTTTAGGTGGTTTGGACATTTTCTTAAAACATGTACAGAAGTAAAAGTTAACTGCAGACATTAAGATTTCTTTCTTTCTTTTTTTTGGATGGATTCCCTTACATAGCAGTTTTTAAAAGCTTTCTAATCTCCACATTAGTAAAATATTTACAAGTAAGCTAGAAAGCTTTTCGGGAAATGAAGTTTTAATTTCATATTTTGAAATTTGCTAGGAAGAGTTTAAGAAATCCCCCCCTAAATTAAGAAGTTTATCTATTGGTAAGGAGTATAACTTTATCTCATTACTTCACATCAATAAAAAGAAACACGGTAGCAAATTAAGGCCTCTGGGAAATTAATAGTTTTAAAATGTGTCCCTTATTTACTTGTTCTTTTTCTCATTGAGACGATTTCTCTTTTCCTCCTCTTCCTGACTACTCATTTATGCATCCCATGAATTTAGAAAATTTTTATTGAGCATCTTCTATGTATCAAGCACTGCTATGCCCTAGAATAAGGTTTGTAAGTAGCTTATGATTTTATTAAAGAGCAGGTTATAAAGCTACAAGTGCTGAAGTGTGATGTGGGGTCATGCTGAATGGAGAGAGGGGACCCTGTATAACTATGCTTAGGAATCAGAGGAATGAGGTTTACAGAAGCACAACTCATACCTTGTTTTGTAGGAGGGATGGGGTTCTCTAGTGGACAGATCACGTGGGCACTTCAGGCAACTGACATATCTATACAAGTTCTTGGATCCAGAGAGAGCAGTGTGGCTGGAATGCAGTGCAGCTCACGGGAGCTCCCTGGGAGGTGAAGCTATGGAGAGAACAATTGTGAAGAGCATAACAAGCCATATAATGATGGTTTTACCTGTGATCTGAGTGTACATTTTGGCCTCTCTGTCTTACAACCTATAAAATTAAAGCAACATAAGCTAGGGATGTTTGAAGACATGAGAAATGAATGTGGTGTGTCCACATAGCTCTCAAATGGCATACTAGGTGAGTGATAAGCTTTGTAGCTTCCCAGAGTGTTTCTGTCAGTTCATTAATGAAAGGATTTGCTGGACTATATTGAGCAATTCCTCGAGACCCTGCGTAGAATCAGAAGTTGAAGAAGTGAACTGAAAAATATCCAGTAAGTTTTATTCAAGGTAATGCATTATTGGACACCAAAGATATGCAAACCAGTGTGCTAGGAATAGGAGTACAAAGATAAATAAGACACTGTCTCTACCTTCAGAAATCTCAGAACCCAAAGCACAGAATGGAGATGGAATGTTGCTAATTCCTTCAATTACTCCATTTGTTGAGTTCATGCTATATGAGACGCATTGAGTTTCAAGCAGGGAAGAACACATTTACGCCTGTCTTCAAGAAGCTCATGGTATACCGCTTATATAAACAATAGAAATATAAGGAGAATTATAGGCAAAAGGGATTTGTAAGAATTTCCTTCAGGGTAACTTGGATGGAGGACAAAGACTAGCTATTTACTGAGCATTCTTTATAAAGTCAGGAGTTTTACAAATACAATCCCTTATCTTCACAACAACTCCATTTTATGACTAAGGAAATATCTTTAAAATGTGTAAAGTAACTTGTCCAGAAAGAAACACTGCTGCAGGCTAAGGCTTGAATTAGGAATTTGTGGTTATTAGTCATGCTTCCCTGACTCTATATGGGCTATGTGACATTAGAGAAAGACATGACATTCGATAAAACCTGATTCTGGCATTGTCATAAAGACAGCCTTATGTAAGAAACTTGGTTCTTCTAGAAGAAGCTAAACAGTCAACCTCATTGTCCAAGGAGCTCAAACTCAGATAAAAACAGCAATGGAAACTCTCAGACTCAGTAAGTTTAGATGGTCTTATGTACAGACATGACAGAACCATGACATGTAATGTGTGTGCATCCTTTTGGCTTGCTTGAAATCACCTGGTGCCATCTATATGGCTTGAACTAGTTTACAATTATTCCTATTTGCATTTTAAATATTAATAATGATGTTAGATGAATTAATATTAGCCCATGCACATTGTTCCTTGTCAGGGAATACGTTAACAGAAACCTCCAGAACTCTAAGTACAGCTTTGGTTGAGAAGACTTATTATAGTCTCCGGTAATGAAGACGTTAAGGAGGAAAGCTTACAATGTGGCAGGACAGAGTGTACATGACTTTAGTTTGAAGGTCTGTCACTTGAAATGAGGGTCCTTAGCCAAAGAATAAACTTGAGTTTGCAAATAATGCCTGGCCTGGCAGTTCCCTTGTGGGGACTCCAGTAATGGGGCCCAGCTGCCAGCATGATGCTCTGTTTAGTTGTAAGGGGAAAATAACATTTCTTCTTGATATGCTGAGTTAAAATCTACGGCTGAATGCCATTTGTTTTTGTACTTTACAACAATTCAAACCAGATTATTTTACACCGAAGCCACAGAAAAACAATATCTGCTGCCAGCCCCCACCTCTCCTCCCTCCTGGCAGATCTGCTCTTTTGTTCTCCAAATACAGGTTGCAAATGGGAGCTGCGCTCTGAATGTTTCTGAGTTTGCTTGATGAAAAGCTTCCATAACTGAGCCTGATGTGCTAGAGGTGCTTTTAATCATTGTGCTGGATTTTAATTAACCCTGGTTTCCCCTGTTTCCCAGAAGTTCAGGTGCAAGGGGTTATGTGTATGTGCAGGCTGAAAAAAGGATGGAGAATGCAAAGAGATTTGTGCTGGGAGACAAGACTGGATTCTTTCTTGTTTCTTTTATTCTAAAGTGGTTGCCCATTTGCAAAATAAGGAGGTTTGAGGATGAAGGACTTCCCATCTACTGGTCCACACAGGATCCTGTGAATATGTGCAGACAGGGTTTGAATTTAAGCTTATCTACATATGCTTCTTATTAATCACTGAAGTCAAAGGTTAGTGATATAGTCTGTAAATTCTGCTCGTAATTTTAGAATTCATGAAGTGAAATCTAGACAGCTATAGTTAAATAGGTTTCTGATGATCCAGTCTCAATGTTCTCATTTTTAGAACAAAAGGATGGACCTATGAGTCTAGGTAGAGACTCGACAGTTTCCAGGAAAAAGTTCCAATTCCCTGGCGTGGCACTCACATCCCTCCATAATCTGGCCACTTGACACCCCTCCAGATGTACCTCCCTCAAGCCCTCTGCACATTCCCATGCCCTCAGTCTTGACCCCAGGAATCTGTACTCTTTTACGTTTTTGTGCCTTCTGATAACTTACTGCCTCTGCTCAGAATGTCCTTACTTCCATCACTAAGCCAGAATAACAGATAGCATATTCTGTAGACAATGGAATTTTCTTAAGTAAATTCCATGGAATCTGTGTCATATTTTTTTATTATCACGCGCATATGTTATTAGGAGAAGGATAAAAGCTAAGTCTTAATGAACAAGAAACTAGGAAGAATTATGTTTATTCTATCATCCCTTGAAAAACCATAAGACAGAGAAGTATAGTAATGGTTCTGAGAATTCCTGAGAAAAATACTTTTAGCCTGCATTTTCCAAATGCACATATGATAAATTCCTTCTCCTACAGAAGAAGACATTTATCTTGAGATTACGGTAGGGAATACCTGTTCATGCTAATAGAGAACACATGTCACGGGTAGATTATAAATTTTCATGGAATTAAGTGATACACATTCTTAACAATACACTTTAAATATTTTTTATTTTGAGATAATTGCAGTTGTAGCATAAAGTTATAGTAAATAATAGAGACCATCATGTACCCTTTTCCTAACTTCTCCCAATCATCATTGTGCAAAACTATAGGGCAATATCTCAGCCAAATAATGAGATTGATACACGTAAAGATATAGAATAGATCTACTACTTCCTCCTTAAAATACTGTATGTAATCTTTTGAGGTTGGCATGTTTTTTATTTTTTTTACTGGGTATAATTCAACTATAGTCAGATTACTGCATGAATCAATAATTTGTTCCTTTCTACTGCCAACTAGTACTCAATAATACACATTGTTTAAGCATTCACTTATTGAAGGACATCTGGGTTGTTTACAGTTTTAGGCTATTATGAGTCAAACTGCTATAAACATTATACAGGTTTTTGTGTGAATATAAATCTTTATTTCCCTGGGTTTAATGTCTAGAAGTGCAATAATAGCTAGGTCATATGGTAGTTGAATGCTTAGTTTTTTGTTTTTGCTATCAAGAAAACTGCCTAAATTTTCCAGAGTGATTACACCATTTCACATTTTCAACTACAACCTATGACTGATTCAATTTCTCCATATTCCATCTAGCATTTGATAGCACTATTTGTTAAGCTATGCTTATAGGTGCTTAGCTGATATCAAATTGTGGTTGTAATTTGCATTTCACTAATTGCTAATGATTTCAAAATTTTTTCATATACTTATTTTCCTTCCAAATACCTATTTTAAAATATAAAATGTCTCTTCATTACTTTTGTCCATGTTTCATTTCTTATTGTTGAGTTTTGAGAGTTACTTATATATTCTAGATGTACTGTTGAATATGTAGCTTGCATTATATTGTTCCCATTCTGTATCCTTTTTTTCTGACCTATGCATTTGTTTCTTCCTTTTATTACTTTACTAGAGGCCCGGTGCATAAAAATTCATGCCCTCTCTCATAGTCTGGGAGCCGTCAAGGACAGGAGGCGACTGGACAATCAAGGGAAGGTAATGCCCCCATCACACCTCTGCTGTTCCCACTGCCAACAGCACAGGCCTTGGCCTGCCCTAGTTACCTGAGTCCCAGGCGGCCCTGGGCAGCTGGGGGGCTGAGGGGACTGGGCACCACAGTCCCCTCTAGTGGCTGTGGGAGCCGCCATTTTGAAGGTGTGGCAGTCAATTAGCATATTCCCTCAGTTGCTGTGGGCACTGCCATTTTTGAGGGTGGGGCAGTCAATTAACATATTCCCTCCTTATTGGCTGTGAGTGCATCCATCTTTGAGGGTGGGGCAGTCAATGAGCATATTCCCTCTTTATTAGATAAGATTCTACTGGCTAGTACTTCTAGCATTGAGAGAGTAACTATCCTTGCCTTGTTCCTAACTGTAAGGGGGAAAGTCTTCCATCTTTCAGCCTTAAGTATACTGTTAGTTGTAGATTTCTTAGTAGATATGTTTCATCAGGTTGAGAAAGTTCTCTATTACAAATTTTTGAGATTTAAAAAAAAAATCATGAATCTGTTTTGAGTTATGTCAAATGTTTTTTCTGCATTGATTGATATATTGTGTGATTTTTCAGTCAAACTGTTAGCATGGTAGATTACATTGATAGATTTATAAAGATTGTCTCCTGTTCTTTTTTATTTTTTATTTATTTATTTTTTTCATGCTGTATTATCTTTAATAAAGTACAAAGACTTTTCCAATAATGTCACCTAGAGCTCACTTCACCCACTGCTCTGTTTGGCCGCCAGTCGCTTGTCTCTCTCTTCAGCAATGGTGAGGCGGATACCCTTTCCACGGGGTAGGGAAATCCATGGTTTGTTGCCTTTGCCAATCACAAAAATGTTGGAGAGCCGGGTGGCAAAGCTGTTGCCATTGGCATCTTTCACATGAACTACGTCAAAAGAACCAGGGTGCCTCTCCCTGTTGGTGATCATGCCAATTCTTCCCAGGTTAGCACCTCCAGTTACCATGCACAAATTACCAGTGTCAAACTTGATGAAATCAGTAATTCTGCCAGTTTCCAAATCGATCTGAATGGTGTCGTTCACCTTGATGAGGGGATCAGGGTAGCGGATGGTTCGAGCATCATGGGTTACCAGATGAGGGATTCCTTTTGTGCCCACAAATATCTTCCTCACTTTGCATAACTTGTACTTGGCCTCCTCAGGTGTAATACGATGAACAGCAAAGCGGCCCTTAGTATCATAGATCAGGCGGAAATTCTCTCCAGTCTTGTCAATGCTGATGACATCCATAAAACCAGCAGGGTAGGTTATATCAGTTCGGACCTTGCCATGAATCTTAATAAACCGCTGCATGCAGATCTTCTTTACTTCATCTCCTGTTAGAGCATACTTAAGTCTGTTCCTTAAGAAAATGATGAGAGGGAGACATTCTCTCAGCTTGTGGGGACCGGTAGATGGCTGAGGAGCAAACACGCCAGTCAGTTTATCCAGCATCCAGTGCTTTGGAGCTGCTACACGCTTCAGATGCTTCTTGGGACCACGAGCCACGGCTGCGCTAGGCAAAGAAAGAGGACCTCTCCTGTTCTTTTTTAAAGATTGTATAGTTTTACATTTTATATTAAAGTCCATGATCCATTTTAAATTAATGTTCACACAAAGTATAAGACTTCGATTGAGGTATATTTGTTACCTCTAGTCCTCCATTTGCATAGAATAGTTTCTTAAAAAGTCTGTCTTTCCTTCACGGAGGGCAATATTAGCTGCATAAAATCAATGGGAATGTACCTTCCTATTTTACTGTCTTAACCAAAGGACTTGTATGTATGCATATAAACATAACCAATAGATGCAAGACACTGGGGTGGGGGTGAGGGGTAAGGACAAGTGCCAGGGTGTAGGGCAG
This sequence comes from Antrozous pallidus, assembly GCA_027563665.1. Taxonomy (NCBI): domain Eukaryota; kingdom Metazoa; phylum Chordata; class Mammalia; order Chiroptera; family Vespertilionidae; genus Antrozous; species Antrozous pallidus. The sequence continues at coordinate 74,338,076 of CM050522.1, read as the reverse complement.
GCAAGGGAAAGGTTAATGGGGGCGGGGGAGGAGACATATGTACTACTCTTTGTAATACCTTAAACAATAAATAAATTAATTAAAAATTAAAAATAAATTAAAAAAGAGATTATGTAGACTTGTGTGTTATTTCTTACTTAAATGTTTGGTAGAATTCTCCAGGGAAACTAAATGAGTTCCCCTTCATCATATGGAAGAGCAGTTACAGATGTCTGGAATGGACATAATGTGTTTCTGGTGGTAATGAGTGAGTCCAAGCAAGAGCTGGATTCATGTCAAGTTGCTGACAAATATGCAGAGGTTTGGTAGGTATGACCCCAAAGCCGTTCTAACTCTTACGGTCTTGCATGAAGGCTCTACCATGTGCCAGCCATGTGATATTGGGTTCATCACTTCTTTCTAAACTTATCTTTTCTCTTCTATAGAATGGGCATAATAATACCAGTCTCATAAGATGATTGTGAGGATAAGATCAGATAGCAGGTTAAAATATTTAGCACCGTGTCTGCCATGTAAAGGCATGGAATAAATATTAGCAGTGAGCATGATAATAATATTGTGGTTTCCAAAAGTTCTACAGGATCTTTGAAGGGTTTAAGTTATGGTTGTAGAGAAAATAGGTTGAAGAAGTGATTCATAGAGTATTAACAAAGATCTATATCACTAATGAAAATGTTACTATACTCAACCTATTCATATATATATATATATATATATATATATATATATATATATATTAGAATCAACCTAAACTTATCATTGATACTTGAGATCTCTTGTGTTTGGGATACATCCTACATAAAGCAAGTATAAAATGAATGCTACTCATTTATAGGCATTCAGTTATATGCTAATTCAAGTATTTAAAACTTTGTCCATCATGTGAATCAACCAGTTTCTACCTTCACATTTCTTTTTGATCTTTGACAAATCTCTTAATATTTTGAGATTCCAACTTTCTCTTGTACAAAATGAAATTTAGAGGAACTCATCTCCAAACTATGACCTAGTTCTGGTATTTGGTTATTTTCCATTTTGAAATGAATCCATTTAACTTAAAGGGGGTCAGAAAAACCCTTTGCATTGCTCCACTGGCCAGTCTCTTCTCTTCCCATTGTCTCAGTCACCAATCAAAAGACTTCACATTATCAGGCCAATGGAAGACTGTTCTCCAGTCAGATTTCATTCTAACTTTGTTTCTGTTTTATAAGTAATGGTGTCATGGACCCCTGCCATCTCTGCTAATTTTCATTTTCTTAGATGAATTAGCTATTCCCAGCATTTCTTCTTGCAAAATTCTTGACCTTATGGGGAAGAAGTTAGTATTGCTTATTTCACTTTTCTCTTGAGTGGAAAAGGCTTTGGGGATTGTGGCTGGTTCCAAATAGACACTTTCACAGTTAGATCACTTTTAATGTGGAAATAGTTTCCAGACAATCTGTTTGAACATTTCCATCCATGTAAGCACTGTAGGCATCAAGGAGACAACTGCTTCCTACAAGACTTCTATAAGAAGTCATAGCCTTCCAATAACTATGGTGGATTCCCAGTTATAAAAGCTTATTTCAACCAACTCTATATGTTAATGCCTATATGTTAATAAGGCATTGAATAAATTTTAGCAGTGAAAATGATAATAATAATAATGTGGTTTTCAAAAGTACTGCAGGATCTTTGAAGAGTTTAAAGTTATTATAGTAGAGAAAATAGGCTGAGGAAGTAATTCAGAGAGTCTTAACAACGATTATATAAGTAATGAAATGTTCCTATACTCAACCTATTTATGAGTATTTTTTAGAACTAACCTGAACTTAACATTCATACTTGAATAAAAATGTACTTCTATTGATTCTCATTTAGTTGACAGCATAAATGTTTCCTAGCAACTCAATCCAAATATCTCTTATACTCTATCATTCTTCATAATCAATTGGTCTGCATGTCCAGTCCATTCTACTTACTCAGTTTTTCTTATATTCAGTTCCTCTTCATTATTAATACTCCAAGTAGACTAGGCTATTGCTGGGACTATTGTACAAGCCTGGAATTCAGTCTCTGGACTTCATTATTCAACCTCACTATGTTCTTCAACATCCTTCACACTGCTTGACCAAGCCATCATTTTCAGTTATAAATCTGGGCAAACTCATTCTTCGTGCTGAGTTTTTCAAAAGCTTCCCATCACATACAGGACAAATTTGAAATTCAATGTGCAACATGCAGAGTTTCTCATAATTCAACCTGCTTCCTTTGCTAATTTTATTTTTCATGTAAGAACCCCTTTGCACTAAAAATACAAAGCACCGAACCACTTGGCATGTTATAAATATGTCCTACTCTTTTATTCTTTTGTAATGCTACTCCTTTTGCTATAATGATCCTTCTCTCAAAATCCTATGCATAGCCAACTCATATCATTTTACCAGGAAGAATCACTTTAACTATAAGCTTTTGGTGAATACTTTCCTTGATTATCTGGGCAATTTTTTTCCTATGTGCTGATTGTGCTTTTATAAATGTTTGGTATTATGTTTATTTGATCATTTTTGCTTAAAGACTATGGAAACTAGAAGGAAACAATCTTCTTTCCTCTTTTTATGGACAGATATGATTCTGTGTTAATGTTTTAAGAAAGTTAGTAAATACATATGTCTTTATGAACAATTCACTGTCTCTCATTCGGATATGAGAGCATTTGAGCAAAGAAACTTTGTCCTATTAAGAAGACAAAAGCCCGTGACTGGGGTCTTTGTTGATGGCCAGGCAGTAAAACTGCAAGGGGTTTTATAAAAGATTCAATTGAAGGTTGATCCTATGATACCTGTGGACTGAGGTTGTTCATAAACCTTGTTCCTGTGAAAGTCTTGACTGGAAAAGTCATGCCTATATTTGTAACATTTATCATTCTGCTCTATTTCTGACCATGGTATGACTATTTGGGCTGAAATATATATGCAGAATAAGACAGACTCAGAGTCAATCATCCTTCTGCTCCTAGAATTTTAGGTGTAGCAAATAATATTAACTTCAATGGATTCTTAACTGATGTAATTGGGAGCCTAGGGCCTTTGATCACTCACACTGTGAGGAAGAGCCTAAATAACCAAACTCAGATACTGATGTCCCTCCATGTGGTGGCAGCACCACCAGACACTGTATCTTGGTGAAGAGTATAAGCAACTTGGTTGGTTGTACCCTTGTGAGGATGACATGATAAAGGGACAATGAGCTACAAAACAAAGGAGAATAAGGTGGGGGTAGATTCTAAAAGTTAACTCACCAGCAAAGGATATGATACTTGAAAAAGCATAAAAGAAGACAACTTTTCAGGCATCCTCGTGGAGGAAGTTTATAATGTGTCTCCTGGTTCTCTTGTTGCAATACCCTGGCAGAACTGGAACCACTATTAAGACCTCTCCTGTCTTTCCTCTCCTCTGTCCTTTCTTTGTTTTCATTCCTGCACCGGAAGATTTGGATAATGTTTCAAGTGTTAACTAAAATCCCATGTTTTCCATGGGGCTTCTCTGACAATCTTCTGTGACACCTAGTCCTCATCATGTCTTTGCCTGTTTCAGAGACCAAGTACGTGGCATCCCCATCAACCACTTCCTCCCTTGCTGATTAGGTCAAATCCTCAGTACCTCTGAAACTCTGTCCCAGGTTTCTATAAAATAGCACAGAGACCGCAAATCTCACAAAGGTAAAAAAAAAAAAGGCTTATTTTAGATTCTTCTCTAGTGTTTGCTATGATAGAGAGGGCCGAAGTAAAAACAGAGCTTGGTGCCTATTAAATGTGGAAAAACAGATTTTATTCAGATGACTGTAGTAAAGGAGGGAGACTACAGTGTAGACTGAACTCAAATCCTTCTCAAAGAAAGTGTTTTCAAAGGGATAACAGATGAGGAACCAATGGGGCATGGAGAAGTGAAAAGAGGGAAACCAAAAAGGGACTGGAGGCATTGTGGGAGTGGAAAATAAGGAAGGGGTCAATGGAGACTACTGAAAATGATTTGGGAAGTGGGTTGAGACAATGTATGTTGAGACTTGGCAGCCTTGCGTCTTCTTGAGCAGACTCAGCACTGGGGCTAGGGTTATATTTAGGGATACAGCTTAGTGCAGGTGGAAGCCAAACATCCTATATAATAAAAGGGAAACATGCAAATTTGACCGTACCTTGGCTCCTGATTGGCTATGATACCAGCCAATCAGGAGTGGGGGCAGGGCCAAGTGGCACAAGCACCAGGCCCGGAGGTGGAGATGAAACAGTGGTGGCAGCGAGCACCCAGCCCCTGGGCACTGTGAGGGGAAGCGGCAGCAGAAGCAGCAGTGGTGGCAGTGGTAGGGAGCACTGTGAGCGGAAGTGGTAGTGAGTGCCCAGCCCCAGGGGCTGGGTGGTTGCAGGCAGCCAGGGCTGAGCTGAGCAGGGCAATGGGTGGGTGCACAAGACCTAAAGCGTCGCCAGAGGCTTTAGGCCTTGGGCAGGCTGGGGGTGAGCCATCAGTTGGACATCCCCTGAGGGCTCCCAGTATGTGAGAGGCCTAGCTTGGGCTGAGGGACCACACATCCCCAGTGCATGAATTTCATGCACCAGGCCCCTAGTTTGGTATAATATCTTAACACAGTGTTTGGGCAACTCCTTTGTGTCACATGGGAATTCACAGAAGAAAGAACTGAAAATACAGAAGGAGTAAGAGAGTATGGTAGATAGAATAAGACCCCCAGATAGGACCAACTCCTAGAATCCCTGGAACCTTTAAATATGTTATTCTACTGGGAAAAGGGGACTTTGTAGATGTGATTAAGTTAAATACTCTGAGATGAGTAGATTGTCTGAAATTATCTGGTTAGGTCTTATAATAGGGTGTCAGAGAAAGATATACAATGACAGAGGCAGAGGGGAAAGAGAGAGAGAGAGAGAGAGAGAGAGAGAGAGAGAGAGAGAGAGAGAGAGAGAGAGAGAAATTGAGAGGTGAGAGAGATCTGAAGATGCTGCTGAGCGTCAAGATGGGCAAGAGGCCAAAGCCAAGGCATAAAGGAAGTTGGATTAGGCAAAGAGACCGACTCTCCCCTAGAGCCTACAGAAGAACTCTTCTAACACCCAGATTTTAGCCCTTTAATACCCATTTTGAACTTAGGACATCCAGAGCAGTCCAACGATTAAACTGGTTTATTTTAAGCCACTCAAAGTGTTGGTGTTTGTGGTCATTCATTACAACAGCAATAGGACACCACATGATGATAACTATGGCCATTAAACTGCCCCTTTCACCATTCCTCCCTGGCCCTGGCACCACATCCAAGGCCTGTGACATCCAGGGCCTGGGAGGAAAGTGTGTGCACTGGAACTTATTCCCAGAAGCACAATTTCTTGGTAGGGCAGGAACATGGTTGATATTCATTTCCTCAGGAACGTCTTGACATTTGCTGTGTTGCTTGTGGATTTGATATTAATACTAACAATCTTAATGCAATCATCATTTTATTATTTGATTGCATTTCCTTAGTGAATCAATGACTCCCCAGCTAATTGACATTTAAAGAGAGACTACATGCTCCCTACATCAAAGAGGAAAAGGTTGGGGTGATTAGCAAATGAGGAGAAAAGCAATTTCTAAGCTATTTCAGTCCTCTTTTCACATCTGCCAATAATCTCTATTCCAAAAGCAATATTGGCTGGTGCTCTGGAAGAATATGCTAGTACTTTCAGACAGGCTGCAAACTACCAGCAAAGTTTACTGAATAGCCTTGTTACAAAAGCCACAGAGATGATGATTCTTTTCCTCTGAGAAATCTTAAATTTCCCTTCATTGTTACTTCTTGCCTCTGCTAGGCAAGACACAGGGGTTGATTCTGAGCAAGGAGAAACACAGCGCTGCATAATTTATCAGCTTCCCTGGGTATCACTCCTGTTCCCACCAGATCATTTTTTCACAGTGATGTAAATGAGGTAGATGCTAGTGTTCAGGAAGATGTCAGGGTACAAATAATGACCTTGCTAATTATAGCTGCTGGAACCATGCTGGGCATTTTGCACTTATTTCATTTATTTCACTTGAGTTTTCATGGATTCATTCTGACATCTGGTTAGTGCTCTTTGGATTATCAGTTGTAGTAACAATTGGGCTTGGAAAGTCAGAAGCCAGGTCCCTAACAGCTGGTAGGGTTTTAGGAGAATAATGGCCATTTCTGCTCTCTTTAAGAAACAGGCTGATTCCCTTGTCACAGAGACAGGCACCAGGCAAGTGTGCTGCACTGGGTTTATAGCATGAATGAGGCCAGATATTTCCTAAAGAGCATGTGTGCAAACTAATAGCTTGAAACACCAGCTAGAACACTAACAATTAGACTGATTAAACACATACAGTGTGAACTCTGGAATCATACTGTCTAATTGGGCCCTGTCTTCATCAGTTCACTCATGCATTCATTTACAAACAAATCTTTATCAGCATCTGTAAGCATGTCTCTGAGCATTTGGGCTCCCATGCACAAAACAAAGTCGTTTCTTTCATGAAGTTTATATTCTAGTGCAAGAAACAGGTTGAAGCAGCAGCAGCAACACCAACAAAATCTAATTCAAGAATACATCTCAGATGGTAATAAGTATGTGGAAAAACAAAGCATGGAAGGAAAGGAAAACGGATGGGCACATCAGAGAAGGCTTCTCTGAGGTCATGGTGTTTGAATAGAGACCTGAATAGAGAGAAGACTGCAGACAAAGCTTCTGTCTGGGAGAAGAGATTTCCAAACTGAGAAGCAGCAAACACAGAGGCAGCCCTGAAATAGGCAAGTGTCTAAGGCCAGTGGCTTAGGCCCATATTTCCTCAGAAGTGATTCCATGAAAAAAATGCTCTCAGGAAGAAGCTCTAAGGCAGGGATGGGGAACCTTTTCTCTGCCAATGGCTATTTGGATATTTATAACATAATTCCCTTAATATAATTCACTTAATATCAATTTATGCTGCTATGAAAAAAGCTCCTAGCTTTATTGAATTTCTAGTCCTGTCTGTGGTGGCCTTGCCAGTGCCAGACCAAATGAATTCTCTGGATTTATATGGCCCATGGGCCCAATGTTCCCCACCTCTGCTCTAAGGGAATAGGGGAGATAGAAGGAGTGAGAATTCAGGCCAGATCCTGGCCTTCCCCTGATCTTTCCTGGAGATCAGACCACACTCTAGGGCAGTGATAGGCAACCTTTTGAGCTTGGTGTGTCAAAATTCACCAAAAAAAAAAAAAAAAAAAAAAGAACATAACTCATGTCACTTCGAGAGAAAAAAACATAATTTTGTGATGTTTATAATTTTAATATATAACTGTATTTAATAAACCAAAAACTAATTATTTAACTAACCTGCAATGTTTCAACCTTGGCATGTGGCCCCATACTTCTCTGTATGCAACCGCATGTGGCCCTGTCATGGAAAATGGCTACGCAACACAAGTGTCATAGGTTCACCATCACGGCTCTAAGGAGCCAATGAGGAAGGCCAGTTCCCTGGACTTTGTCATGACAGGCTAGAGAGCTTATCCAGGCACACAAGGGCAATGCTTTAAAAAAAGGTTGCAGGAGTCAGCCATGAAAGTGTATCAATGAAGCTATGATTTGAATCTTAGACTCAGGGGAATAAAAGGAGAAGCACCAATAAGTGTTAGGAAGCTACTGCAGAATTCTAGAGGGATTATCTAGGATCTGCACTGTTCAACACAGAAGCCACTGGCCAGATGTGGATACTGAGCACTTGGAATGTGGCTCATTCAAGTTGGGATGTGCTGCAAGTGTAAAGTAGACATCAGCCTTCAAAGGCTTACTAGGAAATCAAGAGTGTAAAGTACCTCACTAATATTTATATTGTATTGATCACATGCTTCAATGATAACATTTTGTTCAAATAAATATTATCAAATCCTATATAATAAAAGCCTAATATGCTAAGTGTCCAGTCGTCTGTACAATCAAAGAGTAATATGCTAATGATATGCTAAGGCCTATATTCAGCATAATGTCAGGCAAAAAGAACCCAGTATCTGGAATATAATTCTTACACAGACGCTCACATGGTTAATTACAGTGAAAACCCAAATCTAAGATTCCCACTGTCCAGTATTAAACAGTGTCATCTCCTGTCACCTCTCAGAATGGGGCATGTGTAAGGAACAGAAATTTTAGGAGAAAACCCCTCTCACAGAAGTGAATTTGAGGGGTTCTATCCTAAGCCTTTTGAATTGACCGCTCTCCCTCTTGAGCTGGGGTGTGGTCTGAATTCAGGCTCTCAGCATTCATGGCTTTATCCTGGGCCTTCATTCCACAGGGGACAGAATCCAGGCTTGTTGCCTTTACGGGAAGCATTTGTTTGCCTAGAGAGGTCTTTCCCTTTGAACTGCTCTGGGGACTGTCCACATGTCAGAGAAAGCTGGTCAAAACAGTAAATGAGAACCCTGACAAGGATTTTCAAAATTGCATGCAGATGTCTCCGTTTTAGAGAATTGGAAACAATCATTTTCTGGATTGTGGCAGTAACAGGGGACAGACAAAACAACACTTTGCAAGAAGCCTGCCTATGGGGACTGATAGCAGTGTAGGAGATTGCATAGCCTGGGCCAGTGTGTGCTGAGGCTGTGGATCATGGAGCCTGTGTTCTAATGCAAACCACTGGACTCTAGGGCCTATTCCCTGTGTCTGAGTCCTGAGGTGAGAATGAGAAAATGGGGAAGGCAGAGGGCCAGAAGCAAGGCCCGAGCTGGACTTGCTGCTTTTTTGGCTCAGTTTCCATTTGCCCAAACTTGTCTTCTGAATCCAGACCAGTAGAATACAGCAATTCACATGTCCACAGCACTTTCCCATGTGTAAATGTTTTCCACATTTATCATCAGAGTTGCTCATGTTACCATCTCAGTGTAGTGCATGGATAGCCAGGGCTCAGCAACAGACCTAGAGATGGGGTTTTAATTTAGACCCTCTGGTTCTAATACCCTTGACACAAACCAAGCCACAAGAACCGGGGAGCCCTTCAGCCATTTCCTTGTTTCCCTGAAATTTTAACTTTCTCTATAGTTTGCCTTTTAAACCTCAACCTCTGACTCAGTGGCAAACTGGTACTTGTGTAAGAGGTAGTCTTTATTTCTGAGTTAAAAGTGGGAAAATGAGAGACTCAAAAGCTCAGGGTCAAGCAGTTAGCCAGATATTGGAGTCAATATATAGAATCTAATTATATCAATATCTAAAGGGCTTCCTAATCTCATTCTCTAATGAAGCATGATTCTTAAGCTACATCCCTAGACAAGAAGAGTCTCAGAGCTTGAAATTTTGTTGATTCTGAATATAGCTCAAGTGTCTAAACTGATCATCTGAGAAGAGTTGATTTTACCATCATGACTGTTATTGATAGGATGACATTAGCCAATGTGCTTCACTAGTTGGCTTCCATCAGGGCGCCCTGAGTCAAATCATCATTGCATCTATGCAAAACAGGGAGGTAAATGAAGAGACTACTTTGAGGATATTAATCACTTGCCCTGTGTTTTCATTCCACAGGGTACAGGAATCCAGGTTGGCTGCCCTTATGGGAAGCATTCGTTCAGTCCAAAAGAACTAGAAACAGTGTTTTAATGGTTAAATAAGCCACACAGTCTGTCCTCTGGGGCAATTACAGCATATCCTATCCTATATAATAAAAGGCTAATATAATCAACCAAATGGCGGAATGACCGCTCAACGCAGGAGCTGCCCCCTGCTGGTCAGCCAGAAACTGGATTCAAGGCTGGTATGTGTAGTGGCGGTGGTAGGACCCTCTCCCACCTCCATGGCAGCACTAAGGATGTCCGACTTCTGGCTTAGGCCCACTCCCCAGGAGAGTTGGACATCTCCCAAGGGCTCCTGGACTGCGAGGGGGGGCAGGCCAGGCTGAGGGACCACCCCTTCCCCCCAGTGCACAAATTTAGTGCACCAGGCCTCTAGTATTATCATAATAAAGGCTTTCCTCACTTAAAAAGTAGCATCAAAGATGGTTAGACTTGGTTTAACCTAGGGTTTTCCAAATGTATTTAGTATCATAACTTTTTTTTTTTAAATACCTGTTACCATTCCATGGAAGTAATACTCTCAAGAAGTTATCTGGGGGGACCACATATTAGATAATGGAAAAGCCTTTTCTAGATTTGTGAAGAGACAAAAATTCTAAGGTCCTCATAAGAATATTTTCAAACCTGTGTTTAGCCAGCCACCAAAGCCCAGGAAGCACAAACATTGGGGCTACATCTGTAGAGAAGAGTGACTATTCTCCATATCTCTCAGGCAATCCAATAGTATTTCCACTAGAAACTGCAAATATTTTAATTTTAAATTGCAAATGATTCATGTCAACATCCCACAACACTTCTAGGGAAAGGATGATACTGAGGCTTAAGAACTGGATAGGCAAATGTGTCTTTCTGTCTTGCATCTCATTGCTCTGCATCTCTGCCTGTCCCTGCCAGCTGGGCACAATTAAATCTCAGATGGTGACAGGCGATGGATGAAACAATTATTGCTACATGACTATTCTGAGAACTAGATGGGTGGGATACGAGGGGCAACTTGGTGTGGTGTGGAAACTGTGTTTTGTCCAGCAGAAGTTTGGGCTGATGAAGGCATTTATGGATTTCAAAATGCCAGATGGGACACGCAGGCAGACAGAGTGTTTGGTCTTTGTGGTTAGGGCTGCAGTGTAAGACCTCCCAAGTACCAAGGACAAGTGAGGATGGTATTATCCTTTACTTTACATCAAGCCATTCACTGGCAGCTTGTAATATCCAGGGACAATAGAAGTGTCCTCACTCAAGGTCAAAACTGAAGTCAGTCAACTTTCAAGCTCTAATGATAAAAGAACCAGAACTGGGCTTAGAAGATCTGGGCTCTACTTTTTTTACTGCCTTGTCTATGACTTTGGTCAATGGCAGATGCGAACTAAACACACATTCATAGAACGTGTATTGGTGCCCATGGCTGCACTAATCGGGATGAAGAAAACACACCTCTCAGATTCTGGGCATCGCAGTTTAAGGGGCTGGGGAGGAAAAGATATGATTATTGTCTGAAAGAAATAGACTATGGAAGAGAGAAAAAACAGTATGCATACTGATTTGCTTAAATTCATGAGTCCTGAGCAAATAACACAGGTAGCTGTGTTATTTAAATTCTTAAATTACATCATGAGTTGCTTTGATTTTTACTTGAGATTTCTCTTACATCATTATTAATTAGGTAATTTTCACAATTTTGTGAGCTGGGCATTATCATGACCATGATCAAGAGGGGGACACAGTACCTAGGAGACAGTAGGAGTTCTGTCCAGGATCTAAGGGCTGGGAGTAGGGAAGCCAGAGCGAGAACCCAAGCCTTCAGTCTCCAGGTGTCTAGTCTCTTCAAATAGCAAGTAGCCAGTGCAAGTTCTGGTTGTAATAATCTAACTGCACTGCCAGTGTAAACAGTCATCTTAAGGAGCAGCATTGACCGCAACAGAGATCCTGGCAAAATGTGCCCAGGGTTTTGCTGCACACACAACATTGTTTCTGTAGAGACAGTAAAAGTACATTGAATAAATATAGCCTCCAGCAAGTCCTTCCATAAGGCCACCTGAGTTGGGGGATGGCTCTGCTATTCTGATGTGATATTTATGAGGCGTTGTGTTAAGTTTATGGGGATAAATGCTCCTACTTTTGCTCAGAGACCACCTCCTAATGTTTTTCATTCAAAGAAAATATCCAAGAAAACTCTGAGCATCAGGGTACTGAAATACAAGGTGAATAAAGACAGTTTTGCTTTTTTTGGTGCTCTTTAAATGGTATGCAGAGCTCTATCTGAGAATATTGCATGACAAGCCTTTGCCTCTCAGAACAAGTAACACTAGAAAGAATAGTGCTTCTCTTTATAGAGAGTGAACAGAAATTGTGCCAAACCAGCCATCCTGAAATTCTTTCTTAGAGAACACCTAATATCTAGAGTAGGTCAAATCTGGCATATATTCCATTAATTGTTTTCATATGCTCCAGGGCATGCTTAGTAAGAGCTCTAAGATATTCCATGAGTACTCCAATAGCACTCAATTCCTAATTCTCCAGAGGCTTTTAGAAGATGGCAGGACCTGACTTGGACACATACATTCTCTATACTTTAGAGTGGTGTGTTGAGAAGTATGGGGTGTCTTGCAGCACTTCCAAGGAGTAGACCTTTAACAAGGTAATGCCTAATTTCTGAGCTGTAGAGTCACTGGTTTTGCCAAATGCTAGCTCAAGGGAAATGAAAAATCATTTAGGAACAATATTTCAGAAGAATATGTGGTAGGGAAGTCAAAGGCATCAAATTCAAAGTTTTAGACACTTTCACTCTTCTTATTCAAAATTATTGTCTGTTATAGATGCCATTAGTTAAGTAGACCCCTACCTGGGTCCTGAAAACGGTCTAATAGAAAAATCAGGTGGATTCTTGCCTTGGAATTTTCAAATCTAGTGGACCAAGGCAACCGACATATCTCTGCTACAGAATGGGGACATTCTACATCTGTTGGGATATTTCTGGAAAGGAGGTCTAGCACTTACAACAATATTAAACATATAGTTAACCCTTAGTAACCTATTTCTGACTTAGATTCAACTGTCAGTTATTGAAATCTATTAGGTTCCACTGGTAAGCACTTCCTTATATGTTGCCAGGATTTTGATTATTTTGTTTCCCAATGAATTCCCTGGACCAGAGCCTGAACCTCTGCAGGTGCTCAATAAAGATTTGAAGAATGAATAAAGAACTTTAATGAATTCTTTAAGGAAAGATTATATTTGTGCACTTATGAGATTTTTCTCACTATGGATTAGTTCAACATGTCAAGAACTATGTCCCAATCATCCCTGAATATCTAGTACAGACCATATGGCCTGGCCTAGAATAACCATATTCGATAAAGAAGGAGCCCTCCCTGAGAGTTCCCGTCCCCCTGGCACATCTGAGAATATAGGCAGAGAGAATCAGGCTAACAATGAATGGCAGGTTGAACTATGGTTTTTTCTTCATCCTTAGTTCTCAGAGACACTTCTAGGGAGATTTCTTTCACCCCAATATTTTCTCTCAGCACCCTGGTTTTATTTTTAATACCTTCACAGTAATTACTATACTAGATTATTATTCATTTGTTTACTTCATTTGTCTGTTATCCCTACTAAACTTTAAGAACTGTTTCTATCTTATTCACTGTTGGTCCATGAGGTTGAATGAATGTACTAGTATTAATAAAGGAAGCATATTAAAATCCTAACATGTATCTGCATGACTTGTGTATCTGCATGACTTTGTTGTTGTTAATCCTTACTGGAGAATATTTTTTCCACTGAATTTTAGAGAGATAGAATGGAAGGAGGGAGAGAGAGGGAGAGAGATGTGAGAGACACATATATTAATTGCCTCCCTCATGCTCTCTGACCAGATCAAACCTGCAATCCAGGTATGTACCCTTGATCAGGAATCAACCCCATAATACTTTGGTGTATGAAATGGCTTTCTAACCACTGAGCAAAACCACCCAGGATGTGTGTATGACTTTTTAAGATCATTTTCTTTGTGTCTTGGTATAGATTCTTAGCTATTTCATTTGCAAAATAAGGAGGCTGGATCTCCTGGTCTTTAAGGTCCAAGAGAGATTTTTCACAACAGTCTTGCCCCTTTTCTTCTAAAACTATCATGCATGTGCACTAGAACTTTCTCTTTTCCCTATTGCTAGCAAACCTGGTTCTGCCTCTGGAATCAGGCATGGGCAGGGAGCTAGTGGTCTTGAATAAGGGAATCTTCTGACACAGGACCTAGCATGGAGTCCTGCATCCTGGCACCTTCCTTTTCTAATTCACTTGCAATTAGAAACCATATTTACTTTTTCTCTATGTATTCTCTTATAGACAAGGGGAAGATGATAATGGCTTTCAAAACCCAAATTAAAAATCTGAATAAGAACTGGAAGAATTAATATCATTTAAATGTCCATACTACCCAAAGCAATCTATAGATACAATGCAATACCTATTAAAATGCCAATGGATTAGCTCACAAATATAGAACAAATATTTCAAAAATTTATATGGAACCAAAAAACGGTGCCAAATAGCCTCAGCAATCTTGAGAAAGAAGAACAAAGTTGGAGTGATCACAACACCAGATCTCAAACTATACTAAAAAGCCATTGTAATCAAAACTGCCTGGTACTGGCCCAAGAACAGGCATATAGAACAATAAAATAGAACAGAGAGCTGAGAAATCAACCCATGTCTTTAAGGTCAAGTAATATTTAACAAAGGACACAAGATCCTAAAATGCAGTCTTTTTAATAAATGGCATTGGGAAAAATGGACAGGTACATGCAAAAAAAAAAACCACATAAAACTAGGTCACCAACTTATACCATACATAAGAATAAATTCAAAATTGATAAAATGTCCTATATAATAAAAGCCTAATATACTAAGTGTCTTGTCATTTGGCCATTCAACCAATCAAAGCATAATATGCTAATGATTTGCTAAGGCTGCTCAACAGTTCCCTATGATGTGCACTGACCCCCAGGGGGGAGACAGTTAACTGGCAGATCAGTTACTATGATGTGCACTGACCACCAGGGTAAAGATGCTCTGACTGGTAGGTGAGCTTGCTGCTGGGGTCTGGCCAATCAGGACTGAGTCATATGGGCCAGACATGCCCTGGACCCCTCCCTTCAGTCCCTCCCTGGCTGGCCAAACTCCCATGTCCCTCCCTTGCCGGAATCATGCATGGGTGGGATCCCTCAGCCTGGCCTGCACCCTCTCGCAATCTGGGACCCTCTCAGGGGATATAGGAGAGCTAGTTTCACAGGCTAGGCCGAGGGACCCCCCACTGGTGCACGAATTCATGCACTGAGCCCCTACTTTAAATATAAGTCACCAAAACATAGAAATCCTAGAAGAAAACATCAGACATTTGTTATAGCAATATTTTTGCCATTATATCTCCTAAGACAAGAGAAACAAAGGGAAAATAAACAAATGGAACTACATCAAAATAAAAAGCTTCTTCACAGCAAAAGAAACCATGAACAAAATGAAAAGGGAGCCCACTGTATGGTACATCTGTTAAGGGATTAATTTCCAAAACATATAACGAACTTACACAACTCAACACTTGGAAGACAAACAATAAAATTTAAAAATGGGCAAAAGACCGGAATAGACATTTACCCAAAGAGGACATACAGATGCCCAAAAGACATATGAAAAAATGCTCATGTCACTAGTCATCAGAGACGCAAATTAAAAGTATAATGAGATATCACCTCACACCTGCAATAAGGGCTACCATCAATAAATCAACAAACAACAGGTGCTGGAGAGGATGTGAAGAAAAAGAGAACCCTAGTGCACTGTTAATGAGAATGCAGCCAGAGTGAAAAATAGTATGGAGTTTCCTCAAAAAAATTAAAAAGGTAACTGCCATTTGACCCAGTGATCCCACTTCTGGGAATACATCTTGAGAGTCCTGAAATTCCTATCTGAAAGAAATATGCACCCCTATGCTTATAGAATTGCCATTTACAATAGCCAGGGCTGGAAACAGACAAAGTGAATAAAAATACTGTGCTACATTTGCACAGAATACTATGTGGCTAAAAGAAGGAATTCTTACAGCATGGATGAACCTGGAGAGTATTATGCTAAACAAAATAAGCCCATCAGAGGAATATAAATATTATATGATGTCACTAAGATGTGGAATCAAATGAACAAAATAAACTGATGAGCAAAATAGAACCAGAGGCATGGTACATGGAACAGACTGCCAGTCTGTCAGAGGAGAGGGGAGGGACGGGATAAAAGGCGCTGAAGAGGTGAGTCAGTAAATGTACATGCATAGCCTATGGACACAGACAACAGTGTGGTGAAGGCCAGGGAAGGGGAGAAGGGACTTGTTTGAGGTGGGCAAAGGAAGGGAAAATGGAGGACATCTGTAATAGTGTCAACAATTAAAAAAAAAAAAAAACAGGAAAAAGTACAATAGCAACAACAAAAATCTGGGCCACACATCAAACCTCTGGAGTCATGTGGCTTTGAACAAGGATATAAACATTGTCCAACAAACTGCTCAACCTAATGAATCTTAGAAAAGGCTAAATAAATAAATAAATAAATAAAATAAAACCAGTTTAAAGTTTCTACAACCACGTGGATGATGAGGGACAGGATTCAATTTCCTAGCAACCAAGGATGGGGAAAGACCTGCCAACATCTCCTCCTGTGGTCCCTCGGAAGGCTAACATTCTGGGTTTCCCTGGCCGAGGGAGACTGGCACATGAGCATGCTGGCTGACATGGAGGGGAGGAACAACACAACACAGTGTGGAACGCGCTGTCTTCCTTTATATCTGGGAGAACCCTTCCCACGTCCCCTGCCTCTGGAGTTCCTTTCAGAGTGGCCACTGAGACATACATTCAGGCTCCCGAGACAACTTCATCCAGCACTCCTGGTGCCGGACATCTCTTTGACAAGGTTAGGACATAACCAGTTATCAAGGAGGTGGAAGCTACTGGAGAACAGAATGGACTTTGCCCAAGAGATGGGCCTTCTTGAGACAGCAGGTATCTATTTCTTGGTTGGCAACTTCTTTTTCTGAGAGTATTTATCTGGAAAGAAGCTCGATTCTCTGCATCCTCTTTTGTTCTCTACCCAGAGCTACAAATGCAAGAGCTTTGGAAAAAGCCACCATCAAATGGCTTTAAATGACAGCAGAATAGGTATTTGACAGACACACCTTTCAGAGCAGTGTTCCTTTGAGCAATAATGTCTTTGTGACCATTTCCTCATTGGTAGAGAAAACAATATCTTTCTCATGAATATTAAATTAGATCATGTTTACAAATACCCAATCCCATGCTTTACCTAATAATTGGCTGTTTTATTATTTCTTTAACATACATATTTTTATTAACCCCCGTTTTTACTTACAGTGATTATTTTAAAATACTTCTTCTACAGATAAATTGACACACATCTATCCCCCCAAAAGAGGACAGGGGTACTCACAGAGCCTTCTGAGAACTCTAAAGCTGAAATTGCTGGCTGAGGCTCAAAAGTCTGTCTCCAAAATTTGACACCTCTTTCACATTTAAATGTTCTTGGGCCACAGAGACACAGATCACAGTTCTGCTATTTTGAATTTACCATTTTAAACCTTGTGGCAGTTAGTACCTACACATGACATGCTGTGTGTGAATGATAGAGGATTCTCAAAGATATTGTGTAAAGGACCACCCTCCAGCTTACGTTAGAAACTAGCCCAGCAATGATTAGACTGTAATCATATTTCAGCCAAAGATCCTCAATGCCAAATGCAGGGAGAAGAATAAATTAGTAAATGAGAAAGAAATAAGTAGTATTGTAAACATAGAAAGCAGCACATGCAAAGGCCAATAGGATAGATGGAAACTCTGGGCCTCAGACAACCTGGTTCTCATTGGACTCCACAGCCAATTCTTGTAGGTCACTATCATCACTACGGCAGCCATATCCATTCTGACAGTCTCACCCTCCAAGTGGCATTGTGAGTCTCGATGCACAGAACAAAGATGAAATGGTTCAAGGCCAGTCGTTTAGGTGGGAAGAGTGGATATTTTAAGGACTGGTGGTTCACATTTTGGGAGAGTTAGGGGTTTTGAAAAGCATCAAGAGCACAGTTCTTAGGATTTGGCAGCAGTTACAACAGATTGTGAAGTGCCATCACAGTCTATTTGCTGAAGGAACAACCGAAAGAGTTCAGCTCCCCTCAGAGGTTTCCTGTTGCACCCTAAGTGCCAGTAGGGGTGGAGTGAGTCTCCATCACTTCTAGCTTATAGCTGCACTAAGGGCAGACTGGTATGGGTGCCTACTCAGTCCTCTGCAGGCCTGTGAACCAAACATGGAGGAGAGATAGCAGATGGAAAATGCCACCATCAGACACATACATGCCAACTGCAATGAGCATTCCAGATGGTAAATCTAACCTCACGTGGCCACATGCCCCAGTACCTGCTCACTCTCTCCATCTGCTGGTATCCAAGGGAAACATCTCAGATATGCTTTTACTTTGGAGCCAACTGTAAAGAAGTAAAGATGAACACTTACTGGTTGACGGACATGTGGTAGGTGACTCAGTAGCAGGAAGACCACAGAACGTTTGTATTCTGTTGCCCTGGATTTAGACAACCAGCCAAAGTGTCCTTCTCTGTAAATGAGCCAAATGATTATTTTCATTGATGAAGAAAGAAAATGTAGAGAATGGGGGAAGACAGCAAACAGCAAAAGAGAAGAGCATACAGATTACATACTAATGAATAAAATAGTAATATGGAAATTAAACATCACTCCATTATATCCACAAACTACGTCCACCAGCCAATCAGGAGTGAGTATGCAAATTAACCAAACTAAGATGTCTGCAGCCACAGAGCAAGCAGGAGGCTTGGGTTTCCCCGGTAATGAAGGAAGCCAAGCTTTCCACACACCATGGCTGGCCTAGGCCTCCACTCAAAGCTACAAAGTTTCAATTATAGAAGATAATATATCCCAACAAAAATGGCTGCAGCCATGGAGTAAGCAGGAGGTTTGGCTCTGCTCAAGGCTACAAATGTTCAATTATTGAAGATAAATAAATCCCAGATACCAGGGCCTCCGCTTGGGTCCCTGTGGGGAACAGCCAGCCTGCAAACCACTATAGGCCCCTCACCAGGCCGCCCCATGTCCAAAGGGAACCCCTACCCTGATCTGAGACACCCTGCAGGGCAAACCAGCTGGCCCCCACCCATGCACCCGGCCTCTATCCTTTCTAATAAAAGAGTAATATGCAAATTGACCATCATTTCAACACACATGAATGGCTGCCCCCATGTGGATAGAAGGTGGCCACCACAAGATGGCCAGTAGGGGAGGGACCATGCCTGCAAGGGAGGGGAGTTGTGGGCAATCAGGTCAACAGGGGAGGGCAGTTAGGGGTGACCAGGCCTGCAGGTGAACACAGTAAGGGGTGACCCAGCTGGCAGGGGAGGGCAGTTAGGGGAAAACAGGCTGTCAGGGGAGCAGTTAGGCATCAATCAGACTGATGGGAGTGGTTAGGATGTGATCAGGCTGACAGGCAGAAACAGTTAGGGGCAATCAAGAAGGCAGATGGGCAAGCAGTTGGGAGTCAGCAGTCCTGGATTGTGAGAGGGATGTCCAACTGCCCGTTTAGGCCCAATCCTGATCCCAGCAGTCTCACATCCCTTGAGGGGTCCCATTTTGGAGAGGGTTCAGGCTGGGCTGAGGGGCACCCCCTTTCCATGCACAAATTTCGTGCACCAGGGCTCTAGTATATCATAAAGCTGATAGGTAGGGATGTAGAACCAGAACTGAGTTTGACTTTAAACTCTGGATTCTGCCATTTATGTGGTTCCAACCTTTAGGAAGGTCATGTATCATCCTTCATTCTCAGGTTTCCTGAAATGATTTATGTTATGATTTCAGTTAGAAATCGTAAGTAGGATAGGCCTAATACACAAAAAATATTTTGCTCTTAATATCCTTTTATTTTTCCATTTAATAGTCCCAGCCATCCTGTAAGGATAACATTTTCTCCATCTTTCACTCAAGTAAACTACAATTTGAACATTATAAGTCATTTGATAAAGTCAACTCACCAAATTCCGTATGAAATTTGAACACTGTTTTCCCTTTAAAGCCCTTTTTTCTTCATTATTAACATGTCCCTTTGGGGCTCACATAATTGGGAAGCAGTGGATCTGTTTGGAGACTAGATTGAGTCTACATTTCATATCACTTTACTCTACTTAGTGCAAGGAAGGTGGAATCTGAGTTGGCTTCCTCTTTCCAGAACTTTGACAGGCACAGTGCCTCACACCAGAAGAGACTCAGGACATACAGACATAAGAGGCATAATCCTTGGGTTTGCTGGCTTTCAGACTGCCTGACCCACATTTACAGGCAATCAAACCCTGCCAGATCCCATTCCAGGGTCTGTGCACCCCAGACGGGTGAAATCATCCTTTCAGGCCTGACCTGCTTTAATATGGCAGGTGACATCCTGAATGAATGAGTAGGTAAATGAACAAATGAACAGCATGGTAATCATAAAGAGAGTATGTCAAGAAGCCATTTAAGCTCTTAAAAGATTTATTAGTCTGCCACAGAAGAGTAAGTTACGGCCTAAAGACGTGGTGCTGGCATGACTCAGCAACCTGTGTTGGGCTATCTCGCTGACTAGTGGCTCCTCTGTCTATTTCTGCTTTTGTGCCTCCTTGGGAAGACCACTACCAGGCTCACATCCCTCTATCACCTACCCTCTGGGGATGCATATTATTAACTGCCACAGAGAGACTAATCAAAGTAAAAATGGATTTGAAATTAGAAGATATTTCAAGTCTATATGTACTTCTTAGTGGTGTAATGAATAAATAACAAAATTTTAAACCCTGTTATGTCATGTAATAAATGGATATAATACAAAAGTTTGCTTACTATGTAGTGCTCCTTGAGGATCATGGGAGGTAGAAGATAAGAGAATTTTTTTGTAAATGGAAACAAGTTTGAAAATTGTCAGTTAAGCTTTGATTCACTTAATGCTTAGTGTTGTAGAGGGGGAATTTTTGAGCACTACTGAGGCCATGGACTATGCCCCAGATAGAGTAGTCAGTGCTGATACTAGGTCAGGCCTTGAGATATGGTCTCATGGCCCCTTCCCAGCACGTAGACCTTGCAAGATAGAACACTGTCAGCTTTCTAAATTACAGGATGACCCTGTGGGTCGCATGGTTGTCAACGACATGACTCTGACGTTGCTTGGAAAAAAACTGTTTTATCTTGGGTTGCTTGTTGTGCAAAAACAGGATGTGGTTAATGTGCTTAAAAGTGGTCTTGCACAAAGGGTCGGGGCTGCTCCCTGGTCTCCTTGCATCAGGATGGCAGAGCAGTCTCCGGGCTGGCTAATAAAGGTTCCCTAAATTTTAATTTGGTCTGGAATCCAGTGGTCTTTCACTCCCATCCCTTCCACAACCCTTAGGACTCTATAATTGTACCTTAATCCATCATTTAGTCCACACATATTATTGAGAAACTGCTGGGACTTTGAGATTAAATCTAGAAATAACATCAAAATCTTTCCTGAAAAGATGACAATTATATTACTTTCTTGAATGGTGAATCCATAGGGGACAGAAAATTCACCTGATTTATTCCTGTGTTCTCACTCTTTGTCCTTGTCCCAACTTTAACACTCAGCAACATGCCTAACACGTAACAGGTATTCAGGATATGTTGAATCAATCAACATATTAAAGTTGGAATATCAAATACCTCTAGTCTAGTTCCCTACAATCCATGACCCATATAATTATCAGAGTCAAGTTTCTATTATCCTATTCCTTGATTAACACCTTCTAAACCTTTCCCATGCTTTGAGGAGATAGTCCAGATGTCTTAACCTGGTGACAAGCCCCTAAGTTTCCCATCCAAATAGACCTTTTCCTGCCCAATGTGGGCATTTCTGCACAGAAACACTATTCCTAAATAACAGAGTATCAGCTAATTCCTAATCTTCTTGCCATATGTATGTATAAATACATATATAATTAAGTCAAATGATTAAACAAACTAAGAAGTTTCAAGATCTGTAAGTTTCAAGTTGGCAATCTGGAGACTGACATGAGGTAACGTGTAGTTCCAGTTAGTCTGAAGGCCTGCGAACCAGGAGGACAGATGCCGTAAGTTCCAGCCCAAAAGTTAGCATGCTTGAAACCCAGGAAGAGTTGATGTTCAGGTAGGAAAAGAATGAGTCCCAACTCAAAGCAGTCAGGCAGGAGTACCCTCTTACGTCTTTTTATTACATTCAGTCCGTCAACTGATTGGATGAGTCCTGCCTACATTAGGAGGACAATCTGCTTAACCAATGGAAATATTAATCTCACCCAGCATTCTGTCACAGACTCAACCAGGATAATGCCTGAGAAAATGCCTAGGCTTCCCATAATTGAGTCAAATTGACACAGACAGGATAGTTTTGAAAATAAACTTGTTTTGAGCTTGAATTTTCACTGACTTCCAGAAGCTTCTTGTTTCTCTTGTCTCAGTTTTGTCTAAGAGTTAAGAGCCACATAATAAATGATATAACTGTTAGGTTGAAACTTTGTCTCGTCGGACACAAGGGAATCCCTGGGACACTGATCTCACAAAATGAAAGAACTATCTAAAAGTGCAGTGATTCCTCAGCAAATGTGAGGGAAAGACTTACTCCTCATTAAAAGTGTTTAAGCAGATCTTAATGCATTATTGGAAGGGATACTTTAGGATATATCTCAATCACAAACTTCTTTTAATCAAAAACACTGTCCAATCTCTAAGAGATAGGTGGGCCTTGGTATATTCCAGAGAACATGTCTGCATTGCTCACAATAGCACACCAGCATAAGGCCTGTGTATAATAAATGCTTGATTCATGAAAGGATGTGTCAATAGATGATTGATGGGTTAACTTGAAGACATTTTAGGGTACTATTTATCCCCTGCTTCAGTATTTGAATTAGTGCAAATATTTCCATTTTAGGGATTAATACTACCTGCCGAGTGTCACAGAGCCAGAAAGTAGGAGGTCCAATATTCATACTTAGGTCCTCTATATTCCACTACTCGCTGGTAACATGTGTGCAGCTTGAGGAATATCCGCAACATATGAATCAACCTAATTTCAAATCACTGAGTATTAAGAACTGTGAACCATGAGGAATCTAAAGAATACACAGGAAAGGATGCCAAAGATGGACTTTTTCACACTCAAGGAAAGAAACAAGATCAAATACTCATGTTAACTAGATAGCAAACATATTCCAATCATAAGTGGTTTAAGTCAAATTTCAGTAAATAATTTCTAAAATGCCCAACAATATGCCAAAACCTTGTAATGTAATAATGAGCCAAAGTGCATCTTAAATATTAAGCCAGAGGAAAATTTGCTAAGATAGAACCCCTTAACTGTTCTTAACACATTTAAAAATAATAAAGTAGTTTTGTGAGATGACGTGTTAATTAACCCGATTGTGTTATAATTTCACAATGTATGCGCATGGAAAACCATCACATTATACGCATTAAAAACATGAAATTTTATTTTTCAGTTATACCTCCATAAATCTGGGGGTGGGAAGGGTGGAGAGTCTGCCATAGGGAGGCCTTTGGAATAAAAGAGAAAGAAGAAAAATGTTATTTTTCTGGTAGTCACTCTTCTAATTTCCTCTGGTTAAAAAAAAATCATAATAAATTAGGTACCTCAGCAGAAAAACAGGAACTCTACGTTGACTTAA
The DNA here is from genome assembly GCA_027563665.1 of Antrozous pallidus. Lineage (NCBI taxonomy): Eukaryota > Metazoa > Chordata > Mammalia > Chiroptera > Vespertilionidae > Antrozous > Antrozous pallidus. The sequence goes on along the minus strand of CM050522.1, from coordinate 74,314,716 downwards.
TATTTACAAATTGCTTTAACATTTACAAAATGTTTTCATAAGTGTACCTTACTTAACTGTCATAACAACATTCTCATGTACTAGTGGAGAAGCTGAGTCACATCTCATTACGTAGTAGAGCTAGAATTTGAACTCAAGACTATGAACTCTTGCTGCAGAGCTCCCTGCAGGGCACCTGGAGATGTACAAGAGGATACTATTCCTTCTTTCCATTGAAACATATTTTTAAATTAGGTGTATTAAGCTACGTTGATATACCAAAAATTGCACACACTTAGTGTATACATCTTGATGCATTTGGACAAGACAGAATTCCCAACTGTTTCATTGGGAGAATGGTGTTTCTTTTTGTGTGAGAGAACTAATCTAAGTGGTTATCAGTTCTCCAAGGGGTTTCAGTGAACTAAGAGAGATCAACATTCTTTGCACGTAGCTTTGTTGGGACATTTTTTTGCCTCATTCAGTAGTGAGAAGAAGACATTCCCATTTAATGACAATCCCCAAAGAGAATTTAGTTCAACCCTTATCTCTTTAGCTTTGTACTTGGGCCATGTTTCTTAGATGATACAAAAGGGGGGATGGATGACAAACTGTTCTTGGAGAAATGAGGGATTGTTTTAGGGCAGCAAAGTATTAATAGTTGTGTTTCTAATGGCTTCTCTCCATCAAACTGTAGACATGCTGTTTTTATTTGTTTTGGTTTTGTTTTTTTGTCCAGCCACATGAGAAACATGGGGAATCATCAAAGGAGGAAAACAGGATGCCATGGTAAAAGCATAAAGAGAGCTTCAAGAGGTGGGGTCAGGCAGTGATTCTTTGGCTAGAAGAACCAGGGGGAAGATTATGTTAGCCATTGACTGGTTCATGTTTGGGAAATTAGCTCTTCCTTAGACAAACTCTGAAAAATATTTAATTTTAAAAAGTTGAAAGAACTCAATATTTCTGCCAGAAATTTAAAGAAAAGCATATGAAATTTTAGGGCCAGGAGGAATCTGAAAAGCCGACCATTTCAATCCCTTTCACTGAACAGATGAGAAGAATGAAATCAAAGAAGTGGTTTGCTTAAGGTCTAACAGCCTACCTTCTGTGTCCTTAGCCTGTGCTCTTAGAAAGCTAGAACTCAAAGAAAGCTAGAACACTAACTCCCTTGAAGTTAGTGCAATACAGTCATTAAATTATGTATTCTCTTTGGAACATAAATTGTCTTTGAGAACTCAGAACAACAAAAGTTTGAGAATGAAGTAGTAGGGGAGAAAACAGAAGCGAGAGATGGAGGAGGAAGAGGCCAAGTCAAATTCAAACTTCTCACTTGGGTCAACTTAAAGTTGCTTGAAAGAATTTTTTAAAATAACAATAACTAAGACCCATCCCCATTAAAAAGTTAGAGACATCCCATGATTTGTCTATCTCATAACAAACTTGATCTCACAAAGAGGGTGGTCTTGGACATGCCCTGAACCTGGGGTGAGGAGCTTTGCTTGGGATAACTGCAATGTTTATTGGAACTGAAACAACGAGACCTTGGAATGTGGTCTACACATGCAGAACAAAGATCTCACACTGGAGCAGACATCAGTGATTTGGACTCAGAAACTGGCGTTCTGGTCCCTGACCTGACATTTGCTCTAAAATATTAGGCAAGTCCCCCATACCCACACCCATCTCCTCTCTAGAACCCAGGAATTCTATCTGTAATATGATTGGAGTTGGTCTTAGAGAACCTTAAAAACATCATGCAGTTTTATACCCTCATGAATTTATCCAAAGAATGCCCAGTGCTTGGAATATCACTCTTCTTCACCCTTCTTTAAATCATCTTTCTGATTTAAGGAACTGACTTCTCCCTCACATACACCCTCACCCACAGTTCCTGTCCACACCTGAATCAAGAGCTCCTCCTCAGGTTACATACTACCTTGTATTTATCATCACCTTTACAAAACACTTGATAAATATTCGACATTCTAAATGCCATTAAGATAATAGCCACACAATTAATTGTCACCCAATTTAAAAAAAAAATTCTTTAAATCCTTTTCTTGGTGACAGGATTTAAAAAGTATTATCTTGAAATTAGTTCTGCACCAGCTCATTAAGCACCATCTTCAGAAAAGTTTAGTACTGAAATGGCGCTTAAGGGATATTTCCTCCAAACTACTATAGTTAGTTGCCTTTTGGTGACTAAAGCAACAAAACTATTAAGGATAAAGTAGAAGAACAAAAACAGCAGGAGAGAAAGGATACATATTTGGATAGATAATGTTTAATTCATTCTGAGATTATTAGCACCACACTCCATAGTGTCTGATACATACTAGACACTAAATATGTGTTTCTGGAAGTATCGGAACTGCCGTCATAGTCAAGTTATCCAAAATAACGAGGTTATATTAAAGGTCCAGTTGCTCATAGGCCAAGATAAAGGGCAGCCCTTCAAGTATTCCTTCTCAATAACTTGCAACAACTCCATGGCAAAACCATGATATCACTGATGGCGTTTTTGACATTTATCTAAGTAATGTTGCAATTGTGCTGTTTCTAAGCTGTAGCCAAAACAAGCTGTCTTACTCCCTGTGGCCATGGCCAGCGCTTGGGAACTAGGAGTGTACACAGGCATAAATCTCAAGGCAAGGAATCATGTTTAAACGTTTAAAGAACTTGCATGTATTTAGATCTTCAGAGTTGTTTGGTTTTTCGGTAAACAGGATAGAACAGTCCAGAGAGGTGAACACTAGGGAAGCAGAAGTGCGTGCCTGGGTTTCAGTGGAGGTGACAGCATTCTTTGAAGTGTCCAGGGTTATGAAAGAAGACTCAGTCCTGCTTCTCTAGATAGGAGCTCTCACCAGCGCAGTTGATGTCTGTGAATAGCCCCGTGATGTGATGAGAGAAACTGCAATCCATTATGATCATGTAAAGCCCCATATGGAGAAGTGAAATTGAGCAAGAGTTGAGGGGTTTCTAATAAAAATAAACAATAAAATATTAATGATAGCTCACATCATAATGAATGAACTATGTACTGATTCTCTCAGGAATTTAACATGCTTATTATTTTATTCTTAAAACAACTTTATGAGATATGTATTATTTTCTTCCTTGTACAAATGCAGTGAAGTAACTTGACCACAGTCATATTAGCGGTATATAAATAAATTTATATGCATTTTACAACTGCAATGTCAGAAAATTTTAAAATGGAGGAAATATAAGGACATGGATATAATACCTTAATCAATAAAGAAATTTTAAAAAATGGAGGAAATGTGTAAATGGAAACAAAATCACACAACAAAAGATGTTCAACAAAATCTCTTCAGCAGGAGGTGAAGAGAGGACCTTCTAAAACTGAAGTAAGTACTCACATTCTTTAAAAACTATGTGTTGAGAATGGGGAATTCAAAGGAAATAATGATGTCACTTCTCCATAGTAACAACTCACATTTTCCCCAAAAACTTAAAAAGATTTACTGAAGTAAGATACTGGCCATGTAAGGGCTTATTTGTATAGAAAAGACATATAAGAGGTTGAGCTCAATGTTAATTACCGAAAGGGGGTTCCTCACACTGTTTGAAATGCAGAGCACAATAGAAATTCTCAAAAGCCTTATCAGTACCAACTATTAACACAAGACTCCATTGTATTGACTATTTCTGAGCTGGCCCAAACCGGCTTTTATTTTTTAAGATGGTTTTATGCTTTCACATTTGGACTGCATCAGTCTGTGAGAATAGATTGAGGAGGAAATAAAAAACTGTGTCTTATGTATCTTTTTAAAGAACAGTTAGAATTTAGTCTAGAAATGGATCAAAGTAGAAAGAGACAATTTATTTAGCAAATACATTGCCTACTGGGAACTTTCATAAATATCTTAATCCTCACAATGAGAACAAGATGTATTACTATTCTCACTAGTGTCCCAGTGCACGGATTTATGTGGATTGAAAGGAAATTAATTAGAAGAAATATTTTAATATCACTATTTTCCCTTTCTTTATAAGTCCCAACCAAATTCATGATCAACAAAGAGATCAAAACACACACATGTGATTGGTGCCAGCAAGAGCTTTATATGTATTGCTCATGTGCCAGTCAACTTAGCCTTTTATATTTATAGAATAAACTTGCTTAATTAGACCTGCTTTCTGATTTAGCTAAACTTTTTCCAGCCTAGTGAAGCACCCCAACTTCTCTTTCAGGTAACTGTCAGCAACACAGCAATAAATATCAATATGGAGCACATTATTATTGTAGATCATGTAGGGAGAACAAAGGGTAAAATATTTAACTGTAGCAGTGTTTGACTCTATTCTGTGCAATGAGAAAACCTTAAGTAATTTTCAAGTTCCATCATTTTTTACTTCTTTTCAGTTGGGTCACGTTTCTAAACATTTTAAATCTCCGTTTTTTGGCTAATGAAAAGAAAATAGAATTCTATTGAGTCTCCTGTGTACCTATTTCACTGTGAGAATCCAATGAGATGAGGCACATGAAAACGCTTCACAAACATTTGGTTGACCTGTAAAATGTCTGCACCTGGCAATAAGGCAAGTTGGGTTCCTGGGCTGAAGAAACTCTTAAGGAGGCTAGTGGCTAAGGAGAGGAAGCCTAATGTTGCTATGTGACATCATTACCTGGCACCCACAGTGACTGTTTCCAGGCTGGGCTGGGCTGTGGGCTGCATTTTGTGCCATAGGGTTTTGGCAGCATCAGCTGTGATTTGGTGGGCTGTTGCTCCGGGGGGGTGGCGGGGCCTGTGTCTCACTTGGAGGAAGCCAAGTGTTGCTTTGTGGGTGCCAGGTCTGCAGTGACGTTTCTCTGTAAATGGCCACTGTGTGTCATGGTAGCTCATACATTGCGTGTCTTCCCCCTAGTAGTCAGTGCATGCCATAGCAACTGGTCCGATAGACAGACACTTAGCCTTTTATATATATAGACTGTGGAAGCCAAGGTTCAGAAAGGTTAAATTCAAAACCAATTAAACAATTATAGGACCCAGTGAAAGTGAAAATGCATGGCTCCTTGTTCAAAAACGATTGGGAATTTCAAGATAGCAGCAGCAGAATGTTAAACCAAGTGTGGAGCCATTCTAAATGCATGGCTTCATATGATTGCAGAGATCAAGTGCCTGTGAAGCTGACTCTGGTTAAGCAACTCATCTACTCTCACTAAATTGGTAAATGGTAGAGTCCATGGTTAGTATTCAGCCATCGACAAGTTAAGCCATAATTTCCACTCCTTCGAAACTCCCAGGCTAGCCTTGACCTACCAGTATCACTCCAGTTAATGTCTGTTTAGCCTGACCATTTTCATTTGATAAAAGGCCTTTATTATATGGTTATAGCTGATCAAATTCTTGTTGGATGTCAGTCACATTCTAGAGCAGTGGTTCTCAACCTTTCTAATGTGGCGACCCTTTAATACAGTTCCTCAAGGTGTGGTGACTCCCCACCATAAAATTATTTTCGTTGTTACTTCATAACTGTAATTTTGTTACTGTTAATGAATCGTAATGTAAGTATCTGTGTTTTCCAATGGTCTTAGGCAACCCTGCTAGTGGTTCTCCACCCGCAGGTTGACCACCGGAAAACACAGATATTTACATTATGATTCATTAAAAGTAGCAAAACGATAGTTATGAAGTAGCAACAAAAATAATTTTATGGTTGTGGGACACCACAACATGAGGAACTGTATTAAAGGGTTGTGGCATTAGAAAGGTTGAGAACCACTGCTCTAGAGCCATACATCTTTACAAAAGAAGCAATCCTACTGATTACTCAATTCCATCTTTTTTGTGTGGTTTTTTATCTTTTTAATTTTTTTTATCATAGGTATGCTGAAGTCCAAATGATTCAGTAAGTAGCCCAAAGTCACACAGTAAATTAACAGCAAATTGAAGAATAGAATTCCAATATCTCAAATAGCAAATATGAGATTATTTGCAGAAAGTAAACACGTAATATCCAGATCACCTCTTTTTTGGTGCCTAAAACAAGATCTTCAAGAGTCAAACATATTTTTGGGTGAACGGATTATTTATAAAAGAAAAATTCCATTGTGCCTACTAGCCAAGAATGTGGGAAGACTAGGTTTCCCATCCTGTGCCTCTTGCTCTGCCACATGGCAAGATGCTGCCTGGGGTCCACTGGATAGGGTGGGCATCCCTCAGAAACTGTAACCTTCACTCTCACACTGGAGATCTTGACTCAAATGGCCTGTGGAATTGTATAAATTTTTCAAGACAGTCCAGTGTCTCTGAAACTCTCATTAATTGCTGTTTGGAAGGGCTTCAGTTGCTGAAAAATTAACAGGAACTAAAAAAAAAAACACAACTGTCCCCAGTTCCTGGGAAAAGCTAGCCATGCAAACACATCCGCAACCACTGGGGACTGTGAAGTGCCCGGTGAAGAGCAGCTCGTTGGGTTTCTGAATATTTCGTCTATTGGGTAATCAAGCACAGAGACTGTTTAGGAAATATTTTCCTCTCCTTTGTAGGTAATTCATTACTGTTTGGAGAAATGGCCTCGTCCCTAATGACTCTACCATAAAATCCTGACTGCATTCTCATTCGCAACCTTGATACTGGCGAGGGAGTAACAGCAGGCACACAATCGCTTCATGCTCAGTGTCTTGGCAGGTGCCTACTATTGCTAAGACTATAGAAGCTGATTACTTGGTTGTATCTAGTGGCCCATAACTTATAGAATAAATCAGGGACATCTAACTTATTTAGGTCAAGCCTCTTGGCAAACTTAATTATCTCATAAATATTTATTGAGTTAATGCTCTGTCAGTCCCTGTGCTTGAAGTCAGCTAGACAGTGTCAGGCAATCTCAAGTTCATCTCCTTACCATTCCCTGAACATGACTTCATGACTCCCAATGCCTGCGGGAAGTCCTTTTTCCTTCTTTGAAATCAGCACTCATCTTTGCTCTTAAATTCTAGACCACATTGGAAGGTCAACCAGCCCAGTGTTTCATAAAGTGAGGTACGTGCACTACAGTGGCACACAAGGTGGACTGGGGAATTAAACAAACTTTTAAAAAATGAAAAGGTAAATAAATATCCAAACACAGCAGGTGAGGGAGTCATAATCTAAACCCAATTTTAATCTCTTTCACTGTAATCCAGATGGCAAAATTGATTCAATATTATAAAATCTATTAATATTTTATCATATTGACATATTTAAGAATAAAAGCTGACAGGATATATGGCAGTCAATACAGGTTAGCTTATAGATAACATGTTGACTAACAACCTCAAAGTATCTGTGTTGGAAAATGACGAGGATTTATTTCTCATTCACATTAAACATCCTTTAGGAATTAGGAAGGACATCTACTAACTGTACATGCCTGGGGACCCAGACTAATGAAGCAGCAATTTCTGGACATTAGTAGTCATCATGTTAGAGAGAAAGAGCTCTGGAGAGTCTTAAATAGGCAAATAAATGTGCTGGCCTAATAGGGACACAATTTTTTTCTGCTCAGTAATCATTAGCCAGAACTAGTCACAGAGCCCTAAGCACCAAGGGGAGGGCTGGAAGATTATCCTATCATGAACTCAAAAGATGAAGAACTCTATGTATTTGGCAAAAATCACTAAGAAGCCATGCAGGAATCTATAAAAATTGTATAGAGACACTTCATGATGTATGGTAAAACACTAGAATATAACTTTCCACATGAAACTAGGAATCAGACAGGACTCAATAATATACCGGAGATCCTAACCATCTCAAAAAGGCAACATCGATTAACTAATTTATCACTTAATCAAATTAATCTCGTAAAGAAAAACTGAAATGTTTGTTTACTTGCTCTACATACAAAATCCAAAATACACAATCATATATTTACAATTAGTAAGTATAACAAGCTTGATTATATATAAAAATTAATATACAATATTCAAGTGCTAGCTTATGCTAGGGGCAGTTACACAATTTAATTAAGATATTATTTTTAAATAACAAATAGATGAGATTCTTGGAAATAAATCTAAAAAGTAGTGTATAAGGCCTGTTGTGCGGAAAGTTTTTTAAAAAAAATGTATTGAGCCATGACCGGTTTGGCTCAGTGGCTAGATCATCGGCTTGTAGTTGAGGGGTCCCAGTTTCAATTCTGGTCAAGGGCAGGAGGCAGCTGATCAATGTTTCTCTCCCATCATGTTTCTAACTCTCTATCCCTCTCCCTTCTTCTCTGTAAAAAAAAAATCAATAAAATATATTTTTAAAATGTATTTTAAAAGATTTTAGGAAATCCTAAATAAAGGAGAAACATAGATATACTGGATTCATTAAATATATTAATTTCCCCAACTTAATAGATAAATTTAATGGACTTCCAATTAACATCTTTGCAAGGGTTCTTTTCTCCATGGAACTGGCAGTTAATTTTGACATTTATATTAAAGGACTAAGACAAGCTAAGATTCTCCTGAAAAAGACAATGCAGGGGACTTGCCCAGGCACACAGTGTGACCTGTTTGGAGACATAATAATTAGGCACTTAGACTGCTGCTGGTGTAGATAGAAACGTAATGGATCAAGAAGAAGCTGAGCAAAGGGACATGCATATATATAAAATTTATGACAAAAATGACATTGCAGAGGAATGAAAGGATGGATACTTATAAATGAGGCTGTCCACTGGAAAATAATATTATGCTTCTTTTTACTGCATGTGTAAATCAATTTGAAACTTTAAAATTTTAGGAAAGAGAAATACGTATAGGTGGTCTTGAAACAGGGAAATAATAATAAAAGATATATAAGTAAATATCAAAAAGTAAAAGACTGACAAATCTAACTATATTTTTAATACTAGAATCTCTGTCTAATAACAGTTATGTTTGAGTGAAAATATAAGCCACAAATTTGAAGAAGGCATCTATGGCATTTAACAACAATTAAAAAGTGTATCTACAATATATAAATGAAGTATAGAGCTTGCAATCACATATGAAAGTGAATAAAGACATGGGAAGACATTCTATGACAGTGGAAACACAAACAATCAAAGACATTTGAAAAAAATGCTCATTCTCACCAGTTATAAAGGAAATGCCAAGTAAAATGACCTAAGACAACAAGTCCATGCCCTTGAGACTCATGAAAAGGAAAGTCTAACAGTTCTGATTGCTGTAAATGGTGTAAACCAACATGTATCTCATATCCTGCTGACAGGATATACATTGATTCAAATGTATAGAAAATGACACTAACTAATAACCATAAATTCAACAACTATGATCCTAGGAATATCGCCTAGAGAAACTTGCACATGTACACCAGGAGACAATCTATGGAAGTGTTACAAGCAGCCTTGATTTTACTGGAAACCTTGAAAACTTCAAGTTTCCACAATCAGTAGAATGGACACATAATAGTATAGTGGAATACTACACAGCAGAGAGGAAACAAATACTTTACAGTGAGAAATGTAACATAGATCACTTTCCAAATGTATGATTAATTGAACATGCTAATTCATGAGGAAACACAAGTAGTATTCACATTTATGTAAAAGTATAAAACAGGCACAATGAACAGAGGGATATATTTGTGAAAAATATGTACAGGAAAACAAGAGGTAGTTACCACAAAATGCAGAATACTGGTCACTTTTAAAGGTTGAGAGAGGGGTAATGGAATGTAGGTATGAACAAGGGTACATAGCTGCTTCAAAGGTTCTGTAATTTTTTATGAAGCTGGGTAAAGTATACACAGTTCTTTGTTTCTTAGTATTCATATCTATCATCAGTCATCTAGTATCTATTGATCTATCTACCATCTACCATCTATCTACACACATCTATATATATAAAACCTTAATATGCAAATAGACTGAACCAGTTGCTATGGCATGTGCTGACCACAAGGGGGCATGTGTGCAACATGGTGGGTGTCGGCAGCAAGTGGCAGAGGTGGAACATGGTGGGCATCAACTGTGGTGGGATAGTGGAGGAGGTGAAGATACCAGACCATGGCAGGTGCCGGTCACTGTCATTGGGGGACAAGCCTCTGGTGGTTACTGAAAATTCTTTGCTCCTGTGCACCGCAGTCCCACTGGCATTTGCACTTTTCCACCTTCCCTTGCTCCTGAGGGGCAATAGGGGTAGTAGCCAACGCTTGTAACTGCTGATGGCTCCAGCCCAGCTCGCATCCACTGCTGGCACCAACCCAAATTGCTCTGTTCCATCAGCAGGTACAAGCAAGACCACCAGCAGCATTCAGCCTATGGGAGCTGTGGTGGCGGGAGCGGGGCTGCTGGCAGACAGGGAACCGGGGTGGGAGAGACCAGGCAGGGGCATGCAGGATGGGCCGAGACCTGCCCCTGTGCCCACCACAGCCTCACAGCCCAGAGTTCCTTTCAAAGTGCGCGAATTCATGCACTGGGCCACTAGTTAGATATATTTTTCTACACATGACATGTAATATTTCCTAAGAAAATATTAACAAAGAAACTGACTAGGAGCTTGTCAGAGATAAAAAAAAGAGAGAGAGAGAGAGAAAGGAAAATCCAGAGGAAACAGCAAGGAGATAAAGGCATCCACATGTGAATAGCATTTTTGTATAGACAGATTTTTGAAGAATGACACCTAACTCAAGTATGTTTTCTTGAGGTTGGAGAAAATTTCAGAGTCAGCTGAAAAGCAAATGAAAGCATCACTGGTTACATATGTGCTCTTTCCAGGCAATAAATTGAAAATAGGTCCCCTGGTCTCATTTTCCCTTTCCAAATTACCTAGACACACATTAGGTATCACCGACATTCTGCTCTCAGGGGTCAGGGGACCTCTTAAGAGAAATGGAAGAGGGCTAAGGACTCAGAAACTATAGCTTGTTTGGGGGAAAACATAGAATAAGATAAAGAACAGCTTCTCCAGGGAGACGTTAACCACATGCTGTCAGTGCTGACTACAATGCAATGCTTGGCACCTGGTTCTGCCCAGTGAATACTTGGGAAAATAACTGAATAAATGGAGCCTTTGAGGAGTACTGGGAGCATGTCTTCTTTGTTAATGCCCTCTTGTTCCTTTTTCTTTTCTTGGCTATTCTCACCCTGGCAAGAGGAACTTTATAACGTTTTTCCCCTTTCCTTTTCAGTAGCTGGTGGGGCTGGGAAGCCTTGATGAGGTCCAAGACAAACTGTGAATGGCCTTGACTTCCAATAGTCCTCCCGGAATGCTGACAGATGCCTGACATGAGAGGAGATTGGAGGTGCTGCCAGCTGGGACCAGGAGCCAGCCTCCTCCTCTGAGGAAATATCCATAGATGGTGGCAGGTCCACGTCGTTGGACTAAAATTCTGTGCCCCCTCTTCCATCCCCTCAACCAGTACTTCTCCAGCTCACATTGCATTCCGTCCCTACCTGGTCCCTCTCTTTTGCTTGTGTTTCCTCAATGAGCCCTTCCTGTGCCTTTGCTCTGGGAATTTCTTCTTGTGCTCTTTGGACTGTTATTTCTTCTCTTGGCCAGGAGGATACATGAGAAGCTTGGGGTGTGGCTGAGGCAACATGACTTGATTATAAATCTCATGCTCTTGGGGAGTTCAATTAGATTGTTTATTCTCATTTTTTAATATAATTATAAATTGTAACAGAAATAGAGGGTGAGGCAAAAGTAGATTTATAGTTATTCATGTGGGTAATAATATAATAATTAATAAATAACATACTGTTTCATGTACTCACAACTACAAACATACTTTTGCCCCACCCTGTATTATGCAAGTTCAATGTAAATAAAATTCAGAAAGATATAAAAAAGGGGGGAAACTATAAAAAAAATCATCCATTGGTAGCAGTTGTTCCATGTGTCTTGTGGAATACTACTCTAGTATCTCTGGGTTTGATTTTTATGATTATTGGGCCTGTTGGAAATTAAGAGTACCACTTATTCATATTCTTCCTATCCAGGTTAGAGCAAGCATCGGGAAGATGCACAGGGAGTCAAATGTGGAGCCAATAACAATAGAGCTTTACTGTTTTCTAACTTGCGGGGCTCCTTTATAAGGTAAGAGACTTGGCTGAGGTTCAAAGAGGGGTTTTCTTAGGACCTCCCATGGAACCTATGCCCTCATGTCTACTGTGGGGAGAATTACTTCTGAGTTTTACTCACCCGATTAGCTGCACGGAAAACGGTGCCTGTCTCCCAAAGAAGAGAGAGCAGAGGGAGAAGGGTCAAAGTGGAACTCTGTGCTCATATCTAGGAGGTGGAGTGACCCTGAGTACATGCCAGGTGTTCTTAGCATCTGGAAGCAGGAAAACCCAAGAGAAGCCCAAGCTCTTTCTTGGAACATATGAGGCAGAGAAAGGGGACTGCCTATTTCCAAAGTTCGATACAAGTTTCGCTTTGTATCAACAGAAGGATCAAATCCGGAAAACAGAAACCATATTGATATTTTGAACAGATAAATAAAAGAACAAATGAGGTAACAAACAGTACTATAGGAAGCAGGTACCAAGGTTTGAGGAACAAAGGGAAGAGGGCGGGGACTACGCATGTCAAGGAGCGGAGAAGGGGTCCTAAGGGCACTGGTCAGCAGGCACTGGGACGTCAGGGCTTGGCGGAGTAACTTCAGGGAGCTGTGACTTAGCCTGGCTGGAGCAGGTCTGTCTAAGGTGCAGGATGAAACTGCTTCTGACTGTGTGAGGGCAAGTCTGGAAGCTGGATGGACTGCCATTCTGTGGGTTAGGAGTCATTGCTCAAGTGAGGCTGATGAGGAAAGTAAGTGATCCAGAAGGAAACAAGCCCTTTCCACTTCCTCCAGACCAAGGCTGTTTCTAGAGCCCAGAGGGAGAGAAGTGGCAAAGGAGTGATGTGGCTTGCAAAGCGCGGCCACAGAATCCCACTACAGAGCACGGGCAGGTGGTTTTGGAATTAAAACTCACTTGAAAGTTGGGATGCAGCTGCACTGGGATGCCGAGTCGGTGTTGTAGCCACTTAGGAGAAAGGAGGTGGAACACGCCCCAGGTCATCAAGTTTTTGTTTTGTTTTTGTTAATCCTTACCTGAGGATATTTTTCCCATTGCTTTCTAGAGAGAGTGAAAGGTAGGGATGGCAGTGGAGGGAGAGAGAGACAGAGGAAAAGAGAGAGAGGGAGAGACATAGGGAGAGACATAGGGAGAGGGAAAAGGAGGGAGAGGGAGAGGAAGAGGGAGAAGAGAGGGAGAGGGAGAGGGAGAGGGAGAGACATAGGGAGAGGGAGAAGGAGGGAGAGGGAGAGGAAGAGGGAGAAGAGAGGGAGAGAGAGAGGGAGAGGGAGAGGGAGAGGGAGAAGAGAGGGAGAGACATAGGGAGAGACATAGGGAGAGGGAGAAGGAGGGAGAGGGAGAGGGAGAGAGAGAGGGAGAGACATGGGAGAGGGAGAGGGAGAGGGAGAGGGAGAGGGAGAGGGAGAGGGAGAGGGAGAGGGAGAGGGAGAGGGAGAGGGAGAGGGAGAGGGAGCATTTCAAAACAACTTACTAAATATAACACAAATTCATTATGCATCACTTTATTATGTTTCATGAAGACAGATCTATGAGGAAATCTGATGGGTTATTAAGATTTACTGAATAGCCACCTGAAATGGGTTGGGATGAACCAGGAGGAGTTTTTATATCACCTGAGAGCCTCTACCTTTTCGTATCTCCCTCCTCACTGATCTCTAAGGCAACTTAGTGCACATACTAGTAGCCTGCCTTCTTTATCTTCTTTATCTTCTCCTCTAAGATACTTCAGTTTCTTTTTGCAGATGAAATCTGAACTTCCTATCACAGACGCCCATAGAATCCTGACTTCCTTCATGGACATAACCCTTGGGGAACAATTCCTTTCATTGCTTCTTACGCTGCTAGACCAAAAGCCTAAACATAAGCCAGGGCCAGGACTTTCTTTGTTGAACATTGTATCCCTGCACCTCTTACAAGGCATGGTACATGCCAGAAGTTCTCAAATTTGTGATGAGTTATTGCTTTGTGACATGAAGCTCAATCTCCCTTCTCCAAAAGTGCTGAGGACTATAAGGCTGTTATGTATACAGTATATTGTGAAATACAGTAAAATTCCAGGTGCAATGTGGTGAGAAGCATGATTTCAAGGCAATTCACTTTTACCTTTCTGTCAACTCAGGTGTTTTTTGGATTCCCTGCAGGAGCCTCCTCCTCCCTTCCTGATGCTATCCGTGCACTTCCTTGGCTATGATATTCAAAGCCTAAGCAAAGATTCAACAGGCAGCCGGCAGCTCATTTCTCAAGGCCTCTTCTGCCTCCTGAGTGCTTCTTTCTCTGGTCTCTGTTTCTCTGACAACATGCATGATGCCAATCTTAATGAGAAATGCAGCTCTGTCTTCAGGTTCCACAAAAGCCCATTCACAGAAGGCAGCCCTGGACTCAGTGGAGCATCAAGTAGGTTTCATAGCAGATTCATTTAAATAACAAAATAAAATACACTGGGTATTTCCATTTTAAAAACATCCTTCCAAAGCACCAAGGCTTCCACTCATCTTTCCTGAATATTCTTTATTCTCTTGTCTTCCCTTTCTCTATAAACCACAAATCCATCCGCTCCCCATTCTAATGAAAAGCTACTTTGCCTTTTTTCTCTGAAGTCCTAGAACCAGCCAACATCAAGGCCAATGGGATCTTGATTTCTATCAGAGGCATGTATCAGGGAACTTTTGCCCAATAAAAGATAACTTACTCCCAAAGAGGAAACTGGTATTGGTTGTTAAAACAGTAACATTTTGCTGTACTAGTTCCATCCACACACACTACATCTGAAATCTGGGAACGTTTTGCATACGTGCAATTCAGTTTGGATTTGTAAACAAAAGTGCAGCCCAGTAATTACTGCTCGCTCCTTCCACAACCACTGGGCATGCGAAGTTCTCATTCAGAAAAAGCAGATCAGATTTCTCTTGACCCTTTCAGAACGTGGATCGCGGGTAAAGCTCAGAAAAACATGCCTTCACCACCACAGTAATTTGCAAGCATTCTGCTGAGAACTGTAGGAAGAAAGAGCCATGGAAGAATGCAAGTGCAAAATTCATTAACTGTCAAACCAGTAAGGACTTGCTGGGAATTTAAAATAACAAAAAGATGTGAATTACATCTCAACAGATTTATGGGGTACTTCCTCTGAGCATGCTGGAGCAATTTAGCCATCTTTCCTGAACAACTGATGTAGGTGATTCAGGACAACATTAAAAATACTCTTAACATTCCATTGAAGTATAAGGTCCATATAGCAGAGTGCAGAGACCTGGTTAGGTGGCCCTGTTGGTTGGAGCTTCATCAGTGCAGCAAAAGATTGCAAGTTTGAATCCCAGACAGGGCACATACCTAGGTTGCAGGTTCCATCTCTGGTATAAGCTTCATAAGGAAGGCAACTGATCAATTTCCCTCTTTCACTATCTCTCTCTCTCTCTCCCTCCCTCCTTGTCTCTCTTTCTCCCTTTTCCTCTTTCTTTAAAATCAATTTTAAAAAATATCCTCGAGAGGATTAAAAACGAAAGTGTACAGATCTTAAGTGCATAGCTCCATAGATTTTCACAAATTGAGCACACCTGTAACCAGCAGGTTTAAAGATCATCTGCTCATCTGCCCAGAAGCCCTCCCTGCCCTTCCAGTGCCTTCCATAAGGGCCATCAATCTGACTTTGACAGCTTCGGATAGACTTGTTCTGTCTGGTATTGAATGCTATTAGTGATGGAGTCTTACAATACACACTCTTTTGGCCTGGCTTCCTTAGCTTAGAATGTTCATGAGATTCCTCTCTATGATAATGATTTAATATTATCATCATTACTAGGGGCCTGGTGCATGAAATTCGTGCACTGGGGGTGGGTGGTCCCTCAACCCAACCGGGCCACTCTCCCATACTGGGAGCTCTCAGGGGATGTCCAACTGATGGCTCACCCCCAGCCTGCCCAAGGCCAAAAGCCTCTGGTGAGGCTTTTGGCCTTGGGCACCCAGCTATCACCCTGCTCAGGTCAGCCCTGGCTGCTTGCGACCACCCGGCCCTGGGGGCTGGGCGCTCGCCACCACCACCATTTCATCTCCATCCCCAGGGCTCGGCCTGCACGCCACTTGGCCCTGCCCCTGCTCCTGATTGGCTGGTAGCATAGCCAATCAGGAGCCAAGGTACAGTCAAATTTGCATGTTTCTCTTTTATTATATAGGACTAGTGGCCTGGTGCATGAAATTCGTGCATGGGGGAGGGGGATCCCTCAGCCCAACCTGCTCCCTCTCACATACTGGGAGCCCTTAGAGGATGTCCAACTGATGGCTCACCCCCAGCCTGCCCAAGGCCTAAAGCCTCACCAGAGGCAGGCAGGTGAGCCAGAGGCTTTAGACCTTGGGCACTCAGCCATCTCCCTTCTCAGCTCAGCTCCAGCTGCCTGTGACCACCCGGCCCCAGGGGCTGGGCGCTCACCTCCACTCCCGCACCCCAGCCGCTTGCCCCCTCTCCTGGCCGCCTCCTGAGCTCACCACGCCTCCCCCCCAGGCTGCCTCCAAGATTGGGCGGTGGTGCTCCTGTGCTCGCCGCACCACCCCTCCCCGGCCACCTCCAAACTCAGGCAGCCAGGGCAACATGGTGCTCGCTGCCACTACTGCTTCGTCTCCACCCCCGGGGCCCAGCCCTCACGCCACTTGGCCCCGCCCCTTGGCCCCACCCCCTGCTCCTTATTGGCTGGTAGCATAGCCAATCAGGAGCCAAGGTACAGTTACATTTGCATGTTACTCTTTTATTAGATAGGATTATTTAACTAGAAGCCTGGTACATGGATTCGTGCACTGGTGAGGTCCCTTGGCCTGGCCTGCAGGGATAGGGCTGAAACTGGCTCTCCCACATACCCTGAGGGGTCCCAGATTGCAACAGAGTGATTCTTGGATGACACCCCCTGGAATCAGGCTCCCTTCTCTCTGGTTCCAGGTGTGTCACCCAAAAACCACAGCTGCCAAATCACAGCAGCTCAGCAGCTCCTGTGTTGAATGTCTACCCCCTGGTGGTCAGTGCACATCATAGCTTCTGGTCAAAAGATTGGTCTGTTGCTTAGGCTTTTACATATATACTAGAGGCCCGATGCACGAAATTTGTGCACAGGGGCATGGGGTGTCCCTCAGCCCAGCCTGCGCCCTCTCCAATCTGGTACCCCTCGAGGGATGTCCTACTGTCCTTTTAGGCCTGATCTCAATAGGATTGGGCCTAAATGGGCAGTCAGATATCCTTCTCAAAATCCAGAACTGCTGGGTCCAAACTGCTCACCTGCCTGCCTCCCTGATTGCCCCTAACCGCTTCTGCCCACCAGCCTGATCACCCCCTAACCACTCCCCTGCCAGCCGGATTGATGTCTAAATGCTCCCCTGCCAGCCTGTTTGCCCTCAATTTCCCTCCTCTGCCTGCCTGGTCACCCCTAACTGCCCTCCCTTGCAGGCCTGGAACCTCCCAACAATCTTCCCGTGCTGGCCATCTTGTGGTGGCCATCTTGTGTCCATGTGGGGCCAGCCTCTTGTTTGTTGGAGTGATGGTCAATCTGCATATTACTCTTTTATTAGATAGGCTAGATGCCTCATGCATGGGATGGGGGCCAGCTGGTTTGCCCTGAAGGGTGTCCCGGATCAGGGTGGGGGTTCCCTTGAGGTGTGGGGCGGTCTGGGTGAGGGGCCTATGGTGGTTTGCAGGCTGGCCACGCTTCCCCAAACAACCCAAGCAGAGGCCCTGGGGTCTGGGATTAATTTATTTTCTGCAATTGAAACTCTGTAGCCTGGAGCAGAGCCAAGCCTTCTGCTCACTCTGTGGCAAGAGCCATTTGTGTTTCGGTTTATTTAAATTCTATAATTGAAACTTTGTAGCCTAGAGTGGAGGCCTAGGCACTAGGGCTGCAGAAGCTTGGCTTCCTCCATCACCTGGGCAACCCCAGCCTCTTCTCTCTCCAGCTCTGTGGCTGCCACCATTTCTGTTGGGAATTATGTATCTTCTATAATTGAAACTTTGTAGCATTGAGTGGAGGCCTAGGCCAGCAAGGGCAGGCAGAAAGCTTGGCTTCCTCCATTGCCAGAGAAACCCAAGCCTCCCTCCTGTTCTCATTGGCCGCAGTCATCTTGATTGGGGTTTATTTGCTCCTGATTGGCTTTGTGGGCATGGCTTGTGGGTGTATCAGAGGTATGGTCAATTTGCATATTACTATTTTATTAGATAGGATATATATATATATATATATATATATATTTAACTTAATACTGAAAATAGCATTTTTGAACTGCAACACTGAATTCGTTCTGTTAGAACATATTTTTCTTTTTCTAATTGTTTCTATTTAACTCTTACTTTAGAAGAAAATGATTAAAAATTACAGAAAACAGCCTTAGCTGGTTTGTCTCAATGGATAGAGCATTGACCTGTGGACTAAAAGGTTCTGGGTTTGATTCGGTCAAAGATATGTACCTTGGTTGCAGATTCTTCCCCAGCCCGGGCCCTGGTCTGGGCTCGTACAGGATGCAAACAATTGATGTGTTTCTCTCACATCAATGTTTCTCTCTGTCTTTCCTTCTCTCTTCTACTCTCCCTAAAAATCAATGGAAAAATATCCTCTGGTGAGGATTAACAAAACAACAAAAAACCCCACAGAAAATATAGAACATCTAGAACACACACACACACACACACACACACACACACACACGAACACACACACGAACACAAACACACACACGTTGGACCAGTTCCTATTCAGTGAAATCTAGCATAACAAATGGTCCAGCCTAGATCTCCCTGTTGTTGGACAACTGGAAGCTCAAAGAATAACAAGCTTCCTTCCCCCACCAAGACCATATAGATTGAGAGACAATTTCATCAAAAGAGATGCTGTTACCAGAAACATGGGGCTGTATGGTCAGATTGGGTAGGATAAAAGTATACGGACGCTACAGTATACCATGCTCAGTGCAAAATGTAGCTAGTCTACAGATGATTTCTTAGTTTGTGTCGTACAACAATAACAGAGTGGGTTAGGATGTTTCCACGTGGTATAAATACATGGCGGGATTTACAGAAGGCTTGGCCTGGTTCCAATTTGATAGGCTAGGAAGTTAAGCATGGCTCCACGATATCTATAGAGAGAGGAAGGTCAGCTGTGTGCTGCTGGACCAAAGCTCAGGAAGGTTAGGCACTTGTGGGCAACACCCCCAGCACTGAGTAAGGCTCAGTGCCTGACTAGCTTCCCTGTATTGGGATGTGTCAACAGGAGTGGGAGTCTGAGCAGGTCTACTGGAGACATGCATCCCGGCTTTCCAGCTGGCAGCTGAGTTCCACCTCTAACTCCCCTGCCTCAGGAGAGCCTGCCATCTCCGGGAAATGACAGCCTGGACTGGGCGGGTGAAGGGGTGAGAAGCATGAACAGAGTTCTCTGGTATAGTCATTCCTGATAACGATAGTCCTTAATTGATACAATCACTGCACAACACAGGCTGCTATGTGTCCACATTTTCTGATGACCAGGTTAGGCTGGCCTTTTAATGGATGTTGTTGCACATTTTTTGATGCAGTTAACTGGTAATATGTGGATCCCTATAGTACAGTGGGTTTTTGGTACTGACTTGGATTCTTAAGTCATTGTTTCCTGGGCATTTAGAGTGGAAGATTAACATAAAGAATGTCCCTGATACCATGCTAATTATAAGAATTGTGGGGTGGGTCATACAATATCTAAAGAATGGCTAATCCCCATTCATTTCTACACTTAATGTGATTGACAGGGTAATAGATAATTTTATGTGTCAACTTGGCTAGGCCATAATACCTAGATATTTGGTCAAGCATTATTCTAGATGTTTCTGTGAAAGTATTTTTCAGACAAGATTAACATGAAAGCCAATAGACATTGAGTAAAACAGGCTATTTGTATAAAATAGATGGGCCTCATCCAATCAATTGAAGGCCATAGGGGAAACACACACACACACACACACACACACACACACAATCTAACTTTTCCTAAAAAAGAAGAAATCCTGCTGGCAGGTTTCTTTTGGACTTGAGCTGCAGCATCAACTCTTCCCTGGGAATATGACCTGCCAGCCATCCTTAAGATTTTGGACTTGCCAGCGCCCACAATCTCATGACCCAATTCCTTAAAATCAAAATCTCTCTCCTCTCTCTCTGACTTTGTCTTTCTATTTTATATTGGTCCTATTTTCTGGAGAACCCTGATTCAGAGACAGAAACTACAAAATATTGAGAGCTCATCTAAGAATTCCATGAGATTAACTTTATTTCATGCCTAAGAGTTAGTTGCTGCTGTTAGTCTAATTTGACAGATAAGCTGTAGCTAGAAAGAAAACACCTTGTCCAAGGTCTTACAGATAGCCAGTGTCAGACCTGCATTACAATTATCAGATATGTGCCTCCAAATTTTAAACTCACTTTCCTACAGTGTCCCATTGCCTTTCAAAAACTCAACACATTTCTGACTCTTATTTATCCTCTTTACACCTGACCACCTGCCTGGCCATAGCAAGAGCAAATTCCGCTGCTCTCTCCTCTCCACAAGCATTCGGAACACCAGGGCATTCTTCCCAGCTGCAAAGCTGGCCTGGAGTCTGTTCACACAGCCTGGCGATAATAGAGATCCCAGAAGCTCTGGCTTCACTGACAACAGCAGAGGCAAAAGAATGCAAAATAGAAGCAGTGAATACTTTCCAGAGGAAACTGGGCTCCTTGCTTCTGCAGACCTTGCTTGACCTTCTGAGCGAGGGCTGGATGTGGGAATATGGCTGAGAAAAATTGAGGTGCCCTAAACTGTTATGGAAACATGAGCAGGTTTTAGGAGTATTATATTTTCCTCACCTCTCCCTGTAAGTTCTCACAAGTTATCTACACTAGTTTGTGGAGTCATTCATTTATTTACTCATCCGATAAATATGATTTTTAAGTATGCATCCTTTGTCACATGACATACTCAGTGCTGGAGATGATGGAGAATAAGACAACCCTACGTACTAGTGGCTAGAGTCTGTATTTCTGGGGAGGGATGCAGGTGGATAGCCAGGCAATCCCAATGGACTGAAAAGGGAGCTATGGAGGAAAGAAGTATACTATGAAAGCACAGAGAGACCATAGAAACAAACTCTATTCCATGTGAGTCAGGGAAGACTTTCTGGAGGAGATGGCAGCTAAGCCAAGACCTGATGAAGAAATGGGAATCTCTCAGTTCTGAGAGTGAGTAGACAAGGTGCTGAAGCTGCAGGTCTAGATATGAGCATACCTGTGGAGGTTTCAAGGAATTCAAAGTTGCTCAGTGTGACTTAGGAGACCTAACAAGGGTGAGGCAGCATAGGATATCAGGAGATGACACCCGGGGTGAACTGCTCAAGGCCCATTCAGGAAATCAGAAAATGATGCTGGGCTGAAGAAGCATAAGAAGAGAGGACATGAGGGAAGCATGAGGGGAACACAATTTGCTTTTCTCACCCACAGATGCTGGTATGAGTTTGGCTTCCGTTCTTCACTCACAGGCCTCCCTGCACAGCAGCAGACTTCTCACCCATCAAAGGAGAAGAACTCTTCCCTGTCTACCCCACAAATAGTCATGAAGACCACGCCAACATGTGGCTGGGGAATGACTATACTTCCTGACCCACTCTCTCTGGGGAGGTCCCCAGCTCAGAATGGTGATACCAAACACTGAGAGGTTTTATTCTTCAGAGGCCAAGAGATTGGAACACCTCAACTTTTTGACCTGCTGAGCCAGGCCACTGGCCTCCCAGAGTCATTCTGCCTTGAACCTACCAGGACTCTGGCCATGTGGAATTCCAAAAATGAGACCAAAAAAAGCAAGGGAGGGAGGGAGGGAGGGAGGGGGAAAGGAAGAAAGGAAGGAAGGAAGGAAGGAGAAAAGGAGGGAAGGAGAAAGGGAGGGAGGAAGGAAGGGAGGAAGGGAGGGAGGAAGGGAAGGAAGAAGACAGGAAAGGGTGGGAGGAACTGAGGGAGGGAGGGAAGGAGGGAGAAAAAGGAGGGAGGAAGGAAGGAATGGAGATAGAAAGTCCATCCACTGGTCTATACATTTGTTTCCCACCCCATGCCCAACAGTAAAGGTGAATGGGAAAGACCTGAGCCCTGGGTGTGATTTTCAGCATCTATGGCTGTGCCCAGGTTGCTCCCACTATCTGGACCTCACCTTTTTGAGGATTTTCCTGAATTCTTCTGCATGCATTTTTAGGCCTCTCTCCTTGGAAAGGTTTTCCTCATCTGGAGCAGCTGGAGCTGGGATCCCTCCTCTATGTGCCCACAGAAAACTTCAGCTCCAAGGTCATTTAACCTCTATGAACTGCTCCTTGAACTCCGAGTCAATAACAGTCTCATGTACTTCTTGAATTAATCTCTTAAGTATCTATTTACTTCATCACTGTATACTACTCCATTGTATCACTCCCGTATTGCACAGGATCATGTTTTTAGAGTGACCTTTTCCAAAAAACTGTTCAAAGTAAACAAGCAAAATAATAAGAAACAACAAACCAAACTGCGCTTATAAAACCCCAAAGAAAAATCTGACCACTCCCTAAACTAAAGTGAGAGGCGAGGCATGGTGTCAGATATAAACATGTCTGCCATTTCTAACTGCCAAATCGATTACTTTGGAAATCGCTAACCCCCCACTCCAAGAGGCCACGTGGCTCATCTTTCCACATAACTTCCCTGTGGAGTCCCGGTGGCCCTGCTGAGGGTCCTCCCGGGAGAGCATGCCACATCCTCTGAACCAGACCAGGCCTGGCATCCCCACTGCTGGGCATGCTGTGAAAGTCCACTAGTTTTTCCTAGTACATAGCCAGCCCTCTCCTGAGAACTCTGGTTATGACACTTGATGTGTCACCTGCTTAGAATCCCTGTTCCTTCTCCTTCCTGGGAATCAGTGTAAGAAAAAAGGCAGGTTTTGCATGCACATAGGGCTGGACTGTCCTTCCTCTGCAGGATGACGTTAGACACCCATCCTTGCAAAAAATGTGCCCTTAGCTTCTCTGCTTCCTTTGGAGGGTCTCTAACCTGGTGACTCAGGAGTGATTTGCTTCCCCACAGAGTCTCAAGTAGTGCAATATGTCTACCTGTACATCCAATTTCCAAGGCACCTATTATGTTCCTGTCCCTCATCAGAGAAACTGCTCCTGGCATGTGCCCTGATGAAGAAGAGGAAAAACAAGAATTTAATCTCTGGCATGTATCCCACCCCATTAAAATTTATGAGTCCGTATTGTAACGATCCAGTTCTTTGCCAGGTTGTATCATTAAACTGCAGATTTATTCAGAGCAGGAATTATATCTCATTTGTAGCCATGAGGTATTATATCTTATTTCTACTCACGCAAGCCATTTCTAAGATAAAGCCCAATTCCACATTGGACTGTCATGATTTACTTATTGTTTAAGGGAAAAAAAGAATGACTGACTGTGATGACCTGCTTGAGTCCTCTCTCAGTGCCATTTTCAAAATAAAAAAAAGGCCCTTTATCTGTGGCCACCAGAATTATATTCCTGAAAAAGACTTTGAGGTTTTCCTTTGATAAGTTTACTTATACTTATCTGGCTTTCTGGCTATCTTCCATTCAGAAGCAATACTATTAGATTTATGTAATAACAATGCGAATGGAAATGCTATGAGCAAAGACCCTACTGAGCCCCAGGATGGAAAGGCCGATCACAAAGAAAAGTTGCCAACACCTATTTAACAATCCTAAGTAAAAGTGACAGCAAAACCTCCCACCTAAGTGCCTGCTTATCAGCAAGGGACTGAGTGAACACACCGGTTCTGGCTCCGACTCTGCCCCCAACTCACTGAGTGACCTTGGATACCTCTCTGTCCCTCTCTTTGGGCCTAAGACTCCTCTTCTCTAAAAAGTGGTGGCATGAGTACATCATCTCCATGCTCACTTGGAAAACTGTGTCTCTATTTACACAGTTTCTTGACGCTCAGATGGGCTGCTACCTAAAATTAGAGGCGACATGTTGTTCTGGCTCACATGTCCCTCCCTTCATCATTCACCCTCATGTGATCACTTGGCCAGGGGAGGCTCAGTAACTAGTTGCCAGCATGTTGTATCCCCAGAGGAATGCGGTTACTTGATAGAGGATACTTGGAATTTTCAAAATCCTGAATGGTGGCTATTTACTGCTCTCTAGTGGTTCAAAGAGGCTTCTGCAGATGGCCAAAGAAAACTCTCGGAGATGTATCAATCGCTAGGTACATAGCAGATTATCAGCAAAAAACAATTCTTTTTCTTTTGTTGTTGTTGTTAGGCCTTTTCCATTTTAAGATGCTCATAATATAAAGCAGAATCCCTGAGAAAGGTAGATACAGATAGCTTACATGCGTTTGGTGGAGAACTTATACATCATGTATGCCAATTGGTACTCATAACCTCCCTCTGTTGCGATAGATATACCATATTCTGTTTTATAGATGAATAAATGAAGCCTGATGAACTAGTTGCTTCTGCGATTTTTTTACTCTGAAAAGCTTCTCTGCTTAATAACTCTTCAGCGATGGGCCTTTAAAGCCAGGTTTGATTGTCCCAATACCTCTTCTTTAAAATAAATAAATAATATAATCCTATAAAAAAGAAACATGCAAATTTGATCATACCTTCCCTATGCTACCAGCCAATCAGGAGTGGGGGGCAGGGCGAGCTGTGCGAGTGCCTGGCCCCTGGGGCAGAGATGAAGCAACAGCGGTGGTGAGCACTCAGCCCCTGGGGCGGAGATGAGGCGGTGGTGGCAGCGAGGCACTCCGGCCAGAGCAGAGAAGACTGAAGGCTCCAGCAGGAGTGAAGCCTTCAGCCGCCCAAAGCAAAAACGGAAGGCAACAGCCAGAGGGAAGGCCTGGGTCCCAGGTTCCAGAGGAAAACTGGTCCTGGCAGCCAGGGGAAGGAAAGCCTATTGCATGAATCTTCATGCAATGGGCCTATAATCCTATATAATAAAAGAGTAATATGCAAATTGGCCCTAAAGGGGAAACAACTGGTCGCTGTGATGTGCACTGACCACCAGGGGGCAGATGCTCAGCAGAGGAGCTGCCCACTGGTGCTCCATGCACTCCCATAGGGAGCCCCACTCAACCACAAGCTGGACCCAAGGCCTCTCCCACCTCCTCAGCAGTGCAACACTAAGGATGTCTGACTGCTGGCTCAGGCCTGATCCCCTGGGGAGCTGGCCTAAGCTGGCAGGTGAATATCCCCCAAGGGCTTCCAGGCTGTTAGAGGGCACAGGCCAGGCTGAGAGACCCTCTGCCACCCACCCCCAGAGTGCACAAATTTTTGTGCACTGGGCCTCTAGTATAATATAATCCTATCTAATAAAAGAGTAACATGCAAATGTGAGCGTACCTTGGCTCCTGATTGGCTATGCTACCAGCCAATCAGGAGCGGGGTGTGTGGCTGGGGACATGACACAGCAAGCTCATGCTGGTGCCCGCAGGGAATGAAGCACTTCATGCCAGCAGGGGCGGGAAATGAAGCAAACCCCAATTTTAATTCTCCACTTTCACGCAAGTCATTTTGTCAGTGCTTCACACCACCGCCAGCTGGGAATGCTTCACTTCCCGCTGGTGGGGCGGGGAATGAAGCACGGACCACGGCTCTGCGCACGGTGCTTTCCAGGGCCTAGCAAGTGGGAGAGGCTTGATCCTTGAGGCGTCTGTGGTGCGGGGAGGGCTGGGCCAGGACAACACCATACTTTCAAAACAAGTTGTTTCCCACTTAAATATCCTCTGATGAATATCTTTAAAAACAAAGTACATATTCAGCCATTGTCACACCTTGAAAAGTTAAGGTAATTCCTTAATATCACCTAATATCCACTGTACGTTCAAATGTCTTTGTTTCAGAGATGGCTTTTACTGTTGGTTTGCCCCCTCTGGAGGCTACCTAAGGTCTTATTTCAGTCCTGATGTTGGGCTGCTTCCCCCGAACATAAGTTCCCAATGCACTTCCAGCCAGACTTAAAGGGAACTTCTATTTTTAAGGCATTGCCATAACCAGTGCCTGCCAGGTCCCTGTGAAAGCACTACTCCTTAGATCTGGGATACTGGGAGCTGAAGCAGAGAGGCTGTGAGGCCCAGCTCACCCAGGATGCTGGCCCCCCATCACTCCCTCCCAATTATCCTGGCCCAGCCTTCCCTATGCATACCTGCTCACGGAGAGCGTGAGGTGGTCCTGGCAGCAGGATGGGAGGCCTATACCCTCCCCCAATCCAGAGGGGCTTGACAGGGGACCTCAGGCCTGGACCCCCACCCCAGAACCAGGACAGAGGACCTGAGGCCATGTCCTCCACCCAGTGGGGCTTGACGGGGGACCTCAAAGTGTACTTCCCATCCTGGTGCTGGGCTAGGGGACCTCTGGCTGCTCCCCCTATTGGGCAGGGCTTGACAGGGGACCACAGGTCATGCCCCCCACCCAAAGGGCTTGACAAGGAACTTCAAGGTGTGCTTCCCGCCCTGGTGCTGGGTTAGGGTACCTCGGGCTGCTCCCCCCACCCCAGCTCCAGGCTGGGGAACCTCAGGCAATGCCTCCCACCTGCCACAGCTTGGTAGGGGACTGCAGGCCACACACCCAAGCCGGCAGGGCTTGACAGGGGACCTCAAGGTGCACTTCACGTCCCGGTGCTGGGTTAGGGGACCTCAGACTGTTTTCTCCACCTGGCAGGGCTTGTCAGGGGACCTAAGGTCATGCCCCTACCCAGCGGGGCTTGTCAGGGCATCTCAGGTTGTGTCTCCCACCTGGTGGGACTTGATGGGAGACCTCAGGCCACGCCCCCCCATCCTGGAGCTGGGCCAGGGGACCCGAGGATGCCCCCTGCCCTGTGGAGCTTGACAAGGATTGGACTGGCAGGGTCTGGATCTACCCCAATGTGTGTGGTGAGGTGGGTCTGGGTCTCACATGATTTTGAGGCACATGTGAGTGAATGGGGACTTGACTCTGGGTCCGTGGTGTGCCCCAGACTTTGACAAGAAGAAGGTTTTTATATACATTTTAATAATTTTCTTTAGTCTCTGTTACTTCTATTATAGAGAAAGAGCAAATAGCAATATTAAATTATTTCCTCTAATTAATACCCTTTTAATGTGCACAAATTTCATGCACCAGGCCACTAGTATAATATAATATAATATAATATAATATAATATAATATAATATAATATAATAAATATAATACATTAGAGACTCAGTGCACGAAATTTGTGGGACTGATTCCTGTGGGCCAAAAGCAGCAGTCGGACATCCCTTTCACAATCTGGAACTGCTGGCTCCTAATCGCTCACCTGCCTGACAGGCTGATCACCCCCTAACCACTCCCCTGCCAGCCTAATTAACACCTAACTGCTCCCTTGCTGGCCTGATCGCCCCCAACTTCCCTCCCCTGCTGGCGTGATTGGCCCTAACTGCCCTCCCCTGCAGGCCTGATCTCACCCCCAACTGCACTCCTCTGCCAGCCAATTTGGTTCTGATTGGTCAGCTTCTATGCAGTCAGCGTCAAAATCTCTGCCTCCTAGGCAGTTCCTCACAGTTGACCCAGATTTGGTTCTGATTGGTCAATTTCTATGCCAATCAGCATCTCTGGGCCTATCAATGGGGCTTGATCAGAAAGGCAGGGCTGATCAGCAGCCCTGGTGGAGGCCTGGAGAGAAATGAAGGCACAGCTGCTGACCAGGCCTGGAGCTAAAAAGAGAGGCAGTGCTGATCAACAGCTTCCACAGAGGCTTCAGATCAGATCCTGCTTCTCTCTTCATGCCTCTCTCTGGGCCTGATTCGCAGCTCCTCAGCAATCAGTGCTGGGTCACTGTGCCTGCAGCCGTAGCAGTTAATGCTGGGTCACCATGGCAACTCAACACTGACTGCAGATGTTGTTGAAAATGTGACGGACCCAGGGTTTATAGATATTAGGATATATATATAGATCGATTGATTTCAGAGAGGAAGTGAGAGAGAAATAGAAACATCAATGATACGAGATGGTCTTAGGTGACCCTGCTAGCAGTTCTCAACCTGTGGGTTATGCTGTAGAGCCTAAGACTATTGGGAAACACAGATATTTACATTACGATTCATTAACAGTAGCAAAATTAGTTATGAAGTAGCAACAAAAATAATTTTATGGTTGGGGGTCACCACAACAGGAGGAACTGTATTAAAGGGTTGAGGCATTAGAAAGGTTGAGAACCACTGGGCTGGAACCTAGTCACATGACCACTCCCAGTTGGTATTTTAATTGGATTATTAGGTAGTCACACCTAAGCAGTTATTTGCTGAGTGTCCTCTCTATATGATTTCATTTGCCCCTCAGAACAGTCCCTTTTAAGAACACATTCTGACTTGTAGGTGTCAGATACGGTTTCCATTTTCTAGAACTACAAGTGATGGATGAGTTGGGTGTGGAACTGACATAAAGGCTGCCTATTCCAGTGCTCTTTCAGATACTCTCTTTTTCAAACTCTCTCTGAGAAGGTCTTTACTAAAAGGTCACATCATCATTTGGATCAGCATTTTAATAATGCTCTGGAATCAGGTGATCCCACAAGGCTGAGAGCAGAGAGAAGCAGAGCATAACCTAGAGCTCATGAGTAGCTTCAGAAAGCTCACCTCACCCTGACTGTGTGCAGGTTTTGTTATCTTTCTCCCTACCTTACCTGGTGTTCTGTAGCTCTTAAATTTAGTAAGCAATCATCAGAACCAGCAGAGAGCCTTTTGAAAAGACATCACTTCTGAATCCCACCCAGGGAGTCTCTGCTTCAGAAGACTTAGATGGAAACACACTGCTCTCCTTTGTATACGACTTTGCAGGTCTGTGATCCCGAACTGGCTTGTATTTTCTGGACACATAAGCTTTGTCAGGCCCCTTCGGATTGCTTTGTGAATGCACAGCCTCACTGAAGCCTAGTATTTGTGTGAGATAGATAGCATTTTATATTCTCATTTTCCAGGAAATGCAATTGAGGCTTATAAGGTAGAGTCACTGGACTCAGGGCGCACGGCTAATGGTGTTTGCAGGATTCGAACTCAGGTCAGTCTGACTCTAAAACCTGTAGATTTTTTCATTCAGATATGTTGTCGTGTCTTGGACTTTTAAGGAGGAAGAACATATTTGAGTCATGCCAGAATCGTTTCTCACCGGGAACCCCCCAGACCTCATGCTGACCAATAAATGCCAACACAAATCCTCAATCACCATTTCCCAGCAGTTCCTGCCCCTGGGCTTTCCCAGACCTGTCCTGATGACCCCCAAAGACCTCATAAATGCCATCTATGCAAACAAAATGGACACAGGTTAAAGGAGGGCAAAGGATGGATGGAAACAGTGAGCCAGGCTGGAAAATTATTGTTTCAAACTATTTTCAGTTGGTACATGGTGATTTTTCCCTTGGGAATTTTTCCTCCTCCTTTTTTAAAATTCAGGTTTATTTTCAGTGAAATTCAGGACACCTGTATCTGATTCATTCACATTTATCTCATTAGCAGAGAGTTGTCACAGAAGCAGGCTCCAAGGCGCCTCTAGCGGTATACTATGGAATCAGGCTCAGTCTGAAATGCTGGGGAACATGGCTTGTGAGAAGCATACAGAATACAGATGAAATGGTGTCACACCTTCCAATTCAAGACACACACCCCTGTTTAGTTTTCTGCTTATTTTAGGCAGCTCTGATGGTCTTCACGGTCATTTTGTAATCAGGCTTACATACAAATCTATAACTATCTTAGGGTCCTTCTGTCTATCCACAAAGATGCTCACATTTCTCTCATCCTAAAACACAAAACAGATAAATTGTCCCCAAACAACAAGATCACGATGCACAATGCCCTTTCCCACTTCCACACCCCCCTCTCCACTGGCCACCACCAAGGGCATTTCCATACAAACGTCTCAGAACTTTGCACTCTGCACTTCACCTTCACTTTATTTTTCACTCTTCTGCTGTCTACGGTGCCTCCTGAACTTGGTCAAGACCTTCTAATGAAAGTCACCTATTATCTGCCCAACGCAATTCTTATGTTGTGTTACTACTTGATTAGTGTCTCCATTGCATTTGCTGCTCTTTATAGCTCTTTAATTCCTCATACACTCTGCTGTACTGGTTTCCGTCCATCCTCCCTGACCTTTCCTCCCTTCTTTTTGTCACATACGCCTCGAACCTTTCTTTTTTAAAATATATTTTATTGATTTTTTTTACAGAGAGGAAGGGAGAGGAATAGAGAGTTAGAAATATCAATGAGAGAAAAACATCGATCAGCTGCCTCCTGCACACCTCCTACTGGGGCTGTGCCTGCAACCAAGGTACATGCCCTTGATCGGAATTGAACCTGGGATCCTTCAGTCCACAGGCCGACACTCTATCCACTGAGCCAAACCGGTTAGGGCTAGCTTTTCATATTCCTAAAAAATTATGCAATATGCCCTCCTCCTGAAATCTCTGATTGAAAGTTCTAGAGCCAGAATGTCTGGGTTTAAAGCCCACTGAGCCATTCCCAAACTGTGTGACCTTGGGTAAACTTCTTAAGTCTCTCCATACTTCAGTTTCCTCATCTGGAAACCAGGGGAAATTACAGGTCTTACTTCACAGGGTTGACATAGGGATTAAATTAATTTATTACACATAAAAGTATTCAAATAGCACCTAATATAACTATTCAACAGATTTTAAGTGCTAAGAGCAGTGCTAAACACATTCTAATGATCTCTAAATGTTTATATAGTTGAATTAATAATGCATGATATTATATTCTAAGGAAATCATTATAATGCTTTTCAAATTATTTTGGCCTGCATATCTCACTCTATAGGTGACAACATCTATGCATATAGATATAAAAATATCCATATGGTTTTACTTATGTGCATATACCAAAATATATAACCTAAGGTTAAACCACTGCCTAATAACGTCATAAAAGGAAAAACAATAAAAAATAATTTAACACTAAAACAAGAAAGCTGCAGTGGTTCTATAAATATTAGAAAAAATAGAGTATTACCAGAGGAACAGAGAGGCATTTTGTAATAATAAATGGTTGATTCATTACAAATAAATGAACTCATATATGTGTATACACATTAAAGTATTACTTCATTTTTTAAACATATTTCACTGATTTTTTACAGAGAGGAAGGGAGAGGAATAGAGAGCTAGAAACATCAATGTGAAAGAGACATCTCTCAGCTGCCTTTTGCACACCTCCTATTGGGGATGTACCCACAACCAAGATACATTGGTTGATCGGAATCGAACCTGGGACCTATCAGTCCGCAGGCTGACATTCTATCCACTCAGCCAAACCAGTTAAGGCTATATTACTTCCTTTAATGTTAATTATCTTTTCTCTGCATTGTTAAAAAGAACTGGACAAAAATATTAGTGCCACTATAAGAGATTTAAACATTGTCAATCACCCCTGGTCTAACTTACACAGAAAACTACATCCAACAACTGCATAATATAGTTTCTCTACAACTTCATGTGGAATATTCACCAAGTCAGGGAATAGGATGGGTCGTAGGAAACCTCAGTGATCTAGAAAAACATTGTTTCCTTGTGATTGTATTCATTAATCTCAACACAACTAAATTTCAACATGATAAAAAATTATCTTGCAATATGTCTTATATATGGAAATTAAAAAGTGCACTTCTATTTTTTTTACAGATAAATTCTACATAACTTACAAGTCAATGAAAATATAATTAGGAAATCTAGAAATTTTTGTCAACTGAATGATATTGAGAAAACACATGATGAAATTGTTGGAATACATTTAAAGCTGTGGGTAGAGAAAAAATATGTTTTAAAGGAATAAATTTGACAAGTAATATGGTGTAAGTTTCAGTGGTATAGTATGTTACTTTGATACTCTTATTATTGTAATGATTGCTGGTGTAGTGATACATAATTATAGTACAATATTGCTGTCTATATTACACTATGCATTAGATCTCTATGGCTTACTTACTACTCACTATAAGCTTGTACCCTTAAACACGATCACTTTTATTTCTCCATCCCTAGTAACCACCATTTTATTCTCTATTTTTGTGGAGGATTCTTTTGAAGGAGGTGTTCAAATGCCTATATTAGAAAAGAAAAATGTTTTGAAATCAATTACCTGAATTTCCTCTAGGAAACAAATAAACTAAAAATTACCTCACCTCAAAAGTACTGAACTAGAAACTTTGAAAATGATGTTCAACAATTTGTGCTTGAAAGCCCTCTAGGCAGTTCTGATGCATGCTAATCTTTGGTAATGACTCTCTTAAACAAATTGAATTTACTGACAAAAATATTCCCATAGGAAACTACAGTCCCAGCAGTTATTAATGGTGAATTCTATTAGATAGTAAAGGAGGCACAATCTTTCAGAAAATTAGGGAGAACACTACACCACCACTTTTATGAGGCCATTATACTGAGACAAAAACCTAAAAAAAATATTCTAAGTAAAAAATAAATACAAAAGACAGTCCAGTATCTCTCATAAACTTAGGAGAACAATCCTGAACAGAATATTAATAAATTGAATCCAATAATATATAAAAAGGATTGATAGTTGTCCCAGGATGTAACTTCATTTTCATATTTTAAAAATCAATGAATCTAATTAAAGTAAAAGAGAAAAAATATATCTTAATAAATTCCAAAATAATAACTTGAAAATTCTCACTATCGATTCATCATAAAAAACTTTTAACAATCTAGAAATAGAAAGGGAATTTTATCAAATCAAAAAGCATCTTCAATGAACCATGAATAAGCACATAACATTTCTCCAAAAATAATGAGCTGCCACTGAGAGAATAGAAATACCAAATCCTGCTGAGATTGGGAAGTGACTAGCCTCTAATATAATTTTGGTGGAAGTGTAAAATCACACAGCTTCCTTAGGGGAAACAATTGATATTTTCTTATAAAATTAAATAGACTTGTGCTGTGTGATCTGGCAATTCTAAGTATTGGGCTAAGGGTAATGGAAATCTAAGTTTACAAAATGACTTGTAGAAAGTGTTCAAAGAAACCTTATCTATAGTAGCCCAAAATTAGAATGGATAAGCAAATTGTGGTATATTCACATAATGGGATAATAACAATGAATTTCTCATACACTCAGCCATGTTACAAAAGAGAATGCCCCATGTGACTCATTTATATGAATTCCTAGTATAGGCAAAGCTAGTCTGTGTTGAAAAGAAATTAAAAAAAAAAACCACCTCAGAGCAGTCATGCCTCTGAGTGATTCTTCAATTGAGAAGTGGCTGGAGGGAAAATTGTAGGTTGATAGTTACATTCTATAGATAGGTATGTCTGTTGCATGGGTAGATGCATTTGTTAAATCCATTGGAATTGAATTCTGCATCCCCAAGAATTTAATTTTATCTTCTAACAAACTGCAATAAAAAATGTCTGTATGGTTCTCTGAGTTGTCAGCCAAACTCCTTGTTTAGTTGATGTTCAATGGCAAAAATGATGATTAAAGTCTCTCTATAAGGCAAGATACTGAATGCAGCATTGTAAGGCTCTGCAAAGCCTCCCCATTTATTGTATTTAACTCTGTGTGTGGCTTTTGCTGTCGTAAAGCCAATATCAATATTTATCTGTAACTTGGGAAGCCATGTTCTTGCCAGAAATGTGTAAGAATTACTTTCCTCTTGCAATAACTGGAATAAGTCTTACCAACAATTTTTGAAAATGAATGAGTGGAACATTAATTTCCTGATAACTCAACACCCAAGACACCCAAGTTTTCCAACAGTATTAACGGTTTTCATATGTGTAGTCTTTCATGGTTGGGGTTACTCATTTCTGACAATAAATCTTTTCTGGAAAGAGACATTTCACTTCATTTATATTTTCCCTTTAATTCATTTTCAAAATGTAACCTTCCTTGTACTTTCACTTTGCTTAGTAGGAAAATGCACCTGGAATCACCTGTAGATGCTCTCAGTTGGATAAATATACAAATGAGAACACAATTATCTTGCTTACATAGAATATTGCATATATTGAAGAATAGAACAAGATAAGAAGTAAATATAATTCTGGTGGAATTTTTGATGTTGATTTACATTAAAATATTATACATTATACTAGAGACCCGGTGAACAAAATTTGTGCACGGGAAAGGGATCGCCTCAGCTTGGCCTACACTCTCTCCAATCTGGGACCTCTGGCTCCTAACCACTCACCTGCCTGCCAGTCTGATCCCCCTAACTGCTCTCCCCTGCCTGCCTGATTGCCTAACCTCCTCTGCCTTGGCCCCACTAACATGGCTTTGTCAGGAAGGACATGCGGAAGGACATCCGGAAGGACATCTGGAAGATGTTCAATCTAATTAGCATATTACCCTTTTATTAGTATACATGCCACCTTGTCCTAAAAACACAGGTTGTTCCCAGGTTTTCCTATCGTGAAAGGGGAGCCTGCAATAGCATCCTGGGTTCTGAGCAAGGCTAATGCACTTGTGTTTTATCTCAGCAGATGTGATTCCTAGAAGAAGACTCTTGGATGTACCTTGAACATTTCTATCGAATTTGCCAAATCATCCTCCAAAAATGTTGAACCACTTTAAACTCCCAGCAGCAACCATGTGCGTGCCATCCATCCCACTTTGATGCCAATATCATTGATTTCTCCCTAGAAGCTTCCTCCCGTCAACTGGGACTGCTTGGTACTTGAGCCAACCTCATTGTTTAGCTGGGGACTTGATTTCCTGAGATCAAATTACAAAGGAGGAAAAATAGCTTTCTTCTACCTTTCTGAGTTCTTAGTGGAGGCCCTTGTAATGAAAGACAGATCACACACACACAAAAAAGTTCATTAACATGTGTACCTTGTGTATATGTGGGAGATCCCAGGGAAAAATGAGTAACTCCCCAAGGTGGCTTAGAATGCAGACTTAAATACCTTCTTTCTAGGGAAAGGGGATGGGAGATATAGGCCTCTTAGAGGAGAGTAAATGATATTTAGGAAAAATGAATGGGGTGGGAGAAATATTTGTAACCAAGTTTGGGTGTGATGTCAACTTCTACTCTCCTGTCCTGTGAAAGGAGTCAGTTTTCTCTGCCTGATGACACTTCTCCCATCAAGGGGACCTATGACATTTAAGCTCCTTTAGGGGGGGGTCTGATTTTAGGGAAATCAGGAGGAGACTTCAGCGAAATCCTCTGCATGCATTTGCTGTTTTTCAAGCATCCACAGCTCAAGATCATCAATATAACAACACAGCATATGTTGGGGTGGCATGTTTTCTGACCTTCAGAATAAACCCACTCATTTCTTAGATGATTTGCCACAGTAGCATTATTCCCTGGAGACATATTCTGACCAGACCTTCCTGGGAGTGATCATAACATTACCCTGTGTTTGTAGAAAGGTATTGGCCACAGCACTAAGTAATCCAGGGTCAGTTTTCTCACCTTGTGGAAAGAGGGATAAAGTTATGATAGTTTATCTCCCTTCCCACAGGTATCTTTCGGGTTTGTGTCTCTGCTGCCCCAACCCATGCCCTCAGCAGCCCAAGCGCCTCTGCCTCAGGCCTAGGGGCTGCTGGGTCCCCAGCCTGCAGGTTTCTGTCTTCAATCCATCACTCCCACTCCCACAGCACCAGGTTTACCATGGCCTGGCTTCAGGGCAGCGGGGGATCCTGCCTGGTCTAGGGTTGCCATGGGGACCCACACCACTGCCAGAGGCAGCTGCCATGGTCCCGGCTTTGAGCAGCGGCAGGAGTCCCGATCCCCTGCTGGGTCGGGGGCTGTGATGGGGACCCCCGCAGCCCCCCTCCCCCAGGCGGCCACCATGGCCTGGCTTCGGGCAGCGACAAGGGTCCGGATGCCCTGGTGGGTCTGGGGCTGCGATGGAGACCCCGCCGCCCGCAGTGCCGCCATGGCCGGCTCTGGGTGGAGGGGGCCGCGTGCCATCTTGCTTGGGGGTTAATTTGCATAAATTCTTATTTAACACCAACAGCAACAATGAAGAATGATCTAGGTCTCCAGGGACCAATGGTTTTCAGTCCAGAGCCATTCAGAATCCTTTTCTTCCATTACCTAAACTACAACGTGGTGTGGCTTCTTGGTCAGCCAAGATACTGATTATAAGAAGGCCACGATGGCACACAGTGTGAGCAAAGTGAAGCCTGTGTCATTTAAGCTGCTAAAATTTATGCGTTTGTTGTTGTTGTTGTTGTTGTTGTTGTTGTTGTTGTTGTTATAGCAATATAACTTAACCCACACTAACTGATACAGTAGTTATATCCCAAATTTTATTTCTGCTAACTAACCTGTGTCAAATACTT
This sequence comes from Antrozous pallidus, assembly GCA_027563665.1. Taxonomy (NCBI): domain Eukaryota; kingdom Metazoa; phylum Chordata; class Mammalia; order Chiroptera; family Vespertilionidae; genus Antrozous; species Antrozous pallidus. Next base: position 74,278,404 of record CM050522.1, on the reverse strand, counting down.
GCTGAATGTTATGGAGAAAGATACAGAGTAATTAAATGTGGCCCTTGGACTACTGCACCTCACAATTCCAGTCCTCTTTCTAACAAAACTGAGCCTTTCCTAAGTTCAGAAGGAAAGCCTTCTTCATATTTAATATGACAACTTCTATATGAATAGTGTAGTTGTGTCATGAAGATATATTTCAGTTATAAAATCTAAAGTTAACACATTTTCTAACCTCTCTAAAATTAAGATTTTTATTGTTGTCATTGGCAAGATGGAAATAATACTCATAATGTAGGGCTTGACTCTTATGTCTATCTCAGGCCAGGCAGAAAATTGCAATTATTTACAATAAAATAAGAAAAGGGAGAATCTGATATGTTATTGTTGTCAGAATTTTCTGTTAAGTTATTCTATATGAAGTCATACCTTATTCATGATTAGGGATCCAGCATTCGGCACACACCTTAAGACACAGTTGGTGCATGATAAATGAATATTGACTAGATTTCTATGAGGATAGAGAGAGGGAAGGGAGGCATTTCCAGACTGAGGATGTCAGGGTAAATGGCAAGAAAGTAGAAACATCTGAATTTAAATCTTGAGGGCTGCACAAAAATTTGATATGCTGGTTAGAACATGATTGTCAGATAAAATAACAAAAGCAATTCATGAGCTAGGACCTTCCCAGGTGTGTGAAGCAATGAGCATCTCAGTTTGGGTTACAAAGAATTTTGGCAAAAAGCAAGTCAAGCTCAGAATCTGGAGAACCTTGACAGTCAAGTAAAGATTTGAACCTTTGTTCTCTAGCAAGAAGGAGCTACTGAGAGCAGGGAAAGAAGAATCTGAGGGGGAAGAGAAGTACTTTGGGAAGCCTGTCTTAGATGCTGTGGTGTGGTAACTGCTTAACAGTTTTCTTATGGGATAGAGTACATTTTTTTCATTTTACATATGAGTAAACTGAGGCTCAGAAGTTAAATCACTTTCCAAGCTATAACAACCCCTAAGTGGGTTAAATCCCATTTAAATCCCATATTACTAGTATGTTTGATGTCAATCTGTAATTTTTCCTAATGAAGACCCAAACAGATTAAATTTCAAGTCAATATTTTTCAACTGTATAGGAAAATATCACTCTTGTAGATAATAAATCTCTGTGATTTGAGCAAATTCAATGGGTTCCCTTAATTATCTTTTCTTAAGATGTATTTAGAAGATAATTAGTGAAGTGTAAAAGTGTTAAAAGAATACAAGCTGTTAACACCAATGCTAATTAGGTGAACTTTGGTTTAATAAAAGGTTTAATTCCCTAAAGTACAATAATATTAAGAAACCAAGATGATCCTATTAACTAATGTCACCCAAATAAATTTAATTTAAAAAGTTCACTAACATCATATAATTTTATCCCATAATGGAGAAGAAAGCGTAGGAACACTTCAGTGGTGTGGATATGGTAGCCCTGTAGCCTATGTGACACAGGGCAAGTGCCAGGGCTTTATTAGGTTAAAATAAATAAATAAAATGATCCTTGTTTGTTGAGCACATAGTCTTAGTGATTAAGCACCTATATTTAGAGAATGAGTCCCAGCACAGTATAAATATAGGTCAATATAATAGTGATTATCTACACTAGTAAAAGAGAAAGATGCAAATTGACCATACGTTTGTGATGCCCACCAGCCAATCAGGAGTATGCAAATTAACCCAACAAAGATGGTAGGTTAATTTGCATACACTGACACCAAGTGTCAGGGGCAAAATGTGTCATCACCATGGCGACGACCCAGGCATTCTGCACTGCCCCAGGTGCTCCAGGCCTCTGAGCAGTGTGAGAAGGCAGAAAGGTAGCTCCAGGACGGAGTAAGGCGGTGCTGGCAGCCAGAAGAAGGAAGGCCCATTCTTGCACAAATCTTTGTGCATCAGGCCTCTAGTTTCTAATAAAAGTCTACCATGAACGGAATCATTTATTCATATTATTTCTAATCTTCACAAAATCTTTTCAGAGCATGCATTGCTACTATCCTATTGAAGATAGACTACAGAGGACCAGATTGCTTTACAAAGTTCTCTAAAGTCCTCCAGCTAATATGTGCTTAAGTGGAGATTTTTAACATGTTTGGAGGCAAAAGCCTGCCAGCTCTCTATTTGATCACCTTGCCCAATGTTCCTTCACCTCTGACATGCTGTGATTTTACCTGTCACCTCCCATTCTTTCTCTTAATATGAAAGAGAGGATGGTTGCAGTTAAGTACAGATGGGGTAGCTTGTTCTAGCCAAGAATAAATTCTGGAACATTGTCTCTTTGCTCTTTGCTTCCCAAGCATTGAGACCCATCTACAATTCCTTTTGTTCTTTTGTTTATTGTCACTCTTTCCATTATACTGTTGATGGACAACTGTTGAGATCAAAATCTGCTAGACAAATAGTCCTATAAGACCTGAGGAAGTGCTTTTCCATCCTGCCTTATCCTTTTTACTTTTAGAAAAGATTAGTGTCCTGAAAATGATGGGAATTTTTCTCTCAAGAGGCTAATGATAGAAAGTATGAAAATTTCAATGTACAGAACATCTCTGCATAAAAAAACAAAGACCGGAGAGCAATTAAATCTATCTCACAGGCCTGAGGTGCATACAATAATTAACGCTTGGGCTCAGTAGGCTTTGTTTGACATAACTACATAAAAACTTTTGTAATTGTTATTTTTTAAGATGGCTCTATTTATCCAAAGAATTATTATAGTAAGGAACAAACTTCAAAAGAATTTTGATATCTCAGGACACCATTTTACAGATGAGAAACTGAGGCTGAGAATGGCTATATAGAGCACAAGCAGAGCAGACGTTTTGGAAAACTGTGACAATCCAATATGGAGTCATTGTCAACCATGCAAGTTATCAAGTGTTATGTTAAGACTATGGTAATGGGGTGTCATGTAAACACCCTTCAGGAAGGGTCCAGAACATCCAAAACCACAAGTCTGGACACTTGGATAGGATTCAATCTGGACACCGATTTGAGTGAGACCTCTGCCCCTGGTGGGTTATAAGAACTCAGAGCTTCTACTACCCAACACTGGAGTCTTATTGTACCACTGGCCACACTTGGAATCCTGCTATACTTTCACTCCACTGGATGTGTACAGCCACTAATACCATTGCCCATTTTGCCACCCACTGACACCACAGGGATCAGGACTTATCACCAGAAACTCACTCTGCTCACATAAGCCCCCACTCTGTCTGTAACCTGTGTGCAACATTATTGGCTTATTGGGGGAGGTCTCCCTGAATAAACCTAGCATTGTAGAAAACCACAAACCTATGTGAGTGACTCCTTGCAGGGATACTCCCCTGCTCATGACAGTGGCTGAGTCCTTTGCCTATCCAAGTCTTCCTGGGAGCTGTGCTCTCCCAACTGAGTGCTCTAACACAATGCTTCTCATACTTTAGCACAATAGAGAACTAGCTATTTGGGATTTTTTTGACATATGAATTTTTAGTTGAATCATTTCAGAAAGACTATCACACTGCTCTGTAAGTCACACATAGGTCTGTTTAAAGTGGAGGTGGCAGGAAATGTTTGTATTAGACTGTTGAAGGTTGTCTCTATAGGGATGAAAAATAGGCTACCATGTCCAGTGCATAGTTACATTTGATGTCCTTGGGAAAGGGGCATGCTGAGAAAGTGATGCATTGGCACAGTACTTCTTTATGTAAGCAATCCTCACTCATTATGACACAGGGGATCTCTGGGGCCACAGAGCATCAACATGTAATATTTGGTAGTGGTGTTTCAGATATATGAGTCTCTGGTGTCGTAACCTTAGAATGAAGTCACCCATGAAGGAACTTCGACAAATGATATTTAGCATTTCTAGGTACAATCAACTCCTTGATTTTTTTTCCTGGAAGACAGCTCGCAGGGAAAACTCAAAGTGAGTATTGTTATATTTTACTGATGCTTGTGCTTGTCAGTGTGGGCAAGGTAACTCTGCTGCTGGACTGAGTGCCTCTGGGACACAGTATTGGGGTCTTACTTGTTCTGGTAGCTCCCACCCTCAGCACTTTGTCTGTTGTTTGCCTTTAATTCTGTTCATCATGAGTGAAAGCCACTTGATATTCAGTTGGAAACATGAGAGAGGCCAGAACACATATGACCATGCAGAGGAGACAATGTTAAAATTAATCTTTGAGAGACAACAGGATTGATGGGCAAATGGAAGTGAAGATAGTCATTTCAGAGAGCAGACACATATGGGAGAACACAGAGGATGAAATCAAGAGCATTGCAGGTTTGCACCAGTACCTGGGATATGGATGGAGAGGTGGTGGAGAGGCCCAGGAGATGATACTGAGCACCTTGCTGGGAACCACTTTGTGAACAAGCCCTTTAAGTCAGCAAGAAATTTAGACTTTACTCTGAAGGCAAGGGGAAGTCATGGAAGCATTTTAAGATTAAGATCAGATTTATGTTTTGGAAATCTGACACTAAAAAATCTAAAAGATCCATAACTTATAGATGGCAAGATTTTACAAACAAAGAAGAAAGCCAAGTGAAATGAAGATGGGCCTTGCTCCATTTAAAGCTACTACATATCCTTAATAAGAGAAGGGAATTCTCAGAATTAATCTCATTATACATTTGAGAAATCATGCTCAATCTCACCAGTCATCTAGGAAATGCAAAAGAAAACACCTTTTAAAGACATTAGAAATATCTATTACCAATGAAGGTATACATACAGTGTTGGTGAAATTGCTACAGTCTTTTGGGATAAGTTATTTGGTAGCATCTATAAAACTTTTAAAGCTTTTATAGTTCTTTGAGTTGACTGTCCCACAATTAGACATATATCTAATAGAAAAGTCCAGTAGGCAAAGATATACATATGATATTCATTATAATACTAGAAGCCTGGAACACAAAATTCATGCGGGGCGGGGGGGGGGGGGGGGGATTGTTGAGGGAGGGAGTCTCTAAGCCCAGCTTACACTCTCTCTAATCTGGGACCCCTTGAAGGATGTCCTACTGCCTGTTTAGGCCCGATCCTGTAGGATTGGGCCTAAATGGGCAGTCAGACATCCCTCTCACAATCCAGGCCTGACGCCTCCCATCTGCTCATCTGCCTGCCTTACTTATTGCCCCTAACCACTTCTGCCTGCCAGCCTGATCACCTCTGATCATTCCCCTGCCATCCTGATTGATGCTTAATTGCTCCCCTGCTAGCCTGATTGCCTCTAACTACCCTCCCCTGCAGGCCTGGTCCGCCCAACTGCTCTCCCCTGCAGGCTAGGGTCCCCGCCAACTACCATTCCCTGCAGGCCCAGTTGCCCCCAACTTTCCTCCTCTGCTGGCCTGGTAACCCCTAACTAACCTCCCCTGCAGGCTTGATTGCCCCCAACTGTCCTCCCTTACAGGTCTGGTCCCTCCCAACTGCCCTCCCCTGCTGGCCTGATCACCCACAACTGCTCTCCCTTGCAGACCTGGTCCCTCCCAACTGCCCTCCCCTGCTGGCCATCTTATGGTGGTCATCTTGTGTGTTGCAATGATGGTCAATCTGCATATTACTCTTTTATTAGATAGGATAGGGGCCTAGTGCATGGGTTGGGGCCAGCTGGCTTGCCCTGAAGGGTGTCCCAGATCAGGGTGGGGTTTCCTTGGGGCATGGGGCAGCCTGGGAGAGGGGCCTATGGTGGTTTGCAGGCAGGCAACGCCCCCCAGTGACCCAAGCGGAGGCCCTGGGATGTGGGATTAATTTATGTGCTACAATTGAAACTTTGTAGCCTGGAGTGGAGGCCTAGGCTAGGGCTGAAGAAGGTTGGCTTCCTCCATTGCCCCAGCAACCCTAGCCTCTTCTCTCTCAAGCTCCATGACTGCCGCTATTTCTGTTGGGATTATGTATCTTTTATAATTGAAACTTTGTAGCACTGAGTAGAGGCCTAGGCTGGCAATGGCAAGCAGAAAGCTTGGCTTCCTCTGTTGCCAGGGAAACCCAAGCCTCCCTCTTGCTCTCAGTGTTGGCAGCCATCTTGGTTGGGGTTTATTTGCATAATTTGCCCCTGATTGGCTGGTGGGAATGGCTGTAGGTGTGGATTGATAGGCGGTATGGTCAATTTGCATATCACTCTTTTATTAGCTAGGATTGCTTATAAAAATCCAAGCAGATCATAAAATCAGGGGGGGCATCTATATTGGTTCATCTTCTTTTACCTTTTCGCTCTCTTCTCAGGCTCTGCTGACTACCTCTGATGAGCTCCTGGCCCTCTTGCTGCCAGCAGGCATCTGAAAATGAAAGGAGAGAGGCATGGGTATTTACTCCTCATATTGATCCTGCTCCCTGCCAATGCTGGTCTTGAATGTAGTTGCATTTCCCTGCAATACCACAGCTTTATGATGGCTCTTTCTCTCACAACCATAGCTCTGACCAGGTTCTGGTAACTATACTCTGAACCCTTAACCTTCAGGCCTTAAAGTATAATGACTTCTCTCTTTAAATATATACTTCACCTCATTTTTTGAGTGTGACAACCTCTCCCAACTGCAACCCAGTGGAAGAAGAGAGGGTGAATGGGAGAGAGTAAACTGGGTATGACAGGTGGGTTAGTCCTTCCAGGATTCCTGTGAAATGTAAGGGAAATAATGGGGACAAATTTTAGTGTTTTCTAAAACAATAGTCTGTGTAATACCTAAAGTCTTTCTGTTTCATAGGCACTCACAGTGAATCATCAACTTGCTGATGCTTAGAACACAAGGGTCAGGGCAGGAGGATCAAAAGGAATGGGAGGTATTGTGTTGTCCAGGAGAAACTTTCAAGGGGACTTAACTTTCCTTCAACTTGCCCTGCCTCCAGGAATATGGGTTAATTCTTTTAAAGATTCTGGAGCTAAGCAGGCAGGTTTTGGCAGCCAGCTGAATGCCCTGATTTCTCACTGTCCATTTGTTTGATTTCAGTGTGAGCTACTTACTCTCCCTATGCCTCAGTTTCCTCATTTTTGATATGGGGATATCCTTTGATTTAATAGTTTTGAGGGGTAAATGAGTTACAGCATATAAAGAGCTTATAACCAGGCTTGGCACATAGTAGGGACTTAATAAAAATGGACATTGTTATCTATTCATTCACCCAAGGCCATGGTAGACAAGTGGACACAGATAAAAATAAAAGATAAAAAAGAGCAAGTGAAAATGATGAGCTCATTCTGCTTCTTTGTCTATGCGTGTGGTGGTTTGGAACCTACAACTGCTAAAAAGAGAACATGTGGGAACCTTTATCCAGACAGTTTCATTTCCTTTTTTTGATAGAACTACTAGACTGGTGGATTGGGGACGGTTTTGGAAGCAGGGAATCTTTTTTTATTTTATTGATTTTTTACAGAGAGGAAGAGAGAGAGGGATAGAGAATTAGAAACATTGATGAGAGAGAAACATTGATCAGCTGCCTCTTGCACACCCCTACTGGGGATGTGCCCACAACCAAGGTACATGCCCTTGACTGGAATTGAACCTGGAACCTTTCACTCTACAGGCTGGCGCCCTATCCACTAAGCCAAACTGGTTTCAGCAGGGAATATTGATATTAGACATTTGCCAGGGTCCTCCCCTGTCTCAGTTCAAAACCCTCCCTTTCCAGGAAGCTCCCAGAGCATCAGCAATGGGATTATCCTCTACCTTACACAACAGGAGCCCTTCTCCTTTGCAGTAGCGAGGTCAACTTGACCTTGGACAGGGTCACTTATGGGGGTGCAAGACATCTCCCTAGACTGTGTGCTGCTGGAGGTCAGTGCCAAAGTATTAGAGAGCAGGCAGACAGATGGGTCAAGCAGAAGCCTAGGCTTAAAGTAAAACCGATGTGAGCTCAAATACTGATTCTGCCTCTCACCAGTGATGTGTTCTTTAACAAGTCACCTTGTCTGAGTTTCAGTCCCTTCATATGTGAACCTGAGCTATAATATTTTTCTCATGATAATAGCTCACATTTTTTGACCCATCCTCTGTTTCAGGCAATGCATCACACATCACTCCATGAAAAAGGTATTATGAAATCTGTAGCACAATATTATAACTGGAAATCTGAACCCTTTGCCTGAAATCTCCCCATTTTCCCCACCCCCAACTCCTGGTAACCACCATGCTCTCTGTTTTTATGCGTTTGGATATTTATATTCCACATTTAAGTGATATACAGTATTTGTCTTTCCTAGTCTGACTTATTTCACATAGCATAATGCCCTCAAGTTTCATCCAAGTTGTTCAAATGGCAAGATTTCCTTCTTTCTCCTGGCTGAGTAATATTCCATTGCATTTATCCCACAACTTTATCCATTCATCTATTGATGAGCACTTAAGCTGTTCCCAAATCTTGGCTCTTATGAACAATGCTGCAGTGAACATAAGAGAACAGGCACTTTTTTAAGACCCTAATTTAATTTCCTTTGGATAGCTACCCAGAAGTAGGATTGCTGGGTTATAAGATAGTTCTATCTTTAATTTTCTGAAGAAGCTTCATATTGTATTCCATTGTAGATGCACAAATTTCATTCCCATCAACAATACACAAGGCTTCTCTTTTCTTCACATATATACACTGAGTGGCCAGATTATTATGCATTCAGAGGTCACACACACACACACACATCTTACCTAAAAAAAGAGAAATGCAAATTAACAATCACTCTACTAGGCCCATAGCCAATCAGAGTGAGTATGCAAATTAATCCAACAAATATGGAGGTTAATTTGCATATGGAGGTGCTGAGAGGCTGGGAGGGGTGTGAGACCTGTGGTGGAGGGAGCTCATGGAGCGGTGCTCTGAACAGAATCGAGGACTTGCCAGCTCCCTGGTGGGCTGCAAGTGGGGACGTGCCTGCTGCCAGGTGGCTGTGAGTGAAGTCAGGGGAAGGAAGGCCTATTCTTGCACAAATATCGTGCAATGGGACTCTAGTATGTATATGTGTGTGTGTGTGTGCGTGTGTGTGTATGTGTGTATATATATGTGTATATATATAGTAGAGGCCCAGTGCATGAATTTGTGCCAGGGTGGGGTCTGGCCAGCCTGGTCAGGGGGAGGGGGCATGGGTGGTTGGCTGGCCTGCCTGCTGGTTGAACTCCTGGTCAAGGGGACAATTTTCATATTAGCCTTTTATTATATAGGATATACACTGAGTGGTCAAATTATTATGCATTCAGAGATCATAATAATCTGGCCACTCAGCATATACTTGAAAGTTGCTAAGTGAATAAATCTTCAATGTTCTCATTACAAAAAAAGAAATGATGATAATGTAGTGTGATGGAGGTGTTAGCTAGAGCAACATATAAGTATATCAAATCAACACATTGTATACTTTGAACTTATGCAATGTCATATGCTGGTCATATCTCAAAAACTGAAGGAAAAAAGAATGTACTATCATTATTATTAATTTACAGAGATGAATAAATTGAGGCACAGGGAAGTTTTCAGCAAAATCCTCACCCAAGTTTTGAAATTAGTAATTGGTGCAGTCAGCATCTGGCTCTAGGCTTCAAGCCAATATTTCTACACATAGCACTGTGAGGCTTCACAGACAAGCAGCCTCTGGCTCATCATAGATGTTCGAAGCAGTTTTTGTTAAACAAAGTCTCATTAGGTCTCTAGGATGTGCCTGGTCATAGATGTCATGCACAGAGAAGTGATGACAGAAGGGTGGACTCATCTCATGGATGCTATCCTCTAATGTAGAATGTAGACAATCATCAAATAAACCTATCTAAAATTAGAAAAGCCTAAGCGACTCTTACGACTGGTCAACCGAACAACTGGTTGACCAAACAACCGGTTGATGGGTCACTATGACGTGCACTGACACCAGGGGGCAGATGCTCAAAGCAGGAGCTGCCCACTGGTGGTGAGTGTGCTCCTAAAGCCAATCTCCTTCAGCTGGCCAATCTCCCTCAGTCCTTCCCTCCAGCCAACCAGCGCTAATTGGCCCTGATCAACCCCAATCAGGACTGAGCAAGGCAGTTCTGATCAGCCCTGATCACCAGCCAGGTCATAGGACCCCACCCGTGAATTAATTCATGCACCAGGCCTCTAGTAAATATATTAGTCTTTACAGCTTAGTTATTGCTCTAAAGGAGATACACAGGGTGATAAAATAGAGAGGGCTGGGATAGTAGTGCAATGCCTTATCCCTAGCAGGTCTCAAATATATGTAAGTATCTATATGTCTATATATCTATATCTATATCTATATCTATATCTATATCTATATCTAAATCTAGATATATAGATATATTAGGGGCCTGGTGCATAAAATTCATGCACTGGGGGTGGGTGATCCCTCAGCCCAACCTGCCTCCTCCAACATACTGAGAGCCCTCAGGGGATGTCCTACTGACCACTCACCACCGGCCTGCCCAAGGCCTAAAGTCTCTGACTCTGGCCAAGGCTTTAGGCCTTGGGCACCCAGCCATCGCCCTGCTTGGCTCAGCCCCGGCCACCAGCAACTGCCCAGCTCTGGGGGCTGCATGCTCACCGACTTGGCTCCACCCCCTTCCTCCAGCCCCGGCTGCCTGCAACTGCCAGGCCCTAGGAGCCACGTGCTCACCGCTGGGCACCTCAGCTCTAGTCCAGGCTTTAACCCTGGCTGCCTGCAACAGCCCGACCCCAGAGACCATGTGGTTGCCACCAACTGCTTCTGCTCCATCCCCAGGGGCTGCATGGCCACCGCTGGGCACCTCAGCTCAGGTCCAGGCCTTAGCCCCAACTGCCTGTAACCGCCCGGACCCAGGGGCCACGCAGTCACCACTAGCCGCTTTGGCTCTGCCCCTAGGGGCCACCTCAGCTCCGCCCCGCCCCCAGCCCCAGCCTTAGCCCTGGCTGGCTCCGCCCCAGTTCCTGATTGGCTGGTGGGCGTGGCCAGTGGGCGTTGCTTGTGAGTGTAGCAAAGGTATGGTCAATTTGCATATTACTCTTTTATTAGATAGGATAGACACATCAATTGGTTGCCTCCTTCACATACCCCTGTGCACAAATTTCGTGCACAGGGCCTCTAGAGAGAGAGTGTGTGTGTGTGTGTGTGTGTGTTTGTGTGTGTATACCCCCTATATAATAAAAGAGTAATATGCAAATTGACTGGACCTCTGCCACACCCACAAGCCACGCCCACCAGCCACTCAGGAGCAAATAAACACCAACCAAGATGGCTGCAGCCACTGAGCGCAGGACAGAGGCTTGGGTTTCCCTAGCAATGGAGGAAGCCAGGCTTTCCGCCTGCCCTGGCAGGCCTAGGCCTCCACTCCAGGCTAAAAAGTTTCAGTTATAGAAGATAAATGTCCCAACAGAAATAGCTGCTGCCACTGAGTGAGCAAAAGGCTTGGCTCTGCTCCAGGCTACAAAGTTTCAATTGTAGAACATAAATAAATTCCAGATACCAGGGCCTCTGCTTGGGTCGCTGGGGTATGTGGCCAGTCTGCAAATCACCACAGGCCCTTCGCCTAGGCTGCCTCATGCCCCAAGGTAACCCCTACCCTTATCCAGGCCACCCTTCAGGGCAAACCAGCTGGCCCCCACCCATGCACCAGGCCTCTATCCTATATAATAAAAGAATAATATGCAGTTTGACCATCATTCCAACACAAAAGAGGGCTGCTCCCATGTGATCAAAGATCCTGCCCCCATGTGGACACAAGATGGCCACCATAAGATGGCCAGCAGGGAAAGGCCGTTAGGAGATACCAGGCCTGCAAGAGAGGGCAGTTGGGGGTGATCAAGCCTGCAGGGGAGGGCAGTTATGGGTGACCAGGCCCGCAGAGGAGGTAAGTTGGGGGCAAACAGGCTGCCAGGGGAGTGGTTAGGGGTTGATCAGGCTGGCAGGCAAAAGCTGTTAGGGGCAATCAAGAAGGCAGGCAAGCGATCAGTTGGGAGCCAGAGTCTTGGATTGAGAGAGGGATGTCAGACATCCTTCGAGGGTTCCCAGATTGGAGAGGTTGCAGGCTGGGCTGAGGGACACACACCTCAGTGCACAAATTCATGCACAGGGCTGTGTGTCCTTCAGCCCAGCCTGCAACCTCTCCAATCTGGGACCCAACTGCTCTGTTTATGACTGATCCAAGGGCTGCTGGCTCCCAACTGCTTGCCTGGCTGCCTACCTGATTGCCCCTAACTGCTTCTGCCTGCCAGCCTGATCACCTCCTAACTACACCCCTGCCAGGCTGATTGACACGTAACTGCTCCCCTACTGGCCTGACTGCTGCTAACTGCCCTCCCCTGCCCGCCTAGTCACCCTTAAATGCCCTCCCCTGCAGACCTGGTCACCCCCAACTGCCCTCCTCTGCAGTCCTGGGTCTCCCCAACTGTTCTCCCCTGCAGTCCTGTTCCCCACCCCAAAATGCCCTCCCCTGTGGGCCTGGTCACCCCCAACTGCCCTCCCCTGCCAGCCATCTTGTGGTGGCCATCTTGTGTGTTGGAGTGACAGTCAATTTGCATATTATCTCTTTATTAGATAAGAGATATATAGTTAAATGTCACCGAGGATATTTTCCCATTGATTTTTATAGAATAGAAGGGAGAAAGAGAGGGAAAGACACATCAATTGATTGCCTCCTTCTCATACCCCAACCAGGGCCAGGGAACATGCAACCAAGGTATGAGCCATTGAAAAGTATCAAACCTGCGACCCTTCAATCCATGGGCCAATACTCTATCCACTGAGCCAAACTAGCTAGGGTACGACTCAAATATATTTATTAATTTTAAAGAGGCATGGAAAGGAACAGTGTAGGGCAGCTGCTGATTGCTAAGTAGATTTACAATGGGTTCACGGAGCCTTTCCAAAGAATGCCCATCCGAGCTGTCAATTTGGAGTAAGTGTTTACTCTCTGTCCAGGTCCTGAATCATTTTTTAGAAAAATGATGTCTGGCTTAATACCTTACAGAAATTATGAGATCAGATTTCAGATATAGACAGTTTCAGTCAGAGTGGAATGATTAATACCTGCTTTCTCTTGCAAAATATTATGGAAGTCATTCATTTTCAACATCCACAAACAAGAGATTTTAATTTTAGGAGCTCCAATAGTTCCAAATCTTCCTTTCTGTTTTGTTTCTTCATATTTCAGGGATTAGCTAAGACCAAACAAAACCATCCTGACTAGCCAGCATCCCTTTTGGAGCCTCAACATCAGTTCCAAGGTAGGTAAAATGTTCCAAGTGCTTTCAGCAGATAATTTCTCATACACACACAGTAATTTATGAAGAAAAAAGGACACAATATTCGATGTCATGCCACAGTCATCTGAAGCATGCTCTCCCCAAATGAAGCATGCATTCCTGCCAGTGTTCAGTGTTCTGTCTCCTGAACTTGGCTCCATGTCTCAGGCTCTCAATTCCTCGGGGAGGCTGTTATCTTAGTCAGAAATGGTCTCAGAAATCCAATACCAATTAGTGTCTTATGCAGGAGTCAAATACTAATCTTGTTGGGTTCTGAATGTGTATCAGGATGAAAGAATTTAGAAAATTAATTTTTATTGGCAGATAAACTCTTCACATGCTCTCAATAACAAAACAAAACAGTGCTAGTATAGTATTTGTTCCAGAACTGATTATTTGAAATGATGTAGAATGGAGAATAACAAAGAGAAAAAAAAAGGGGGGGGGGTGGCCATGTAACAACAGCATGTGGCAAAGGGAAAGTAGCAACTGGCTGAGCCATTTTGGTCAAGTCCTTCATGCATTCTGGGCCTCTGATGTACTCAAGGTATCAAGTTTTCTCAGAAGATAAGATTATGAAACTACATAAGAAGATTATATTCTGAGTACTTATAAAAAGTGTGGTCTGTAGATTTTTAAATGTTTTAAGGTTTTTGGTTAATTTTGTTGTTTTCTTTTTTTCATTTTGTGATAACTTTTTAAAAAATAAAATGCCTATCTTATAGAAAAGTTGTGTGGCTCAGTGAACCAGGATGTCACCGGTTCAATTCCAGGTCAGGGCACATGTCTGGGTTGCAGGTTTGTTCCCTAGTGGGGGGCATGCAGAAAAGCCGATTGGTTATTCCCTCTCATCATTGATTTCTATCTATTTTTCTCTCTTTCCCTTCCTCTTTGAAATCAATAAAAACATTAAAAAAAAGTTGTAAGGATAGCGCAAGGGTCTACCAAATATGAGTCACCAATGATTATGTTATTTCTGAACCATGTGAAAGTAAGTTGGAGACATCATGCTCCTTTAATTACTTCAGTGTGTTTCCCCAGAATAAGGAATGGCACACACCCCAAATTCTCTTGGCCCTATCATCATAAAAATTGTACCTTAAATATGGCTTTTCTTTTTTTATGTAATCCTATTATTTTATGGGCACTGTTCTACTTTTTAGCACACTATAAATTTTCTGGTTTTTACTTTACCATGAGCTTTGTTTAGACTTGTCTTCTTAAAAATGGATTTCTCCTATACTAGCAGGTGATTTATTTCTTTTGAAAAATCATTATATATTACTAGGTTTGAACTTTCATGGACATTATCTCCAGGTGATTTGACCTGTTGCGATAGGGCCTTGTCTGATATCAGTTGCCATTACTCACCTGCTTATATCACTTACTACCCGCCCAGATTCCTGTCTGGTGTTTGGGTTTTGCAGCTTCTATACAAGACAAATCACATAGTTTAACATCCAAACTGGAATGCTTTTGATAGTGAAAGGAGTACATTTGATAATTACCCCATAGAAAAAACTGGTACATTCTCAGACAAACTGAGACCTATGGTCTTTCTCTGTCTGCACTTAATCTTTTGTCATTTTATAATTTAGCATTTCAGATATGCCCATAACTCCTGTGGATTCATAACTTTAAAAGGAATATTGAAATATGAGTGATACCTTACTGGAAAAGTTTTCTGAGTCATAAAGATTAGAAGTATCATCTCTGCAGGATACTGTGAGTACAGAATGCTGAATTTCTTATTTTTTATCTCACTGATTCTTATGGGGACCATCAGAAGTTGTCTCCCTCATTCAGCCCGGCACAATGAATGTTGAGGGAACCAGATTCTTTAAAAAAATCTTTATTGTTCAGTTTATTAATTACATTGTTCCCCCTTTTTTTCCTCCTATAGTTCCCCACCACCCAGTACCCATACCACCCTCCACCCTCACACCCCCGCACTGTCCTCTCCAATAGGTGCATTTTTGTCCAGACTCTTGCTGCACCTCGCACACCCCTTTTCTTCCCAAGAATGGTCAGTCTATTCCCTCTCTATGCCCATGATTCTATTATATTCACCAGTTTATCCTGTTCATCAGATTTTTAATTCACTTGATTTTTATATTCATTTGTTGATAGATGTGTATTTGTTGTTCATAATTTTTATTTTTACCTTTTTCTTCTTCCTCTTCTTAAAGAATATCTTTCAGCATTTCATATAATATTGGTTTGGTGGTGATGAATTCCTTTAGCTTTTTCTTAGCTGCGAAGCACTTTATCTGACCTTCAATTCTGAATGATAGCTTTGCTGGGTAGAGTAACCTTGGTTGTAGATTCTTGCTGATCATCATTTTGAATATTTCTTGACACTCCCATCTGGCCTGCATTGTTTCTGTTGAGAAATCTGCTGACAATCATATAGGTGCTTCCTTATAGGTAACAAACTGTTTTTCTCTTGCTGCTTTTAATATTCTCTGTCTTTTTGCTCTTGGCATTTTAATTATGATGTGCTTTCGTGTGGTCCTCTTAGGGTTCCTATATATTGGGGTTCAGTGCACTTCTTGGACTCCTAAGTCAATTTCTTTCACCAGGTATGGGAAGTTTTCGGTTACTATTTCTTCAAATAGGTTTTCATTGTCTCGCTCTCTCTCTCTTTTTCTGGTACCCCTATAATTCGGATGTTGGTATGCTTGAGGTTGTCCCAGAGGCCCCTTATACTATCTTCAATTTTTTGGATTCTTTTGGCTTCTTGCTTTTCCAGCTGAATGGATTTTACCTCTTTGTATTTCAAAGATTTAACTTGGTTCTTGCAGTCCTCTAGAGTACTTTTAGGACTTTATAATATTTTTTTAATTTCAGTCAGTGTATGCTTAATTTCTAGTTGGTCCTTTTTCATATCCTCATAGGTCTTGTTAATTTCCTCATAGGTCTTGTTAATTTCCTCGAAGGTCTTGCTCATTTCCTTATAGGTCTTGGGCCTTTTCTAGGAGCCTCTTGAAAAGCCTTATAACCGTGATTTTGAACTCTATGCCCAGTTGGTTTTTTCCCTCCATTTCTTTCACATCTGATTTCTTTCCATGTCTCTGCATGGTGGCTGCTTTCCTGAGTTGGTCTATTAGCTTTGTGTGGTAGATGGCCTCTAAGGGACAGTGGCTCAGCCTCCTCAGTTACCTGAGGTGGATATGGGTTGCACAGTCTTATTGAAGTTTAAGTCTAGCTTATTGTTGCCAGCACTAGAAGGCTTTGACCTCCAGGCCAATTGGCTGTGAGCTTCAGCCATGCTCAGGTTGGATGGGTAGATTCTCCGGGCCTAGCAGGCAGCATCAGCTCCGCCCTATGCGGCACCTGGGACTCTGCGCCAGGTGGCAACGGCTGCAAGCACCTCTGAGAGAGAGCTGCTGCTGAGCTCCATCCGCTGCCGGACAATTCAGCCTCTTCCCAAATGAGTCTGCACACCCAATGTCTCACCCAGGGTCATAAAACAATGCAGTTCGGTGATCTCCCAAAAGAGAGAGTAAGCCACGAGTCCTCTCTGCGCGGTCACCTAGCTCTGCTGTTCCCAAGTTTACATGCACTCTGCACAAGCTCACCCTCTCCACAGGCTTGCAGACCCTTGCAGCAAAGGGAATCAGATTCTTAAAGCAGTCCAAACTTTGCAATGCCCTATACTAGCTTATGAGGATAAGTAATTTCTATAGTATCTATACATATTTCTCCTTTTTCCATTGTTTTTTCTTCTTCCCTGATCCTGTAAGATTCTTTCTTTGATCATTTCCTTTGTCAGATATAGAATTCATGACTGAGAGCTTGGAAAACGTGCTACTTACTTATGATTTCCATGGTTCAAATGAGATATCCACTATCAATAGAATTGGTGTTCTTCTATAGGTAGAATGTCATTTTTATTTCTCTTCTTTTACAATTTCCCCATTATTATTAGTTTTCACAAATCTATTCATGATGTATCTTGGTGGGGGATTTTCAATTCTATCGTGGTTTGCTCAGACTTTTAAATCTTTTATCTTTTGTCAAATATGAGAATGTTTTTACATTTTGACCACATTTTATTTGGGTTGTTTGCTTTGTTATTGAAATATAGAGGCACGTTGCATGAAGAGATTTGTGCAATAGGCCTGCCTTTCCCTGGCTGCCAGCACCAGTTTTCCTGCGGCACCCAGGACCCCAGCCTTTGATCTGGCCGCTGCCTTCAGTCTTTGCTGCAGCCAAAGTGCCACTCCTGTAGTTCCCTCCATGTCTGCCCTCCCCCTCATAGTAGGTGTCCCACCCTGCCCAGCTGCTCCGTGCCTGCATGCATACTGCCCAGAGGCCCAGAGCAGCTGGGGGCAAAGCTGATACCATCATTGACAGCTTAACTTGCATACTCACTCCTGATTGGTTGTTGGGCATCATGAAGGTATGGTCAATTTGCATGTTTCTCTTTTATTAGTATACTAGAGGCCCATTGCATGAAGATTCATGAAATAGGCTTTCCTTCCCCTGGCTGCCAGGACCAGTTTTCCTCTGGGACCCAGGCTTTCCCTCTGGCAGTTGCCTTCTGTTTTTGCTTTGGCCAGCTGGAGGCTGCACTCCAGCCGGAGCCTTCAGTCTTCTCTGCTCTGGCTGGAGTGCCACGCTACCGCCGCCTCCTCTCCACCCCCTGAGGGTGGGTGCTCTCTGCCGCTGCCGCTGCCGCTGCCGCTGCCTCCTCTCCGAGCCCGGGGGCCAGATGCTCACCACCACCGCCACCGCAGCTTTGTCTCCGCCCCCAGGGCCAGATGCTCGTGCCACTTGGGCCTGCCCCCCACTCCTGATTGGCTGGTAGCGTAGCCAATCAGAAGCCAAGGTACAGTCACATTTGCATGTTACTCTTTTATTAGATAGGATATATATGCATATGATAAATATGTACACATACATACATACATACATACATACACACACACACACACACACTAGTGGCCCAGTGTACAAAATTCATGCACGGGGTCGAGGGGGGGGGTGTTCCTCAGCCCAGCCTGCACTCTCTCCAATCTGGGAACCCTTGAAGGATGTTCTACTGCCACTTTACAGGGATCAGGTCTAAATGGCAGTCAGACATCCCTCTCACAATCTGGGACTGCTGGCTCTAGCCCCTCACCTGCCTGCCTGCCTGCCTGCCTGCCTGACTGCCCCTAACCACTTTGCATGCTGGCCTACTCACCTCCAACTGCCCCCCACTCTCAGCGTGCTTGCCTCCAAATGCCCCCCACCAGCCAGATCACCCAGCCTGTTCACCCCACCTTCCCCCTCTTGCTGGCCTGCTCCCCCTCACCTTCCCTCCCCACTGGCCTGCTCACTCCCAACTGCCCCCCTGCTGGTCTTCTCACTCTGTCTTCCCCTCTCTCTTCCACTCTTCCTAAAAAATAAAAATCAATGGAAAAATATCTTTGGGTGAGGATTAACCAGAAAATAAATACAAACACACATACAAATACACAAATACACACACACACACACACACACACACACACACACACACACACTAAAAAAAAATCAATGTAAAAATATATTTGGGAAAATATCATGCTCCCCTGCTGGCCTTCTCACTCCAAACTGCCCCTCTGCTGTTCTGATGACCTCCAATTGACCCCCACTGACAGCCTACTCACCCCTAACTGGCCCCTCCCTCTACTGGTCTGCTTACCCCCAATGGCTCCTGCTATCCCATCCTGGCCTGATCACCCCCCAGGCTACCCAAGGTCCCAGCCCCTCCTTTTTTTTTTTCAGTTCCTCCTGAACAGAGGCCAGGGCTGGCAGGCAGTAAGTGTCTAGGATTTATTTATTTTCTATAATTGAAACTTGAGGCCAGGGCCAGCCAGGGCAGGCAGGAAGCTTGGCTTCCTCCATTGCCAGGGAAACCCAAGCCTGCTGCTTGCTCCAGCTCAATGACTGGTAGCCATCTTGTTTGGGTTAATTTGCATATTTGCTCCTGACTGGCTGGTGGGCATGGCTTTTGAGTATAGCAGATTGATGGTTAATTTGCATGTTTCTCTTTTATTAGTGTGTGTGTGTGTATGTGTGTGTGTGTGTGTGTGTGTGTATGTGTATTTGTATATTTGTGTGTGTGTTTGTATTTATTTTTTGGTTAATCCTCACTCAGATATTTATCCATTGATTTTTTTTTAATGAAGAGTGGAAGAGAGAGGGAAAGACAGATAGAAACATCATTGTGAGAGAAACACATCGACTGGTTGCCTCCTACAGGAGCCCTGACCAGGGCCCAGGCCAGGGAGGAACCCATAATCAAGGTACTTGCCCTCGACCAGAATTGATCCTGGGATCCTTTCGTCTTTGTGTTTTGAAAATATTTTCTTCTAGTCTGTGCCTTTGTTGTTGTTGTTTCACTCTCTTGAGAGTCCTGTGTTTAAGGACTTTAAATCAACTTCTATAGATTAAAACTATAATGCCTGAGATTAAAAAAACACACTGAATGGGATTACAGCAAATTACACAATGCAAATTAAAATGTAAGTAAATGTGAAGATATAGCAATGAAAAATACCCAAGATAAAACACAGGAAATAATTTAAAAATAAGCAAAACATCAATGAGCTTTAGGAAGTCTTCAAGTGACTTAATGTGCAAGTAATTAGAGTCTCTGAAGGTGGGGGATGGAGAGAAAGTATTTGAAAATAAATAAAGGCCAATGTTTTTAAAAATATGCTGAAAATTATCAACGAAGAGATCCAAAAAGCTCATAACCTTAAATTCCAAGTACATGAAGTATATTAAATAAATTAAAACTTAAGTCCTTAAGAACTGTGATGTGGGAGAAATCTTGAAAGCCTGAGAGAGAAAAAAAATAAATAGAAAGAAACAAATATAAAGATGACTGCTAATTTCTCATTGGGAGCAATGCAAGAAAGAAAACATGAATCAATAGCTTCAAAATACTGAAGAGAAATCTTTTTTTTACCCCAGATTTATTTACCCAGGGAACATTTTTCAAAATTTAAGATAAAATCGACCTTTTCAGACATTAAAAAAAAGTTGAATGAATGTGTTACCATCCAATCCATATTATACAAAATACTGGAGGAAGACCTTCGGGCTAATGAAAAATGATATCAAATGGAAATGTGATCTACACAAAGGAATGAAGATCCCTATAAATAGTAACTATCTGGGTAAATATTTAAAAAATTGTCAACTCCATAATATAAGTAGAATATTATAGTATTTATAATATATGAAATATATTAATAAGTGTTATTAAAATGTATAACAACAGAGAGAACCAAGATGGCGGCATAGGTGGAACACCTATGTTGCTGTCATACTCAGCAATTTTAATACTACAGCTTAACAAAGGAACAAACACCTTCCAGAATCACCAGAAAGCTCGCCGAGTGAGGATTCCACAAATAAAAGTGAAGATAGGACACTGTGACTCGGAGGAGCGGCGGTGAACAGCGTTGAAAGATTCGCACGGAGAGAGGTTTGGAGCACGCGCCAGCGGAGAGGGCGGGCGGCTGAAAACCAGCCAGTTTTCTCGAACGGGGAGACAAAGACGTCCCACTGGACTGATTCTCTAGCTCTGGGCGAAGTCCAGAGAACCCACTATCATACGGGGTGAAGACTGGACGGTGGGAGGGCACGCCGAAGCTCGGGTGCTGCCAGGTCTCCCGGCTTGTGGAGAAGGCAGCTTGCGCGAACAGCTCGGCTGCGTGACAGTGCAGAGAGCGCTCTGCGACTTGTCTCTCATTCGGAAAACTGTCACACTGCTTTGTTTTACGACCCTGGGGGAGACATTGCGCACGCAGACTCATTTTGGGAGAGTCTGAATTCCCTGGCAGCCGGTGGAGCTCGGCAGTGGCTCTCTCTCAGAGGTGCTGGCAGCCATTGCCCCCTGCACAGAGTCCCCGGGGCCGCATAGGGCGGAGCTAACGCTGTCTGCTTGGCCCGGAGACTCCGCCCATCCAACCTGAGCACAGCTGAGCTTCACAGACAATTGGCCTGGAGGTCAACCCCTCCAAGTGCTAACAACGATTAACTGAGCTTAACTTCAGCAAGACTGTGCAACCCGTATCTACCACAGGTAACTGGGGAGGCTGAGCCACAGTCCCTAGTGGGAAGTCTACCATACAAAGCTAATTGACCAACTCAGGGAAGCATCCACCATGCAGCGACATGGAAAGAAATCAGATGTGAAAGAAATGGAGGAGAAAAAACGACTGGACATGGAATTCAAAACCACAGTTATAGGGTTTTTCAAGAGGCTCCAACAAAAGGTCGAGGCCTATAAGGAAATAAGCAAGACCACAAATGAAATGATCAAGACCAACGTGCAAATGAATGAGTCATACAAGGAAATGAACAAGACCCTCAAGGATATAAAGGAGATCTGCAAGGAAATGATCAAGACCAACGTGGAAATGAATGAGTCCTACAAGGAAATGAAGGAGACCCTCAAGGATATAAAGGAGACTCTCAAGGATATGAAAAAGGACCAACCAGAAATTAAGCATACACTGACTGAAATAAAAAATAGTATACAAAGACCTAAAAGTGCTCTGGAGCACCCCAAGAACCAAGTTAAAGATTTGAAATACAAAGAGGGAAAATCCACTCAGCTGAAAAAGCAAGAAACCAAAAAAATCCAAAAAATTGAAGATAGTGTAAGGCCCCTCTGGGACAACCTCAAGCATACCAACATCCGAATTATAGGGGTACCAGAAAAAGAGAGAGACCAAGACAATGAAAACCTATTTGAAGAAATATTGACCGAAAACTTCCCATACCTGGTGAAAGAAATTGACTTAGGAGTCCAAGAAGTGCACCGAACCCCAATATATAGGAACCCTAAGAGGACCACACCAAGGCACATCATAATTAAAATGCCAAGAGCAAAAGACAAAGAGAGAATAATAAAAGCAGCAAGAGAGAAACAGTTGGTTACTTATAAGGGAGCACCCATACGATTATCAGCGGATTTCTCAACAGAAACGATGCAGGCCAGACGGGAGTGGCAAGAAATATTCAAAGTGATGAACAGCAAGAATCTACAACCAAGATTACTCTATCCAGCAAAGCTATCATTCAGAATTGAAGGTCAGATGAAGTGCTTCGCAGATAAGCAAAAGCTAAAGGAGTTCATCACCACCAAACCAACATTATATGAAATGATGAAGGATATTCTTTAAGAAGAGGAAGAAGAAAAAGGTAAAAATATAAATTATGAACAAGAAATACACATCTATCAACAAATGAACATAAAAATCAAGTGAATTTATAGGCTGATGAACAGGATAAACTGGTGAATATAGCAGAGACATGGACATAGAGAGGGAATGGACTGACAATTCTTGGGGAGAAAAGGGTTGTGGAAAGTGCAGCAAGAGACTGGACAAAAATCTTGCAACAATGGGAGAGGACAGTGGGGAGGGGAGGGGAGGGTGGAGGGTGGGATAGGTACAGGGTGGAGGGGAGCTATAGGGGGATAAAAAGGGGAAACAATGTAATTAATAAACTGAACAATAAAGATTAAAAAATAAATAAATAAATAAATAAATAAATAAAATGTATAACAACAACATAACTAAGTTTGGCAAGGAAGAAATTAGAAATATGTTATTTCAAGATTCTTATGCTCTGAATAAGGTTATGTCATATCACTTGAAGGCAGAAGATGATAATATAAAGTTATATACTACAAACCTTAAAGCAACTATTAAAATAAAACAATAAAGAGCTATAACTAATAAACAGAAAAGAGATGGAATGAAATCATATAAGGTATCTAACTGAGAGCAGAATTTAAGGACAAAGAAATAGAAAACAGATTGAATAAAAAGAAGACAAATGTCAAGAATGGATGGATTTAAACACAATAATGTTAATGATCACAATGAATGTAAGTGGTTTAAGTACCACAATAAAAGTCAGTGCTGGTTAGATTGGTTAAAAATGCTGGTTAGATTATGTTCTTATAAGAATACCACATTAAATACAAAGACACAAAAAACTAAATGATAAAGAATAAAAATTGATATATCATGCTAACACTAATTAAAATAAATATGGAATGGTTAATTAATATTAACTTGAAAATATTTCAGAGCAAAGAATTTTGCTAGTGATGAAGAATCTCATTTGATACTGATAAAATTGTCAATTCATAAATAAAACATAAAAATTATTTCAAAATTAGCACCAAATAACAGCTATTTGCTGCAAAACTTGATACATATTTATAGTTGTAGATTTCATTAGTCCTCCTTTAATTATCAGTAGAACATGTAGACACAAAGTCATCCAGTATATTAGATAAATAATTAAGGATAGATAAAACTTGAGCAGTTCTATCAGTCAACTTGACCTAATTGATAATGACACCACCCAACATCAGCAAAATATTTCTTTCCAAGTTCACAAGGAGCATTTACCTATTCAGACCATACTCTGCACTGTGACTTAAGCTCAATTTAAATTAAGTGGTTACATTAATAATAATAGCACTAAAAAACAGGAAGATATCTGTGAAATTCCCATATATTTAGAAAACTAAATAACATTCTTATAAATAACAAATAGGTCAAACAAGAAATTAAAAGGGTGCTAGAAAGTATTTTGAAATTAATAAAAATATATCACAATTTATGGGATGCAGTTAAATAGAACTCAGGGAAATTTTTATAGCAGTAAATATCTTTTGAAAATATTAAGTACTATAAGAAAACATATGTAATAAAAAAATCAACAGAAAACAATAACCAAGAAACCAAAAACTTTTTTAGCTAATAAAATATAAAGCTTCAGTCAGAGAGATATGGAAAATGTAAGGACATGTTCTCAATATCAACTTTGGGTGGTGAACACTCAATGCAATATACAGAGGATGTATTATAGAATTGTATACTTGAAGTCTATATAATTTTATTAACCAATGTTGCCCCAATAAATTTAATTTTAAAATGAGAGTGATGACATCTTTATAGATTTCACTGATATTGAGAATTTAGTAAGGGAATTTATGAAATGCTTTTCCAATAATTTCAACAACTTGGATGAAATGAATAAATTTCTTGGAAGACAGAAAATGTAAAACTTAATAAGAAATTGATTAACTGAATAGCCCTATATTAAAGTAATTGAAATTCCGTTTTCTGACACACAAAGAAGTATAGAAAATAGAAACTTGCATCTATGTTAATGTCATTGCTATTAAATTAAATCTGGGGAATTAGAAAACATTTTTATTCTTTTCCTATTATTTTTCATTTTAATGCTCCTTTTCATTAAATGATGTCTGTTGCATGCGCGTGCGCACACACACACGCACACAAATTGACTGAGTACTTAAAAACCTTCCCACAAAGAAAAGTCTAGGGCTAGATGTCTTTAATAATAATAAAAGCATAATATGGTAATTAGACCAAAAACCCTTCTGGTTGACCTCTGGACGACCACGCTATGACACCCACTGGTGCCAGGCCAGCCAAGGCAGGTGTGATGCAATTTGTGAGGAGCCTAGCCATCACCCCATGATCTCCCTACAGAAGGAGGCCCAGGCCACCACAGGTCGGTGAGGGAAGCCCTGGTTCTGGGGGAAGCTGGTGCCGGCTTGGTGTGGTGGGTAGGGGGAGAAGGCCTAGTCTTGCAGGAATTTCGTGCATTGGGCCTCTAATCTTACAATATTGCAGAAAATTGAAAAGGAATGTTTAATTTCCAACTCATTCTATGAGGTTAAAATTATACAAGTTTCAAAAAAAGATAAATACATTATAATAAAAAAAAATTACAGAACAATAGCCTGCATGAAATAGATGCAAAATTCTTTTTTTAATGTAAAATTCTTACCCAAATTTTAGCTAATCATTGAAAATGATATCACATCATGTTCCATTGAATTTACACCAGAAATTTAAGGTCAATTCTACTTTTTAAAAAGTACTCAAGTAATAACCATATTAATAAATTACAAAAGAAAAGTATTATCTAAATAAATGGATAACAAACACTTGACAAACACCAAAGTTCATCCTGATAAAAGTTTCTGCTCTAGGATCCAATCCAAGATCTCATATTGCGCCTAGTTCTCTTGTCTCTATAGACTTCTCTAACCATGTCAGTTTCTCAGTCTTAGCTTGTCTTTTGACCCTAATACTTTCAAAGAGTAACAGTTACTTTATGGTTCATCCCTCAGTTTGGATTTTCTTGTATTTTCTCAATGAGACTTGGGTTTTGCATTGCTGGGAAGAAAATCACAAGAGGCGATTTGCCCCTGTTCAGTGTACATCTGTCACTTCTTGCTTAGATTTATTTCTAGATATTTTACTCTTTTAGATGCTATTATGAATTTTCAAGGAAAATAAAATTTCAAGGAAATGTTCCTTTCCAGGAAAAAAGGGAACAGAAACATTTTTGTTTTTAATAAGTCTTCCAAGCCCTGAGTGTGTCTGATGAAATATTCCATCTTGTAGACTTTCTTCTGTCCTTCTACTGGTGATTTAGATTCTACAGGGCTCTTCCTGCTTTGTATCAGGGCATATGACATCAACATGTATCACCGGTTATGTTATCCTTGAACACTTGGCTATTCCAGTGACATGTGGAATTCTCCACTGCAAACTTGGTAGTTTCACTACATAACCATGAACTTTTTGATAGATTCTTTAACATGGTGCAAATATTCCATTTTCATTTAACTTCCTTTGACTCATTTTAGCATCTTTTGATGGATCTTGCCAGTATCAGGGATTGATATGGTGTTCTACTGGTGACATTCTATTTCTGTTTCTGCTACATTTATTAAAATTCTTCTATAAGGATTTGTGTATTTTTCTATGTCTGTTTATCTGTAATATTTTTCTTCAACAGACTTTCAAAAGGAAACATGACGTCAAAGAGCTTAATAACTATTATTTGGCAATGAGAATGCATTTCAAGGAGAATGGCCCTTTCCAGGAAATACAGGGAACAGAAGCACATTTGTTTGAAGTAAGTCTTCCAAACTGACCTCTGACCTTGCAGGCCGGTTCTGATGAAATTTCCCATCTTGTAGGCTTTCCTTGGACACCTCTACTGATAGCAAAGAAACACAACATTTAGACCTCAAGGCCCTCAGAATAATTCCCCTCCTTTCCCTACCCTTTTCCCTTGCTTGGCAACCAAACCTTGCTCAATTTCATTAGTGAATTCAAGAATTATCATCTTAACTTAGAGACATTTGTTTGAAGGTCAAAAACCCTAAGATTTCTAACCTTTTCCCCCAAAATATCCCTAAAAGCAAATGATCACCTTCAAGATTTGGGGAGGGGGTTCAAGATAAATGAACAAATACCAGTTGTATTTCTTTAACCTAACAATGAACAATGCTCAAAGGAATTTATAAAAACAATTCTATTTACAATAGCATCAAAAAGGATAAAATATCTAGGAGTAAATTTAACTAGAAGAGTAGAAGAGTTATACACTGTCATCTACAAAACTTTGCTGAGAAAAATTTTGGGCATTATATTCAAATTTTAAAAAAAATTAAACTTCAGGTTTCTTCCCTCCAACATGTCTTTCAGACCTCACACTTTAGCATAAGACCAGAATACAAGTAAACTCTCAGTATTTTGTGGTGTTGTTTCTATGTTCGTAGCACTTCTCTGAGACTGTCTGGGTGACCTCCCCAGGCAGGCCCTGCTCAAATAGCATCTTATTTTAATGTCTAGGTTTTGAAATCTGAGAGGTGATCATATGCATCCTCTTGCTTGAAGGCAATACGGCCACTAGAGGGAAGCAACTGCCAGACAGAGCCCTTTCCTTACACCATGGACAGGTTCCTCTCTCTGGGCCAGACTCTAAGGGTTTGAGCAAAATACAGAGCTCTTATCACAGATCCTGGAGTGAACACAGCTAATTTTTGTAAAGCTCTTTCCCTGAGTTTGAACAGGTTACTTTCAGGCTGTGTGTCTGGGTCCCTCTGGCACTCAGGCTAGTGCCCAAAGGGAGTGTGTGTGTGTGTGTGTGTGTGTGTGTGTGTGTGTGTGTGTGTGTGTGTTTCTTAGCCATTCCCAGAGTCTCCTCTGTAAGGCCCTTCAGTCTTCAATTTTTAAACTAACTCTGGAGCAATGGCTGCTTAGAGCTGAGCTTATCTATATCCAGCCAGCATGTCATCCAGTACTCAGGATACCGGTCCCTTCTCCAAGCTGCAGGGGGCTTTTCTATACACTAAAGCTACTCCCCACCACCACTCTTTTAGGCAGAGAAACAGTTCACCATTCGATGAACAAGGAACCTTAATAAATGAAGATTTTTTAAATTTAAGTAAGCAAGTAATACTTGGGATGAAAATAGAAACAGAAACCTACTTCACCATTAGAGACAAATGACAAATGAATGAGTCAGTAGAGAGTAGAGTAAAGTGTCAGGTTTATGATCACAATGTCCAAACCCCAGCCGCCTCACTAATTATTGATATCTGGTAAGGTAGTTGGTCTCTTTGAGTTTTAGCTTTTTCATCTGTACAGAAGAAGTAACAATACCTGTACTTCAAAGTGGAATGAAATCATGTATGCACAAAGCCAGGTACATGACGGCACCTACATGCTCATGTTACGAAGATGAGAGGGGAACAAGGAGCGGACTTTGTGTGTCTACTATCTGGGCCAATGGAATAAATGGGAGCCCTGGAGCACATTGAAATCAGGGTCAAGTTCAAGGTCTGCCACCCAGACTGAACCTCAGTTTCTTATGTGGAAACTAAAGGTACTAATGGCTACTTGTGGTGTTGTCCTAAAGGAGATGAGAGGGGATGTGAAGTAGCCAACATCAAATACATAGCTACCAAATTGATTTTCCATATAAGATACATTTTGAAAATTTTGAAATGCCTGCAAGTTAATGCCATAATACAATAATATCACCCTCAACTGTATAAAACAGGCATTACCAACCCCATTTTACAGGCCAAAAAACTGACTTGGCCAGCAGCAGAGTTTGAACATAGAAGGCATCTGGTGTCTGAAAGAATTATTTCCTTGATCTAATGGCTGAGATGTGCTGACTTATGCTAACTCCCTTAGCTACTCACCAAGGTTTTCCTTTTCAGGGGTTTTGGCCTCTGAAATTCCTTCCCAGAGCTAACCGAGTACCCATTTCCTTTGCCCATCTTTTTCTTGTCTAGGTCCTCCATTGACTAGAATCATCCACTAGATGGCGCTGATATCCTAGCTTTGGTTAACTTCAGTTTGATTTGTGTGAATTAAAAATTTACCTTCTACATCAACAGACCTAAGTTTTTGCATAAATCCAAGCTTGTGCGACTCACATATCTGTAAGGATTTTTTACTATTTAGGGTGAACTCTGGAGCCTTAGTTATCTTGTTTCCAAATGCAGAACAACCCTCTATAAACTCACTAGCTGAGGCCCCTCTAGGGCAATGAGCAATCACAGTGCTATGTGTACCTCAGCTCCAGGGTGAACGGGAAATTATTAGCAGCTTTTTCTCTGAGTGTATAGGATCGATGGCCCTGCAAGAGCCCCCTTAGCACTTCCTGGCTCCTGCTTACTGCTCTGTAGAAGGAGACATGGTGTTCAGGCTAAGCTCACAGCTGAGACAAGAATAGAACAGGAGATTTGATGACTCCCTTATCTCAAATTCTTACCCTTCTCACCTGTCACAAATGTCTATAATATTATTATTGGTTAAGGCACGGCACCCCTTTTATTATAACAACAATAACAACATGGTCTTATATAGTTAACAAAGCATGTCTCTCAATTATTTTAACACATAAAAACTAACAGGATCAGGTTTACTCCACTTTACGGAGGAGAAATTGAGAGTAAGACAGTAAGTGAATTCCTAAGAACCTAGAAGCTGTGCATCTAAATGCTAAAACTTGAAGCCAAAACCTCTGAGAAGTATCATATTCATACAGCCATATGAGATCAAAGCCTGTGATTTGTCAGAGCAGGTTATTCACAGTATACTGATAGTTCCTCTACCGCTATTCTTTTTATTTTCTAACCATCTCTAATTTTACCTCTTCCCCAAATTCATTGTCCCTGGAGAGAGAAATTAGCCTTCTTTCTCCCTTTCTCCTTCATTTCCCCTCTCCCTGCCTCCTCACCCCTGCACCCTTTCCTCCACCCCTCCAATCTTCCAGTCCAGGGCCCAGCCCAGCAGTAAATGTTATGTTGTGGGAGGCAGCAGAGAGAAGACAGTGTATGTTCCCTGCAGAGAACACCAGAGCTGGAAGGGATCACTGGGATTATATCAACTAACCACCCTTTTATGTATAAGGAAACCCGCAAGGAAAGAAGTATTCCTATATGTGAAGCCATGGGATTATCTCAAATGACCTACTTTTCATGAAAGCTGGTCTAAACCTTGAAATCCATTTGTTTGGAGACTTGGTTCATGCTACTTGCATTACCCTTAAAATAGTGTCTATGTTTTCCACTCATACTGCTGTGCCCCTTGCCTGCACACACACATATATAATAACCAAATAAATGTTGTGGCCATAACTTTCTGACATGAGGATCTATGATAAACCACGTTCACCAGCAATCTGAGCTGTAATTGGTCATTTTATTTCTTACTTGTCTCATATCCTCCATGTGTCTTCAACTAATCTAATCTCAGTGTATCAATGTCGTCTTTCTCCTTGCCTGACTCCCCCATGGAGCAGAATCTTCCAGTACAAGAACCAAGTCTGAGAAATCTTTGTAATCTCAGATGTGAGTGTAGTTTTTAGCAAAGAGCAGGTGATCAATAATTAATTGCTGGATTGAATTACATTGCATTGAATTGGACCTACAAATTACAGATCAGCTCCCTGGTCATGTATCATCAGAGTTTTAAATCTGGATGGATATAGAAGGGGCACCTAATAATAGATATTTAGGGTTTAAGATGTAGTGAGACTTTGGGGTTCAACAAGCACTTTCCTTAAGCTGTTCTCAAGCTACATACAGTCTCATTTGTCAGATGAGGCAGATGGATTAAAGATTAAACTACATAGAATCTGGTAACTTAAATAAGCCAGTCAGTGAAAGAATAATACCATATGATCCTCACTTATATGTGGAATATGCTGAACAAAATAAAACTGACAAACAAAACAGAATCAAAGGCCTGGATACATGGAACAGACTGACAGCTGCCAGAGGGAAGGGGAGAGGGGGGACTAGATGAAAGGAGAAGGGATCAGCCAAAGAACGTATATGCATAATCGATGGACACAGCAGTGTGGTTGATGGCCAGAGAGATGGAGGGGGCAAGGGCAAGGGGAGGGTGGGCAAAAGTGTGGGAAATAGGAACATACGTGAAGTTGTCAACAACAAAAATAGAGGCCCGGTGTACAAAATTTGTACACAGGGTAGGAGGGTGTCCCTCAGCCTGGCCTGCATCCTCTTGCAATACAGGACCCCTTGGGGGATGTCCAACTGTCCGTTTAAACCCATAGTCCGACATCTCTCTCGCTATCTGGGACTGCTGGCTCCTAACTGCTTTCCTCCTCTGGCCAGCTGCAGGCAACCAAGATCTGGGCTTCCCTCCCTCTGGCTGGCCACAGGCACCCAGAACCCAGGCGGATCTCCCAGGTCCAGGCTTTGTCAGGAAGGATGTCCGAAAGGTTGTCCGGAAGACGTCAGGTCTATCTGGTCTAATTAGCATATTACTCTTTTATTAGTATAGATAAATATATCTTCTTCCATGTGGAAAATTCATATGGACTACAACAAATCAACAAACATCCCCTGCAGGAGGGTGGGCAGCACCAGGCCTTGAATGGAGGGCTGGGCTTGAGAGCACAGAGGAATCCCTCAGAGGATGAAGGTTCAGTGAGATCTCAGCAGTAAGAAAGCCTGCTTTGGGCTTGGGCTTGGTGGCTGTACAGGTCCATCATTTTCAGAGGGACAAGGAACTTTATGGTCCTCTAGTTCCATCTGCCACGTGACAGTTAGGGAGACCCCAAGGACCAGAAAGACGAGGGGACTTGGTCCCGCCCCTAGCAAGTGAGTGACAGAGCTGGAACCAGAACCTGTCTCCTGACTTCCAGCCAGTGCTCTCTTCACTGGAGTTTCTGAATAATCCACGGTGCACCTGGTGCTGCTTTCCTTTCGGAATCCAGCCACTATTGCGTTTTCTCCGCATGGCAGGCAGCCAAGAGCCTTGAACTTCTCCATGTTACCATTTTGCCCTCTGCAGAATGGGATATTACAGTATTCACTTGGGGTATGGGTCATGGGGTTCCATCAATAAATATTTGTGAATTGCTCTGAGCTATTTGGGCCAGAGGGATTCCAGAAATGGGAGACCCCGGTGGTGGTATCTGAGCCCTTTTTGAGGTCTTGCCTTTACTCTGCAGAATTAAAGAGATGGCTTAAGTGATAAACTATTCCTTATGAGCTGTGTTTGTGTTGAAAGCACAGCATGAGTTCCCTGAGCGCTTCCTCTCCACAACCACAGCTATGCGCCAATCCTCCTGGGGCTCAGAGATGGAACTTTGGTTAAATGCATGGAATTTATTCTTAGTTCTTTCCTTAATTACAGCTTTATTTTTATTTCTCTGCGTTCTCTAGGAGAGAGGTTAGAGAGGAGAGGAAAAGGAAGGAAGGAAGCAGGGAAATATGTTATAGATTCAAGGAAGTTTTTTGTTTGTTTGTTTGTTTCTGAGCTGCTAGCTGTCAGCAAAAATAGAGGGATTTAACGGATCTTGCAGAGATGCAAACCTCATTCCAATGGAGCCTGAGCTCAGAGGATGTGTAACAAATACAATGAAAATACAACAGGAGGTGAGGGCAATTGTTATTTGATTAATAAATCCCCTAGGCTTGTAGAAAAAGACAGCACTTTTTATCCATTGTTTAATTTAATAAACAAAGGGGAGTGGGCATGTGGGTAGGAAGACTATGCAGTTAGCTGAGGGTATTTTAGCAAATTGCTCTGCAGTAACCAGCTCTTGCTACTCCAGCTTAGTCATGCAGCCCTCCCTCCTATGTCCAGTCTGGCATCTCAACACATGGAAACTCTGCTCACTCTCCTGCTCTGTTCCTTCTCTCTTTCCAAGTCCAAGTCAGAACGTGTCCCCTGAATGTTTGTGTCTGTGCATTATCATAAGAAGTATTTCTTATATTCAGAGCTCTTTAAAGTTGTAAATAATGTGTGTGGTCTCCTTCTGACTACCTTTGCTCTTTCTCCTCAGTTTCCTCCTCCTTCTCCTCCTCTTTCTTCACATCATTTTTTTTCTCTTCTTCTCCCTCTCTTTCTTAATTTCCCTTTTCATTATGATCATTATGCCACATGTTATATGGCACTTGATAGTCTACAGAGGAAGACAGTAAAAGGAAAATGGACTTTGGGGAAATATTTGACTTGTGAATCCTGGCCTGGATTGTGTGGGAAATTGAGAAAATCTTGAAACTACACAAGATTCAGATTTTTCACTCACAAATGGAAGGAAATAATCACTTGTCCAAAGGCTTCTTGTCAGGACAGCCTGAGAGAATGAATTAAAGCACAACCATGCAATCTGGATAGACTGAGCCCTTGACAAATGTTTCTGCAGTCTCCTTTGATCCTGGGCGTAGACGGTGGGGCATGGGTGTTCTGTCTCCTGTAAGCATATTTATGGAGCATATGCACGGCCCTAGGGGAGTTCCAAGGGGACATCTCCCCAGATGTGTCCACCTCCCCCTCTGCCCTTGACCCCCTTTCTGCCATGGAATGATTAAACCATCTGACCAAGGAGGTAGTTAGCATGATGTTTAAGAAGGTAGGCTAAAGAGTAGGAGATAAATTGGGAGGGAGGCTAGATTGGTCTATGATGATGGACAAATGATGCAAATATTATCTCAGTTCTAGGTTTCATGCCCACAAAAGGGATAATACCTAATATATATAAAAGGAAGGAAGGAGGCAGGGAAATATGTTATTGATTCAAGGAAGCTTATTTCTGAGACTAAATGTATCTTAGTGGTAAGGAGCTAGGAAGTATCAAGTGCCTCAATGATATCTGGCACATAGTAGAATTTGGTTGCTACTATTTTTCCAGGAGAGGCCCTGAGAGGGCAGACACTTGGCACTATGGGACCTTAATGAAGCAGGAGGGCACAGTGGGCCATTGCAGACCATGCTCTCCTCCTGACTGGGTGTGCTCCCACCTCTCACCCCCATTCTTAACTGACCAGTACTCTGTACCCACTTCTGGCCCAGCTCCAGTAGCACCTGCTTCGTGAAGCCTTTCCTGTTCTATCTCCTTCCTCCTGCCTGCCACCAGCTTTGGCATCTGCCCTTCTGAGCTGCTGGAGCACTGCTGGTCCTCTTCTGTCAGTAAGCACTACTGCACGGGTGCCTTAGAATTGATACTCAGGGCTCATTTTTCATGCGAGGGCATGGGCTCTGAGGGTGCACAGATCAGAGCTTTTCCATCACGCCATCTCTCAGCCCAGGCTGATTTACTCAGCCTCCTGAAATGAGCAGATCAGTCTACCAGTTACAACTTATGTGTTACAGTATAGTGGTTTTCTGAACTGTATGAGATTCTTGACTATATGAAAGAAGTGTCATAAGCAATGAGATGTGATTAACTTGGAACATGATTTGGATCCTTCAAAATGTCCAGGAAGATGTTTTAGATAGTCATTTGGGATTTACTCAATCCCACCATTCAGAATAAAGATACTTTATTGGTATTAGCTCCTGTTTAATACTTAAATGGCAACAGGGTACTACTAAGAAAACAAAAGGGAGACTTGCTCATGCTCTGAATAAATTATTGAAGTTGTAAAAAGAATTATTGAAGTTGTCAAAGTAACCAATACTGTTGAATGCTATCAAAGAACAGACTGGAGTGAAAACAACTGTATCTCAAATGCTCAGTGACTGAATGGGGAGAAGGATCTCATTGTGTGGGTCATAAACAGCTCTCACTTGAACCCTACTTGAACTAGTTGGATGCTAGTGCATTCACTACTCAGAGAAGAATTTCTTCAAGGCTTTGGGTTGCTCCCACTTCTTGTCAAGGAGTGAGCCAATTTTTATGTATTGCTTCGTAGCCCAGCTGCTCTCTAGAAGGATGGGGCTGTTGTGAGCATGAAAAATAACACACATGCATACAGACACCCAAATGAAGCCAGAGGTCTTCTGGAGGCTTAGATAAACATTTAGTCTCCTAAATAAATACATTATCAGACCACACAAAGCACTTCCTACCCAGTTTCTTCCTCAGATGTCACAGTCCAAATAGCCTCTTTAACTTGCCCATGTTCAAGCAATCACGATGTATTTATTGATTACCTACTGGGTGAATAACCCCGAGCCACAGAATCTAAGCGACACAGTGGCAGAAGACATGGCCCTTTGCTTAGACTAAGGATTTGCAATTGAAGATGTAGAGGCAAAATACATAAACTTAAATCAATTAGTACAATGCAAGCGAGGTTGAATACTAACTTGTGATAGATTGAGAAATGGATTGCAAGGTAATACATCTGAGTCCCAGAGCTGCTGCCAACTTGCCAAATGATCATTTATTCATTTGACAAACAAACAAGCACTTATTATGGATCAGGTACCATGCTAGATACTGAGTATATTTTGAACAAATCATTTAACTTGTTTATTCATTCAGTAACTCGCCAGTTAATGATTATATGATATATGGGGCTTTGTGCTAGGTGCTGGGAAGGGGGGAAAGATATAGTCGCTGCCTCTGTGGGTCAGGCTGCTCATCAGTATAATGATATGTGTTGGGTGGGGCAGGAAGTGGATTCATTGGTCTCTTGTGTTCTTTCTACCAAAAATATGCTAAGCTGCGGATTGAAGGATGTTGTGGTTCATTTGATAAGTATCAGGTCAAGAAGATAATGGTCATTTGTAAAACTGGAATAAACCACTGGACTTTGAATTACAGAATTTTGGATGGGAATCCCTAGAGTGCCTCAAGGCACAGTACTTACATGCCTATGTCTTCCTTTAAGTATGCAAGTTGATTCTCTTTATCCCCTTATACATGTACATTTCTTTAGCGTTTACAAGGCACTTCCATGTGGACAGTTTTATTTGCTCTGCATAACAATCTTATGAAGTCAGGGTTTTAATGTCCTCTTTTTTAAAGATAAAGAAACTGAGGCCACAAGTGATCAGATTTATTTACTAACGTCTGTGATAGAGATTTTCGACCTCCCAGTCTGGTGCTTCTTCTGCAACCACAGTATTTATTCATTTGCTAAGTGTGTTTAGAGGGCCAGCTATAGCTCAGGCGTTTGGCAAAGTCCTGGGGAAGTTATGATGCACCAGGCAGTAATCTCAATGACTTTATAGTCAGTTCTCCTCAAACTCTTGCTCAAAATTAACAGGAACCACACTTCTTTGTGGCCTATAGTATAGTTTTGCATGCAATTTAAAGTATGAGCTACTGGATCATAAGCTCCTTGTGGTCAGGTACCAGGCAGGATAAACACTTGGTAAACAATATTTTCAGATCTTTGCATCAATTCAATTGATATTGGCCATAATGTATATAACATTATTCCTATTTATTTACTGGTACAATAAAGTGTAGATTCTGAAAGACGCCAAATAAAACACATAGTTAATAGATTATCTAGAATTTAATCCTAAATCCTATGTCAACCAGCATTTTGTTATATCCAATTCCTCAGACAATACTTTATCTCACAATGCTATACATAGGGCCTAGGAGAATGCTGTACCTAGACTAGCAATGCATCTAGCTAGTTGTTGTAGAATGAGCAGCTTAGACATGAATTAACATCACATGTAAATGGGCTACATATTTAGCTCCTAACATCTATCACTAAGTCTAAGAAATAGCTTTCCTCTAGACCCATGGTCGGCAAACTACGGCTCGTGAGCCACATGTGGCTCTTTGGTCCCTTGAGTGTGGCTCTTCCTCAAAATACCATGGCCTGGGCAAGTCTATTTTGAAGAAGTAGCATTAGAAGAAGTTTAAGTTTAAAAAAATTGGCTCTCAAAAGAAATTTCAATTGTTGTACTATTGATATTTGGCTCTGTTGACTAATGAGTTTGCTGACCACTGCTCTAGACAGAAGATTACCAGGAGAGATATGGGGAAGGAGTGAAAAGTCAGAAAAGAGTGAAAGATGAAGGGAAAAAACAAACAAACGAGGAAGAAAGATCAAGGACTTAGTGGTCAGGTAGACGGGTTTGATCTTAGCATTGCCACTTATTTGTGGCAGGCATTTTAACTTTCAGGTTTCATGGGAGGTTAAGAGTATCAAGGCCAGCAATATATATTGAGCATTTAGCACAGTGCCTCATCTACAATAAATATTCAATAAGTTCCCATTCTTATTCTGATATTACAAGCTGAAAGAAATACAGGAGAAAATACAGAGTGATAAGAAAATACAGCCTATATTTGGGGGAGGGAGGACTCTGAGGAGAATAAAACATGTGCATAAGGACATCAGATGAGATGAAGATGAAAGAGTTATGCCATTCTAAGGAGTTAGGAGCTATCCTGTTGCTACATGTCTACAACCATTGGGTCTTTTGTCAACACACTGTGAGGCCAGGCAGGAAGAGCCTACGAGCAGAGAGATGTTGAGAAGCTACATAAAACTGGAGTGGCAATCACAGAACTCCCTTCCTGTGATCTGCCTTGAAGTAATGTCTGATGGCAAAAGCACCTGGTACCCAACTGTACAAACCCTGAACCACTCTGAATTTCTCCAAGACACAAATCTTTATCCACTGCATGGTTGGGAAATGATATATACATATATTTTTATGATGGATTAGCCTTTTTGGACTGTGGCCACACCATAGAGGGTTTTCTAATCTATTTTGAGTTCTAATTGATTACAGCATTTGGAAAAATGTACAGCAAATTGCTCTGTTAATCAAGGTAAATCAAGCTGATGTCATAGATGCTAAATATATGTCTTTGCAGTAATACTATTTTCAGGGCTGGGGCTGAGGCTGCTGTCAGTGTTTCCACTCGTGGTCCTGCCTTCTCAGAAGCAGCTCATGGCTTATCTCTGAAAGCATTCCGTGGTTCATCTGCAGGGCTGGGATCCCGGGTCCTTCTCCCCACATCTAAGACAGGGATGGTAGGAGAAGGTGAGACCGCCTCCTTGTGTATGGGTAAGAGGCAGTGGAAATAAGGCCACATGAAGGCTAAGAAGACAGGGAAGAAGACAGGGAAGAGCCTATGAGCAGAGAGATGATTTTATTAAGCCAGAAGAACCCTAGCATATTGTATCCTTTGAGTGATGAAGGAACTGAGAGATGAGCAGATAACTTTGCTGAGATATCGGTAAGAGTAATGGAAGAAGGTTCAAAGATCATCTAGACTGGTAATACCCCTGAAGCACAGAGATAGAAAGTAAATTATTAGATCACACAGTGAGTTAGTTTCAGAGCTAAGATTAAAAATTAGGTGTCCTGACTCCTCATGCACTGCTCTTTCTAGATGTTAAAAAAAACATATTGTTATGCTATTCTTTAATTTTTCTCCTTCTTCCACATTACCCTTCCTAATATTCATCATTATCCCATATGCTAGCTATGTGCTAGGCTGTGTAATAAGCACTGAATATTATTACAGCCATGTGAGGTTAAGTAATATTCTATTCTCATGTTTAATGTGAAGACTTTGAGATTAAAATAACAGAAGTAACTTGACCAAGGAAACTCAGTTAACTTGAGACTATATGATTCCTATGCTTGTGCATCTAATCATCACACTAAATATCATCATCAAGTTGCCATCATGTTTGTACACCTTTTTAACTACTCTTTTAACATGGTCTGTGAACTTCATATGCAGTACTTCAAACTTCACAGTGATGCTACGAGAAATGGATGATTGCTCTCTTGCAAGTGGAAATAAAACAACTTGTTGAAGGCCATACCATTAGAAGGTTTCACAACCAGACACAGAACCCATGGATATTTTTGTGGTAATGAGTATACAATAACGGAGATAAGAAACAGAACTAAATCTCAGCTTTGTCCTTGAATGGCTATATCCTGATCTGGACCAAGTCCATTTCCTCTTTGGCTCTCAGTAAGCAAGTGTGCACCATAAAGGTGCTGAGGCTCCTGTCATGTTCTGTGTAATTCTGAGAGAAAGGTTAATGGCAACAGCAACAACAACAATAAAAGGAAAGCAGAGTCTGAAATTGAAGGGTACACATACAGAACTTTTAAGACCACTAAAAATGATTAAAAATAATTGGAGGTAAGAAAAAGAGGATCAGAAAATTCATCCTTAGGTCAGTTTTAGAAGATCGTTGATGGCCTGGGTGGTGCCCTGTCATGACTAGATCAAAGCAGAACAGTGATGTAATTGGCTGTTTGTATACAGATGCTGGCCTCCAAATTCCCACATGGGAACATCTGCTGGGGACAGCCACTTGACAAATAAGCAGAAAATTAGGTAGCAGATGCCTCTATGCCAAGAACACAAGACCACCAGCTGTAGGAACGCTGCAAAAGGGAAAGAAGGCCAGATTGGGTAAGATACTCTTATGTTCATGTGAGAATCAGACTATCAAGGACAGAAGAAGTGAGATAAGGTCAGGGACAGAGTTCAGCCGAGGATAACTGGCTGTTTGTTTGGGGGCATGGCGTCAAGATTCTAAGTCTTGGCTATAAATTACAATCACCTGCAGATTTTAAATACCCTGACGCCGGGCTGCATCCCAAAACAATTCAATCAGAGTCTTGAAATAGGGCATAGGCAGCAGTGTTTTCTAAGGTTATTCAGGTAATCCCAAAGTGCAGCTTAAGTTGAAAAACAATACCCAGGAAGGTCTCAGGATTGACCACTAGGATTGGTGACACAAAGACGGTGGTCTATAGAAAGCTCTCATCTTTATTCCACAATGTCTCTGGAATAACTCCAAATATGTCTTTTGAGTTTATGGAATCCTCATTTGAGTGGTCTAGTAATCAAGCAAAGTCCATCTCCTCAGTGAAAGAAATGCAGATGATTTCTATTTCTGCTACTAACTGATCTTGTTTGTTTGTTTGTTTGTTTTTTGGGGGGAGGGAGTTGGGGGAGGGAAGGGAGTAAAATGTGATTTTGTATACTTAAGTGTTTACAACAGGCCCAGGACAATAGGTGCTCAATAAATGTAGGCTCAATTTCAGTCTGAGTCACACACAAAAAAGGAAAAATTTGAGCACTTCAGTGTGGGCATTTTTCCTAATGCTATTCTCAGCCAATCTATCACCAATCTTGCAGATATTGTGCCTCAAATATTTACCTTATTAGTAGTATATCCATTTTATTTTTTATACCTTTTTTTAGGTTTCAGGGGTACAATCCTATATTGTGTGTTCACCACTCCAAATCAAATCTCCTTCCATCGTCATTAATCTCCCCTTTACCCTCTCCTACTTCCTCCCACAGCCCAAATAGCTCTTAGTTGTCTTTTTTCTCTCCAGTCTCACTGCTAGTGTTCATTCTGACCATCCCCCATTTGAAGTGTTGCAATACCTGAGAGCTGAAAGCTAGCCTTGGATCTGTTCCATATACCACAGATAGAGGAATCCACAACAAACAAATACCACCTTAGCTCAAAACCTTTCAGGGATTCCCTACTGCCCACAAGACAGAGAACAAGCTCTTTATGACCTTCCTCCTACCAATCTCCCCATATTCACCTGTTTTTATATCTCTCCTCTCCATCCCCACCATATCCAAATTCATATCCTAAAACTATCAATCTTCTTATATTTTCCTCTGCATGCAATTGGATGTTTTACACATCAGACCAATTTCTTATGCTGTTTGTGTATCTGAGAACACATTTCTTACCTTCATCCTTCACCTAACAGACATCCCCTTATTCCTTAAGCTCACTCAACTCAGGCACTACCTTCTTTAGGAGGCTTATGAATCCCATTGCCTTGTTTCTGTTCCTTGCATTTTCCTCTATCATAACATTTCACATTTTGCTGGAATTTTCCAAACACAATTCTGAATCTCAGCCAGTAGACTATTGGTTCTTCCACGTCGGAGGCCATTTCTGATCCCTAACTATACATAGTCAGGGTACAGAGGATATATATGCATACTTTGACCTATAGTAGGTGCTCAGTCATTTATAAAGTTTTATTCCAGTGAACCTGAGACCCTGGAGTGAGCTGTGTTCCCAAGGAGAAGGTTGCTTGTTCTCTGGTGACTTCTCTTGCACTCACCCATGGGGAAAGGCCAGGACTGGGAGATCTGTGTTCAAATTCTGCTGGTCAGTTGGTGTCTAACAAAGGCCAAGGTCCTAAAGGCAGTCCTCTGGGAATCTTCTGCAGACAGAAATGGAGCCATGCAGGAATAGATCTCAGCCTTATTTCTTTCCTCTAAACCAAACTGGCTCTGAGTAATGCCTTTGAGATCCTGACCACATCCTTCTTTTCCATTGCCAAAAACAAGAGGCTGGAGATAAACCATAGCTCAAGCTCCAAGAATTCGGGGAAGGTGACTCGTTTGCTGGATCAGGGCCATATTTTAGGAAGGCTCCTTCAACTCCCTTGAGTCTTAGATTAGACTGTGTCCTTCCAGTCTTATAAAAAATGGACTGTCAACAACAAGTCAGAAAATATTAATGAGGTGGGCAAGAGATGCCCCCAAAGGGGAAGGATTGCAGGAATCACTGAGAAAACACTCAGGAGGATGACATTTATAAAGAACTTACTCCCTATTTCTAGTTACTGTTGATTCCCCCAAATGCATTGGAAATATTTAAATTTCGTATTTGATTTCAAAAAATTAGGCATGATTTGACTTGGAAGGGATATTAGAGATAGTCTGATCCAATCCCAGGGCTTTTGTTTTTCTGAAGGGAAATAAGGGATTTTGTTTTCCTGGCTGCCCAACACTTAATGTTCTCTTGTTAACCAAACTCCCATTTTCCCTTGGTGTTAGAATTTAAAGATAGTCCCTAAGATTCCTGCTCCTGTATCCATTCCCTTTGCAGCAAAACAGATGGAATATAATGACATATCACTCTCACAATTAAATTACCAATCAGTCAACTCAAAAAGACTATCCTGATCTAATCAGAGAAGCCCTTCAAGAGAAAGTGAAGTGTCAGATAGAGGCTCCGGCTGACTCTGAATAAATAGAAAACTGTCACACTGTGAGAGGATAGGACCATGTGGCAAGGACCAGAGGGCGGCCTCTAGGAGCTGAGAGTGATCTCTGGCCAAGAGCCAAAATAGAATAGGAGCTTTGGTCACACAGCCCAAAGGAACTGAATTATGCCAACCTTGTGAGCTTGAAAGAGCACTCTGGGGCTCAGGGAAGACCCCAGCCCTGGCTGATTCTATAATTTCGGCCTGGTGAAACCCTAAGCAGGGAACCTAGTTGTGGCATGCCTAGACTTCTGACCTGCATTGTTTTAGCTGTTAGGTTGGTGGTATTGTGTTTTGAAGCAATAGAAAGTAATAGAGGGTCCATTCCTTTACTGCTGGCTATTTGAATAGCACTATCTCACCTCTACCTGCAGGCATAGCATATGACTCATGCTTAAGCTAAGCAGTGTTCTAGCACCCATCCAGTGATTGGCCAAGAATGCCATGTCACCCAATTTATGCCTATGAGAATCAGAC
This sequence comes from Antrozous pallidus, assembly GCA_027563665.1. Classification (NCBI taxonomy): domain Eukaryota; kingdom Metazoa; phylum Chordata; class Mammalia; order Chiroptera; family Vespertilionidae; genus Antrozous; species Antrozous pallidus. The sequence goes on along the minus strand of CM050522.1, from coordinate 74,236,650 downwards.
CCAAGGCTTTCATTGGAACGTATAGGAAAAAGGGGGTCTCTCTTTTCACTGAAATTGAAGCTGAAGGCATTTAGTTCTGGCACGGATGTCAACCATATTGCTGCCATGTTACGTTTGGAAATGATCCAACATGCAGGAGCACAATTTTGAGCGATGGAGAAAAAAATTACTTCTTGGTGTACTTTGAGTCCCGATTATCTGAGCCTAAAGGAGAAAATACCCGTAGAGATTTCAATGACCTACACCTGTAACCTCTACATTTGGTTTAAGGCTATGTGAGACCAGATTGTTATGCCATTGTGATTGAAAATGCTCTATGTGAAATATGGGACAAGTTGGGGCCCTAGAAGGAATATGCTGACTCAATCAGACAACGACTAAACTGCAGGTATGACATAAAAATAACCAGGTCTCCTGCTGCCCAACATCAGGCCTCAACCATACCTTATTGCTGTGATGACTGACTCCCCAGGAGTCACACGTTATTGATTTCCCAAGAATAGACTCTAACAGCAATGGCAGCTACAATAACAATAGAGTTCAATGAGTGTGTGTTATGGCCATGCTATATATTGTGAAGTTTATATATGGTATTTTGTTGTATGTTCCCATAAACATTATACAGTTTGAATCTTATTTTAAAGATGACAGAAGTAAAGCTCAGAAATGTTTGCTAATGTGAGCAAGGTCACATAACTAGTTAGTAGTGGAGTCTGGATTTCATCTTTATCTGTCTGATCCAAAGTCTATTCTCTTAACTATTGTGTTAATTGTTGCTAGGATAAAAAAAACCAAACAAGCCTAGGAAACTTTTCTTTAATACTTCAAATTTATTGTGAGATTATGTCATAAGGATCTTTTTATTATTAATACAGATCCACAAAGGCTGTTGTATATTTCTCAGCCAAATCAGCACTCCGACGCATGAAGGAATCTTTAATCCCTAACACTGGAATGTTAAATTGCACATCTCTCATCCCTCCTTTGTTTTAAAGATTATGCAGGATGTATATTGAGAAGAAAAAAAATGCAACTTATGTGGAAAAAAATAACAAACTAGCAGTTGGAAGACTTGTATTCAAGTCCCTCTTCTGCCAGAAATCCCGTGTGTAATCTTGGGCAGATCACCTCTCTCTATAGACCTTAGTCTTATGATCTATAAAATGACAGAATTTACAGTAAAATTGATGAAAAGGTTTTGTATGTACACAACTTTGTTTTATTATAAAGACATTCTGGTGGAACTCTAAATGTTCCAGAAACTGTTTTTTTGTTTGTTTTTGTGTGCTAATTTACTATAATTTGGATCTCATGGTTGGGTCCTGGAATATCCCTGAGATGTTCAGACACTGAAAAGCCACTATGCCCAAAATAGAGGTTAAACATTTACCTGTTAAGATGCTTAGAACATTTATAACTTTGCATAAATATGGCATCTTTACTGTATTATACACACCTCACCGATGAGGAAATAGAGATATAAAATGTTAAGTAACTTCACCAAGGAGCAGAGCATAATCACAGATCCACCTGTCTCTAAAGCTTGTCTATGTACTCCAAGCAACTGCTCCCCAGCTGATAAAAGATTCTTGAGTTTTAATTTTTATCTATTACTAGAAGTCCAATGCATAAAATTTGTTCAAGAGTAGGCCTTTGTAGCCACAGCAGTTGCCTCAATCCCTCCCTCACAGCTGAGGCAATCCCATGGCTGCAGCCCAGGCTTTGTCCAGAAGGACATCTGGATGGATGTTATGCTGTTTGGTCATTCAGTTGATTTACATATTACACTTTTATTATTATAGATTATAAGTCACTTGAAGCATTTTCTGGACCCAGACAACTCAAAAGGAAGTAAGTTATATCAGTATCCAGAGACAAGAAGGCAGAACAGTACCTAAAAGGATAATGAAAGAGTTGGTTATCTATCTTTAAATCAAATTATCTTCTGCTTTCCACTGCATCTCAACAGCACTAAAGACAAACAAACAAACAAAAAATTTACCTTTTAAAACCATTTTAGAATTACAGGAAAATTGCAAAGATAGTACAGAGAGTTCCCCTGTACCTCAGAATCTGTTTCCTCTATTATTAACTATTTAACAATTAAAATGGTACATCTGTTGAAAATAATGAGCCACTATTGATACGGTATTATTCACTGAAGTCCATACTTGTTTCATGTTTCTTAGGTGTTACCCAATGTCTCTTTTTCTGCTTTGGGATCCCACCCAGGAAACCACATTACACTTAATGATCATGTCTCCTTTGCTGTGGCAGTTTTTCAGACTTCCCTAGTTCATAATAATCTTGACAGTTTGAGAAGTATCAGTCAAGTATTTTGACTATAGACTTGCCTAAATTAGTATTTGGTGGTGTTCTCATGAGTAGGTAGGAGTTACCAGTTTGTGGGGAGCTCAGTGCCATCCCCATCACATCACAGTAAGGGTTTACATGTCAGTATGATGCATGCTGCTGAGGTTAACTTTGATTACCTGACTCAGGTTCAAGAGTAGCTTTTTAAAAACTACAGTGTCTACCCTGAGTTCCCTCTGGACTCTGAACACTGCTTTCCTTACCAGACTGTCCTAAATGCCTGGAGATATGGTCTTAGCCATAGGGGCCTAAGCCAGTCTAGTGACTCGGGGAAATTGGGGGCATGTGAAGAGGAGGCTTGTTTGGTTTTCCTAACAGTTGTCTCCACTGTCATGTTTGCTGTGATACAATCAACCCAAGGGGTTGCATTTGAATCTGTTGAAGAGCTAAGGATTTTAAGATGGGTCATGTAACAGTGGATGGTAATGCAGGTTTTTGTTTTTTGTTTTATTATGTTTCACATCAGGAATGTGGGATCTGCTTGGATTTCCCACTCACAATACTAGGGAAAGCAGACAGGCCTTCAGAACCTGATAATGACGACTTGTATTAAAATATAGTGTTTAGTTTTTTAAATGCTTTTACATATTTAATCTGTCCCCCAAATTTTGTTCCATAAATACTTGTAGAATGATTGAATGCAAGAAAGAAAATAAAAAAGAAAGGAAGGAAGGAAGGAAGGGAGGGACAAAAAGAGGGAGGGAGGGAAGATGGGAGGAAGGGAGGAAAAGGAATAAAGACAGGGAGAGAAGAAGGAGGGTAGAAGGGAGGGAGGCGGGATGGAGGCCTGGAGGGAGGGAGGGACAGAGAGAGGGAAGGGTGAATGTATCCATCTTAGGGCAGCACAGTGAGATGGAAATGGTAAAGAGATTAGATGAGATGGAACTAGTGTGATTTCTTCCTTTGCACTTACTGACTCTAGGATCTCATGTGTGAGAGTGGATTTCCATGGGATCTGCTCCTTATTGGGTGGTTAAATGCATCTCAAGACCAGGAGAGAGTCTTGGAACCATGCACAAAGAATAACTGAATGGAGAGGACACCCTATGCTTTTGTTACCATGTGTAACCAGAGTTTTAAAACACTGAACATTGTATGTCAACATGGATGCAGCAAATTAATGGTTGCAGTCCCCTTTAAAATATTATCACACAAATAACTTCACACAAGGGGAGGGCTATTTGTTATTTTTATCCTCACCACTGGACAAAGGAGGGAACTGAGGCCCAGAGAAGTAGTCAGTGGCATGAGGAAGGAAGCAGGATTTTTTTTATTATTATTCTTTAAAGTATTACATATGTTTTCCTTTTTTTCTCCCCATTGTCCTCCCCCCAGCCTCCCCTACTCCCCAGCACACGTCCTCACCTGCCCCCCTCCCCGCCCCAGTGTCCTGTATTCATTGGTTATGCTTATATACATGCTTACAAGTCCTTCAGTTGATCTCTTGCAGCTCCTGCCCTCCACCCTTCCCAGCCTTCCCCCTATAGTTTGACAGGAGGCAGGATTTTAACTCAGTCCTGCTGGCCTTCTCACCCTTGCAAGAATGCACTGGACTATGACCACAGACCCCTTCCTCTCCTGAAGGGGATTTCCTTGTCTGTGACTGTGGGGCTCTGTTTGGGGATTGCTTTGGGTATGAAGCACAGCCATCACTTTTAATGACTCAGTATTGATGTATTCCAGATTCTTTCTAGAGGAGCAGAAGGGAACTCAAAATTCCCTAAAAATGGAGATCCCTCTGTTCCTCTGAAAAAAGCTCACTTTATAGCCACCGCTAGAGAAATCACTCAAGGGTTTATTTCTTTTCCTTCTTCATTTTTTAGTTAAGAGGAAGAGAGTCATAATTGCTAAAACTAATGCAGTAAACTCTTCTCTAGAGGATTCCAAACAATGTTGCAGAGCTTCTTAACACCGGGACCATCCCTTTAGGGTCCCTCCAAATTATTGTCTCTGGAAAGGAGTGCTCTATAGTCTTGTGGGGAGAGAACATTCCACCATTCCTTAGTTGTTCCATATGCTAAGAGGAGAGAGGGGTGGAGGATATTAGGCACTTAGGTCATATAGTTTGTCACAATGCTGGGAGATGGTTCTCAGCTGGATATCTCAGGTGTTGTGAATGGACACTCAACTGAAGAATGTCACATCTGTTATGTGAGGCCAGCCCTTGAGTTTCAATAAATACAGATGAAACAGGTATTGCTTTTATTTTTTTAGATTATCTGTGGCAAGCTTGCTAGGTAAGAAAAACACAGAGATCAACATTCTGTTCACCCTATTAATATTGAATTATGCTGATTGCATAATTGGTTGCATGATCTGGTGCAGACACCTTGTGCCCTGCCCCCGTCCCTACCCAGTGGGAGAGATGGTAGTTGAAGAAGAAAGAAAAAGTAGCAGGCGAAATGTGGAAAGATGGAAGATGACCCTCTGTCCTTTCTGCCTCTGTAACCAGCATCATCCCCATCCATCTCGTAACACCGCTCTCAAGTCTTCCCCTGCACTTGCAGCACAGCTAAGGATTTAATGTACTCAGACAGTGGTAGAATCGGTTGCACTTTCTCTTTTATTTGTCTTTTATTGCATTTGCAGTGGGCATACAACATGTCTTCATTAACTCTCCATGACATTCAGAATAGCTGGGGATAAAAAAGATACTCAATCAAGAAGGAAAAACAGCCCCCCTCCTTCCTATCTCCAATCACAAGTATCCCCCAGGGCACGTATTAATTACTGAAGATTAATGCTGGACCTCCGTTCTCAGCAGGGGCTTTTAAATTGTATTGCTCTGCTGGGTCAGAAGATGGTGCTTCATCTTGCAAAATGGTAAAGGAGTCTCAACCTCCCGTGGAAGTAGCAGCTAACAATGGCCTCTGTTACTGAGTATCTACCATGTGTCTAACATTATTAGCCCACATAATCCGCCCACCTACCCTACAAGGCACATTATTATCCCATTTGCTAGATGGGAAAGCTGACTCCAAACACCATGTATTTCCAGTACAGAAGGTGGCTCCCCATGGTTCAACGTGGTGGGAGATCTGAAGTTCCTCAAAGTGACCTTGACTCCAGGAAGACACTGTCACAGTTACTTCCCTTGTTAAAGCCTAGGGGAGTGGAGGAGATGTTTCTCAAACCCCAATTCATAAACTGACTTTCGAAGGAATGCTTCTGGTTTCAAACAAGACAGTAGGGTTGTCACTACTCTCCATAGAAGAGGCAAAGTTAAGGTGGAGCTGACCAGCATTTGTTTAACTGCTGTGTTGCCAAAGTCCCTTTTTTTCATTCTTTCCCTGCATTAACGAAGCATTTCATAAATGAAGATGAAGAGATATTAAGAGCCCAGAAAAGCAACACTTGCCAAAATGTTTTATGGGAAATACTAGTCTCAGTGCTTGCTTTCAGGGAATATTTCTTGAAAAATCCTAAATATTCTCCCCTTCCTTGTCTCCACTCATTATTTAAAAACAATCAAACATGTGCTTACTGAAATTCTGAGGTGTCCTGCATGAAAACAAACAAATAAAAGCTAAGCCCACTGTACACACAAAAAATACTTCTACATCACCACTATGCTTTCTCTGCTACTTAAACTTTAAATAGTTTCTCTGCAACTATCTGTTCAAATCCTTTGGAATTATGGCTTTGCAGAGATCACCTTAGGAATCCTTTTGTCGAGGACTATTCAAAATAAATCCCAAGCAAAATGAGGATTTCACTGCTCTTCTGAAATTCTATAACAATTTATCTTTATTGCTCTTCAGCTTATGGATTAAAGACTATAAACTAATGTCAAATGACAGATGTATTAACAGATGAAAAGGTGAGCAACGTATCCTATCTTGTCCTTTTCTACACCTCTATCTTGTTTTTCCTGATCACAAGTGAATATATGTTAACTTTATAAAATTCATGCTTATCCCAATGTAGAATCCATATGATCGACTTTGAGTTGCAACAGGATTTAATTCTCATTCTCTTACAACAGTGTAAACTTCCTTATAATGGTCAGGTAGCTTGATGCCTGGAACATTGTAGGCTGTCAGGAAAGGTGAGTTGAATAGGTGAATGAGTTCTATTTGAATTAATTTTATCCACTCAGGTGTGAGTTTATTGTGGACAGAGACCTAAGTCATACTGATCTTTGTTCCAAGACACCTAGCAAGTGCCCAGTGCATAGCAGACATTCAATAAACCTTGGCTACAATCATTTCTCCTTTAGGAGTGCTTCTGAGTGACCTTTGGAGGAAGGTCTCTGCCACTAGAGGCACACTTGTGTCTGTATTCCCATTCTGTCATGTATTTGCCATATAAGTTTAATTAAGAAGTATCTGCATCTATTAAATGGGGCTAACATAACCTGTTTTATAGAGGTGCCATTGGATACACATGAGAACATACAGGTCAATGTGCTTTGTAAACACTATAGAGTTACTTAAGGTATTTATTTTATGATTGTCAAGTGGTCTACTCCATATATATGATATATATTGACTTAAGAGAGGAAAAGAAAGGGAGAGAGATATAGAAATATCAATGGTGAGAGAGAATCATTGATTGACTGCCTCTTGCATGCTCCACACTGGGGATTGAGCCCACAACTTGGGCATGTGCCTTGACTGGAATGGAATCCAGGACCCTTCAGTCTGCAGGTGGACTCTCTATCCACTGAGCCAAACCAGCGAGAGCTAAAATGGTCTATTCTTGAAATTAGCCAAGTTTACTCATATAGGCAAGCATTAACTGAGTGTTTCCAAGAGATAATTGTGAACTGATGTGGTTCAGTGATGATGGACATAATTGGGATATATGGAGTATGTTTTTGGAACCCAGAGAAGGGACACTTTCTAATGACACTGAAGCTTCAGGTGAAAAAGGTGATGTTGCAGGTGTGTTTGGAAGGAAGACCATTCCAAGCAGAGGAAAGAGCCTGAGCAAAAACAAACAAAAAACAACTACAACATAGAGATGAATAATACATACATGTGTGGGGAACTACAACTTTTACAATGTAAATCAGTCCAAAGGTCCTGTCTTAAACATTGCCTACTTTATGTGACGTTTTACATAGCTTTGGAGAAGAGGACATTAATGATGCTTTGACAAGCATGCTATCTTTCGGCTAACATGTAATAGGGGATGAATCCCTCCTCATAACCATTTGAGGGTTGCTAGAACTCAGACAACAGAAGTTACCTGACTGGATCACACATCCTGCCTTAATATATCTCTCCTACATTGAAGAGAGAAGGGGATGGGAATGACTTTCTCTATAATAAATCCTTTTGTGGTAGGCTAGTGAAGGGTGCAGTCTATGCTGGGCTTTTTGTTACAAATGGCCAACTTAAGTCAATGGGGGCTGCTATGGAAGTGGGGTCCCATGACACCTGGTTGGCTGGTTGTAATTCATCACTATATGGCAGTAAGGAAGGAGCCCAAGCTATTAGAACACCCGGGAGGCTATGGTTGAAGAGTTCCAACAATTAACATTTGCAACTCAGTGTCTCAGTAGGAGACCGAAGCTTTGGAAACTCTGGAGCTCAGCAAAGATTCTGAGGCTTGGGAGCCTTGTCTTTTTGGACACCTTACCCCAAGGAGCTCTCCAAGCCCCTGACATTTGGGGGATTGTCAGAGCTTTGGGCTGCCAGAAAGAGGCCCTGTCTCAGAAGCCAAAGTCATCAACAGAAAGGGAATTGAATGAGCAGGTTTTTCAGAGGCTGGAAGGAAAACTGTTTCAAAAATCTGTTTTGACTTTTGCAGACACTGCCTTTCCCTCTGGCCCCATAATTGAGTGGGGCTGGCGATACTTATTCATTTCTTAGTTTATGGCTGAGTCACCCCCTCCTTCTCATCAAAATGTTATGAGCATGCAGAAGAAAGGTGTTTATTGAGCAGCCTCACTTCATTTTATGGTGGTAGTGGTGGTGGGGTCATGGCTGTTCTCCGCAAGCAAATTCCAGAGCAGTCCTGAACTGAGCAAAGGAGCAGAAAAACAATAGTCCGAATGTAGCTGACCTAGGTGACTTGGGCTTTCTTTAGATGGGGGTGGGACAGGGGAATCTATTTGGGCAGCAAATAAGGCAGCAGTGTTCTTCTACTCACTAGGATCTCTTTGACAATTAGCAAAAATTTATATAGGTACCCAGCAAATGCTTGGCAGGTAATTAGTGCTCCATATCTCTATATATAAAAGTCTAAGCAAATGGCCAACCAGTAGCTATGACATGCACTGACCAACAGGAAACAGATGTCCAATGTAGGTGCTGCCAAGATACAGTCACTTGGCAGCGGCAGTTCTTGGGTGACACACCTAGAACCAGAAAGGAGAGAGCCCTGTTCTGGGGTGCGTCACCTGAGAACTGCCCTCTCGTAATCCAGGACACCTCAAGGGATATTGGAGAGCTGGTTTCAGCCCAATCCCTGCAGGCCAGGCTGAGGGATCCCACTGGTGCATGAATTCGTGCACCAGGCCTCTAGTCTTTATATAGATTCCTCCCCATATATTTTTATTCTCCCCTTCCTACCCAGTTACATCCCTCTGATCCTGTTTGCAAACCCAGACTAAGTTCCAAAGAACTTCTTTTAGAGGGTCAAATATGAGAATGGCACCTTTGGTACAGATAATGTGATGACTTTAATCAAATTATTAGTTATTCCCCTGGGCTCTCAGTCAGTAAGAAACACTTTGCTGTTGTATTGCATTATTTATTTTATCAAGTATCTTTAGGTTCACCACCTCATTCAGCCTGTACTTCAACTTCATGAAATAGGCAAACAGTATTATCCTCTGTACTAAAGCTGAGATACAAGAACAGTGATGAGCAGATGATTCCCTAAATATTTTCTTCTGACTTCTTTTACTTTATTTTTCTTTAAATTCCAGTGAGAGATATATTACCTGCTTTACATTTTTACCATAATATGCCACCTACCCTTCCAACTCAGCACATCTAAAGGGTCTTATCACCTTTCCTTCTCCAGTTTTTCCTGGGTAATGTGGTTAGGTGGAAATCTGCTATTCATTCATTCATCCAAGTGACCCTTCCTTCCCTCTGTAGCCACACGGCCAATCAGTTACCAAGTAACCATGTCTTGAAGAGTCTCCCTTCTATCATCTCAAAAATCCACCTACGTGGCTTCCATCTCACTCCAAGCCATGGTCATCACCAGCCTCCTAACCAACCTTTGAGTATTGACTTTGGTCCCACTCAGTGCATACTTGACACAACAGACTGAATGTTCTTTGTAACATGAAAGTCTAATCATAGCACTTTCCGCCTCCATTATGTTGAAACTTTCAATGGTTTCACGGGTCTGTAGGATAAATTCATATATTTGATTATTAGTGATGTGACTTATGATTTTTGACCTGAATACTGGTAGAAGTTATCCCTCTAACAGTGTCTCACACATCATAGGTCCCTGATGAATACCTGAAATGTACAATAACCTGTATGAGGCCTTTTACTCAGAGTGAACAAGCTGTTACTATAATTCAAGCCTTGTTTCTCCAAGTCAAGTACCACATGAAGGAGAAAAATATTCAAAAGGCCACATTTCAGGGATGATCAGAATTTTCTGCTCTCAGTTGAGATGTGATGTCGCCCCTAATATAGACTATAATGAACAGTAGTTATCTTCTACAATGAAAGTTTCTCTAGCTTTCACCTTGTCTCCATTATCTCTCCACATCTTCTCTAGCTGTTCCCTTGAGGACCCACTCTGACTGAACCGCACATTGCCTTTAATTCTTGAAAGATGAGAGAAAAGCTCCCAAGAAGAGTTTTGGTGTTTGCTTTTTCTTTGTCTGTTGTTGCTCTCACCCATCATGAAGCCCCCTATCCCATAAAGGGAAACACAAATAAATAAGAGGTTAGTAGTGCCTGTAAAACCAAAGACTTGTAACAGTACTTTTCTCCCTCATCATATGCTTCCACCAGTGTTTACTTAGTTAGAAATTTAAACATAACTAAAACAGCTGTCATTGCCCCAGGGAGGACTGGAGAGTCCCACAAAAAGCATCACTGCCAACAAGTCTGGTATTAAATTTAAAGATTGTTGTGAAGAAGTTTCCCATTTCTGTCTGGAGGAAACTGAGGCCAGAGGGTGAAAGAATGTGCCTAAGGCTGCTCAGTGAGAAAGCTGCAGATCTGGAATCCAGGTCTGAGGATGCTCTAGTCTTTGCCTTTCAGCTGTTCTAACAACTCTGAGAGTTTGAAATTCCAGAAAAATGAATCCCATTTTCTGTTGATCCAAAGGTAGCTAGTATCTCCGTAAGAGTCCGAGGAGTGTGGAAAATTGACTGCATTTTTAGGGATGGGATGTTCCATTAATCGTGGAAACCAGTAATATGCCTTCAGCTGACCAATTTTTTCAGAGCCAACACTCAATATCCACTATTTTCCAATACATTCATAATTTCAGCCTCACAGAGGAGAAAAAAAGAAGAAAGAGAAAGGGAGAAGAGAGAGAATAAGAGAGGAGAGAGATAGAGAAGAAAAGAAGGAGAGAGGAAGGCAGGAAAGAAAAAGAGAGGGAAGGAGGGAGGGAGGGAAGGAAGAAAGAGAAAGGAAAAGCACAGCAGCTGAATGACTGACTCCATGCATGTGTTTGGCTTTGGCTTTGGTGGAGTGGATGGGCTGGTTTAAATTTGTCAGTTGCTGGCTCAGATTTCCAGTGCTTTGCCTCTGAAGCGTGTTTCTGTTGAATTTTAAATGGAAGTGAAATTAGGTCTCCACATAGGACCTTTCATAGTTTTATTTCCTTGGGTGTTCCTGAATGGCTCACCAGGACGGAAAGCAGTGCTGTGCATGGGACCCTACTGAGAGGCCCTTATGCTCTGAAGGAGAAATTACTCATTGCCGCCAGGTTGTTACTTGAAACACATCTAAAACTTGGCCATACAGATGTTAATCTTGGGCATTTGGAGGCTTTAAAACATATCAGGAAAGGAAATTTAGGCTGTAAGGAATCCTACTGCTGATTTACCCCAATTCCTTTTTTTTTTAAGGAGAAAATCAAAGAGCAGAGTAGGGAAGTGACATGTCTCAGGATTACAGTGGTGAGTTACCAACAAAACAAGGAGGGATATCCCTGTTTCTCAACTAAGATGTACTAAGAACAAGGAAGCCTTTAAAACACCGAGTGTCACTGTGTTGATGGCAGAATCCCTGGAGACAAAACAGGGCTTAGTCCTTTCTCTTTCATTGCTGTCTATGCCAAAGTATAATAATCTGTAAGTATTTTGAGCTCAGCTATCATTTTTTTCTGAATAGCTGAGCTCAAACAGTTCCAAGGGCCCCTCTTCCACTCTTCCAAGGTCTGTCCCTTGGCCTTCTCCTTTCTTCCCAAAGTCTGCAACTCCCCCTGCTTTCCTGGGACTTGCTTCACAGAGCTGCCCTCCATGGGGTCACTGAAAAGTCTCTTTCCTTCAAACACAAGAGACTGTGGCAGTTTGGTATTTGGGAAAGAAAAGTGAGGCAGGGCAAAGAAAAAGCAAACACAATCAGATAAATTACTGAGCTATCCACGACTGCATAAGAACATTTGGCTAGCTGAAACTGCTTTGGCTCAGTGGATAGAGCATCAGCCTGCGGACTGAGAGATCCTGGATTCAATTCCAGTCAAGGGCATGTACCTTGGTTGCAGGCACACCCCCAGGAGGGGGTGTCCAAGAGGCAGCTGATCAATGTTTCTCTCTCATCGATGTTCTGGCTTTCTATCCATCTCCCTTCCTCTCTGTAAAAAATAATAAAATATATATTTTTTTAAAAAAGAACACATAGCTGATGGCTGGCACAGGGAGGGTATATCTAGAACAGCAGGGTAGAATCGTTATGCATCGGAACAGTGTTTCAGGGTTGGGCAAAGACAAATGGCAAGGATTCATCTGCTTACTCTTTACCTCACATTGGCCATAATGTTCTACAAAGAAGCTAATGCTCCAGCATCATATGACACCTCTAGAGATCACCACAGAAGTCAGAGAACCTCAGGAATGGTGGGATCCGACCAGAAGGGATGCTGAAGCTGCAGGAGCCCACATCGCCGCGGGTTCCACAGAGGCCAGGCACCATCCTGGTCCTTCTTCCTTAGGGAAGGTGCAGGCAGTCAACTGTCAGGAGATGAGGTGACAGAAAGGTCCAAGAAATACCAAGTCAGATCACTGTCTCAAGAAGGTCTGAGATGTGTGAACTGCAACCGGAAGCTTCCGCATAGCCTAGATGGAGGAGGTCAGAATAACTTAGAGAGGCCTTCAGCAACTATTTTTCTATTTGAATCCCATGCTTTGCCGAAATATATCAATAGTTTATCCACTCTTCAGCCTTTCTGTTCAGGTGTCTTTCTCTCATTCTCTACCTCTCCCTTCTCTCTCCTCAGTGTTCCTACTGCCTTAGATAAAACTTCACAACCTTAGTTATTAAACATGAATTGATACATCTCCCATCCCACTGCCATAACTAAGAAAAGAGTTTCAAAAGGAAGACTGAGGATAAGTTAGAGTGTCTTGAAAACCAAGTTTAGCAAAGAGTGATGCTATACTTTTGCTCCAAATAGTCTTTACCAACTCCCCATATTTGTGTGCCATTCTTTTCTACTGTCTAACCCAAGTCTTACCCATTTCTAAGACACACCTAATTTCATCCCCTCTTTTTTCCACTCACACTTCCACTTCTGAGATGTTGTATAGTTGTTGAGCATCTACTAAATCCTAGGTACAGGGCAAGTTTCTGGGAATAGAATGGCAACCTAATGCTAGGAAGTCTAGCAAGAAGAGCTGTCAAAAACAGAAAATTACAGCCTCCCCTGAAAAGATTTAGGAAATACTTCCCAGGAAAAATGGCATCTAACATACAGAATGAAGGATTAGAAGAGATTAACCTAGATCCCTGCAGAGGAAACTATGTGCAATGGCTAGGAAACAAGAGAGAGCATGGTGCTTTTGATCCCTCAATATGAGTTGCCCCAAAGAAATATCGCATGAGAAGTGTGGTGGTCAGTCTCAATAGTCCCTGGTGGTTCTGATCTACTCAATTTATTTACAATCTGGTGTTGTTTCCTTCTGCTTTCAATAAGGGGAGTAGGTGTAATCACTAAGATGTTTTGGAAATAATAGTGTGTGACTTCCAAAGTAAAAAAGACATTACAGCTCATACTATACCCTTTCCTGGATCACTCATTCTGTGGCAATGCCACCTGACATGTCATGAGGACACTCAAATAGTCTATAGAGAGGACCCACATAGAGAAAAATGAAGAAATCCTGCCAACAATTGGCATTCATTTGCCAGGTGTGTGATTCTGCTCCTTTGGAACCCACCACTTCCACCTGAGCCCACCACTTCCAGTGGAGCCTTTGGAAACTGCAACCCCAGATGATATCTTGACTGTAACCTCATGAGAATCCTGACCCCGACCCCCCTAGCTTATGTGCTCTCCAATTCCTAATTTACAGAAACTGTGGGCAATAATAAACATGTATTTTTCTAAGGCATATAATATTGGGGTAATTTGTTACACAGCAATAGGCGACTGATACAAAAGGAAAGGCACTAAGACTGGGGAAAGAAGTATGGATCAAATCATGTGGGGATTTGTAGGGTCTGTTGAGATGTTGGAACTTTAAGAACTACAATGAATCATTAATAGACTTTAAGTAGAGGAGTGATGTCATCAGGTTTATGTTCCTGTGGACGCTTTGAAGTCAATTGTATCCTCAAATTTCTCTTTCTTGAATGGTACTGGACACAATGCTTTGCATTTGACATGAAACATATACATTTCAACTGGAATGTAGACAGTATAGGATCTCTCAGTAGTGGCAAGAAAGGAGGATCTCTGGTTCCCAGAATAAGTAAAATTGATGAAACTCAGCTCCAACGTGCTCCCATTTCCCACCAGACCCATATTTATGGATGACTGAAGTAAAATGTTTGCTGTCAAGCATGTTAAATGCAGCCTCTTTATTACATGAGTGTGGGGGGACAGGAAGAACATCTGCCTAACAGACATATCATAATATAGCACGATTTTTTTCCAAATATATTTATATTCTTTGTGTGGGAGTTGGAGTAATGATTTGACCCCAAAATGTCAAAATATGTGACAGATAGAATAATATAGTATTAAAATAATAGACTGTTGAAGTAATCTAAACCAACTCAATCTGGATTCATCTATAAAGAGGCTCATAATAGTACCTACTTTGAGTGCCAACTGCTAGGTACTCTGATAAAACCCTTAAATGACCTGATTTATTGTAAGCACACCTTAAAGGTATATACTATTAGCACTTTTAAAATAAATAAATAAATAAATAAATAAATAAATAAATAACCAAGCCAAGGTTTAGAAAGCCTATGTTGGTGCTTCTCAAATGCTAAGGTGCAAATGAATGGCCTGGACCTGTTAAGATCCAGATTCTGATTCAACAGATCTGGGTTCATGAAGCCCAAGTTTCTGTATCTCTAACAATAATGCAGCACAGCCTAGGTAAATAATACATAGTCTCAAGTCTCAAGGCAGGGGTATGGCAAATTGAAAGCCTCTCCTGCTGATCTTAAAGAATAGATTCTTAATTACTAACAACCAACCACATCTCCATTCCACTTGAGTGGTGGTAATCCAGTCTCTTCTCAAATGATTCCATATGTTTGGGGTGACTTCTCAAGGTGACTCTCCCTTCCAATTTTAAATGGCTATAAGGTGACAGGTTCTTTCATGGGCTGAGTCAAGTTTTACACCCACGGAGCTTCAGGGGGTCACTTGTTGAATCATTACTAAAGCAGCACTTTCTTTATGGTCAGACTATTGCCCCTTCCCCACGTTCCATTACTCAAGGGCCTCTAGAGAACAAAAGGAGAGAATTCGGATATGAACACACCTCTTGAACCCAGAACATGAATGAATAAATGGATACACAATAGGGAGCAGAGGCACAGTATTACAGAATGAGTCCAAGCATTTACTAATTTGCATCAGTCCTAAAGGAACAGTGTTATAGAAGGAGCCAACCATTGTCAGAACCACCTTTCCTTTCTCATACCATTTCCACCAATAGGGATATGGCCTTGAACATGTTGATAAGTAATGTATATCATGTGTGAAATTAATTATACCCATCCATACAAATTGTTCCTAGTAATCAACAGAGTCTACTCTTACTGCCATTCATACAGAATAAGGCATAACAAGTTTCCCATGAGAAAATGAGTTGGCTCTGGTGGACTCAGTAGGTAGAGTGCCTTTCCTACAAACTGGCTATAGGATCTCAAATACCAAGCTAAATTGTATGGTCTCTAGGAGAGCAGTATAGTATACAGAAAAGACATGGAGACGGGGTCAGACAACCTGAGTTCTAATATACTCTACAGGTAATTTTATGTCTTCATCTAACCATCTGGAAAAAGAGGGGCTAGATGGGGTTCAGACCAAATGATCACCCACTTCTTTTCCAGATCAGAAACTCTAAGCCTTAACTTCATAGAATGAAAGCCAAGCTTTGGCTTCAAAGGAGATAGGAACCCAGCATCTCATAACCAGGACACTAAACCGCTGATTACTTTTCTTTGCTTTCTAGCACCAGCAGCAGGAAAAGAAACAAAAAAATCAGGGGTATGATGTTAGGAAAGGAACCAGTGATGTTGACCGAGGATCCTAATCTGTTATTTACTTTTTCAGGGCAGGATGTATTTCTCTCAAAAACCAGCGGAGAAAAAAGATCCTCAGATGGATGGTGGCAATTCTAGCTGCCTTGCCTCTCAGTTCAGAATGTACTAGATTAACAGACACTTGGAAACTTTTCTTGGTTGCATATTCCAGACTCACAAATAGGAATTATGAGTTACTTGATGTCCTACTGACATTATATTGTTTCTTGATGTTCTTTGGGTAAATTTCTTTAAGTGTCTATCCTCAGCTGAAGTGATATCGTATAATTGTTTCCATCAATAATCCTTAGTGACTTGCAGGAGATGGGTCCTCAAATGCTGCCATCTACCATAGGGATACCAAGTTTCCATTTAGATGATAAACCACAAGAATTTTAGAGGCCATGGGCCAACTTTTATGGAGGTTTCTTGTTAATATTACTCATGATATATTTTCCCCCTATTACTCCAAAAGCCATATCCCTTTCAACGACTGGAAAGAGTGTGTATTGTCTGAGTTTAGTGTCTGTAGAGGCAGAAGCTTGGGGAAAATGAGGCTTCTTGGGTGTGGATTCAGCACCAGGAAAGTGTTCCAAATATACAATTGCAGGGTCAAAAATGTAACTGAGTCAATTATTTTAAAGATCAGACTTTAGAGAGTGAAGGGCAAAGAGAAAGCAGGCTCATGTTTATCGGCACCAGCTATGTACCTTCACGGAAAGCACCCGGTTTAAGTCCTGAGAATTATTGTTAACCCAGCATTCCAAGTGAGGGAATTCAGTGAGATTGCAAGAGTTTAAATAACATGGCCTAATTCACACTGCTAGCAAGTTGCAGAGAGCCCTTGTTTCCTGCAGGTCTTGTGAGATCTAGAACCTAAACTCTTTTCAGCATTCCTGGCTCTGCTACTTCTTTGCTAAGTCGCCTTGGATGAGTTTTACCCAGACAGAGCCTCTATTTCTTTATCTCTAGAAAATGAGATGTAGGATGAGTTTGATGCTTTTACCCAAAGCAAACAGTCCACATCAATAGAGATGGTAACTATTAAAGTTATCAACATCATCATATTGATTCCTGCCAGCTTGAGTGGGAAGACCTTAAACATCACCTAGTATAACTGGTCCATTTTACAGATGAGGAAAGTGAGGCACTAGACAAGGGGCTTCTACCACCAGGGAAGAAGGCAAGAGGTGCCCTGCCTGTCATTTCTTTTTGATATGTTCTGGCACTTTAGTCCCTATTTCATATTCTGCTTAGAGATACATCATAGTGACTTCAGAGATTTTGAATTGTCACTTTGTGTCTGTTCTCCTTACCCTCGGGTTCCTGACTTAGAAGCTCCAAAAAATACTCATCCATCTTACTTTCTTTATCCACTTCAAAACTGTCTGGCTTTCCCCAGACACCAGTTACTTTCTTTTTCCAATCTTAAATTTCAGCCCTGAAGCATTCCCCAAAAAGGACTCAACTGAGGGAAGTCAACCTAAAACAAATATGTTCCAGACTTATAAAACTAGCTTCAGACATGTGTGTGTGCCTGTACTCCACAACATACTTCCGATTAGCAACTGACTTGCTTTTGTATATTGGATAAGCAGATCCGCATTTCTTGTCTAGGACTGTGAGCCCTTAAGAATGCGACTGGTTAGATAACACTAATTTTTATGCTACCCTAGAAGTCCAGAGTGCATCTGAGTTGGTTGTTATATTAATGAGAGTTCTCTCCAACCTACCTCTGTGAGTTATCAAATGTACAAACCGAGTTGGCCACCAAAAGGAGTTACAGTATAAGCAGGTAGTAGGAGTTCATTTTAGGAAGCTTTAATCTAATACTTCAGAATTGTGAAGAATTGTAATAATTCCCCCTTTGTTTTTAAGTTTTGAAGTCACAGGATCAAATGCCTCCTTGAATGAATTAAAACAAATAAAGCAAGCGAATGAATTCATGTTGCATTCCATTTGGAAATCTTTGCCTTTTCCTTGATGGTGAGCCTCATCCCACCCCCTTCTTGGGAGATCAAAAGCTCCTTTTTAGGACCAAGAGGAAAATCAGGTTTTAGAATTTGCCACACTTCCCCCACCCTCTCTGAGAATAGGGCAGGGGCTGCGGCCCCTTGGATCTTAGCAGTTGCATCCCTCTTTTGTCTCTGTGGTGGTCCATGGGAAGACCCAGGCCATTGTCTGTGGCTCCAACCTTTGTTGGACTCTTGAGAAAGGGCTGCTAAGGCAGACACAGGGCCGGCTTTTAAGTTTTGCCACCTTGAAAACTCTATTGAGGCATTTTGTGTGGTTACTGTGAGGGTCAGGCATGTGATCTGACCCCTGGCATCCCCTGGTAATTAGAGCATGCAAAAAAGTACCTCCTCCCGGCCTAATTGGCTCTCTCAATGAAACTTTCAGAGAGGAAATTTGTCTATGACTCACTTGCCCTCCCAGAAAACTTCAGGCCCCAACACATTCCTCTGTCTCTGTGATGGGTTGGAGACTTAGGAAGTGATTAGAACTGGGATCAAACAAGCCCCTGATTGCCCCATTCCTAATGGGGCTCATTAACTCTTTGATAGCTGCCTACCACCCTGGTGGGAAACTGCAAACAGAGACACTTTCTCAGGCTCAGTGATGTTAACATGCTTATAACTTATTCCCTGAAAGTACGGTAGCTCATGAAATCTACCTGGAAATCATGGTGTTAGAACAGTAATATATAGATCAGAATTAAAAAAAAAAAAAACACACAAAAAAAACCAAACCAAACAAACAAAAAAAAAAACCTTAGGAAAATACATGAAGCTGCCAGGGGAAGGAGGTGAAGTAGAAAATAGTTATTTAAATAT
Source organism: Antrozous pallidus (assembly GCA_027563665.1). NCBI lineage: Eukaryota > Metazoa > Chordata > Mammalia > Chiroptera > Vespertilionidae > Antrozous > Antrozous pallidus. The sequence continues at coordinate 74,217,797 of CM050522.1, read as the reverse complement.
GTCATGCTACACCTGTAGCAGGAATTGGGATCTAGGGAGGCAATAAAGAATCTGTTCTATTATTACGGTTCCCAGCTATCTGGAGCTGTGTGGTTTAATTCAAGTGTGAATTAAACCACACTTGAATTAAAGTGTGAATGCTTCTGAACAGCTCTAGACACAAGACCTTCCTAGACACAATTCTTGTAGACTACTACCTTCCAGCAATGACCACATCACATTTCCCGCTGGAAAGATTAAGAAGGATTCTTAGCAGGCTCCAGTGCAGACAAATTAGGTCCTGGTTTTGTAGGTCATCTCTTGTTTTTCATGAATGCTTTGCCTCCTACCTTCCTGGTTGATGTCCAAGTCATTCATAGACTGAAACTTGAATCATCTCTGAAAGGTTGTGATTTTTTGGAGTCCTTAAATGGTGACTTATGTGGATAAGGAATGCTACATATTAAAAATACAGACAAACACAAGACTATTAATGCCAGTTACATCAGGAGTGATGATGAAGGCAGGGAGAATGAAGAGGTAGGAAAAGAGTAATTTTTCTTTGTACAGCTTTGAGTATATACGATATTACTCTTATGATACTTCAATGAGTTTTAATTTTAAAAATTTGAAAAATGAACTTTAAGAAATGTGTTCATTTATTTTTCATAAAAGAATATATAAGTTGGCTTTGATTTGTGTTGGCCTTTTTATTCAACATATCTTATGTTACATGGATTAATCAGCATGAGATTTTGAAAACTATAAAAACTCATTTAAGAGTTCATGTAGATCAATCTAAATATTTGCATACTGAATCTTAGTTCCACCACTTACTTGTCGGATAGTAAGAGGCTAGTAATTAATTCATTTTCATCAAAGATCTAAGATCTTCATCTACTAAATGGAGATATTGCATGACTATCTTAGGAATTTGCCACGAGGATTAAGAAAGGACAGCGGATATACTATATCCCGGGCATAGCTTTGTCAATGAGGTAAATGTTGTTATAATTAAGAAAACTGTGACCGTGACACAGGGGAGTGAATCAAGATCACCTAAAGGGAGAAATAATCTATGCTCCAGACTCTCTGACTCCAAGCTTGCTCCTCTCCCAGGACTCCAGGTAGGTCTATTTACAGGTCCTTACTATAGTCTCAGGAGTTAAATGGAAGATGTTTGCTTTATTATCTCTAATTTATACACGAATAAAAGAAAGCATCTAACGCTGGCTTGAATAGTCCAAAACCCTTTTCACAGTCTAGCCAGTATTATGTTTTCTCATAATACAACTGAAATAAAAATAGCACATTTTTAGATTTTCAATATTCATATTTGTATGAAGATATTTAAATGTTTGTGCACATCTGTGCATGCATATATGTGAGGGAAAACAGCAGTGTGAACCCTGGAGGTGGAGGAAGAAGACACCTACTAAGGAGGGCTCATCTGTGGTGGGGCAGTATTCTTGGGATCAATAAAGTCCACTATGGGACTTTAACAAACTGAACTGGTGGAAATGGTCTGATCCTTTTTCCCTATACTGTGAAGTCCTTCAGAGTATACATCAATCATCGATTTACAGTGCCCAGCACTTGACTCACCTTTGGATGAAAAATAATTAAAGTCTAAATGGTGGAAAATGTAAAAATTAATAAATCCGTGAATATAGTGTAGGTTTTAAATGTTAATAGTAAGACTGAGTCTTATTCATTCTTATATCCCAAACAACATGTGCTGTATCTGCTGTGTAGCAAAGACCAATAAATGCTGGTTGGTGATTTCTGGCTACTATTTCAAAATCTTAAAAAAAATACACACATATATATATATATATGAAAGGATCAAGGAACCACCACTTCATTTAGTGCCTACAAGGCATGTCCTTGGGTAACTGAAAGATAGGGCCAGACTTTCAATCCTTTGTATAAAATAAAGAGGAGAGAGGAGTGAAGGGGATGGGGAGATAGAAGAAGAACAGAAGAGGATATATGGAGGAGGAAGAGAGAGAAGGAAAAAAAAGAAAGAAATAAGATTTGTACTTCTAAAACCCATCTTATGAAAGGAGTTGTAATGCAAATGAGTCTTGAAATATGAAAGGAACAAGACAAAGGGTCAGAACTTTCTGAATTAACAATAGAGGTATTTGTAACAAGCTCAATGAACTATGTGGCAAAGACTTCTATTTTGAGACCTTATTATGAACTCATTACAATTTTACACAGATGCCCATCAGCTTCCTGCTGTCAACAGATGGTAAGCCAATTCAGTGCAATAGGAATCCCCAATTTGGAGGTGCAGTGAAGAAGGAAAGTAGCCAGCTCTGCTGTTCCACTCTGCTCCATGATCACTGCCTCTGATCTGCTCAGATGAGAGATCTTTGGTGTTTCAGCTCTAGCCAGGGAAACACAGATTTCAGTGATCCCTGGAAAGTGGCTCTCTGAGCCACAGTGGCAGAAGGGAGCTGGCTCATGGTTGGTCCTTCCTCATACAAATGTGGAATCCAAATCCTCACAGTTTGATGGGTACAAAGGCACTGTCTTGATTGCTCAGAATAGAGCTATTCTGATTAGTTAGAGCTGTGCAAGCTCTGATTGGATAGGCAAAGTGTCGATTTTATTTGTTGAAATAGGATTTCAAGAAACCTAAATGATGGCTGGCTCAGATGATAGAAACACAGTGCCAGTAGGCAGTTCAGTGCAGAGGTAGGCAGTTCAAGTCCAAGGCAGCCAGTTTAGTGTAGAAGCAGGCAGATGAGTGCAGAGGCTTCTCCAAGAAGTGCAGTTTGCATGTGAGAGCCCTGTGCAGAAACGGCTGCTAGACTCTGCCTTTTTTATTTGAGTCCAGTTAGCCACCAGGAGCCCTCCTTAGGAGGTGTCTTCTCTTTCCTCCATCTCCAGGGTTCACACTGCTGTTTTCTCTCAATACATGCATGCACAGATGTGCACAAACACACATTTAAAAATCTTTATACAAATATACATTAGAGATAAGTGCTATCCATTGGAAATTTTTCTTAACTTTTACATTCAAGTTCATGGTTTAGAGAAGAGACCAGAACTAAACCTGTCATTGGCTTTCTTCCTGCCCACTTAGTAAGACCGTGCAGTCCGTGAGCACTGAGAAACAGAGTGTTGTGCTACAAGGCACACTGAGTAAGAGACCAGGTTTCCAGTCATTTGAACGCTTGCACAACTCACTGTGGACCTGAACCTATCATTTATTTTTCTCTTAATAGTCTTAGTTTTTCTCATATGAAAGGAAGAGTTCAGAATAAGAAACCTTTATGGTTTTCTGTTTTGAAATCTTCTGTTGTCTTTATATCATGACCACTTTGGTCAATGCCTTGGAAGGAAGGTGCCCCAGAGGTTGGTAACTACTATGTATTCAGGATGTATTGTCAGGATTCATGCTAAAGGCTTTATGTGCAATATCTCATTTAATCTTCACAGGAACCCCTAAAGAGGGCATTGTTCCATATTATGATGGTTAGAAGTTCAGAGAAATGAAGTTCTCATCCTATTCTTTTGTTGTAACTCTTGAGATTTCTTGTAGGAATGCCTTGATAGAATCTTCACAGTCATGAACTCTACTCTACACAGATTCAGCTAACTGCCTTTCTTCTTTTCAAGTTTTCTACTACATGGGGCACTCAGCTACATAAATAATTATATTATAAAGGCAATGCCCAGTACACCAGTTGTTGACTACCTTTCCTTCTAGAAACTACCACAGAGGAATTCCAGAGGTTTGGAAGTGGAGAGATAAACTCACTGGACGTCATTGAGGGAAGCATTGTTTTTTCTTCTCTTGGATTCAGTTTCCCCAACTGTATATTAGGGGGGAAATATGGCATTTGATCTGAGGCATTATAGTGCCTTGGATAAGAATACACAATGGCTCTAGTCAATCCTACCCCCTCCTTTCTAGATGTATGTCTTTTTGCAAGTTACTTCATCTCATTCGAATTCAATTAGTCCAGCTATATTATGGGAATAATATGACCTAATCTCCTGAAGAAGTTTTGTAGCCAGTGGCCTAATGCATATGAAATGATTAGCATGATGCCTGGTGAAGTACTAATTAGCTTTTACTGGCATCCTACTGACAAAGGTACTTGTGACTTATATGTGGAGACCGGTTAGTTTTTAAGAACTGCCCCAGATATCATTTAAGAGTGGATTTTGAACCCTGAGCCATGAGTCTAGTCACAAGTTGGGGAAGGACATTCTCGGAGGAGGGCTCCACATGTACACAGGATGTGAGCAAGAGAACTAGTTATGTTGTGAAGTAAAAATAATCCCCTACAGTTGGAACACCAGGCATGTGTGCATGAAGCAGGGTGGGGGCTGAATAAGACAAAGGACTGGGAAAACAGGCAGGGGAGAATCATGGAGAACCCTAGATGGCAGGTTATAGAAGTGAGGCTATATCCTGAAAGTATTGGGGACCAGAGAAGTGTTGAGATTAGGTTTGCATTATAAAGTGAAGATGTACATGCATCTACAGAGCACATGCTCAATTAATGAGCTGGTTTCTTTAGAATGTGTGTTGATTTGGGAATGATTAGGGAGGTTGGGCTTGAATGAGTGATGAGGTAGCCCTCAAGATAGGCCTCTCCTAAAACCACTTCTTGGCACCATCACTGGTGGGATTTAAAGGAAAGAGAGAAACTGGGCCCTGGGAGACCTGCATAGAGGCTTCTTGGTGAGCAGTTGAGAGATGTTGTGAGCTGAACTCGGGCAATGACCTGGGGCATGTGGAAGGACAGATCCCAGCCCACTTTGAGATTGGAATGTCAACCTTTCTCCAGTCTTGCCTCCAGCCTGGTGCCCTTCCTTTGGATTAAAAATCTGACTGCAGAGACATTTGTCAACTCCAAAGCCACTCTGGACGCAAGGCCCAGCACAACATAAAGGTTGATGAGCTCAGTTCCATGGCCCTGGGGGACCACCACCGGCAGAAGGAGAACAGGCATTCCATGTGGGAGTTTCTCAAAGGTTCGTCCACCTCCATCCCTTGATTTGGGGAATGCATAGAGAACCACTGTGGTTTGGATGTGTGACTAGTAGCTCAGCAGCCAAATGAAGTCAGGCTGTCCGTCTGTTCTAAATTTAATTCCTTAACCACGTTTGGGCACAGTACCTTGTCTGAGGCTATTTTCTACCCAAAGTATATAATATCAGGGCGTGCCAGGGAGGGATGTGGGTGATGACAGCCAAGGGCCTAGTCGAAGAAAATATAAGCAGCTCCTACAGCCAATCTGATTAGCGCATAAAATATGAAGGCAACCCTCTGCCCCGAAACCTCACTTGGTCAACAATGACTGACTACAAGCAAGCTGCATTCTTTAAACAGAATTTAGCAAAATTACCATTTCAGAGTGTCCCTGCATAAGTGTGATTTAGTACTCCCTTCTTTAACCCCTTTTAGGGGCATACAATTTGGAAAATATTAATAATTGCTATTTTAAGTATTCTTCATGTACAAGGTATTGGGCTAAACATTCCCTATGTATTATCTCATTTAATCCTCACTGCAGCAGTATGAAATAAGTTCTATTATTAGTGTACTTCTAAATATTGGGAAAAATTAATTTTTGAGTGACTAACTCACCGAGTACCTCAAAGCTAGCCAGTAAAGGAGTCTAGACTTGAATCCAATATTATCTCAAATGAACAGTCAGGAACAGACCCCTAAGTGTAGGGAAGAACTCTCATTGACCACCTGAACCAGCCTGCTACTTCCATGGAGGTCAAGTATTAACGGCATGTCCAAAATCATTCAAGAATTAAGCAGGCCCCCACCCGGTGCCTTAGTTGGTTATTGTGTTGTTCCATACAGCAAAAAGGTTGTGGGTTCAATTCCTGATCAGGACACATACCTAGGTTGTGAATTTGATTCCCAGTTAGTGTGAGTATGGGAAGGCAACCAATTGATGTTTCTCTCTCACGTTGGTGTGTCTTTCTTTCTCTCACTTCCCCTATCTCTAAAATTAATAAACACATCCTTGGGTAAGGATTGAAAAAAAAAGAAAATGTAAACAGAAGAGCAAATACTATATAACACATTATATTTAGTTATTTCTTTTTAGCATCCTACATCTATGACAGTTCTTTAGACTTTGTCTTTCAGGACATGGACACCTTTGAAGAAAATCAGTCAATTATTTTGTAGATGGCTCCTCAGTCTTGTTTCTCCACATTTCTGGACTGAGGTCGTGCATTTGGGGCAAGAATATCACAGAAGGGATGTTGTTCCTTCTTATGGCAGCAGATCACTGGGTTTATGATATCTACGTTTCTTACTACTGGTCATGTTACTCTTGATCACTTGGGGAATGTAGTTTCTGCTGGATTGATCCATTAATACAGTTGCTGTCTTCACCCCTGTAAGTAGCAAATATCTTTGAGACTATTTCTCTTCTCAAAGAGTCACTCACTGATTTTAGTATCCATTATTAAAATGTGTATACAACAAATTAGCTCACTACTGTTTCAATTGCCCTTTGTACTTAATGTATTAATGTGAATGCTATTATAAGAAAGGAACGCTTATCCACTCCCATCTATTTAATCAAATATTTTTATATCCTCATGAACTCATATATATTCAGAGTATTCTATGGATTGTAATCTAGTACTATCTTTTCCTATTTCATTACTCAACTTGTTCAGCTTTGGTCACTAGGAGCTCCTACTGGTGTGCTGCCAGACATCTTGCATCACAGTGCTCCTCAACTTTCTTATTATTAATCGCAACACATGCCTAAAATAAAAATAGAAGCAATTTCTTTGGTTCCTCTCCTTTTATTTCCTACACCCTCTTCCAACTTCATACCCCGTTTCCAAAGTCTGTTGGTTTCAGCTCCAAAACGTCTCTGAAATCTCCTCTTATGGTCTCTTCCCAGCTTGGGATGCATCACTTATCATTTAAACCACTCTGACATTTAGGTTTTGCTCTTTTTAGTTCCTTCTGCCCCCAATCAACTCTTTTTCCACAGTGCAGATTAAATAATGTTTTGAAAATGTGAAGATCAGACTGCCCTGAAAAACACACAAACACGCTCCTGCTTGTTCTCAAAGAAAGAAGCGATGTTTTGGCCACAGGCAACTTCTTCAATCTCATCTTCAGCTTTGACATCCCAAGTTCCTCATGGTTCCCACAATATGCCATATCACATCATCTTTTCTTAAAATATGTCTTCATTTATTTTAGAGAGAGAGGAAAGGAGAAGAAGTAGTGGTGGTGGGGAGAGAGAGAGAGAGAGAGAGAGAGAGAGAGAGAGAGAGAGAGAGAGAGAGAAACAATGATTGTTTGTTTTCTCTATATACCCTGTCCCTGGGTATGTGCCCTGATGGGGAATCAAAGGAGTAACCTTTCAGTGCACAGAATGTGACACTCAACCAACTGAGCCACACTGGACAAGGCTCATCTGTTTGTGTTTTTGCACATACTGTTGATTTGGTCTAGAATGCCCTTAATCTTAAAGAGTAAATAGTAAAGGAGGCTCCTTACTACGTTTGTCTGTTTTAGTCTGTGGTTTTTAAAAATATGTTTTCTTTCATTTCAGAGAGGAAGGGAGAGGAAGAGATAGAAACAGTGATGAGAGAAGATTATTGATCGGCTGCCTTCTGCACGCCCCCTCCTGGGATTAAGCCTGCAACCCAGGCAATGTGTCATTCATCAGAATAGTCTGTGCTTTATTAATCTTGTGTATATAGTAATACTCCACCTGAGAGCTGGCTGTAATCTATGGAATCAATGAAGGAGTTCCTCACTTGATAGGTATCCATTTATTCAATGGATTCTCAATTACTTTCACCACTTCTGAATATATAATTACATTTTCTGGAGGAGAGAGTAGGAGGTTTTATAGAATATCCTTAAATGGTCTATTTGAGTTGTAATCTTGAGTAGACCAAACAGAATTGTGAACTGTGATGAAGGTTTAATCCATCTTTTGTTCACTGATTCCCTCTTTTTTTTTTTTTTTTTTTTTTTTTAGACTAACACCATTACCACTCTCATTATCACCTTATCATCACCACCGCTGGCTTGCTACAACTCACTAACACCAAAAGCTCAACACTACTACAATCATCATCACCAATAAAATTTGCACTAACATGACTAACAACCACCAATACCATCAACCCAAGAATAACATTAAACAGCTATCATCTCACCACTACTATCACCATCAGCCCCATTACACCCCGCACCCAGAAACCAAGAACTAGCTTTTATTGAGTGCCAGCAAGTATACATCCCACATACAGCAATTCATCTCTCATTCTTTACTGTATATACTTATACATGAAGAAATTTAACAATATGTTCAAAATTACTCGATTGGTAAATGCTGAGAAAGATAGAAACATTGACTGTAAGTACTGAGTGAATTTAGATTCCTGATAATTCACTCTAATATTATACAAGGAGGAAAAAACTGAAGACAAGAGAGGTAAGGATTGGCCCAAATCTTGCTCTGATTCTTAAACCAGGACTATGGTCCCTGTGCTGCACAGGCTCCTATTCCCTCTGTACTCTGGTATTACCTTTATATTTTTCTCATTGTATAATTTTTGACATGTCATACATACATGTAATATATCAAAAGAAAATGAGTACAGAACCTCAGAAAAAAATACTTAAAACATTATAAGAATTATTTCCTTCTTCTCCAAACCCCCAAATTAACTTTGACAATACATAAATATTTTATTTTTATTCACCTGAATTTGTCCCATTAACTTGATGAATTTAATGTTCTGTCTCAGAATGAACAGGGAGGCATCACATAATTTCCCAGACCACAGCCCAGCAGCCAAAAAAGAATAATTCTGAGTCCATGACTAGGGAGAAGAAGTAAAGTCTTCCAATGTGATTTATACAGATGAAGAGGCAATGAAGCAGAGAAATGAGAAACAGCAACGCCAGAGGGCAGAGGTGGGTTTGGAGAGTCTTCCTTAATCTCAGTAGTAGGAAGAGGTTGGGCTTGAGTGACATAGATTAGTTGCATATTTGAGGGATGAAATGGTTTGTTGCTTCTGAATGGTTTGCTTCCTCAGGTGGGCCACAGCCAGGTCTGTGAAAGAAGGGAATAAAGCTGCCACAAATTGAAAGGAGTAGATAACTGGGGCTTCTGGGAATTGGATAGGGAGTGTGAGTTGGCCACAGAACCTCTGGCTAGTTTACTGAGACATTCTACTGGGCCAGTTATGAAATTTTGACAACATCATACCCCTCTTCCTTTTGTTAATTCTGGCCCCCCTCTGAACTCAGCCTTTCCAATATACCCATTTCTCTGGACACTGGAGTCCCAACTGAGGTTAAGATCAAGACTTAATTGCCTACTCCAGATTTACTGTGGCCATCTGATCTACCTTGTAGTGATCTCTCACTTCTATACTCTATTTGAATATTAATGGTGAAGGACATAGTAGAAAAAGCATCAAACTTGACAGAAGGCTAGGGCTTGGGTCTGGAACACACATGGGATAAAGAAAACATGAGTCTACACAAAAAGGCCTCATACTGATTTTCAGTCTTAATAAATGTTGCAAATATTAATAGCTCAATATGATAGCCTTACTGCATTCTGGCCCATATTTTTTAATTCACCATCAACTTTTTTTCCCCCAGAAAAATGTATTGGCTTCTCAATTTGCCACTACCTAATTCTGCCTTGGGTTTGTGCCTCTTATCTCCAAACTCCTTTCATTCCTACCACCCACACCGATGTTCAACTCCCATTCTGCTTCTAAATCTATGACTCAACACTAGTCATTTGGGTGTCTTGTGCATCTCTGTTGTGTCTTCTATAAAGTGAAGACAGGAAAACCTTATCCATGTATTCTTCTCTGATTAGCTAAGGTGGTCAGAGGGAACAAAACGAGAGAGAGATTACACTAGACCCGTGGCTGGCAAACTGCAGCTCATGAGCTATATGCGGCTCTTTGGCCCCTTGAGTGTGGCTCTTCCACAAAATACCACGGCCTAGGCAAGTCTATTTTGAAGGTGAGTCTACTTTGAAGAAGTGGTGTTAGAAGAAGTTTAAGTTTAAAAAATTTGGCTCTCAAAGAAATTTCAATCATTGTACTGTTGATATTTGGCTCTGTTGACTAATGAGTTTGCCGACGACTGCTCTAGACAGTCACTCCATTGTGAATTTTTAGGGAACTGTGGTCTCCCCTAGAGACAGGGGGGAGTGGAAGGAAAGAGAAAGGACATTCATTAAAACCTCAGGGGAAGTCAGATCTTGTCACTTATATATAGAAAAATAATTACTTAGAACTCTAATAATGCTTCGAACTGAATCCAAATACTAAGTATTTAAATCTTAATGGCTTCTTCCAGTTGAAATATTTTATCTCTAGTTGGTTATAAAATACGGTTTTTCTATATTTATTTTATTTTACTCTTTGAATACCTCTCACATCAATTTTTCTCCTCTCCATCAATTTGGTATTGTCATGACCCAATGCCCTATGTATGACCTTTCCTTAGGTCAGTGGTCGGCAAACTCATTAGTCAACACAGCCAAATATCAACAGTTCGATTGAAATTTCTTTTGAGAGCCAAAAACCGACTTCTGCACATGGGCCACGAAATTTCAGTCACACGGTATGTGTGTGCCTGCACAAGGTATTTTGTAGAAGAGCCACACTCAAGGGGCCAAAGAGCCGCAGGTGGCTCGCAAGCCGCAGTTTGCCGACCACTGTCCTAGACCCTTCACAACTGTTCATGCTTTGCCTTGCCAACTTTAGCAGGGACTGATCTCCTTTACTTTTCCTAAGCCCGAGTCAAACTATTACTGTTTCCTGCTAGTCCTCTTTGGATGAAAAAGCTCTCTCTGCCTAGAATCCTCTCTGCTCCCTGCTCCAATCTTTGACTGTTTATATCATTGGGTCAAATAGTTTCTCTTCCATGAAGACCACAGTGACTGTCCAACCTCACCCCCAAACATCATCTTCAACTTTCTAGCTGGAAATGTCCCCCAAAGTCTTAGGACTCCATTCCCTCTTTCTTTCTCATGCAAACCATTTAGTTGTTTTAAAAAATCACTTGTGGGCAAATTCCTTGTCTCTGATTATATACTGGGATTCCCTTCAGGGCAGGGATCTCTGATTTTGTACATTATCCCTGGTGTCTAGTATGGTGTTTGACACACAAGACTCCCATGTTCATCACAGGAATGAATTGTAAACTGCAGCAAAGAGAAAGCCAGTCAAGAAGGCTAAAGGTAGCTCTAACAGAAACAAGAATAATCCCTGAATCATGGTAATTCATAATGTAATTTAGACAGGGAAATGGCAGACCCAGGCAGGGTTTTCTCCTTGAATGTTTATCCTTTGAGTACTCATGTGCTTTAAGGCCTGAATATCTTGGTCTTGCTCAATTTGTTGTTTTTCTTCTTTTTCCTACTCCCCTCTCCTCTTAGTTTCTCTTTACAATGTTCTTAAAAAGTTGAGAATGGTTTATCTTAGCATTTGTAAGTTTATTTGTGGATGCAATTGTGAGGCTCATTATGCCAGTTTTATGAGAAGTCTGGATCCATTGTCCTTAGAAAACCAAAATGATTAACATTGATTTGTTTTGTTAACCAATTGTTTAAATTATAATAACTCCCCATCAAGATTTTTTAAGTACAGCTGTGTTTATGGATTAAGATCTACTGACTCAAATATTTACAGAGTTCCAAAAATCACGAGAACATACGGTGTCAGGAATTTTCCATAGGCTGATCCTACTGGGAGCTGGACACCATTTCTGTTGAACTTGAAGGAAAGGCTTTCGCCAGTTTCAGAGGACATCCACAGGTCCATGTAATTGCATCCCCTGACAGGCACCAAATGAAATAGCTCAGGAATAGGGAAACGTTAACTAAAATGCCCATATTAACAGTAATCCATGGGTGTTTAAAGGAGCAGACATGGGGCTTTTGAGGACCTCTATGAAGGCCCTCTGTGACTATGAATGACAAGACCTCATAGTTTATAAAATCTAGCTTGTTGGTTTCACTTCACTCTCTCCAGGGCTTAAAAGAAGTCTACCTGGCCTGGAGTAAAAATAGAGCACTACCATTTTCTAGTTCTATGACTGTATAAAGAGCTTCATGTTCTTCCTGGACCCTCTATCCTTATCTATGGGGTAAAGGTACTTGGGGCGGGGGGAGACATGAAAATAAGATAGCATGAAAATAAACACTTCTCCTTCTCCTTTAAGCCAGATTCTGCCCTTGGGAGCCTTGGCCTGTAAGTAGCATTTTTCCCAGAAGAAGTTGTAAAAGGGTAGAAAGAATACCATCTCAGAAGAGGAAATTGAGGGTCCCATCTTTTCTCTGCAGCTATCTTGCACAGGTTTTAGCTAACCCACTTCTCTCTTGACTCCATGATGGATCTGTCTACTTCTTGTGCTCAGCTGCGGGTTTCCTCAGGGCTGGGGCCATGATCTGTTTGGCCTTGTGCACTCGGTCACCACACCAAGCCCATGGTAAAGTCTAAACAGGTTTTTTGATGAAATGGAGAAAAGGAAGAAAGGAGGCAATAAGGTTGAAAACTGCAAAAAAAAAAAAAAAAAAAAAAAAAAAAAAAAGAAAGGAAAGGAAGGAAAGAAGGGGGAAATCTGGGATAAGCAAACTTGCCTTACCAAATTTATGTGCTAGATTGAAAATGAAGAGAAAAAAACCACTCACCATATGCTTAATGATAACTCACAAAAATAACCTAGAGGCCTATTACATCTTCATTGTACTTTATAATCTACAAAGTACTTTCACATCCATATTGTATTGAAGAGATTCGTGCAACAGGCCTTCCTTCCCTTGGCATCCAGCACCAATTTTCCTCCAGAACCAGGACCCAGGCCTTTGCTCTGGCCAGAGTCTGCCTTCTTCGTCTTTGCTGCAGACTCCGGAGTCTGCAGTCTTGTCTTGGCTGCAGCACTCCACTCTTGTAGAACCCTTTGCCACCCCCCTCCTCCTTCTTATCCTGCCCTGGCTGGCCACATCCTGCCCTGGCAGTGGCCATCTTTGGCCTTCTAATTTGCATACTCACTCTGATTGGCTGTAGGCATAGCAGAGGTATGGTCAATTTGCATGTTTGTTTATCACTAGGTAAGATTCCAAGTTCCCTTGAACTAAATGGGACAATTACCCCCATGTAATGGGTGATTAAACTGATAATCACATCCTTGAAATTATTCACTCAAGGTTACACAGGTAAACTGTGGGTTGGGACTATGGCTACTATTTTCTAACTTGAAATGCAGAGCTCTAATATACAATGCGAGTTTGATGCATTTTTGGAATTCAGAGAGAGAAATTATAAATTTTAACTGAAATAATGAGAAAAGAGACAGTGAGAATTTACTATATTGTAGGAGAATCAGTTGTGAAAGTATTAATTACCCATGAGAGGAATTAAGTTCATATAAAAATTGCAACGGTAATGGGCCAAACATGTTTATCTTAAATACTAGATGGATGTAAATCACCCTCTGTGGGACTCAGAGGGTGAAGATGCCTGTGCCCCAGGTCCCCTTAGCTACTTGTCCCTTCTGTGACACTGAATCATGTGGACTTTGAGCCTCAGTTTTTCAATTCATAAGTGGGGTTACTAATACCTGCCTCATATAGCAGTTATGAAGCTTAAATGTAATAGTCTATGAAAAACATAATGCATTTGAGTGATATGACCATTACTAAGGCAGGGAGACATATTCTCTTTGGGAAGCTCCTTGTGTTGCTAGGTAAAGGCAGATTTTGTTCTGCCATGCAATCATTTAGGTGAGAAATGTACCTTGTCCTGGCATTCTCTCCATAGCCATATAACAACAGGCATAATCCCTGCCAATCCACTTGACAACAGATGTAATCCTGAAGAATGCTGAAACATGGTAATCTGCTTGCACGGGAACATTCCGTGCAAGGCAAGAGGAAAGAGCTTAGAGAGTGGCAGTAGAGGCTTGTCAAACCCTGCTTGCCCCAAGTACCTCTTTTTCTTGGAAACACTCCTGCCCAGGGATTCTAGCCAACAGCCTAGCCCATACCTCTGGCCACCTTTATAGTATCTACCTGTGTCTGCCTCTGATTGTTTATGAAAGTAAAATTCACCTGCAAAAAAAAATGTGTTTGCCCATTAATGCATTGCTTCAATCCATCATTAATTTATCTAAACTATCTTGACTGCTTCCATGTGCCTGGATCCATTGTCGAGTGTGTAATTAATTATCTTTGAATGAATGATGAAAGAATGAGAGTTCCAAAGTGTCTTTACTTCTTTGTGTTCTTCAATACTTCCACAAAACAAACAAAATTAAACTGTTCAATAAATGTTTGTATAGTGGAGAGTTGACAGTTTGAGAGCCATAGAAGTACAACATTTTAGATAGGTAAGGATCCTCAGAAATGGTCCTGCACATCCCATAATTTTCAAGAAAGGTAAGCATGGGACACTTAAAAGTGATAATTCAGGAGAGGGTAATAAAGAGATGATTTATGAAGGCACGGTCAGGGTCAAAGGATCCATCGAGAGATAGTATAGCACCACAAGGCTAGCAACAGTAGAGAGCTATTAGCATCCTCAGGTCTGATGGGGTGCATGGAAGGAGCACTGTTACCAGAGCCTAGAGAGAGCAAGATATGATTGAAAGAGGCGACTCTGATGAGGGCTGTAGTCAATGTGGCCCGATGGGGAGCAGGAGTGAAATCCCCGTCTCAGTGTTCTCCTTCCCTTCCATCTCTTCTCAGTGCCTCCCATGGGTCAAACCCAACCGACATCAGTATCCAAGGGGCCTCCCTGATACAGTCCATAGAGGTAAGCCTATTAGGTCAGAGGGCAGAGGGGGAAAAAGGAAAAAGACAGTAGCACAAAGGAAGAGTAGTCAACACAGGCATCTTAACAGAGCAAACTGAGGCCGGAGGAAGAAGGGTGACGTGTCCACATGAAGGCTCATTAGCAGGGTTGAGTGACAACTACTGCTTTTAGAGCAGTTACTTTGTGGCAAGCATAATCCCACATGCTTATACTTACATTAATTAACTTACTAAATTCTTATAGTGCTATGAGGTAGTACTCTTTTAACCCCCAAGTGAAACTGAAATATTCCATATTAAGTTGCACTTGATTCAGTCACATAAGATGCCAAGAACATATTATCAGAACTGACAAAATGTTGACAGAGGGGGGAACACTAAGAGCAGAGTGTGGAAGGTGAAACCTGAAATTGCAAATGCTTCCTCCCCAAGGAGTCGGCATTAGTCACCCACAGAGCTGTGGCAGGCAGAGGGATGGCTCCCCAAAGATTTCTATGTCCTAGTCCCTGGCTCATGTGATTATGTCGTACTACATGCCATCGAGACTTTGCAGTTGTGATTAAGGTTACGGAGTTGAAGATAGGACAATTATCCCAGCAGATTGCAATGGCATGAGCTCTTCAAACAGACCATTTCTCCAACTAAAAGCAGAATTGCTGTAGCAGAAGGGTAAGTCAGAGATAATCCAAAATCAACCACTGGCTCTGTGATGGAGCGGCCAAGAGAGAGGCTCTTGGAAACCAAAGGGATTCTCCACCTGACAGCCAGGAAGGAAACAGAAGCTTTAGTTCTACGACCTCAAGGAACTTGTATCTTCCAACAATCTGAATGAGTTTGAAACATGTATGTGTATGTGTATGTGTGTGTATGTGTACGTGAGTGTGTTCTCTTATTGAGATATTAGAGGTCCGGTACACAGACTCGTGCACATTGAAATTAAAATAGAAGGTGGCTAATGGGGCAGGGCTGGGCAAGAGGGGCCAGACACGCCCTGGAGCCAACCTTCCACAGTTCCTCCTTGGACTGCCACACCTGGGGCGGCATAAGGGCTCGAAAGGCATCTGCCCAGTGAGCTGGGTCCTTCTGACAGGTGGGGTCCCTTGGCTTGGCCTATGAGGATCCAGCCGAAACCAGTAGTTTGACATTCCCCAATGGGTCCCAGAGTGCAAGAGGGCACTCTGCAAAGTTGCTGTTGCTGGGCATCTTCTGCATTGAGCACCTGCCCCCTAGTGGTCAGTGCGCATCATAGCTACCAGCCGGTGGCTTATGCTTTTTTCTCCTATCTAATAAAAGAGTAATATGCAAATTGACTGTACCTCCGATCAAGCCACACCCACCAGCCAATCAGGAGCAAATTATGCAAATAAACACCAGCCAAGATGGCTGCCACCACTGAGAGCAGGAGAAAGGCTTGGGTTTCCCAGGCAACAGAGGAAGCCAAGCTTTCCACCTGCTGTTGCTGGCCTAGGCCTCCCCTCAATGCTACAAAAATTCAATTATTGAAAATACATAATCCCAACAGAAATGGCGACAGCCACAGAGCTGGAGAGAGAAGAGATTAGGGTTGTGGAGGCGATGGAGGAAGCCAAACTTCTGCAGCCCTAGCCTAGGCCTCCACTCTAGGCTACAAAGTTTCAAATAGAAATGGCTGTCACCACAGAGTGAGCAGAAGGCTTGGCTCTGCTCCAGGCTACAAAGTTTTAGTTGTAGAACATAAATTAATTCCAGATCCCAGGGCCTTCACTTGGGTCACTGGGGGGCATGGCCAGCCTGCAAACCACCACAGGCCCCTTGCCCAGGCTGCCCCACACTCCAAGAGAACCCCCACCCTGATCCAAGACACCCTTCAGGGCAAACCAGCTGGTCCCTACCCATGCAACAGGCCTCTATCCTATCTAATAAAAGAGTAATACACAGATTGACCATCACTCCAACACACAAGAGGGCTGCCCCCATATAGTCAAAGATCCTGCCCCCTTGTGGACACAAGATGGCCACCACAAGATGACCAGCAGTGGAGGACAGTGGGAGGTTCCAGGCCTGCGAGGGAGGGCAGTTGTGAGCTATTCAAGCCAGCAGGGGAGGGCAGTTGGGAGGGACTATGCCTGCGAGGGAGGGCAGTGGGGGGCGATAAAGCCTGCAGGGGAGGGCAGTTATGGGTGACCAGGCCAGTAGAGAGGAAGTTGGGGGCAAACAGGATGGCAGGGGAACAGTTAGACATCAATTAGGCTGGCAGGGTAGTGGTCAGGGGGTGATCAGGCTGGCAGGCAGAAGTGGTTAGGGGCAGTCAGAGAGGCAGGCAGGTGAGCAGTTTGGAGCCAGCAGTCCTGGATTGTGAGAAGGATGTCTGATTGCCCTTTTAGGCACAATCCTACCAGGATAGGGCCTAAATGGGCAGTTGGACATCCCTCGATGGGTCCCAGATTGGAGAGGGTGAAAACTAGGCTGAGAGACACCCACTCCGTGCATGAATTTCATGCACCAGGCCTCTAGTATATAAATAATCAACATATAACTTATTTGTATATATTGTAAAATGATCACTACAATAAGTTTAGTTTAATATCCTTCATTATACATAATTACTTTTTTTTTTTTTACTGTGATGAGTACTTTCAAGGTGTACTCTCTTAGCAACTTTCAAATATCCAACAGAGTAAAACTGACTGAAGTTAATAATGAGTGAAGGTCAAAAAAGTACAAACTTAAGAGTTATAAAATAAATAAGTCATCAGGATATAATGTATAGCATGGTGACAGTAGTTAATAACACCATATTACATAAATGTGCACTGTTTCAATGCACTGTGTTGGCAGTAGTTTGTTATGGCAGCAACATAAAACTGACATAGGAGCACATATAACTTGAATTGAAACCCCAGGAGCTCGGAGCTCTGTGGAGACATTCTTTTCCAAGTTCCTCATTGAACCCTGCTACCATATTCCTGTACAATGTTGATGGACTCACCAGAATAGCACCCCGCTTCCTATACCCAAGTTAGCAGCACCACATGTTGGTGAGCATGCAGAGCAACCAGAACTATCATGCATTATTAATGGAAAAATAAAATGGTATGGCAGCTTTGAAAATATATGTGACATTTCTTATATAATTAAACATACACCTGTACTGTGAACTAGTAATTCTACTCTTAGGCTTTGACCCAATAAAAGTGAAAACATATGTCCACAAAACACTTTTTAATGGATGTTCATAAAATATTTATGTAAACTAGCTCACAACTAAAAATATCCCAGGCTGCCTTCAACAAGAGAATGAAAAAATAAACTTTGATAAGCACATACTATGGAATAGTATGTAAAATGTCCAAAATGATAAAGTACATAGAGACATAAAGTAGAATAGTAGTTTCCAGAGGCTGGGGGTAAGGGAAAGAGAGGGGTCAGGGTCAGGAAATAGAAGTGGACTGCTAATGTACAGACTTTCTTTTGGTAGTGACGAAAATGTTCTGAATTTAGATAGGGGTGATGGTTGCATAACATTGTGAATATAATAAAAACCAGTGATTTGTAACTTTGAAAGTGTGGATTTATGGTATATAGTTATATAAATTATATCTCAATTTTTGAAAAGCAGCAAAAAAATACAGGAGTAATTATGAAACAACACAGGTGAATCTCACAAATACATGCAGCACAAAATAAGCCTTACACAAAAGAGTAGATTCTTTATAATTCTATTGATATGAAAATCTAGAAGAGGCGAAACTAAAATACTGTGGAAACAAATAGGAAGAATGGTTGCTTTCAGAGTAGAGATAGGGACTGACTGTGGAGTGTCAAGAGAAAACTTTATGGTGTATTGGTAAAGTTGTATATTTTGATAGGGATTTGGGGCCATGCAGGTGTATGCATTTGTTAAATTCAGCCACAGTACACTCAGAATTTGTGTACCCATTGAATCTAAAATTCACCCCCCCCCCCGCCAAAAAAAAAACACACCAATACTTAACTCTAGTTCATTATAAACAACCTAAAACATTTAGAGGAAAGTAAACCAATGTCTGCACCTCACTTTGAAATGCATAGAAAACTCTGTATTGTCACATAGAGAGAAGGAAGAATAGATGGATATGGGATAAATCAAATATACTAGGTCTTCGGGTTACATCACATAAGTAATGCAATTTTCTCAATAAGTTAGAACCCACTTACATAAGCATCTATGTCACTCACATGGAGCACATACATAGTAGTAATGAAGTGAAACAGTGCAAAGTTTAAAGTAAACATAACAATTCCTGACCTTTACTTGTGGTAAATATATAATAAAAAATATAAAGCACATATGCACATATGTCAAAATGATGGAACTGCTTTTTTAAAATAAATAAATGGGAGATGGCAACATAACCATGAAATGATGTACATTGAGTCCAACATAATCCAAGGACTGCCTGTATATTAATATGCTAATTGTAGAATCTAGAACATAGGGGCATGCATATTATGTGTAGATTTTACAATGCTCCTTTATATTTGAAAGTTTATATTAATGTGCGAAAACACTGCTTGGTCTCTGCTTGAATATCTTAATTAACAATAGACAAACATGTAAATTGACCATACCTCCGCTACACCCACAGCCAATCAGAGTGAGTATGCAAATCAGAAGGCCAAAGATGGCAGCCACCCAGCTGCTCCAGGCTCAGAGTGGCCAGGCGGGGCAGGACACCTGCTAGGAAAGAGAGGGCAGGGGCGGGGCGGGTGTGTGTGTGAAGGGATCTATAGGAGTGGAGTGTGGCAGTGAAGGCAAACTTTGCAGACTCCTGAGTCTGCAGCAAAGACAAAGATGGCAGACAGCAGACTCTGGCCGGAGTCTGCAGCAAAGATGAAGATGGCAGACTGGCCGGTTTGGGTCCTGGGTGCTGGAGGAAAACTGGTGCTGGAAGCCAAAGGAAGGAAGGCCTATTGCACAAATCTCTTCACTCTTTGTGCAATGGGCCTTTACTGTATAAAAATGGGGTATTCTTCTCATAAGACAGTGATGGTTATTCATCAGCTCTTAATGTCAGAATCATGTTCCAGATTTTAAGATTTTGCTCTACTTTCATCTAGTGATCCTTATTTCATCTTCTGGGGTCTCACAGAGAAAATCTACTCAGCAAAGCCTTTAGAAGGCTGCCTGGAAAAGTGTAGAGACATGGGCTTAGAGGGTTCAAAACCTGGCTTTGCCTCTGGTGCCTCACTACTCTAAGCGTGGTTCTTCAACCAGCAGTATACACATCACTTGGGAGTCTTTAGAAATGCAGAATCCTGGGCCTCATCCCAGACCTACTGAATCAGAATCTTAAATTTAGCAAGATCCTCTGGGATATGCAGGCAATACAGAGTTTAAGGAATGATCCAGGACAATAAGGCAAAAATATAAATGAGGCTTATGCCAGGGTAGTAACAACGGGGAGAGAATGAGTTCAATAGACAGACACATGTTTGGGAGAGATACCTTACAGAACTAAGAGATGAACTGAATGAGAGTGATGAGGGATAAGGGGAGTCACAGATGATCCAGCAGTTATAGTGTGGATGACTGTATGGTTAAGAGGGAATCTGGACCTGAGATAGCCACAAAGTCTGTTGCTTTGGATGACATGGATACAATGTCAGCCTTACAGGAATATGTCGGTCCTCAGCAGCTATCCTTCTTGACCTTTACCTTTTTGTTATTGTTAATCCCCACATGAAGATATTTTTAAATATATTTTTATTTATTTCAAAGAGGAAGGGAGAGTGAGAGTGAGATAGGAACATTAATGATGAGAAAAAATCATTGATCAGTCACCTCCTGGACCACCACACTGCTCACAACCCAGGCATGTGCCCTGACTGGGAATTCTGAGACCCTCTGGTGCACAGGTTGACACACTATCCACTGAGCTTCAACAGCCAGGGCTTGAGCTTTACTTCCAAATATAAAACCTGCTCTGCTATCCTACCCAGTCTGGTGCTTCTAGGAGCAAAACTTGGGGCTCTCTGCCATGGGTTTGCCATTGTTTAACTTGTCCAAAAGCACTTTTCTCAATGAATAATAGAGCTTCCCCTCCATTTTCCACCTCCTCTTTCTAATTACATAAGCACAACCACCAGTGTTTTAAGCATTTAAAAACATGGTATAGATAAATTCATCAATATTTCTAAATGAGGCTTTTGCAGGACAGAACATCTGCCCAGGGATGAAGGCTCTGCTTTCTTATTACTGATGACCTTGGTAACTGGGACTTCCTGGAGGGTCTATGGTTTTGATGTTGCTTTAATGAGCACACAGTACTGTTTTCTAACCCAGAGCAAATGTCCAGGAACAGGTTCCATCCTCACCCTTTGTGAACCTTTCACCGATTTTGCAACTTCTATTAACTCTAATAGTCCTGCTGGTGGTGAATTTTCCTTCTGAGCATGCTGGGAGCTCACCTAATTGGGCCTACCTCATTGTGGTCTGAAATAGCCTTGGGGAGAGCGGTGACCTGGGCCTAACTACCTGGCTATCTCATCCTTCATGGTTACACTCAAATAATATATGCTAGTGAAGCCCTCTCTAACTTCCCTACCTGCCTCTAAAGGTACCTCAGGCAGGTAGCCACCTCCTGGATTATGTACACAATCCTGTTCTAACAGTAGAAGGTAGAAATTATATACAAGAACCTCACAGCTGGTACAAACACTCCTGTTGGTGTAGGAAATGTTTTGTTACCTTCAGTAATTCCTTGGGGTAGAAGGTGAGGCCAGCGGGAATGATTAGAATCAAGAAATAAAAGAGATGCATATATTGCTCAGTACTGGAAAATCAGTGAAGGTAAGGGATAGAAGAGAGTACAGAAATGAAGGAAAATGGGAAACAGGACAAGGGATTGGAGACTGAATCTCCAGCATATTTGAAACTTGAACCTTGGACTCAGGTCATCTAAATACAAGCAATTTATGGAACCATTGTAGTCCTCTACCTCTCCCTGAACAAGAGAAGTTTTTATAGAAAGGCTCTGTGAACTGCAGACCTATTTATAAGCACAATATCTCACTTATCCAAAAATAACTATGTCTAACACAGTCTATGACCTAAGGATAGAGAATGTAAGGCTTTCTAAAGTAGCTGACATAAAAATATAAATAGCAGCCCCCAGTAATAATGCACAGTTATCACTGACAACTTATACAAGGCATCAGTCACTTTGCTAAGAGTTTTTCCTCAGCTATTATGTCCTGTGATATTTGCAAACCTCATGTGCATATTTCCCATGTTCCTGATAAGCAACTGAACCTTAGAAGGCTGACTGGATGCCAAATATTCTCTGGGTGAGAATATTATGGAGCCTGCAATAGAACTCCGATTCTAAAAGGCATATTCTTCACCAAATATTCTTAACCAAAAAGCTTCTTCTCATGGATAATTAGAAGTACCTACTAAAACAAGTCTCCTTTTTTTATCCACAAAACAGCCCATTTGGTTCAAGAGTAGAGCTTATTTCCTCTTTAAATAATAACTTAATGACGTGATTTTCTGGTTGATGTATTAAAACATGCAAAACTAGCATTTGAATGGGGAATAGTGGTGAGGGAATCTGAGAGGAAGGTCCACTGGCAACTTCAACAGTGTTGGGAATCTGTATATCAATGAGGAAGGGGGAAAAAAAAAGAGCAAAAACAAAACAAACAATCAAACAAACAATCCAATCCTAACAAACATATTTCTAGGCCTAGCATTTGGAGTTGTCAAGTACTCTAATAGAGAATGTTGATGGATAGAGTGCTAAAAAGAAACAATCTTGTTGTATTTGCTTTTTTCAAACAACATGAAAAATAAAATGTATTTCAAGGGATAATAATCCATCACAAATGGCTAAAGTTAACAGAGTGTGATGAAACAGCTCTAGCTATCAAGGGAGGAGACGTACGTGCTCACCTGGCCTTACACATATTCATGCTGGGACCTAGGACCTCACCACTCTGAATCACACTTTGCTCCTCTCCACAGTGGGCATACTATCTGTTCTGAAAGTCCTTGTAAAGAGGAAACAGATGATTTGCTTGGCACATAGATTATGCTCAACACAGCTATATTAAATCACATTTAAGAACAACCTTGGTGCCCCAATCAGTAAGTTCTGGCAATGGGAAGGGATGTCCAAGGTGGAGTTGACGTTGATTGAAAATGGTATGTGCATGGAGTATGCACTCATCATGAGGAGGAAAAACAGGAAGGGGCTTCCCTACCGCTGTGTTCCTACTTCCACTTTGTGAAGAGAGCCATGTCAGATGCACTAGCTCTCCTTCCTCACATCCCAGCCAGCAGCGCGCCGGAGACAGAAATAGTATTCATCGAAAGCCACAATTACCTCATTTCACTGGCCCATTTGTGTGAGATGTGCTTTGCCTCACAGTGACTGCATGGGGCCAAAAGTCTAGCAAACAGAGCTGCTAGGCCCTGAGAACAGGAGAGGACAGCGTGTTCCCTGAGCAGACTGAGACCCTTAGCTGTTCTGTGGCTGTTTTTGTTTTTCAGGCCAGAAACAGTGTCTGAAAACTCCTGGGGATTTCCCAAGCCCCATCTGTCAAGCGGCCAGGCTCCTTCTGACATCATGTGTGAGTGATGGGGTACGGAGAGGGGGTCACGCACAAGGCAATCCTAGGGCAGCTTCAGCAGGATTGCGGGGAAATGGGAGAGCTTGTGCCAGAATGGTCAGGAAAACAGGAGATTGTTCTAAAACAGTCTCTCTAGCACATAGTGGGCCTTCCAGGACTAGTTTCCTTGAATGTAACACAAAAAGATTAAATGACTTACATCCAGCAAATAGCAGAGATTTTAATTTCAATCAGGGTGACTAACTGTCCTGGTTTGCTTGGGGTTAAGGGTTTCTGAGGATATGTGACTTCCAGTGCTAAAATCATCAAACTTTTGGGCAAATTAGGATGTGTCTGTCAACTTAATTTCAACTGAAGTGTGACTGACGCCAATGCTCATGTTTTTGAACATAAAACAAAAACCAGTCCTCAAGGAGACTTTTTATACAGGGAAACTAATATATGGGAGGATACCTAACATATACAGAGAAAGAGTCTACTTGAATGAGATGAGTTAGAAGCTCAGCCAAGCACCATTCACCATTTACCATCACTCCTCTTTTCTAAGAGCACTTCAATTTTGTTCAGAAAATTCTTCCATTAAACATGGGCTTTAATGAGCCAGTCACCAAAACTGCATTCCTCTTGGCAATGACTGGTTCAAGAATGAGCATGTGACATAATGTTTGGCCAATAAACATGAGAAGAGGCCTGACAGTCAGATTCTTGGAAAGATTTCCTGGTTCTTAAAAAGAAACCAACATTAACAAAAGCTCATTTTGTCCACTGGACATATTTATGTCTGAAAGTTGCACTCAGAACTGTGGTGGCTATTTCAGATTTATGAAGAAAACTAAAGCTGGGCTGGAAGATGGGGAAGATTGAATGGACCTGAGTCTTTTATGATATTAAATGAACTGATTATCCAGCCATCTTACCTCAGGTCTTGTGAGATAACACAATGTTTTTTTATGATTGAAGCTATTTGAGACAAGACATTCTGTTATGCAGTCAACAACATCCAAATGAAGACATTATTTAAATGTGATATACCATCCAAGGATGGAGAGATGCTCACCAGACAGTGGCACCAGGGCAGGCTTCATGGAGGATCTAGCACTGGCATTGTGCTCTGGAGGAAGGAAATGCTTTCAGTAGACAAAAACAGGCATAGGATGCAGCACTACTGAAATTACAGAGGATATACAGCTCTGAGTATAGTTTGAGCTCTGGAGTCCAATTTGCCTAAGCTAGGGTTTAGGGAAGTAGTTGATAAAACAAGCAGCAGGGAATGTCCTCAGGAAGTAGAGCATGGAAGGCTTTGAGTTCCAGGCTGAGTAAACTAGATGTTCCCCAGAGACGCAAAGTCTCTTAAGATAGATGGTTAGAATATCACCCTACCTCTTCTCCAAAGTACTGTTGGCCACTGTGACTTCATCTAGATTCACTTAATATTTATTTATCATTCACTTTTAAAGTATGTTAGACTCACCTGAAGGGGATTATAAACATATTTATAGCATAAACGTGGGATGTAAGTAAAGTGTATTTCTCTGGAGAAAAGTCTGGATGTTTTTCACTTTCTATTAAGCTCTTAGGTGATCCTGAAGTGCAGTCATGTTACAGAACCATCTGAATAGACTTGGTCATCTATTATTTTGTATATTTTATTTACTTATATGAAAAGTCTATTTGAATGTCAATCTAGAAGGAATATTGGAGATGTAAGCTTGACATCTTTTATTTTTGGCTAATGCCTGTTCCATCTGCCTCTAAAAGAATATAAAGGCACTGTAAATTTTAAAGGGAGTGAAAATGCACTGGCTGTTATCAACCACCACCACTGTCATCTTAATTGAGATATAAAGGAAATATATAGAAATTAAATTGATTTTTCGAAATCCAACCTGCACATGCATATCAGATCTGTGACTAAATACAAGGCTTCAATATCACTTATTTAGCATTCTTTCCACTAAACTGAGCTGTTGATGTTTCAGTTATGCACACTTCCTCACATGTCCTGCAATTATTCCTTGTGTAGAAACCATGTATTATGTTTCTTTGCATCCTCCCAGCTACATTCTCCCACTGTAGCATTCCTGGATGTCTGCTTCTTATATGATTAATTAAATATCACTTATGCAGTGGTTCCAAAACAGCAGCCTGCATCAGAATTGCTCAGAGGGCTTGTAAAAACACAGGTCTGTGGGCCTCCTCCCCAGAATTCCTGTTGCAGGAGGTGTGAAGTGGTTCATATTTATCAATACTCCCAGGTGAGGGCTAGTGCAGAGACCACACTGAGAATCACTGCACTTGACCAAATCCAGAGGTGGATTATTTTTCTTTTTATCTGAGAAGAGTCATTTTTTAGTCAAATGAAACTGATATGTATGCTGGGTCTGGCAACTTCTACCTGTGTGAGCTGAACAAACTACCTCTACTATGAAGTCTCAGCCATAAACCCTATAAAATTAAGCTAATAAATAGCTCAAAAGTTTACTAAAGACATAATCAGCCTAGTGCAGTGGCTGGCAGATGGGAAGAACTTGCTGACCATCCATTTCCCAGTTTCTTTTCTCTCAACTTTCCATTCACAATGCGCAATTCTCATGAAGAGAGATGCTGCCTGGCTCCAACTACAGATTCATGACTCCTCTTGGAGCTGGCTCTCCTTCAATGAGCCTGAGTTCGCACTTCTTCCACTGAATTACTAACACCCATATGGAGCCTATTTCTAAGAAATGTTAGGCAAATCATTTCAAAGGGGGAAAATATGATAGGCAAATTATGTCAATATTATCCTCAAAGCAATATTTTGGAGATAAAAACCTCTCCCATATGTTCTGTTTCACTTACTTTGGCATTTTTAACAATTTCACCATAGCAGCTGCTCCTTATCACTAATTGCCTGCAATATTAAACAACTGATGCAAATCAGTTCCCAGAATTTTCCTTCGATGTCAACCCCCGAGCTCCCAGATATCTGCATTTTTCCAGGTCATTGCATTCCTCTTGTGCTCAACTCTGTCAGACTCTGATGGAGCAAAAGATGGAACAGGGCAGATCTAGGTGACATTTGGCATAAGCCTGGGTGAAACCAGAGCAGGAACAAATGGGGTTCAGACCCTAAGACACTCTGGCTGCACACACCATCTTTCCATGCCTCAAAAGACCATGAATCACTCTCATCCCTTCTAGCTGACAGGTGATTTTTTATGGGAATTTTCTGGGAAATTCCTCATCAGAAACTAGGTATAGTTGTGCATCTTGCTGTCACTGATAGATGCATCGAATTTATTGTTTCTTCTTTATTCTGATCCATTGTTTCAAGTCTGTTTCCTAGTCAGTATGTCTACTTAAAATTTTTTTCTGATTTCTAATAAAACTTTATTGTTCAGATTATTATAGTTGTTGCTCTTTTTCCCCCATAACTCCCCTCCACTGGTTCCCACCACACCCTCTGCCCTTACCTGCCCCCCCACCACTGTCCCCAGTTTTGTCCAGTCTCTTCCTACAACCCCCACATATTCTTCCCCTT
The DNA here is from genome assembly GCA_027563665.1 of Antrozous pallidus. Lineage (NCBI taxonomy): Eukaryota > Metazoa > Chordata > Mammalia > Chiroptera > Vespertilionidae > Antrozous > Antrozous pallidus. Next base: position 74,190,881 of record CM050522.1, on the reverse strand, counting down.
GAGAATTTTCAATCCACTCACTTTCAATGTCCCTGATTCTATTATATTCACCATTTTATTCTGTTCATCAGATTTTTTATTCACTTAATTTTTAGATTCACTTGTTAATAGATACATATTTGTTGTTACTTCGTGGTTCATAATTTTATCTTTATCTTTTTCTTCTTTTTCCTCTTCTTAAAGAATACCTTTCAGCATTTCATATAATACTGGTTTGGTGGTGACTAAATCCTTTAGTTTTTCTTATCTGTGAAGCTCTTTATCTGACCTTCAATTCTGAATGATAGCTTTACTGGGTAGAGTAATCTTGGTTGTTGGTTATTGCTATCCATCACTTTGAATATTTCTTGCCACTCCCTTCTGGCCTGCAAAGTTTCTGTTGAGAAATCAGGTGACATTCGTATGGGGACTCCCTTGTAGATAACTGTTTTTCTCTTTCTGCTTTTAATATTCTTTGTCTTTTGCTTTTGGCATTTTAATTATGATGTGTCTTGGTGTGGTCCTCTTTGGATTCCTTTTGTTTGGGGTTCTGTGCACTTCCTGGACTTGTAAGTCTATTTCTTTCACCAGGTAGGGGAAGTTTTCTAGCATTATTTCTTCAAATAGGGTTTCAATATCTTGCTCTCTCTCTTCTTCTGGCACCCCAAAATTCAGAAGATGCTATGCTTGAAGTTGTCCCAGAGACTCCTTTCACTATCTTCATATTTTTGGATTCTTTTTTCTTTTCCGGTTGGGTGTTTTTTGCTTCTTCATATTTCAAACCTTTTGACTTGATTCTTGCGATCCTCTAGACTGCTGTTGGATCTCTGTATGTTATTCTTATGCACTTTTTAAAATATATATATTTTATTGATTTTTTACAGAGCAGAAGGGAGAGGGATAGAAAGACAGAAACACCGATGAGAGAGAGACATCGATCAGCTGCCTCTTGCACGCCCCCTACTGGGGATGTGCCCGCAGCCAAGGTACATGCCCTTGCTGGAATCGAACCTGGGACCCTTCAGTCCTCAGTCCGACGCTCTATCCACTGAGCCAAACCGGTCTCAGCTGTATGTTATTCTTTATTTCAGTCAATGTATGCTTAATTTATAGTTGGTCCTTTTTCATATCCTTGAGGGACCACTAAATTTATCAGTGGTTTCTAGAAGATTCTTGAAGAACCTTATAACCGTGGTTTTGAACTATATATCCAGTAGTTTGCTTTCCTATATTTCTTTCATTTGTGACCAGTTTCTTTGTCTCTGCATTTTGGCTGCTTCCCTGTGTTGATAAGAGTGGCTTTGTGTGCTAGGTGTCCTATAGGGCCAGTGGCTCAGCCTCCCCAGTTACCTGAGGTAGAAACTCTTGGTGCACCCCTTTGTGGACTGTGTGCACAGCCTTGTTGTAGTTAAGTCTTGATTGTTGTTGGTATCACTGTTGAGGAATTGACCTCTAGGCCAATTGACTGTGAGGATTAGTTGTGTATACGATGGGAGAACTTCTGTACTGGAGACACCCTTATGGGGCAGGACTTGCTTCAGTGGGGCTTTGGTGCTGACTGTCTGCCCCAGAGTGTGTCCCTTATGGATCTGAGTAGTTGTAAACTGGATGATCCCACTCTGACCACTGGATACACTGGTTCCTGAATTTCCAAGGAGGTGCAAATTTAGCTCTGCCTGGGGCCACCCAGCAGGAGCCATGGAGAGATTTTCAGATTCCTCTTTGTTTGGATTTTGGAGGTGCTCAGATGTGGTCCAGCTGTGAAGCAATGCAAGCTGCTGTGGAGCCTTGGGCCTTCTTTTGGAAGTTCTGGGGCTCTCTGACCCAGCTGCAGTTTATCAGCTAATTTTAGATTGCAAAGGGCCAGGCCATTCATATGCAAATGCCTCTGCAGACAGCTGGGGTAGGGGTTGTAAGTTGGGTGGGGCAGCGTCTCAGGGAATCAACAGGGCAGAGCAAACAGCAATGGCTGATCTTCAGCCCTGCCCAAAAAGGCCCCCAGGTCTCAGTGTTCCATGGTAATTGCTGCAATCACCTCTGAGAGAAGGCCGCCCTTGTGTTCCAGCCTGATGCCAGATAGTCCAGCTTTTCCCTCCATATGAGTCTGGGTCCCCAGAGTCTCATCCAGAACTGGAGTTCAGAGCAGTTGGCAGCTTGTGTCTCCCTCCCGATTGAAAAAGACAACCGCGTACTCAGTAGCCAGCCTTTACCAAGTGCATGCCTCCATACCTCCTCACTTTACTTCTGCACCTCCTCTGAGTCTCAGTGTGCTTTTCTCTTCCCTTCAAGTTGTAGAATTTCCATTCAGCCAGCCTTCCTGTGGTTCGGATGATATTTGTTTTGTCTTTCAGTTGTAGTTTTGAAGTGGTTGTGTGAGGCAAGTTCAGGTGTTTACCTATGCCGCCATCTTGATTTCTCCTCTACTAAAATTATTGACTTTATTCTTTCCATCTGTACTGTTCCCACAGAACCCACCATCACTTTTAGCAAGGATCACTGCAACATCTTCCCAACTAACATTCTCTGACTTGTTGAACCCCAATCCATCCATACTTCATCCCAGTTAGAATGATCATTCTAAGTCACAAAGTATATCACTTCATTTTCTTGAATCCCTTTGAGTGACTCCCCTCCAGTCTCAGAAACTAAGTCCTATGTCATCATCCTGGCTGACTGTCCACTAACCACAGGTACACTGTTTCCCCCAAAATAAGACAGTGTTTTATATTACTTCTTGCTCCCAAAAATGCCCTATATCTTATTTTTGGGGGGGGGATGCCTTATATTACAGCGAGTAGGTCTTATTTTCGGGGATGTCTTACTTTCGGGAAAACAGGGTAGCTATTTAATTTACATTAAAAATAAAAAAGTATGCAAAATTTAAAATGAAGATCCTCACCCACACTAGCCACATTTCTGATGCTCAAAAACCACGAGTAGTGAGTATCTACAATTTTGAACAAGGAAGGTATAGATTATTTACTTCATAACAAAAACTTCTAATGAAAAGCCCTGTTCTAAATGTTGAAAACTGGGTAACATTATTTACCTTATTGTGATGCTATCTATTTGTGGCCAGCCTGTGGGGAAGTGGTGCCTGCAAGCACGGCTTAAGGGAATGAACTGACACGAACATTCGTAGTGAAACAGTTCTTTATGAAATTAGGGATGCATATAAGCTCCAGAGAACTCTCACACAGTGCCTAAAAGGACTGCACTCAGCGATGTTCGTCATAGCATTATTTGTGCTTGTGACTATTAGAGATAACCTAAGTGTTCATTACCAGGGGATTGGAAGAGTGAAATGTGGAAGATGCAGAACACCGTGAAGCAGTCAAAAGCAAATGAGCAGAAGCACACATACCTACTTAAAGACATAGTTTTCTAATCTTACTGTAGAATAATACTCAACAATAAGATCATAATTCTAAAAATTACTAATTCATGCAAAAACTTGGATGAATCTCATAGATATTCAGTTTAGTAAAAGATGCCAGACATAAATAAGTATATACTCTATAATTCTACATTTATGAAGTTTACTAAATGTGCAAACTAGTCTATGTTAATAGAAATTAGAACAGTGGTTGCATCTAACTGGGAAATTTACTGTAAAAGAACAGAAGCAAACCTTCTGGGTGATGGAAATATTTTGTGTTTTGGTTAGGGATGTCCATTACATGGGAATAGACATTCATCAAATTCATTTAACTGTATACTTAAGATCTGTGTATTTTACTGTATGTAAATATATCCCAATAGAATGTAATTTTTAAAATACTTTTAAAAGGCAAAACGATTACTGTCGAAAGAGCTATATAACCATGTATATATGCATCCAAAGGTATAATATTTTACAAAGATACTCACATATAAAAGGATATACAGGGAAATTTTGAGTCAATATTTTTTGGTAAGGATTAGGAGAAATAAATGTTAGTAACAATGAAAGAGATCTTAGGACAAAGTTAACTAGAGAATGACCTTCAATGGAGTAGAAGGCCATGACTGGGGAAAGTGACCACTCAATTCAACTTTATGTAACTGAAACCAGTAAGACTTTCACTGGCGAAAAGTCACTCTTTTGTCAAGGGATGACTAAACTGGGATGCGAGACATTGCTGTTGTCTCAGGCCATGGTTCTCTACACGTTCTCAGAAAGGAGAAATGAGATGGAAAGCTGCAGGGAAGTCCACTAAAGGACAGAGGGAATGGGTGAAACAGAAAACATGAAGACAGAGCATGAGGGGGAAGTAAGAGAAGGGAAGACAAGGGGAAGGCCTGGAATATGCAGACAATTCAGAGATTCTGAACCAACTCCATCTCTGGAATCTTGAGTAATGTAAGCAAATACATTTCATTTTTATTTTGCTAAATTAGTTTCAGTGAGATTCTGTCATTTGTTCAAAAAGTATTACTACCCTAATATAGTTTAATACTTGAAAGAGTGATTAGTATGTCCAGGTGTTTTAATAAACACACCAAACATGTTTTGGTGTGTTCTGAGGTAAGTCCTATTTTAGCATTTTAAAAACATTTTTATCATGGGAATATCAAACATATACAAAAATAAAAGATTAGTGTAAAGAATAATCACCTGTAACAAAGTTTTAATATATTGCTAATCTTGTCTCCTTCATTTCCATCTGTCCTCGCCCTGGCCCTCCTACCTCCTATACATACATACACTATGGGATTAGTTTGAAGCCAATGCCAGAAATTTTATCATTTCAAACATGAATTGTGTGTGTGTGTGTAATTTTAAAACTCTTTGAAAATATAACCTCAATGCCAAGATTATCTCTCTCTCATCCTCTCTCTCTTTCTCTCTCTCTCTCTCTCACACACACACACACGTACTAATTTCCCTTAACATTCATAATCAAATAGACAAATATTCAAATTTCTGATTCTTTAATGAATGTAACTTTATATTTTCAAAACAACATCTGAAACAATTAATCTGGGTAATACGTCTCTGAAATTTATTTTAATTTACAGTTCCCCATCCTTCTGTGTGTGTATGTTTGGTGTGTTTATGTGGATATGCACACACATGTTTCAGTTTGTGTGTAATTTATTTGTTGCACAAACCAGAAATTTATTCCAGTAGAATTTTCCTTATTCTGGATATTTATATTGAATTTTTTGCATAATATCTTACTCTGGTACTGAATTTTTATGAACCAATACAGTTTATTTCAATTATTTTGTAGGAATATTTTATAGGAGGTGTTCTATTTTCTCTTGCATCACTTAGAAAGAATATTAACATCTGATTATGCTTCTTCCTGTGATGTAAAGAGTGATTAGTATGTCCAGGTGTTTTAATTCTTATCCAAATATTTTAAAGTTCCTTATCACCTTTTTTACCTAACACAGAACCTTTATTCTGCCAAGGGCGATCTGGATATTTACATCATTCACAGGCCATACAAAATTACCAACTTAAAGATTAGCCTGCTATATTTGGTCAAACATTTAATTAACTCACCCCTAATGCCTTGGCAGGGCCAGACCAAATGATTTTGTGGGCCTTATATGGCCCTTGGGATGGACATTCCCCACCCTTGACTTAAGGTTTTGGAAATCATTGATGACAATTCATTATTTCATGAAAGGTGTCAAAATGCTGATATTCATTTACTTCTATGTTAAATAGTTACAATTAGTCTATAAAGAAGGATTTTCCTTCCACAGTATATGAACATAGGAGGTACAGTTCTATAGTAAAGGCAAGGTAACGTTTGACTCCTTCTATGTGTCTAAATGTTTTCAGTCAGTTATCTCCTATAAAATTAAAAAATGAAAGCTTGGGATTTTTGTTTTAAAATATATCAAATATATCTATGAGCTCATGGATTAGAAAATATTTTATATGTTTTAATTTACTTCCTTTATTATTGTCTCTGTGGCTTAAATATCCTGGTTTCTTTTCTGGTCAAGGGCGGCTCCTAAATCCTTTTGACACAATCTCATTCATTGATGGACCTGATTTCAAGTATAAGATGTCCCAGGCTTATCTCATACCACCTGGTCCCAAACCTGGAAGTAATTAATTATTTCTCCAAGGTACCCTTTTTATTTTAGTGGAAAATGACATTTTGAGACCACAACCATTTATGAACTAAAGGTACTAATCCTGCTCAGTACTAATCAGACATTGTTTTTCAGCCTTTTCTGTGGACAGAGCTAAAAAAAATCTTCTTAAGTAAAATATTTCCCTATTTAGGAATTTGTGGCTTTGAAAAACATCTTGATTTTATATTTTTATTTCATCTGCTGAAAATTTTTTATTCTTACATACTTATTTGCTTTATCCAACTATCCTATCTAATAAAATAGTGATAGGCAAATTAACTATCACTCCACTACACTGACAAGCCATGCCCACAAGCCAATCAGAAGCATGTATGCAAATTAAAACCAACCAAGCTGGCCACAGCCATGGAGAGAGCAAGAGGGAGGCTTAAATTTCCCTAGCAATGAAGATATCCAAGCTTTTTGCACACCTGGCCAGCCCAGGGCTCCACTTAAGGCTACAAAGTTTCAATTATAGGAGATAAATAAATCCCAACAGAAATGGCCACCACCACAAAGGAAGCAGAAGGCTTGGCTCTGCTACAGGCTACAAAGTTTCAATTATAGAAGATAAATAAATCCCAGATACCAGGGCCTCCACTTAGGTCACCAGGGTGCGTGGCTAGCCTACAAACCACTGCAGGCCTCTAATGCAGGCCACCCTATACCCCAAGGGAACCCCCACCCTGGTCCAGGTCACCCTTCAGGGCAAATCAGCAGGCCCCCACCCATGCACCAGGTTTCTATCCTATCTAATAAGAGTAATATGCAGATTGACCATCACTCTACCACACAAGATGGCTGCCCCCATGTGGTCAAAGATCCTGACCCTATGTGGACATAAGATGGCCACCACAAGATGGTCAGCAGGGGAAGGCAGTTGGGAGGGACCAGGTCTGGAAGGGAGGGCAGTTGGGGGCAAGCAAGCCTTCAGGGGAAGGTAGTTAGGGGTGACCAGGCCAGCAGAAGAGGGAAGTTGGGGGTCAATAGCCTGGCAGGGGAGCAGTTAGACATCAATCAGGCTGGCAGGGGAGTGATTAAGTGGTGATCAAGCTGGCAGGCTAAAGTGGTTAGGGGTAATCAGGAAGGCATGCAGGCAAGCAGGTGGGAGCCAGCAGTCCTGGATTGTGACAGGGGCCCCAGATTGGAGAGAGTGCAGGCTGGGCTGAGGGACACCACCTCCGTGCCTGTGCATGAATTTCATGCACTGAACCTCTAGTAATAGATAATTGTATTAGAATAAGATAACTCAATATCATTACTATCAGTATAATTGCTGAAAGAGAATTAAGATTTATTTATGCAGTTCATATTGTTCTTCGTATATATTACACATTTTGTAATTTATCATCAGTTAAGTCTTCCATGGGCAGCTAAGTCACTGTTTTAAGGCACAAATACATTTCTTACATTCAGCTTTTGATTTTTATAGATTACCATTTTTGTTATTTATTATTTAAGTATGTAAAATGTTTACAAGGCCCAAAAGTAATACTTACAAAATTAAATATATTCAGACAGTGCTAGATTCTATTGTAACCTCTACCTACTCTTCCCCCCATTAAATTTATAGGCAACAGACTTGTTTCTTTCTGCTTATTCACATATATGCATATATGCATCTCAGATAAAACATATGCTATACATGTTATTCTGAAACTTGTCAAGCTTTATTTCAAAAATAAAGAATCCTTTCTTTGAAATTCTACTTTCCTACACTTACCAATTATTTAAATAAAAGTAGAGGTTTATTTAGATCAAGTTTTTTTAAAATATATTTTTATTGGTCTCAGAGAGGAAAGGACAGGGAGAGAGAGAATCATTGATTGGCCGCCTCCTGCATGCCCCCTACTGGGGATCTAGCCTGCAACCAAGGTACATGCCCTAGACCGGAATTGAACCTCGGACCCTTCAGTCCATAGGCTGATGCTCTATCTACTGAGCCAAATCAGCTAGGGCTAGAGCAAATTTTCTTAACAAAAGGCATACATATTCTGTACCCAAAGGGAAAAGAACTTGAAAATTTCCTTTGAAGACTAACATCTATAAGTATTAAGATTTACATGAGAGTTTTTCTATTCTTTGTAGCTGAACAGCTTTCTGATGAAGAAAGTATAGTTTTATTAATGGAAATAGCCTGGTGTGTATATTGAATTGGATTTGTGAAAATTAAAAGCTGTTTGACATGCACTGATCTTTCACTAGTAAAAATTTGGAAATAACAATTCTTTGATCTCCTCCCAAATCCCGTAGTGATATATTATGGCTGCAGAGAACTGTAAATGTTAGCAGGCTATAATTTGAAAGCCCTAGAAAAACGTAGTTACAAAGGCAATTCAAACATCAGGTATCCTTCCCATCATGTGAACCCTGGTTTTAGAAGTATTGAGGAACTTTTCTCAAATCCCCCACTACACTGGGTTGCAGATTTGGTATGAATACTAGAGTTACTCTGAATAACTACATTTTCATTGCATGATAGCAGCTGCTGCTTTCTTCTGCCATTGACTTAAAAATACAAATACATGTATACATGCCCTCATATGTGTGTGTGTGTGTGTGTGTGTGTGTGTGTGTGTGTGTGTGTATGTGTGTGTGAGCACATACACATATTTAATTAAAAAGGAATTTCTTTTAGAGGACAAACATGGCAGTTTTGAACAAGAAGACTGAAATTTCAAGTCAGTCTAGATGTATCTATCATCCCTTACATTCTCTCACTGAGATCTCTTCATACTTTGCAGTTTGGAACGAGTGTTCAGTAATTGTTTTGGGGGGTAGGGGATGGCAGGGAAGAGAGACACTGTGTATCTCCTGCTACAATATTGTGAGAAAACTGAAGGGTCATAAAAAAAGGTAATGATACATATTGATAATCCTATGCTTTCTTTTTCTTTCCCACAAATAGTGGTATAGAAGATGCATTGTTTATTTTTAGCTGTATAAAATAAATTTCATTTTACTAATATTGCTCACAGTCAAACACACACACACACACACACACACACACACACACACACACACACATTGTACATTTAATACTTCTAATTCTGTCAATGGTATTTACTGGAGTTTCCTATCTTTCACTTTCCTGAATTATCAAAAACTAGTGTCTATAGAAACAAGTTACTTGCCTCAGGGAGACCTAAGAAAGGGGAAATAGTGGAGGGGAGGATTCACTTTTCCTTAGAGATCTTTGTCACTAAGCACATTTTTGACCTCATAACCTTTCAGCATTAGGTTGATATAAAACCCAATGACTCTCTTCCACATGTGCTAACCAGGTTAGTAATACCTCTATAGAGAATAAGCTTCTATTTTCCATGTTGGAATTTTAAAACATTCTGGTTAAGTGTACGGGGAAACATAACTTTTATATTCTAATCTACCCACACGCTACTCCTACTGCATCCCAGCCTGTCCTCTTCGAACCAACCTTACTCTACAGACATAATGGAGGCGTGTTTGGGAGAGATGGCTGAACCAGGAGCTATGTGAAGTGTGACCTCTGGACTGCACTTTCCTCCCTGCACCTCAGTTCCTTTGGCCATAAAAGGAGAGTCTTGGAATAATGATTTCCATGGCTTCTTTCAACTCTGACATTTGTAGGATCTAAAAAAAAATGCTCCAAGATATTAGAAGAGTTCCATTTAAGCACCTGGCCACTGTAGAAGAGTTTTGCATATATATTGTATTTCACTTGTTAAATCGCCAAATAAACCTGACAGGAGTGAGCCCCAAGAGGAAACAAGACCAAATTGCAAATGTCTGTTTGTGATGATGGAGGTCTAGTAATCTGAACATTGATTCTAGAAAGCCTTTGGGTGCTTCTCAGAGTAACGTAGGATTATAAAGTGATATATTACCCATGAGAAATCCCTTCCCATTTACATTTAATTTTCCTCTGTGGTATTTAACTTGTTGTTTTATTATGTGAAGCCATCATAAATATTTATACAGCAATGTATGATTGGTCAATAGAGAAAAATCAATACTGAGTTTTTACTGCCCAGGAAACAGATTATGCTTTTACCTGATTTTAATCAAGAGTATAAACAATTTTTTTCTAAGTACAGGTAGGATAAGGACACAGTGGAAAAGGAAAACAAATGTTTATTTTATATTTTTATATTACACACTTATACAAATACAGAAAGAGACTTGTGTTTTAAAATGGTTTCTTGTCTGTAACCCTCAACTCAGTATAACTACCTCCTTACGGTACTTATGAACTACAGACAATGGTGAACTTTAAATAACATGGAATGCTAACCATCACTGTTACCCCACCCATGCTTATGATTGTATTTGCCACTAACCACAAGGAAAAAGAATTTTAAATTAAGACAAAAGAGTTTGCTTACATACACCTTTACCAAATACCTACTCTATGCTAGGTCATATTTTGATTATTTTGCCATAGTTGAAAGGATCATACTCTTGCTTTATAATGAACAAGATAGACAAAGAGGATAAATTCTTTATGAGCTATTAAAATTAGGTTATGTGATAGAGTCACTGGGTGTCTGTTTAGATTAGTCATAGAAGTTCTAAGAACTTCATGAGCCATAGATTCTCATGAATATTACTATCATCCAATTGAGGAAGTCAGACACATAAGTAAGTAAATATAAGTAAAAAACGGACCAGTGCTTCAAACAGTTGCTATATGGGATCATTAGCATCAATACCACTAAGGATCTGCATGGCAAAGCAGGATCACAGGTCCCATACCAGACCTACTGAATTTAACACATTTCTAAGTGCTTTATATGCAAGTCAATGTTGAAGCACTGAGGAGATTCAAAGGAAAGAAAAGTCACATCCAGTTTCAAGTTGGGAGGATTTCTGGAGAAAGAATCATGCAGGCAATCTAAGAAGATGGACAGGACACTGGTCATGCTTTGACATTTCTTCTCAACCTCTCTAGAGGGGTTCGAATTAGCCACACAGTGATGACCAAGAGGCTAAAAGAGGTTAAAATCACAAATGAAAGAAAAGACATTACAACAGATGCTCCAGAAATCAAAAGGATCATTGGGGATTATGAGCAGTATATGAGAACAAACTAGATAACCTAACATACACAGGTAACATCGTGAAAACATAAAATTTACCAAAACTGAATAAAAAAGAAATAGAAAGTGTGAAAATATCAATTACAAAGGTCAAAATTAAAGGAATAATTAAAAACCTTCCAAAAAAAAAAAAAAAGGAGTCCAGACAAAATGGGTTCACAGCTGATTTCTACAAACATTTGAAGAAAAATACCAAACTATCTTAAACTTGTCTAAAAAATTAAAGTGGAGTGGTTACTTCTAAACATATTTTATGAGGCCAGCATCATCCTGATATCAAAACCAGACAAAGACACTACAAGAAAAGTGCAGAAAAATATATTTGATGAACAAAGATGCAAAAATCCTCAATAAAATACTAGCAAACCTGCCCTGCCGGCATGGCTCAGTGGTTGAGCATGGATCTATGAACTAGAAAGTAATATGTCCAGATCAAACTTTGCTAATGACCCTTTAAAATATGTTTGTTAATTATCTAATTTGTTGAGCAAATTAGGTTGATTTAACACTTCACTATGTTTGCTCTATTCCCCCTATACTTTGCAATTTTCAGAACTTAGGTGAAAATACTATTGACCTTAGATTCCCATTATAGTGGTATAATTTGTTATTATATTCCCTCCCATCCCCCATCCTAATTCCTAAATTAAATTTGATGAAACACCAAGACAGGACCTTGGAGAGAGCCACCAGAGGCAAAGCTAATTGAATGTTGCTATAAAATCCAAGGACCCATGAGTCGTGAAGGTATTAAAATCTGATTCAGAGAAAGTGACAGCAGCATAGCCAAGAATGAAATAAAAATGAAAAGAAACTTAAGGGATATTAAGGAAATGATTCTTCAGGAAGGGAGAATAGCAGCACTTTTCAAACTCATTTGCTCTTGTCTAGCCAGCATGGTCTTAAACCTCAAGGAGCTGAGAGCTTCTTGAAAGAAGAAAAGATAAATGACAGTCTCTCATCCTATTACTATAGATGGAAAAACATACTAAACTCTCTTTTGCTTTCCTTCCTTCTTTTTTTCTTCCCTCCCCAACTCCACCCGCACATCTGCACATCAAGAAAATAGCATCTTGAAGTGGTTTCTTTCCTGGTATTTTCTTACGGGAAAGGGGAGAAAACCCTTGGTATTTCAATCTTGCCTGATATAAGACAGCAATGCATAACCCCTTGAGCCCATCGCCCCACCTGCTTAGTGAAGTATTTGAAGCATATGCTCATCTTAGACTTGTCTTCTCCTACCCTGAAATAGAAAAAAAAATCAAGGGGAATAAAGAAGAAATGTCTCTAAAAGCAGAGGAGACTTGGTGGGAGTCTGGGATCTGGCTCACCCCTAAGCAATGGTATAAACTTGGAAGATCCCCTTTCTTCTTTGCTGTACTATCCTCCTCTTTTAAATGAAATATTTTGAATTGCCATGTGATAGGCCAATAACTACCTGACTTCTGTGTGCATTCTACTGTGGGGGGATTATAGCTTTCAGTAACACAGAGTTTATAGCACCTTATTGGTTAAAAGCCCACCTTTTGGAATGTTTCAGACCTGAGTTTTAATTCTGGGCCCATATCTTGGACAAATGAAAAAATCCTTCAATTGCCTTACCTGTGAGGTATAGATAGTATAACTTTCTCAATGCTAGTTTTTTTTGTGGGAGTAACATTAAATGAGATAAACACAATACCTGACACAGACACAGAGCCTTTTATAGAACTCTTTACCCCCGTGCCTTAGTCCACTAGTTTGAGCAGGTGGAATCTTGTGCTACAGAAGCAATTTTAAAATCATAAGAGTCGCATGGATGGAGAGGAGGAACCAAGATGGTGGCATAGGTAAACACCTATCTTGCTGCCATACATTGCAATTTCAAAAGTACAACTTAATGAAAGAACAAACATCATCCAAAATCACCGAAAAGCTGGCTGAGTGAAAATTCCACAAATAAAAGTAAAGATAGGACACTGGGACTCAGAGGAGCAGCAGAGGACAGCGTTGAAGATACGTGCTGAGAGATATTTGGAGCAGTGCGCACACCAGCGGATACGGCGGGCAGCTGAAAACCCGGCCGGTTTTCTTGAATGGGGGAAACAAAGACGTCCCACTGCACTGATTCCCCAGCTCCAGGCGAAGTCCATGGAACCTACAATCATATAGGGTAAAAACTGGACAGTGGGGAGGCACGCCGAAACTCGGGCGCTGCAAGGGTCTGCAAGCTTGTGGAGAGGGCAAGCTTGTGCAGATTGTGCATGAACTTGGGAACAGCACAGCTCTGTGACCACGCAGAGAGGACTCTTGACTTACTCTCTCATTTGGGAAACCATCAGACTGCATTGTTTTATGACCCTGGGTGAGATGTTGGGTGTGCAGATTCATTTGGGGAGAGGCTGAATTGTCCAGCAGCGGGTGAAGCTCAGCAGCAGTTCTCTCTCAGAGATGTTGGCAGCCATTGCCACCCAGCACAGAGTCCCAGGGGCTGCATAGGGCAGAGCTGACACTGCCTGCTTGGCCCGGAGACTCCGCCCATTCAACCTGAGCACAGCTGAACCTCATAGCCAATTGGCCTGGAGGTCAAACCCTCCTAGTGCTAACAACAATAATCTAGGCAACCCATATCCACATCAGGTAACTGGGGAGGCTGAGCCACTGTCCCTTAGAGGACATCTACCACACAAAGCTAATCGACTAACTCAGGAAAGCAGCCACCATGCAGAGACATGGAAAGAAATCAGATGTGAAGGAAATGGAGGAAAAAAACGACTGGACATAGAATTCAAAACCACAGTTATAAGGCTTTTCAAGAGGCTCCTAGATAAGGCTTTTCAAGAGGCTCCTAGATAAGGCCAAGACCTACAAGGAAATGAACAAGACCTACGAGGAAATGAACAAGCCTTATGAGGAAATGAATGAGACCTACAAGGAAATGAATGAGACCTACGAGGATATGAATGAGACCCTCAGGAATATGAAAAAGGACTAACTAGAAATTAAGCATACACTGACTGAAATAAAAAATATTATACAAAGACCTAAAAGTACTTAGAGCACCTCAAGAACCAAGTTAAAGATTTGAAATACAAAGAGGTAAAATCCACTCAGCTGAAAAAGCAAGAAACCGAAAGAATCCAAAAAATTGAAGATAGTGTAAGGGACCTCTGGGATAACCTCAAGCATACCAACATCCGAATTATAGGGGTGCCAGAAAAAGAGAGAGAGCAAGACAATGAAAACCTATTTGAAGAAATAGTGACCGAAAACTTCCCACACCTGGTGAAAGAAATCGACTTAGGAGTCCAAGAAGCGCACCGAACCCCAATATATAGGAACCCTAAGAGGACCACACCAAGGCACATCATAATTAAAATGCCAGGAGCAAAAGACAAAGAGAGAATATTAAAAGCAGCAAGAGAAAAACAGATGGTTACCTATAAGGGCACACCCATACGATTGTCAGCGGATTTCTCAACAGAAACGATGCAGGCCAGACGGGAGTGGCAAGAAATATTCAAAGTGTTGAATAGCAAGAATCTACAACCATGATTACTCTATCCAGCAAAGCTATCATTTAGAATTGAAGGTCAGATAAAGTGCTTCGCAGCTAAGAAAAAGCTAAAGGAATTCATCACCACCAAACCAATATTATATGAAATGCTGAAAGATATTCTTCAAGAAGAGGATGAAGAAAAAGGTAAAAATAAAAATTATGAACAACAAATACACATCTATCAACAAATGTATCTAAAAATCAAGTGAATTAAAAACCTGATAAATAGGATAAACTGGTGAATATACTAGAATAATGGGCATAGAGAGGGAATGGACTGACAATTCTTGGGGAGAAAAGGGGTGTGGGAAGTGCAGCAAGAGACTGTACAAAATTCATGCACCTATGGGAGAGGACAGTAGGGGGGTGAGGGCAGAGGGTGGGATGGGTACTGGATGGTAGGGAACTATAGGGGGAACTATAGGGGGAACAATGTAATTAATAAACTGAACAAAAAAAAGAGTTACATGGATGAAAACCTGGCCCTTTATGGCATCATCGATGGCAAGCCTTTTTGACAAATCAATTAATAATTATCTGGATTGTTTTAACTATTTGTCAGGACTTGTTCTCATTGACATTCCATATGGTAGAGAATACGTGCCTAATTGTGGAGAGCTCAGGATAAAGATTCAAGTACGGTCTTTTAAAATTATAAGTATGCAGATTGGTAGGTGCAATTTAGGCTCTGTGTTAAGATTCTTTCTTCCTGCCTTTCCCCAGCTTGACTGTGAGTTCCTTGGGGACATTAATCACATCCGTCACCCACTGTCCACCATTGCAGATGGTACTGCTGGTCCACTGACTGGAATCAAGTTTACCCCTACAGTGTGATTGCACTCTGAAGTCTAATGGGAAGGTGGGTATGTAAATCCTGAGGTAGTCACTAAGCCTTTTCTGCTGGTCACCTTGAGCAAGTCCCAGGACCTCTGTAAGCCTTAGTGTCCTCATCCTTAAAATGGTAACAATTCCCTCTGTGCCTCAGGGTTAGAAAGTTTCCAAGATATAAAGAAGAAAACAATGTTACAAATGTTTTAAACTTTAACAACGTGTCCCCCACTCGCACTTAATACCCCACATAGGGCTCCTGGAAAAAACTAGGGAAGTAAAGGTTCTCTTCCAAGTCTGTCTCGATTGAGGCTGGGCTGTGGTCCTTGCTGTACATCCTCGAGCATGTGTGGCTGCTTTGCTCCAAAACATCTGGCTGTTTTATGACTTTAATCCCAGTTTTGAATTCCACAATGCCTCACACAATAATTTTTCTTTATCCAGAAACTTTGACTCAGCCCAGATAAGGAAAGCGAGAACCCAGAGTGTGATCCCTCCAGTTGTCTTTTGACCTCTTTTGTGCTTCTACTAAATGTTTACATGTCAAGTCATTTCTCCACCATAAAACAAGGACGTTGTACCATAGAGGGCCAGGATTCTTTAATCTCACAGTGATTGATAAAAGCATTTTCGCACAACTGCAGGGCTTAGGTCCCTGGAGGTTCCTGTCCTGACAGATATTAACTAGGGTACCTTGAGCAATAACTTGCTGAGCCACTGTCTTCTCGTGAATAAAATAACATAAAAAATACAGTTCTGACATGGGAATGAAATGACATCATGAACGTGAAAGAAAGGTCCTGGGGAACAAAGAAGTTCTGTAAGGTGTTATCCACATTCACATGTTTTGCGGATCATTTTACAAAAAGCAACTAGAACAATGGTGTTAAATTTGCTGCGGGTGCTTCCCCTTACTTTTCTAAGGAAATGTATTTTAAGAACTCTTGCTTGTGTAATGGAATCAACTAGTCCAAAAATGGCTTGCCCAATAGCAATCAGATATGAAGACATTTCTTTTCATTCATTTTCTATCTACTCTCTATTAAATCTTCCTTGAGGCACACTTTGAGCATAGGAGCTAAGCTAAAGAAAGAAAAGTATACAGAAGAAACTAAGATGTGGAAAAAAGAACAGGTATACTCACTTCTCAGGGCTACTGAAACAAATTACAACAAACTTGGTGGCTTAAACCAACAGAAATACATTCCCAATAGGTCTGCATGTCAGAAGTCTGAAAGCAACCTGTTGGCAGTGTTGGAGGTTAAGGGAAAATGCATTCCATGCTTTTCTCCCAGCTTCTAGTGGCTGCCAACAATCCTTGGCATTTCTTGGCTTATAGACGTCACTCCAATCTCTGCCTACATCTTCTTATCACCTTCTCTTTTGTGTGTCTATGTCTTTTCCTTTGTCTCTTATTTTAAAAAAAACACCTCAACATTAGATTTAGGACCCACCAGGTAATCCATGATGACATCTCAAAACCCTTAATTACATCTGCAATGACACCCTTTCCAAATAAGGTCACATTCAACCCACTCCAATAGGCTCAGAGTTATACTAAGCTGGATTTGAATCCAAGCTTATATTCTTATTACACATACATATAAAACCATTTTGTCCCTTCACATACTCACTTGTAAGATGGGGCCATGACAACAGGATTTTTGTGATTTGAAAAGAAACCATGAATGTTGAGTTCTTATGCTGAAGTAGACACTCAATACATGGTAACACTTTTTTTTAAGTAAATGCTGTCTTTGGCACATTTGATATTCATGAAAATGAAGGCCAACTCACAGGAAGAAAGAAATGCTCAGATTTAGTGGAAACCACCCTGGACTGGGCCTCAGCAATTCTTTCCCAAATTCTGCCACCAACCAATTCACAATAACACTTTGAATAGTCCTCCTGTCCCACTTAGTGGTGCAGATTTCAATCTCTCCATCTGAAAATTGCGTGGGTTGAACTAAATAATCTCTGATTTTCCCCCCACCTCTTTGACATTCTGGTTTTGCAAATATAACATTAATATTGTTTTAGGATTAATTAGGTGGGACAAAAAAACACCTAAAAGCCCAACAAGAAAGAAAAAAAAAATATCTACCCACTCTCTTGATTTCACATAGTTCTGGAGATTTATTTTAAAGGATAGATTTTAGTTAGGAGGTCCCCCCACTCATTTCTAGAAAGTGCAATGAGCTGGCTTAAGTGAAACTTTGGGGACAGCAAGCACAGGGTGTTCAGAGCATGTTTTCCCTACCACAGAGTTCTGTTCATGCTCAGTCCTTTTTTATTTTTATTTTTGACAAGATTTCCACTAGATTGAGATGATGAACATATCAGATCTAAACCCTCCTACTTATAATCTTATAATTCCTTTCTATCTACTATCCTCCTGTATGCAGCTGCTCATGATTCCACAAGAACACTTCACAATTTATGAAAAATATTTTTTTTACACACAGGTAATTTTCTGAAGGCTGTTATAGGTAGGTAGGTAGACAGATAGATTAGATAGAGCTAAACAGTGTACTTAGCAATTCATGATCTATATCTCTGGGATTTTCCTTAGGTGTTACTCACCACAGCTCTTCCTGAATAACAAAGAGTGAGGTTGTTGTTGTTGTTTTTTTTTTGGGGGGGGGGGGCATGGAGTGGGGGAATTATTTTACATTTATACCTAAATAGCCAGTAAAGTGATTTTCTCAAAATAAAAGGGTTCATTTCACCCACTCTGAAGATAATACTGTAGGTTCTTAGGTATTAATTGCTATTCCATGCAAGTGCGTTGGCAAGATGGGTAGCCAGGTGCAGTAATGAACTAGAGAGATAAGGGATATTCTAGTGTTCATGGAGTTTCCAGTACAGGTGAAAAAAATGATGTTACAAAATTAACAAGGTAATTTAAGATAATGACAAATGCTGGAAAAACAAAAGGCAAATACTAGTATAGTAAGAAAGTGACAGGCTGGTAGCCCTTAGATTGGGTGGTCAGAGACACATGTCTGAAATCAAGACATTGGACTGAGATGTTAGCGAGAAAAAGAAAGCAGACAAGGATCTGGGATCAAAGATTTTCAGACAGAGGAAACAATGTAGGAAACACCGGAGGAAGGAATGAACTGGTCTAGAGGGGCAGTGAATGACTGTGATTACAGCAGAGTAAACCAGGGAACAGAGATATGAGCTATGCTCCAAGTGGAGATAGGCCAAACCATGCAGGGCACAGACAGGCATGCTAAGGAGTTTGAAATCTAGATGTTTTAAGCAAGAAAATGGTGTGGTGTTTTTAAAAGATCCTTTTGATTGCTTTCGAGAAAAGATAGGTTAAATAATAGTGAAAACAGAGAAAGAAGCAGGTAAACCATTGTGCTAGCAGGGTGAGAGGAGTACAGCTCACTTCTGGAAGGTAGAATTAGAGATGGACAGGGGAAGAGATTTGAGATGTTTTCGGCAGGTGTAGAAATTAGGATTCACTGATAGATTAGATGCAGAAGGAGAAAAGAAAAGAGGAATTAAAGGTGACTCCTTCTTTGACTTGAACAACTGGGCAGGTGTCATGTGAGTGCAATCTTCTGAGATAGAAAGACTGAAGGGGAAAAGGTGTTTGGATAGATAATGAACAGCTACCTTCTCAGGTGAGTTCCAAATCACCTCAGGGAACCATGAAACCTACATATGCCTTTAAAGATACCAGTATTATTAACTTTATAACCAAACAAAACCATTTTTAGTTTCTGTCTCTACTGGGTACCTCACTCTAGTTCAACTCCAGGACTTAGTAGAGGGCCATACCCAAAGTGGGTCTTCAAGATAAATATTAGCTGAATGGTCTGAGTAAGACAAGCTTATACTAATAACTACTTTGGAGTCTACAAAGTAAGCTCCATCCATATAACTTCTGACTTTCACATTAACCCTGCCAAAGAAATGATATTACTATCTTTTAAACATATTTTAAAATTGATTTCAGAAAGAGGAAGGGAGAGGGCAAGAGAGATAGAAACATCGATGATTATAACCATTGATCAGCTGCTCCCTGCCCTACACTAGGGACCAAGCCCACAACCCAGGCATGTGCCCAGAAGGGGAAATGAAGTGCAATCTCCTGGGTCATAGGTCAATGCTCTACCACTGAACAACATAGGATGGGCAATATTACTATCTTTATTATATAGAAAACTGAAGCTAAAGGGAAGAAGTGAACAGGGAAGGCTTGACTCCTCTGGATGAACTGGCCCTGAAATGTAGGTATCCTGGCAAGCCAGTTCCAGCCTTTGTTGATGAGACAAAGAGTTCTAAAAACTCCCCCTGTGTATAAAACTCCAGGAGCTTTCTCCTCCATCACTTTACATCAGCCAGACTGTGACTCATGGCTGAAGAATCAGCCTTTTTATTATGTAGTGAATTCCATGAATACACACCAAGTTTTGTTTTCTGTAACAGGCTGAAGTAGACTCCTCTCCCAGTCTCCTTATTCCATTAAAAGTAGAGAATTTTTCCTTGGAAAACTTGGCCAGGTTGAGGGGCCTTCTCTCTGGTTTTGGGTAGAGTCTTTGATATGCTTCAAGCTCAACAACTTTCCTTCAATCCCTGGGGCCTCAGGAACAGCCAACCCACATGTGGTGGGGAGCAAGGCAAGAGGGAAGGAGGAATGTGAGGGAGACACAAACACAGCATAATGTTTTCTTTCTGAGAAACTTCATCAAGGCTCCAGTTCCAGTGACCTCACCTCCAAGCAATGCCAACTCCTTTGCTCTAAATCAAAGTTGACTTGTGGTGGTGGTTCACATGTTTTGAGTCTAATGAGCCTGCAGCTTCTGATGCTGCAAAAGAAATCCTGGGGGTAGTTGGCAATTGCCCTCTGAGATCGGGATGCTTAATGACCCTGACTCACGCCAACTTCCAAATGTCAGGCCAGAACTTAAAAGAAAAGTGTACATGGGACATGAGGGCATCCAAGTCATGAGCTCCATTCAAATTGGGACACTTACTGTGACCCACCCACCAGGATGCATTCTACACTCTCCTTTCAAGGAAATAAAACAATTATAGAAATAAGCTCTCAACGGACCTCCCTGCTTTCATTCTTACCCCTCACCCTTATGTGATGTTGTTGTGGTGTTTTTTTTTTCCCCCTCAGAGCATGTTGTCCAACTTCCCTTTTCATATTCTTCAAATGTGCCTTTTGATGTCCTGCAAGGCCACTCATGACCTGACCTCTGGCTATATTTCTGTCTTCTTTTATGGCTGTTTCCAACACTCATCTCCAAACAATCTACTCCAATCTTGCTATAGGTACCACATGGCAAGCATTCTCTGGCTCCCGGGCACTGGAATTGCTATTGTCTTTGTAACTAAATGGAAGGCTCTTTCCACAGAGTCTCATGGCTCATTCCTTCAACACATTCAGGTTTCTGGTCAAATGTGACATGTTAAGAGCATCCTGGCACTGCTATGGTGGAAGTCTGATTTCTGAGGTTTAATAGCACTGTGATTTATTTAACTTTATTATGGCTGATTAAATTGGAATGTTTTCTATTTGTCACATCTGTTCTTTGCTTTCATTTTCCTCTGTTTTTGCCTTTGTTCGAATTAACTGAATATTTGCATGATTCCATTTTATGTTTTTGTTGTTGGCTTGTTTATTCCTTTTAACTTGTTATTTTAGTGGTTACTCTAGAGTGTATAATATGCATTTTTAATATACTTTTATTGATTTCAGAGAAGAAGAGAGAGGGGAGGAAGGGAGGAGAGACAGAAACACCAATGATGAGAATCAATAAAAGGCTGCCTCCTGTACACCCCCTATTGGGGATTGAGCCCACAAACAGGGCATTTGCCCTTAAGGGAGTCAAAATGTGACCTCCTGGTTTACAGGTCAATGCTCAACCAGTGAGCAATATAATACGCACTTTTAACATATCAGTCTATCTTTTAGTAATATTATACCACTTTTCGCGTACTGAACTTTATTTATTGTTGATATACTAGTACATTTTACTTTTATATATAATAAATTCCACATATTATTTTTGTTTAAGCTATCGATTATCGACTCATACCTTTTATATACTGCTCTCTCTTCGCCAATATTCTGTTCCACAAACACTCTATTCTCCCTGGATTCACTATTCTATCACCTCAATTCAGAGAGTCCACATTTCCCTTCTTTGTACTATGACCAAGTAAACTTCTCAAGACAATAACCTGAGGCAATTGCAAGGCTCAGCTAATTTGTGTATAATCTCTCAGGCATCATCACTGTCCCTTTTATGCTTAATGTCCAGTGCCATGAGGACCATTATTTCATGCATTTTGTTTGTTGCTGTTGTTTTAGGAGGAGAAGAAAGTTGTCTCTAGAAGTGAAACACACATGTGGAAGAAAACCAAAGGGAATAAAAGCATTTAGAAATCATATTTTACTCCTGATTTTTGCATTTGCTCTGTAAACTTATAAAAGTATTTTCTCCTTTCAAGACTTTAGTTGTCTAACTATAAGATGGAAAGAAATAAAACTTGTCTCAGATGATTGTGGCGAGGAATAAACAAAGTGGTGGTAATAATTTAACAGAGCGCACAAGAAAGGGCTTCTCCCTTTTCATGGTGGCACATGTTACAGCTGTCAACTAGAAACAGCCTCTCCATCAGTGTCCTTGCTTGGAGAAAACTCAATCAGTTCTTGTGGAGTCTGTTACTTGAACTTGACAGCAGGAATTCAAATCTATTTCTGCTCGGTGTTATTCTGTGAGAAATAATTTATCTTCATCTAATTTCATTCCTATTTTTCTGGATATGGGCTCTGATGGCTAACGATTTTCTAATCCTTTCAAACAAAACTGTCACAAATTGGCTAAGCATGCCTTCCCTCTAAAATGTAACTCTCCATCTTGAAGTATTGTTTTGCAATAAACACTTCAGCATCTCAGTTTTCTCACATATTCTGACAAAAAGGCATAAACAATGAGAGTTTTTATAGTTCCTAAAAACTGTAAATCCAGAAAAATAAGACCACTTGTTATGTGTCAAGGGCATGAGCAATGCATTACTTCATATCCGGAAAATATAGCCAGCAGATTTCACATGCGACATCAGCACCAATATAGAAGCATCTTTTGGCATCGAGCAATTTAAGGAATGATTTGCATTTTATGAGCCAACATGATTTCTAGATGGTATTAATATCAGATTGATGTTGCAAGGGTCTCGAATGGGCAGCTCAAGTAGTCAGATAAGAAGAGAAAGGAAGAAACTTCAGAAGGAGGCTGATACTGGCTGAGCACAGATCATTAGAGCTGTTGTTTGGAGTTTCCATCAACACCAAGCTAAAACAATAGTTGCTGGATAAATATTTCTTTTACAGTGGCAAGTGTAACATAAAATCAGTACCTGATATTTCATAGGTGCTTATAATGAAATGACAGAGTATATTTAAAAAGTGGGAATACACTATCAAATAGGAGTATAATAATGACAATAATGGATCTTACTGTAATCATTCTAATACCTAACTAACATTTACACATTCTTTTCAAAATTTTAAGTGAAGTATATATATCAAAGGTGATGGAGAGCATTTTTATGTATTATAAATATTTTCCATGATTGTTTGAATTTTTGTTATGAACTTCAAGTTAGAAAAATGTTATGTCTAATTGATGTTATAAATACTGCTTCTTGCAGTAGTTTTGGTTTCCAAACACACTGAGTATTCTCTTTTTGGTTACTTTTTTGTAATTTTTGCTGTTTTCTGAGAGGTAAAAACAATTCAAACTTACATATAGGTTTAACTAACTTTTGAAATCATGGTGTTTATTATACAAATTGAATAGTAAATGGTAAAAAAAAAACCACACAATTTTTTTAAAGGTGGCAGGAGCATGTACATTCAGACGGGTCAGAAACATGTACATTTCATCTGGTCATCATGGAAGATAAGGATAAATTTTTAAAAAATCAACATTTTTTCTCCTGGCCAATGCTTCCAAGGAGAATGGTCACTACTGCTTTCTGCCACAGAGCCAATGCTGGCTTTCTACACTACAGCTACCATTAGACATTTTGCAAGAGTACCATGAGTGGGGTCAGTGCTTGTGGCCCTGGGTTTTGCAGATAACCATTTCTGCTGGGATTTTCCCAAAGTGCTCGGGCAATGCCTGAGCAATATTGAGTAGTTGTAATGATGTGGGCAATTAAAAAATGCTACTCTGAAAAACATTTAGCAAAGTGGAAGGAAAATATTCTGACTATTTTTACGAGATCGTAATCACATCAGATACTCTCATTTTACATATGGGGAAATTGAGTCTAATGAAAGAAAGTAATACGCCCGAAGGTGCAGAGATGGAATCAAAGGAGGGTCTGTATGGACCCAGCGTTCTCCATTACCAAGTTCCGGAATTGGGAAAAGTAGGTCCAAAGTCACAGCACACTAGTAAATGTGAGGAAAGAATAGTATGCACTAGAATTAAGTTGGCCTCCACTGGGCCAGATGATTGGGAAGGGACCACAATTAACCACTGCTATTCTAGATAAATTATGTAGGGTGCCCACTCCCACTAATAAGAGTCACCCACTCCCTCCTACAATTGGAAAGAGAAGGCCACACACACAATTACAACAGTTAATGGAATTATATGGCAAATATGAATTTGAAACGGGAAAATTAGATTAAATCCATAAATGAACTTAGTCACTTGCTGGGTAAAACAAAGAAAGTCAGGAGGTGGAAGCAAGAAAGTAAGGGTGGGCCTGGCTGTCCATTTTATACTGAAACGCTGGACTTTTTAAATTGGTGGACCTCTTAGATTTCCTGAGAGAGGAAATTGTGCTAAAAGGGGAATACAGCCCTTCAGATGGAAAGAAAAAGCATGATTCCAGCACATTTGTTTAGTTTTTCTGTGACTCAGATAAAGCAAAAAGCTCATTAATTTAGAATTGGAGATAATTTGTAAGGGCCTATTCTGAAGTTTACCTTTGCTTTATCTGGCTAAAAGGATTTGGAAAGCAAATTAACAGTGTAAACAGGATGGCAGGCAGCAATATTTAACCTCTTTAGGAGAGCAAACTTTCTCCCAATATCTTTAAAACACAATTTATACATACAGTGTTGGCATGCTGGTTACAGCTCCTTCCTATCTATTTATTATAGCAAGCCCCCAATGATTTCTACCTGGGAGAATTAGCTTAGTTTGATCCAAAGCCTGTGTTCCCTAAAGAAGTAAATTTGCACTTATTTTATAACTATCAAACTTTTAAAACATTGATACTGACTTAAGCCCTGAGTGCCATAATTGGTTCCACTTATCACCCTATGACTTTACTTTTATCAACAAAAGAAACACAGGGCTTTAAGCAACATATGGAATAGAAAAAGAATGGATATGAAACCAGTGGTGTTGGGTTCAAGTCCCTGTTCTTGAGTTTACTAGTGATGATACTTGCACATATTTAGGTTAAGTAGAGATTAATCTCCTCTCTAGATCCATTTCAAATGGCATCTTCATGCTTAGAACTTAGAGGTGACCCAGAGATGAACTTTGCCAATAGACAAGAAAGTACATTATGTACTAACAACAAGGCAGTATCAGACTGAAAAGTAATTATGTTATTGTTTTTAGCATTATTAAAGATTCAATCAAAACTGAAGCAAAAACCAAAAAGACCATCTTTCCTAGACCAATTCCCTATTTTTTCCAGAAATGCCACTGCTCAGCACTTCACTGCTAACAGACTCCTGGTTGGAACTGCACTTCTCTTGGAGGGATTAGCTGCATTAAGCTATTACTAGCCACAGCAACCTCCATTGGAAACCTCCTGAACTAAGAAGCCCAGGTGCCTTTGCCTTTTTCCTGCTCCACTACAAGATTCTGCTTCTATCTAAAAGTTGGGCTAGCTCACCTGCTATTCATGTACGTTGATGTACTTCCATAGGAGCACCCCAAAATGCCTTGTGAACTTTTTCTTATACTTCTGTATCCCCACCAAGACTATGTCTTAGGTCATGTCTGTGTCCAAAGAGCTTAACACATAACTCATTCAATATAGTCTTGATAACCAAGTAATTTAATTCAAGAGGAAGATGTGGACATATATAAGATGAAAGGAAGAACATTTTTTTATTGGGCATGTGATCGTAGAGCTAGTAGCTTCTTAAGCCCATCCAAAGAAAAATGCCTCCTATCCAATAGGAAGCTGCCCATTCTACCATGGGTATCACTAACCACAATTTAGAATGGGTATCAAACTTAAGGGCAGACACATCCACAGGTTAGCTAGACAGAAAGGCTGTGTTCATTGGATATCATCTTCCCTGGACAGAGAAGAAAGGACTAGAGCTGGCCACTTAATCCAAAGCCAACTGAATCAGACATCATTACCACCAACATCCAATTCCACTTTTTCATTGATAACACAATCTGATGTTTGTACAGGTTGGTGTCATTCATTTGGGAAAGTTGACTCTTTCCTGCTCAGAATTAAAACTGGAGCCACTCATGGAAATCTCCTTCCCTTTGCCAGTATCTGGTTTAGACTGCCATGAGTCATAATTCCAGTTACTGAAATGTGACTTTGATGTGGAATAATCTCCTGATGAACTTATGGGAAAAGTATCTTCATTCTTAAAAAGAAAACTGAGTGTCTTTTTTACAGGATCTTGCCATGTTTGGATAAGACACTTAAATTGGCTACAACAATGAACATGTGGGAAAACTAGCCTTAGACCCAACCCACTATGCTGAGGACAGCAAAGCAGGCTGATGTAAAGAACACAGACCTTTGGATCATCAATGAGATACTGAATTGCATGACTCAGGAGAATCCCAACATTGGGACTTGTTAGATGAAAGAGGTTCTTTATTGTTTAAGCCTCATAAG